>OZ018376.1:103614848-104898598 GCA_963969555.1 Polydrusus pterygomalis | reverse complement strand
ATATATCGGTCCTGATGAGGGCTTGTTAAATAAAAATTATTTTTTAAGCTTTTAAGCCTTCGATAATATTTATTATTTTCTTCAGGGCTACAATATGAACAAAAAATCAATTATTAGTCATAAAAAACTCTAAGGTTTAGAAAACTAATATTTTGATTTTTATAACGGCCAAAAAAAGATCACAATTTTCGAAAAAAAGGTAAAAAAACAATTACTTACTGCTAATTGGCATTATGTAGGGCAACCATTATGAGTATTGAAAAGTAATGCATGGAAAATGGAAATTGTTTTGCTACATTTTCATCAGGTTATGACGATGGCTTGTACGTCTGGTTTCATAATGTCGAACGAGATTGCAACAAAAATTGTTTAGCGATTTTTATGTCGATACAAATTCCTATTATTAAGAGTATGGTCTTTATAGGTTCATGTTACCATCTAAATACCTAGGTAATTAACAAAAAGCCGCCATCTTGTCGATCGCTTGGTACCATTTAATAGTCAATTAATTAACCATAAAGTTACATATTATGTGAAATTACAAAGGAAATATATAACACCTCGGGAGAAACAACGACGTAAGTGCAAATTTGTAGAATGTCGAGAAAGCATCTTTAAAGTTTTGAGAATGCATGAAACTGAAAATAAATACACTGCAATAAATTTGCTAAGAATTTAAATGTAAATTAACATTCTTTAATTTGTATAGCTATTAGGTGCAGTTCGCATTTTAACGAATTTTTATTTGTTTCTCTTAGAGAGGTTAAAAAGGCAGTACCCCCTCAATTATGTCATTGTGGCCCTAGTGGT
The DNA here is from genome assembly GCA_963969555.1 of Polydrusus pterygomalis. Taxonomy (NCBI): domain Eukaryota; kingdom Metazoa; phylum Arthropoda; class Insecta; order Coleoptera; family Curculionidae; genus Polydrusus; species Polydrusus pterygomalis. The sequence continues at coordinate 104,897,788 of OZ018376.1, read as the reverse complement.
TCGTGATTTTTTTAAATTTAAGACAAATCAAAATTTAATTAAATAGGTGATTGCAATAAAAGAAGGAGTTATTTGCTACATTTTAATGAAAAATAAACTAGAAAAGGGAATTATAAAAATTTCCGTAATATTTAGGTACGAAAATACATTTGCGTCTTTATTGGTCCAATAATTTGGCAATTAAATTAAGCAACAAAGACAGAAAGTACATTTAAGTCTATGTTGCTTTAAGAGCCAATTTTTTCGCGCTATTTCCACAAAGACATAGGCGGCATCTGGCGACAGAAGTTTAAGACACAATTATGACTTTGTAATTCCAGATATGTTAAAGGTTTTGCTATATTTTGCCATCAAAATATGACTTCAGGAAAAATTTGCACTTACGACGTTGTTTCTCCGGAGGTGCGATATGTGAAATGGAATAACAATTATTAAGAAAAATATATATAATAAAATGCAAAAATTAAATCTAATCCCCCGTACTTCTCAACACTACTTTTCAAATAGCATTGTAATTATGTTGTTAATAATGAAGTGTAAATTGGTGAAAACATATGTAAAGCAATACTAAGTTCTATGATATAGCTTCATGCTTTGTGTATTCATTATTGTCCCTTTGTTTGCGTTTAATTAGCATTTCTCAATATTAAAATTAATTATTATGTCAATGACTTTGTTTGTGACGTAATGATACGGGAGGACGTATCGTATTAGGTTAAAAATGCCAAATGAATATTTGTCATATAAGGGGGGGGGGGGGGACTTTTTTCAGTAACCGTAAGTTTATGGTTCATTTTCAAATGTACATAAACTGCAAAAATGGCTGTAAAATTAAAGTAGTTGTATTTTTATCCAATATACTATACTATTTTATTATTACAAAATAAATTATGCAAATTTCAGTTAAACGGTAATAATATTAAAAGAGAATCATATATAGGGTATCCGAAAAAGGAGGTCAATCCGTTAATAATGGAGCAAAAATATGACCTATATAATGTCATTTTGACCCACATAATTCGAGACCTTTTTGGCAAAACATCGTAAGTGACATTCAAAAATGGTATTTTACCAGAATCGTATATCTCAGAGTCTCTAGATCGTCCCAGCAAAGTATTGTAACTCAATTTACAATGGTATTACAGTTATTTAATTATTTTATTTATCGTATAGCACTATTCACTTAAGGATTTCACAAATAAATCCGCCTATGTATCGTAACGTCAACACTGCCCGGCAAAACATCGTATCATCAGTATCACGTGGTACAAATTTAGGTTAGTTACAATACAAATTCGTGCCTTACGCTGTTCTACTTGTAGTGATTTGTGCTAGGCGGCATAACGTAAGTACCACAATTTCTTGTTTGTCTATGGTATTTCGGTAAAATATTCATTGAATTTGTTTTAGTTTTATAGTAATAATTATTTAAAACACTTCTGTAATTATTCTACTGCTATAACTTTTCGTATTTCATTTATATTCTAAGAAAACAACTAACCGGTACCTAACCTAACATTCTGCAATGTTTTAAATTTTTCGTTAGCTACTGATTTCTACAGGGGTCCAGTTTTCTGTGTGTTCATATACCAGCTCCCTTATTATAAAAGATTGAAAGATGGGGTTTGCGGCTTACTGTTCTATTTTTTTTTATGAAAATTTCATTGCCGCAAACGAAATTTTCATAGCCCTCTCAGTTTCTAACATACAGGGCGATTTTGAATGTTTGTAATTTTTTATCCTCCGTGTATCGGTGTATCTCGGATATTTGATAACTTATCCATTAGGTAAAAATGAGTTATTATAAAGTTTTTCATGTAAAATCCAGTGGCGTAGTTAGTTTTTTTCTCAAAAATTTCGTTTATGAGTTATGACCCAAACTTGTGTTTTTTAAATCAATTAATTTTATTTCAGAAACGCTTATTAAAATGGAATATAAAGGGGAAAGCAGAGGAAAAAAGATACTAAGGCTGCTATCATTACCACAAGTGGACCATTTATTAGATCAAAACGCTATTAAAAAAAAAGAGGGTATATTAGATAATATTGGTGCTGAGGAAATGATACTAGAGGTACATGAAGATGGATCGTTAACAGAGTGTTCAAATCAAAACATCCTACCTGCAGCATCAAATATACCGGAAAAAGCTTACCAGTGTGAAACATTGTCTGATAATAATATGATGATATTTGATTTAAATGAAACAACTCTAGATATTTTGCCTAATAGCCAAAGCCATATCAAGTCGAAGATAGAAGTCTTTTAAGTATTTCATTCCTTGGCATGACATCGACCATGAAGTTTGTTAGCAGTTTCTTTTAAAGACCCTCGACATTTCGCAAATGTGTTTAAGATATACAAAAAATAATGCAATATCCTACAAGTGTGCCAAGCCGGACCAAAGGGGAAAGCATATGCCCACAAATAAGACCAGTTTTGAAATGAGACAAAATGTTATCAGTTTTGTAAAAAACCTCCCCGCTGTGCCGTCCCATTACTGTAGAAACAAAATATCTTGCAAATACTTGCCCGTAGAACTAAGAAATATATCTTTTCTTTATGGCATTTTTAAAAAAGATCAGATTAAAGAGAGAAAAGAAAAATTTGTATCTTTGAAAGTATTTAGACAAATTTTTAAAACAGAAATCAACTTGGGTTTCCACTTGCCAAAAAAGGACAACTGTAGTTTGTGTGAATATAGAAAGGATAAAGACTATGTGGAAACCGAAGACTCAAAGAAGGAATATAAGAAACATCAAGAAGAGAAGAACCTTTGCAGAGATGTATTTTTAATGGACCGAAAAAAAATCACTCACTGATGCAGCTTTGATCTGCAAAAGGTTCTCAATACTCCTCATGGAGATAATCTTTTACTTTATTATTCAAGAAAGTATGCCTTTTATAACCTTACATGTTACGAAAGTAATAATCAAAATGCATATTGTTTTTTGTGGGGTGAAAGCGATGGAGGACGAGGTTGTAATGAGATCTCCACAATTCTCTTCAAATACTTGAGTGAAATAGATAAGAGAGTGTCAGTTAAGCACATTTTACTCAATTGCGATAGCTGCTATGGTCAAAATAAAAACAGAACCACATTGACAATGTTGTATTACTTTATTAATCAGTGTCTGAATATAGAATCCATTATTATAAGATTTCTGCTGCCAGGACACACTTACATGCCAGTTGATTCTATTCACGGCACAATTGAAAGATTTATTAAGAAACGAATTATCTGGGCTCCTTCGGAGTGGACAAGTATTATAGCTAATGCCAGGACCAACCCGTATCCACTTACAACTGTTAAACTAAGCCATACCGATTTTGTTGACTGGAAACAAATATCAACTGAAGTACTAAAGCCTCAAAAATTTAAGTCGGTTGAAGGTGAACCTATTTTAATTAACAAGATGAAGACCGCTTATTTCGAAAAAGGAAGTCCCTGTGTAGTCATTGACAATTCCTATGATGGCACTGATAAAAAAAACTTTAAAGATAGACTTACCAAAACGTTTAAAAAATAAAAAACCTAAACATCTGTACAATCAAAACCTCTCCATTAGTGTTCAAAAAAAGAAAGATTTGGAAACATTATGCATCAAAAATGTCATTCCCTTCAAATATCATCAGGAATATTTAGAAATGAAGACCGCACAATCCATCCCAGACATGTTACCCGAGACAGATGTAGAGGATGGTAGGATGTATGGATGAGCAGTATCTAAAATTTTCTCATTTTGTTTCTTTTTAAATTCCATTTGGTTCATTTTGTGGAATTATTTCCGAGTTGCTCATTACAATGTAGGTTTAGTAATAATAAAAATGTATATTTAAACGTGTTTTGTCTTCTTAACAAAAGAAATATAAAAAAAATGACGTTTTGAATGCTATTAAATCCAAATTAATAAAATTCAACAAATTTTCTTACAGTATTGTATGTCCCGCCGGATCATTGTAACTGTGAAACTTACGATAAAACTACAGTAGCGCACTATTTTTCTTTCCGGAAGAATATCGTAAGCATCATTATAAAATAAAGTATATACAATTTTATACCATACATAAATTAATTTTTACAAGCAATACCTACTGAAAAACTTGGCCCTATAATTATATCCAAATACGAACATTTTGCAACGCTAGCTAAAAATATTGCCTCCTGTAAAATTCACTCCCTAAGACTTACGAAGTTTTTCCAAAAAGGTATCGATATCCATTTATATAATTTTGAAATTAAAAACTGATTTTTTTGAATAATTCGAGTATTTATTAAGATATTGATTTTAAATTGGCATTTTAAAACTGTACATTGCTTCAGCATAAAGAGTTACATCTCTAAAAAAAGACAATTGTCAAATATTCGAAATAAAGGGGTCGAGTACCCTCTGACCCCTATACTTTTTAGTACATTCGCCAGTGACTTCCGTACTATATCTTTTTAGATAGTCATTTACTTTGGATTATTTTTTGTCTCATAAGTTTCGATAGTAGTATTATGGGTTCTTTTTAACATACTAAAAATTTCATAGGATTCACGTGACCAAAAGGCCTCAAATTTGTACCGTCATCTTGAAAATCGGTACTTTTTTTTATAAATCACCTATTATTTTCGAGACTATGATAGATAATGAAAAACTAAAGAATAAAAAATTTAAGTGCATAAAAAGACATATATTTCCTTAACAAAAAGAAAAAGATCATGTGCTATAATTTTGAGACCTGTAGGTTCTTAAAGTTTCCCGCATCTTAACAATTAATATTTTTGTTATATTCCCGAAAGAGTCACTGAAAGCGAAAATTATGTTAACAGAAAAATAATAAATAATTAAAGATTTAAAAACATGTATTTACATGCATTTTAAATAAGTAATAAGGAATTATGACTTACCATGAGCCTTGTCACTAGAACCGAATTTATAATATTTATTATTGATATCCCCAATTAGAACCTATTGAAAATACATCCTAATATTAAAAATAGTGCCACAAACCTTTCCTAGAGACAATTATTAAAAATATAATTTGGCAGCAGCAAGTTTGAAAAGAAGAGATGAGATAATTAGTACGTCGTACCATTCTCCGCGCAATTATTTTATTTGTCAGTTCTACAGCCGATTATAATGTTATCTTTGTTTCGATTACTGAAATAGAAAAGAACAGCTTAGAAACAGGAGGCGAGGTACGAGTTATCATGTGGTAGATGCGGAATTTTTACAAAGTACTACCACTGAAGATTAAAATAACAGTATCTTCCTGCATAAATAGACATTTTTATTAGCTCAACCTGGTCCCAGTACTCACGACTCACACCAAAGTTTTCCAGTCCTACTCCGGATGCGTGCATTTTGTAATATATATTTTTTAAAACCGACCAGAAAATTTACACTTTCTGGACAATTTTTCGTCTAGAAAATAACGTTTTTCCGATCGCAAGACCGGAAAAGATTTTTCCGGTCTCTAATGCCACTTTTCCGGTCTCTAATGTCACTGTCACCCTGTTTTTTGTTTTTCCAATCGCTCTTTGATAATACAAAATCCCTTGATTTCGTTATTATGACATTTCGATAAATTGTCGAGTGACAGTTCGTTGATTTTTAATTTTGTTCTTTATTTCAAACTTGTTTCGCGTAGATTATAAAATATATCGAAGTGTCGGTCTTAAAAAAAATATTGTACGTCACGCAACCGAAAATTAGTGTTTTCCAGGTCTCTCCAAATTTCTAGGACTCGCCTATGGCTCGCCCTGGAAATGCTTGTCTTGACCTGAAAAACACTACTTTCCGGTCTTGTAACGTAAATTACTATTTTTTAAGACCGACCAGAAAATAAACACTTTCTGGACAATTTTTCGTCCAGAAAAATACGTTTTGTCAGTCAAGACCGGAAAATGGACGTGAGGGACCGGCAAAAGATTTTTCCGGTCCCTGTTTTTTCATTTTTCCAATCGCTCTTTGATAATACAATCTACCTAGATTTCGTTACTATGATAACAACATTTCAATGTATTGTCGAGTGACAGTTCATTGATTTTTAATTTGTTGTTTATGTCAAACTTGTTTCGCTAGTACGCAAATTTAAAAATATGAATTCAGATTTTGAATTATGTGACACGGAAAATGAGGTTCCAGAAGAAATTTTGGAAGCAGTAAGGAAAGCGACTTATGATATATTGCCAGTAAAATCAAAAGCCCGTTACGAGATGTCATACGACGCATTTAAAAATTGGTGCCGAGAAAAAAAAGTGAAGAATGTAAAAAAAGAAGTTCTTTTGGCATATTTTGCTGAAAAGTCCCAAAAACTGGCTTCTTCAACATTATGAACCTTTATTCTTTTATCTGGTTTTAGTATTGATAATCACTTTGTTATATAAAATAAAATAAAGAATTAAATGTATATCGAAGTGTCGGTCTTAAAAAAAAATATTGTACGTCACACAACCGAAAATTAGTGTTTTGCAGGTCTCTTCAAGCGTGCTTATCTTGACCTGAAATACACTACTTTCCGGTCTTGTAACGTTAATAACTATTTCAGCTCACTCCTAATAAAACTTTCTCCGTCAATAAGAGATGGGTCAACTTCTTCCAATATATTAGGATCTCCAGAGGTTTATGGAGTTTCTGTGGATTTAAATAGTAAAAGCGAAATAGCTAACCCTGTAAGTAAATGGGCTCTTCCAGAATGAGCATAGAAATAAGTAAGCATATCTCAATGCTATTTTTGGCATAAATGGTAATAATTATGATGGCACCACTTATTACATCTCATTAAACTCGTTAAAATGTGAAAAAAAAACATTAAAATATTGTTGAGAATATTTCAATAAACGAAGTAACATACTAATGTTAAAAGTTAAAAGCAGTGGTCCGTTGACAAAGAAAATAGCACAGTACAGGTAATTTATCAAAAATAATAATAAAAATATGAAAAACTTATCGAATGGTCCTTTTTTCGATTGTCGTTTCAGAATAATAGTGATACTAGAAAGATTTTAAATATTGGGATTTATTTTCAATAGGTTCTAATGCAGGATATCAATGCTGAAAATGATAAATTTGGTTAAGACCCATCGTGAGTCATAATTCTTTATTACCTATTTAAAATGCATGTAAATACATAATTTTACAACTTCAATTATTTATTATTTTTCATAATTTTCGCTTTTAGTGACTTATGGGACGAAAATATATGTGTTTTTTTATGCTCCTAAATTTTTTATTCTACACATTTTTTACTATCTCCCATAGTTTTAAAGATACCGGGTGATTTATAAAAGAAGTAACGATTTTCAAGATGGCGGACCGAATTTGAGGCCTTTTGGTCACTTGGATCTTATGGGATTTTGAGTATAATGAAAACCTAAACCTGAACCTTTTCCCACTAGTCCCAGCTTTATCCGGCTTAGTTGTAGACTTGTACAGGGTGATCGCGTATTACCCCCCTTTAACTTCTTTGTTTCGCAATTAGGAAAAAACTGTTGAATACAAAAGTTGTAGGATTTAATGTAAACTTCTTGAAAAATATAGTTTCGTAGATACTAGATTGCATAAAAGTGTGACAGATCAAAGTTATATTTTTTTAAATGGAATTCCCTGTATATTGTTGCATAATTGGATTCTACGGACAGTTCTAAATATAATTTTTATATACCACTATATATCTAAATTGAACCGTTTTCGATTTATTGATGATTGAAAATTACTATATATTATATAAGAAAATAAGGTCATTCAAGCCAAGATGTATCGTTTCCATGGATAACAGGATGACGATACTGCCCTGAATAAAATTACCATTGTTAATAATGGCTTTACGGCAGGGGTAACTTCCAGAACCTTGCAATTATTAAAAAATAAATAATTAATATCTAATTTTGGAAGGGCTGTTCAGGAAGGCATTGACTAATAGTATGTGTGTATGTGTATAGTGTTTTTTTTTTCAAATAAATGCACAAAAATTTTAAAAAAAGAAGTTTTTTGAAACCACTAAAATTGCCACAATTTATCTTAAAATCCTTGAAAGTTTCAGAACTGAAGTAAAAATAACAATTTTTACTGATAACACGATATTTTCTAGTCTATCTAGATGTCATCTCTCCTAAGAATTCTAGAGAATAAATGTTTGTTATAACAGGAAAGGGGTCGTAATTGCACAAAATACGAAAGTAAACAAAACTATGACCGGCTGACTAACATCTGCCTTGTTCTATTAATTCCAGAATATCTCTGTCTTTCTTCTTCATATGCCAAAAACATAAAAATAACTAGTCTGCACTGCAGCAGTGCGCATGCGAATCTTCAATAGTTAGGCAAATCGAATTGACAGTTAAAAGCTAGAAAATGGCGTCCTTAATCCCATCATAAGTTATCTTTTCTAGTGCCCCACTTCTTTTAATTTTAAATACTTGCTCTGCACGCCTCAAAACATTTTTTTAGTTATAAATATATACCCTAGGGTAGAAAACCATAACATTTACTTCCTATATATATTTAAACCAATTCTTAGACTCTCAGTATAAAAAAGAAAATTGAAATGTAAAACAATTCCCGAATATATATCCGGTTGATGACTAGATGATATCTTTCTATAGGATTCTTTTCCGACCTGATTTAGGAAATCGATATATGTATTCTAAACGAGTTGACTTTTCCCTTTGTTTTTTCGACTTTCAGTTTATTTCTGTGATATGGATAAGTGTAACCTTTAAAAAAATATATACAAATTTGATTCGGGAGGATTTGATATCAAGAAAACAAACAAAACGATTATCGATCGTAACGTTTATGGTATAAAAGTGTAAAAATAAATATGTCATTTAAAGAACAATTTGATGTCAAAAACACTAAACGGAATATTTATCCACATTTGGAAATTAAATTTCATGGATCCAGTAAGTACTACGTCCATAGTTCTTTGTCAGTATGTTGGACAGTATTTTTAATTAATCTATACTATAACCTATATAATATTATTTTGAAGAAATATTCCATACCTAAAGTGGACTTAAAAGTATGAAAAGGAAAGAAAAACACAAAGTCTTCCTCCACAAAATTTAATTGAATAAAATATTCTTTGTTTAAAGGTCTCTACATGCTTCGAACGCAGAAACGTTCATCATCAGGAGACCGAAAAATATATTGCTAATGTTTTTAGCAAAAGAGAAAATGATAAGTGGTAGGCATAAAACCTTAATGGAGCTTTTATGGTGTCAAAAATGTGATCATTAAAATTGCATGACATGAAGACATTAGAAATAAAGATAAGCTAAAACATACTACAACATAGTGAGTAAGTCCACATTGCACCCTCAAAAAATTGGTGTCTGGTTAGCTGTTTCCCGAAGAAGAATTGTTGGTCCTATTTTTTTCCATGACACAGTTACAGCACAGCGGTCTAGAGACAATATTTTGAATCCATTTGTGGAGCAATTACTTGACGACGAACTACGTTTTGGATATTTTCAACAGGACGGTGCAACCGCCCATACAGCTGCCGAAACTATTAACTATTTACGCAATTTTTTCGATGACAGATTGATCAGTTTTCGATCAGACATTGAATTCCCACCTAGATATATCGTCCCCATATCATTGTGATTTAAACCAAGCCCTACATTTTCTAATCCAAGCCCTCTTTGATGCAAATAATTTTTGCTCGCACGGTAACAGACTTTTGATTTAGGTTTTTTTGAAAGAAAATATTTTTTAACGTTAGAATAACAAAAATTATAGTATATTTTGAAAACAAAAGGGTAATCGGAAAATCTTCTATATAGAAAACAGCATTTTTACTTAATTTTTAACACATTCAGCTAAATCCGTTAGTGTTTAAAATAATTTTTTGTCAATTTAAATGGCAAAATTGTTGATAATATGGCCGAGTTTATTACACATTACATTTAGTTTCAGCAAACCGCGTGTTGTTGTTGCTTGAACTATCCACCACTGCATAGTACAATATAGTAAACATATTTATTTTAATGTTTTTAATAATATTTTATTAAAATTTACGCATACTTATCTGTAAACAAACTAGGTATATAACAAATAAAAAACACTCCAAACCCGATAAATATCATATGAAACAGACTGTTTCTGGGAAAATTTGCGTCCCAATGACGTCAGACGTGTAAGAAAGACGGACTTATCTAATTCGCGTAGTTTTATCTTTTTTAGTAATAGTATCATGGGTAGTAAGTATGTACCAGCTACTTTGTTTCCATAGCGAATTTATCACAATTAAATTGCGCGAGCAAAGCCGCCGATACCCGCTAGTAATATAATATCGTGGGCTTACAAGCAAAAGGCACTAAGCCAAGAATTTCTTAAAATGCGTATTTATTGGTTCTAACATTAATTTTTGATCATTTATGTACTGCTAAATCGCACTAAGTCCCTGGTACACTAATATAGGAATTACAGCAACTGGTAAGATGCACTAACAGCATTTTGTTAGGAATAATACAAGCAAAACACATTAAGTCACTTAGTACTTTTTGCTTGTACTTTTATCCCACGATTGTGGTAAAAATATTGCACTAAGTCACTTCTGATTAAGAGGAACAAGATTAAGTGTTTTTTTTTTTGGGTAACATTATTATTCTGTTGCTTATTGTTTTTTTCTTTTTGATTAGTTAATGTTAGATTTTCTTGAATAAAATAATTTAGTAATGAAACAATGATGAGTTTTAACTAAGTTCTAAAATCAATAATAGTTTACAAGAAAAACGCACTAAGTCATTCTTTTTACTTTTATTTTTAATTTTTGTTAATTATAATTTTAGTTAATCATGTAAAAAATAGTGCATTGTCTTCCTAAAGCATGCATTTTTTGTTTGTATTGTTTGTTGGTTATTTCTAAATACTTTATAAAAAAATTAGGCATTTATTGAAACTTTAAATTGCTCGTAACTCTTAAATCTATTTTTTGACTTAGTGCTATTTGCTTGTAAGCCCACAATATTGTGTAATTTAAGTCGTAAATAAATTTAGAAGAACGTCTAAAATCCTTTGTCCGTAGATTTGTCTTTGTATTGAACTTCCCACTTTTTAAGATTGGTGGACGTGAGTAAATCGCAGAATTAAATTTAAAAGGGAATTTTAAATACATTACAGTCGCAAATGAACAATGTTTTAGGAGTTAAATTAAGTCTTATTTAGAACTTTATTTCGTAAAACTAAGAAGTCGAGCACGGAAAAAAGTAAGGATTTTTTCCTTTTGTCATTAATAGCCCAGTACGTGGGTATCAAAAAGGGGTGTTTGAATGCAAAAGGTGGTGTAGTAGCGATTTTTTAGTATGTTGTTGGGCTTGGGGCCCTAATGAAAAATCCAAGTTTTCGACCTTGAGGCGCATGCGCTCGAGCCGCCATCTTGGATTTTAGGTACAAAAATTTGATTTTTTGACAATAACTCAAAAACGGTGACTTTTACCACAAAAGATATTCTATACAAAATTAAAGAGGACAAAATTACCTACATTTTTGTAGAAAAAACTTTTTTTTAGCACACCTATGTTAGGAGATACAGCTCCGTAAAGTTACACTATTTAAAAAAAAAATAAAAAAAAAATTGGCTGTTAATAACTAAAATAAATAATTTGAAGAAATAGTCCATGCTTATGCTGGAGTTGAAAGTATAGAAAAGTAAGAAAAAACTAAAAGTCTTCCTCCACAAAATTTTGTGAAAGAATATAAATAATTTAAACAAGTAGGTACAAATCATATTAAAATAATTTTTAAAGAGACTCTATTGAGAGAGGGTCATAAATAACCTTCCGTGCATCGAGTCTGTATGCGTCAGTGTGTCATGTGTCATGTGTCATGTGTCATGTGTCATGTGTCATGTGTCATGTCTAGCTTGCAGAAGGTTACGCTGTTATAATGGAAAATTTCCAAGTTGATTTGTGCCTGATTTGTGAGAAAACTTTAAGTGAAAGTGACGTTATCGTTGTAAAGGAAAGAGGTGTAAAGACACTTTATTATGTAAAACTATAATGATATATAATAAGAATAATAAAATAAAACTCAACCAAAATGAAGGTTCAGCATTTTTTTTTTCAAATAGTGCAACTTCACAGCGCTGTAACTCCTAACATATGTGTGCTACGAAAAATTTTTTTTACAAAAAATGTACTAAATTGTATCCTCTTTAACTTTGCATAGAATATCTTTTGTCGTAAAAGCCACCGTTTTTGAGTTATTGTCAAAAAATCAAATTTTTGTACCTAAAATCCAAGATGGCGGCTAGAGCGCATGCGCCTCGAGGTCGAAAACTTGGATTTTTCATAAGGGCCCCAAGCCTAACAATATACTAAAAAATCGCTACTACACCACCTTTTGCATTCAAAAAACCCCCACGTACTGGGCTATAAGTATAATAGTGGAAAGTTTGCTAAACTACGAATGAAAAATAACGCATAAATACACACTAATCATAGTTAAGTGCCTTGCGTTATCTGTTGAAATGGAAATTAAAAAAAAAAAATTAGGGCTCTTTCTAGGAATTTGGAAAAATATTATCAAAAAAAGTTATTTGTTTTAAAATGTTAAACTTTATAGGAAAAATCTGAATTTTACCGCACACAAACCGAACAAAACTACTGTCTTTGGTAAACTCACCTTGTTAAGTTACTCCTTCAATCGTTGTTCTTTTATATAGTAGGTGTATCTACATTTTAATAACTTTTGGTTGCTTAGATAATAGTACAATAGTATAAAGATCGTTTGCTAACTTAACTTTGCTTAAACAAAATAAATTTATTGTCCGACCGAAATAAGATTTTCAGCCGAAACCGAAACTGAAACTTAAAAATTTTATTGTATTACTGAAACTTAATTTATTTTATATAGGACGAGATCGATCTTGGGAACGGATTAAACTCTTCCCACTAAAAACAAAAAGTCGACAGAGAAAAAATCTATTATTTATAATATGTATAGACAACACTGCCTCGAACCTACCCAAAGTTAGCCGAACGGAGCGCGACAATTCACGAACACTGAGTTTCGGCAAGGCCGAAGGTTCGGCCGGTTAAAACCGAAACTGTCACCGAAAATGGATATTTTGGCCGAAACTAGCCGAAACCAAAACCGAACCTTCGATCGGTCTCTAAAAATGATATTATTTAAGTTACGCCTCAATTTTAAAACTGACAAATATTTTTACATGTTATATTTTTTTGTTTAAGGTGATTGGTGGCGTTTATATCAGTTTTATGCTTTTTGTGTTGTCCATATTTTTATTTCGCTTTTTACATCTTTTTGTTGGTAATACAGAGAAAAATATTAATAATATTAAAATATCTTGATTTAAGAGTAGATATAATTAATGTGTCAATTACGAAGACAGAAAAAAGATATGTTGTAAACACCTAATGCATAAATATGTAAATATGTCTATATATTCTCTCTGGTACGATCTACATTAGTCAACTTAATCTCTATATCCGATCAATGGCGAAGATGTTTTATAATATACATTGACATTGTAGGGTTCTATGTATTTCCAACAGAAAATTAAAAATCTTTTTCTTTAGTTTTTCAAGTTATCTTTTACTTTTATGTCATTAGGTAAATGATTATAAAGTTTTATACCTTGATAGTAGGCACCTTTTTTAGTCATTGTTAATCTATGTCTGGGATATATATTCTTAATTTCTTGTCGGATATAATTGTTGTGCTTCACTATTTACAAAAAACGACCTATTCTTAAAGAAGAAAAGGATGCATTCTTAAATAAAAATTGCAGATACAGTCAAGGCTCCTTAAATTTTCCTCTACACGAATCTCGTGAAGAAATTGATCTTAACATGTAGTGTTTATTTGGCAGGTTTGGAGAATGACGCTTTTCTGAATTCGTTGGTACAAATAGCCTGAAAGGCTTAATATTCTAAAGTCATTTTTTCAAACTTCCATAATATAATTTTAGTCTATATCTCTATTGGATAGGGTTTCAAATTTGTTAAGTGTGAATAGAAGAAAATTGTAGTTTCAATTTATACAACATGGCATCACCAACGGCCAAAAATAGGTTATATATATTATATGTTATTTACAGGATGATTATTTTTAAATACTAACTAAATATCCAAATATTATAAATTTCCTAAATTATCTTGTATGGTTAATTATTTTTTTTTAATATCACCTTTTGGTACTAACCGTATTTTATCAAATTTTTTACAACTATCTTTGACGTACTATGACATACCTAAACATTCACAACACAAAAAATCCGTTATTTTGAAAAATGCCAAGTTAATGAGTAGCCTTAATTCTTTATTTTCCATGGTTTTTTGTTATAAAAAAATATAATTATATAAAAAATAATAACGTTTATTATTGTTATTAAATAATTTAAGATTGTCTAAAAAATTATTTTTTTTTTATTTGAATTTCGAGAAAAAAATCTATGGAATTTCAACAATTTAATTTTATTGTACCTTCAAGGACATTCAAAGCAATATTTTGCATTTATATAAACATGTTAGGTAATATTTTTTGTAATATTTGCACATCAGCTTTGTATATAATTTGAAATTCAATTGGATAAATTATTTGTTTTATATTTTTATATCATGCTATTTATACATTAATTTACCAAAGAAAAGAAATAAAAGCTATATAATTTATATTACCCCTTTATAGTTACATTATCTCTGCAAGAATTAGCCAGGCTTTGTGGAAGGGGGGAGGGGGCAATTTTAATTTTTTCCATATACTATAATGTATTCGGAAACATTTTAATGATTAAATATTTAACCCATATTTATAAAACAATGGTCAATTTGACCAGCTTTTCGCAAAAATCATCCTCCAACAAGTAAAAATTTTCCTTCAAAAAGAAAAAATTACTCCATAAAGTGACAACAATCCCCAAAGTTAAAGTCAAAAATGGAAAAAAATTGGTGATTTTTATTCGGTAAACTGTAAATAATCGATCGACAAAATACATTTCGGGAAGGTGAAATATTCAGAAAATTTTCCCCTTAAGTTTGTTGTCCTAAACAAATGGCATTCGTGCATAAATGCACTTAAGCAGTTTATAGGTAATATACTTAACAGGTAACGCTACTTTTTATCCTTGGACAAGCAAAACCATTCATCAAAGTAAAATTTTAATAAAACCATGTATAATCACTTCATGAATTTATACATTTTTAAAACATTTTTAAAACATTTTTAAAAAATTAATACGGCAATTTTTTCCTAAAAGAAAAATTATCTTCAAGGCAATATTTTCGTCAAATCAAAATAAGATTTAAATCTGACCCAAAAACTCGCTTCGGCCGAAGCTTAAGTGCCCGAAAATACAGCACCGGAAATAGCCAATCTACCAAACGTACGTCGATTTCTCAAATAGGGTCGACATGAAACAATACAGAAAACATCATATTATAGCTATCAAAAAATGCTTTCGGAAATTGCTTTGTATTTCAATTTTTCTTTAAGACTTTTATTTTTCGTTAGACATTATTACCTAGCTATTTTTTTTTAATTCACTAAAAAAGTGTAAATTTAGTAAAAAAAATTTAGAGGTTTTGTATCGGGTTGTAGGAATATTTTGTCCAACATTTAACTAACCAGTCCATCCATTATAGAATGGGTCAAAACAGCATTAGAGAAACGGAGGGTGACTGTCGCCGTTGGGGATGTTCAGCTAGACACGGTCTGATGGTAAGGCTCGCCGAAGCCGGCTTCTACGCACAAGCATACGCTGACGATGGTCTCGTACTGGTTACGGGAAGACATCTGAACGTGGTGTGCGACAGAATGCAACTGGCCTGCAGGATAGTAGAAAGGTGGTGTAGAGAGAACGGACTTTCTGTCAACCCAGGTAAGACTGAGATGATTCTCTTTACAAAAAGGAAGAAAACAGACGAGTTTAGAGCGCCACAACTTTACGGAAAATCCCTAGACTTGGTGCAGGTTAAATACTTAGGAATTATTCTAGACAATAGGCTCACATGGACGGCGCACGTGGACCACGTAGTGAAAATGTCTACGGCGACCTTCATTCAGCTTAGACGAGCGGTGGAAGCCAGTTGGGGTCTCAACCCCCGCATTATGCACTGGCTTTTCACAGCGGTCATTAGACCGAGAGTCGCCTATGGCTCGATAGTCGTGGCCCGCGGTAGAAAAAACCACTGCTAGAGCAAAACTTTCGAAAGTGCAGAGATTGGCTGGCCTCGGTATAACCGGAGCCATGAGGACGATCCCTACAGCCGTGCTTGAAGATCTACTTGGGCTGCCTGGGCTCCCACTCTGGATACAGAAGGAAGCAATGGCGACCTATATGAGAATGAAATGCACTGACTGTTGGAAAGGTATTGGAGACGTAGGACATACGAGGATAGCCCGACTAGCGGAAGCAGAGGTTCCGATACTGAACCTCGCAGCGACCCTGACAGAGGACCCGTTAAGGCTGAACAGAAAGTACTCCCTCACGATCCCTACCAAGGATCAATGGGAGAGAAAAGAGTTTCAATTCCCAAAGGATGCCCTGGTATGCTACACCGATGGGTCGCGCATGGCCGGAACGGAATCCTCAGGAGCCGGAGTATATATTGAAAAGACTGACATCCGAGAGAGCTACCCACTGGGACGGCTCGCAACAGTCTTTCAAGCAGAGGTGTTTGCCATCTTAATGACGGCCAGTATGGCAGAGGTCAGGGACTGCGAGGAGCGTGCGATATATGTATGCTCTGACAGCCAAGCTGCCCTAAAAGCCATCTGTAAACCAAGAGTCACAACGAATCTCGTCAGCGTCGATGCCTTGGAGAGACTCTCGAGGAGGAAAGAGGTAAACTGGGTCTGGGTCCCCGGACACGGCAGATGATTTTGCTAGGCTTGGACCTGAGACCCCATTCCTAGGACCAGAGCCGGCTATAGGAATAACTAAAAAGTAGGTAGGATCTGTACTAAGCAAGTGGGCTGAACGCCGCTCTAAGGAGCAATGGCGGACGATCCAAGGGTGCTGACAAGCTTAGGACTTTATAGCTTGGCCGAGCAAGGCTAAGCTAGAATGGATTTTAAACAGAAGACAATGTATCCTAAATCCCTTGATTGGGATATTGACAGGACACTGCAAGCTAAGGAAGCACCTAGCACTGATTGGTGTCGAAGACGACCCAATCTGTGCCGGATGTCTGGAGGAGGAAGAGACCCCGCTGCATTTTCTGGGTACCTGTGAGGCCTTGGGAAGACTCAGGCACTAGGTCCTGGGATCGGCGGCTCTCCAAAAGGAATAAATCACGGCCCTAGCCTGGAGCGACATACTTAACTTCATAAAGAGGTCGGGATGCTTTGGCGGGGGCCAAGGTGGTTAGTGTGACTGGGGAAAGACTCTGGGGTAGGCAAAAAGCTGTTGGTCTACTTGCCAGGTTCTCGGAACCTCCCCTTAATTACTACTACTACTAACTAACCAGACATCTTTGTCTGATATAAATTGGTATCCTTAAGGATGGATTACTAATCTCGTACTTCGCTGTGGTGCTAAGACTTTTAGTAGGTGTTGAGCTTCATAAGAAGAGGTGTAGTGGAAAGATAGTGTATAGAATAAGGACAAGGACATTTCTGGTTTCGTAGGAAGAGTCAGTAGACAAATGTTGATAAGAAATAATTGTTTGTAATTGGTTGGAATAAAGGGTTCCACTTCGAATAGTACATCCAGGGAAATCCCTTCTTTTATTAACGTGCAAAATATTTGCTTACATAGCAAAACGGAACCCCTTCTTTGCAAAATTGTTTAAAAACTCTAAGGAACAATTACTTAGAAAGTTGTAACAATTGTTCAAGTGTAAAGGTAATCTCTGCCCGTTTGTCTACTCAGTTTAAAGTCATTACTAAATTCAGCAATTTAGTCATGAAAAGAAGGTACTGCACCAGAACCAATCCATTTTACTCCAATTGCGTAAGTGTTCTTTGAGTAAATTATTTAACCGTTTGTTGTGTAAAATTGTATAATTTTTATTTCGGTCAGAGTTGTCTTTTAAGTGAAAAGTGTTTTTTTTAAACTTGCTGGAATAACACTTTCCTAAAGTGAGTAAAAAAGGAAAATCTTTCTCCTTATTAGAAAACTATTTAGATTCGCCGTTTTATACTCTAAAGTCGTTAATTTGTATTTTATTCGCATTATTTATTGTACTCTTTCATTCTTTTATTGTTTTGCTGTATTGCTGTTCATCAAATAATCCTTTTAAAATTCTTAGTGTTTAAGTGGTTAGATAGCGCACCATAAGGACACAGTAAATAATAAAGGATCACTCTCAGTAGAAAATAAAAACATAAATCAAAACCATCTAAGCTACACAACAACAAAATTAGCTTTATGTGTTTTTTAATTAAATTAATAATGTATTAAACAATAAACATAGATTTACGCAACCAAACATACATGACTACATAAAGCATGTTTCAAAGCATGCCGGTCGTTTAGTAGCATCTTGCCGGTTAGTTTAATTTGCTTTTACGTGGAACGGTCGACCTAACATTCCTTTGTGGCGTAGGTCAATTTATTTTTTATCAAATATTCAACCCCAAGCATTCAGCTAATGTTCCTCTGTGCCAAATATTGTTTTTTTCATGGATTACAACAGGCCATGCCAGACGTCAACAGAATAAAATATTTGATTAATATTATTATATTGCCAATAAAAACGATTTCGTAATAAACTTGTTTCGATACTGAAAACGATATCCTAATAGATTTCATATAAAACAAAATTAGAAAAAATATATTTCACGTGCTAATAATATTTTTTATATATAATTTGTTATGACCTTGTTGTGGAAAATAATCTACACCACCTTTGATGACTTTTGAAATGTATTTAATATTGTTAGGTAAGTATAGAAGGATCGACTACCATTGGACTATGAATATAACATAGTTTATGGCATTCCATGTAAGCAGTGTAACAATACTTTTCATGTTGGCCAAACTAAACAACTGTTTAAAGACAGAATTAGACAAGTATGATTGTAGTAGGGTAGACAAATCAGACTCAACAGCACTGAGCCTCCATCCCTATCTAACGGGCCATTACTTTGATTTTTCCCACCCACGAGTATTCGACAGAGAAAGTAATTACATAAAGAAAAATATTAGTGAAATGATTTATATTAACTTAATTAATTCAATTAATTTTAGAACTGACACAAATAATTTGAGTGCTTGCTACTCTGGGATCTTAAATAAATATAAAAATGTGTTTAATGAGTACGGGAGATATGAGTACCTCCAATCTTGTGGTGAGGGGAGAATTAACTTCACAGTCGGTTGGCTTGTTTTGTTATATGTGTCGATTTTTCAAAACATACCATTATTATAACGGAGCTCGTTGTTGACCGAGGAGTCCATCTGCAATACCTATCTATAATTTAAATCCAACTTCACCTTCAAACTTCACTGTTTACGTTTTACTATCAAATTGGTACTGACAGTTCGGATATATACAGGTATCCAATGTGTGTTCGAGAAAATGTGTTGGTATATTCTTCAGTCTGAATACCCAGGCTTAAAGACCTTTTTATTGGTACGTAAGTACCTAATGTGTATTTGTTATTAAATCATATCTTTCATGTATATTTTATCTAAACAACAACTAGGTATTTATTTAATGGCCAAAGTTGTGACGTATTTATATATTGATTAGGGACCTACTGCCCCATTTTAATTTTTGCTATAAGTGTATTTGTATTTTAAATTTTATCGCATTATTTTATTGTAATTGTCTTCTCTCTTTCTCTTTTCAGACCATTGTTAAAGTTTTAATATAAAACGAAACGTTGGGAGAAATACAATTGCCTGCCCCCATTCCCACTATACTTATTCAAAAATCAAAAGTATTTAATATTTTTAATTAAAAAATAAATATGTTCTTTTTTAATATAAAGTGTAAAACTTTAATAATTAACGAGCCATTGATACTAACTCCATCTCTATCCATAAATTATTGAGGTCATGAGTGCTATTTTGTTGTTATTAAGGATTAGTATATTATAAGGTCTATATTATTATTCTTTTGTTAAAAGAAGAAAGGAAATGTATACACTGTACAAAGATATTAATAGGCGAAAGCAAATAGGCGAAAAAGTTATTATTTTATTTAAAATCAGGTAGACTGTAAAGGACTAAAAGTGTTGAAATAATTTGTACAACATAATGGTGATATAGGTACCAACAAATTAATAAATACAAATCAAACGACCCAACAAACAATTATAGTCTAAAAAAGGTGACTTTTACCTAATATTTTAACTATAAAGCTCGACGGACCGCTTTACATAGTCAGAAGTTAGTAATTTATACCACTTTATCACCTAGTGGGGAATAAAACCAAGGTAATAAAGTGGTAAGAAACACCTGCCATTAGGAGAATTGTTCTTCATAGACGAGGCCAAATAGTCTTCTCCGTGGTAGTAAAGAGGTGTTTTTTACCCGTATTTTACCTATGTGGGCCTATGTTGGGCCTGTTATGGGCTATGAAGTTTATAGAAAATCATAACCACAATTTTAGAAAAAGATAAAAATAGTATTTTGTTTTTATTTGCATCAAAGCACAGGAGGCAGGAGGGTTCTTAAATCAGAACATGTCATGTCAGCCGCTATTGATTTTTAAAATGGAGTGGTAGTATATAGATAGGTATGTACTTATAAAAATCATTATTTCATCGATGTGAAGTGAAAAAATGGGTGCGCGTAAAAAATGTTCGTATAGATTTCAATTTTACCTAGAAAAACTAACCGCGCCCCAGAAAAAAGGCATTTAATTAAAAAAAAACAAGGTAAATTAAAATTAAAAATACCAAAAATTTAAAATGTAGCCAATATTTAGTGCTTGGACGAGTAAGTTAGCTCGTTTCTGTGCTCGGTTTTTGTAATATATTTGTTGTTGCTTTAGTGTTACAAGTAATCTAACAAAATTAATTGAAAATAATACACCATGTTGAAAAAAATATGGCGTCAGTAAAATATTTTTCCTAAAGGTCGTGATTTCTCATGGTTTGGGCCTTAAAAAAAATTGGACCTATAAGTCAACCCGTATTAGGTTACGCTAGGAGAAAATTTCCTATTTTGTATCTTCCGTCTTGATAGGTCTAAATTAGGAGAAATATTCGTTTATATGGCATAACTTTATAATAATAAGTGTTTATGAAGCCTAATTTGGGGTTTTTAAGAATTCTGCAGGCCCTATGTACGGCCAATTACTCCATAAAATGTTTCTATCGGGGTTGCTGAATTAATGTCTCGCAACGGATTAATAGCCACTATTATAATGTAACTAACCTTACTTTTTGGAATAGTTCCCATATAAACGTACAACGTTTTTTTTCTTTGTTCCGGCGTTTTGTATAGCTCCTACGCGACCCCTTTTATTTCGCCGAAAAAATGGAAACTGATTATTTTAAAATGGAGAGGGTCAAGCTCCTCCTTGGATTATTCTTATGTTCCCCATAAGTGGGAAGATTACCACAGTGCAATAAACTTTACAATCATCATTCAAGTTTTCTAAGCCAGAATCTCTTTAAAGACATAATTTTTGGAAGATACGGCTTTATATCCGGTAAAAATCACTTTGAGGACAAAATATTGGGCTATAAAGAAATTATTTAAATCATAACTGTAACCTATTTTATACTTTAAAGCCTTCTGGGCTTTAAGTACAAAATGTAAGACTAATATAGGGTATACATCACCTCAGAAAGTGTTCACATTATAACCTGACCATGAAGATATATTAAAGACAAAACGAAGTAATTTGTTCTTCATTTATGGGCCTAAAAGATTATTGGGCTTTAAGGCCCAATCTAAGGTAAAAAATAACCTGGTTGGGCGTTTATTACTGACTTTGCTTAGACCTAACTATCAAGTCGATTTACAAGGTAATTATCTACTCTTTTGGACCATCTCTTGGGCCTCTTATATTTTCCCACTTTCAACACGTATTAATAAGTTCGAATTACTTTGTTTTGACCAAACAGTTAGTCTCTTTGGCCGTTTCGTCTAAAAAGCCGATTTGGAGGTAAAAAATAGACTATTTTTTACTTAAATAGGTAATTTTCTCCAAATAAGAGGTCGCCAAGGCTTTAAATGTTTGTTGGGGATATTTGATAATTTTTTCTATTCGTAGGAAAAATGGTGTACATTACTCGTGTGAAAGTTATATTCTCAAACTCGGAGAATTATAATATATCTTCTTATTTGAAACTGTCACTTTCAACACTGGTTAAGTAAAAGGTCTGACCAATTTTTTAACTACTATGTTATGTGATAAAAATCCTCCGTATCAGTTATTAACATTTACTGGTGCTTTAATTATGAAGTTTCAGAACAGTATTTTTTAATTTCGTCAATTTTAGGTTTATATTTTTCCTAAATAACCCTTTAATTACTAAATAAATCACGTTACAATTTCTCAAGTTAGCTCGTCAAATTATTCCTTTAAATAAATGAAAATAAACTTCTTACAAATTTAGAAAACGATATTTATTCATAGATCCAAAACAACTGAGCACAATGTTATGAAGCCGACAAAATTATAAACTGATTTTATCTATTGCCAGTAATTTTATTATTTTTTAATATGCACTGATGTACAGTTGAATTCAGAAAAAAGTATAACACGCATTCTTATTTTATATAGACCAGGCTTTTAAAAAACATCAAAGAATTGACATGACACTTACATCCTTTTTTTAAATTTTAAAAAATATATTTTTTACAAGTAGTTATTCATTCGAAGCATAATGCCTAGGCTTGACAATGTTCAAAGGACTAAAATAATTGTGTTTTTAAATTACGGAATACCTATACGAGATGTTGCCGCTATAATGCACGTTGCAAAAAAAAACGCTAGAAAATATTAAGTAGGTACAGATGGGAAGCGGATGGAACTTTGGTTAAGAAAAAGCCTCCTGGAAGATCAAGAAAAACAACGAAAGAACATGACAATAATAGTCTTGTGCAATACTTGGAGGAAAATCCCTTTTAAATAATGCGAGCTGCTATTATGCAAACAAATTTTCCTGGTTCGAGACCGACAGGTTGTCGTAGGGTAAAAGAATCCCATTTAAAAAATTATGTTGCCGCCAAAAAAATTAAATTAGGGGAAGAACACAAAATATTTTTGCCTTAAATAATATTTTGCGGCCAGACTGGAATAGAGTAGTCTTTACTGACGAAAAAGTTTTTCGGTCTACGTTCAACATACAGACCTCGCAGTACAAGATATACTGAAAATTTTATCAGTAATTCCAAAAGATCAGAGAGATTTTCGGTGAATGTATGGGCATGGGTGAGTTATCATGGACTTGGAGTGTGTTGGATAGTAAATGAAAGGTTAAATGCAGTCACTTACAAGAACATTTTGGAATATATTATGATGCCTAGTGTATCGCAACATTTCCCTGATCAGAGCTTTATTTTCCAACACGACAACTGCACGGTTCACAGCGCGGGTATGGTCAAAGATTGGTTCCAGAGAAATAACGTGGAAACTTTGCCGTGGCCTTCAAAAAGTCCCGATATTAATATAATAGAAAACGTGTGGGATATAATGACACGAAAAATATATAAAGCAAATTTTAGACCAGCTAACAGAAATAAACTTGTTTCATTTATTGAAGAAACGTGGAACGAGTTAAGTGATGATTTTAATTTTGTAAGATCTATACTTTTTGATACCCAATAGACTGAATGAGCTTTTACAAAAAAATGGAGCGATTACTAAATATTAAATAGATGAAATTTTCTTTTTTTAATTAATTATTGTGTACAATAAAATGTTTCTATTAAGTTTGACTTGTTATTTTTTAATGAACCGAAGAAAAAATGATAATAAAAATTACAAATATGACATGTTTAAGTCTAGCCCAATAAATTAAAAGTTTAGTCTGTTATAATTTGAACACAGTCAATAGCTTGTCCTACTTTTTATGAACTTTCGGGGATTATGGGTAGGTTTACAACACACAATCGATGTCCTACTTCTTTCTGAACTCAACAGTACTCTGAAAAGAAGATTGGATATATAATTTGAATTATTAGTAACTGTTAATTTGTGTTAGCGCAAGGTGGCAGCCTAGCGCAGCGGTAGCGTTTACGCATCGCAAGCCGAAGGAACCTGGTTTGATTCAGGCAGGTTTGGTGGACTTGTTTAGTTTGCTTGACCAGGCCACCGTACTTCGTAGTGTTGCATTATGCAACACACACTGGCATTCTCAATGGCAAAATAAACACTGCAGTGAAAGGCGACCTCGATACGATACAGCTGTGGAGCTCTCGGGCTTCTCCGGTATCATTTTGGTGTTCCTTCGGCATGTTGCCGAGAAGTGAACTACACCTGAACCAAGTGAAGGATTCAGTGCGGACAGTGACCCACGAAAAGGACGCATATTTGTTACCGATTCTGATGGATTGGGACGCTCTGAACCAAAGGATTCGGTAAGAAGGACGGTGCCCCGTGGAATGCATATCTAATACTGATCCCAGTGGTTTGGGGGGCTCTGCGGCAACATTCTTCAAGTCGCACCATGGAGACGTAATAAGCTGCCCCCGTCAAGGTCTGTGGTGGACAAGAGGTATTACAACGTGACCGTAAAACTGTGCCGAGAATAACATCTGCCGGTAAAATTGTGGTACGTGTACCCACGTAAACCTGTAAGTCCCGTCCGACTGACATTACCCAGATGTAAAATGGGGTTGGCAGAAAGGGTGGTACTGATCTACTTGCTTGGCGGTATCTCGTCAACTACTATTACTTTTGTGGGCGTATTGGTGCATATTACCACTTGAGGTTAAGTATAAGATTAACCTTTATGAGAGTAAAGGATGAACTTCGTTTTTTTATAAGCTGCGTGTAAGCTCCATTTTTACATTTTGTATAAAAAAATATTTTCTAGAATATAACTTTCAGAAAAAGATTTTATTTTATTTATTTTTTTAAATACCGTCCCGATTTCGACCAATCAAAAATTTCTGTATACAAATTTACATAACTATATTTATCCACATATCCAAAACAACTGAGCATAATGCTATAAAGCCGAGAAAAAGGTAAACGGGTTTTATTTATGGTCAGTAAATTCTGTCAGATCAAATTTAAATCTGGTCGAATGCTGCCGATATCTTAGGCATAAACGCCTGGCCGGATAAACAAAGAAAACGGTCGGCCTTTTTGGGCGCATTGATTTTTCAAATAAGGACGAGATGGCACAATATATAGAGAAAGATATAATCATCAATTTTCTTTCAAAGTGGTAATAGTTTCTGGATATATATTGAAAAGATACAAACATTTTCTTCGTCGTCAAAGTTTTCTTTTTCTTAAATATATTTTTTATGACGGTTTACTTGTTTATAAATTAAATGGATTTTAGAACAATACCAAGAAAAAGCGGGTATAAAATAAACTCGCCGATAAAAAAAACCAGCACCTAAATTTTTTTTAGTAATTTCAATATGACATAACTTTTTTATTTTTGACTTTATTGCAATTATTTTTCGCTGGGCGATAGATCTATTCATTAAAATTACGCTGCAGTTTGTTCTGATGTAATGTTGGACAGAGGACAGTCCGTTAATCATATATCCTTTGAGCAAAAATATTACTACTTTTATAATGCCATTTTGCATTTTTGACCGTCATGTTCGATTTTTTTAGTACGTGCGCCAGTGGCTTCCAAACTATATTTCTTCAGATAACCATTTATTTTTGATTATTTTTCGGCTCCTATAGAATTTCGATGAAATGATGCGTTTTGGAGATAATTTAAAAAGTATGTGTCCTTAACTGATGCCAACGCGGCTTACGGTAATCAAATCATTTTCAAATGCTAAATCAATTCAGCCGTTGTGGCATTACAATGAATATTTTCCTCATATGTTAAAGTTCCCATAAGAGAAATGCAATTTTCGCAAAATTACAGCGAAAACAGCACTGCCAGAAATCGAAAATTGCATCGCAAGTTTATATAGCGGGATTTTATTGTTAACAAACGTCAAAAAATGTAATATTCTGACAATTAACGTCATCTTATTTATTATTATACGAGCAACCGCCGTATCAAAACTTGCCAAAAAAGGTGTTGGAGAACAACAGTTAATTAAACTAAGTGGACACTCAAATACCAAGTCACTGACGCCTTACATTCAGATGGATGAGAACCACCATATGCTTTTGATTGAAAAAATGCGGGACAATGACCAACCGTCAAGCTCAAGAGAGTCCCCCGCCGAAATAAGCTCTCGCTTGTTGACTGCATCAACCACCATGTCTACGAATTTAAAGCAAAATATTGGTAAATACAATAATTGTGCTTTTCATTGCAATTCTTGTAATATTTAAGCATTTTAATTTTATTGTTAGTATTTTCTGTTAAATAAAATATTTAAATTTACTTGATTCGAGTTCTTAATTAATATATATAAATATTCAAATAAATTACACTCGTGCATAAAAATAACCAGATAATTTTTTTATTCAATGTGTTTTTTTTACAAATTGCAATCGTTTGTTTTCATATTTTACGAAAATGCCCTCCTCCTGCGGAGTCGGGCTTTTTCGCGAAAATATGAAAACAAACTCTTGCAATTATAAAAAAATACATTTCATTCAAAAATTATCGGTAATTTTGATGCACTTGTGCACTTACCCCCGAATACAAAATATAATTAAGTAAAACTTTGCAATAGGTAACAATGCCGAAAGCAAAAATAATGTAAAGACAGTGGAGTACAGATACAAACCTTTTGTACAAAACCAGTTAAATGAAATTATTTTATTGTCCTACTAAGAACTTACTATTGATAATCTTCTCCACATAACAGTAAAACGCCACTATTATCACTTGTTCTTAAAACACTGATCTACTAATACTTACATAACAAGATAATAAATATTCAAAACAAATGAATTTCATAAAATTATTTATAAGTCACTAACAAACCCGAACAGACAAAATTGAAAAAAAAAATAGTCTAAGGAAATTGCTCGATATCACCTTCATTTTTTTTTAATACACATGAGAGTTCTTTTTATTAAAAAACCTTAGATTTGAAAAATCCTCCAGTTTGAAAGATTCCTTGTATTAAATGATTCTCGCTCAAAATCAGAACCATATACACAAAATCTTTAATACACCCCCAGACTGAATATTCCAAGGGAATAAGGTCTGGGGAACAGCGTGGCCATTTCACAGGAGCATCTTAGCCTAGCCCTTATCTGTAAAAATATAGTTTGAAAGTCACTGGCGCCCGTACTAGAAAATAGAGGGAGTCAGCGGGTACTGGACCCCTCCTATTTTGAATATTTGAAAATTGTTTTTTGTTTCGTTTTCTCAAAAGATATAACTCTTTATGGTAAAGTAATTCACCAAATTTGAAGTTTATATATTATTAAATACTCGAATTATTAAAAAAAATCAGTTTTTAATTTTAAACTTTGACGCGCTGTAAATCGAACATGATGGCCAGAAATGAAAAATGGCATTATAAAAGTCATACCATTTTTGCTCAAGAAATATAATAATATGCTTAATGGATTGACCTCCTTTTTCCGGACACCCTGTATATACAGGGTGTCCGGAAAATACGTGTACAACGTTTGACGACAGACTCCTGACGTCAAAATAGGTCGATCTAAGCCGACTCAGTTATATCCAAAATTGTCTCGTTTAGCCGGTAGAGGGCGTCAAAAATTTGTAAAAATATTGGTTTTTCCTAAATTACGGGAAAACCTGCTAATCGATTTTAATGATTTTTAGTATGTAGACTAAAGTAGAAAGTAGTGTAGAAATAAGTGGAAGTGTTATAAAAGTGATATAATACGTCAACATTTCTCCTCATTTTTTATATGAACGGCGTTATGACAACCCAGATATTTTTGTAGAGTGACTGGATGTATTTGGAAGCTATTTTACCTCTTTAGTATTTTTCGATGAATGAGCTGTTTTGCCAGAAAAAAATATTTACAATTACCTGCATACATCAATTATTAACAATAAAAATAAAAATAAAATAAGTAAATTTCATAGACTGGTGACAATTTGTCAATAATTGTCAAATTATTAAATGCTATCGCAACAAGGTCACTTAAAAAATTATTGTTACAGGTAATTTGATTTTAATATTATTACTAATAATACTAAATATTGTAAATATTTTCTTTTGGCAAAACAGCTCATTCAACGAAAAATATTAAAGAGGTAAAATAGCTTCCAAATACATCCAGTCACTCTACAAAAATATCTGGGTTGTCATAACGCCGTTCATATAAAAAATGAGGAGAAATATTGACGTATTATATCACTTTTATAACACTTCCACTTATTTACCGCCGGTGACTGTACTACTAGAAAACGTCATTTTATAGTATTAGTCTACATACTAAAAATCATTAAAATCGATTAGCAGGTTTTCACGTAATTTAGGAAAAACCAATATTTTTACAAATTTTTGACGCCCTCTACCGGCTAAACGAGACAATTTTGGATATAACTAAGTCGGCTTAGATCGACCTATTTTGACGTCAGGAGTCTGTCGTCAAACGTTGTACACGTATTTTCCGGACACCCTGTATAATATAGTATAATACAGGGTGTTATTTAAGTATGTGGCCAGACTCCAAGGGGTGCTTCTTTAAGTGATTTTAAGAAGAAAAGTTCATATAAACATGTGTCCGAAAATGCATAGTTTTTACGATACAGTGTGTCAAACTTAAAAAAAAATCGGATGTTCGTAAATATCTCAATACTCTTTTATTCGATTTTGTTGAAATTTAACAATTCTGTTTGTAATAACAAGAGGATAATTTAGTCTTAATTGGATTAAAATATTAAGTCCAGTGGCGTTCCTTCCGGAACTAATATAAAAAAAATTGCGCGACACTGACTTTATTTAAAATTTTGTATTTTTTTCGAATTAAGCAACTAAAAATAAAACTTTATTTCCTGAGTTTTTCCTATCTTGCTTTGTTTTTTCGCACAGGTTCGTTGAAAGAAATAAAATAATCGCACAACGTAATAATAATTTATTACTGCAATGTTTAGTAGGGAAGTTTCCAATTTTTTTTTTTCAATAATATGATTTACTTAGGCCTAAAAAAAATATTCCCAAATTATTACTCCTTAAAAATCAGTAATAACTTGGTAAAAATTCTTTAAAGTTTCGCTCGTGTCAAAAGCGTTTCAAACGATCTTTTAAGCGCGCCAAGCCCGATGACGTCACGAAGTATGACTTTTCCGTCATCCGTCATCCGTCATCCTGACCGGTGGCCGAGCTACCGAGTTTGCATTTGGATTGCCGTGTGCTATTTTATTGTATTGTTGTTTTAAGGTGGAATTCTCAACGTCGTTTAATTTATATCAAACCTATAACCTATTTCGTGGATGTCATTATGACAAATAATACTTCGTGACGTCACGACCCGTTTTTACCCGCTTGGGATAATTTGAATTTTGGGGCAGTTTTAAATCTTTCTATCGGTCTTTTGGGACGAAATATGTTGTTTTTTTTTTGCTGCCCTATGACAATATATACTTATGATTTCTAGAATTTTTTCCATTTAAAATTTTTGTCAAGTTCCCTATTGTATTAAGACGAAACCTATAATAGTATTTAATTTTTTTCTTCAAAACAAAGCAAGATATGAAAAAACTCAGGAGATAAAATAGTTGTATTTGTAATTGCTGGTGCAATTTTGCCAGGAGGAAAACTTCAGGATTACAAACACCTGGTTTGATATGCCCCCCAGAAGACTTTACACGTGGAAATCTCCACAAGATAGGGACGGTAGAATCGTTCGGAACCAGATTGACTTTATCCTCATTAACAAAAGATTTAGTACAACAGTAAAAAGAGTCTGTACATACCCTGGAGCAGATGTACCATCGGATCACGTCCTTCTACTGGGCTCCTATAAATAAAAACTCTCGCGTCCACAGAAAATTAAACTAACGAAACAACTCGATATTGAGAAACTTAAAAACGAATCATTAAAGGCAGAGCTACGAGATGAAATAAACGATCAACTTAGACGACAACATGAAGCATCCCTAGATACGGAAATAGACGCATTATGGAACAACATAGGATCAACTATGAATAATACAGCACAGAACAAGTTAGGGTATCGTAAGTCTATCCCCAAAAAAAAAATGGATGACAGAAGAAATTCTACAACAGATGGATGAAAGAAGACGATACAAAAACACAAACCCTGAAAAATATCGCAGAATAAATGTTAGAATCAGATCTGAAATTAGAAAAGCTAAAAAACTATGGTTAGAGGAAGAATGCAAGGAAATAGAAAAACTACAGCAGAATGACGATATACATGGAGAGCATAACAAGTTGAAGGAAGTGGCTGGAGTGTACAAACGGAAAGAGCCTGCAGTACTCGTCAATAACAGAAATGAAATTGTCCTAGAGGCAGAAGAGATAAAGACTGTATGGGAACAGTACATAAGTGAACTATTTCAAGACGATGAAAGACCAAACCTAGAGATTAAACAAGGAAATGAACTTCTTATAGGACCACCAATAACCAAAGACGAAATTAGGAAAGCAGTACAACAGTCCAAAAATAACAAAACGACTGGGCCGGATGGTCTGCCAGCAGAAATTATAAAACTGATTGATGAGGAAGATCTGTCTTTATTGGTGATTGTTTTTAACAAAATATATAATGAGGGCAGATACCCCCTAGACTGGTTAAAATCCACCTTTATTCCCTTGCCTAAAAAAGAAATGCAAGAAAGTGTAATGAACATCGATTGATCATTTTAATAAACCAGGCACTAAAAATATTCCTCAAAGTATTACATAATAGAATTTTTAGAAAATGCGAACCCAACCTTAAAGATACCCAATTTGGCGTTAGAAGTGGCATGGGGACGAGAGAGGCTCTTTTCGGTATCCGAGTTTTGATACAGAACTGTCGAGATGTGCAGAAAGATGTATTTCTTTGCTTTGTTGACTATGAAAAAGCTTTTGACAGAGTTCAACACGAAAAATTAAAAAAAAATATTGAGAACAACAGATGTAGATGAAAAAGACATTCGCTGTATTCAAAATCTGTACTGGTATCAAACGGCGCATAAAACAATAAATAAAATAAAAACCCAAGATATAGAAATAAGCAGAGGAGTTAGACAGGGGTGCATAGTATCACCTTTGTTATTTAATCTATATTCCGAGGCCATTTTCAATGAAGCTTTGGAAAATAAAGGCATGGGAATCAAAGTAAACGGAGTATTCGTCAACAACATCAGATATGCGGACGAGTCATAATAGCCGATATTAATTTAGATTTAATAAAGAGATTTGCAACGGATGATTAATCAACTGAACACCATTAGTGATAAATATGGACTCAAAATAAATAGCAACAATACAAAA
The DNA here is from genome assembly GCA_963969555.1 of Polydrusus pterygomalis. Classification (NCBI taxonomy): domain Eukaryota; kingdom Metazoa; phylum Arthropoda; class Insecta; order Coleoptera; family Curculionidae; genus Polydrusus; species Polydrusus pterygomalis. The sequence goes on along the minus strand of OZ018376.1, from coordinate 104,866,389 downwards.
TTCATGATAGTTAGCAGGCAGAAAGCACCTTACCCCAATGCTCAAATTACAATAAATAATACCACACTAGAACGTGTCTCACGTTACAAGTATTTGGGTAGTTGGCTATACGAAGAGTGGGATAACGATAGGGAAATTAGATGTAGAATAGAAACGGCCCGCAATTATTTCTTTAAATTTAAAAGAATATTTACACACAGAGATATAAGTTTACATGTAAGACTGAGATTCGCTAAGTGCTATGTGTGGTCCACTCTGCTGTACGGCGTGGAGACGCTGAAAGCATCATCCATGAATAAGATAGAAAGTTTTGAAATGTGGACTTACCGCAGAATGCTTAGAGTACCATGGACTGACCGAGTAACGAATGAGGAAATCTAGAGACGAGTGGGAAAAGGCAGAGAAATGTTACTTCACATAAAGAGAAGGAAAACCACTTATTTTGGGCACATAATGAGAAACCCAAAATACCAACTGCTACAATTGATAGTTGAAGGAAAGATTGAGGGCAGAAGAGGAGTGGGAAGAAAGCAAATGTCCTGGTTGAGAAATCTAAGGGAATGGACAGGTTTAAGAACTATAGGAGACCTGGTGCACACATTAGCAACAGACCGTGAAGCGTACAGAAATGTGATCGCCAACATCCAATAGTGTGGATAGGAAGATGAAGAAGAAGAAGTAGTTGCTTAATTCGAAAAAAATACATAATTTTAAAAAAAGTCAGTGGCGCGCAATTTTTTTGTCAAAAATATTAGTTGGACTCTTTTCCGCGACGCCACTGGACTTAATAATTTTAATCTAATTAAGGCTAAATTATCCTCTTGTTATTACAAACAGAATTCCCAAATTTCAACAAAATCGAATAAAAGAGTATTGGGATATTTACGAACATCCGATTTTTTTTTAAAGTTTGACACCTTGTATCGTAAAAACTACGCATTTTCGGACCCATGTTTACATAAACTTTTCTTCTTAAAATCACTTAAAGAAGCAACTCTTGGAGTTTGGCCACATACTTAAATAACACCCTGTATAAAAAAAAAAATTTTCAGAACCAATATTCGTACTTTAAATTTATGTAAAAGAACCTTAACGATAAAATAGTGTATTCCTTAGACTAGGGACTTAATAGACAGTTTTATTTATTTATTTCTCCATCATCTTCACCGTTTTTCTTTCTATTATTTGAGGTCTTGTTTTTCCTATCCTATTTAAATGCAATCCTCCAATTTACACGGTTACAATTTTTCACTCTAAATCCTAAAATAACATACATTGGTCTTAAAGTCTCTATATGCAGTAGTTACAGTTATTTATTAAGGTTGCATGTATACTTTAAACGAAACAGGGATAAGCCAGCAAACCGAACTGACCGAAATCTTAAAACATCTATAAATATCAGGAAAATCGATCGAATTGTAATGTAAGTTGGATCGGATCCAAAGTACAATCCAAACTCATTTAACTGGCATCTGGATGGCGCAACAAAAATACACGAATTGCCAGAGTTTTAGATTAACGATTTAGACATAGCGGTGCATTTTAAGTGGAAGGAAGAGGGCTCGCAACAAATTACGAAGCACAATGGTTGGGTTTTAGAAAGAAATAAAAGTTTAAAATCAATTGGGAGGAGTTTGTTTTGTTAGTGATTTGTTCTATGCTTTATATAAATTGATAATTACATCTTTTTACTGTTGCTAATATAGTCAACATATTCTAATTATACGTAGGTACTGTGTTTTGAATCAAAATCCGATTCAAACGAATTCATAAACTAAAATTTACCTTTAATTTTAAAGAAAAAAAGGTATTTAGTCTAGAACCTCTTACTAAATACGCTAGTTTTTAATAACTTGATTTTAAAAACCTTAGGTTTGTTACACAAATAATATACAGTGTTAGTTGAAATAACCGGAACGGCTAATTTTCTTCAAAACTATCAAGGCTGAATCAATGAATTTTGGTACAGGTGGATAACTTAAAAAATTGAATATTGACAATTGCGACGTTGCCAGATTTTTAGGTTTTTCTGTAACTCAGGAATGTTTTTTTATCAAATGTAACGCTACTATTTTTTTTTATTGAATTCGATTCCTCCCATCAACATTACCATTTCCAGATAGTATCAAATTTTTATCTCAAATAGTTCTATGGGAAAAATAGTTTATTAGTTACAACTCTAACTCTAAAAAAATCCAATCTATTTCCATTTAAAAACGTTTCAAATAATGTGAAAAGAAATGTTGGTTGACATAATGTACCTAATAGAATCGATAACGATAATAACAACAAACAACAATAACATAGCTAGTAAAAATTACTTAGCTACATAATATATTATAGTAAACTACATTAATTTGATTATGAAACCAATAGTAGTTGTTTGTTGTTATTATCGTTATCGATACTTTTAGGTCCTTACATTATGTCTAGCAAATTTCCTTTTCACATTATTTGTAACGTTTTTAAATGGAAATGGATTGGATATTTTTAGAGTTAGAGTTGTAACTAATTAACTTTTTTTCCCATAGAAATATTTGAGGTAAAAATTTGATACTATCAGGAAATGGTAATGTTGATGGGGGGAATCGAATTCAATAAAAAAAAGAGTAGTGTTACATTTGAAAAAAAAAACATTCCTTGAGTTACAGAAAAACCTAAAAATCTGGCAACGTCACAATTGTCAATTTTCTATTCAATTTTTGAAGTTATCCATCTGTACCAAAATTCATTGATTTAGCCTTGGTAGTCTTGAAGAAAATTAGCCGTTCCGGTTATTTCAACTAACCCTGTATAACAGCAGATGTGAAACGTTTTAGATGTAGTCGGTAACCTATTTTAACGTATTTTTCATTGTCAGTCCAACGTTGGAAGAATAGCTTAAACAATGCTTTAAGAAGATATTAATTAAATACAGATTAAAAGTAAAATACTTTCTTACAATTTCCGCCGCTGCTGACGTAAGTATATAAGAGTTGCACGTTAACACATAGTATTAACAAAAGTTCAAACAAAAAAAAATTGTTTGTAAAGCAATCTAAAAAATTATTTAAAAAGGAATATTTTGTCCTTTGTGCTTTAAATTTGTTAGTTTTATGCCAGACTACAAAAAGTTTTTTTGAGAATTAGTTATTCCCACAATTTTATGCATTTTATATGTAGTCGGTAACCTATTTTAACGTATTTTTCATTGTCAGTCCAACGTTGGAAGAATAGCTTAAACAATGCTTTAAGAAGATATTAATTAAATACAGATTAAAAGTAAAATACTTTCTTACAATTTCCGCCGCTGTTGACGTTAGTATACAAGAGTTGCACGTTCACACATAGTATTAACAAAAGTTTAAACAAAAAAAAATAGTTTGTAAAGCAAACTAAAAAATGATTTAAAAAGGAATATTTTGTCCTTTGTGCTTTAAATATGTAGTTTTATGCCAGACTACAAAAATTTTTTTCCGTTAATATTATTTAGAATATATGTAATGATTTTCTGAAGAAGTCTCAGTAAGGTGATTTTGGTTTTAACCATGAAAATTTTCTGAAATTAAAATATCTTAATACAAACTTTCGCAGCTTGTCATGGCATGTCATTTTTCTTTAAGGCATGATTTTGTTTTATCAGTTTTGCTGGTCACAGGCTTCTTGATGCATTTAAATCTAAATTTATTCTCAAAATATGCTTCATTTTAAGAAAGTTCCAAGTTTACTTTTTAAAGTTTTTTAATGGCAGCTTTTGTAACACCTAATAGTGTGTGGTATCAAAATAATCGTAATAAAATCCTCTTTTTTCTTAACCCGACGAGCCACCATGTTGCCGTTTAAAACAAATGAGTTATATAACTTTAAAGATTAAATTTTACACAGCACATGGTATTACGGAAAATAGTAAAATTGTATTTTCCCCAAAATTAAAGAACTGAAATAAGTGATTTTAAGTTAGTCATAGCCATCTAGATAAAACAATAAATTTGGAAAAAAAAAATTTTTTGGTGACAGTGATACATGGTTATAAAGAATGTCATATAGAGTCAAAAAAATGAAAAATATACCAGGTGTCCCATTTAAAAATCGAAAGTTTATGTCACTTCCGGTAGAACTGGAAGTTCCATAATGTTGAATCATCTGTCGAAAAATGCAGTTTTATGTCGTATACAAATCCCCCAAATTTTATTCTATTATTTTGGAAAACAAAAAAGTTAGAGGGGCGAACCACCTTCCGTGGACACCGGGTATACCACACCAAACCACACAAGAGTGGTAAGGAGTTCTTGTATGCGTTCATGTATCGTTTTCAGAATTACTATTTTCCTGGGTGGGTATGTGTTTTCCTGAAATTAAATTTTTTATTTCATTTGCATGCTGGCCATAACGTGGAGCGTTGTCATTATGTTAATAAACATTTAGTAGTTTGTGTAGTCTTGAGGTTTTAAAAAAAACTTTATAGATCCTCTTAAAGTAATGGTTTCCTAATGGCATCATGGTTAATTTCCAATAAAAATGCTGTAACTAAAGCTTCTCCGTTGAAGTTCTTGAGATATCCTTTAAACTATTTGCAAACTCATTAAATTATTGTCCATTAGATTGTTTAACGGAAAACAAAGTCAAATGTTCAGTGGATTTAAAGGTTATCCGTTTGTAGTTATTTTTTAACTTATTTACCAATTTTTCAAATTAATACCCTTTCGGAGATTTTGGTAAACACAATGGAACTAAGCCATAAAAAGGTCGTGCTCCCAGTGCATTAATTAAGAAGTATCTTTTAATAGCGATAAAATTGATTTATTTTTAAAATTTTATATGCCATTTAGAAAACTCAAAGGTCAATGAAGTAGCAGTAACTTTACCCATTTTTTGTAGTATTAATTATTATTTAAGTAACACATTTTTTTACGCGACTAAGAGGTCATGAGTAAGTCGATAGTTACTTTCTGCTGTGCTTCTTTGCGGTTTTCCTTTTACGAGTAGATTAGAAGCAGAGTAGTGCATTCGGATTAGCCAACTATCAAAAAGGGGAGTAGATGCGTCACAAGTTATGAAGATGAGTGGCCACTCAAATGTAAGTTCCATCAAGCCTTATCTTCAGCTAGACTCTTGAAAACAACACAAAATGATGGCAGTAAACTGGAAAATGTGTCTTCAGATTTTCAACAAAACGGTCCTGTGACTATCAATTATAATAACTGCACGTTTTTTTTTGTATAACAAAATAATATAAATATAGGATAACATACATGCCTGTTTTTGGTAACATTAAGTATAAATGCAATAAATGTTTGGTTTGTGTATCATTATGACTCATATCACTTGTCTTGATAATTTTTTTGCAACAATAGAATAACCATGGTAACACACAATAAAATTATGGTATTTAATTGTTAAAATATGGAGTTTGACAGGTGAATGAAATTCTCAATAAAACAATAATTGTCAAAAAACCACCAAAATAATTATTGATAACTCATAACTATCAATAAGCCCATAGTTGACAACCCTTAAAAATTTCGCATGGGATTTACTATATTGCGCTAGCCAAAGCTCCAACCTATATACAATTACATAAATACAATCGCGAAAAACTTTGTATTTATAACAATTTGTTATTTCATACTACAAAAATTATTGAATGACCACAAAGCTAATACAATTTATAACCAAAAATTCGAAAAATATTATTTTAATAAACATTACTAAAAATATCAACTTATTAGGCATAGGTACGTTAGCGTCAACTTCCAAGGACGGGTCTTCTCTAGCTTGCCTACCCCGACGAGCCGCTATTGGTAGAGACCATTTCTATTATAGTGCAGAAATATAAATTTACTATTTAGTTAGGCTTTTATACCTTACCTTCTATTTACAAAACCAAAAACATTTATCAAGGATATTCTGAATAATCACAGTTAACAACGTAGCAAACCCTATAAAGTCCTTAAGGTTTCGGATTGTTTACGTCCCTTTGTTCGATATATATTCAAACGGCAGTAAAATGGTTGATTGTGGCCTAAAGCAAAAACAAACAAGGTTTCTGTTAGCCCTTTTCGTAAAATATCCCTTTTCTATGGCAAAATTTAAGCTTGGTTATTGAGGGTGCAAGCCGTACGCATAAAGTAGGATTTTATGACCTCCTGGGTGTCCTAAAATCGGGTTTTGTTTGGAGAACTAAATGCACACTTTGTATGCAAGAGTTTGCAATTTGCTGCAAAGACATGTATTTTGTATTTAGTAAGCAGCAAGGACAGGCATATTTTTATAAAATTTTATGGTGATCTACATTTTATAAATAAAATACTGTATTCATCGGCACCGGCGTAGTATTAAAGAGACCTACTTAAAAATTCGACGTACCTAACGAAAAGCAATTGCAACTTTCAACATGTAAAAAGGTACAACAAGAGCTATAAAAACTAAGTTTTCTAACCAAAAGACAAAAAGCACAGTCGCGTCAGTCTCATGAAATTTCCTTTCATTAAAGGTTACACATTTCGCCCTGACACGTTACAATAGTATTATATACTGGTTAGTTTTTGCAACCAACTTAAGTGCAGCGCTTCATGATATACAAATTGTCCAGAAATTTCGTTCGCATATTTGAAGAGAGATTCTACATAATATGAAAACATAAAAAAAGTTAATATAAATGTGATTTCTTATACGCCTTATAAGAAGCTGTAAACAATTAAATTAAATAAATCGTTTTTCTCCTAAATTATGAACACTATTATTTTTACAAGAATGCTCCTATTGTGTATAAAAATCCTAGTTATCATAATTTGGGTAAAATTTTAAAAATGTATCAATATAATCAACGGTACCTCAAGCGGTTCCAAAGATATATAATAGAAACTAGTTCTTGGAGGTCATCTTTGGACTATACTATAATCTGTGTTAGTACCGTGCGAGCATAAATTATTTGCATCAAAGAGGCTTGGATTAAAAAACGTAGGGCTTGGTTTAGATCACAATGATGTGGGGACGATATATGTAACCAAATCTAGGTTAAAATTTTGTCAAATTCATATTATGACATGAAATGCCAAACTAATGAGTAATAAAATAAGTAGACAAATACAATTTTTTTTTGTTGTTTACAAAATTAACAAAGTAAGAATGTACAGAAAGAAAAAGAAAAATAATTACATAAATTGTTGAAATTGGCCACCGCCATGCTCCAAGTATAAATTCACACGTCTCTTCATATTTTATTTTTCTGTTCCTACAGATGGTTTTCCTGCTTCTTTAATGTGTTATAGAGAACCTGTTTCCCTAAACACAGCAACGGTTTTTTTCAGGCAATGATAAAAATATCCAGCAATAAAAGCTACGTTAGGAAAATGAATAAGAAAGACCTAAATTATAAAATCTGTTATCAGACAAACAACTTTTGAACTTTAAGCTCTCTAGTGATTGGAAATTTATACCTGTTTAATTAAATTTAACTGGTGATATGTGGTGATTGCAACTATTTTTTAAATATTTATCTTGGCGATCGTTAATAGTATAGAACTAATGTACAAAAATTACTTTATTTTTATTTCTAAATAAACAAATATATCGCGAAATAAATTCGATTGGGTTAGAGGTTTTCAAGTAAATGCTATAAATGCATGTGGCGAATAGAAGCGATAGTAGACTCTTAAGGTCCTGCAACTATATATGAATTTTTAGTACATAATTGTACTTCAAACATGGGTAATTGGTCGAATTTTGGATTAAACGAAGAAGTAACGAAATATTGATCAAAAAACGAAACGGCGAAATTAAATAATACCACTAGTATTTGCTCTTCAATTAATTTTTTCTCAGCTTTTTCCTTTAATGTCACTACCAAGTTAAGAAATCCAATTGATTAACAGCAAAATGTTTCTGATTTCATTCTTTTTAAATTTAATTTTGAATCAATTCGTTAATCAATAATTGTATGATTGATACTGTTCTTTAAACAAAACAATTTTATTAGATTACTGTAAATCGATACTGATCAGTGACATAAAATATGCCAACCTTTTAAATCATATCTAATTTGAAGGATATTAAAATGTCTTGGGAGCTGCTGACGCATGCGATACATAAGTTAATCAGTTGGAAGTACCACCCACCCCATGATTTTCCTGTGACAGGTCAGCAGGTGGCAGCTAAGGTCTCGGTTCTTTCCAACGTACATCACTGGCATTTGTGGCTCGCTGATAAACGCACCGTACTCTTCTTATAACGCTGTAATCCTGGCGGGTTGTTTGAAGCTTGTTGTCGCAACGTCCATATTTTGTCTGCTCGTACAGTAGCATTGGCGGGCGTTAACCTTCTAGACATTCGCTGTTGTAGACTGTCAATAGAACTACTTTATTTGGTAAAAAAAACTATTCAAACTCACAACTGCTCCAGATTTCCCCCATGAAAACATCGAAATCATCTGCGACTAACAAACGCCGTCGCCGACATCCGCTGCAAGCAACCTGTACCGTTGGTTTTAAAAGTTGCGTCGGTCGCATGGTGCCGATTCATTTTGTCTTTGTGTATGGCATAGGCAAGTGGGTGGAGGTAATGACACTTAAAGCGAGTTTTACAGTACTGCTGCTGCAGAAAAGCTTCCTGACTTTAATTTTGTGTGTTTATGTATTACATTTGCTCTCCAGTGTTTTTAAAACTATATTTTTTACTCACTCAAAGAATATACGTATTTTCCTGTTTTAACAACCCGTCGGCAACACACTTTTACAACAAAATAAAAACGTTTTGGTTCCTTATAATGTTTTCTTTTCCTAGCGTCCAATAAAATTGACACCCTAATTAGACATTTTGGAGAGTACTATTTAGGGTGGTATATGCTGATAAGTTTCTTCAACTAGTTTAAGCTAGTTTAGCCTATACAAAAGTATACGCCAAGAAACTATTTAAGGTATCTCTGAATCTTCTTGAATATCATTAGAAATTATTTAAAATTAAATATAAAATTAACACATCGAATCCAATTTTACAATTATTAATTTAATGGTATATTACAATACAAGTACGGTAGGTACATCTTTACCGCATGTGTGTGATGTTTAACAAAACGAGCCAAAGGCGAGTTTGGTAAATAATCACGCAAATGCGGTAAAGACACCTACCGTGCGTATTGTACGATATTTTATCTACAAGCATGTTTTAGGGCACCAATATTAAAAACTAAAAAAGTACTGTTTTAATTTACCCCGTAGGTGCCTCGTAAGTCGTTATTAACAATGCATTAATATCAGGTTGCTAGGGAAATAAATTATAAAAATTTAATAGTTGGCTTTTATATGACAGATGTAAAACTTGTCAACGGAATAAGCGATAATTATTTTTGAAACAATTTCGTGAAAGTGTGTTTTACGTCCCTTAAATGAATGTCAGTTAGTAGTAGCAGTGATGATGAAATTCCGATGGACGTTCTGGACATTGCTAAAGCAGCTACCCTTCATTTATCGTCGGATAAATCACGGCATAGATATGAGAAGGAATATGGGCTCTTCATGCACTGGTGTTCATCAAAGAAAGTTAAAGCAATTAGTGAAGATGTGATGCTTGCCTATTTTGTGGATAAATTTAAGGACAGTAAATTATCCTCTTTATGGAGTTATTACTCAATGCTCAGATCTACTATAAGTATCAAAAATAATGCCGACATAAGCAGGTACGCAGAACTGATGGCATATTTATAAAAGAAGTCTGTGGGATACAAAGCTAAGAAATCATAGGCATTCCCCAAAAATGAGGTTGTAAAATTCCTTGTTACGGTACCAGATGAGGAGTTTTTATTAATGAAGGTACTTATTTGCGATGTTTTTAAAATCTACTTTTAAATAACAACTTATTTGCTTGTTTCAGGTGGTACTCATTGTGGGCATCGCTGGGGCATGTCGCCGAGTGGAGTTATGTAAAATGAAAATTGAAGATATTAAGAAATTTGAAACCCACCTTGTTGTAACTGTCCCGGATACAAAGACACATGTAGATCGACAGTTTGTGGTTTACGTGGAAGGATTTTCTTCAAAAATTAATAATATTTCAATTTTCAAGAAGTATAGAGCCCTTAGACCCGATCATACTGCCCATACACGGTTATTTATTGCATATAAAAATGGATGATGCACTATCCAACCACTGGGTATAAATACTTTTGGAAAAATACCTTCTCAAATTGCATCATATTTAAAGTTGTCCAGTCCCAAAGAATATACGGGACATTGTTATCGAAGGACGTCAGCTACATTATTAGTAGATGCTGGCGGGGATATCATGAGTTTAAAAAGACATGGTGGATGGAAGTCCTCAAGTGTTGCGGAGGGCTATATTGAAAATTCGGTGCAAAATAAAGTAGGAATTGCAAAGCAAATAAATGGTGTAGAAGAATATGCAGAGAGAACATCATGTTTTAATAAATCTGGAACTTTGAATTCTTGTGTCTCATCGGATAGTAAAACACTTCCTTCATCGATATCGTTTGGAAATGTTACAAATTCTACAATTAATATTAATATTTCTTAATTTATAAGTTTGGATTAGTTTAGAAATTTAAATATGTAAGTATTTGTTATAAATATAATGTTTAATAGAGTTTCTTTTAAAAATAAAAAAATACACTTGAATAATATAAAAACTTGTTTTTATAGTTTGTAATTACTTACAGCACTCGTGCGGTAAAGTGATACTTACCGCACTCAAATCAGTGCGGTAAGTATAGTTACTTACCACAGGCTTATAGATAAATATTTATTAATAATTAATTAATATTCAACCAGTTGTAATTCTTATATTAATAAAATTTCAATAAGACGGTTTAATCATGTACTCTTCTATTAAATCTCTAGACAGTGTTGATTTTTAAATCAATTTGGGTTAGGCCTCAATTAAATCAGTACAGAGTTCATTATGATATAAAATTTAATCATTTCTTTTTAAGTATGTAAAACGCGACGCGATTTATAGTAATCCTGTGGGAATTCGCGTGATCCAATAATATTAAATCCTCAGGAACGCGAAAATAATTATGATCTACATTGATTGACCGCCACGTAGGTTAATCCAGTAGATCGACTCTTTACAGCAAAAAAAGCACGGAGTGCTTGGTTAACGAATCAATAGAATTTTACCATCAAAATTCGCTCCTTAATAGCAAAAGCTTTAAATAAATTATGTTTTAATCATTAAATTTAAATAATAGTAGTTTCATTAGCGCTAACGCAATTCTGCAGTGTTCTGTAGAATAATAATATTCTGCTGTGTAAATTGATTTAAACTTTATGCGCAAATTTAAGTAATCAGAAATTTAAAGTTAAGTGAAATAGACAGTTTAAATTAACATTTCTTATAACGCTGAATACATTTTTTACGGGAAATAAAAATTTATTAAATTAAATTTACCAGAATAAAATGGCATTGCTGCAAATTAGCCTTTTAACAGGTGGTGCCAGACTGGCCATGGGAATTCCCATGTATATTTTGCCAGCTTTAAGAGTAGCTCCTCTACTTATTTTACGTTAAAATTCTAATCGACTTTTATGACGGTCCTTATGTGGCGCACATCAAATTTTATTATGTTCTAATAAGCCAATTAAAAGTTATTTAGTAGAAACACTTCGTAAAATTCTTAAAAATTAAATACGGCTGCAATACATACCAATAAACCACCAGTAATAATTGCGCTAATAATATTAATAATAATAATAATAATAATAATAATAATAATAATAATAATAATAATAATAATAATAATAATAATAATAATAATAATAATAATAATAATAATAATAATAATAATAATAATAATAATAATAATAATAATAATAATAATAATAATAATAATAATAATAATAATAATAATAATAATAATAATAATAATAATAATAATAATAGAAACCATACTACAAATACACACCAACATCCATACTCGAAAACAAAGATTTCAAACTGTACTGGGATATAAATATTCAAACGGACAAAACAATATCCGCAAATAGACCAGATATCACTCTTCAGTTAAAAAAAGAAAAAACCACATACCTAATTGACATAGCTATTTCTAGTGATACAAACATCCAAACGAAATACAATGAGAAAATTTCCAAATACACAGACCTGGCAATGGAAATAAAAATACTTTGGAAGCAAGAAAAAGTCACTATTATCCCTCTTATTATGTCAGTGACAGGCCTCATACAAGGAACATTCAAATCACACCTGAAACAACTACGAATAAACATACATCGATACTTTCAGAAATCAGTCATTCTAAAAACATGCCATATTGTTAGATCATTCCTCAATTCAGAATAGTAATAATAGAATATGCACTGACTTGGCATAACCCGTCAGTCCAAAATAAACCCACAATTATGTGAGAAAAAAAAAGATCATAATAATAATAAACTGTCTTTATTAGTTGATATAAAATGCAAACAAATGATTACAAAAATAAAAAAAATATAAAAATAATTCAACACATATCATTATAACAACCTAGGTAAAGTTCGTGCGTAAACACATGCTATTATCCCCGCTTTTACACTTAACCTTTATAAAAAAAACTTAAACACTAATAGTAATAGTTAGTATCTACATGTGTCAAACATGATAAACTTATTGAAATTCTTAAGAAAACCGGCATCGATAGAGAAGAGATCAAAATTATATCACAACTATATTGGAACCAAACGGCAGAAGTTAGAATAGAGAACGAAACATCTGAAGCTATTGCGATGAGAAAGGGACTTAGGCAAGGCTGTATCCTGTTACCACTGTTATTTAACATCTATTCTGAGTCTATATTCAGAGAAGCCTTAAGTGACGTTGTAAACGGCGTTAAGATAAATGGTGTCAGCATAAACAACATTAGATAATATGCAGATGACACCGTAATGCTATCAGATAATATAAATGATCTACAGCTTATGATGGACCGAATAGTACAACATAGTGAGAGTTTTGACCTCCAAATAAATATATCAAAAACTAAGTTGCCATATTCGCAAAAACCGAACTAAATGCTAACTTATTTATAAATGGAAATAGGGTGAAACAAGTTAAGACCTTTAAATACTTGGGAAAAATTATTAATAATCAATGCGACCAAAAGAGGGAGATCAGATCACGAATTGAACAAGCAAGGAAAGCATTCATTACAATGAATAAATTCTTTATGAAAAGGAGAGTCGGTTGTACGCCGTATTTTAGAAATTCTTCACGAGGTCTGAACTCAGTCTAGAGCTTAGAATACGAATGATTATGTGCCATATATCCTCCGTACTGCTTTATGGGTGTGAAGCATGGACTTTTGATCCAACTATGGAAAAGAAACTGAAGGCGTTTGAGATGTACCTATATCGACGCATATTGAAAATATCGTGGGTGCAAAAAGTTATAAATGTGGAAATGCTTGCCCGGATGAGGAAGCCGCTGGAACTTCTAGTTACAATTAAGAAAAGAAAAACAGAATATATAGGCATGTAATGAGAGGAGAAAAGTATGAGCTCCTCAGACTAATAATTGAGGGTAAAATTCAGAGCAGGAGATCAGTGGGAAGAAGGCAAAACTCTTGGTTGATGGATCTGAGGAGATCGTTTGGATGCACATCAACAGATATCTTTAGAGCTGCAACTTCAAAAATTATGATTGCCAGATGGATCGCCAACCTTCGAGCGGAGACGGCGGATTAAGACGAAGAAGTACCTGCTTAATTGTAGCCTTTAATACTAAATATATAATATAAAAAAAGAAAATAGTTATAATACGGCATATATATACTACACATATATATCTGCCAGTACATGCTTAATGCTCAGTCCTAACACAAGAAAAACTAATTACCATTTTGCATAGTCCAAAGGTGTTTGCGCAGGTTGCGTTTAAATTTTAAGAGAGTCATTCCTTTTAAGGTGTTAGGCATGGAATTGTAAGACTTATAAATATGGTAGCTAAAAGATCTCTGAAAAAGAGCAATGCGGTGTTTGGGTGGTGTTATAAACAAAGATTTTATTGTTACGAATATTGACATCAAGGACATCTGCTCTAAATTTTATTTTTTCAATTAAGTATCTAGGTTGTTGATGAGTAATTAATAACCTAATGATGTAAAGAAAGACTAAGTAAAGTAAACCGATTCCTCATACTAAGCCATTCCAGATCTCTGAGTCTGTGTGAAACGTGGTCAAACTTTCGTATCCCAAATATATACCGTATGGAACAATTCTGCACTTTTTGAATCTTAACTATAAATACGTCGTCCAGACATGGAAATAATACTGGGGAGCAGTTCAGTAGTTAATAGGATAATACAAGGGATTAACAAAGCATAGTCCTGACATTACGAGATAATACCTTTCTGTGGGAAAACAAAAATTTTAAACGCAAATAAGCCTTTTTTAAACAGTTTAGAATATGCGAACGATTTCTGAAAGAATTGTCGATCACCAGGCCCAAATTCCTGACATTATCAACAAATGGTAGCTCTTTGTTACTTATCCTGATTTGCTTAGTACCAATGAATCGGCTACACTGATTCATATTGCCAAAAACAATGACAGCAGATTTTGACGGGTTCAAATGTAGGTTATGCTTAGCGGATATATCGGCAATTATAAAGATATCTTTATTTATTTTCAAAACGGCACCATCAAAGTCTTGCGGAAGGAAACTAAAATATATTTGAATATCGTCAGCATACTTATGCAAACGAAAATACTTAATGTGTTTAATAAAATTACTGGTGCATATCGTGAATAATAGGAGTCCCAAAATGGAGCCCTAAGGAACGCCCATAGTCACCTTCGTTGGCTGTGACACATTGTCAGCCCGTCTTACACGTTGCACTCTGCCATTCAAAAAACTTTTTATTAAATTTCTAGCCTCTTGGCTCAACCCAATGTAGTGTAATATTGCATCAAGAATATCCTGACTTAAGGTATTAAATGCCTTAGAAAAGTCCAACAGAGTCATTCAGTTGTCCGTTGCTCCTATTATAATGTCAAATGTTACTAGATGTTTTATTTTTATTAGTTCCAACATGTTTTACAACATTTACAAAAAAATAACGTGGATTAAGTGATACTACATGGAAAATAGTTCTTGAAGAGTATCCGAAATGTTTTCTGCAAAGTTTATTTATTATTGGAAGAAACACTGAGAAGATTATTATAATCGATTAGCTCAATATTTTATTTTAAACTAATATTTTCCAAATGGCACCAATCCCTATAAAATGAAAACATCCGGCTTGTTATCCCAAATTAAATAGGTATTTTTTATGAATATTTTAATATCAAAGTTCATAAACTTACGAGACCTTCGACCTTTTTCACATACAGGTATTGTGAATATAAATATAAACCAAACAGGAGACATGTTTTTGAAAATGCCAATTCTAAACCATACTCAAGTGATTTCATAAACATATACCCACACTTGTATGTTGTATGAAATTTATAAAAGAGGGTTTAGTAATAAAATTCGCATGATCCATCATCATCAATTATTATATCCCTCATTTCCATGCCTTATCTTTTTCTCTGAAAATAAGTTGGGCCTTACCGACCTACGCTTATGATGTATTAGTATAAAATTATAAAATTTAGTATTTTCACGAATTTTTAGGAAATTATGCAGCCATGATGATAAAACGCGTAAGGTAATAGTAAAAACGTGGGATGGCAAAGAAAAGTCCTTTCTACCGTCTTATATAAATATAAATACTAAAATTGCCTACGCGTTTCGGCTTATACAAGCCATCTTCAGGGAGTAGCTGTAAGTAAAGGAAAGGAAAAGTTATACAATAAAACTTTAAAAATCCTTTTTAAAAAAGGACGAACTTAACTAATCGTATGTCCTAAAACAGATTATAAAAATACACATACAGGGTCACATAGCTAGACGCACCCAGTTAACACACAAATAAATAACTAACATTAAAATTAAAAATTACGGCACAATCATGATTTAAAAAATACAGACGTGTAACGAACGAAAAGGAAAACTGAAAAACCAAATAAGAGCAAAAACCATCATGGGAAACGAGTTAAAAGGTTAAGAGCCGAAAAGAAAAGAAGTGTTCTAAATAATTTTTCATTCCTTAAAAAGTTTAATTGCAGAAACGTAGTTACGGCAGGTGTAACCTTGTTCATTAAGATTTCTTGGAGAGTGTGACTGTGACAAAGCTATCTCCAAATTCTCAAGATTGTCCAATATTTTTCCTTTATTTTAGTGGTGTAAGGCTTGAAAGTTGGACTGGACATTATAACTATGTTGAGACACTTTAAGATGTGTTCCAAAAGCCGATTTATTATCAATCTATTTGATCTTAAATGTTTGTCAATTAGTTCTTGAAAAGATCGCCCAGTTTGTCAATTTTTCAAAATCAACAAATACATTTTATGAGATTAAAAAGGGAGTTTAAAAGTAAATAAAAAATTATACTTACATAGCATTTATATACTTCGTAATAGCATCAGAATTAGGATATAAAGCACTTAACATACAGCAACATGGATTACCCAATGCGATCCGCGCGCCACCAAGTCAACAGCTTGTAACTTGGCAAGAGAAAGCTTTACATGGTAAATAATCAACTGCACTTCATGATCTACATATAATTAGTGAAATATCCCTAAATTAGTTAGAAATCCAAGACCATGCGTTCCAACAAGAAAGTCTGAAAAGGTTATATTAAAAAGAAATATGGACTATGTGTGTGGAAAATGCAGTTTCCCTGGAGAAATGATCGAACTTATTACGGCGGGTTGTATTGCTATTGCATCCATTATCTAGGAAGATAAATCAGGTGTCAAAGATCATCTACAAAGAACTGTTTCAAAAATTAGTCGTAAAACGTAACCTACACCATACTTTTAATACTGACAAACTCGAACAAACCCAAACCTTTCTTGAATCTTCCCAATATCTCATATACTGGGGCCGGCCGGCCACTAATAATATAGGTTGCCCATTAACACCGACTGGAACTTTTTACATACCGGGACGTCTAAGCTTTGAACATTTAAAACAATTTAAAGGATTTAAAATTTTAACGTTTCATCATTAAATAAGACATTTCAAAATTTAAAAAGCCGTTCGGTCATTTTCAGTTTGTAAGCTAAACTAATATGCCCGGGGCACAATCGATTGCAAGGTTCAAAGTATAATAATTGACATGCTGGAATTGACCGATCGGAAACGAATCCCTTGCTGGGTTGAAACAAGGCTTATATTACCTATATGACTAATTATGTAAAATAATATAAAACATTAATAATAATAATAATTACAAATGCTTCATAGGAAATGTGTTAAGCAAATGCGAGGCACAGTATAGTCAAAGAGGTGACTCTACTAAACCTCGATTACCCCAAAAACTTTAAATAAATAAAATACACATAATGTCAATATAAGAATACTAAGCATTACTATACCTTCATAAATTAGATATACCTACAAAGATTATTAAATTGCTACATCTAAATAAGAATTCAATGCTAAGATAAAAATATTCTAAAACTATAAAACAATTAGATAAATCGTTTAAGGATTTTATAGATTACGTAAATGTTTCTTGTCTAGTAATTTAAATTTATTGTAGTTAAATAAAAGAAGCTCATCAGGTAAGTAGTTAAATAATTTAATATAGTAATAAGTTAAATTATTGTATTTTTAAAATTTATTATTTACGTTTTCTTACCAATGTTACATTCAATGTGTCAAGAAAATTGCCGTCAATTGTTTTTAATGAAACATGAAACATTTTTTTCAAAATTGGCAGGGCAACTGACTATTGTTTTGTCTAACCTTTGCTCTGGCTAACTACCCGCTTTTCCGCCCTAGGCGTTAAAAAAATTGGGAACAAAATTTTCAGACTTCAGGAAGACTAGACTCTACAGGAAACAACAGCGCTACCTATTAATGCTATCATTTAATTATTAGAATGTTGTCTTAACAATTCCTACGTTCAAGAAAAAGGCATATTTTTCTTCAAGTACACGGTCTACCGATAGGCTAATCTCTCTCGCCAATAATTGCCAACATGTACATGGAATGGGTTGGGTCCGAAGCGATAGAAGAGATATGAGGATGACACTCTCATTAGTTGGAATGGAAACGACGACGAACCCAGGAAATTCTTAATTCATATCAAGAGCTTCACACCGACAATCACATATACCATGGAGAACGAAGAAAACAACCAATTACCTATAGTATATCAACGTAAAGAAAAATGGCAACACCATCGAAATTTTAGTATACGGGAAACCTACGAATACAGGCCAATATCTCGGTTATAAATCAAATCACAAAAATAATACAAAACATGGCATATTAAGAACCCTTGTGGATAGAGCCATTACAATCACGGCTACCCCATGAGATTAGTTCACAAATTATTGGAACATCGTAAGAATCAGCCAAAGGCGCAGAAAGCACAAAAGGCACATCCCACACTCAACATTTCGTATGTCAAAGGAGTATTTAGGAGAAGGGAGAAGACTAGGACAACAATTGTGTAGCTATGTCCACCTTTGAATTTTATAGACTAAGTCTAGCTTTACGCTACCACTACTTAACCTACAGATTACCTTATTATATTAATAATGCAACCTATTTATTATTTAGTATATCTAATAATTTACTATAATTAATTTAAAACCAACAAGTCAAAAAGACAGGAAAAACTGTGTCTACCAGATCCACCGCGGGTGTTGACAATCTTATGTTGGCGAGATACTAAGACCACTCGAAGCAAGGATTAAGGAACACAGAAACAATACGCTGAAAGAAGAAACCGAAAAGTCAGGTGCAGCTGTGCATAAAGAACCACACTGGTGGACGAGGAAGTTTAAGGAAGCTGCTGCTATATACCAAAACCCAAGTTGTTTTAATAAGCCTATATCATTGGATATACGAAATATCTGGAAACCGTTGTTAAATAGATGTAATCTTCGAATAATACCGCACACGAATTAAACGCATGGCTGCACCAGCACCTCTATCTATGCTTCAGTGCATCTAACTAGTATAAATAGAGCTGTAGTTACTTTGCTTACTTAGTATGCACCTTAAGATGACTAGAGATACATACAAGTTCAAACGTTGTGATTTAAAATAAATAAAGACAATGCAAGTCTAAAACTGTTCGGTTATTCAACTTTATTTAAGTCCGACAAGCTACATTTATTTACAATATTTTTTTGGAAGAAACTGAAGGTTAAACTACTTATACAGGGTTGGGCAAATGTTCTGGAGCGGCTTAATTACGGGCGAACGAAAAGTTATATCGGATCCGGGTTTTGGGCAATCTATAGGACTAAAATGTTACTATTTGACTATTATATCATGTCAGTAAGTCAACTGTCAAGCGTTGACGTTATTTTGTTTTTTAATAAAACACCCTGTATATTATCAGATATTCTAAATCTTCAATACATTTAAAATATTTATCGTATAGCATACCATATGACTAAATTTCAACTGTTTCGGAAATACGGGCAAATGAATCTAGAAAAGCCATAATACATTTTGTTAAACAAAATTGGTAATAGTTAATAAACAATAATATAAAATAAAAGTTATTTAATTAAATGTTCAAAATGTCGTCCTTCAGCCACCTGACAGTGTCCAATCCTCTCGGAAAGTTGGGAAAGCACGTTTTGCAAATGTTCACGAGAAATGCACAGCATCTAAAATACTGTTTTTAAGAACCTCCAAAGACTTAGGTTGTGTACGATACACGACAGCCTTTAAATGACCCCAGAGGTATAAATCTAGAAGTGTTAAATCTGGAGATCTAGGAGGCCATTCAATGGACCCTCTCCTATCTATCCATCTTCCAGGAAAAGTTTCATCCAAATAGTTTCCGACATGTATACCAAAATGAGCTGCCCCATCTTGCTGAAACCAAATGTCATTCGCTAGTATTTGATCGTTATCCTGATCAAAATATAAAGTTATCAAATTTGGTATAATTCTATTCCGAAGCAGATCTAAGTAGTAATTAGCTGTCAAATTTCAAGATCAAGGAAAAAAGGCCCAATAATATAGTTTCCAATAACTATACCTGCCCACACATTTAATTTTTGTGGATATTGCGTACGGTGCTCCATCATCCAATATACCAGTATCGACAGTTGTGCCTATTGACGAAACCATTAAGACAGAATGTAGCCTCGTCAGAAAATAAAATACGACTTACAAAGTTAGGTTGTAGGTCTATGTTGTCCATTATTTCTTGACAAAATTGCATACGCCTGGATCGTCCTCTGATAGCTCTTGAAGCAAGCTTAGTTTATATGGAAACATTTTTTTTTTTTGAGGATTCTTCCAATAGATTTTTCGCTGTTATCTTGTACAAGAGCAAGTTTTGAAACTGAGGTCTGTGGTTCTTCTTACAGGGCAAGTAAAACATACAGGGATTTCTCGTCATTTGTAGCAGTTTTCGGACGACCTGTTTTTGGCAAGTTTTTTACCGTACCCCTATGCTCAAAGTTATGAAATATTCTATTAACAGTTGATTTAGAAATGGGATCTCGAACAGGAAAACTTTGATGAAAAGGTCGGTTGCTTCTTGAAAAGATCTTCGTCTATCCCTATATCCTATCATCATAAGCAGAGTAATCTGTTCTTGTTCAGTTAGCTGAACCATCAGTTATATTAGAGGTTTACTCGATAAATAAAAACCTTGCACAACTCACTTAAACTACGATCAATACAAATATGTCAGAGTGACACTTGAAAGTCATGGAAACTAAGACTTTTATTTGGAATGTCATAATAAAGAAATATGTTGCTTGATTTTTAAACAAAATGTATTATGGGCTTTCTAGATTCATTTGCCCGTATTTCCGAAACAGTTGAATTTAGTCATATAGTGCTATACGAAAAATATTTTAAATGTATTGAAGATTTAGAATATTGGATAATATACAGGGTGTTTCATTTAAAAAAAATAATAACGTCAACACTTGACAGTTGGTGACATTGCTGACATATTATGGTATAATAAATAAATAGTAAAATTTTAGTCCTATAGATTGCCCATAACCCGGATCCGATATCACTTTACGTTCGCCTGTAATTAAGCCGTTCCTATCGTTAATTACAGGTTAATAACAACTATATTTCGTTATTTGTACATAAGATAATAAATGCAGGGTTTTTTTTGTATGACCATTAGCAAATATAATAATCATGCTTATTGGGCAAGCAAACTATTGTTTTAAATTTTTATGCCTCCCAACGCACATTTCGGAAGCGGTGGCGTTGAAATATTAGGATCATTCCATAAGTGGTGCGAATAAGTTAAAGTTTCCCTTGCGTCTAGAAGGTATATTTTCCTTAATTTACAAATGAGGCCTTACTGACTTAATCTGGATTATTTGGGATGTTGTCTTACCTTTCGCACCTATATGAATTTTAAGCTAGTGTAAATATGTGTAGTGCGCTAATAAGAAAATTAGTTTAGCACTAGATAAGTTATAAATCATGTGCAAAATGTAGTTTAAGCTTACCTTAATATTTATGCGGTTTAAAGCTAAAATAATTCTGAATGGTTAGAAACGTGTGTTAGTTATTTACAAATTAATTTTTATTTTAAACTATTTTTGGTTAATGGTCAAAATCTGGTGTCTGCATTTGTTGGTTTTAATTCTCAAAAAGTACTAGGGGCAGGTCTACTAAATGAATATATTTTGATTTGTATTAGCAGTTAAAAGGTCTATAATCACCGTGAAGTTTTTGAAGTGTGTCCAAAAAAGTATAAAACATTTTTTCTGAAAAATTTTCTACGAGATAAATGTTGGTACTTTTTTTTAAAGCAATACAATAATATTTTAGATTTTATGTACGGTTTATAGTAAGGGAGGAAATAGGATTTTTCCATAAATCCAAAAATTAATTTTTAACTTTTATCTTTCTGACGCGATTTTTATTAAAACGGAACGCCACACACACACAAATTTTTATTCTTGCGATGTAAGTAGGTTTTTAACATAATAAATAATAATTGTGACAAAAATGTGTTTTACTTATAACTAAACTGTTCTCACAGCCTATTTTTTAGTAAGCAAAATATTATATGTCTTTTTTGAAAAGGCATTTAAACTTGTACTTCAAGACAAGAATGACAAATAAATTATTAGTTTTTTTTTCACATAGTATAAAAGAAATTGGTTGCTTTATGATTTTCATTTTAAGAAAATACTGTTGAAACAAGCAAACAAACCCGAACAAACCCATGCTTAAATTACCCGCCCCAGGGTATCCATTACGCTTGGATCAATATATATTCTAATACAAAATACACTTGTCTTGTCCGCTATACGACTACATTTTTACTTTGAATTACTTTGAATACTAGGGATGTTCCGTTGTAACAAATATAGCGACAAAAAAAAAATTAAAAATTATGGTAGTAAATAAAATTTGGATCTTGAAATAAGTTGGTTATTTCCAACCTTTTTATATGAAATTTTCCTCTATGCGTAAAAGTTATGGTACTGTACTCTTGATAAATATTTGAAAAAAAAAAAGGAATATATTAAATCTAAAATATTAGTCGTTATCGTATTCCCCCAAGCACAAACTACAATGAAAAAAATTCTGGGAAATAAATAATAAACAGAGTTTCCATATGTTACATACTTTTTAGACACACTGTATAAATATACTGAGGCACCTAACAGAATGTTTATTCTATCATTGCATAAGCCCCCTATAGTTTTTCTTTGGAAAGATAAACAGAACCGTGAACTTTTATTTTGACAGGCCGCAAATTGATGAATATGGGCTAATTTTACATTCAATCCCTTTAATCCGAACAACTTAAACGTTAATATTAAAAAACTAATTTGATTACTTCGGAGTTCTGTATATAATTCTAGACAACTTTTATATACAATAATTTATTCCCTAGTTACGTGGTTTTTGACTGACATTTAAAAATTTACATTTTTACTCTTTTCCAGAATAAAATAATGCTTTTATGCAACTTGAAGTAAAATAACCTAATTTTTCCTATATTTGGTTTCAGTTTTAACAAAAACTCTTCTACATTGGTTAAATTGGAAAAAAAAGTACATTTTTTTTTGTTTTTATACCGTCTGCTACTCGTAATGCAATAAAGTAAATAACTTTTGTGGTTAATTATACAAAAACTTATTATACAGAAGAATTACACGAAACTAGGCATTGATTCCTAAATTATTCACCTATACACCGTTAAAAAAGGGCTTATTTTAAGAACATATATTTCCTTGTCAATATTTACTTACTAAGAAATTTGAAAATAATTTTACTCTTCACGATGTAAAAACACCAAGAAGACATCGAAACGCAAGAACTGTTGAAAATATTGCTGCTGTAAGAGCTAGTGTTGCAGTGGATCCAAATTTATCAATTCCTCGTCGTGCTCAATAGTTAAGGATTAAAAAAGCGACAACTTGGCGTATGTTGAAAGAAGACTTGAATTTACACCCGTATAAGATTGTTTTGACCCAAGAACTTAAGCCACTGGACCATCGTCGGCGCAGAGAATTTTCTGCTTGGAGTTTAGAATAACTTGAAAGGGATCCTAATTTTGCCAAAAAAATTATCTTTTCAGCTGAAGCTCATTTTTGGTTAAGTGGATACGTGAACAAGCAAAATTGCCGTTTTTGGTGTGAAAACAATCCACAACAGATTCATGAGAAGCCTTTGTATCCGCTAAAGGTAACTGTATGGTGTTGTTTATGGTACGGTGGCATCATCGGACCATTTTTTTTCCCAAAATGAGGCAGGAGATGTAGTTACAGTGAATGGTGAACGATATCGACAGATGTTCAGAAATTTTTTGTGGCCAAATTTAGATGCACTTGATTTGGAGGATATGTGGTTCCAGCAAGACGGTGCCACATGTCACACTGCTCATGAAACTATCGATATACTGCAAGAAAAGTTTGACGAAAGGATAATTTCAAGGAATGCTACTGTTCAGTGGCCTCCAAGAAGCTGTGATTTAACTCCTTTAGATTACTTCTTGTGGGGCTATTTGAAATCTAAGGTTTATGAAAACATACCACAAACACTTGATGCATTAAGGTTGAACATTGAACCCTGCATTCGTCAGATCACGCCCGATTTATTGCATAAAGTCATCGAAAATTGGGTTCGTCGAATTCGCTCGTGTACACGAAGTCGCGGAGGACATTTAAACTATGTGTTATTCAAAACATAAATGTTATCGACTATACTTTAAGATATTATAAAACGTTTTGTTTTATCTGAAATTATTTTAATTTTATTTCATTTTGAAATCATATCGTTCTTATTGGAAAACCCTTTACATAATATTGTTCAACAAAAACTTACTTTAAAAAAAAATTAAACCAATTTATTTGGATATTTTTTAAGAGAACAATTACGTTTTTTATATCAGATAGTTCTTGCAGTCAAATTAGGTAGTCCTGTTTTCAATAGAACCATAAAACGATGCTTAAAAAACGAGATTTCAAGTAGTTTCAATTTAAATAGATGGTATTTATTTTAATAATATTAGGTACTTGTGTAATATGGTATACATCGCCCTGTATATCATAGTTATGTTGATACTAATTACACATACAATCATTATTAAAGGTAACCAGGTTGCTCGTCATCAGAACAGATTCTGCTGATTCGCTACTTGAGAAGTCAGTAGACAGTCAAGCAGCCATAAAGGCAATTTATTCCAGCAACTAAATTAAAATTAGTAAGGCGCTGTCGCAACAATCTCTGCACACTTGGTGCGGTATGCTCGATAGATATTTAATTGACCCTTTCATTTTGGGGAATCGCCTCACAGGAGACAATAACCTTAATTTTTTACAACATGAGTTACAAGGACTACTAGAGGATGTTCCTGTAAATATCAGAAGAGTTATTACTATCAAGATCCTGCACATTTTGCTCGTCAGGTCAAGCAACATTTAGACGAAACATTTCCAGTACGTTGGTGGTCCTATTAATTTGCCTCCAAGATCTCCAGACCTCACAGCAGTGGATTATTGTATATGGGGCTGGTTTAAAAATGAAGTGTACAAAGTAAAAGTGGACACTCGGGATGCACTAATTCGACGTATTAGAAATACTGCAGCCAATTTTAAAGAAGAAAGACATGGAGCAATTAGAAGCCGAAAATGTTTAGAAGTCAATGGCGGTATTTTTGAACATTTATTACAAGAACTGTATGATTAGGAAGTTAATAATATATATGAACTTTTCTTTATTTGGTATTACGCTATAACTTGAAAACAAATGATTATCGAATAAGAACATAATATGTGTTTTTTCAAATTATTTTTGCGTGTATATTACGCTCCTAAAATTTGGTCCGTTCCTCCCTACTCACCCTGTATATCACTGCAAAATGCGAAACGGGCTTTTTATTTAAATAATAGTTTTAACCCTACCGCCACCAGCAAGAAAAAATAAAATTTTCTGCCTTTCAGTGTTTAGAATTTTTAATAGCTTAATGAGAAAACAAGCGAAAATATAATAACAGCGTCATCGCAAACGAACGAACCGACACCGTTCAAAGCCGTTCAGCGCGGTGCGTTACATCGTCGAGTTTTGTTTCCTGCCGTTAAGCTGTTCTTTTCTACTTAAAATATTTATCGAAACAAAGAGAACATTATAATCAGCCGCTCCACTGAGAAATAAAATAATTGTTTGTAATGTGATGACATCGGTGAGTATGTGTTTAAAATGTTTGCTATCGCAACGTCCTTTGATTGTTCTATGATACTTTAGAAGGGTTTTTACGAGGGTTTTTATTAGTTCGATATATTTTCAATGGTTAGAAGGATACTAGTGCCAAATATCTAAAATTTGGTTATGATGAAAAAGACCATTTCAGTTGTTAAACCCTTCCAAGTGTAAATGTGATATATGAAAAATTTGAGTAAGTATGCACTGTTAGAAATCCTGGACGTGAAAATCAAAAAAATTTATAATCAATTAAAATAAATCAAATTTAACTTAAAATGTATAGTTATTTTAACTCTTTTGTGTTTAGTAAAAATCGGATTTTAAGAACTAACTTTTCTGGAAGTCGTTTTAACATAACAGCTAACTAAAATTAACATGCAATTCTTTTACGGTTCAAATGAATCAAATACTATTAACTTTGATAAAGTTTATAATCATTATCAATATCTTTTTTAGTTAAAATTTTAAAATAAGTTAATACTATGTAACGGTTTTATTTTTCCCCACCCTAAATTGTAAATAAATAATTAGTATTTACTTACCCAGTCCTCCACAAGTTGTTTTATTGAAATAAAATAAGTTACCACTACTATAAATCTTCAATTTATTGCCACTACTTTTGTACATCTCAATATCTTATAAGTATTGTTACCTCTAGTAATGCTTCTTGCAGAGTGCTTCGTTTTCTAAAAATAACAGAATGTAATTAGTATTTTATCGGTCACTGGTATAGTTTTTATTTGCAAATTTATGTAAAACTTTCATAGAGCAGGTTCATTAAAGGTATTAGCATATAGTAATGGTTAACTAGTCCTCCAGTTGATTACTAATTAATTTATCATAGCATACCTGATATCCTATCACGAAGTACTTGTCGAGTGCATCAGTTGTCACTATTCCAAAGAAAGCTTACTGTTATCCCTCTTGACATTCCATAGAAGTTCCCATAGCCTGTTTACTTCTCCTCTTGGTATTGTTATTGTATTATTATTATTGTTTCGAGCCCTAAAATTAGTTAAGTTAGTATCGACAAGGCAACGTAAACATTTTGGTTAAGTTGATGGGAGACCCTTTCTCTGTAAAATGACTGTACCTTACTGAGGTTATTTGAAAGAGAAATACTTTATCTGGCCGTTTTGGACATGATTAGGCACCAATTAATAAGAAATATACAGATTTAAAATACTTTATTATTGTTTTGAAATGTCAGTATTTAGGTGTCAAAATGTCAATCATTTGGTTATCAAGTAAAAATCCCTAAAAATCCGACGCCAGAACTTACCGCCTTTTTCTAGACAGAAAAACTATTTAGTGGGAAAAAAGTCCTCTAGCAGTGTGCGTGTTGAGGCTTCCCAGGGCATTTTTGCCAGTTATAATAAGTTTATTGAGTGACCTAGCCCGTATATTGGTGGCAGAACGTTTCCTGCGTCAATGTGCCTATTGTTGGCGATTTAAATACAGGTGCTATAGGTTAAACCTCAATTTTCTGAATTGCTGTTCAACAAAAAGGCCATCCACCATCCTCGGTAAGTCCCCCATTTGTATTCTCTATTTAAATAAGCCAATATCAGTAAATAAGCAATTAAAATAACATTTAAACTCCTACCTTTCTGATTATGTTCTCTAAAACATGGTTTTGTTACAGGCCTTCTTCTTCTTTCTTTTCTTGTTACTTCTACCTCTTTCTTTGTTGTTCTTCCTGTTCTGTGATGGTTCCTGTAAGTTCTGGATGATTCCTTCCTCTTCTTGACTTCAACCTCCATGGTAGCCTCGTTCTTTCAGCAGACATTTGACCATATATGCTCCGGGCCCTAGTCCAGACATTAAGCACTACTACGTAGAAAGCAGTCTCGCAGTTTGTGAAGCCTAAGATGTTCCATCTGTCTCCAAGAAGCCTTGAAGATCTCAGGTTTTCTGTGTTTGTAACGTTCCATTTCTGATAACCCCAGTTTTAATAATACACTTTATGTTCAAGCCTCGGCCAACTTTTTAGGTCGATATATTACTGTCATATTACTTATACTGTATATCGTTTAACTAACCTTTCTTCTTTGTAGTATATTTTACCTATATTTTGCGGCACTAATTATGTATATTGATGAAATTACGTTATGACTAAATAAGTAACATGCTGTACATGCACTGTAAGCTGGAGTAAGTAGGCCTATTTGCGCTAGATAAAAATGCATTTACGATAAATATGTTGTGGTATAATGTTGTGTAGGCCTTATAGTAATCACAATTACACTTTATAATCGCCAAAACTCACTTATCAATACTTTTAAACTGCATTTTACTGGGGACAAGATTACATAACCCCTTTTCCGTTCAAATTAATTATTTTATCTTTCGGATTTCAAAAACAGCTGGCACTTGACAGAGCCGACTTTCGAATTTTAAAAGACTCCACAGAGGAGGTAACCTAAGGGTGCGTCCGCTTTGGGGCTTTAGCCAATATCATTTCCTTGTTTTATTTTTGAGCTATTATGCTGTATAAGGTCCAGCCGGTTTTATAATGTAATCTATTATCTTATCATTTTGTAGTAGTGGAAAACTTATTTCTTTGGTGGTACTTAATTAAATTTAGTTGTTTTGAAACAAATGGTCTTTTTTATGATTCGTTTCCTGTTTTATTGTTTGTGACCAATCACTGCCTTGACTTTAAGGGCCCCCAAAACAGGTGGCGCTTTATTTAGTTAGTATACCCACACCACTCTCCGTTTAAAGGAGCTAGTCGGCACCCTAAAAGGCAGTGATTTATTAAGAGGTCCAGTTTCGAGTAACTTTTTGAAAGTCTACCACCTTGGTTCAAGTAAATCAATAGTTAATATTTAAAATCAATAATAACACCGAAATTATTCTTAATAAAATAATGTCACGTAAAATTAAATTTAACAAAATGGCGCCTTTCAAACGGGTATAATTGGATAGTAAAGTTTTCTAGTGCCTTTCAAACGGGAATAATTAGATAGTTTTCTAGTGCCTTTCAAAAGGGTGGTTATGTAAGTTTTTTTAGCCTTTCAACGTGGTTAGTGCTTTTATTGCTTGGTGAATTTTTCTTTATCATTTTTTCTAAATACTTTATTTTGGTTTAGCAGAACACATGCGCAGCCTTCTATATTTATTTCATTGGTGCTTTTGCTATATATTAAGTGAGTTTACACCGGAATAGTGCTTTATGAATGAGCCGTACTTGAACTGCTTAACGCTTTAAGTTTATATTATATTATAAATTGTGGTTATTTGAATTTTTTTTTCTTCCATGCATTTTAGGAAGTTATAGCTTGTAACCTGTATGCATGGTACGGCATCAGTTAAGGTGTTATGCTGTTTTGTGAGGAATATTTCTGTATTTTTTTTGTATGCTTTACCATGTTATATAGTTATACTTGCATTAACTTTCTTGTTGCTTTACAGGAACAGTAATAGGATGAGTTATTTGGAGTGTTGAATTTATTGTGTCTGTTTTTATTGGCATTTAACGTTGAGAAAAAAAAAATATTTTGATTTTTTTTATTGCTTTAATTTATTGTGTGGGTTTATTTCGCGTTTAAGGTACGCGATACATAACCTAAAAATTTTTTTTTGTTGTTTTTGTAGGGGTCGGGTGTGTATGTCTATTCTAGACACACACTAACATTAAGTAATTACGATTATTTTTTTTTCTTTCTCTTTTTCTTTTATTTAAATTAAGTGTAGACCAGCACGGTAACATTTTTTTTTTAGCTTCAGATTTGGGAATAAATTAAGTTTGGTTAATTTAAGATTAAATTTAAAAGTTTTTTATTTTGGTAAAATTTCCAAGATGGAGGTTAACCTATTAGGTTCTGAGGAAATTCGCTACGAACTAGCAGTTAGGAATCTTCCAACTACCGGTACGTTTCCACAGAAAAGAGCAATTCTGAGAGAGGCATTACGCAGTGAGCGTGACGGACTTAATGATCCACCCCAAACTTCCTGTTTTGATGCGACCAGCGAATTCTGCATTTGTCGAGCAAAACTATTTACATTGTCCAGGGACATTACCCATTTAGATGCGCAAAATCGCGAAAGTGAAATTAAACGAATTAATACGGTCCTATACCATGTAAGGATGAGAATCTTGCGCACTCAAACATTCGAACAAGCCGAACAGGACAGGAAGCAAAGACTTTTATCCCAATGCGTGGACTTATTAAGCCAACTAAGCTTCGAAGAAACTCCCCTAATGTCGATTCCTCAAACCACTACTCGCAATGTCGTGACGCAATCCCGCCATACCAGTTTGTTGGACTTGAATAATCCTAACCTCGGTCATGATGTTTTACCCCCCGAAGTTATTCCCCCTGCTACTTCTAGGATTATGTTAATAGATGATGGCGATGATCGCTTATTAATGGACGAGGTCCCAGATCAAATCGTTAGCTCTCCCTTGCAAGTTTTTGATCCCCTGCTGGCGAATCAAAATAAACCCGATTCAAACCCTCTAGCTTCATCTACGAATAACCCTGTAAATATTTCTAACCCCCATAGTTCTGTACATAGTCCCCTTCAACGTAGAGTAATTGCTGTACCGTCCCGCCTAACTTTTAGTAGTTCTGTTTCGGAGCATCCGATTTCCGAGCCCTCTGATGTTCATAGAAATGCAGTTAGTCCTACGGCACAAACAAGTTTAGTTCCCCCACCCTTAGCTTCTGAGCCCTTGGAAAATTTTCCCAGATATCCAATAAGTTTAGATCCCCCTATCAGTGTTGCATCTGATAACATTCCAATTCATCGCCCTGTACTATCTCGAACCTTGGCTTCAAGTTTAACTGATCGACAGCCTATAGCTGACGTCTTGGAGCAGCCCCATAATACAGCTCAAATCCCTTCTCGAGCAGTCCCTTTAAGTAGTTTATCTACACCATACGATCCCCAGATTGCGAGATCTCACCCTGTACATAATCCTGTAGGACGAGTAGAATTATCTTACCCTCGAACTTCTGAGCAACGAAACAGACAAGATCTCCCAGATCATATTCAACATGAATATCCTGTTAATCGTACCTATACTGGTGCTACTCATACGTCTAGGAGACTGTCTCACCAATCAGGTTCTCACGTTCGGTTTGCCGATGAAGTCCCTGATTTTTCGTTAGCAGCTGAAGCAAATTCTACACGTCGAGATACCACTGTAGGTTTTTCAGATCCATATGTAGATATGGCTGAGAGACTAGAAAACTTTCAATTCTCTCCATTGCGTGGTCCCCATCGTGAACCTTCTATTCGTCATGACACTATACCACAGTTCTACGATGTTAGTCGTTGGAATCTCAAATACGATGGTCAATCAAGTGTAAATGATTTCTTAGAACGAGTAGAAGAAATTCGTTTATCCCGCGGTGTAGCCAAAGAACAGTTGTTACGTTCTGCACCAGAATTGTTTACAAGAGATGCCCTCCTATGGTATCGAACCGGTTGTTTCTCTAGTTGGGACGATTTGGTACGCCAACTTAAAGAATCCTTTCAGCCATTCGATTATGAATATGCTTTGTGGGACGAAATCCGACATAGAACTCAAGGTGCACAAGAAAAAGTTTTAAGTTTTGTTGTAGCCATGGAAAATTTGTTTCGTAAGTTACCAGTCCTACCTTTGGAAGCAAATCGTCTTGAGATTATTAGACGTAACTTACTCCCCTATATTCAGTCACGTTTGGCTACACAAACTATTTCTTCCCTTCAAGAGCTCCTCAGATTTGGTCGTATAATCGAAGAAACCGAAGCTCGTGTTCGTCGTTTTGCCCCACCTCCAACTAATTATCGAAATCTTGTTGAACCCGCCTTAGCATATCATAAACCAGCATACCCTATTGCTGAAATCGACATTTCCCCTGTTTTGAATGTTCCCCCTCAAAATCAGCTTTCTGACACTCCGTCTTCTTCTTCGAATTTAGACGCGATCTCATCTATCATTTTGTGTTGGAACTGCCGTCAGTCCGGTCATGGTTTCAAACAGTGTGACAAACCCCGTCGTCGATTTTGCTATCGCTGTGGTAAGCCAGACGCTACCACTAGAACATGTCCCGAGTGTACAAAAAACGTACATCAGGGAAGGCTGCAATAAGTTCGTGGTCTTCCCCTTCTTCCATCCAAGCGGATATATCCAAAAATAAAATCATACTTGACTACATCCTGTCTTCTGCTAAAGGCGATTCTCGCCCATTTCTCGAAGTTTTGATTTATGGAAAACCCTTTCAAGGTCTACTTGACAGTGGTTCATCCAGAACCATTATGGGTCATACAGGATGGAAAGCTATTCAATCATTTTGCCAATTAGATCAAAACGTAAAAGTAAATTGTACTGTAGCAAACGGTCAAACATGTCAATCTCTGGGTGCCGTTCAGTTACCAATTCGCCTCCGTGATAGACTTGTTCTTATCGAGACCTTGATTATCCCGTCTCTCCCCCATAATCTTATTCTTGGTGTGGATTTTTGGTCTAAGATGAATATAATTCCTGACCTCCATTCTGGTGAGTGGTCTTTCGGCACTGAAACACCTAACAAGCTCAGTCCACAAATTTTCGCTATTCATTCAATTGATTCGTTAACTCCCGATCAGCGAAAAATTATGGAAACCTTTATCGACGAATCTTTCTCAGGTATGGGAGATAAATTAGGTTGTACTCGTTTGGTGGAGCTTGTTATTAAAACTGATTCTACGCCGATAAAGCAACGGTATTATCCTCTATCCCCCGCTTTGCAAAAGGAAGTTAATACCGAATTAGAACAAATGCTGATCGATGGAATCGTAGAACCGTCTGAGTCTCCTTGGTCTTCGCCCATCGTAATGGTTAAAAAGAAGTCCGGTGGCTGGCGATTTTGCGTGGATTATCGTATTTTAAATAAAGCTACGGTGCCAGATGCATACCCAATTCCTTTCGTGTCATCTACGCTGGATAAATTGCGCGACGCAAAATATCTCAGTACTTTAGATATTAAATCTGCCTATTGGCAAATTCCTATTGCAAAAGAATCTAGGCCTTTAACAGCTTTTACTGTACCTAATCGTGGTCTTTTCCAATTTAAAAGAATGCCTTTCGGCTTAACGAATGCTCCCGCCGTTTGGCAAAGACTCATTGACAGAGTCATCGGTGTTGATCTAGAGAAATTTGTATTCGTCTACCTTGACGATGTTATCATATGTACTCCGACTTTTGAAGAACATATACGGGTCTTACGCGAAGTTATTTTACGTATAACTCGTGCAGGTCTAACTTTAAACCGTGAGAAATGTAATTTTTGTAAACCAGAACTCAAATATCTGGGATATGTTATCAATTCTTCAGGTCTTTTGGTCGATCCCGAAAAGATTGACGCTATATTGCGAATCCCTACGCCGAAGAGCGTTACTGAAGTTAGAAGAGTTGTTGGTGCAGCTTCTTGGTATCGCAGATTCGTTCCAAATTTTTCCTCCTTATTAGCCCCCTTGACAGCATTAACACGGAAAAATGTGAAATTCGTTTGGAGTTCAGAGTGTGAAACAGCTTTTAAGTCCGTAAAGGAATATTTGATTAAGGCACCAATTCTTTCCTGTCCGAATTTTGATAAACCCTTTACTGTGCAGTGTGACGCGTCCGATTTTGGTTTGGGTGCCGTGTTATCACAAACTCAAGATGGCGAAGAGCACGTTATTGCCTATCTAAGTCGCTCCCTTAATAAAAATGAAAGAAAATATACCACTACAGAAAAAGAGTGTTTAGCTGTTTTGTTTGCCATCGAAAAACTTCGTCCCTATCTCGAAGGAACAAAATTTCAGGTCATCACAGACCACTACAGTTTAAAGTGGCTAAACTCAATTAAGGATCCCGTTGGTCGAGTTGCTCGTTGGGCGATTAGGTTGCAGCAGTATGATTTTGAGATCATACACCGCAAAGGAAAGGAACATGTTGTTCCAGACGCACTTTCCCGGTCGGTACCAGTTGTGGACACCATTACCGATCAACCTGTTGCACCGACTACTGTTGATCACGCTCCCCCAAAAGATCGTTGGTATTTAAGTATGATCCAGAAGGTCAAGGATCACCCCGCTAAGTATCCTCTTTGGTGGATTGATAACGAAAAACTTTTTAAGAGATCCAAAATGCCCTATCCTTCACTTGCTGATTCGGATAATTCTTGGCTTATTGTAGTTCCTCGCGAACAGCGAACTTCAATCATTAGAGAACACCACGATCCTCCCACATGTGGTCATCTTGGAGTATTTAAGACGCTGTCCAAAATTTCCCAGCAGTACTATTGGCCAAGTATGAGAAGTGACGTAGCTAGATATATTAAACGCTGTCGAGTGTGCCTGCAAACTAAGCCACTTCAACAAGCTCCTGCCGGTCAAATGCTTAGTGTCCAGCCAAGCTGCTCACGCCCCTTTCAGGTTATTAGTGCTGATATTGTTGGCCCCCTTCCTCGTTCGGCTTCTGGTCACTCTTATATTCTCTCCGTATGTGATGTGTTCAGTAAGTTTGCTCTATTCTTTCCTCTCCGTTCTGCTACTGCCCAAAACATTGTTCGATGGTTAGAAAATTTCTTTATCCTAGTTTTTGGAGCAGAGACAATTATAGTAGACAATGGAACACCATTCCGTAGTAAACTATTTAAGGACGTTATGAGTCAGTACGGTATTAAAATTCGTCATACTGCGAACTATCACCCCCAAGCTAATCCTGTTGAGCGTGTCCATCGTGTCTTAAAGACCATCCTTACCAGTTATGTAAAGGACGATCATCGTCAATGGGACAAACTCATTGCTAAAGCAGGTTTTGCAATTCGTTCCGCTAGACATGAGGTTACCGGTCTAACCCCTAACTTTGTTATTTTTGGTCGTGAGGTTCGATTACCTCGTGAGTCCTGTCCGTCTTCTGACGACCCTACCGATTTTGACCCTATTTCCCGATCTGAGTCCATTAGTAAAATGCTTGTAGATGTCCAAAGAAAACTTCAACAGGCTTATGAGCGAACTCGTCACACGTATAACTTAAGGCGACGAGATGAGCGCTTCCAACTAAACCAACAAGTTTGGAAGAAGAATTATTTCCTTTCTGATGCGGCACAACACTTTACGGCGAAGTTAGCCCCTAAATTTTCGGGACCATATGTCATTTCAAAGATCTTATCCCCTTGGACATATGAACTTACCGATCCTAATGGTCGGAATCTTGGTATCTGGCATGCCAAGGATCTCAAAGCTCATCCCCCCGATGATTCTACAGAATCATAAGTTCTACCCTGTGTAAATATTACCAAAAAAAAAAAATATTAATTTTTTTTTTGTGAGGAAAGGGAGGTGTGTAACGGTTTTATTTTCCCCACCCTAAATTGTAAATAAATAATTAGTATTTACTTACCCAGTCCTCCACAAGTTGTTTTATTGAAATAAAATAAGTTACCACTACTATAAATCTTCAATTTATTGCCACTACTTTTGTACATCTCAATATCTTATAAGTATTGTTACCTCTAGTAATGCTTCTTGCAGAGTGCTTCGTTTTCTAAAAATAACAGAATGTAATTAGTATTTTATCGGTCACTGGTATAGTTTTTATTTGCAAATTTATGTAAAACTTTCATAGAGCAGGTTCATTAAAGGTATTAGCATATAGTAATGGTTAACTAGTCCTCCAGTTGATTACTAATTAATTTATCATAGCATACCTGATATCCTATCACGAAGTACTTGTCGAGTGCATCAGTTGTCACTATTCCAAAGAAAGCTTACTGTTATCCCTCTTGACATTCCATAGAAGTTCCCATAGCCTGTTTACTTCTCCTCTTGGTATTGTTATTGTATTATTATTATTGTTTCGAGCCCTAAAATTAGTTAAGTTAGTATCGACAAGGCAACGTAAACATTTTGGTTAAGTTGATGGGAGACCCTTTCTCTGTAAAATGACTGTACCTTACTGAGGTTATTTGAAAGAGAAATACTTTATCTGGCCGTTTTGGACATGATTAGGCACCAATTAATAAGAAATATACAGATTTAAAATACTTTATTATTGTTTTGAAATGTCAGTATTTAGGTGTCAAAATGTCAATCATTTGGTTATCAAGTAAAAATCCCTAAAAATCCGACGCCAGAACTTACCGCCTTTTTCTAGACAGAAAAACTATTTAGTGGGAAAAAAGTCCTCTAGCAGTGTGCGTGTTGAGGCTTCCCAGGGCATTTTTGCCAGTTATAATAAGTTTATTGAGTGACCTAGCCCGTATATTGGTGGCAGAACGTTTCCTGCGTCAATGTGCCTATTGTTGGCGATTTAAATACAGGTGCTATAGGTTAAACCTCAATTTTCTGAATTGCTGTTCAACAAAAAGGCCATCCACCATCCTCGGTAAGTCCCCCATTTGTATTCTCTATTTAAATAAGCCAATATCAGTAAATAAGCAATTAAAATAACATTTAAACTCCTACCTTTCTGATTATGTTCTCTAAAACATGGTTTTGTTACAGGCCTTCTTCTTCTTTCTTTTCTTGTTACTTCTACCTCTTTCTTTGTTGTTCTTCCTGTTCTGTGATGGTTCCTGTAAGTTCTGGATGATTCCTTCCTCTTCTTGACTTCAACCTCCATGGTAGCCTCGTTCTTTCAGCAGACATTTGACCATATATGCTCCGGGCCCTAGTCCAGACATTAAGCACTACTACGTAGAAAGCAGTCTCGCAGTTTGTGAAGCCTAAGATGTTCCATCTGTCTCCAAGAAGCCTTGAAGATCTCAGGTTTTCTGTGTTTGTAACGTTCCATTTCTGATAACCCCAGTTTTAATAATACACTTTATGTTCAAGCCTCGGCCAACTTTTTAGGTCGATATATTACTGTCATATTACTTATACTGTATATCGTTTAACTAACCTTTCTTCTTTGTAGTATATTTTACCTATATTTTGCGGCACTAATTATGTATATTGATGAAATTACGTTATGACTAAATAAGTAACATGCTGTACATGCACTGTAAGCTGGAGTAAGTAGGCCTATTTGCGCTAGATAAAAATGCATTTACGATAAATATGTTGTGGTATAATGTTGTGTAGGCCTTATAGTAATCACAATTACACTTTATAATCGCCAAAACTCACTTATCAATACTTTTAAACTGCATTTTACTGGGGACAAGATTACATAACCCCTTTTCCGTTCAAATTAATTATTTTATCTTTCGGATTTCAAAAACAGCTGGCACTTGACAGAGCCGACTTTCGAATTTTAAAAGACTCCACAGAGGAGGTAACCTAAGGGTGCGTCCGCTTTGGGGCTTTAGCCAATATCATTTCCTTGTTTTATTTTTGAGCTATTATGCTGTATAAGGTCCAGCCGGTTTTATAATGTAATCTATTATCTTATCATTTTGTAGTAGTGGAAAACTTATTTCTTTGGTGGTACTTAATTAAATTTAGTTGTTTTGAAACAAATGGTCTTTTTTATGATTCGTTTCCTGTTTTATTGTTTGTGACCAATCACTGCCTTGACTTTAAGGGCCCCCAAAACAGGTGGCGCTTTATTTAGTTAGTTTACCCACACCACTCTCCGTTTAAAGGAGCTAGTCGGCACCCTAAAAGGCAGTGATTTATTAAGAGGTCCAGTTTCGAGTAACTTTTTGAAAGTCTACCACCTTGGTTCAAGTAAATCAATAGTTAATATTTAAAATCAATAATAACACCGAAATTATTCTTAATAAAATATTGTCACGTAAAATTAAATTTAACAACTAACATAAAAAATGTGTCAAATTAACTAATTAAGTTGTAATTTTTACTGCACAATAAAATCAGATTAATATAATAACATATTTTATGAGTTACTGATTGACTGAAGCGGTTTTAGGTAAATTGACAAAAAAAACGGGAGTGGACTTTCTGGGACATAAAAAAAAATTAAATTTGATTCTTTTCTTTTAACAGTGTGTAAGCACTGTAAATTATACTAAGCATGGTTCAGCTTTTTCATCATTATATTTATAATTAACTTTTTTCTTCAAGTCGGGGTTAAATATTATAACTGAAAAATGTTTAGCTGTGTGCAGACTTTGATCAAAATTGAATAATTTATATGGCCGAATTTGGTGAGAGAATTTTAGAGTGTCGGTAGCACAATTGGTAGAGCCTTCTACTGGTATTCTAAAGGTTCTGGTTCGATTTCCAGCTGAGGCATATTTTCTTTGTTTGCATACCGATAAACATTTTTTAGTTATTAAATTTATAGTTAGTTTTGCAGAATTTCTTCTCAGTATTATACACAAAAAAAATGTCTCCTTATGATAATAAAAAAAAATATATAGCTAAAGGGTGATCTAATATAAACTAGTTTAAATTAAATTAAAACAGTCCAAATTGTATTTTACCTAAAATAAAAAGCAGGGTGTAATGATGATTTGTAAAGATTTTAAATGTTAGATCAACAATTCCTTCATGGACTAAAAAGATGCCATCTATTAATAAGTTCTTATGTAAATATAAAAAACATGATATTTTCAAACAATCCTTCTGGGAATTTATCAACGGCAAAAATCCCGAAAATATCCTATACACCGATGCTTCAAAAAAACGACCAGAGAGTAAGCTGCGTAGTCACAACAAAAACAACAACTATAGCAAGATACCTACTGCCTAGTTTCTGCAGTATACATACCGGGGAATTACATGGAATTCTGATGACCCTTAAAACTATTACAGGTCAAAATAAGACGGTCACCATATGTACAGATTCACTCGCCTCGATCCACTCCATAGATGCTATGTATACCCAACATCCACTAGCACAGAATATACACCATATATGCCAACAACTTGCTGAGCAAGATATCCAGATACTAATCGTATGGATACCATCTCACGTCGGTATCAGCGGCAACGTAAAAGCAGATCAAGCTGCCAAAGAAGCTCTGAGTTCGAACCTGCCCATTCAACAAATTCAGCTTCCAAAAGATCTGATGAATCACTTTAAGCAAAACATCTTAAATAAATGGAAAAACTACTGGAACCTTTCAAATACCAAGCTATCAAACATACAACCCAATATTACACCTAGTAACCTACCGGGAAGCAGGAGAGATGCAATCATAATACACAGGTTAAGAATCTGACACACTCGCGCCACTCATGGGTACTTAATGGAACCGGGAGACCCACCCTTATGTGACCACTGCAACACAATCCTTACAGTACAGCACATCACATTCTCACAGTGTGCCCCAAATATGCTGGAAGCAGGCAAACCAACCATATGCAAGCAGATCTCCAAGAAACTCTAGGTTCACCCAGTCAATATCAAAATGTGATAAAATTCTTAAAAGACATTAACATATACAATTCTATATAAGATTTTTTTTTCTCACTTCTAATGTACCATATTCTCACTAGGTGTTCACCTTTTATTGCATAAATTATAGTATTATATTATTGTACACATACAGTTTTGTAGACTTGCCAATGGCCACAAGCAGCCGAGGCACTATATTTAAATAAATAAAATAAAAAATGTTACATCAGTGTTTTACATTTTGCATTTAAAAAAATTACAAAGTAGCAGTCGTGAAAGTTTATATAATGAAACGCAAAACATTTGGTGCGTCATAAATTATAGTATGGTTACGATTTAAAAGAATTGTATGTCAAGTCTTGCAATGTTGTTACCATGAAAGATTTATAAGACGAACAATGGAGCCCTACATTTTCACTAATACTGGAACGGTAAGCCGGAGGCGTAGCCAATATAGTATTTCTCGTAAGAAAGTTTTGGGTTAGTTTTAATTTTCTCCATTCTTTATGTTTTTTGGGATGCTGAATCCGAATCTGATTTTTGCTAACAAAATTTCGTGACGCAACATTGAAAAAATGCAAAAAAAGGTAAAAAAGGTAATTTTGGAAGTCTTTTGATTATAACTCGAAAATCATCAATTTTCCGGTAAAAATACTTCTTAATCAAAATGAAAGTACATAAAATTTTCTTCAAATTTCATTCTTTTTTAATTTTCCTAGACAAACCGTTCGGGCTCACTCGCTAGTTGCAAAGTGCCGTGTTTCATCTATCTCCAAAAAAACCCACTTTTTATAAACAATACTCTAATTTATTAACAAATAACATTAACATTATCTTCATCACTTTATTATATTATTATCATATTATTTGATCCGTTTTCTCTTAGAAGGTCCTGGTTGAGGCTCTTCGATGGCTGAAGGTCCTGCCAAAGGATCTGGTTCTTCCATAAACAGCATGGGAGATTGAGCTGAAAAATAAGAGAAATCGTGAAAAAACTTTAACTTGTGATTTTGCGATTAGACATACCTTCCACATCGACAAAGCGTTCTTCTTCAGACAGTTTTTGGTCTCTTTTTTGGGCCTTTTCTTCTTCTATCTCAACGCATATTGGAGAGAAATAACGGCCGGTTTTCCTGCATCCACAATTTCGCTGGCAGCCTTCCTTGCATTTACAAGAAATGCGCTGAAGTATTGAGTCCGGTGCTGGTTTGAACGTGGTTGTAACAAGCAGAAGACCACTCTTTGTTTTTTTCCACCCCCACTGGTTCGGGTCTCTTGGTTGTTCATTGAATATGCTGGTTTTGCCAGATAACCATTGCTGCACCTGAAAGTAAACTCTCAATGAATGTTCTCGTGCACCAGCACTCATTGCGTGCAGGAACAATATAATAATATGATCTGAC
Organism: Polydrusus pterygomalis; assembly: GCA_963969555.1. Taxonomy (NCBI): domain Eukaryota; kingdom Metazoa; phylum Arthropoda; class Insecta; order Coleoptera; family Curculionidae; genus Polydrusus; species Polydrusus pterygomalis. The sequence goes on along the minus strand of OZ018376.1, from coordinate 104,826,003 downwards.
AGGAGTTTGTCTGATAGGTGATAGGTGAGGATCGTAGATGGCTTGAGACATTCCTTTCCTGGTTTCATGAAAGAGCCATTTTTTATATCAGGACTACACAGGCCAATCAAAAGCTAAGCAGGACTACACAGGCCAATCAAAAGCTAAGCTAACGTAAGTGCTGTTGTGGTTATTAAGATATCAGCATTCTCCACTGCTTGCTGTGACTTAATGTTTGCTTCATTTAACTTCATTTTAAGGATAAAAATCAACCGGCTCTTGTTTGTGGAATTTGTAAGAAACTCTCCTGCGAGACAGTGGGCACCATCGATTCGGTAAATGATATTGCCGCAGAATGTTTTCTTTGTGCCCTTCTCAATCGCTCTATTCGCTTGGTGCTTTCACGAGCTTCGTCGGGTTAACCATCGAAAATGATCACGGAATTCCATTTGTAATTTGACTTTACATAGAAAACATAACTGCTGCAGATTTCTGCATATGTCTGGCCGTGGTGCCATTTGACTCGGTGTAATAAAAACCCTCCGTCGATGACAAATTATTCAGAAAAATATGTTAGAGTTTTGGAGTAAAAAGGTGGGTTTTTGGAGAGGCAAATAAAACACGCCACTTTTCAACTAGCCATTGAGCCCGAACGGTTTGTCTAAGAGAAAATTAAATAAGAATGAAATTTGAAGAAAATTTTACGTACTTTCATTTTGATTAGAAGTATTTTTACCGAAAAATTGATGATTTTCGAGTTATAATCAAAAGACTTCCAAAATTATTATTTTTTTTACTTTTTTTTGAATTTTTTTTAATGTTGCGTCACGAAATGTTGTTAGCAAACCTCAGATTCGGATTCAGCATCCCAAAAAACATGAAGAATGGAAAAAATCAAAACTACCCCAAAACTTTCCTGCGAAGGGCCTTTATGAGCACAAATTTATTGAATTACCACGCTTATTTTCGCTCTTTTAAACAAATATTCGGTTGTTTTTTGAAAATAAAATACGAGATTGGAAAAAATGGGGAGCAAATTGGGGTATACTTAACTGTTGCCTTTGAAATAAAAATATATTACCGATTTCGTAAAACTGGCCCCTGTATAGAGTTCTTAATATTGTAAATAAATACGGAACAGTACTCGCCTAGCGTGGATCTTCTACTGAATGATATAGCAAGGTAGTCACAGAGGTTATGTGCGACTGTCTTATCTTCCTGTTCACACCCTCTAGATAAATATGTATCGCCTAACTTCATATTGGAAAGGTGGTTATTTAGAAAACAATGCTCTTCGGGGATACTTACGTTTAATCGTAGATTCTTTCTAGACATCGTTAGGTATTTTAAAAATATAACCTAACTTAAAAAAAATATATAAATTTAAGATAAAATTAAATTCTAGAAATTATTTATTTCAAACATTTTTATTTAATTGTATTGTTTTTTCTGAAACTTAAAATTCGTTTTAAACTTCATTGAAGTTTTTCTGTTATTTTTATTAATTTTTTATCATTAAATCTGCAATTATTTCAAGGATGGTATGAAACATTATGTTATGTACAAGTAATAACCATACTGCGAGTTTATGAAAATAAGGGAAAATTTCTGTAAGTTATCTTTCTCGTATTATTAGTAATTGAATGCATGAGTTAACTTAAAAATACAGTAACTCGTTGCTCTTTTTTATGAGACTACTTTATGTTTTTATTTTGTGAAGAGGATTTTTATGATACATCATAAACTCAAACACCAACGGTAGTGATAAAACATTTGTGTTATCTGGAAATAAATTTACATTCTTAAAAAAAACAAAACTAGAAATTCTATTATTAACAATGACTTTCACAATAAAAATATACAAATATTAAAATCTAATTATGTACTGTACTAAAACAGTAAACACGCCATTAACAACGAACCTGTCCTCTTATTAATTTAAATAATATTTTTAATTTGTAACAAACAATAAAATATTTATTTTTGTCATTAAATAAATTATTATTAGTTTCAAAGAAAACAAAATAGAGCCTGTCAGTAGATCAATGGGCATTATTTTCTGTCTGCAAGTATAGTGGCCGGCGAAAAGTTCGCAACACAGAAAACCTGGCCTCACTGATAAGCCGTGATATGGCGAAACACGTCTAAAGATGGTTCTGACGATACGAAAGGAAAAAGGGTTTATTATTAGCGGGGGATCGGTTCTGCTTGTCCAATAACCTAACAATCGATTTTGACACAATATGTCACGTGACTACTGGTATAGCGGCAAATTAAATCCAAAATTGTAAATTTACAAAAGTAAGGTTACAATACAATAATTGACAGGACAAAATAATAAGTTTTCTCTGACGCTAGCTATTGCAATGGTTTGTATCTATAGTACAGGAAATGAAGCATTTTGGCTCGCAATTTTATCGTCCAGCATGGATTTTAACAGAAGGTAGGTAATAGCCCAAGGATCAAAATCTATATCGAACCAAAGGGCGCCAAAGCCCTGGGGGTGGTTGCCACCCCATCTCGGTGGTGGGAATTTTTTATTACATTTTAACCACAGGAGTCGATCGAAAAGGTGATTCTAAGCAAAAAATGTTTTATACATTTTTTTCGTAAAACTAATATTTTTCAAGTTATTCGCGATTGAAAGTAACAATTTTTAGACGAAAAAATCGAAGTTTTTAATGGGTTTTTCGCGAATAATTCGAAAATTATGCGTTTTATCAAAAAAAAACTGCAGAAAGCAATATTGTAGCTTTTAAAAAAACAAACAAAAATCTTTTTTTATAATTTTTCTACGACCAATGCGCACTGAGATATAGCGTGTTAATGGTTAGCTTTTTCATCAAATGCAAAATTTGATAAATTCAAAGTCAAATAACGGAAAAAGGCTGCATTTTTCGAGGAAAACTCATAGAATCTTTTTTAAAGTACGTAATTAGACCTTTTTTTTTTAAATAAAAAAAAGTCTCTAGCATGAAAATTGAGCGAGTTATGTTAAAAATAAGGTCAGTGCCTAATTTTTTCTACGAAAAAATCAATGAAAACAACCCCCTAACTACTTCCCTAATTAAAATTGATCTTCACCCTTCTGCAATTCTCTTTATAAATGTATTCTAAATACGTCCAAAAAGTTTGACCAATTTAAAATTCCTAATTTTTGAAAAATTGGATCTTAAGTGAAAAACAAGTTTTGACAATTTCGAATTTTTCACCCTTTTTCTCAAAATAACTCCGAAAATACTGGAGATACGAAAAAATGATAAAGTACTAAATTGTAGCTTTTTTAATGACTAACATTTTTCTGTGTGTAAATTTTCTGTACAGTGAATATTTGGCGAGATATAACCGTTTTAATCCTCTATTTACGAACGAGCACCACCTTTTTCGAGCCCTTTAAACTCACCCCATTTAAAAACCAAGGGATCTTAAGGGATTCAATTCATAGAATCTTGTAGCTCTTGAAAAACCCTACAAAACCGTTTTTGAAAAAACTTTCTAGTATTAAAAATGAAGGAGATACGTTAAAAAACCAATCAATTTTTTTCCGAAAAATTCTAATAGCTCACTTTGGAGCATAACCGGTATATTTGGCAGTAGGCGTAGACTTGGCCATTTTTTTTGGAATTATTCAATTGTCTTTATTATATTTATAATAATAAATCGGTTAGTGCATAAAAAATTCATCATATTTTTTATTTAAAGTGCCTGAGTTATATAATTCTTTTATATATAATTTTATATCAAATAAATTAGTTTATAAAAATTGCAATGTTGTGAAGGGTGGTTTTCAAAGGTTGAAAAATTGCAAAATGCATTTGATACATATCTTAAACAACAGAATTCTTGAATTGAATCACTATGATAATTAATCATTTTTTTTTTGTAAAAAAAAATTTTTTTGCATTAAGCTGTAACAAGGGTTGATTTTTAAGGGTTGAAAAATTATGAAATTATATTTCAGAGTATAAGAAAATCATTATTTAACTAATCCAAACCAAATTTCACCCTATCTTAAGGTTTACAATGTTATTTTATAATTTTTTACAATTAAGGGTTATTTTCACCCCTAAGAAACAATCAGCGCTCATCGGCATGATATAAAATATAAAGCAGAGGGTGAGTTTAGCCTAATCTCAAATTTTTATACAAATCGATCCAAGGCGAAATCATTTTTGCTTTTTAAGGGTTGAAACATGATGAAACTGTATTCCAAAGCACGAAACAATCATTATTTAACTAATCGAAACCAAATCTTTCCCATATTCAGGTTTAAAATGTTATTTTATAATTTTTGACAATTAGGGATAGTCTTCACCCCTAAAAACCGTTCAGCGCCCTTAGGTGCGATATAGATTTTGATCTGTGGGCTATTCCCTACCTTCTGTTAAAATTTCAAGTAAATCCATGCTGGACGAAAAAATTGCGAGGTTTTACCTTTTTTTGAGCTTCATTTCCTGTACTACTAATAACTGTATCAATTTTTGTGCTAAAATACCCAGATATGGACAATTTTTATTTTTTTTAAATCAATACTTTAAAATTTGGAGAAGAGTGGAAAAACAAAAGTATGAAAAAAATACCCTTCTTAATAATTGTTGTTGACTTAAGAACTAAAGTCCGCCGCACAGTTCTAGAGCAACTGAACGAATGCGGATTTGAAACATATTATATTGCTGTTTTAGTGCTTTCTTATATAATTAAACACTTCCAATAAAGATCTAAATCATTGCTACGCAGGCCTATACCACTAACTATTTTACTTTTAAGTTAAAACTTTCTTAAAACTACTTTTTAGAAATTTTATTACCCTGTCCTTTCAGGCGTTGTAGCTCTAGAACCGTGCGGCGGACTATAATTTAATGGGAACTTAATGTTTTTTAATTAGATACCTACTCAAAACAGTCCTTCGATTACTGCAAAGTAATATCCTAAACGGTCATACACTTTAGTTATAACATTAATAATTTAATACGCAGAGCTTCGATTATACGGGGTGTCTCACGGTCGATGGTACCTTAGACGTTTCTGACGAACCAGTAAAGGAATCGTTCTAAAAATTTGGTCGCGTACATAAACGGACATGCTCTACCAACCTAAAATATTTTTAACAATACAGTGTTGCCACTTCCACACAAAAATAAAAGTAACTTCGATTTTTTAAATACAACACCATATATTTTATTTTATTTTCGAAACCCCAATTACTTTCCTTACAATTTTTATTAACTCTACTCTATACTTATCTCTTACCGTTTCTAAGATATAAATTAAGTTCCGTTTTTTTTGTCCGAAAACGTCACTTTTAAAAATGCTGATAATTTTGAACTCTAAAACACTGAAACTCTGAAATTTGGTAAATAGTTAACTAATACCATAGGGCTCTTTGCACTAGTCCAAATCTTAGTTGCAATATACAGGGTGGATAAAAAATACACTTATTCTGGTAACTTTAAAAAGTGACCATAAGTCCTTTTTTTCAAATATAACACCCTGTATATTATTACGGATTTGAAAAGCTGCTAAAATTTCACCTAATTCTTGTATATCATACCTGTATCTAACTAAATAGTTTAACCATTATTTTGACGTATTAAGCATAATTTGTAAAATTTTCTATACAATTCAATTTTTATTCGGTTATTAGTAAGTAGCCATGACAAAAAGTGATGTCTACGTATGTTACTATGGTAATCGTTTTGATATTTCATTAAGTTTAGATACAAGATAGAAATACACTTTAAAGTCATGGAAGAAAACTATACAAAGGCAGTTCTTATGAATTTATTTATTTTATTTGGACAATGTGTGTTTGCATTAACATGCAGAAAACATTAAAACTAAATTTTTTCTTCAAATCCATGCAGTCAACACCCGCATATTAAAGTGTTTGGATGTAAACGGCTAGCGTTCTGAACATCTGTTAAAATAGCTTTTTAATATCTAGTTATAATTTTAGTAGTCTTTTATTATTAGACTACCTAGTTAACATTTAATAAAATTGTCCTGGATCCGTTTGAATTTTCTAAGATTCATTGGCGGTAAATTAGAGTATATTTCGTTAAACTTTATACATGTACTGGCGATATTGTCCAAATAAAATAAATAAATAAATTCATAAGAACTGCATTTGTATTTGTATAGTTTTCTTCCATGACTTTAAAGTGTATTTCTATATTGTATCTAAACTTAATGAAATACCAAAACGATAACCATAGTAACATACGTAAACATTAGTTTTTGTCATGCCTAACTTACTAATAACCGAATAAAAATTGAATTGTATAGAAAATTTTACAAATTATGCTTAATACGTCAAAAAAATGGTTAAACTAGTTAGTTAGGTACAGGTAAGATATACAATAATTAAATGAAATTTTAGCACATTTTCAAATCCGTACTAATATGAAGGGCGTTACATTTGAAAAAAAGGACTTATGGTCACTTTTTCAAGTTACCAGAATAAGTGTATTTTTCAACCACCCTGTATATTGCAACTAAGATTTGGGACTAGGGCAAAGAGCCCTATGGTATTAGTTAACTATTTACCAAATTTCAGGGTTTCAGTGTTTTAGACTACAAAATTATCAGCATTTTTAAAAGTGACATTTTTGAACAAAAATAACGGAAATTAATTTATATCTTAGAAACGGGAAAAGATAATTATAGAGCAGTGTTAATAAAAATTGTAAGGAAAGTAATGGGGGTTTCGAAAATAAAATAAAATATATGGTGTTGCATTTAAAAAATCGAAGTTACTATTATTTTTGTGTGGAAGCTGCAACAGTGTATTGTTAAATATATTTTAGGTTGGTAGAGCATGTCTGTTTATGTATGCGACCAAATTTTTAGAACGATTGCTTTACTGGTTCGTCAGAAACGTCTAAGGTACCATCGACCGTAAGACACCCTGTATACCTTTGACATTATAATATTTAGGCACACAGACAAATTTATGGTGCAATTTATACCTATTGTGCGTCCATCGAAAACGTTTTGGTAGTATTAGTAAGTATTCTACTAGCTATCGCATATAAACTATATTACCTTAAAGCTAAGTTTACTTAGTAAAAAGAATGTTGACATAATAATTTGATGTTCAGATAGGTGGCAGCAAAGGGTTCAAAGAAAACGGTGTTTCATATTCAACATCAAACTATATTCTGAATCTTAGTCCATGTCGCCACATACATAGTTGTTCCACTTACGCTAAATGTTTATATTACATATTTGTTATATCGACAGTATTGTTATACTAGCTAATCATAATAACTAATTAGAACACTAATACAATATACTAATACAGAGTGTTTTACCCTCATATTACACCTCCCCGGGCAATTTAAGGAATTTACACTTTGTTTTCAAATGGAAATTCCTGCTAATTATAATATGAAAGTAATTAACTCATGTGAAATAATAACTATACTTATAACAAACATTTTCTTAGTCAATAAGAATTCAAGAAATGAAGAAAGAAAAGGAAGAAAATTAGAGTAGTCAGACCTAGAATAAATAGCAGATAGAGAAGAATACGAAAGTAGGGCCGGCCGATTCCTTACTACTAAATTATTACCTAGAAATTACTTAACTATGATATAACTTAGTTCTATTTTTGTGGATTACAATCTCCTTATTACCTTTCATTAGTTTTACATTTGGAGATTCATCCTCGATAACTAAATAAGGACCAAGAAAACAAGGACTTGCGATTTTGTTTCCCACTTCATTTTTTACCAGTACTAAATCGCCTTTTTTGTATTGAATGGGTTTAATTTTTTCATCATAACTTTGCTTTCTTTTAAATTTTGAATGTAATAAGTTAGCTCTTGCATCCTCATGAGCCTTTTGCAACCGATACTTTAACTCAATAGGGTAATTCTCAAAGTTATAAATGGGTTCTAACATATTATTTAGATTATTAGGAATCTGACATTTCTTTCCAAAGACCAGTTCAAAAGGAGTATATTTAGTTTCAGTATGGACTGTAGTATTATAAGAGAAACACCAATAAGGAATCCATGTACTCCACGCTGCATCATTATTTTCGGATTGAATTCTTAAATAGGCACCCAATACCTTATGTGAATTTTCCAAAGAACCAATACTTTCATGATGGTATGCCGTGGAATAAATTTGATTTATTTTTAAAAGCTTACAAACCTCACTCATAGTGGAAGAAATAAATTCAGAACCCCTATCCGTTGCAATTTCCTGTGGAATTCCATATCGTAAGATAAAATTTTCCACAAATGATTTTGCCACAGATACGGTGTCTTTATTTTTTATAGGATATGCTTCCACAAATTTTGTTAACTCACACTGTAAAGTCAGGATGTATGCAAATTCATTTACATCTGTTGGTAGTGGTCCTACAATATCTAAATATACTTTTTGAAAAGAATAATTGGCTGTCGACGTAATAACCATGGGCTGTCTAGTATAACGATTGCAATGCTTTTGTTTTTGACAAGTGTCACATTTTCTTACAAAGTCTGCAACATCGTTATCTAGACCTGGCCAAAAGTAATACTTTTTTATATTATTTGTCATTCTATTTATGCCTGCATGTCCACTTGTGGGAAGTAAATGAAAATCATTCAAAATAATTCGTTTCTCATCATTATCTATTATTTTGCTAGCTCCTTGTACAATATTTATACGGGGGCCCCCCCAATTAGGATTACTATTTATTTCCTTACCTATCCATTTAATAAACATTTTATTTTTCTCATTTTTTAAAATATATAATTCATTTATATTTGCTTTCTTAGTTATTTTGGCCAAATCTCTCAGCATTTCGTCTCGCGCCAATGCCGATCGAGTATTTTGACTAAAGTACAAACTAAGTTGCAATGGAACATAATAAAAACTCCCCAAGTGTTCAGTTATATCTTTTGACAATGTTTTTATTTTGGACGATGTCGTTAAAACTAACTCAGTGCAATTTTTAGGTTGTTTAAGAACTTCCACAATATCTGGTTGATCAGGCCAAACATTAAGGTTATCCTTGTCCAACACACAATCTTGCTCTTTCATACTCTTACACTGTCCTCTGGTCAAAACAGCAATCATGTCATTATTCATGCTTTTCAATTCCTCAGATGTCAAGATAATTCTTGATAATGCATCCGCGGTGACATTTTCACTTCCTTTCACATACTCAACGTAAAAATCATATTCCTCAAGGCCTAATCGAAATTTTGTTAACCGGCTGGATGGGTCAGTAAGGCTAAATAAGTATAATAAAGGTTTATGGTCAGTTACTATTTTAAATCTGCGTCCATATAAATAAGGCCGAAAATGCTTTACAGCCCAGTAGATAGCTAAAAGTTCTTTGTGAATAATAGGGTAATTTATTTCCGCTTTATTTAAACTTCTACTGGCGTACGCCACTGGTCTATTATTTTTATTTGAGAGTACTGCTCCAATAGCTGACTTTGACGCATCAGTTTGAAGTATAAATTCATTTTTCTCTGCAAAATCAGGATACTGTAAAACTGGATATTGACTTAGTGCGTTCTTTAGGATTTTAAATGAGTTGTTACATTCATCCGTCCATTCAAACCTTGCATACTTTCTGCACAATTTGTTTAGGGGTACAGATAGCTCCGCAAATTTCGGAATAAACTTTCTGTAGTAATTTGCAAAAGCCACGAAACGTTTAACTTCGTCTGAATTTTTTGGAACGGGATATTCGTCTAAAGCTTTAATTTTTTCAGGATCAGGAGATATTCCTTTATCACTAATAATGTGACCTAAATAAAGAATTTCTTTCCTTAAAAACTCGCATTTTAAGGGATTTAGTTTTAAATTTACTTTACGAAGTCTAGTAAAAACGTCCATAAGGTTTTTGTTGTGTTCCTTAAGATTTCTCCCGAATACTATTAGATCGTCAAGGTAAACAAAACATTTTTCGTAGTTTAGACCTGCCATTGCAACTGTCATTATCCTAGAAAAGGCACTGGGGCTAAGTTTTAGCCCCATGGGCAATCTTTTCATTTGCCATTGCCCCCGATCAGTTGTAAAGGCTGTCAATTTTCTACTTTGTTCATCTAGTTCCACTTGATAATACCCCTGACTTAGATCTAAATGCGAAAAATAAAGAGCTCCCGCAAGAGAATCCAAAATATCAACCACATTTGCAATAGGCCACTTGATATCTACTAAACTACGGTTTAAAAATCTGTAATCTAAAACCAATCTGCTACGTTTCTCTCCTGATGTCTCACTCTTTTTCGGTACCAGTAAAACAGGCGACGACCACTCACTCTGCGCACTCTCAATTATATCATTATCGCACATTTGGGAAATTTGCTTATTTATTTCCTCCCTCTGGGATTGAGGCAGTCTATAAGGTTTTATATAAACTGGTTGAGTGTTCGGTTTGACTTGAATTGACTGTTAATAAATATTTGTTACAGATAATTTATCCCCAGGCATATGAAATATGTCTGCAAATTTAGCACATAATTGATCTATTGAATCTTTCTCTTCTTTATTCAAGTAGGTAAGTTTAAGCATGTCAAATAACTGTTTTACTCGATTAACTGAAATATTTTGAGAAGTAAACTGACAACAATCATAATTGCTGAGCTTCTCAGTTTTAGGTAAGCAATTTCTCAAGCGTACTTCACTTTCCCGTGTATTCAAAATTTTAACCGGAACTTTCCCATTCACTGGTTGTGCAATCACTCCTGCTACAAACACACCCTGGCATAACTCACTTGGCATAACAACACATTCCTCATTTAACCCTGTCTCAAGGTACTGAATACTTTCACACCTTGCAGGTAACACTAATATATGACTACAACAAGCATTTAAGTCTAAAATAACATTCTTTCCCTCATTGAAAAGATCTAAAGTATTTTCCTCATAGTTTAATTTAGCTTTATACTTCCCTAAAAAATTTTTCCCAATTATACCATCTGTATGACATTCCAACGAATCAAATACATAAAACTTTTCCCTAAATTGTATGTTTCCTATAGCGAGATTTAAGTATACATAACCTACGGAACATACTCTACCACCTATGCCATTTATTTCAAGATTTTCCTTATGTAAAGGTATACTTGCATCTAAATGCTCTAACTTAAGCGCACACAATGACGCTCCCGTATCTACTAAGAATCCTAAACTTTTGTTGTTTACTCTAAAAGAAACTGAATTTGAGTAATTTTCGGAGTAAGTAAAAATATTATTATGACTATTCCCCTCTACTTTAGGGACGAAAAAATGTTTGCTCCCTAGAAACATCATACGGCAACGTTTCCTGACCTGCATTAATGTCTTGGTCAGCAAAATTTATTTGTCTCCGCGAATTTCCACGATAACCGCGAGTAAACGAACGTCCTCGGTGTCCCCCCTGAAAACGCTGACTTTGCGGATTGCTATTACCATTACCTAAGCGAGAATTATTTTGTTGATAATTAGAAACATGATTGTTATTTCTATTAGTTACGTTTCTATTGAAATTGTTATTAAAATGTTTTCCAGAGTTTCTAGCTCTGTTAAAACCTGCAGAAAAATTTCTGTTGTTTCCTCTTCCTCTAAACATATTGAAAATTTGTTGATTACTGCTTTGAGAGGAAATTTCTTCATCTTGCGCCGCTCTAATGGCATCCTTTAAAAATTCAAAATTTCTAGCAGATATGATTGTGCTGAGTTTATGATTTCTAAGGCCACCTGTAAACCTTTTTATAGCGATTTTTTCGTTTATTGGTCTTAAAATATCAAAAGCTCTTGAATCACCGTCTGCTTGAGAAATTGTCAGATTTACTAAGATATCTTCAAGATTTTTACCAAACTCAGAAACAGTATTATCGCCTTGCTTGGCGGAAAACAATTTTGCCTGAAGGGCGGTATCGGATTGTTTCGTTAAAAGATGTTTTTTTATGTCTCCTAATAATGAATCCATAGAATCGTAACTAGACTTTAATCTCAATTTCGCATTATTTGAAATTCGTGTTTTCAGAATGAATTTAATTAAAATAGGCTTGCCATCATCGTTAAGCATAGAATGATAAAATTCTGCCGCGTCGATTAGTTTATGTGTAATAGCTTCCGAGTCATCCATTACAGGCAAGAGGCTCGTGGCCACTTTCAGGTCAAAAGCCGACATATCTGAATGTATAATTTTCGCGTCCTGGTTATCCCGATTTGTACTTTCCGCGTCTTGGTTATCACTACTCAAACCTTCTGCGAATTGTTTATCAAAATTTATAATTTCCTGATATACTTTTTTAATTTTGTCTATAGTATTTTTAGAATATTCAATGTCTGCTTCGTCGAGTTCAGAATCTTTTATTTTTTGATTAATAGCAGAAACCTCCTCACTCAGTCGAGAGTAAATAGTTTTTGCTTCCCTAACTTTAGTTGAAACGATGGATGTTTTTCGTCTGTCGTAATTTAATTTTCCTAGATAAGTTCTGACATCTGCTAGAGAACTTAAAATTATGTTTAAGTTATCTCCCATGAAAAATATGCAAATCTAATTATTTAAGAGCAAAGTACTTGTTAAAGAGGTCCCTATTTCAATACAATTTACTTAATTCTATAACTTACTTAGTACATTTTTTCTTTTTAATTACTAAATTGCTTAATTTTTTCCATTCTTTACATATCGCCTTGTTTCTTATGTCCATTTTCAGTTTTTTTTTTTTCCCATAAGTGTAATAACCATCTTTATAATTATCCTAAAAAGAACCTAAAAAAAAATTTTATACTGCCTCCTCCGTCATTAATTCATCCCTTGATTTTCTTAACTCGCTTCTGTTAATTTCTCTTCGAATAGTTTTTCGTAATTCCTTACGATAACGAAGAATCCCACTATATATGATATACAGGATAACGGCTACTACAAGTGTTAGTAAAAGGTACTCTGACAGCGAAAACCCCTTGTTTGATATTTCGCTCCTTGCGTCTCCATTCGAGGCCTGGTTGATAACTATTTCCTCTTTAGACTTGGCACTACCCATTTTACTCCATATCGGTGCTTTTCTTCTTATGGTTTTTTGGCTGGCAGGATCGCCATGTAATAATTTGATGTTCAGATAGGTGGCAGCAAAGGGTTCAAAGAAAACGGTGTTTCATATTCAACATCAAACTATATTCTGAATCTTAGTCCATGTCGCCACATACATAGTTGTTCCACTTACGCTAAATGTTTATATTACATATTTGTTATATCGACAGTATTGTTATACTAGCTAATCATAATAACTAATTAGAACACTAATACAATATACTAATACAGAGTGTTTTACCCTCATATTACATTAACAACCATTGCAACAGCGAGTGTCTGGCCAAAACAATTTTGTCGTGCCAATTTGAAAAAAAAAACTTTTACATTCTTTTATTTTCACCCAAATGTATGAGCTTTAAATTAGTCAGTTTAACCTAAAAGAAAAAAACTGGAAACTTGTAGGTCGATAAAATAATATTTAAAAAATATTGAATCTTTGCATATTATGTTTTGGAAATCTCTTCACTTTTTTTAAGTTCGCAATTTTCCAAAATTTGCAGCTATATCAATAGTTTCATGATGTATGTTAAAATCGAATTTAATGTTATCAGACATGTTGCACCCATCCCCAGAAAAGTTTTTTGGTACCCTGTTAATAAATAGTAACTTACATTACAAGACCGGAATGTAGTGTTTTTCAGGTCGAGACAAGCATTTCCAGAGCGAGCCGTAGGCGAGTCCTGGAAGCTTGGAGAGTCCTGCAAAATACTAATTTTCGGTTGCGTGACGTACAATATTTTTTTAAGACCGACATTTCGATATACATTTAATTTTATTTTATATAACAAAGTGATTAACAATACTAAAACCAGAAAATAAGAATAAAGCTCAATGTTAGAGAAGCCAGTTTTTGAGAATTTTCAGCAAAATATGCCAAAAGAACTTCTTCTTGTACATTTTTCACTTTTCTCTTCAAGATAACATGCGTCGTATGACTTCTCGTAACGGGCTTTTGATTTTACTGGCAATATATCGTAAGTCGCTTTCCTTGCTGCTTCCAAAATTTCTTGTAGAATATCATTTTCCGTGTCGGATAATTCAAAATCTGAATTCATATTTTTAAATTTGCGCACTCGCGAAACAAGTTGAACATAAACAACAAATTAAAAATCAACGAACTGTCACTCAACAATACATCGAAATGTTGTTATCATAGTAACGAAATCAAGGTAGATTGCATTATCAAAGAGCGATTGGAAAAATGAAAAAACTGGGACCGGAAAAATCTTTTGCCGGTCCCTCACGTCCATTTTCCGGTCTTGATTGACAAAACGTTATTTTCTGGACGAAAAATTGTCCAGAAAGTGTTTTTTTTCTGGTCGGTCTTAAAAAAAGTTTTCCATATATTACGAACATTTTGCCGGTTACTGTACAATAGAAACTCTTTATCCGTAATTGTTAGTAACATAATTCTGTGTTAACTCGCAAACAAAGTCACACCCACGTTAAACTTCTAAGTTATTGCTGCTACAAACTCCATAAATCCTCTCTTTCCCTCTCTCTCTCTCTCTGTCTCTCTTTTTCCCTCTCTATAAACTTTCGGATTAATTTAAATACCAACTCCTCCAAATTATTTGCGATGTTGTTTTTGAGGAACTCTCAAAACTGACAGAAGTTTATTCTGTGCCGGCAAACTTTTAATAAAAGATTTGGCCGTTGTTAATTTTTACGTTTATTTGATTAAATAAAATCTATTTAATTTAAGTCAGAATTTGTGACACAAATTTATCAAGTTTAAGGTTTTAAGAGCCAACATTAGTGACGCGTTCGCAATTTTATTTTCTTATCAATATTTCGTTTATGTTTGGCTTTCTCCGAAAAGAGGCCAAATACCCGTGTCTGGATAGCAGTTCTTCCGTGAAAAGGAAAAACCTAGTAAAGTGACTTACTAGGTTCTTGCTTAGCATCAATTTTATAAAAGCCTTTGGCGCCCTCTTTCGACTGGTATAAATATTTTTTTTAAATATAATATTTAATGAGTCTATAGCTTACGTGGCAAAACCTAGTAAAATGCAAATTTAAGCACGTTTCGTTGGAAAAACCTAGCAACTCGATATTTTGAAGGATAAATCTAGCATATTTTTTTGTTAGTAAATTGTTCGCTCATTTTTAATTTTTTTTAAGGAAAAACCTTGCAAAGTTTCGTACTAGTGTAGGGTAAAGATAAGGGTTTCACCCCTATTTTACCTTCACCCTATAATGGTTATATTTAAGATTAGTAATTAATAATTGTTTTTGTTATGGACACATATTTCATTGATATAGAACATGAACCCATATTATAATAACTATTATTAAACATTTCCTATAACAACCTTTAAAAGTTCAAGTTTAAGTTCAAATTAGTTTTAGTATTTATAAAGACTGATTAGATATAGGAAACAAGTCATAAGAGAAGTCATAAGAGTCTTAAGTCATAAGTCAGTAATAAGATATAGATAGTGATAGATAGTCTTAGTATAGAGGCTGTATACACCCTAAATGTAGTACTAAATAAATACTACCTTTTTATAAAGTGCCTCTAATCTTCTCTATCACCAATACCCGATAGTTCTACTATATGGCGATCCTGCCAGTCCAGTTCTACTATATGGCGACCCTGCCAGAGAACTTATGTACAGTAAGTACATAATTTAGTGCAAAATTAAATTGAAGTGGCGTTAAAAATAAGTGGAAAAAGTTATGGGCCCAACCGGGAAAAATAAGTGGTTATCCAATGGAAACAGCAAGTGCCCAAAAGACAAAACGTCAGCCAGAAGTGAGAACGTCTAGCCAAAGGCCCAAAACAACAGCGACAGCCCAAGGAGACATCGTGTGGAAGTTGGGACTGCCCCAGTACCTACCAGCCCTGCCCAGTACCTGCCGGTCCTGCCCCAGTACTATATGGCCCTCATTAGAAAATTGAAGGTGTCCTAATGGAACTTAAGGAAGATTCTACAAGAGACGTTATAAGTACAAAGACATTTTAGTAAGTTAAGATTTTTAGATTTTAGAAGTGTGTTAGGAAATTTTTGTAAAGGTTTAGGAATTTATTTTTATTTTTCGCAATGGAAAACTTGCTATTTTCGTCAACGGTCTACGGAGTGGCGCTGTGCGCATTTTTATTAAACCCTGAATTTGTTAATAATGTAGGCGATGCGATAGGAACTCATCGGTACGCCATATAGGCGCACATACAACTTTTTCAGTTTTATTTGAATATGACCAAACCTTTAATTTTTTTTTAGCAATAAAAATAATCATAACATTATAATAATAATAATAACAAGCGGTATGAATCTGTTATTTTTAAATTTAAATAGTCTAATTTTAGCCAAGTAAGTTATAGAGGTATTATTTTAAAATTACAACATGGGCATTTATCAGTGTTAGGTATATTTAATAAATTTGTATATGTAAATATGAATATATAAACACCGGGAAAGGAAATAAACGGTGTTGCAGATTCAAAAATTATTTTTGCAACGTATTGTAAACTTGACATTGAATTTAAATAAAATTAGAACATGACTATCATGTATAGAGTGCTTCGAAAATAAAATAAACGGGATTTTAGAAGCAGATTTTTTCCAAAAATGTCAGGCAAAAATGAATTAAAATTTTTCTTTTCTAGTTAACAAAAATATTGTTTCATTGTCTATGTTTTCATCATATTTAAAATACTTAATTAAATTTTGCACATTAGCAAAGTGAGGATTGCAGCATAGGGAATTTCGTCTATTTTTTTTTTAAAGTGTGGGTTTACCTGAAGCAAGATTCTTGGATCGAATGGCGAGGCCTAAGACCACCATCGACAAGCTTGTATTCAGAAGATACGGGAGATAAATATTTCGGGATACCCGATCGGCGTTCGCCTTCAGAGGGATCGTTGAGGGACTTGAAGCCGTATAACGAATATAATATTCGCGAAAATATTATAATAAGGGACGAGTTAGTTGTAATAAAGGACGAAAAAATGGAAAAAAAGCTCAATTCTTGAAAGATATATGACAATCAATTTTTTTAAAAGATATATTACAATTTGAAAGATATATATATTTTTTTTTAAAGTAAAATATAGACTGGAAACAATGTTTATGTACTATGGTTAATTATAATAGACAATAAGACAAGTGTTAGTGCATAAGAATAGAATTAAGAAGTAATTTCATTAGGTGATTATTGTAATTTTAGGTTAAGGAAAATTTTTATCTGTGATATTGGCTTAGTGAAAAAAAAATTTAAATATTGGTGCCATATTTAATTTTTTTCCCTCACGCCGGAGGTGTAGGGTAAAGATAAGGGTTTTCACCCCTATTTTACCTTCACCCTATAATTGTTATATTTAAGATTAGTAATTAATAATTGTTTTTGTTATGGACACATATTTCATTGATATAGAACATGAACCCATATTATAAAAACTATTATTAAACATTTCCTATAACAACCTTTAAAAGTTCAAGTTTAAGTTCAAATTAGTTTTAGTATTTATAAAGACTGATTAGATATAGGAAACAAGTCATAAGAGAAGTCATAAGAGTCTTAAGTCATAAGTCAGTAATAAGATATAGATAGTGATAGATAGTCTTAGTATAGAGGCTGTATACACCCTAAATGTAGTACTAAATAAATACTACCTTTTTATAAAGTGCCTCTAATCTTCTCTATCACCAATACCCGATAGTTCTACTATACTAGTCCTTTCCTTTGAGAACTTTATACAAAGAACCCTGCACTTCTCTTATGGAAAATGGCCCTCGGTTAAATTTTCTAAATTTTTAGTATGTTGTAGAGAATGCTATTCTGATCAAAAGTGTTCATGGCCACAACAATATCTGCCGACCAGTTTTTGAGATACAGGGTGTCCAAGTAGCAAAATATGAATTCTCAATACAAATATTTTCGTAGTTTATAATATTAATTCGTTGTGTTTTTTTGAATTTTTATTGACCCCGTTATAGATAGGATAGAATACTATAAAATTAGTTAAAATTTTTTTATTATATACCGGGTGAGTGACCAAGATTACTTAGTTTTTTTTTTGTTAAAGCGTATTTTCGGCATTAAATTAAATGTTAACAAAATAATATTGTATATGACATTAGCTTGGAGCAAGCTATCAGAATTTATATAATTTATATTTATACAGGGTAACTCAAAAAAGTTAATATTTTTTTTATTAGTTTTGAAAGAAATTTTGTAGATATTTCTTTATGTACTACTTGTCGTTTATCGTATGTTTCCTAATATATAAAATTATCAAGGTTATACAGGGTGTTTCCGATGATAAGCGATAGAAAAATATCATAAAAATGCATGTATTTATAAATCACCCGGTATATTAAAAATGGATCGGTTAAATTTCGTTATTTTTTATTATTTTTTGCTTGAAGTGTCTCACTAACATGTTTACTATTGATTTCTCTATTCCTATGACCCGTTCTGGAGATATACAGCGTCGAACAGACTCAAAACTAAAAAAATAAGCAAATAAAATAACATTTTTTTTAAATTTCAATAAAATTTGTTCTGTAAGTTCATTTTATGGTTAAAATAGATATATTTAATGCTATACAGGGTGTTTCGAATAATTAGGGCCGTACTTATTATTTTTGGATAAAATAATTTGGATATAATAAATTATTCATAATTTTTACATATATTTCTTATTTGCAATACCTACAATGTTAGAATACCATAATTCTATCTATTCTACAAAATTTCTTTCAAAACTAATAAAAATTTTTTTAACTTTTTTGAGTTACCCTGTATAAATATAAATAATATTAATTCTGATAGCTTGCTCCAAGCTAATGTCATCTACAGTATTATTTAGTTAACGTTTAATTTAATGCCGAAAATACGATTTAACAAAAAAAAATTAAATAGTCTTGGTCACTCACCCGGTATATAATAAAAAAATTTAAACTAATTTTATAGTATTCTATCCTATCTATGACAAAGTCAACAAAAATTCAAAAAAAAAAAACGAATTAATATTATAAACTACGAAAATATTTGTATTGAGAATTCATATTTTGCAACTTGGACACCCTGTATCTCAAAAACTGGTCGGCAGATATTGTTGTGGCCATGAAGACTTTTGATCAGACTGGCATTCTCGACAACATACTAAAAATTTAGAAAATTTAACCGAAGGCCATTTTCCATAAGAGAAGTGCGGGATTCTTTAATGTTTTTTAAATTGGAAGTTTCTGGCATACCTACAACTTTACTATTTTCATATCTAAAAAAAAACAACATTTTTTTGTAACAGAAAGCTAGCAAAGTGCTTTACTAGGTATTTCCACTTTATTACTGCACTCTTTTAACTGATTATTTTAATTTTAAGATGCTTTGCTAGGGGTTTTCAGTTTAAATCTGCACAACGGCACCATTGCAAAATATTTGGCGGGGAAAGTAACAAGTGTTTACTAGGTTCTTCCAAGGGTTAGTTTAAATTATTCAGTCGTGTTTAGCGTTGTTTGGTGAGTGGTTCGATCAGTAATGAGGCGTTATTTCTCTAAAAAGTGATAAAAACATAAAAAAGAACGATGAAAGTACAATATGTTATAGAAAATTGGAAAAGAGCCTTGGAAAGAGAAGAATATGTAATAGCCGTATTTCTTGATATTAAGCGAGCTTTTGAAACGATTAATAGAAATATATTATTAGAAAAAGTATTTGAATATGGTATAAGGGGTAAAGTTTATCAATGGTTTCAAAATTATTTAAATAATAGATCACAGGAAACTAAATTTGGTAATTTCTTTTAAACAAAAAAATTTAATAACATAGGAGTACCTCAAGGAAGTATTTTGGGGCCTTTACTTTTTATTTTATATCTTAATGACATGCCATTAGTCATAAAATTTCTTGAAATACAAATATTTGCTGATGATACTCTTATCTATATAAGCGGTAAAATTTTTTTGGAAATTTTGGAAATTTTAAATTCAGAACTGATTCTATTGCCAAACTGGTTAAAAGTTAACAAATTAAAATTAAATGTTTCTAAAACAAAATGTATGGTTATGGGTGTAAATTTAAATAATTATACAAATATAAATATTTTAATTGATGGTGATAAACTAGAAATAGTCAATTCTTTTAAATATTTAGGTATATTGTTTGATTCAAAATTAAAATTTAATAATCAATTCGAAAATTTAATAACCAAAATTGCGGGAAAAATTAGTTATTTTAAAAGAATAGGTTTAAATTTAAAATTTTATTCAAAAAAAATTGTATACAATACTTACTTTAATTTTACCACATTTTCTTTATTGTTCTACAATTTTGTTTATGGCGGATGAAGGTGTAATAAATAGATTACAAATTTTACAAAATAAAGCAATGCGAATTTTACTTAATATGGATAGATATACAAAAATTAATGTAATGTTAAAAAAATTAGAATGGTTAAATGTAAAAAATTTGGTATTATTTTTGGTTCTAATATTTATTTTTAAAATTCAAAATGATTTGTTACCGCTACATTTAAAGCAATTGACTATTCTAAATAGTGATTAACACAATTATTTAACCCGAAATAACAATAATTATTTTCTTAATAATTTTTTTAAAAAATATAGCATATAAATCAGTTTTTCATAAGGGTATTATTGAATTTAATAAATTAAACAAGTCAATTTTATAAAAAGTTTAAAATCTCTCTTATTAACCCAACAGGACAAATAAAGTTTCAAAAGGTCATTTAATTCAAAAAATAAATAAAAAATGTGTATAAACTTGTTAAAATGTATTATGTAGCCACGTGCTAAATAAATCTTTTTACTACTACTACTAAGTATCCCAACACTTAATTTATTAAAAGTAGTGCAGTTTCGAAAAGCTTCTAGGCAAATGTTTTATAAGAAGGATCACACTGAGACAGAATTTATTACCTCAGATTTTTTAAAACCAAAATTTAACCTCGAGATGCTTGAAACAAAAACTCAAGATAGAGATATAAATCCCCGAAAAAAAGAAAAAATAATTAAGGATCTTGTTCCGTCAATGCCAAATCAAAAAAGGTTGTTTTAGGAAAAATTACCTGTTTCTGAGGCATCCAATGATTTACTAAATGACCGAATGTAGTAAATCATTCGATTTTTATAATTTGTTGTTAATAATTAAGTTAATGTATTTGTAATAATTATATTTGTACCTATAAACACTTTAAATCGGTTTACTTTTTGTTTCCCAAAAAAGCAAAACCCGACTTTGTTAGATTTTACCAGAGTTTATAAAGCCAATGTGAAACATACATTTTCTAGCAACATAGAATACTAGCTTTTTCCGTGGTAAAATGGTGTCTATTATTTTATTAACTAAACATACTAGTTTTTTTCCAAAGTAAAATTAATACTTATTTTCAATAAAAAAAACTATTAAGTCGCATAGAACTAACAAAACTAAATTTATTGAAAAGAAAAGTGTACCAATAACAAGGACTTACCTTGGAAACACATTGCACCAAAAATAAAAAATATATGTATTGTCCCAACAGAACGGCAAAATATTTTTATTTTTTTGTGTTTCTACTGAATTTACCATAAAGAAAAAAAAATTATGGAAGTAAATTAAGGCCTTAATACTTTTGTGAAAATGTTGGCAAATGAAATAAGCAAATTAACATCCGTTACAAAATTTACGAATTCGAAACTTGGAGTGATATGAAGAAATATTGGAGACTGTCAACACTGATGACATGCTTCGGAATTTAAGTTAAATACCTAACACACTAAATAATATATTATACTTATATCTCTGCACACTTGGTGCTCGGCATTGAATCACCTTGTGTTGGGTTCATAGCCACAGCGATATGAGACGAGATTGCTGATACGCTTGCCAGGGACGGCGCAGGCATGTCTGTTTAGCTAGCAGAGAATACTGTGACTTGACCACTGGGATCAGTCAAAGAAGAGATTGATCGGATAGCTAACTTGCGCAAAGCAGATGGACAGAACTGTAGCATCTTCAAGCAATTGTGGCCCCTACTTGATAGCAGGAAAACCGCAGTGGTATTACAGCACAGTCGACTTCTGTAGAAGTTGCAGAGATCAAGAAGAGGAGGATAGCATTCAGCATTTCTTGTGCGAATGCCCCGGCCTCGCGAGAAGAAGGTTCAATGCCTTGGGCAAACCATTCTTTAATGATCTAGAGGAAGTGAGCACCTTACAAATGGGTCGACTCACTAAATTTACTAACAGAAGTGGCTGGTTTAAATAAGCTGCCAAGATTCTTCTACGATCGCCTTAACCATCAGGAAGCTGATGCGGATATGTTCCGCGGAACACATGTGGTACTACAACGGTTCTTCTAGAACTACGTAATACTATTTGGACAGTGCCAGAGTCTGCCACTCTAACCTCACATAACCTAACCTATATCAATCCGCTATTACTTTTTATTTTTTATGGTTTAAATATTTTTAGCTAAATCTGACTTACCTTGAGCTGGAGAAAATATGTTTAAGTACAAACAGTCTTCACTATGATTCTTAAGATGTGGCAGCAGCCTCTTCAGATACTCTAGTCGCCCCCTGGGCATCCTTTCCAGTGCTGCAGTTTCGTTTGAGATATTTGGCAGTCTTTGAGGGCACACGGGGCCCATTTTGTCGGAAATGCGGACTCCCTCCCACGGCGAAGGGGTACGCGTAGGACTGAAACGATTTGATTGGACGGGTGGTGTTGCATATGGTACGCCAAGGAAGATCTGTAAAATTATTTTAAATTATTGATGTACAAGAGATAGTATTAATTTATTTCTGACAGTACAATAATTACGAGGTAATTGTGACGATCTTGTGACGAAATTGACAACGCAACAGAAAAATATGATAATATCCGTCGTATAGTTATATCAATTTTAAAAGCATCATAAACTTGCTTAACTAATGTTTTAATGTACGCCTTAAGACTTACTTAGTCATCTTAGTGGAAACGTAGCGTGGTAATTTAAGAAAATCATTATCACTTTAGTGTGAACTTGAGCAATCACAATTTTTTTAATTTAATTTGTTAGCATATCTGACACCTATATTGGATCTTAGTTCCATATAATACTATACTGTTTTTATTATTAATCGCTTTATTCGAAATTTCACTTTGGCATCAAGTTCTGCTTCGATCGAGATGAAAATTAAGCAAAAAAATAGTAGTGACGTGATTCGCATTATCTGTCAAATTTTAATTTTTTTCAAAAAATAATTCAACAGTGGGGTTATTTCTGAAAATATCGAAAAAAGTTATTAGAAAAAGTTTTTTTAAATGCAGTTTCTAGCGCACATATAAAATTTCAGCTGCATAAAATAATTTTGATTTTTTACCCACCACTAAATATTATGTTCCACTTAATGAACACTTTACTGATGACACTGTGTTCTTTTTTGTCCTAATATTAAGGTGTATTACTTTCAGACACAAACTACGTTTTTAAAAATACTTGTTTTATAAAGTTACCTTATACAGGGTCAAAAACAAATAAACTTTGCATCACATGCGACCAAATTTTAATAGCCCAATTTTGATTTTGTAGAAAAACATACATTTAATATAGCGCTACTTTAAAGAAAATGTATCTGAAATAAAGCATTGTCAAAACTAAGAAGTTTTATGTAGGTTGCGTTGAGTCTTATTTTGCAAAAGTTACAGTTTACAAAATATGGGTAAAAAATCAAAATTATCTTATGCAGCTAAAATTTTGCATGTGTGCTAGAAGCTGCATTTAAAAAAACTTTTTTTAATAACTTTACAATATTTTTAGAAATAACTCCACATTTTTAGGAAAAAATTAAAATTTGACAGATAATGCGAATCACGTGACAACTATTTTTTGCTTAATTTTCATCTCGATTGAAGCAGAAGTTGATGCCAAAGTCAAATTTCGAATAAAGTTATTAATAAAAAAAAATCCCATATGATGCGGACTTTACTGGTCACACTGTATAGATTGTCGTATATAATAGTCGTGACTCTGCATGGTGTAACTGATATTTTTATTAAAGGAAAGAAATAAGACACTGTAGATCTTTCTCCACTGATATAATTTAATTAAGAAGGGTGGTACATTCTCTGCTTCTTTCGAATGTATAAATATTCATCCTCAGGAGAACAAAGAAATATACAAAATTTAGAAGGTGTATATGGTATTTACCTTAAAAATTATAAAGAGTACTTGGTACTACAGGAAAAAATTGAACTAATTATGCTTCGTCTTTATTGAACGTAAAAACATAACCACACCAAATTTGATTTTCATTCACTTAACTCTACTATCGCTGCCAATTTTCTATAATTAATTTTTACTTGGATATTTTATCATCAAAAAATTAAGCATAAATGACCTATTTTCAAGTTTACTATTTCCTGTTGCTAAATGGTTCTTTAGTTGTGGGACATCCTGTATATTATTTACCCAAGCCCTACTAATCACTTGATCCATTAAAGAAACTTTTCAATATATAAGACTGAATGTTAAGTTCAAAACATGCCAAAAAAATCCTTTTAAATAAATAAAACTGATTAATTTATTATCTTCTCCTCCAGGATTTTAACTTGTTTGACTGAAAGAGGGGTGTTGCGTATCGCACCCCAAGGAACACCTTTAATTAGAAGGGTTTTTTAAGGACCGGATTTCGGGCCAATTTATTTTCCTTTGATTAGTGATTAATGCCCTGGGAAATGTAATTTAGTAAACAATGGCTTAATTAAGATTTGTTTTAAAGTGTCATTTTAAAATCTAATTGTACAATGTAAACAGAGATTTACTTAAAAAGTTGTAATTTTGTAAAGCTGCAACACGTCAACTCTTACAGGAAAGTTTCCATTTAATTTGTCATAGTCATCCTTAACCGCGTTTCGCCATATCATGGCTCATCCCTTACTAAGGATATGATCCGAAGAAAGGGCAAAACAACGTAAAACGGTGGTATATTATATGCTTTAAAAGCGTACGCGTATATAGCGTAGATGTATGTAGCATGCGGCAAGATTTAGTGGTGTCGACACATCCGAAATATTTTACAACATTGAACATTAACATCTCAAAACATGGTAGCGCCTGGCAAATATAAAATATTATATTTAAGTGTATTAATAAATATTTCTAATCATCTAACATTATAGGGCCCCGCACATCCCTTATGTGAAATGTCTTTCGGGTAATTTTTCTGAATATTTAGTATTTTGTAGATATTGACGTTTCGAGTAACAGTATCCATTGCCGTATTACAATCATATTATTATAACTTATTTTTAACTTATGACTTTTCGAAGAAGCAATTTTTTACTTTAAGATTTTCTGCATTGCCATTTGTTGCTTAAAAAGTAGTATATTTAGCATAGTTAGACACAAATTGGACACAAATTATTTTCTGAGAAATGTTTCGAAATATGTTCGATTCAAATAAAAAAATTGTATCGCGACACATGTCATTGTATTCCGAAACTGTTTTGAAACATTTAAGAATTCTGTATGAAACATGTTATAAACCACAGTGTCGATTTATTAACAACACCCGGGAGAGAATATTTTTCGAAATATTTTTAGATAAAATTGTGAAGTTATGTAGGACTAATGCGTTCCCAAATTGTTGGGACATATTTTCGATTTAAGTGAGTCGACAATAATTGGTTTGTTTGGTTTTGAAATATTTACGAAACTTGTAAAAGCACCAATTTATTTATTTTTTTTTTTTTTTTTATTTATTTTACGTCGGCCTTTTTCCGCAACAATTTTGGGAACTTTCAGCAACATATACTTGCATTCACTACTTACTCGTCGATTGGAACAAATCATAATAACGTATAAGTTTTAAGTAGGAAGACATCCTCAATGATTATAATTTTTTAACGGTTTCTAGTTTGGTTTTTGAATCTGTTTAATTTTCTTTTTAATTTGAATCACCTATTTAACCTCGCTTTCCTTTTTTACTCATCGGCAATTCATACGTAGTAACAAAAATAGCTGTAGTAATCGAACAAATCCTTCTCCTTTTCTGTGAGTAATCGTAGTATTTGTTTTTGCTATGTAGTAATTAGTCGAAGGAACACTCGTAGTTGTACGTGTTATGAAAAGTCTTGTGTTCTTTTTTGGAGCTTTCTGTAAAGGATTGTTTATTTTAATGTTATAAGTAGTTAACAAAATAGTGCTTCCGTGTCAAATTTGTGGAAAAATAAAGTTATAATCGATGCATTTACCAAATTGTCTAAAAACGCTAATTGGATAGAATTAATTTTTCAATCAATTCTGCAAATCTCGACAAATATTTGACCAAGATGCGTACTAATCAATTATCTAAAGCTGTTTGCCCTAACTTTTTGACTTCTATATTAAATGAAGTATTAATTATCATGGCCTCATTCAGAGTTATTATTGGTAAGACACTGGAAAAACACGACTAAAAATCCAAATAATTCCTACGCCACTCTTGATTTTTATCTTAAATATTCATTGAGTTCTTATGTTTACCGCTAGTCTTAAGAGATACCTGATATTGTTATCGTAATGACTTTGGATAACAAGTTGCATTAAAATGGCCAACAATTTAGTTAAAGTTGTTTCGGTTGGCTTAAGATGTGTGATAGGATATGCTATTATTATAAATGAAAATGTGATATCTTCGCTTAGAATCAGAAACTCTTGCGTTACTAGTAATGGGCAAATCGGGGATCTGAGTCGGATCTTATAAAGATTCGGACTGATTTGACTCCTGAAATAAAGCAGACCGTTCACGGATCGTAAATGGAGTCGTATGGAGTTAACTGTCGATCTACGTTTGCGATTTATGTTATGTTCAGCATCGCGTAAGGTGATGAACGCCTCGATCCGGCGATATCTGAAAGATGGCGGTTCTTGAGTCTGAATTCACTCGACCACTTGAAGCGGGCCTGACCCGACAGGGCGGAGTTGCATTAAAAAATGATTCCTGGGATTCCCCACTTTTTTTGGGTTTGTTCTATATTGTGTTTTTCCTATATACAGGATATCTCTCTAAAAGGTGCAGAATAAATGCTACCATAAGTTCCGGAGGCTTAAATATGATCTTCACAACATTCCTCAGTCCTAAAGTGGAATAATTCGGAGATACAGAGTGCCAAAAGGTGGTTTTAGTTTTTATACACCTTTTTTTTTTTTAATAATTGGTGTATTATCACAATATTCGGCTAAGGAAGGTTTTGTGGGGCGAAAAATTAAAATCTGCTATCATGTTTACTGTAAAATTTAAAGGGCGCTACTTGCGGTATCTTGCACACATTTAAAACGAAATAAAAAATTTTCAGCCACTCTGTATTGAACTTTTAAATAAACATTCTTTTTCTTAAACATCTTTTACCTAAGAAAGGTATACGCGGTACGAGTGGATTTGAGCAGCCGTTTAGCCAGGTTTTTTTATTATTTATGAAAAACTAAAACCAAATTGAACTTTTAACGCTCTATATCTCCGAAATCATCCAGTTTTGGAATATGGTAAGTTGGGTTAGATCATCATATTTAAATTTCAGAAATTGTTTCTGCACCTTTTAGAGTCTAAATAGTTGTGTGGGTGTATTAAATAATAATAGTAATTGGGAGATTCCTTTTACTCGGATTAGTCGAATACGACCGAGACGAAGCAGAAAGGCAAGACATATTTGCAGTGTGATTTTTGGAGCGACAGATTCGCAGCCCGGTTCAGTAAGCGAGATCTTTGTACTGATCCGGATTTGAATCCCAAAAAAGGTTCGGATTACATACCCCTATTAATAACAATACAAATATTTGAAAAATTTCTGAAATGACTTTCCAATTTAATAGGAATAAATAGTCAATGCTATCCAAATTAACTTTAAGCACTTTTTTTTTACTGTAATTATTTGCAATATCAGAGAAATTAATATCAAATTACTTTCATACGTTATACGCTCCAAATAGCGAATAGCGATTATGCCCCAATTGCAAATATTTGAACATTTGCGCATAGATATAATGAACTATCTCAACAATTTAATTTTTTTTATATCTAGACGTCATTAATTCTTTAACAGTTTAGTAAAAATAACCAAAGAGTTTACGGTAGGGCCAGGGACTTAGTGGCAACTCGGTAAGAACAGATAATAGCCCACGCTCTAATGTCCTGTTTAAAAATTAAAAAGAAGAAGACACGTCAGTCAAAGCCGTTGTACTATTTACATGAAAAAAGGCGGAAACAATATGTGGTTATGAGTATATTTACGTATTAATCGTTTATATTATTAAAAATGAAATAGGGTTCAAAATTAAAAACGTCGTTGAATTGAATGACTTTTTTTGCAAGCATTTCTCAACATTTAAGTAAGATTTTTAAACCTTACAACGTATCAATTGCGTTCAAAACCACCAACACTCTTAAACAGAATATAGTCAAAACATAAGACAGGATCGACCCATTTTCCAAATCCGGTGGTTACTTTTTACATTGTGGTAACTGCTCGGCTGTTTACGTCGGACAATCAGGAAGAAAAATATCCAGAGTCCGGGAACATCTAAGTTTTGTAGATACATATCGAAACACCGATTTAACAAACACAAATTCGGCATTCGCACACCATTTATTGAATTCAGGACACCAATTCTCAGTACCTGAAAATATAAACATCATTTACGAATGCCATAAGAGCAAAAAGTTAGATTTATTAGAAAAACTTGAGATTACTAAAGCAAAAAAGAGTCCTATCCTTACCAGACCTGTGTTAACGACGTTTTCAATTTTAATAATATAAACGATTAATATGTAAATATACTCATAACCACATATTTTTTCCGCCTTTTTTCATGTATGTAATACAAAGACTTTGACTGACGTGTCTTCTTCTTTTTAATTTTTAAGCAGGACATTAGAGCGTGGGCTATAATATATGTTCTTACCGAGTAACCACCAAGTCCCTGGCCCTACCGTAAACTCTTTGGTTATTGTTACTTGTTTTTTTAATTGTAATGTTGATAATATGTGTAATTATTTATTAACTTTTAATTTTGTGTTTTAATGTTAGGTAAGAAAAAATTTAGGGTTTTTTTTCTATTGAATGTTTTATGTTGAAAAAACTTTTTAGGTCTGATGATGCCCATACTATAGAGCGAAACATGTCACCTTTTTGATTAAATAGTGATTTGACGAGACGACTATTTTGTGTTGTTTTAGTTTTATTTGTTTATTAGAACTGTCAGATTAACACGGTTTTTAATTTAAACTCATTCAGTGAATAAGTCTGTGAATATTTTGATATACTAAATTAAAATTTTTTTAGTAAATACGGATGTAAGCTTTTTTTAAATTTTAAAACGTGCACCTGTCTATCTCCCTATTCGTTGAATGATAATTTTGCAGTGTTCATGCCCAATTATCCTAGGCTTTCCTTACATGCGTATAATTTGTAACTTTTTTTTATTATTGTTTGCAGATCTACAGCTATATGTCTATTGCCACATCACGGTATAGTGCGTATGTTAGACCTTTTAAGTTTTGTTAATACAAGATGGCGCTGTGCTTTATATTGTGCCGTTTGTATACTTTCTGATTGCTTTAAGTGACTAAAACGCTATTTTTTTATTTTGTCAGTTTCTAGCTTTACTGCCGCGCTGTAATATAGAGAAACGCGTCTTGGGATGTAATATATTTCTTAGGGATGTTACGGAATATCTTTTTCTCGTACCTAGTTGGACCCGTACCTATTCCAAACCCGAACCTATTCCAAATACCTATTACAGGTCCAAACTATTCCAGGTCAAACTTAAACGCCGCTCCGCCGATTGGCGCTATTGCGGCTGCATGGCCGACACGAGTTTTTAAAGAAGGCCGCTAGAACTCCAGCGTGGCCAGCAGTTTCCGATTGTTATAATTAAATTTCGTTATAAATTTTTGTAACAGATGCATCTCCTAAATTAAATACGCTATATTTTGTTGCCCAATAAATTATTACAATATTTTTAGAAATATTTATTATTTATTACTATTTCCCTTTATCTTTATTTAGTGAGATTATTTTAATTATTGCAATGTGCTTGTAACGACAACGTTTAAAATTCTCAACTGCAAATTCGCCATATTATAAACGTATTATATGAATTTAAAGCAAAACCTGTAGCCGTTCCATTCCCTATATCGTACCTGTACCTGACAACTTGAAAAAGGAATAACAATGAAACCAGAGAATCAAACATGTGACAGTGCCAACGGACCTGGAATAGGTACCTGGTAATAGGTAATAGGTACGCGGAATAGGCAGATGATACCTATTCCAAAAGAACAGGTCCAGTTCCACTGTAACACCCCTAATATTTCTTGCAAAGCAATAGGAACTAATAATTATAATTTTAACCACAAACATTATTTTTCCAAACTTACCTCAATCGGCTTGAGATATCGATGCTGATCCATTGGCACCAACAGCCCTTGAAGTCTTCCGTAGCGTGTCTGTACGATTCTCGTACTTATCTTGGCATTTTTCATGAAGCTGTTATCCGCGGGACACCCGGTAAGTCCAAAAATAAGAATAAAAATCCCGAAAATGCTTCCTCTACTTTTGATGCCCATCTTTGTTAAGTAGGAAACATCTCGGCTCGAGCAGAAAAAGAAATATAGCCCGGTATTAATTTGAATTTAAATTTGTTTTCAGCGATAACGGAGGAAGTTTTAATGAAAAACCGCCGGATCTTTCAATCTTGACTTGAACGGACGTAAAAATTCTCGCAACACAGGAAAACACTAAAGTAAGTAAAACTTTTACGAATTAATTATTTTTAGAGCGTTTTCATGGAAAACTCGGTCAAAAGTAATATCTTCGCCTTGACTGGTAACAGGCGTCTCCTTTATGTTGTTCAAACTTAAGGCAGACATCTTGGACTACAATTGAAGCTCCTGGGCTGCTCCTTTATTCTGAAACAAAGCCAATCATTAATTCTAGCTGTTGACAAATAAATGGAAGCATTTCGATCAGGCTTTAAACTTGTCTTAAGATTATTCTTGTTTTTATGCGTATTGAGTGATAATCAATAGCCTTTAAGGCTAATTTATCGTTTGTAGTTAATGTTCGATTTATAAACAATTAGGTTTTGGTGTAGCGTATCAATCTTTAGACACCGTGACTTTATTTTGAGAGATCGGTTTCAAAAAGATATCACTTGTTTGTGATATGCGTTAATAATAAAAAAAAATTGAAAAACCATTAACAGTTTGGTTAGCGGATGTCTTAAGCATACATAGTACAAACTACTGTACTATACAAACTAAACCAAAATATCTCAGATAAACCTATCTATCAAATATTTGATTAAGTTTTAGTCGTTCGGAGAAAAACGCCATTTAATGGTAGCCACTTGGCACAGTTATTAAGAACACTATTTTAACTGATTTTGCTCGAGGTCAATAAAAATTTGTCCCTTTTTACTCGAGTTTCCTTTATTTTTTTCAAAATGGTCGCCAAAAATCTGCACTTGATAGGTTTGATTTTCCTCTTTTCTAGATAATTTGGATGTGAAGAATTAAAAAAAAAATTATTTCAAAACAATTTCACTTTGTTTGTTGTATCTAAAATCCAGATACCGATGTGTCCAGCTCGGGAAATCAAGGTAATCTTTTAGGCCTGTTGAGAGCAGCGTACTGCAGAGTTCCGTCCTCGGTCCGCTTTTATTTATTGTATATATTAATGATTTGTGCCATTACTTAGCCCCAAATAAATGTACTTCTTTTGCGGACGAGATTTCATTTATCACCCCGATGAGGACATTCTGAGCATACCACGGTGCATGTCATCTTTAGAATCTAAAGCCAACGACTGGTTTACAAATAATTACCTACATCTTAATCTCGAAAAAACACAGCGTATTATTTTTTCTACCAATAATACTGTTACGTGTGGTAAATCGGCAAAATTACTGGGAATCACACTAGACGATCGATTAAACTGGTCTGCACATGTAAATAGTCTTACAAAAAAACTAGCATCCTCTACCTTTGTCCTGCGGAGATTAAAAAGTTCAGTTAATCCATCTACCCTTTTAACTGTTTATTTCGCACTTGAGTTATGGTGTCATATTGTGGAGCAATTCATCGGCCATTAAAGCTTTCAAACAGCAGAAAAAAGCTATTCATGTGATTGGCGATGCTGGTTACTTTGACCACTGTCAGCCCCTTTTAAAGAGGTTTGGAATTATGCCTTTACCTTCTCTGTTTATATTCTATCAACTGCTCGAAATTCATAAAAACAAGAATAGATTTTCCTTAAATTCCAATTTTCATAACTACTCAACTAGAGGCTCTGACTTAATCAGACCTAAAAGATTTTGCTACAAGAAGGCCAAGGATAATTCTATTAATATCTCCTTATATAAATAATGCACTGCCCTAAAATGTAATGCTGCTTAGTTATTCAAAGTTCAAATCAGCTATAATTAAAAAA
The DNA here is from genome assembly GCA_963969555.1 of Polydrusus pterygomalis. Taxonomy (NCBI): domain Eukaryota; kingdom Metazoa; phylum Arthropoda; class Insecta; order Coleoptera; family Curculionidae; genus Polydrusus; species Polydrusus pterygomalis. Next base: position 104,793,588 of record OZ018376.1, on the reverse strand, counting down.
TCTCTTCGCCGCCACTGTTTTTATTCAGTTCGGGAGTACCTATATGGACACAGCCACAGCGGATGGGTTGTTTTAACAATTTTTTACAATTATTATGTTTTAATATATATTTTATTTTAATTAAGTCCAGGAATGCTTTATATTTTATATGACTTGCTACAATTTGTAATTACAAAAATGTGGTCAAATAAATATGTCTATATCTATGTCTATATCTATGTCTATAGGTTCTAAAATAGTCCGGTCAAAATAGATAAAATTTGAAAAAGATGTTCAAAATGAATAACTGAATGCAATAAAGTACTGAAATTTCATTTCGGCACTTTAGTTAAATTTCCAAGATATTCTTGATTTTTCAAAACTAAAGTTATAACACAAATTAGTTCCTATCAAAGCAGGGCTAAACACTAGAAGATAAATCTTTAACTCAAAAAAAGTCAGTCTTTTTCATCTATTCATTCGTCGATCCGTGGACACACTGTACATTAGAATTTAAATTATTCAAAAGACAACTCAAGTTGAACACCTTTTCCTGGAATGTTAATTTCGGAAAAAGTATTTGATCAATTATTTAAATTCCTTCTGAGAGCATGATGGGCGATAATCGTGGGGATTGAAAAACCTTTACTCCGAAAATAATTTAATTTGACAGAAAACGTTAACTCCTAAACAAACTTTTTTATTTAAGGACGCTTTAATTTTATGATTTTTCTTACTCTGTAATTAGGTCTGGCGATCTTATCAATGCTAATTGCTAACCATCTTTAAATTTGGGTCCGTTGGATTCTCAACATTAAGATAATTAAAAGATAAAATGTCTTCCTTTCTAAAAATCATTTAAAAAAATAAAATAATTAATGGGATCTCCGATCTGTCATCGTACCGAATTTTTTTTTAATTAAATTTATTTTCCTGGCTAGCCAGGCAACATAAATTTATTTGATTTGATGAGCTGGTTGATTTTCCCATTTTCTTTTTAAGGCTACTGATTTAGAATAAACTAAGCCCTTCTAAAAATTCGGCTTTAAAAAACGTTTCTTAAATTACCAAAATTAGAAAAAGTTCTTTACGGGTTACTGAAAATAATTCAAGGCGAGTTCAGTAGCAAAGTGGTTTAAGTAAAAATATAACTTCTGTAATATTTTAACTACAATAATTCGTTTGTACGTAATAACTTCCACAGTGTTCTACAACTAATTAAAAGCCTAACTCAAAAACTAGCTAGAAAATTGGCAAATACCTTTGCCCGAACATTCTTTCTTAACCCATTTGGTCCCAGTGTGCGTATAAATATATTTTTTGAACATATTACACCAGATTTTTAGTAAAAAAAAACAGATCATTATGCATTTAGCAAGAATCCTTACATCAAGAAATAATATTTGTTTCATTAGCAATTAGCGCAAAAAATTTGAATAGTTTTCTTAAACTTTGGTTTCAAAAAAGGTAGTTATTTAAAACAAAAAAATTGTATTGTTTTTATTTTAATGTAATATCTAAGGGTGCCACTTTACTAAATGCTTTTTAACTTTTTGTTATTACTAACCCAAATAAAAATATCTATCGAAAAACTTTATTAGTGCGTTAGCGCACCACTGGTATAATAGATGAAGTTTAATAATATTTTGACTCGCAGAGATATGTTTGCTGGCTTGGCAGAAACTCGATAAAATGTATTAGTTTCAAGTTACTTGTAGTACAGGGAGGTTGTTATAAAGTTGCTTTGGAAAAAAAATGTCGGTCATCACTGCCCACTAAAACCCTCAAAAGATGTAAATGGACTAGTCCGAGGATCATACGATTCTGCGTATGATAATGACACAAAATTATCTTTTGTACGCTGCTGGAACGATAATGACATTGTGACTGTTGGTAGCAACATATTTAATATCCAACCTGTATATAGCGTAAAGCGATATGACCGAAAAGAAAAAGCAATATTCAGATACCTCATCCCAATGCTATTATCCAATATAATAAATTCATGGGTGTAGTTGATTTGCACGACCATGGAACTGCCAATTATAGGTCAAAAGTTTTAGGTAAAAAATGGTGATGGCCTCTATTTCGAAATTCTTTAAACAGCCTTTTAGTAAATGCTTGGAAACTATAATATTGCTAACAAAGCAAAAATGTCGCAACTTGATTCTAAGTCCTATGCCTCATAAAGAGTACCAGAGTACAATATGCAAAAACATATTCCCAAACCTTTAGAAAAGGTACGGAATGATAATTTTATTATGGTCACATCATTATTACTCATGAAACAAAGGCTAGAAGAAGGTATAGGGTTTTTCATAATCACACAATATAATAATATATTTGCGAAAGATGTGCAGTCACGCGCGTATCTGGAGTTGATCTTTGGGGTGGGGGGTAATGATTCTGGTGGTGGGTTATGAATTTTTTTTTAATGATACAGTTTTTTTTTACAAAAAAATCAAAAATATGTTTTTTTTTTAATCTATTTTACTACATTATTTATTGCTCTCGATTTCCACCTGTCCAATTTTAAAAAAATTTAAGCAAAAAAAATTACTCATTGGGGGGGTAACTACCCCCATTACCCCCCTTCCTCAAATACGCCCTGTGTGTAGTACATTAACATTACATATTACATACATTGTAATACATTATACATTGTAATACATTGTAATGTCTCTTTGGAAATAAAAGTTTTATTATTAAGTTTTACGTATCTTGTTTCGCAGAGTATCACCAGATAAATTTTCAGTTGTAACATTCTACCAGTGGTGCGTTGACGCACCAACAAAAATTTTGTTATTTAATGCCTCTTTGTATGCAAGTCGTTAAATGCGATTATTTTTTATACTTTTAGAAACATTTTGCTTTTTAAAGTATTTTTGGTCGAGTTATTTCAGGAGAATTATCTTAGTTTATGCATGTAATAGTTTATGGTATTTACCGGTGGTGCGTATACGAACCATCTATTTTTTGTAAAGTTAAAGAGAATGTAAATTTGTAGAACCATAAAATGTATTCTTAGAACCAAAATATAACATGTTATATAAAAAAAAATACTATTTATTATTTGTATCAAGGGTTGGTACTAAATGGGTTAATATATACATTTTTAGTTGTACGATTAAATCTCAAAGAAGGAAACGAAAAAACTAATGCAAAGCCAAACTGGCAATGGGAAATTTAATGTAAATTTTGCTACCCACATTAATTTTACATTTAAATTGTATTGGACTTTTTGGAAGGTCCTTGGTTTCTGGACACGCAAACCAAATTTTTTTTCTAGTTATTTGGAAAACTCCTTCGTAAAGTTTAAAAAAATTAAATAATAATAATAATAAATGCCTTTATTTAACAACTAAATAAGTTTTACAACTGGTTGAAGGTTGGAGACAATGATGTTTCTTGAATGATGAAAGAGTTTTGGACTTCCATTGTCTTTATTTGCTTTAAATCACAACGTCTCAACTGGTAAGTATCTCCAGTTGAAACGTTGTGATTTAAAACAAATAAAGATAATGGAAGTCCAAAACTCTTTCATCATTCAAGTTTTACAACTATTTAATAAAAAATGGTGGCGGGCGGTATCCAATATGCGCTGCTCATACAACCACCCTTATTCAAAATACCTTAAGAAAAACAAAATTTAAATAATAATAATAATAATAATAATAATAATAATAATAATAATAATAATAATAAAAAACTACTTTTATTCATAAAATTAAATGAATACAATTAGGCGATATTTAGCCAGTAGGGCTATTCTTGCATATAACCTAAGTAAATAAATGACCTATATATCCAAACAATATTTGAAAAATTACCACTATAACTTAAACTGACTTATAATAATTATTCTATTAAGTATCCTAAAATATTTTCTAACATAACCTACTCACAGATAATACATTTGGCACGCCATAATACAAAAAGAAATTAAATTAAACTTTGAATAAAATAAATTAAACCAATAATACAATAAATAAAAAAAACCTAGTTCACCAAAAATGCCAACCTATAAAGTCTTTTAACTTTAAACTTAAATGACAGGATGGAATCGAGCTTAAATTCAGTGTCAATGCTATTGTACAATTTAACCGAAACATACGAGAAACAACGCTGAAATATAGCAGTAAATAAGAAACATACGACTAATATAATGTTAACCTATAACAAAAAAGTATACCTAAACATTATAATTACATTATTACAATAATAAATTTTATTCAAAAAGTATATTTAAAGAATAGAATAATATATTCAAAACACATATGCTATACAAATAATTAAAGAAATTAAAAATGGTATATTATAACAGAAATTCAAAACTAACTACATCAATGTGATGTTCAAAACTATCTAGTGAAATTATGTCATTGTACTCAATTTTTAATAAGCATATCGATGGCTTAGGAGCAATAGGTCGTAAGTAACAAAATTTTCAAATTTACCTTTTTTACACCATTAAATTCTAAATCCTTTCATACGTGTTTCTTAAAAATATCGTAAGCCACAACACACCAGAAATATTTTCTTTTACAGTGTTTGAATAGGTGTGTTTAAAACCGTAGTGCAATAAGGCGTAAGCCACAAAAATTGTTTTTCATGCAATAGATCCTAAACCCCACCCGGCGTACTTAATGCGTTATTGTGGTCTCCAAAACAACAAACTTGTTTTATTACATTTGTGATGGTTTAAAAGTAGGCAGTATATATGTACACTGTAACTTAAGTAAGTATAAATGTTTAATTCATTGTAAAATATACATGCAAAATTTTCTTTAGTGCGCATTTTCGTATTTAAGCTAAACTAGATGTCCTGACATAACCTTAAAAATTTATTGTGAGATAGGACACATTGCACTTAAGGGTGTTTTATTTCAATTGTTCTTGATTTGTGCCTCCTGGAAAATTGAATTTTTTTAGGTTACGACTTATTGCGCCTAAGCTATCGATATCCAAGTCTAATAAATATTCTTAAATTTGTTTCGAAAACTAACAAGACTAGGGGCTGTTTTGATATCAATGGGAATAGGTTTAAAGGTCGAGACCACGTTGTAAGTAATTTAACGTTGATACAAGGCAGTATACTAGGTCTAGGGACACTGTAAAGACCCCGAAAACGTGTTAGGCTATGATAAACATCAGTGCCTCTGGTCAATTCCTTATAAATATAACTAGGTAATTTGTTCATTTCAATGGAGTACACTTGATTGGTCATATGAAGCGTAAACCTTTCCGATAATTTTAACCATCAGGATGTTCGACAGGCCGGAGTTATATGACCATATTTACGTACATCATAGCAAAATCTTATGCATGCATTTTGCAGCTTTTGTAGACTATCTCTGTCTACTTAAAGTGGAGCGGGCCAGTGAATTACATCGTAGTAGCATAAATGGGACAGAACAAGGGAGTTGCATACAGGGCCGTAGCCAGAAAATAATTTCGGGGGGGGGGGTTTGTTCCAGTGGCGGATTTAGAATTTGTTCTAGGGGGGGGGGGGGGGGCGTGAAAGGGAACTGCGCCGAAGGCGCTCTTTTGGGTGCCACTCCCTTTTTTTGGGTAAAATAACCGTAAAGCTTAATCTGCGGCAATATGCCAGACTTTAAAACACTCTTTTAATTTAATATTATTATATAAGAAATTTGAAATTTGAAAGGTCGGTCGACAAAATAAATAATAAGCTATTTATTTTACTAATTAACATGTCTCTTATATTAAGTCATAATTAATTATAATAAATTATATTATGTAATAATAAGATCAAAAACAAAATAAGAATGAAAACGAAAAATAAACAATAAGAACAAAAAAAATATCTGAAGTACCTACCTACTTACTTTGTACTAAATTACAAAATCAAGTTTCCTGTTCTTAGAAGAGAAAATATTTATGATTTTGTTTACGTCTACGTTTGTTATGAACCAGTAATTAATTTAAGGTAGTCAAGTCAATGTAAAAAAAAAATATAGTTCGGACTTCAAAAATATTGTTAAAAATTAGTTTAACTTGCCGGAGTTGCCGGGGAATAAAATTGTTTTGGTGTTAACTTTAGAATATTGGATGTTTTATTGTAATAATTGGTGTAGTTTGGTGTTCAAATATTTATTAAAACTTTTTAAGTATTAAGCGAGCCAGTAGTAATTACACTGGCCGACAAAAAAAATTTTTTTTGTTGTAACACAAAGCTAAATAGCATCTTGTGGTAGAATGGACCTATCCAAATACGAAAATGAGAAAAAAAAAGTTTTAACACGTAACGTTTTCTTGTTACATTTATAGTACCATTGTATACATTTAATGTTACAATATTTAATATCTATTGAAAAAATAATTAAACTGTGTATATCGACTATATTTAAATTTTTACACCTACTAAACATACCTTACATCTAAGAAAAACACAATCATTACAAATGTTAACTGAACACACTAATTAAATTTTATTTTTTCCTTTTATAAGGGGTCATATCTACTCTTTTCAAAAACCAACAGTAATCACCCATCATGGCTGGATCCCATCGTCCTTGATAGCAAATTTCCATTGTCCTGATATCCTGGTGGAACCTTCCACCCTGCTCGTCACTGACAGTTCCAAATTTTCAGGAAAAAATGACAGATGGGAATGGAGGAAGTGAATTTTTAATGACATTCGGGCACCAAGCGATTTGTAGGAATCTAAACGTTCATCAACTAACTGTTGATAGTTTGCATCCATATTGTTGCCCAAAAATCCCCTTACTATAGTAACAAATGAGTTTTATGCTCTCAGTTCTTGCCTGGTAAGCTTCTCTGTAAAGTTGACATCGTCCAGCAATTTTCTGATTTGTGGCCCAATAAAAATGCCTTCCTTTAATTTAGCATCACTTAACTGGGGAAAGACTTGTCTTAGGTATTTGAATCCATCACCATCTTTATTCATAGCTTTCACAAAGTTTTTCATCAGCTCAAGTTTAATGTGAAGAGGAGGCAGAAGGACTTTTTTGGAGTCTACAAGAGGTGCAAACTTAACATTTTGAGATCCCGGCTGACATTCACTTCTTTGTGGCCAATCGTTTATTACATAGTGCTGATCTACTGCACGACTGTCCCACAAACAAAGAGAACAGCAATATTTTGTAAATCCTCCCTGAAGTCCTACTGAAATTCCTACAGTTCAGGTAATTTTTCTGTTATAAAATGCATCCATTTTTACCGTCCCCTAATTAAATTGACTACCTGCTAATGTAAAACGGTCTTATTAAGCTATTGAAAAATGGTATGTATTGGGGCTTTCCGAATATTTTTTCTATTATTAGAAGGGTATTTCCATTTTAAAAATAAAGAGCTGACCTGTGTTAGAAAAATCTTGTCGGCCAGTGTTATTATTTTGATTTTGTTAACATTTCGGGGGGGGGGGGGGGGGTTACAACCCCCCTAACCCCCCCTGGCTACGGCCCTGGTTGCATAAGTAGCTGAATCGAAAATATCAGGCATGTAGAGTAATTTAATTTTGCCATAGGCCTTCTGTAATAAAAGCGAAACATAGGAAGAAAATCTTAGGTCAGGATCCATAGTTAATCCAAGATTCTTGCAGGTTATAGAGGATTGCAAGACGATATTATTAATTGAAATTTTGAGCAATGGATCTTGCATCATTGCATCTTTAGATTCACCAAATATTGTATGCTGGGTTTTAATCCCATTCGAAACAAGCCCATGGACTGGATCCGTTAAAAATAATTTGAAAATCAAAATTTATTTTGTGCACAGCAGCAGCAAGTTCAAAAAAGAAAAATATATTTAGGTGTCATCTGCATATTGATGCGTTTGACAAAATTTGAAAAACCTGTAAAAATCATAGTAGTATATAGGGAAAAAATTAAAGGACCCAGAATGCTGCCCTGGGCAACACCCCTAGACACCGACAACAACTTCCTGTCCTTTAATAAAACCCTTTGTCCTCTGTTACTAAAGTAATCTTAAAAAAACTAAGTGCACCCAAACAGAAATATTTAAGTTTTGTATGTAGTACCTCATGGTCAATAGTATCAAAAGCTTTACTATAGTCCAGCAGAATGAGGCAAGTGCATTAATTTTTATCAGTGGTTGCAAATATGTCATCAGTTATATTTAACAAAGCTGATGATGTGCTATGGTTTTTCCAAAACCTGATTGAGATGGAGTTAATATGTTGTTTAAATTAATAAAATACTTTAACCGTTTAGCCACGACTTACTAATGGGCCTAAAATCAGAAAGCTGCGAGAGTTTTTTTTTTTTCGGTACACATTGGCATTTTTCCATAAATTTGGATACTTACCCTTAATAAGGCATTGAAGGAGTATATATAAAATAATTTATTTACTATTTATTCTGTTGCTGAATGCGTTTGGATATAAATATGGCAATTATTATTACAATTATGAATACTGATTTGAGATGGACCCGGTGTTGACGAAAACTTAATTATATTTTCTTGGGATAAACCCTCGAATGGACCACAAGTTGGTATGCTAGAGGATGGCACCAACTTTACTGTATTTTTTTGAACCGAAAGTTCGTCAGGAATTTCAGTGGAATGTTTATTATATAAAATTTTTTCAGCCACATTTACTTTATTTTGAATGGACTTTTCCACGTAGCCTTTTGCCACTGAAATAGAACTCCAGCCACCATGTCTCTTTAGACTTAAAATATCTAGAGGTTAAATTAAAATAATAATAATAACAAATAATGTTTGCCGATTCACGTTACTTGCAAAAGAATGTTTTTTCAAATGTACTTCCACCACACTTAACAAATGTCTGAAAGTATCATTATCCATCTTTAAATTTTTACGGAAATCATTTGGCTTCTCTTGTTGAAGTTCTTTCAAGAATATCATATGACTCAGTTCATCTCTACGAGAAATCCATTTTTTACTCACTCGCTCCGTTTTATTTTTTATTTTTGTTTATTGGCAATAAATACATACGCTATGGTACAAGCTATAGCGCGTCTTCTACGATTGGTATTAATTTTTAACTCACCAAGTACAAATAAATCCAAGTCGATCTGGTTAAATCTTTCAAGAATTCCAAAAGATCGCGAGCCAAACCAAAACTGTTATAAAACGTGGAGTTTTGTCCCATTAACGAGAAGATTAAATCAGGCGAATCTAATCGGGTTATTAAGTCGATGAGCCAAATTTGGCTGCCCAAAAATGACGAGAGTTTTGGTGCCGAGCCTAGCTCGTAGATCAAATCCGAACGGATCAAATCGGTCCAACTTATATGTTGGTTTACGACATTTTTGCTATCTTAAACTTAAAAGTTAAAGATTGCTAAGTCGAGAAATATATCAATAGTGCATACTAGCATGAAAGTGTTATTATTTCTTAAACGGTTGAAGATGGGGCATGTTTTATAATGAATGTCTACAATTGATTGTAGAATATAAAAATAATTGCACTTCGAGGAAAGTAAAACATTGATAATACTAATTACCCAATTATAAAATAAACAAGAACTAAGATAGGTAAACTTAATTGAACTAATTGAATCTTAACAAGAGACAAAAGCAGTAAATGAATAGTAGCTTAAATTTTAGCAGGTAAATAGATTTATGTATAGAGTTTATGTATAATTCAGGTTTTAATGGAAAGTTTAAAAATATGCTATTTGGACCCCTTTGCTCCAATACCCTCATATTACTTCATTGAAACAAAGGTCGAAATTTACCTACATTTTTATAAAAATTCAGAATTTCCACCGCTTTTAGACGATAAAATACGTCAGATTAACATTTTGATAAATGACGACTTTTATTCCACAGGTTGTCAGATTTGTTCATTTAATAATGTGCATTGCGGAATTTTCATAACGTAATATCGGTGAAGATATATAGGTATCATGTGACCCTTGCCATTATTACCCTCCTCATTTGGTAATAAAAATTAATGGTTATAATAGTTCTTTTGTTTATGTTTTAAATTTAAAATTAAAAAAAAAGCTAAAGCTAATCAAAAAGATTTTGTTTTAACTTATCTGCGGAAAGGACTCGTGAAGTTTTTTTTTGATTTATTAATAATTTTATTTTGTTAAGTGGCTTTCTGTTTTCGGTGCGGTCGGAAATATTACTCACTAACTACTCCAACGGTTTCTCAGGCGCCACCCCTTGGATTAATGTGGTAAGGGGCCCACGTGCGCCGGGAGTTTGTTACAGTGGAGCAAACTTAAACCAGGGGTCAACGACGCAATAAGCGACTGCCTAATGCTCGTATTAAGCGTCCTGAAAAATACTATTTGGGGATGGAATAAATTAAACAAGTAAGATACAATACTTACTTATAGCAACGGTACGAAAGAGAGAGAAAAAGGGTATGTGTATGCGTGTATGCTCGCGACCATGACATGACTTGGTCCGGCTATTTTAACATTATCGGTCTTATAAACGGTGCGCATGTTAAAAAAATCGCAAGATCCGTGGCGGGATGTCGTAGCGGTAGCGGTAAACGGTTGCGTGCGGCAGCGGTCTGCAAGAGCGGTTTGCGGTTATCTTTATCGGGTTCGGTCAGAGGAAAGTTAACTCAATAATGAAACTTGCGGAGACGGAATTGAACGCTGTCGGTTTATGCTATCGGCGGACGGGAGTACGGTAAATTACTTGCGAAGACGCGGATAATAAACGTTAACAGAAGCGGTCGGTAAAAAGTTCCAACACAAGCGGCAGCACGACCACCAGTCAGTAGTGGTTTGGAAAAGCGTCGATTCCCCATGTGAACCCGGCAACAATATAGGTTTCGCGGATACATACGTTTTGGTGTTAAAAACAACATGTAAGACGGAGAATGGTGCGACATGGTATAGATGTGTGACAGAGACGGATAATTTAAGGTGCACATGTGTTTGTGAGTGAGAGCCGGTGGTGCCTGTTATTTAACTAGACAGAGGAGACAGAACTACTCGAATAATTTGGCCCAAGAGCAACGCAGTCTTATATATATAAGTATTCGGTTGGCCCGGTGTGTGTGTGTGCGTAGGAGAGAGAAAGCAACGCGTATGAGGAAGACGGCACGACTCTGTGATTTGGTATGACAAAACAAGACAGAGCCACTTTGGTCCTAAGACTAGCCCGATCTTGTATGTAAAGAAAAAAGATGAAATGTTCTCGAATAAAAGAGCGAGATAACGGTATATGTACAATGATGTGTGTGTAAGAGTGAGGATGGTACCTGTAACTTAGCCAGAGCGTATATGTAGAAGGAGACGAGACGGCGCTTGGGGATACGGCGGTGTTGTGATCCAGAAGCGGAGCGGATCAGTGGTGATGTTGTATCTATGACTGGTTGGTCGCCTCGCTGGCGACTGGACTGGTGATCTACGGAAAATATGAGAACGCAAAGTTCTGATTTCTGTTAAAAAAAAGTGCCACAATGAGTTACTAGATCGGAAAGACCATAAACTCGAGCAATCAGAATTAGAACCGAAGAATATTCCAATCGACTCTCCAGTTCACCTACATAATATAGGAATGGCAGATCTACAAATTCTAGCGGATTTGTCCGAAACTGATCCCAACCTAACGAGTTTCGAGTCCGGATCAGCTTAAATCAGCAGAACGAAGCTTCATGATTGAACCCGCGCGTTCAGCTGCGGCCGTTCATTTCCAACGAGTCCAGTTCCAGTACTGCCGTTTATTTTGTCATTCAGAAGTTGTTGTCGTTAATGCCTGGATGCCGTCGTGCCATTCGCCAATGCGATAGTGCGTTGCTTCATTTTGCATTGCAGTTACACGGCAATGGACGGGCAAACACCACGGTTTGGGACCGTTAAAAGCTGTCGCAGAAGTCTCAAAAGATTTGCCGGATACATTTGCTCTGTATTACTTTTACAAGACCAGGCACAGGGCTAAAGTTCACTGGATCAGTTCCAGTATCAAATAGCTAGGCAACAAAAACTAGTTTAGAGATCAAGGTTCACCAAGTAGGTGTAAAACTAAACTGGGGTAAACACAATAGGCCAAACCATGTGCACCGGGCATGGCCACACCATCGAAAAATAAAGATACGCAGAGCTGCTTTTTTAAATCTTGGAAGTAAAAGAGGTCAGACGGATTCAAATCCGGTTCATATACGGTTAAATAACACAGGCCTGCATTTTTTAACACTTTGAAAGTTGATTTAAAAATTTACTGTTTTCTAGTAATTGGGTAGCGCTGATTTCAAATCTGCTTTTAGTTTTTTATATCACGTTATTTTTCAAACCGGTAAAATCCAAAAATATAGAAAAAACACGATTTATTTCATTTATAAGCTAGTTTTTTAATATATTAAGGAAAAAAATACAAAAATATACAAAATATACACATATAAACTATTATAAATGATTATTTATTCGTTACGCTTCTTCAAAAAACGTTTTCTTTTTTCAGAAAAGCTTCTTTTGGTTGTTTTTCTGTTTCAGCTAAAGGCAGATCTCTTCTTAATGTCCAACAGAAAGCATTTTCGTGTCCCAGCGCCCCTGGTATCTTTTTCCCATCTCTTTAATATGTTAATGAAATCTTTCACCTTGCTCTTCACCCACGTCCTCAAGATTTTCCGAGAATTAGTCCAAATGGGAATGTAAAAAGTAAACTTTTATGCTCATATTCGCGAATTACATTTTTGTTTCCAGGTGTTAAGTTCTCGATTCCAAAAAAAATCTGTGGGTGATAGAGACCAATCGTATTTTAAATGGTTATTTCTATATAAAAACTGAACTCAACAAACAAAAATCACGTCATCACAAATTTCATGCAGGCCTGTGTAATTATTGTTGATTCAAATTACTATATCTCGCAAAAAAATTATTTTAGCTTGCGGCTTGCAGGTTTAACTGCTGCTATTTTTAAAAGGCTGGAGAGAATATTACCAAAATTGTAGACGAACAAAGGTTTAAATTACCTTTCAAAACACATAACCTTTTCCCATTTAAAAATAATCACAATAACTTTTACAAAAAAATATATATATAATTAAATTGTGTAAAGCTTGAAGTCAAAATTTACGTGTATTTGTGTATTCCCTTTATTTTCTATTAACGATATAATTTTATACTATGATATAATGTACAAACAGCACCAATTATTAAAAATTGTAATATCCTATATTAAAAATAAATTTGTTTTAATAAATATTTGTATATTTATATTGTGTATGGTATCAGTTTCCGACTAAGTCTCTTTGTAGTTTAAATACTGTAGAACAGTGTTATATTTGTTGTCCAAGACAATATACATTTTTATGGTGTTTTTATTTTCAACAAACGCGCTTTAAAACGATGGAATGGTAATGTCTTATTTTGTTTTGGTTTATCAGCAACAAAGTATTCTTACTATATTTTAACACTAGCAGTCTTTTCGAAGCTGTAATAAAAACTAATCCTTTATTGAAAGCGATTTAAATTGAAAATGGGATGTAAAATTCTACTTAAGTTCAGCGAAAAGATACATTTTAAAAGTATATTAGTACTAGAAATGAGAACTTTTACTACTCGCTCACTTTAAACAAAAATTTCAACAGTTAAAAGAGTTACAACTTATTACATTGTCCATAAATAATAGATTATAATAAAAATTGGTCACCTTACCAATATAGTGTAAGTATTAATAATGTAGCACTTCTTCCCTCCAAGAGTTGCAAAAATTTGGGTTTCGTTTTCGATACAAAGTTAAGATATAAAAACCACGTTTAAGAAATCTTACTATAAATTAAAAGTTCTGTATATGCACAGAGATGCTCTAACCACTGAAATCAAAAAGACTTTGCGATTCACTTATTTTATCCCTCCCATCATATTGCAATGTTGTTGACTGGCATACATTGACTATAAAAATTGCAAATAATGTTTGCTTAAAAGTTTGTTACAATTTTCGAAAGTTTGATTACGTTACACCACAGTTTGTTGCTTCAGAATGGCTGAATTTAGAAAGCCGATTTTCTTTACATTTAGTTACATTGGTACACAAAAATAGTAGGGTTGAGTAAGCGTTCCTACTCCGCCATGGATCTGGATCGCAGACATCCCCCCACCACCACACCCACTCCTACCCCCCACTCCTACCCCCACTCCTACCCCCACTCCTACCCCCACTCCCCCCCCCACTCCTCCCCCCACTCCTCCCCCCACTCCTCCCCCCACTCCTCTCCATACTTCACCATTCACCGAATCCCCCCCACATATATAATCCCATAAACAAGCACAACAGTTAGTTATCTCTGCTTTGCTATTGTAAAAAGCAGTCGTTGTTCAGTTTAGAAAAGTTAATAGTTATTTGTGAACAGTATTGTTAAGATCAGTTTAGTTACACAAGATGTATCAGTGCAGCGATTGCAATAAAACATTCAGCCATCAATCAAACGTGAATAGACATAAAAGGGAATCATGTCCTAATAGATCATCCCATATTAAAAGGAAGAACAACACACAATTATGTGAGATACCAACAAAGAAACTAAAAATAGAGGAACCGCAAAAATCAGAATATCAACCGCCAATTCCTAAACTTATTCTATCACGATGTAAGGAATGCAATACTTGGTATGTGAAAAATAAACTAAATGCACATTTGCGCTCAAACCATCATAAAAGCAGTTTAAAAAGTGACAATAATGTGAAAATTTTAACTTCAGCGTTTAAAAACAGAATTATATCATACATGTTACTTCCATCTCAAAAGTATGTAGACATTGAAGAATTTTTTGAAACAGTGAAACAAAAGTTTGTGAGTTTAATTACAGAACAGTTAGTTAAACATAAGTGTATTAAGATTAATGTAGAATTATTTGGTAGGTATATTTTACAATCAAAAGAAACAATAGAAACCAAATCATTTAATACAAAAAATAAGATAATAACATCTACGATTGATTTAAGTGGAATTTATAAGGATTTCTTATCTGAAATTAAAGAGAAAGTTTCAATATTCGCAGAAAATGGGTCAGGTTGGGCTTTAGAAAAAATACTGCATTTAGAAATTAACATAAATAAATTTAATCCAATCGGAGCATCTTCATATATTTCTTTACCAAACCAAATTGCATTAAAGAAAGCAGTTGTCAATGTAAGAAATAATGATCCATATTGTTTTGCGTGGAGTGTAATAAGTGCGTTGTACCCAGCTAAAAATCATGGTGAAAGAACGAGTTCATATCCCAATTTCTTCAATGCATTAAATTTACAAGGAATTGAATTCCCTATGAAGCTAAAAGATATATCAAAGTTCGAGATCCTAAATCATATATCTGTAAATGTTTACGGTTTAGAGTGTGTTTATGAAGACAGTAAACAAAAATATGAAGTTGTTGGCCCCATGCATTACACTAATAAAAAACTACCATTACATGTTAATTTATTGTTAATAAGCGAAGATGAAAACAATCATTACTGTTGGATTAAAGATATGTCAAAATTACTATCATCTCAAATCAATAAAAATTCTCATAAAAAATATTTTTGTGATGGTTGCTTAAATTATTTTACTTCCATACAAAAACTCGAAATTCATCAAAAAAATGATTGTAATCATTTGTATACAAGAGTTCCAACCAATGATATCAAAATTAATAAATACGGACAACATATACCAGAAAATATACTACAGTTTCAAAATTTTCAAAGACAGCTTAAAGTTCCTTTTGTAATATATGCAGATTTCGAATGTTTCTTAAAACCTTTACAATTTGAACAACCAGAAAATGATTTGGTTTCCTATACACGTAACACTTTTAAACATGAACCATATGCATTCTCTTATTTCATTAAATGTTCATATGATGACTCTCTATCAGTATTAGATTCTTATTTTGGTTTAGATGCTGCAGAGGAGTTTTGTAAACGAATTGAAGATCATGTACATAGAATTTACAATAACTGTCTTAAACCTATAGTAAAAATGCTTCCTCTATCAAATGAACAGAAATCAACTTATAAATCAACCAATATTTGTCATATATGTAACGAACAAGTTGAAGAAAACGAAAAAGTAAGAGATCATGATCATTTAACTGGTGAATTTCGAGGTGCAGCACATAGCATATGCAACTTAAATTTCAAAATTCCATATTTTATCCCCATATTTTTTCATAATTTAACGGGTTACGATAGTCACCTGTTTATTAAGCAGTTGTGTTGCGAAGAAGATGACATTGATGTCTTAGCACAAACCAAAGAGAAATACATTTCATTTTCAAAATCAATTCTGGTTGATAAATATAAAGACAAAGACAATAAAGAAAAAAATGTATTTGTTAAAATGAGATTTTTGGATTCATTTAGATTTGTTGCATCCTCATTAGAAACGTTTGGTGAAAGTTTAGAAACAGATCAATGTATACAAATTCAAAAACATTTTCAAGATTCCAACCATTTCAATGAAATTCGAAAAAAGGGAGTGTACCCATATTCTTATGTTGATTCATTTGAAAAATTGTATGAGAATCAACTTCCAAGTATTGATGATTTTTATGATAAACTACGCGATGAATCTATAGATCCATTAGATTACAATAGAGCGACTCATATTTGGAACTTATTTGATTGTCAAACCTTAATGGATTATACAAAAATTTATTTACTATCTGACGTTCTCATATTAACAGATTTTTTTGAAGCATTTCGAAATGTATCTATAAATAATTTTAAGTTGGATCCTGCACAATATTATACATTACCTGGTTTAAGTTGGGATGCTATGTTAAAAATGACTAACGTCAAATTGGAATTATTAACTGATATTGATATGTTACATTTTTTTAAGAATAGTATAAGAGGTGGAATTTGTCATTGCAGTGTTCGAAAAGCTGAAGCCAATAACCAATGTCTTAAAAATTATGATCCTGATAAACCAACTTCATTTATTATGTATTTAGATGCAACTAACTTGTATGGACATAGTATGAGTCAATATCTCCCAATAAGTGATTTTTCTTGGATGTCAATGGAAGGAATAGAAACTTTTGATGTGATGACAATTGATGATGATGGTGAATATGGATATGTTTTAGAAGTAGATATAAAATATCCTCAAGATTTACATGAAAAACATAATGAACTACCATTTTTATCAGAAAATATTTGTCCACCAGATTCAAAACAAAAGAAATTAATTTGTGATTTAAACAATAAAGAAAAATATGTAATTCATTATCGAAATCTTAAACAAGCTATTCGAAATGGATTGAATGTAACTAAAATTCACAGAGTAATTAAATTTAAACAGTCAGCATTTCTGAAACCTTACATTGATTTAAATACTGAAATGAGAAATAAATCCAAAAACAAGTTAGAAAAAGATTGTTACAAATTATATAATAATGCTATTTATGGTAAATCTTTGGAAAATATTGATAAGCGAGTTGATATAAGATTAATCACACATTGGGAAAATATTAGACAAAAGCAAGGAGCGCAAACACTGATAGCTAAACCAAATTTTAAAAATCGATTAGTATTTAACGAAAATTTTGTTGCAATACAAATGGAAAGAGTTAAGGTGAATTACAACAAACCAGTTTATATTGGATTCTCAGTCTTGGAATTATCAAAAACAGTAATTTATAATTTTTATTATGATTACATCAAAAGTAAATATGGCGACAAAGCAATATTATTGTACACTGATACCGATAGTTTGATTCTCCAAATAGAGACGCCAAACTTTTATGAAGATATTCAGAATAATTTAAATAAATTTGATACTTCCAATTATAATGAAAGTAATATGCATAACATAACTAAGAATAAATCTGTATTAGGACGTATGAAAGATGAGTTTGCAGGTCAACCAATTTTAAGTTTCTATGGTACAGGTGCAAAAGCTTACTGCGTCAATTTAGAAAATAAATCGGAAAAAAAAGCAAAAGGTGTGAAAAAATATGTTATACAAAATTTAATTACTAAACAAGATTATAAAGATGTAGTTGAAAATTCAGAAACCAAGTTTAGAAAAATGAATGTATTTCGTTCAATCCTACATGATATGTTTACTCAACTAAAAAATAAGGTTGCTTTGTCCCCAAAAGATGATAAACGATATATAATTCAAGACTCTTTTAGAACCCTAGCTTGGGGGCACAAACACATTGACATTTTAGAAGATAAATCCAGAACTGATGATCCTGATGTTAATAATGTTATCGATATTTTACGAAATCTAGTTCACGATGAATATAAAACCTAAGAACTTAACAAAATTATTTTATTTTTAAAATGATGGTCCTACCTGTAGGTGTTCTTTTCCTATCAGCGTTTATTAACAATACTTTATTCATACAAGTTAATCCCAATGTTCAAGATACATTTATTTGTTTATCGATTAATAATGCAAATAATGATAGTTGGCCATCAACATGGAAAAGGATGGATATAAGTAATGGATTGTTTACTTATAAAATAAATGATCATGTAATAAATAACTCATCCACTGTAGAGTATAAGTTAAGGATATATTATTCCAATAGATCGCATGCACTAACAGAGAAATGGAATCAATTGTATAACAAATTACATATGGAAAAATGTAATATACGCACATGTATAATATTTGTAATAATATTTTTTATATTGTTTATGTGTTTGTTGGGATATGTATTATTTAAAGCATATTTGTATTATAAATAAAAAAATGTAAAACATATTTTGTAACTATTTTATTTATTCATAACAATTTTTATAACGATATAACAATTTCACATTAGCTAAGGCGCAGTGCCATGGATTCATATTTTTATGAAAATAACACTCTGGAATCGTCTTGAATTTACTTAGTTTGGGTTCTCGACCAATAGGGATGTTATAAATATATTCTTCATCTAAAAACTTTTTGAGAAAGTTTGACTTTTCATTCCCCTTTACATAAATTTTTGGTGAGTGGTAGTATGATAAGGTATGTTTTAAAATACTATCAAGTTCATTAAGTTCAATATTTCCACAATCCCAATCCAATCCATGATATTCTTCACTCCAATTAACTACTTTTAAATCATCATCAGATAACATGTTTCTTTTAAATGGGGATTTAAACAAATAATTTGAACAACGAATCCCATCATAAATGCACACCTCCTTTGGAATGTAACCAAAACTGCAATTATATCCTTGAATGTCAAGGAAAACATTGGTCTCATTCATGGTTACTATCTGATGTTACTAATGCTCCTCTATCATTTATATCCCCCCACATTACAGCTTCCCCCTCTACATTTTTATTGCTTATTTAAGCAGACAGTTCAAGTTGCATCAACATTAATTTCACAAACGTTGTCTACACATAACCTACAAAAATGGCAAACTTTTACATTGATACCATGTCCTACAATCCTCAACAATCCAAGAACGAAGAATTTAGTCAGAAACGTAATGGTGCTCTCATCAATGAAAGCATGTACTACCTCAACAAATCCAAATCCAAATGGGTTAGTGTTGGATTTTCGTTAGAGAGAAAATATGAACCGGTTATTAAACTCGGCGGAGTCAAGTATAACCAAACTGTTATCCTTAATGAAGATCAATGGATATCACTTCTAAGTAATGAAGGATATATGCAAAGCTTCATGTGCTCTAACACTTTTGGATGGCAACCCTTGCAGACAAAAGGATATGAAATTCACTTTGTTCACCATTACAAGTCAAGAATAATCAAGATTGTACAAGACGGTGGAAACGAAATCTTCCTTGCTGGTGACACCATAAACGAATTAGTTAAATTATCAAATCTGATTAAATATCGTTTGGATATTTTAAAATCACAAGAATTTTCGAAATATTATAATATTCTAGTTAGTGGAGTTTCCATGAAAAATGGTGATTTACTAAAAAATGTACATGATGTTATTTTACCTATATTAAACAGCGCAAATGTTTGTTGCGTGTTGGAATTGTTAAACTTTTTCTCTGATTGTGTTGTAGAGGATGTTGAATTATTTGCTTGTAACGAATTTGTAAAGAATTGTATTGAAAAATAAAAAAAAAATGTTTGGAAGTAATTTGTAATTTATAAATAAAAAAACATAAATATATTTATTTGTTTTATTCAATCATTATTGTATCATTATATAATTTAAAAACGTTGGATAATGCGCAGATGCAGGATGATTTGGAATGGTAAAAACATGATGATTCTTCTGCAGTTAAAGGAGGGTAATCGTCAAGTTCAATCACTGTGCATAGGGAGTATTTTTTTATGTATAAAGACTTCTCACTTCCTTTCACATACACACGATCCACATTTTCTGTTAGGTTTTTGATAATTTCAGAAAATTTGTGAATGGGTGTATATCCTTCACACCATGGAAGACAATGATGATTTTTCATTAACCAAACAGCTTGTTGTTGCAAGTTTGGTGGTAAATATTTCATGTTAAATGGGGGTTTAAAAACGTAGTGACATATTTTTTTTCCATCATAAGCAGCTAATTCCTTTGGAACAAATTTGTTGTTTTCAATTTTGAAACCTTGAACGTCGAGAATGAGAAAATTCATAATTTCAGATGTGAAAATTGTTTAATCAGCGATTTCTGATCAGAGTATTCTTGAATTTTTTGTTTCAGTAGCTTCAATTCTTTTAAAAAGTATGATAATCGTTGTTCTAGCGTCTCAATCATAATGATGGAAACAAACCGCAAACCTATGATTTTATAAAGTGTCTTAGAGTTGTCTGACGTTTTTGGTTAAAGGATTATATGTAAATATTTTGTCATGCATAATAAGACAATAAGCTGATACTTTGTTAGTTAGATCCTCTTGTAATTCAAATTCAATTCTCATAACAACAGGTCCTGTTTCAATGGATTCTTTTTGATGGGAGCAATCGATATATGTTATGGGGGCATTTTCTTTAAATTCCTTTGGAGAAAAAATTGGTTCCGGCGTTAACCCATAATAGGATTTTTGGAAACTTGCAAACATTTCATATAATGTCGCAAATTTATTTTTTTCAAAGTCTAAATAGAGATCATTGTAGGGATATCTTTCAGAATTTAAAAATACTTTGATGTTTCGCAATTTAATATCAGAGAATTGTGACATATCAGATATTGCCTTATCTCTATAATCTGTCTGAAAGCAAATCCCTATATGTCTTGGGGTATTGATCTTTGTAGAGGTTTTGACAGGCCAATTATGACGACCTGTTTTAAGTAGCTCCGGATATTCTATTAACTCCCAACTTCTAAATGCAATTGTTATGTTACTATTTCTATCAATTATTTTAGTTAATGCTAGTTCTTGAGGAATCGCTACTGATATATGCGGTATATTCCAAGTCAACTTAGTAAGTTGAATTTTCGGATTTTGATCTACAGTATTAAGTGTAGCATTTTTGTCAGAATTATCTCTCACTAAAATAAGTTCTTGTTTACCATTTAAAATTATTTTTTTATAATCTTCGAAAAATCCCATTAAAAATTTAAGAGGGATGCAAACATTAAAGAAACCAGTGGTAGCATCAACCACTTGTGAGTTTCCCATAGGGAACCAACCAGCGTTTTTTAGTTTATTACATTGATTTTGATTATATGATAAATAACCTTTTATTGTTGAAGTTATCCCCACATCCCTCACTGAATCAATTGTAACACCATTTAAAGTATATCGCATCTCTTTAAAAAGAAACGCTATTCCGTTATTAATTAATTTCATTGTTTCAGAAACAGTATTATCATCTTTTGTTAGTTTTCCCTCTATATAAAGGAAGCTTTCGGATGGAAGTGTATATTTTTCAACTTCATGTATAGGTATTGTAATTTCATCATTGTTTCCTAATTTTGTTGGTAAATATGGTTCATAGGCATGAAACTCTGAATGTACGATAGAGTTATCTATAAACAGATCTTGTGTTATGTTAAGAATATCCATTATACTAAAACTTTAAGACCTAATGATTTTAAAAATGTTTTATTTTTAGATGTTATCCTATGAAAGATTTTCTCGCTACTAATCTTAGGTTTATGATGTATATTCTTCTTATAGTTTTTAATTATTTTTGTTGGTAAACTAGTGATATTTTGATTATAAAGTATAACCATTATACCTCTTTAATATGCAATCTTATTGTTACGATCTCGTTTCGAAAATCAACAATGTTAAGGTCTTGATCTATTATTTTTATTGTTATTTTGTCTATTACTTTTACTGTGACGGGAAAATAAATTATATTCTGAGGACTTTCTATTATTTTGAATCCTGGACTAACATTAGGGAAAAACTGGTGAATGATGTGTACAGGCTTTCCGTTCAGATAGGAACCCTCAGCGATACTGCAATCTATACATAAAGAATTAACTTTTATAATCTCTGCAGGGTTTTCTGATGTTTTTGGAGATCCATCACCCTTTAAAATTCCATTATTAAAACCCAAAATTTTTCCAATTGCACCATCTTTAAAAATAATATCGACGGATGAATTAATGACTGATTTTAACGTGTTGTTGTTAGCATATAAATAAAACGAAATATTTTGTTTTTTAAACTCGTTTTGTAGATATTTGTTAATGTCTTCCATTTCATAACTACCTGTCGGAATCGTTAGGAATTCATTATTTTTTCCAAAATACACCTTGTTATTACTTTCATCAATATTTGGTATTGCATTAAAAGTTTCAAAATTAGTTAGACCGATAACATAAGATAAGTCGGGATTTAAGTAAATAGGCGGATGAAAATTTGCTTGAAGAATGGCGGAACTGTCAGAAAGAGCTATAGTAAACGACATGATGGTTGCAATAAGAATACAAATTAATTGCGCTTACACATTGTTATAAATAAATTGTAAAGATAATTGTCCGCATACGTAGGTATCGAAAGATTGGTATTCATCATAATTGTATTTAATATTATTTTCACTACCATCGCTAAGAAAATAAGTTATAACTTCTGTTGGTGGTCTTAAATTACCAAAACTATCAAAGTAGACTATGTTTCTATTGTTCTTAATATATGCTGTCCAATGAGTACCATCACCCATTGCATTATCTAAATTAATAATACCTGTTTCATGTTTTTTAATTTTCTTAGGTAATTTATTTCTCATAAAGACACCTCTAAAATTTGGCAACTTTAGTATTTTAGCATATTTTAATAAATCTACATTAGTCAAGGGTCTGCGAGGTAGCAATTTTAACAGTTTTTTGAATATGGTTTCAAATATAATCCACAACCCTTTTTATAAGGATGAATATATAGACCTTTTCCGATCGATATTTTCTCCATAGCTATGTTGTGTCTTTTTTGTTCATCTAATTTGTTTTGCGCGTTTTTAGCAGCATTTACAGCTGAAGCAATACCAGCAGCACCACCACTTAGGGCTCCTAAAGCAGATAGACCTGCAAAGATTGGTATTAATGGTAAAATTCCACCAGTTTTAGGAATTGGAATAATTCTTTGTTTTGGAACTTGTATTTTTGATTTTGTATTTTTAATTGCTGATAATGCAGCGGATGCGATGTTTTTAATGTTACTAAATTTTTTTCCAACTATTCCTTTACGAGCTTTCTTGACAACAGTGTTAAAAGATATTTGACCTCCTTTTTTCCTCATTCCCATACCAAGCTTTCTTTTTGCTTTCATTATTCCAGCAACAACCAAAGATGAAATTTTTTCACCAAAGTTTGCGTCTGAAGCTTTAAATCTATTAAATGCTTTTTTAGCTAATACTTTATCAGCCTCGTGTCTATTTTCAATATCTGTATGTTTCGAATATGTGATATCGTGTTCCTTACACGCTTCGTCTAATTGATTTATTCCTTTATCTCCTCGTGCAAGTCTTTTGTTTAATTTCGTACCTGGACCACAAAAATTATATGAAGGGATATGGAGTTCTATGGGTAATTTATTAATTAATGAATTTATTAATCCACTTCCTTTCCTCTTACGCTTCTTAGAGTGAATGTTAGTATTGCTATTGTGTTTAATCATTATATATAAATGATTGAAATATATAAATGTTCTTACTTAAATAGAGATATTCAAACAATGAAGATTATAAAACAAGATTTTTCTTTACCAATAAAAAATTTTGATTTAAAGCAAGATATTTATCGGAAACATGGCCGATTATTTGGAGGAAATTGCAAACGCTGCTTAGTTGTAGGTCCTAGCGGATGTGGAAAAACAAATCTAGTTATTTCCCTTATCACACATGTTAATGGATTACGATTTGAAAACATATATGTATATTCGAAATCCTTAAATCAATCAAAATATGAATATTTAAGAACATTATTTAAACCACTAAAATGTGTTGGTTATTTTGAATCTTCTAATGCTGATGATATTGTTTCACCAAATGAAATAAAACCGAATTCAATCATTATTTTTGATGATATTGTTTGTAGCAGTCAAGCACTGATGAGAGATTATTTTTGTTTTGGTCGACATAAAAATACCGATTGTTTTTATTTATGTCAAACATACTCATCCATACCTAAACAACTTATCAGAGATAATGCCAACCTTTTGATAATTTTTCAACAAGACGCCACCAACTTAAAACATATTTATGATAATCACGTAAATAGTGACATGAACATACAAACATTTAAGGATCTCTGTTCAATGTGTTGGCAAAATAAATATGATTTTGTTGTTATCGATAAAGATAGTTCCATGAATGAGGGACGATATAGAAAGGGATTTGATAATTTTATATCAATTTAACTAGTTAGTTATAGAATTAAAAAAAAATATATAATAAATGTTTTATGTAACTTTTATTTTTTAAATAAATACAATTTAAATTAATTCACTTTTTAATATCCATGAATTGTGTGTTTTATCCATACCCAACCATTTTATATAAACCTTATTTCCTTGTTTCCTCAACACCCTTTCAACCAGATATACGTTTGGATGTTTAACTTTTTGCAACTCTTCTGTATAAAATACTCCTTGAATGGATTCATCGTTTTCATCTTTAAGCAAATATGTTTTTGGATTGGTTAGATTAATATCTCTAATTTCAAAAATTTCATTTGACCAATTAGGTGTATACCCTTTTTGAAAAGCTTCCCTATATTTACTGATTCTAACATGGTCTCCCTTCTTAAACTTTGAATTTTTAGGATCGACAGTTTTTATTTTATTATAAGTTGATTTTAAAATTTTCTTTTCATTTTTTTCATTGATATCAATGGGTTTTAATCCAGTTGTTCTATGTTTTGTGGTATTATATTTAACAACGATATCATTTAAAATATTCAACCATTTATAATTTCCTTGTAAACTAAATTGTTTCCACATTAATGTTTTTAAAGTCCTATTGACTCTTTCAACAATGCTAGCTTTTAAATTAGAGAATGTATTGTAATGATTAATTTTATATTTTTGCATTAATTTGTTAAAGTTGGAATTATAAAACTCATTTCCTTGATCTGTCTGCATGTTTTTGGGGGGAGTTTTAGCAAGTTTTAAAATATTTTCCATTGCTAAAGTTACATTTTCTGCGGTTTTTCTTTTAACAGGTTGAATCCAAACATATTTAGAAAATGCGTTTATTACAACCAATATGTAACGGTATCCTTTATTAAGCTTTGCGTAAGGAAGCATTTCAACTAAATCAGCTTGCCATAGGTCATTTAAACTTTTAATTATAACATGATGCCGTCTAAAATTTTTTCTAGCTGGCCTATGAAGCTCATTTACTACAGTTTCTTTAATATTTGCACTCATGATTAGTTTTAGATACTAACATTTTTAACTTAAGTGTCAGCCTTAAATATTATAATTTTTGATATGGATAAGATTTTTCTTCACTGGAGTTGGATTCGCTTTAATGCATATTTTAGATCTTCTACAACGTATCCTATTTAAGAACAGCAATTTTCTCTTTGAATTCAGTTTCTAAGTCATCAATCCGTCGCTCAATCATATTAAACGGCATGCGAATATCACTCACAGTCACACATTTTTCATTAATTGCAGAATTCATTTTTGTCCATAATCTATCTTCAATATTTTTTAAGTCGTATTTATTGTTGTCCTTTTGAATTTCATTTACTTTTTCAGTGGAAGACCTTATCATGTTTAGTAATTTTTCTTCCAATTTTTTAGAATGCAATTTAGCTATATTTAGGTTATTGCTAATTTCTTTCATTTCTATTGAAACATTGGTAAATTTTTCATCTAAAGCATCAAATTCAGTTTTATGAACTAATAATTGTAACAGAGATGGCTCAATTTCAAGTGTTCTTTTATCCATGCGAATGTGATCTTCTTGAAATGTTTTTATTGTTGAACTAAGCTTCTTATTAATACTCTCAATTTTTATTGCTAACTCTTTTTCTAAATCTTTATGAGATGATTCATGTTGCTTAGTTATCATATTTTTTAACACATCATGTGGAAATATTCCTTGCTTCAATGGTTGAATATCATTTATTATTTGGTGAACATTGATTGTTTGCTCTTTAATAGCATCCTCTAAATTCATTATTTTATTAACATTTTCGTCTGCATATAACTTCGCCTTTTTCACAACACTTTTTATTAATTCATCGTTTTCACTTACTCTCTTATTTAAACTTTTAAAATTTCTCTCACTCTCCGTTTTTGATTCAAGTGTGTTTTGAAAATTTTGAATAATTTTGTTTTCTATGTATTTCACATCTTTAGTAAAGTTATCAGTAATTGTTTTCTCAGCAGTTTCAATCACCTTTTTTCCCAATACAGCAGCAGAATAATTAGACAAGTATCGTTTTGAACTATGACTTCCAAATTTGTCGATTGACATTGTTCTAATGATACAAAATTATAATAGTTTGTTATTTTATAAGATAATGTGAGCTTCTCTTAATTCTTCCAAAATTGATACTATTTCATTTTGATGCCCAGTATGTCCAGCCATTTGTGATGCTGTCAGCAGTCTTAATCTATCAATTATCTCATTTAAATTATCATAATAAACATAATCTAGCTTTTTTTTTGATAAATTTAACATCGCTCCCTTCCCAATCACGCTTTTTGTGGATTGTGATCTCGTAGAACGTGGTCTTTGTTGTGGTTTTGGTAACCCTCTGGATGTACTTGGTAGCATCAAACGATAATCTACTTCCGATGATACACTCCCCGTTTTTAATATACCCTTTTTTAATAAATATGGTTTAATTATTGTTACATATTTAGTGTCGGTTGATCCTTGGATTTGATTATTAGAATCAAAATTTCGTCTGTATGCATTCGTTCTTTTTAAAATATCCATATAATTTTCCATATCTTTTGTGGAATAACCAACAGGTTGTTTCTTAAATATTAGTTCATATAAACCAGGTGTTCCCTCATATCTAACACCCTCAACCTTAATATCTTTTCCTATAAAGTCTACTTCAGACTTTGCGATTTTATATTTTTCGGAATTAATATCATGATTAAGACCATATTTGTTATCAAATTCACCCTTTGTATCCTTTATTAATTTATCAACAAATGGTCTTATCAACGGATCATAAGCATTCAAATATTCCTGATATGCTGGTGTTTTTGTTATTTCCAAGACACTTTGTTGTATCTCTTCTAAAGTAGGTTCGATTGTTGATTCTTGACTCGAATTTGTTATATCCATGTCGTCCCAAAATACTTCATCATTTTCTAAAAATGATGGCATGTTAGGTGGTAAATATTTATCATATGCGTTTGATTTTCTTGCAATGCGTTCTGGAGGAGTAGGAAGTTGAAATTGTTGTATAGGAGTTGAGAACATTTGCGGTGAATAATTTTCTCTTTTAATAAACGGATCTGTTTTAATGTTTCTAATTAACTCTTGCAAAGGTTGAGTAATTGGTTTAAACTCTTTTTCCATACGAATTTCTTTATCAGATAAATCCGATTTTAATGCATTGTATTTTTGCCTAACAGATTTTCTTGTTTTTATTAGCTCTCTTGCTGATTTTTCATCCATCTTTAAGCGAGTAATGTTATGTACTAGAGAATTAAGCTCTAATCCAAAAGTTATATAGTTTAATATTTTGTTTCTGGCGATTTTTTAGGAGTTCCAAAAATTTTACTTTCAATGTTCACCATGATTAAACCTAAGACATACTAAAACCAGTTTTTAAACTTGATTCACCTATTCCTTTAACTTTCTTTGTCTAAACTCTAAATATATGCTGATCGACTTAGAGTTTTTTCGAAACGTCTTATTACGTCGCTCCGAACCCATATCACATGTTAGATTCCAATTTTGACATTTGACAGATGATCTTGACTAATCTAAATTGACAGATGATAGACGTCATCTTTTCTTAATCGTAATATGATGTTATTCTAAACATGTGATGTATATTAAATACTAATAAAAAAATGGTGTTGAATGCCCCTTCTACCTCTACTACCTACTAAATGTGACAAAGAGATCTTAAAAATTAAGAAAAATTGTTTTTCTTTTAAAAGTCGGAAACGTTAAAAGTCGGAAACGTTAAAAACAATAATTGTTTTTTATTAAACACTTTCGCCAAAAAATTAAAATAATATTCCTAACTTCTATTCCAACCGTTTCGGAAATAAAAATTCGCAAACATCTGTAGTGACACACCCTGTATATCGATCCCTAATATATAGAATTATTTTTAAGACAACAAAAGGCTTTTAGTTACCCATTAATCGGTCATTTGCTTTTTCGCTCGTTCTTAAATAGTGGTTTGCTAGAGCAAGCTTATATGAGAATACCAGTTTGCAAAAGACGAAATGACTAAAAACAGTTTTATATCGTTTCCTAATGAAACAGATCGGTTCCGTGTTATATATTATTATTATTAATCTATTAGTTTTCTAGTGCTTTGAAATGTTTTCATGCAGTTAATTTATATTAAAGTTGTGAGAAAAATTGGAACTTTTAGTGGTTAAATAAAAACATTATTAAATGATGATTGTGATTAAATCATCGAGTAATACTAGGTGTTCAGAAATAATTTTTTGTTGTTTATGCTTATGGGTTTTTTAAGAGGTGAGTGAAAACCTATTTCTATATTATTCCTAGTCTATCTAAAAATAAATCAAAAAATATTTTTTAAAGGTTTTTTATTTGTTTTTATTCATTCATTCATTCGTTTTATACAGTTCACTCTACAGAAAACTATTACAATTCATAAATGATTTACAATTATTGTTAAAATGTATTGTTTACCTATATTATCACAAAAAATTAGTGAATTGATTTAGGTAAAAAATAAGTTAATACATGGATAAAAATAGGTATAGTAAATACTGCTCACATCTATTTAAATGTTCCAATAAATTATTACATTTACAGAACACTATTATAATTCATAAATAAAATGATTTACAATTATTGTTAAAACGTGTTTTTTTACCTATATTATCACAAAAATTTATGTAAAAATAAGTTAATACATTGATAAAATAGGTAAATTAGATATAACTAAACCCTTATTATTAAAATTAATAGTTACTTTATATTATTAAAATGAACAAAAAAACAATTATATTATACTAATTTATAAGCAATATTAAACGATCACTTTCTATTATTGAAGTTTGTAGGTCTAGTAAATACTGCTCTCGTCTGTTTAAATGTTCTAATAAATTATTAATGTTTTCAATTGCACTATTATGCACTAAAAGTTTTTTTTGACACTTAACACGCGTTTGTTTTATTTCTTCAATAGCTATGGATGTGTCAAGGGCCAAGTTTAGGTGTTTTTCATTGACTTCCTCCATTTCAATGTTGTTTTCATCGATGTCGGGAATGTTTTCATCGCAATCAATCACTTCTGGATCGTTGATAATAAGCACTTCTGGATCGTTGATAATAAGCACTTCTTCTTCTTCTCCTTGTTCTGGAGCCAAATAT
This sequence comes from Polydrusus pterygomalis, assembly GCA_963969555.1. Lineage (NCBI taxonomy): Eukaryota > Metazoa > Arthropoda > Insecta > Coleoptera > Curculionidae > Polydrusus > Polydrusus pterygomalis. Next base: position 104,763,802 of record OZ018376.1, on the reverse strand, counting down.
ATTGGTTGATTCACAACTTCCTCTTCTGCATCCGAAACGTCGTCGAATATTGGATTGTTATTATTAATAAGGTGGTGGACAGCTTCGTCAACTTCAATTTGGTTGTAATTTTCTTCCAAGAAGTTGGTATTAAAGGTTGGGGGAGCAATTTCCCCCCTAGCTTGAACAACTATAACGTCTTGAATTATATTGACACGTTTTTCCGCTAACTGTGACATTTTAGATATACTTGGTTTAGAATACATTATAGCTTTCTGTAGAATTTAGAGTATAAAACAAATGAATGAATGATTTCAATAGCAAATTGTTCCTATTATATACGTTTTGTTAAAGAAAAGAAGTTTCCCCCAGTCTCAAAGTTTGAATTTGAAATATAACATATTGATAGGTCCGTATTAAGGGGGATTCTACAATATAATACTATATCTTCAAAATTAAAGGTTTCCGAGTTGATAAGAAAGTCTTATGTTAAAGCTGAAAACATTTTAAATTAAAAGAGTTTTCCTGTTTAAATTTTATTATATTTATTGAAATAAGTTAAATAATATTTTTATTAAAAGTATCTATTTTATTCAATATACAACATCGCGTTATATCTACTAAATTCGAAATGTAAACGTTGTAAGACATCAGTTATGAAACAATTTTATAAAGACAAAGTCCAACCCTGTAAAAATAAAAAAAAACATTTCTTCTATCGATTAACTTCCTGCTCATGAAAGTACATCAAGCTTCCCTATAACTGTGTAAATAAAATGTATAGGTACCTACTTGGAAATAAGTGGCTTCCTTATTTGATACATTAACCAGCTGCCTGTAAGTAACGAGTTGTTTATTATTTCCCAGAGCTTAAGTTTTTACATTTTGCGATTCTTCAAGATGGAATCCCATCGTATGCCTACTGTTTCAATCCTTTTTTTGCTTTTTTAAGAATTATGTTGCAGATGGTACATCAGGAAGTGTTTTACCTAGGAATATAATTTCCTGGTTTGATACCAGATGTTTATAAAAACATCTACCTTAACAAACAAATACTACATAATTAGGATAGGTGTAACTAAAATAACAAATTTTCATAAAATTAGTTTATTATATTTTTTTATTACTTATAAAAATTATATCTATTACAAATTCAATATGTAAATGTACATCTTCGGCATTTAGATTGACTACATACGGGGCCGTCGAATTGAGTTCCCCCAAAATTGTTGTAATGGAAATAACAGGGGAGAGATGATTGTAACTGAACATTTGATTTGTAGGCAATCGGAAGGCGTCCCCAGATTTCTAGTAAAATATATGGTGGTGTGTGTTTTAAATAGTATTCCACAGGAATCAACTTTAATTCTTCGTCGGACAAATCCATAATTTCCCTCTCTCCCTCTATCAATTTTAACATAAGATTGGATGAAGGGCAACTCATTTTAAAGTTCACTTTAACAGTATTTAATTCCGCTTCTAATTTTTGAAATCTTTTTCTTTCGTTTTCTTTAAATTTTCTTTTTTCTGTTTTAGATAAATTTGGTGGTGTTTTTCTTAATATCAAATTATTTTGTATGTATTCCTCTGGATTATACGATTCGTGATTTTCAATGTCCCATGAATGATCAACTGAGTTCATTTTAAGATGTCTTTGTTTAATATTTAAAAAATATATACATTTAACAAAAAAGGGATGAGTGGGGATAAGAGAGGGGGGATTTTCGGTTCGCTGGTGTGGTGGGGGGATTCGGAGTGGTGGTAGGAGAGGGGAGAGGAGTGGGGGTAGGATTGGGTGTGGGGGGAATGGTATACTGGTAGGAATGGGTGTGGTGGTGGGGGGATGTCTGCGATCCAGATCCATGGCGGAGTAGGAACGCTTACTCAACCCTACTAAAAATGTTTTATCGAATAACCCAGAATATCTATTGAACAAGCTTATTCGTGGAAGTGCCATTTATAGAACCGCAGGTCACTGTCAAAGCTTTAATGTTCCAAAGCACATGACCGCACTGTTCCAGCGTTCTTTTACGTATAATGCTGTAATAATGAGTGAAAAAGTTGATATGTTATTATTGTCAGGTTCATTTCGCATTTTTAGAACCAGTTTTGAGTACCTTATAGTGCTGGGTTGGATGACGCCGATTACAATATTTTTGTGCGTAAAGTCGTGCAGCATCGGTTGAATTCTTTCTACATTCTCCAAACACTAATAACATATCAACTTTTTCAATCCTTGTAAAACTATTATTTTCCATGTTTTTAAACAACAAACTAATTTACTTTGGAAGAAGCTGTTGGCATGTCAATTTTCTTCAAGGCATGATTTTGTTTTATCAGTTTTGCTGGTCACTGGCTACCCGATACATTTAAATCTAAATTTTTTATTCTCAAAGGATGCGCTATTTTTCCAAGTTAACTTTTTTAAGTTTTTTAATGGCAGCTTTTCTAAAAACTAATAGTGTATGGTATCAAAATATTCATAATAAAATCCTCTTTTTTCTTGACCCGACGAGCCACCATGTTGCCATTTAAAAAAAAATTAGTTATACAACTTTAAACATTAAATTTTACATAGCACATAGCATTGGACCAAAAATAGTAAAATTGTATTTTTCCCAAGATTAAAGAACTGCAATAAGTGATTTTAGGGTATTCATAGCCCTCTAGATAAAACTATAAATTTGGAAAAAAAATATTTTTTTAATGACAAAAAGTGACAAGTGACACATCGTTGTATTTAGAATGTCATATGGAGTCAAAAAAAAAAAATATACCAGGTGTCCCATTTAAAAATCACTCATTTCACCTGTCAAAAAATGCAGTTTTATGTCGTATACAAATCCCCTGAATTTTATTCCATTATCTTGAAAAACAAAAGAGTTAGAAGGGCGAACCACCTTCCTTGGACACCCGGTATATTTTAGATAAGTATTTGATCACTTTAATATCACTATAGCAAGACATTTAAAGGAATAGTTTTTAAGCACGTAAAAATGTAATCACACATATAAATACAAGAATGACATTTTTGTCAATTAATTGAGCTAAAGGTAAGTTGGATAACTAAATCGGCTGAAAAGGCAGGTATAACAATAATAAATGAAAAGTTTAGTAAACCAATCATTCGTACAAAAAAATCCTAAAAAAGAATATTAATTTTGTACAATCACTTTTTGTTTAATTGCCATAACTTTAATAATAAACAATTTTGTTTCCTATATTAAAAATTAAAAAAAAAAACAATCTGTAATAAAAATTATTTTTTTTGACACATTTTTTTATAATAATATTGTATAACCACGGCTGCAAAATACCCATTCTTTATTGTTAAAATATGCATACGATAAGCGACAAGTAGTACATAAAGAAATATCTACAATATTTCTTTGAAAACTAATAAAAAAAATAATAACTTTTTTGAGACATCCTGTATAAATATAAAAAATATAAATTCTGATAGTTTGCTTCAAGCTTATGTCATCTAGAGTCTAGAGTATTACTTTGTCAACATTTAATTTAATGCCGAAAATACAATGATTTAACAGAAAATATTAAATAATTTTCGTCACTCACTCGTTATATAATAAAACAAATTTAAACTGCTTTTATAGTATTCTATCCTATCTACGACAGGGTCAACAAAAATTTAGAGGAATAAAACAAATTAATATTATAAACTACGAAAATATAATGTAGTTAAAATTCATATTTTGCAATTTGGACAAAAACTGGTCAGCGGATTTTATTGTGGCTATGGATACTTTTGATCAGAATGACATTCTCTACAACATACTAAAAATTTAGGAAATTTAACCGAGGGCCATTTTCCATAAGAGAAGTGCGGGGTTTTTGAGGTTAGTTATAACACACAGACTTTTTGCTTTGGTGCTTTTAGATTTAATTTTGTTTTTAATAAATGTATTTTAGTAGAGTATACGAAAAGTAAATTTTTGACTTGAAGTACTGACAAGTCAAAATTATGCATTTTTCATTACCAATGCCAATGTCATTTGTGTTCGAACAACTTTTCCTTTTAACGTGCTTTCAACTTTTTTAAGTAAAGAAGTGAAAGCCATTATTTTTTTGACGGTATTTAGGGTTTTGTTTTCACACAAAATAATGGATTGTGGAATGGAATTTTATCCTAAGTATTTCATTAACTTCGTTATATTTTATTAAAACAACACACAAAATGTCAGCTGCTCATATTTGTTAGTGAACTAGTTTTGTTACCTATAAAGGATTAGTCAAGTTCAGTGGCGGCTCGTGCCATTTTAGTGAAGTAGGGCCAGGTAAACCCTTAGCGCCGCAAGCAAAAAAATTTTGGGTGCCACGCCCTTTTTTGTTAATAGTTCTTGCTTTTAAAGTAGGAAATATAAGCAAAAAGGCACCTAATTTAATTTATGAATTTACAATCATATCTTGAATATACCTAAACACGATAACAAGTTGAAACACACAAGCAATGTCAGTGGTTTCATCTGCGATAACAGCGATAAACGGAGAGTCCTTTATTTCTTTTATGACTTCATCATGATACACATCTAACATACAGTCCAGAAGTTCATTTTGTAGGGGTTTTGATGTTCCTTTAAATACTTTCGATTTTTCAATATAATCTTTAAGAGTCTAATTCTGAGCTGAAATTTATTAATTCACGAAATATGCCCCTATTTTCCGACGTCTCTTTTTCGTCATGACCTCTCAAAGCCAACTCAAATGCACCACAAAACCGAACGCAGTTTATAATTTGGTTTAATATGTATCTGTTTTTATCAATTTGTTCGTTTTTCTTCATTATTTCATTGTAATATGCAGAATTTAATTGAGTTTTAATGTTAATTTTACCAAGCATACTGAAATTAAATATATTGTTTAAATGTACCTTCGATTTTTCATGTGTCTTCATTTTGTCCCAGAAATGGACCAAATCATCTGTACCTTTTTGGGACCAAGTTTGCTTCCCACCAAATAAAACACACATAAAACAAAATAGTCTATTAGATTCATCACAACCGCACACCCAAGTATTTTTTCCATAAAGTTTCCTTTAAAAATCTAATAGTATTCATTATTTATGTATTTCTAAAATAAAGAGTTCGTTACCCCTACATTAAATCAGCCGCCGGCCGAACGAAAACAAATCGGGACGCGACGCGAACATCAGCTGTTTGAAACGTCTAACATCAAACGGTCAAACGAAGAGAGCCTGGCTACGTCGGTCGAGATTTTTGCCTGCTTGCATTCAAGGTCATTTTTCAACGTTTTTTTATTGAGGTGATGGCGTTTCGTCACCTCCCGTGTGTCTCGTCGCGCTTGGCGCGGAAGCTACGTTACCGTTTTACGCATAATCGCTTCCTTTTAGATGGAAATTTGCACCCGACTGTGTTCCATTTCTAAATTATTTTGCTAATTGCTTTAAAAACGAGAATAATAATTTTAATAGGTTTTGGTAATTTGTAAAGGGCAGGACGCTAGACAGGAGGGCAGGTAGTGCCATGGCACTGTGGCTCTACCCCACGAGCCGCCACTGGTCAAGTTAAGATATTAATCCAATCTATGCCACCACTAAAATAAAGTAAACAAATGTAACCCTAAGATGACGACAATCTTTACTGCAATCCGTTACAAGGTGCATAAGTCATATTATACTGACGTCCTTAAAACCCTTAATTTGTTCACCAAATTGTGGTAATCTCGAAGTTAGGTTAAAAAATATAACGTCGGTGTGATGTAAAAATGCTATTTGGGTAGTAACTGAATCTTATAGTTACCACATTTACTTGATAGAGGATCGAGGTTTTTACACGGATTTTACAGCGGATGTAAATTAAAACAAGCGCCTTATATCGCCATAAAATAAGTTACGAAATCATATCATATGTAAGTAACGAAGTATTTTATTCACCACGGATTATGGAAATCTTTGACTCAAAACCTTAATTTAATACAAAAACAGTCATTACATAGGAGCGTTTGTATAAAAAAGTTAAGTATTGCTAATCTCTTTAATCACCACGCTCCATTCGCGTCGCCCCATTCGTGGTAAAATATTTCGAAGCAAGTGTTCTGTATAAATTGTTTAAGGCGATGAGTTAAGCGGTAAATGCTTTTAAGACAAAAACTTTTTCCATCAATGTTTAAAGTTAATTTTTGTTATTACCAAAGACCAGATTTCTATAATTTAAATTCAACAGACAAATTTATCATAGGTCTTTTTTTTTATTTCAAAGCCTGTAAAATATAAACAGGGTGGCTTTTATGTATGGAAACGGTCGATTATTTGCTAAAGTAAGATAGCTAGCGAAGAATGTTAAATACAAAACTTTTAGGGTTTTTAGAAATCTATTACACTGCACATAAACTAAGTATACAGGATCAGTCAAAAAGCCATGGAAGAACAAAGTTACTTTATTTTAAATGGAACCCCCTGTATATTATTTAATATTTCAATTATTTACAAGATTAAAAAAAAAATGTTAAGCACACCACATACCCAATCTTAACCGTTTTCGAGATATCGAGTTTCGAAAATCGTTTTCAAATAAATTATTACATTAATTAATTTTCTAGTCCATCAAGTTACCTTAGAAAATATTTATCTTCATACCAATGTTGTTTTGTCATCTTGATAACAGATATGCCAAAAATACTTATATTTACAATTTGTGAACATTTTTCGCGTAAAATGGCACGTTTAAGTAATACCGAGCGCATTGAAATTTTAATGATGATAGGGTACGGCCATAGAACAAGGAGTTTTACCCAAGTGGTGAATATTTTTAATGAATTGCATCCAGAGCGGAAACCTATATCTAAATCAACTATTTCCAAAACATTGCAGCGTTTTCATGAAACTGGAGCTGTGAAAGATCGACCAAAAAGTGGAGACCGGTAAGCGTTACTAATGAAGAAAATTCTCTATATGTCATGTTAGATGTGGTAGAAAATTCAATAAATTGGACGCAACAGCTGGTTTTAAATCATAATATGAGTCGATATTCCATTCAAAAAATTACCAAAAGAGAAAAATTCAAACTATATAAAATTCATTTGTTACAAGAATTGAGTGAAGACGATTTTGATCGCAGAATTCAGTTTTGCGAAATAATTATGGATAAATTGAATCAAAATGTCAACTTTGTCAACCACATTTTATTTTCTGATGAATCAACGTTTTGTTTAAACGGGCACGTAAATCGACACAACTGTAGATATTGGTCAGACCAAAATCCACATTGGATGGAACAAGTTCATACCCAACGACCACAAAAAAACAATGTTTGGTTATTGGTGGAAACGTCATAGGACCCTATTTTATACATGGAAATTTGAACTCTGAACGATATTTATTACTTTTACAAGAGAATATTGTTCCACAGCTCAGACGATTATTCCCGAACCATAATAATCCCAATTTACCGGCTGAACAAATATGGTTTCAACAAGATGGGACTCCATCACATTTTGGACGGATGGTGAGGGAATATCCAGTGGAAACGTTTCCTGTGTAATGGATTGGGCGCAGAGGTGCAATTGAATGGCCTGCTAGGTCTCCTGATATGACCCATCTTGACTTTTTTCTGTGGGGCCATATCAAAAATTTAGTGTACAAAAATAGGTCACAAAATATCGAAGATTTGCAACAAAGAATAATGCATGAAATTTTCAGTATTGAACCCAATATCCTTTTAGATTCGCTACACAATTTTGTTCACCGAATTCATTACTGCCAGGAGGTAAACGGTGGACACTTTTAGCACCTTATAAAATAAGATTTCAAATTGTTGTTTACTAAAACTTAGTTTGTCATTTTAATTATTGTTATTAGATTTATTTGATTCGAAACTCGATATTTTGAAAACGGTTAAGATTGTTTATGTGGTGTGCTTAACATTTTTTTTAGAATCTTGTAAATAATTGAAATATTGAATAATATACAGGGGGTTCCATTTAAAATAAAATAACTTTGTTCTTCCATGGCTTTTTGACTGATCCTCTATACTTAGTTTATATGCGGTGTAATAGATTTCTAAAAACCCTAAAAGTTTTGTATTTAACATTCTTCGCTAGCTATTTTATTTTAGCAAGTAATCGATCGTTTCCATACATAAAAGCGACCCTGTATATTAAAATAACCTTAACTGATACTATTAAGAGCACAACAATGTCAATCTTTTGGCCAGTAGTTCGTTTAGTAAGCAATATGAAAACCGGACTTTGTATTTCTATACGTAATAGTGAAAAACACCATGTGATCAGGCATAGAAATGTTATAACATTAGATTAATAATTTTAACAATAATAGATGAAGCAATACAGAAAGCAAAAAAAGGATGGCAAATTTACTTTTAGTAACAAACAAAGTTGACTGAACTGATATTCATGAAATAAAATAAACATGAAAATAATTGCCGCAGATAAAAAGAAAACATGAAATAAGGCTGGTTAATTAACCAGTTAATAGATGGAGCATTTAAAATATTTAGGCACAATTATAGAAAAACTGGAAAATTCGACATGTCAATAAACAAGAGAACAAAAAGAGTGGGAAATGTACCTATGCAACAAAATAAAGACGACCAGAAAAAAAAGAAGTGCCGAAAAAAATAAAAACTGAGCTAGTTAAAAAAAATAATTGATTTTAATCCGTGGCGAGACATGGGCCATAGCAGAAAGAAAAATATCCGAATAAATGTATTAAAAAATTTTAAGAAAAATAGAAAACAAAAAAAAATATTAGAGATAAAATTTAAAGCATATTTATTTAAAATAAGGCAAATATAGAGGACTTTACCCCATCCGCTTTACACCTAAAGGATTAAATAAGTTAGTAAATAAGAGCAGCTATGTTGAGGTATTCTAATTTTCAAAAGATGTCACTCGGACGACTAGAACTTTTATTTTTATTTAGTGGCCAGAACATGACATGAGATGATAAATCTACCCTGCTGCTTCAGCAAGACAAAATACTTTATCTTCCGATTAACTAAGAAACTTTTTCTATATAATTTTCTTTTAGGCGAATGTTATGTCAGACATTATTAATCGTTCAAATTTGGATTGTGTCCTTATTTCTTGTAGAGTAGAAGAATTGACACTTCATTCCAAATACCTCTGTGACAAAATAAGACAAATATATAAATCGCTATGGCAATACTGCCCAACAAAGACAGGAAGTCGTATCTGCAAAAATGAGTGTTTTGTGATATTAAGCAATTTCTAAATTATGATACTATTCAACCTTTATTTTTTGCAATACTTTTCTTTTATAGTTCCTAAGTGTAAAATGTACTTATATAAGAAATATTATAATATGTTGTAATTAGCGGAATTCGTTTTCGGTTAGATACGACTTTTTATCTTAATAGGTATTTCTATATTAAGATGTATATTAGCATACTAAGACTAGGTAATTTTGCTGAAAAATACTCTTATTTTAGCAAGTGATAAAAGCAAATAATTAAAACTTTGTCTTTCGGAAAGGGTAATCGATTTACCGGAATACTGTCTGGTAATTTGTATTTCCTATCCCTGTCTACTCCTTTAGGTATCAGTTTGTCCACTGTTCTATGTCATTATTGGAACCGCCCACTTTACGATACTAAGTCAAAACATCGTAACCAACATATTTAAATTTAGATACGACAATATGACCTGGTAATAATCAGTTAGACTTTTTGTAGGTACATTTTTCCAGATACGATAAATAAGTAACATGCAAAATAAGTACTGACGAGGTACAACTTTTACACTTTGTCTAGTTGGTAAAGCAAAGCCTAGTGTACCAGTGTCGGGTATAAACTGAAAAACGCAGTTTTTGCAGAAACAACTTTTTATCTTTGCAGGATTATACCGTGCGAGCAAAAATTATTTGCATCAAAGAGGGCATTGCATCTAAGAACGTAATGCTTAGCCGTAGAGCTTAATACCTGTTGGGTGTCAGTAACTACCTGAATTAACAATCAATCTGGACGATTTTCACGAACATTTTCCTAACGTTGCTTTTATTGCTGCGGATTTTTATCATTGTCTGAAAAGAACCCTGGCTATGTTTGAGAAAACAGGTTCTATACAACCCAAAAAAGGAACAGGAAGACCATCTGTAAGAACAAAAGAACTTGTTGCAAACGTTCGTGAAATAATGCAAAATACGCAATTTTTTCGATGACAGATTAATCCAATTTCGATCAGAGATTGAATTCCCACCTAGATCGCCTTGTTTAACGGTTATGGATTACTTCGTTTTTCCTCATTTTTAAAACACCAGTTGCAAATTTAGAACAATTACAAGAAAGGATTTTGGAGCATGGCGGTGGCCAATTTCAGCAATTTATGTAATTATTTTTCTTTTTCCTTCGGTATATTCTTACTTTATTAATTTTGTAAACAACAAAAATAAATTTGTATTTGTCTATTTATTTTATTACTTATTAGTTTGGCATATCATGTCATAATATGAATTTGACAACATTTTAACCTAGATTTGGTTAGATATACCGTCCCCATATCACTGTCACTAAACCAAGCCCTACGTTTTTTAATCCAAGCCCTCTTTGATGCAAATAATTTTTGCTCGCACGGTATAATATTGATTGCTACTCTCACATCTAAACTTTATTATTTTTGCTTATATAAAACCAGTAGCACGTCGGTAAAAGACGATCAAAATCACAAATCCAGGAAGGCAATTAGTTATTATCTATTTTATAAAAACTATTTTTCACATTTTCATTTATTTTATTGCACTCAACAGAAGTTTGTTATTAGTAAATAAGAATTTGCTTTAATTTTTTTTTAAATCGTCTATAATAAATGTTTCCATTTATCATAAAACTATTTAAACTGGCTTTATTTGCCCGAAACGGAAGATATTTCAGGTTATTCTAGTAAAATGACGGAATCATTGCTATTGTCTGGGAGGCAATAATTATTGTTCGCTGAAAGGCGTACATAAAATTTTATTTACAACCCCTTGTGCGCAGCAGGGTTGTATTTTTATGAGCTTTTGACGTTACGTTAATATGCTGCAGGGACGTTAATATTGCTAAGTTTATTAGCATGTTTAGGTACAATGTATTCTGTATATCTTTGGTATAACAATTTTTAACCAGCATCTATCCAAAGTGGTATTTTGTATTAAGTCATAAAAATGTAGTAGGATATAACATGATAACATTTTGATTTGATTTAGGGATAACTTCATGAAAAGGTAAAATATTTCAGACGCCGAATGATTTATTAATAAATATATTTTAAAGAGGGAAAAATTTCCAGAAAAAGCTGGTGTAAGAAATATTGTCATGACAATAGGGCATTTTTTCAAAAAGTTTTAAAATGAAATCAAAAATATGGAAATTATGTTTTAAAATGTATTTTTTAGGACTTGCCTGTTTGGTCTTGTATCATATTACATTCTGTCGCCTACAAATAGCCTTGAAATATACAGTATAATATAATATTAATAAACGTCTTTTATTTTGATAAACAAAGATAACAATTACAAAGACTAATAATAATAGGCAGACAAGCAAAAGCGGGGCGCAGTCTAGCCACAAAGGCTACTCTACTGAACCGCACATTGCTTGCTAAAATAATAATAAAAAATATAATAGAAAAAATTATGAGTGTACAGATATTATATTAATATAATAGAAAGGAGAAATAAAAAAAATATTGGTTCAAAAAGTTAACATTCTAGAAAAAAGAAAAATACGCTACATTCTAACCTGATGGAGAAGACGACAACTACATGATTCGAAGAATGACCTGCAAAACATTGATAAAAATAATAATTTAACAAAAATAATTAACAAAGTTGTTCATTTTGAAAACTAAGGAGATATTTTTTTATATTGCAATTTAAATTTGTTACTATCAAGGAAAACCAGTTCATTAGAGGAGTTGTACAATTTAACAGAGTTGTAGGTAAATGATCTCTGAAACATTAAACTCTGATGCTGAGTCACCGTCAACCTATTAGGACATGTCACGGGAATGTATATTTTCACGAAATACAAACCTACTTTTTAAAGAAAGAGGCAGAGCCGGATTATTTAGAGTTTCAACCAAAAAAATCCCCAAATGTAAAGTTCTACGGTTATTCATTACTAACCACTTAAGATTTTTAAATGTATGACAAATATGATGAAATTTTCGAAGTCTAAAAATAAGGCGTGAGCATGTATTCTGTACCCTTTGTATTCTATTCCGCTGCTACATCAAGGCATGGCCCATAAATGAAATAGAGAAAAAGAATTAAGCTGGATAAAACGAGACTCTCACACAGCATTTTACGTAATTTAAAATTTAGGACATGATGGTTGTTGTATAATACTCTTAAAGACATATGTGACTTTTGAATTGGTTTCTTGACATACTCCCTAAACCTTAGTTCAGTATCCAGGATTATACCAAGATTTTTAGCTGTTTTAACTACGAGGAGCCTAACACCATCAATAAGAACTATATTGATATTATCATTCAAAAAGTCAATTTTGTTCTTATTTCCAAAAAGCATTAAGAATTACTTCAATGGATTTAACCTTAGATTGTGATCTAGAGAAAGTTGACATAACATGCTTAAATCTTCGTTAAGCAAATTCGATGCATTTATATAGTCTTGGCAGTCGAAATGAAGGTACATTTGTGTATCGTCTGCATATGCCTGAACCTTACAGTGCTTTAAAGGTTTTAAAATATCTGAGGTATAGATAATAAATAGAAGAGGTCCAATGATAGATCCTTGAGGTACACCAGACAAGATTTGAATTTGTTTTGAATAATTGTTTTTATTGAAAATTTTTTGGCACCTGTTGTTGAAGTATGATCAAATAAGATTTATATAGGGATGATTCTTCAAAGCCATAATATTTTAATTTTGCCAGCAAAAGTGAATGATTAAGGGTATCAAAGGCTTTTGAAAAATCGAGAAGAACTAACGCACTATTTAATTTCTTATCAATTGCTGCCATTATATTCTCATCTGTAATTTTAACAAGTGCGACAGCCGTATTAAAGTCCTTGCTAATGCCACATTGACTATCCGGAATTATTTTGTTAATGACACAGTATTGAAATAATTGACCATACAAAACTTTTTCAAAAATTTTGGAAAGCAGGGGCAATATACTTATGATTCGAAGATCATTAAAAGTTAAAGGATTATTAATTTTGGGCAGTGGTTTAACAACAGAAATTTTTCATTGATCTGGAAAATAGTTAGCCTCTAGACAGCAGTTGGTAATATGTGTGACATACTGATCTACGTGGGGACTATTTTGACATTGTTAAAGACATACCAGTTGCACCAGATGCATTGGAAGTGATGGAGTGAATTATTTTGTGAATATCTGGTATATATATATACCCATTATCATCAATAGAACTAATTTAAGTTTATAGGGCATTTTCCAAATTTATTATTTATTTCACAAATTATTCATTTTAGAACTTGCCTGCTTGGTCTTGTCTCATATTACTTCCAGCCTCTTTATGCAACAATATATTAATTATTATTATTTCTACTTAAAATCTAGTCCAAGCATATTTTGCAAACTGCACAAAAACGTCGGACGGCTTGTTTTATTTATACTGTCCTAATAAGGACAATCAATATAAATAGCAGGTCGATAAGCATGGACGATAATCTTAGCTGAGTTTTCTAAGTGTCACTCTGAAAACATTAGAAACTACGCCCTAGACGTCTGTCGACCAGCGTCCCTTAAAGCTGCGCCCCAAGGAACCCGTTATATTAAATGTATGTACGTCATGTAAATATAGTAAGTACAAAGTTAAGAACTAGTGATATTTACTTGTGTACGAATTGTAATCCCTAATTATTGTTAAAAAACTGTTTCGAGAACTTGTCTGTCTTTTATTTCCACGTTCACGCACCCCAAGCGTGACAGTTCTTGGAGGTGCCATATTTGGCGTGACATTTGACCAACGAGAACAAGCAAGCAATTGCCCTTGATACCTCTAAATAACCGACAAATCAGCCAGGCATAAAATAAATAACCATTTTTGTTTTAATTAGTATCCCAAATTAAATTTCAATAAATAATAGTTGTCAATATTAGTAAAACAATATATTATAAATATTGTGCATATTATAATATCATTTGTTTATTTTTGACCTGACCGTGACCAATGTGAACATTAATAATAATAATTGTGTCACTAGTGATATGTACCTACAGTATACAGTCGTCGTATTTAATATTTCTCGAATTAAATACAAGTAACAACAATTCCTTTAAATTAAATAAAAACAAAAAAAATTATTGCCCTTCCAATGTAGGCCAAACTGGAAGATTTGTCTGCTTGTGTAGGTATTTTTTCGTCCGAAATAATTAAATCAGGTTTTTACTGCCTTTTGTTCTCTTTGGTTTTTAGAAATAATATACTTATAAATTTTATTGGGAAACGAAACAAAAAGTATACAACCAGTGTATTATCATCGCCAGCGGGTAACTGGAACGACAATAATAAGAATTCTAAAACCTCTGCGGCGCTAACTAGGCACAAGGTGGAATTAGTGCCAATCGTAAGTAGCATATTTATTCTCGCCAACGGGTAACGGGAACAAGAATAAAAAACTAATTTGTACTGTCGGTAAAAACCTATACAATCTCGCCCGCGTTAACTAGGCACAAGGTAGAAATTAGTATAAACCGAAAGGGTTATAGCAACACTAACCTTGCAAGCGTTAATAGGCACAAAGTAAGATTACTAATAGCAAAAGTTTGTATAATGCTAATCTCGCTAAAGTAAACTAGCATGAGACAGGACTATGGCATGCTTTTAGAGAAAATATTTTTGTAACTACGTTTTCCTGACAATAATAATAAAAGTTAATTACTTAATAGGGTAGGATGGTCCTACCAAGGAAAACGATCTAAGCTCCTCCACCAATTAATACACCAAATACGGCACCTCGACAATACGTCACGCTCGGGGAGTAGCGTAGCAACAAAAAGCAGACAAGTCCTCGAAACGTAAGATGTTGACGATAATTAAGGGTGTATATGTCGTAGGCTGATAGTGAAATCCGTCATTTCATAAAAAGCCTAGTCATATCATGAAGCGTCGCTAAAAGGTATATTGGCAACTGGTTTGTTCGTTGTTCCAAGAGCATTTTTTTCAATTTTTTCAACTTATATTATTTTATAAAAATAAAATTTAAATTAAATTTTAAAAAAATGCTCTGGGAACAACGAACAAACAAGTTGCCAATATACCTTTTAGCGACGCTTCATGATATGACTAGACTTTTTATAAAATGACGGATTTCACTATCAGCCTACGACATATATAATATAACGAATCCCATGAAGCGTAGCTTTAAGGAACGATGGTCGGCAGAAGTCTAGGACGACGAGCGTAGTGGCGTAATATTTGCGTCTGGGCCACTCTCGCAGAGACACTTAGACATTTAGAAGACTCAACAACTATGAGTATCGCCCAAGCTTGTCAACTTGCCATTCATATTGTTCGTCCTTTGTTTAATTAGAACAGCAACAAAATCAAACAAGCCGATTGACGTTTCTGTGCAGTTTGCACAATAAGCTTGGACTAGATTTACAGTAGAAATAATTAGATGTGACATGATAAGACATTGTGATTGCATTATTAAAATAGAAAAAAAATGTTAAATACCTAGGGGTATACTTGGACCAGCATCTACACTAGAACGAACAGACAAAATACGTTACAGAAAAACTAAGAACACTAATTTACAAATTCCTCCAACAAAGACATATTTTAGATCAATAAAAATGGTTTATTTCTCCCTTCTTGACGCAATTCTTGGTTATGGATTGGCAATTTGGGTCTTAGAATCAAAAATATCTTTTAAACCGCTGAAAACTATACAAAAACCATAATTGGACCCGTTATGCAATAGGGGACCAACTAACAAAAACATATTCCTGAGTAAAAAACAAAAACCGTACTTAAGTTATTACTTAAAACAATAGCCCCTGTGAAAGAAAAAAGCTGATTTTTTTAGCATTTTATTTATTTGTGAGTATATCAAGGTAACAGTAAAAAAATTAACAGAAAATTTTCAATTTAACAAGAAAAAAAGCACTTGGTTCCTTATTGCAAAATATTTTTTTGTGAGAATCAGTCATCTTCTATTTCGAAATCTAGATCTGCGTTATATCCCTCTAGGTCTTCCTCGATTGTATCATCACCAATAAGGTTCACATAAAATGGATGGTCCGCCAGAGGAATTAAGTGTGGGTAGCCCTTTATATCTTTGAGTTTTGCTTCTGCTACAGGTTTTCCGTCAGGCCAAAGATGTGGTAAATGTCTAGAAAAAGGTGTTTTGTGTGGTTTTCCCTTTGCTTTTTTAATATTTATTTCTTTATAGTCGTCGGAGTCTTCATAGTTTGTTTTGATGAAAATACTATAGGGACTTTCTTTTAAAACCTTTATTTCTTTAATTTTGAACCAGTTGATCTTTTCTTTTTCGCAGCTTTTTTTTCTGTTAATGATTTCTTTTTCGAGCATCTTGGTGCTCACAAAGTTTTTCTTTTCCATGGATACTACCTCAATGGAATGCTTCCTTCTGCAGAATTTCATAACCTGAATGTAATCCTCAGGAGAATACAGTTTAGTGTGCCTTTTAAGAACACATTGTACATCCCCAAAATCACTGGTTATATTGGGCAGGAAACTATGCCCTGATACTAAAAAGCGCAGCTCTATACTTTCGAGATGTGTAGATACTTCAAGAGCACATTTTAATAGAAGCACCATTTTGATATTGCGGTTTTGCCCTCCGCATGAGTCGCTCCATAATATAAGGTCATATAATATCATATCCACCACCCACAGTCAGTTCTTCACTACCTAAGATGCAATACTGAAATGAAACATTATGCATTATGCAAAAAGATTCCAAGAAACATTGGTTCCCCAATATTAAAGAAGTTTTAACAGACATTTTGCAATAAGGAACCAAGTTAACTTGGATCTTCGTTAAAAATTACAGAGCCCTCACTTTGGAATTTTCAGTTGGTTCTTTGGTTTAATAGATGGCGCAACTTGTGATTATGAACTTGGTTTTGTGTTGCGAAATGTGGGAAACCATATTAAAGTTTGGAAGAAGGGACTAACTCATTCCTAATCAAAATGTACTTTGGTCCCTTATTGCATAACGAGGTCCAATTATAATAATATTTAAAAAATACATCCTACCAAAGCGTTATTTCAAAATGCTAACTTGATTTCATTGGAGTTAATAATTGCCAAAGTGATAGTTAAATCTATGATGAAAATAAAGACTATAAAGAATACGAAAAATCAGGCACTAGGGGTGCAAAAAAACTAATAGCACCTAAAATGTTTTTTTTTTCAAAGACTCAGTAGCATATTTTGTATGTTGGATCAAAAATTTTCAATGTCCTTCCAGATATTTTCAAAAAAAATTAAAATTCTGGATATTTATGACAACAAAGTTGAATTAAAGACAATTTTATTGTGATTTTGTTTATTTGTACTGTTCATTTCACATACTGGCGTTGAATCTGATTATGTATGGTCTATTTTTTATAATTTTTACCAGTATTATTTAAATAAATAAATAAAATTTTAAAAACTAATAAATAAGAAAGGTCCTAATTATCATTATAGGTTAAATTTGAAATTACAGCTAAGCTTTAAAAAAAACAGCTAATATCTTCAATAATATTCTTGTAGCTTTGTGTCATTTAAAATTCAGAAATAAAACCTAACAAACCCCTAATTGTTCTTGAACGATAATTATAATTATTTTTTTTTTTTTGGTAAAAAAAATCTGTAAAAACCTGCCTGTAAACCCCATACCGGTTCTTCTCATTTTCCGTTATCATAAAGAAAAGCTTACTTTTTAGACAGAAAAGAAGCTTAAAACGGCGCGTAAAACTTTTGTAAGTCTTTGTCTGATTATTGTATTTCTTCTTTAACCCTTAATTGGGTTTTGCTTCGCTTCTTTTTTGGCAAAGTAAATCTCCTGAGAACGGCTTAATTTATTTGTTACTGTCGCTGGCTCGGCAAACTAACCTTTAGAATTATTTCCTTTATTTACCTTAAGAATGAATTGATTGCCATTTTCTAATAGGATTTTTACCTCTAACCAGCGAAACGAAACGGTTTAAAATTTAGTCCGGTTTAGTAACTATAGAAATTAATCGGTTATTTATAAAAGCGATTATACAGGGTGTTATGGAAATAGCCTGTTTTATTTCAGCGAGTAAATTCTGATATGAAAATAAATTGCAGAAAATAATATATTACATAACAAGTGTTGATAGTGGTACTCTCCAAACGAAGAGGTATTTAGCACGAGGCGTAAGCCGAATGCAGAAGTTCTCCGAGTATGAGAAAATCACTTTTAGATTAGGATTTCAAATTTTTTCATAATAACTTAAGATTAAAAAGAACTAAAATTTAACCACAATAACTTGAAAATTAGCTAAAGACTAAAATATGATATTATTTTCAATATAATCAAATAACTTACCAAGATTCAATTCTAATATCCTACGCCTTTTGATTTCTGCACAAGTATGGAGGACTTGAGGTAGGAGGCCGATCGCAATGCATTGGATTCGGTCCCAAATTAGCATCGGTAATTCAACTTTACGAGTCGCCGTAAGATGGCGTTCGTGTTCGAAGTGGGCTATCAAATAAATAGTTTCTTATTGACGCGATAACTATTTTTATTTAAATTAGTTCTTTAAGGAACAAATAAGGACTTTTATATAAGGTTACACTTACTTTGTTATACTTATTAGTAAACTCGGCCTGTATAAAGTTCCAACGATGCTTGGTTTTTAAAATACAGGGTATTAAACATTCTAGCTACAGAGATTATTGGTCTATAAACCAATTTTAACTTACCTTTGGAGCTAGAAAGAGATTAATTTGGCTGCGTTTCCTCTCTAAAGAAGATCCTGTCTTACACCCCGACACAAAGCAAACTTTACTTTTATAAATTGTACCATTATTCATCATAAATATGGAAATCAATTACAATACAACGTTATTTGCCTTGTCTTGCCTTCAAACGTTATTTGTTATTTCGAAAAATAAAATGTCAATTGTCAGAAGTAAAAGTAAAAAACGAAGAAGACGACATCAGCCCACTTGCGAAGCGAGAGCATCTATCGGCCACTAGCGAACTAACCAAAAAACCGGGACAGAAATTGAAAATGCTGCCATTGTCGATCGGCCTCCTACTCTCTAGTTCTCCATATGCACAAGGATTGTCAGTATACAACATGAACGGAGCCGCCTTCAAAGATTGATCATAAGAAACTGTTGAGAATTATCTTCAAACTTACATTATTTCATACTTTAAAGAACATTTTCAAAACCCGATTTATTTTTTTTTATATAAAAAATTCATCCATCCACGGAAAATTCGTTATTTAGTTCAATCCAAAAGTTTGAAACTACAAACTTTAAAATAGTTTTCAAATGGCAAGATGCAAACTTTTAAGGTACACAAATTTCACTTAGTGTGAATGGTTTAACGACTTGAAGAAAAGATTTTAAAAGTTCGGAATATGTTTGGTAAAGTTCTGCTCACATTTTGCGGGAAACTAGTTTTATTTTCTATTATGTTTATTTTTTATGACAGTAAGGTCGCTTTGGGCTTGATGTGGCTAAATAAAGAGGACCGAAAAATACTAGGAGCTAGGCCAAATAACTACTGAACTACTCACGTATTTTAATGTAATAAAATTTACTGAATGTTTATATAAGTACAGGGTTTATTCCGGTTTGGGATTTGGTGGGAAATAAAAAAAAATATTTTTTCTTTCCGTTTTAAGTTTTGTTTGACTAATATTCAAAAGTTTTATATTTAGAATAAAATAATATTATGAACATAGTCATGTATGCCTTTTTGTAAATGATAAATTTATTTGAGAGTCTAGCTTAAAGGTAATAAGAGTACTTCATTAGGAAGAAGTAGAGCACAAGCCAGAATTGAACTTTATTAATTTTTTCTCTATTAAGAAAGGCAACTAGGAAGTATAATTTTAGGGAATGTAATTTGGGGTAAGGGTTTTAGTGTGGTTAATAATAATTTAACTAACAAACGGCCTAACGAGTATAAAGTACATGTTTATTATTTCTTTATTTAAATGTTCTCAAACATTGTGTTGTGTTTAGTATTTACTTCTAAACAACATTTTTTAATAAAAAGATAATCTTTTTCGTTTAAGGTTACTTTTGCTATATAATTTTTTTTCAATTTCACGACAAACCCCTAAAGACTAACGCGACTGTTTATTGGTTTGAGTTTTAGAATTTCCGATGATGCAGAAATGAGTGCCACATCGGTATTTGATGAAATCGAACAATACAAATTTTTCCCATATGCTGCGTAAATTCTGACCATCACAATAAACAAGTTATGTTTTTTAAAATCGGATACTCTGATTTTTTAGGGTTTTCTTTAAATTCATTTAAAAACTTCCCACCTAGATTTTCCTGCTTTAAAATGAAAATGTGGAAAATCGCTCGGACCAGTCGATTTTTATTTCGAGAGGGACATCTACTGCGTATATTGTCAATCTTGTTACTTTAAGCCCCTAGGAGGGAGGGGGGGTAAGATCTAAATCTTAAATGGATACCCCTATTTTATATGATTTTTTTGGATTCTGCATAAAATTCTGAACATTTTTTAATAAAAGCATTATTAGTCTATACTTAACAGTTTTCGAGATATTTACTCTTGAAAAATTACATTTTTGAACTTTGACAGCGTCTAGCTTTCTAACTGTACGTCTTTGAGCAAAACGGCTTACATGTCCCTATCTTCGATTTTTATTATCTTTCCAATAGTGTGAACTTTCGGTTAAACCGGATGTAAGAAATATAGTACTTCTGGTTTGACCGGAAGGTGACACTATTGGAAAGATAATAAAAATCGAAGTAGGGACGTGTAAGCCGTTTTGCCCGTTTTGCTTACATGTCCCTATCTTCGATTTTTATTATCTTTCCAATAGTGTGAACTTTCGGTTAAACCGGACGTAAGAAATATATTACTTCCGGTTTGACCGGAATTTTACACTATTGGAAAGATAATAAAAATCGAAGTAGGGACATGTAAACCGTTTTGCACAGTTAGAAAGCTAGACGCTGTCAAAGTTCAAAAATGTCATTTTTCAAGAGTCAATATCTTGGAAACTGTTAAGTATAGACTAATAATGCTTTTATTAAAAAATGTTCAGAATTTTATGCAGAATCCAAAAAAATTATATAAAATAGGGAAATCCATTTAAGATTTAGATCTTACCCCCTCTCCCTCCTAGGGGCTTGAAGTAACAAGATTGACAATATATGCAAAATATGTCCCCCTTGAAATAAAAATTGACGGGTCCGAGCGATTTTCCACATTTTTATTTTAAAGCAGGAAAATCGAGGTGGGAAGGTTATAAATGAACACCCTGTATATCTATAGTTAAAAATATGTTATTAGTTATACTTAGTACAAAAATATTTTCCAAAGTTTAAAATTTATTTCTCTATACCCTTACCTTGGCCTTGCCAGGCGCCTTTTAATTTATTTGTTATTTTTCAGTTGAAATATTTTTACCGGGATATTATTGAGGGATGGAGTTTTGGTTTAATTTATAATAGAAATTATTATAGAAGAAAGATTTTTCTTAGCTTAAAGAAAACTCCGGAACCAAAACTTATATTTTTGTAATTGTTGTTTTTTTATTCTGTTGCTGGGCGCTTTCCAGTAAAACAAAATGGGTATTGGGTAGCCACTAAAACTACCAAAGATAATATTTAATATATTTTAATCCTTTTATTTGACAGAATAGGCAAGCTAAAGGGCAACAAAAACACATGCGTTTTGAAATAAAGATTCTGAAGTTTTGCTGCAGTAGCAGTACTAAAAAACTCTTCTTAGCGTTTTTGCAAGCACACACTCATATGCCACTCTTAAGACAAAATAAACGGACACCGCGTGAACTACACATAAGCACAGAATATTGCTATTGCGTAGCTATATATTCTGTGAAATAAGGTTCAAAGTTAACCACCACCTGCCGACCTGTCACATAAAAATTATAGTGTATTACTCCCGCCTGATTAAATTGCTGTATGTTACGCCACCGTCAGCGACTTCCCAGGCATATGTTTAGTATCGGTTAAAGTAAATCAATATGATAATTTTTGTGTAAATAACAGAATAAATCATACTACTAATTTACTGATTTAATGCTGTTAATTTATTGTGTGCTGTTGTACAGCCTCCTGGCATACACTAACAATGACCTATTAGGCTACAAGCGCTCTGCAACTTCATTAAAAAATGCTCTTATCTCTAGCTTTCTGAATAACCAGTTTCCTAATCTTCTTTTCTGGCACCCCTTTAAAATCGCCAAATCCATTTTTTTTACTTTATGTCCAATAATTAGTGATTCTTCTTTTGGCGCTGGCATTATGCGTTCAGGTAAAATAACAATGCTGCTTGTCTTGGAGAATTTAATTCACGGGGAAGCGTAAGTTGGGTTTGTTCGAATGTTGAATATCATGAAGACCACTGTTTCCGCCATCTGAAGTCAATGTTGAGCAACAATGCTGTTGTTCTTTAAAACTGATATTTGCGTCAATGCTCTGGATATTAGTTGTATCGGCAGCAATAGCAAAAGTCAGCTTCAGTAAATATATTGGGATTCGGTTGAGAAATTCCAGTAGCACGAAAAGTATTATGTGCTGTAGGAATAGTTGCCGCTTTTTCAAAGGCTTTGCCAACCAATTCAGCTATCTGAAATTATGTAATAACACGTCCCGCATTGGTTCGTAACCACTGGTTTGTAGCATCAGAATAGTATACTGATAATTATTTTATGAAGCCCACATCAAGGGTTTGAAGACGATGTGTACAGTGAGGCCGGAATGATAAAATATGCACACCACTTTCACGCGCTAAGTTTATTGGATCCATATTCTTCGTGTGGTTTGCATGATCATCCAGAAGTAGCAATACCGGATTATCTACCGAAGCCTTTGAAAATGAAACAAGTCTTTGAAACCATTTTATAAAAATATCTTTCTGAATTCAACCACTTTAATGACATTCTGCCCAGGAACCAATCAATTCAATCATTGATTTCGAATAGCAGTTTAAAAAAAATCTTAACTAATACTTATTTAAATCCGCTTGCTCTTGCAGCAGATGTGGCCTCTGGTTTCCGTAACGTGAGGTCTAGATTCCTCTTCAAAACGTTTTCCAGCCAGTACCTGCCAGCTAATCTTGCATCTCGGACCAAATTGTGTTCAATATAATTTTTTCTGCAAGATCATATGCCAGAGATCTTAAATCTTTCGTTATGCTTAAATCTTCTTCCTGGTCATCTCTAAATACAGGAATAAAACACCCCATCTTTTCAGTTGCTGCGCTGTTTATAACTTCATTTGTTTTATACTTCTCTATTCTCCGTTTTAAAGTAGTCATGGGAACATTATAAGTTTCAGCAGCCTTTTTGTACCCTATAACTTTATAGAGACCATTTCTATTGCATGTTTCCATTCTCTAGCCATTTCTGTCTTTCTGATTATCTTTTCTACTAACCATCTAAAAAAACAGAAGATAATAATATCTTGATTTGATGAAGGTATAATGGACCCATAAAGCAGAACGGTCCAGATAGTCCATTTTACTCGGTCCATTTTGCCATACCAAAACAAATACGAATTTTCTGAGGTTATGTTACCTAAATAAAAAATGTTTTTATAAAGCTAATAATATATTCCTGTTACAAAAGAAAAAAATGGCTACACTTTATAGTAAGTACATAACAAAAAACGGTTAGAAGCGCGAAAAATTTTACAATAAAATGAATAAATAACAACTAACCGTGATTCAAGATTGCTTAGATGTAAAGTATTTTAAACCTACCAAGCGCCAAGAGATGGCGGTCAAAGACTATGATATTATCAAATGGACATTTTTACCTGCAGGGCCCGTTTTACCTTTCTTTCCCCTAATTGTACTTCAAAGATGGGTATTTGCCGAATTTTTTGATAAAACGAAGTAATAAAAGATTGATAAGAAAATGAAATTATATATTCAAAAATAATTTAAAGCAACCCAAACTAATTAATTACAATAAAACTTGATTGATTTATGTAGAGTTACAAAAATACTTTATCATTAACCAACCACTTTGAATGTGACATCAATGACATTGACTTTGATACTGACATTGCGTCACCTTGGAGTTATACTGTGGTATGTGCAGTAAACCAAGTTTTGAGAAAAAGCGTTATGAAAAATTGGCTTTTTGTTACAGTGCTATAGACAGACCTACACTTAAGAAAATTTGTACTTAGTTAGTTTCATTATAATTATTACGGTTTTTTAGAAAAAATATACACATATAAATTGTTTTTTCTATATTTTGGCCACTAGAAAAAACACATACAATTATGTAACTCTATTTTTTTATTAGTTATGAAAACATACAACTCTGTAACGTTACAAAAAAACAAAATAACTACAAACAGGAATATAATCCAGAACTAGAGAAATAAATATGTTAGGCATTATCATTTTTGGGAAGTATAGCCATATAGTATGCCTTATCCACCTCAGGAATCCACTCACTAGCACACTAACTCAACGACCCAACCAAATAAAAACAAAGTTGTATGTGTATTATTTGTGACCATAGGAATAAAATATAAAATTACAAAGGTGTATGTGACACATATACAACTATGAGACTCTAAAAATCGCAATTCAAGTTGATACAACAATGTATTTATGGTTGCCAATGACATATGGTGTAACATACAACATTGTAATTCTCTGGAAGGCAAGTTTGAGGTACATACAACTTATTAACACCAAAAAGTCAATTTCAGAAAAAATGCGACATACAACAGTATAACTCTAAGGTGACGATTGGGCTAAATTTCACATAGGGAATTTTTCAAAAGATTTTGCGTTTTAAATGCTTGCGACTTCTAAGTAACTTTTCGAGGTGTATAGCAAATTATTTAGTCAAAATGTTATTTGTTTAAAATCGTAAGTATTCGAAAATTAAAAAAAAAACTGATTTTTTTGAATAAGTGATGATAAAAAGGTAAATTTTTTTTCGATTACAAATATGTTTTTACAGAGCACGGCACATTGTATAAATACCAACCCAAGAATTTAACTTCTGAAACAATAAGCGTTGATTTACGCGACTCGTTCCGCCAGGGCGCTTTGTACGCCATGTAGGTGCTTTTTATAAGCATGAGTTTGAAAAATTAGAAATGCAAAATAAAACAAAAACTCTGTTATTTGTTTGGTGGCCTCATCATAAAAGAATGTACTCGGTTGAAATTTAAAATTCTAAAATGGGCTTATTTGATTTTTAATATTATCTATCTGGGGATATTATTTTCATATAAAAAAATATTTTTTTTTAAATATTTTTGGTACTTTTGCTATTCTAGCACAATTGCTACATTGTACTTCATTTTCTGTAAATCAGTGAGTCAATCTAGTTGCCATGCTGTAGCAGATATCTACTTTGCGCGCAGCTCCGATTTTGAATATCTTTATTTCTACATTCATGCAGAGAAGTAACATTTCGTGAAATAAATTTCTTTTTGAATTAGCTGTGTAGCTTAGTACTATATATTTTTTTCTATTCCCAGTTCATGTTATCCATAGAACAAGTCGCAAACTGTCTCTTGTATAGTGTAAATGAGGGGAAAATGGGGAAAATTTTCTAGAATGTACTCTCTTTTCTGGAATGTACTCCCACCTTTATTACAAACAAAATAAATATTCCGTGTAAGTATTCTTCCGACTTTTTCGGAAATATTGGAAAAGATTGTGGCTATGTAGCTTACCGACTTTAAAAACTCATACGAAGTTCTCTCCCTAAATTAATCAGGTTTCCGACAGCTTCATAGTACTTCTACCGATTTACTAAAGGTTTTTGATGATCTTTACAAGGCTTGTGATCAAGGAAATAGTTGTGTTTTTCTTTTCAATTTTAGTGAAGCTTTTGGCACGCTTGACCACAATGTTTTGTTTTTCAAATTATAATTCTTTGGTGTAGGTAATAATGCATTTAAATTTTTTAAAAGTTATCTTTCCGATATTTTCCAAATTTTTTATTGCTGGGTATTTAGTATTATTTCTCCGCTATTATTTTCCTTGTATTCTTCCGATTTTAGTTGGTTCTCGAGAATATGTATTATTAACCACCAGGACAAAGAGGATAAATAAATCTACTACTTATTTTTTCTTAATGATACCTATGAGGCCTCTAAAGCCATCAATAAAGATCCTCAAACTGTATCTAATTATTCGAAGGATGGATTGATCTTAAATGCTGGTAAAACTAAAATGATAATATTTGGTAAACAAAAAGATTTATTAGTAAATAATGCTAATTTTCAAATAAAAGTCGATAACAAAATGCTTGAAGCTAAGGACAATGCTATGAACCTGGAGGTGGTTATGGAGAGCCATCTAAGGTTTGACCAACGAACTTCCGGTCTTCTTCAGAAAGGCTATGCCAAACTCAAAGTGTTTTATGTGCACAAAGACTATT
Source organism: Polydrusus pterygomalis (assembly GCA_963969555.1). NCBI lineage: Eukaryota > Metazoa > Arthropoda > Insecta > Coleoptera > Curculionidae > Polydrusus > Polydrusus pterygomalis. The sequence goes on along the minus strand of OZ018376.1, from coordinate 104,737,244 downwards.
TGCCTTCAGATATCAAGATTAAGCTATGTGAGAATTTGATTCTTTCAGGTCTATCGTATGCTAATGTTGTTTACTAACCGGCTCTGTTGGCGAGAAGTAGAGAGAGTTTACAGAAGTTGCAAAATAGTTGCTTAAGATTTTCCAACGGGGCCCGTAAATGATATCCATATGAAACCTTTACATAGTAATTCAAAGTAGTTTAAACGGAATGAGCATTTCCAGTTTCATTTTGCAACTCTGGTGCAAAAAATTACAAATTTTGGAACCTACTATTATCTTAGGAAGAAACTTGTTTAATATTCATGGCAGGGACACAAGACATAATCGACTGTTGACAGTGCCAAGACATGTTTCAGCCATATTTCAGAAATCCTTATTGAATAATGCAACAAAAATCTACAACAGAAAATCTGCAAATTTAAAGCTATTCATAAAATACCAGCTTTTAAAAAAACTATCAAGCATTTTATCCTTGAAAATCACTAGTTGGGTATGGGTAAATATTAATGGTGTGTAAATTAATTATCTTTATACTTTTTTTTAATTTTTAAATTATTGTTCTTTCGTTACAAAACTATAAGACTAATTTATTGTTTCTTTTCTAATTCTAGATTGTTTTATAATTATTAATTTCGACTTTATTGACACTGCTAAATATGTTAATGCTTATATTTATGTACAGGGTGTTCATTTGAAAACTTCCCACCTCGATTTTCCTGCTTTAAAATGAAAATGTGGAAAATCGCTCGTACCCGTGACAGCGTCTAGCTTTTTAACTGTACGTCTTAGAGCAAAACGGCTTACATGTCCCTATCTTCGATTTTTATTATCTTTAAAATAGTGTAAACTTTCGGTTAAACCGGATGTAAGAAATATAGTACTTCCGGTTTGACCGGAAGTTGACACTATTGGAAAGATAATAAAAATCGAAGATAGGGACATGTAAGCCGTTTTGCTCTAAGACGAACAGTTAGAAAGCTAGACGCTGTCAAAATTCAAAAATGTCATTTTTTAAGAGTCAATATTTCGGAAACTGTTAATTATAGACTAATAATACTTTTATTAAAAAATGTTCAAAATTTTATGCAGAATCCAAAAAAATTATATAAAATTGGGGTATCCATTTAAGATTTAGATCTTACCCCCCCTCCCTCCTAGGGACTTGAAGTAACAAAATTGACAATATACGCAAAAGGTGTTCCCCTCGAGATAAAAATTGACGGGTTCTAGCGATTTTCCACATTTTTATTTTAAAGCAGGAAAATCGAGGTGAGAAGTTGTCAAATGAACTATACTAATATTAATTTACATGGAGGCTAGATTGAGTAGACTCGCTAAATCTTGCCGCCATTTTTCTTTTATATTTTGTAGGGAATTTTTTGTTAGAATATTACATTTAGTATTATTATTATTCCCTCAAACCACAAATAAGCTAATTAATTGTTTGGGGTTTGTTTGTCTCGTGGTGGCTTAATCTTATTTCTTCCTACGTATCTATTGCCATGCCTGGGAAGACTGGGCGGATTTTTTGCTTTTTTGGTAGCAGGTCCTAGTTTATTAGCTGGAACGTATTATACGAGTGACTGTCCTATGATCCGGTTACTATACCTTCCACCTAGATAGAAATGGTAGTATAGAGTCTATGCCATCGCCAAATTAGGCGAATTGAATTCCAATCGAGGTTCCCCTTAGGTATTCCTTTTTAAATTAATTATTGCATGACTTAAACACTTATTCACCGAATTAATTTTAAACGACGTTTATTAATTACACATCATTATTTTCTCTCCCATAATAATTGTAAACGAGTAATTGTAAGTTTTCTAATTGATTACAGTTTTCTTACGATATTCGGTAAGCGTAATTTCCAGATACATAACAGGGAGTGTAATATATTTTTCCAAAGAAAAGGGTTAAATGTATATTTACTATTTCTCATTTCAGCTCAATTACTTTATTCTGAAAACATTTTTAACCTTCGCACCTTATATAGGGTGTTATTTTTAACTGGATTAAATTTAGTATTAAAAAAATTAAAAAGACAAACGACCCACTATTTGCTTTTGCCTTTCGGTAATACCGACGTAATTTATATTATTGTAAATTTTTTTTGACAAACCCCTTGTCTAAAGTAAAATAAATTCTTGACATTATGTACCTACCATATCCGGAGTTATTTGGCGAATTTCTTGTATAAGTGGTTGCCTAATTTCGTCTTAATTTTCTGGTTTTGTTACGTAAACTTTTGCTATTAGGTGGCCCCAAGGGAAATAATCTAGAAAATTAAGGTCCAGCGATCATGGCGTCCATCCAATAATACCCTTTTTCCTATCCAGCGATTTGTGAAAACTTCACTTAAATATTGGCGAACATTTATGGTGCAATGAGGAGGAGCACCATCCTGCTGTAACCATATTCGATCATCATGAAGATCTGCGTCTGCATAATGATAAAATAAAGCAATCAATGCTGTAATACGTTCTGCAAAATATCCAGCTATGTATGGGCATACTTTTAAGGAGTATTTTGGTCTAATGACGCGGTCGCCAATTATGCCTGTCCAAACATTAGGGTCTTTCGGAAGCTGGGAGTGAGGATTTTTTGCGGAACAATATTGATAGTTCTTTTTATTGACAACAGTTAGTACAAAAACACTATTCTGTAAAAAGGATCCAGTCCAAATCTACTAAATGCTGATCAAGTGCATTCATTATCACTTCACAAAACTGAAGACGGTGGTCTGGATCATCTTCCAGTAACTCTGGTACCATTAACATTTTGCAAGGACGCATTTGACGTGATTTCAATAACTTGAATGCATACGTATGGCTTATGTTATTTTCTGCCGAACTGGATTAATAGGATTTTCTTAAAGAGCAAATATAACGTTTAATTGCGCGTCTTCATCCAGGCTGCCATAATGATGGTATGTCCCTAACGTGACCCACTTCAGGATTATGTCTTTTAATTTTGCTGATGGTCCTTTGGGAAACTGCTAGTAGATCAGGGTGTATTACGTGACATAAAGCTGCTACTTCTGCTTGAGTTCCCGATCTGTCGCCAAAGCCCATCATTATTAAAATTTTTATGTTGCGCTTGTTATGCAACAAGGGTGTAAAGTAGCATTTTTTTTATGAATGAGAAGTTTTTCGCACGAGCCGCAGGCGAGTGCGCAAATCACATGAGTAAAAAAAAGGCACTTTACGCACGAATTGCATACACAATTTTTTCTACTACCGGACGTTATACAGGGTCGCTGTTATGTATTGAAATGGTCGATTATTTCTTAAAGGAAGAGAGTTATCTAAAAAATATTAAGAACAAAAGTTATAGGAACAATAACAATAATAAAATTTCATATATGTACTTACAAATACGGATTTATATTCAATTTAATTGTGGACTATATGAATATTAAATGTACAGCTATTAGAATTATTAAAAGTTAATCCTTGGCTCTTAAGTCTAGAATTTACTTGTGAATCTTCACAATCCACACGTCTGCTGTTACAAGCCACATTAGAACTAGATGTAAATGGTGTATCAGTTAGCTTATTTATATTGGTTGAAACTTCAGAAGACAAATTTGATGTAATATTACTTATTTCGATTTCAGGAATATTGTCAAACGTACTAGTGGAATTAGAAGAGGAAGCATCATTTGTTAATATTTTATTCGATATGTCAATTTTTTTGCTAAGTGTACTGTCAATGTAATCCTCTGCGACGGCAGATGATTTCCATCCCCCATGCTTCTTCACTGTTATAAGGTCTCCTCCAGAATTTGCCAACATAGTGGCAGATGACCTTCGAAAAGAATGACCAGTATAACATGTTGGATTTGGCAATTTCAGATATTCAGCTATTACAGAAGGCATCTTACCAAATGTGTTTATGCCCACAGGTTGTTTCGAACATTTATTTTGGGCATATTTTAAAAATAATCTGGATGATTCAATATTAGGAGGTCTTAATGTCATATATTTTATAATGTACGATAAATAATTTATGGAATTATTTGGGTTTAGAACTGTAAAAATTCTTTCCATACCATTTTTTGAATCAGGAATTCTTATAATAAGGACTGTTTCCTTGTTCTCAACATCATTTATTGTCATTTTCATCAGTTCTTCTCTGCGACAAGCCCCAGAAATGCCAATAATAAATGCAACCTAAAATAATAAATCGTGTCGATATAAAATATATAATAACTATTAAATACAAACATTTTATAGAGAATCTAAAAGTATTAAGAACTAAGGTAAAACTTCTATAATTTTTGATATGATATTTTACCTTACCAATAGAATTAAATTGATTTAAAGTTACCTTTATCATTAAAAACTTCGAATCCGGAGCCTCCAAAATAAACTTGATGAAAATGACTTTTCTCAAATATTCCTGATTTCTTTGCTTTGTAGCCTTTGCTTCTCTGTTTAAGAAAGGCAATTAACTTGTGGTAGGTTGAAATATCTACTGAAATTTTAATTTTCAAGGTAGCCTTTAGCATGGAAAATATTGGCCACATTGTCGATGATTTATAGCTTTTTAATTCATCTGAAAAATAAGCTAGCAAAACATTTTCTGAGTACCTTGTCACTTTATTTTTCTTGCACCAACACATAAACAATGTATATTTTTGCTCGTAAATTAACCGAGACTTGTTGGGAAGCAAATTTAAAGTAGCTTCCTGTGCAGAATCTGCAATATTCGGCGGAGTGTTCTCAAAATCCGATAAATCACTGTCCATAATGTTGAGATTTAAAAATCTGAAATAAAATTAAACGAAATCATAACAATATAACACATTTGATATCACAACTCAAAACTTACCGTATTAAAATCTTCACTAATTCCTAAAATCATTAAAACACCTGGCATAAATCACAAATTGTCAACATTCAGATACGTCAAACAGAAATCGCCATTTGTCCATGGCCAACCAGACCAATTTTAAGTAAAAATGCAGGTATCCATATCAATGTAATCATTCATATTTTTTACTTTTTTTAACTAGTGCGTAAAGTAATTTACTTTACGCACTAGTTAAAAAAAGTTAAATTTTAGACACCTTCCATAGTGTGTAAAGTTAGTGTTTTACGCACGGTAGTAGAAAAATACTTTTCACTCTTACCTAACGGTTTAAACAGCACAAAATACTACAACAGATAGGTATTCACTTCTTACGAATAGATAACAAAGTGATCATTGAAATGCGGCATCAAGCAAACAAGCAACCTTATCAACATGTTTGATTTTTCTAAACATTGTGCGCTTACAAAATCCAAACTGTAGTATCAATTATTGCTAAATTGGCCAGTTTGTCCAAATAAAAAAAATAAAATCATAAGAACTGCATTTAAGTAGTTTTCTTTTAAGATTTTTAACGCTATTCAGTACCAATATCGGTATTAATTAACAATAAACCACAACAAAAATGAAATAGATATCATTTTTATGCCAAATAAGAGTTGATTATAGTATACTTACTAAGAACCGAATTGAAATTTAATTGTCGAGAAAATTTTACAAATAATAGCTTAATAAGTCAACGACTTGACTAGTTAGGTATAGTTATGGTATATAAAAATAAAGGGTCAGTTTAAGTAGCTTTTCAAATCATTGGTAATATAAAAGGAGTTATAATTTAAAAAATATACCTTCACCTTTTTAAGTAACCAAATTAACTGTGTTTTTAAACCACCCGGTATATCGCACCTAAGATTTGGTTGTAGGGTTGAAATCCCCTAGTATTATATAACTGTCCAATAAACTTAAGAGTCTTATGTTGGGTTATATAAAATTGTTTAATAATAATTAATTAGCAACTTTGATGTTGACATAAGTGACATTGGGAGAAATAATTTTCTTACAATAAAAGCGCTCCGGTTAGCGTAATTTTTTACTTGCTAATCACGCCCTTTGATTGTGAGATGCCTGTCAATGTCACTTATGTCACCGCTAAGGTTGCTAGTTAGTTAATTATTAATAAAAACCTTTGGGCAACCAAATATTAATATTTCAGAGTATTAGCAGAAAAATCAACATTTCTTTAAGTTAACGTTTTCTGTCAAATAAATTGGAATTTAATTGTTATTTTAGAAACGGTAAGAGATATGTAAATGATAACGTTAAAGTGTGTTGGGTTCCTAGACACAGCAATATATATATGGCAACGAGACTGCTGATGCGCTCGCCAGGGAGGGTGCAAGCATGTCTGCCGAACTAGCAGAGAATACTATGGCTAGACCACTGGGATCAGTCAAAGAGGATATAGATTTGATAGCTAAACAACTTGCACAAAGCAGATGGACAGGGCTGGCAACTTGTAGCATCTCCAGTTAATTGTGGCCCCTACTTAACGGCAGGAAAACCGCAGTGCTATTGAAACACAGTCGGAAGGACATAAAAAACATCATTGCCGTAGTCACCGGACATTGCCTGTTCGGTAGATACGCTGAACGTATGCGAATACGTTCAACGACTTCTGTAGAAGTGGCAGAGATGAAGAAGAGGAGGAAAGTATTCAGCATTTCTCGCTAGAAGATGGTTCAATGCCCTGGGCGAACCATTCTTTAATGATCTGGAGGAAGTGAACAGCCTGCAACTGGGTCAACCCACTAAGTTTATGCTGGCTGGTTTAAATGAACTGTCAAGCTTCTTCTACGATCCACGCCACGTCTCGTTAACCATCAGGAAGCTGATGCGGATTGGTTTCGCGGAACACGTGTGGTACCACAACGGTCCTTACAGGACTACGTGTCACTGTTTGGTCATTGCCAGAGGTCTGCAACTCTAACCAAACCTATGCTGTGTGGCAACACTGTATCATTAAGAATATTTTAGATAAATAGAGCATGTCCGCTTATGTTAATGTCAAAACTTTCAGATTGAATTGTTAGCTGGTTCGTCATATACGTCTAACGTACCACCCATCGTGAACCACCCTGTATAGTTTTATAAATTAAACGAGTAAAAAAATTTAAATTATATATTGCGTTTCTAATTTATTCTAGGGTTTGAAATTTATTTAGTCCCATTTTTTAAAAACAAAGCGAAAAAAGTGGTTTTTGTTTCGGTCAGCACTCCTGTTATTTCAAAAACATTATTCTAGAAAGCCCACGGTATGGCATAGCTTACAAAGCAGGCTGTAGAACGAGTCACGTAAATCAAAGGTTATTGTTTCAGAAGTGGGAAATTCAAAGTGTCACTTTAGGGTTAGGGTATGTCGCTTTTGTAATATAAATTTGTGGTAACTTGGATATTTAAAATTAACATAATATATTTTCATTGTCTCATCTTACGATTTAAACATATCGAAGTAAATAATTAATTGAAATTTAATACATAGTACGGAGAGAGAAAGAAGAATGTCCATACAAATCGTATGTTGCTACTCAATCTTTAGGTGCATGTAAACGATTCTGACTACTCAGAGTTTCATTTTAAATACCGTGCGAGCAAAAATTATTTAGATCAAAGAGGGCCTTGCATCTAAGGACGTAATGCTTAGCCGTAGAGCTTAATACTTGTTGGGTGTCAGTAACTACCTGCATTAACAATCAATTAGTTATTCCGTCATCTTTGACAGCTGTTACAACTAATTTGATTCATCGCTAATTTTTTCAATTTCTTGAACAATTCACACAATAGACTTAACGGAACAGCACAAAACATTCATTGTTGAAGCGTATTTTCGAAACGGCGTTAGAGTAAATGGTAAGTGGCAATACAATCCGGGTTTGTGCATAGACGATTTTCACAAACATTTTTCTAACGTCGCTTTTATTGTTGGGGATTTTTATCATTGCTGTGTTTAGGGAAACAGGTTCTATGCAGCACAAAAAAGAAGCAGGAAGACAATCTGTAAGAACAGAAGAACTTGTTGCGTGAAATAATGCAAAATACGCCAACAAATTGTATAAGACGCCTGTCCCAAGAAGTGGAAAGATCTTATGGAACATGCAGAACTATTATTAAAAAGCGGCTAAATTTATTTCCTTATAAAATGCCAGTATTCCAAGAAATACAAGCCGCAGATTTTGCAAGACGCAGGAATTACTCTCAATGGTTTACCCAAAATTTATTGGAAAGAAATGATTTATTAGACCTTACATTTTTTTCGGATGAAGCCTGGTTCCACCTCTCCGGTTATGTGAATTCTCAGAATACACGCATGTGGAGTAGTGAAAATCATCATGGTTTTGTAGAGTCCACATTGCACCCTCAAAAAATTGGTGTCTGGTTAGCTGTTTCCCGAAGAAGAATTGTTGGTCCTATTTTTTTCCATGATACAGTTACAGCACAGCGGTATAGAGACAATATTTTGAATCCATTTATGGAGCAATTACTTGACGACGAACTACGTTATGGATATTTTCAACAGGACGGTGCAACCGTAACAACTTATGCAATTGTTTCGACGACAGATTGATCAGTTTTTGATCAGACATTGAATTCTCACCTAGATCACCTTGTTTAACGGTTATAGATTACTTCGTTTTTCCTCATTTAAAGAACACTATTTTTAAAACACCAGTTGCAAATTTAGAACAATTACAAGAAAGGATTATCCAAGAATGTGGTAACATTTCTCCAAAGATGCTGGTCAACAGTTTCGAAAATATGAAGAGACGTGTAAATTTATGCTTGGAGCATGGCGGTGGCCAATTTCAGCAATGTATGTAATTATTTTTCTTTTTCTTTCTGTATATTCTTACTTTGTTAATTTTGTAAACAACAAAAATAAATTTGTATTTGTCTACTTATTTTATTACCGATTAGTTTGGCATATCATGTCATAATATGAATTTGACAAAATTTTTACCTAGATTTGGTTAGATAGATCGTCCCCATATCATTGTGATCTAAACCAAGTCCTACGTTTTTTAATCCAAGCCCTCTTTGATGCAAATAATTTTTGCTCGCACGGTTCAAACAAAACTGTAAAAGTGTATAGCTGAGAAGCAAACCAAAATAGTAGTTAATTTTTTGACGTTTCCGTTAAATTACTATGCAATAAAAATAATTTGGAGTCTTTTTTAATCCAAGGTAACGACAAGATAACATAATGTTTTTGGAAATATTTCGCTCTTGCTATTATTGATAACAGTGCATCGAACTGCGTCGTTTTTTTCGGTTCTCCTGACCTCTCGCCAAACCGTTTCTTTATATATTGCCTTAACTTTGCTCTATTTCGAAAAACGTAATTTTAAACAGCACAAAAGAAAATGAAGAGTGCAGGGAAGAAAGGGGGAAGGTCATTTTGGATGTTTTCGAGAAATTTCAATTTTAAAGTTTGAAACCCTATTTTAAATAGAATAATGACTTATTTGTTACTTTTACAATTTAAATGATTTAAATAAATACCTGGTAACATTTTCGTAAAGAATAAAATAAAAAATTGCTTATACAGGGTGCGAAAAAATTTATTTTAAGAGAGTTACACAGTAAGTATGTAAAATTACATTTTAGGTTTTGAAATTTGAAACTCTATTTTAAATAGAATAATGACTTATTTGTTACTTTATAATTTAAATAAGTACCTGGTAATATTTTCGTAAAGAATAAAATGAAAATTAATTATACAGGGTGCAGTGCAGTAAGCACGTTGCTCGAGTAAACAAAAACAGTGCAAATATGGCGGCAAATCAAGCAAATTTCCGTCGCGTCTCGACTTGCAAAGTTTGACCTTTCCCCTTTCTTCGCTGTACGCACGGACGTTCCCCGTTTCTTCACTGTACAGTATATTAATAAACACGTTTAAATATTTGACAGACCTCGATTCTTCCCTGTTTAGACCTACATACTAATTCTATGGGTATTTAGCTACGCATTTCCACCATAAACTCGTTTTGGCCAAAAATTGACCTTCCCCCTTTCTTCCCTGCACTCTTCAAATGGTCTTGACTACCTTATATAGAGACACCGGCCTACTTTGCCCCAATCGACGCCCTGACTGATAAGCGATAAAGAAAGCATTGACCAATACAACATCCAACTTTTTCGTCTTCCTACACTTTTACTACTTACCAAAATTTTTAGAATAATTATTTAAAACTTGGCACCCATTTGAATAAATGGTGATTAAGGTGCTCAAATCAGAGTTAAACAGTAGCTATTTTTTGTTGAGAAGCCCAGGGAATAGGTGGAAACTGAATTAGAGTTACATAAAATAATTAATATTTTTAATACCTTATTACGTTTAAAATCTATATTAATTGAAAAAAACTTAACAGTTTACCTTTTAAAATTTTTATGTTTTATTTAAGAGCATAATACAAAAACAATGCTCAGTTGCATCATACAAACCTGAAGAACTAATATGCCTTGTAAATTTAAAAAGTTCATTTGTGAATTGGAATTACCAATTATAAAATACCGTACTGAGCAAAATACTTTCTCATTAACCAGGTAGGTAAGTAGAAATTACAATACGAGCGGTGTTAATACTCATTGCTCTAGGTACATGCTTTTCTTATATAGTTAATAGTTTATATGACATATTATCTTGCTGGGAATTCCAATATACAGGGTGTTTCAATAAAAACTTCTGTATTATTTAAACACATTTTTTACACAGTTGTGAAGCCAATCATAGAGGCTAAAAACTGGCGTTGACAGAATTTACATGTCGTTTTTAGTTTTCGAAATAATTGGCCTGGGAGTGTTTATTGAAACACCCTGTATATAGGATATTGGTGATTTATACAACAGTAATTTAAACTTAAGTAGCAGTAACAATTGTAATATGGTTATTATACCTACTAATAATTGTTATTGATTTTTTTTAGTGGAACATTGCATTTTACCAGTGAAGAGAAAACGAACTATTGAAAAATAATGCTCAACCCAAAAAACAGAAAAAGATAAGAAGTGTTAAGATCACCAAAGCATTTGGTTGTGGAGTGCTCTGGCTGAAAAATAAACATTTTTAAATTGAAATTTTTTTATTTTGGCGGGAATAAGACACGTGTTATTTTGAATAATAAATGTTTATTCATTGTGCTTTTTATTTAATGATACCTACTTAGACAAACTAAATAAAATGATCTATTGACAAGATTTTTTAAATTAATTTGATCTTTTATTAGTGGTAAGCATCCTGGTAAATTAACAAGCTAGGTAATATATGTCTAACATAGTTTAGAGGGCACGATAATCATCTTATTTTACTACTTATATGCACTAAAATCTCCCTACCATGTTTCTACAGTCTTTTAACAAACATGCAATAATATTTTCCAAATGTTCTTCGTGCAGCATGCAAAATATATTTCTTCAAGAATCCTTTCTTTTGGTAAACAAACATTTCAAACGCTTTCCATTTTAAAGTACAATGGTGGGCATGGGAGCATGGGAGTTAAAATAAACGGTATTATTGGGTAACGGTATGTTATTATGTTTGTCATTACATTGTCTGTGCGTTTTACGGAGTTTGCGCTAAAATCAAAGTCACTAATTTTTTCAGGATAAATGTGACTGCATCGTAAACGGTCTGTTATTAGAGAATTATTTTACTAAATATAATAATAAACAAATCGATATCACCGTTCTGTCTACCTTGACTCTTATCCACTTGACTGGGCTGACCCCTGGAAGACGGCTTCTCACCTGGATCCGTGAAAGTCCCGAGATGGCGTGGCTAGGAATGTCGTCTCTGTCTACTTTAAAATTGAGAAGGCTATGCTGAGCAGAAATATATTATTATAATAATATATCGGTTCTAACTATCTTTATCACCAATCCGATGTTTATAAATCTAATTATCATTTTAGGACTTACTATAAAGTGCCCATTATCAAGAAATAACAAATAAACAATTTTGCAAAAATTATGTGATTAATGAATAAATTATTAATTTTTTACAGTTTGATTTGAGAATTCTTATGGCTTATAGTGTTAGTTTGGGTTAGTTATAAATAAGTATCAAATTTAAAAATTGTATTCCTTGCACCAAACCGGTAAATATTAAGGAGTTGAAAGTGCCAATAGGACATTAGTGTAGGTTACTTTCTCCCGATGTAATTAAAAATGTTCAAGGATGTTGCCAAATAGTAATTGGACAACATGTTGGGCATTTATTGACGAAAAAGTATTAAAAATAAGTTGCAGGTTTTTTATTTTTTAATTAAATTAATTTTTGTTTGTTTAATACCTTATAAATTTTATAAATAACAAACAAAGCAATTTTTACTAAAAATTAAACAAAAATTGCATTGCAGTAATGTAATATATGAAGGAAAAAGTTACTAAAATATTAATTTATAACCTTTTTAACACATTTTAAAAGTTCAAATTTAATTTAAAAATTAAGAATCATCAACTTAATGAATATGTAATATAATATTACAATCTTCCCTTGTATTATAAGTATGTGAATTATAATTATTATATGTTTTTAATTTAATTTTTTAAGATATTAACATACACTTGGTTTTAAATATAATGAATTTTAAAATTAATTTAAATTTCGCAATTTGATATTATCCTTTTTGGAAAGGTTTGTTAAATAAAGCAAACTTAAACCTTAAAACAATATTTTGTAAATCCTTTATTAAATATGTTATAAAAGCATTTTCTAATAAATGTATTGCCTCGCTTTTGAAATCGGATAGACCCTGCTTTATCCTTTTAGGCTCTTATTTACATAAAATCTGACTAAGCCCTGAAATATGATTAGTCGTATTTATTTAGATTATATAAAATATACCGCTTAAAAATATTGACCATTTGAACGAAAAAGTAAAATAAAAAAGGTCATGCACATTTCATTGCTTACTTACTGTGACTGTTGAATACCTCCCCGCACATGTCATATTTATAAGGGATTATTAATGAGTAGTTTGTGCGCCGGGATTTAATTTAATTTTCCACCCATTTTGGGTTTTTTTTGCTTAAATTTTCAAAATTGTTTTGATGCAAAATTTAATAATTTCTATCGAGATTGCGAAGTAAAACCTTCTGAGATTTAGGTAGGAGTGAGCAAATTACGAATTCATAATTACACTTGTTGTTTTAAGAGTAATTCTAATTGCACTTGTATTATGCTTAGCGTAATGCTTTGACTATCAGTAGTATTGGTGCGTAAGGTGACTGATGATTTTCTAAGGGCGTCAATTGAAGGATTGAATGGTTGTTTGCTCCTTCTTGGCTACAGTAAGGTATTCGATACTCTTGATCATGCCATTCTTTGTGATAAACTCAGTCACTTCGGTCTAGGTACTGAGTCGGTTGAATTGATTAGAAGCTACTTGAGTGGTAGGTGTCAGAGGACTTCACTGGATGGAGTTACTTCGTCGTTTATGGAGGTTAGGCGTGGTGTTCGTCAGGGTAGTATCCTGGGGCATTTGTTATTTTCTGTTTACACTGCTGATTTTAGTACAAACTTAAAATACCTTAACTCGCACCAACGTGCTGATGATACTCAACTTTATTGCTTCTTTAAAAGCTGCGAAGCACTGGTAGCGCAGGAACGTATAAATAATGATCTTGGCACAATTTGTGACATTTCCAAGGCTCATGGTCTTATACTTAATGAAGCTAAAACGCAACTGTTCGTGTTTGGACAGAGGAGTCTTGACGATGTTCTTAATATTAAAATAAATTATGTAAGGATTAATGATGTTGATTCTGCTAAAAACTTGGGAGTCTATTTTCCTGGGAAACTCAGATTTGATGGTCACGTGTCTTATATTTTACAAAAGAGCTATGGTAAATTAAAAACCTTATACCCACATAAAGACATTTGAGGTCTAAACATTGCAATGGTTTACCAATTACGGGGCGGGTTCAGGGCACCGGAACTATTGAGCAGATCCGTACTCTGCTTTATTTGCTTTTTCGCTGCCTTGTATCACTAAGCTGCTACTATAGTTAAATCCAAACAATTTCCGTTGCACGTCATCAATCAGCTGATAATTGAAAATCGGTCAGAAAACATAAGAAAATTAAATTTGGGCAAAAAATATATAAATTTCATGCGATATTGAATGTAAAAGAAACTTAATATATTTTTCTTTGATACTAAGCCGCTTTAAGGAAATGTTTTTTAAATTTAACCTTTTAAAGATTAATATCATTTGAATTTTTTGGGCTAACAGTTGGCAACAGTAGTGTCAACGCATCGGTGATGCCAGATTATTTCTTGGCGGATTTTGATTGACGTTTATTGTTTTCATTTCGTGTTTTTGTGAGTTTTATTAAGTCGTTTTTAACTAAAACTGCAAATCCTTTTATAAATAGGATTAAAAACTGCTTTTTTAAGAACAACAAAGGGATACATACACATTTCTGTCGATTACGTTGTTTACCTTTATTGAAAAAGGCCGAAGCATTTCCTTACTGGGGTATTTTGATTACAAACTGGCAACACTGCTGATACTCGAAGGTATGACGTGCAATGGAAATTGTTTTGATTCAACTATAGAAACCTATTGGCGTTCAACTTTGTTGTTCCCTGTAACCAGATCCCTAAGGTCCATTCAGGCACTCCATTGTAATCTTTGATGTATAATCGGTTGGAGTTTAAAGCCTTGGGCAATATAGTCTAAGATCCGACCATAGAACGACCTTCACCCATCGCGTTACGGGATGAAACATGTTTTTATATAAAATTTAATATGTCAAAAAATATATTTCGTGAAGGTTGCCTGAAAATTTTGGTGCAAAGAATTTTTAATTAAAAATTAAAAAATGATTTTTTTTAAACATTGCACTCATTCCGTTACGTATTAAATTGCATACAAATCAAAAGCATGTAGCTTGTGCAATATGCATACGCTGAGTTGACTACTTAAGCACCTCTTAACCCTTAATAAGCTTCGTCAAAAGTTTTCCGCTATCTTAGTGGTACGAGATATTGACCTTTGTCGCACTAATGGGCCACCCTGTAGTAAATACCAAGCAAAGTTTTAACGCATTTAGGTTAGGTTCTGTCAAATTTGACATATATTGCACACAATTTATGTCAAATATGATAGAACCTAACCTAAACGCTTAACGTTTAAAAAAAAAAACATTTTTTAATTTTTAATTAAAAATACTTTGCACGAAAATTTTCAGGCAACCTTCACGAAATATATGTATTGACATATTAAATTTTATTTAAAAACATGTTTCATCCCGTAACGCGATGGGTAAAGGTCGTTCTATAGTCGGATCCTCTAGTAATAAGTACAGCTTAGTTGTCTGACAGGTATGCTCACTAATCTAGAAATATAATTGTTATCAACGCGGCTATTTTGTTTTACATGCGGCTCTATCTATACGAAATTTAATATGGAGGAACATATTTTTATTAGTTTAACGTAATGCTTTCCCCTAATTCTCATTTCTGAAAAACAAAGTCCAGAGTGTATATATAAAGTGTAATCCAAAACTATAAAATGTTTCGTTTCTCGGATTACCACACTAGATTATTTTATTACGTCGGAATTTAATGCACTCTCGTACCCACTGGACCGAAACCTAATGGCTACAATAACATTTTTCGAGGTATAAAAGCAGACTATATCCAGCTTTTAAGTCCTTAAGTTAATTTGCAACATTTTGGCTTGCAAGTTCTTTTGTGCCGCTAAAATTTATTTAAAAGGATTTTGAATTCAGCTGGGATGCTTTTATTTTATTTAACATTTAATATTACTTTAAACTGTTTATTAAAGGCTTTGAGACCGACATATTTCAACTTCAAAGATTATATCGTGCATATGACGGCGATCGTTATCACGTCCGAAATTTGCAAAATCCGCCAAAAATAATAAGCCATTATTTAAATTCTGGATTTTGTATTTAAAAATAAATTGTTGCTAACTGGTATATGAAAGAAACTAGCTCTGATAGACTTTTAAATTTCCATTCTTGTCATTCGGCATCAGAAAAAGTTGCAACAGTTACTGATTTATTGTTTAGATCATTCAATTTGTCTCACGTATCCTTTCAAGCAGATAATATAATTAAAATTAAACAATTTCTTAATAATAACAACTATCCTTTTACATTTGTTAATTGCGTAATAGCTAGATACAAAGACAGATTGGGGGGTAATGTTGAAAACAAAGTGTCTAGGGGCGGTCGATTCTTCAAATTTCCTTATATATTCCACAACTTTCTAATAAAATTAAAAACTGGTTTCAAACTAATGAGGGTAATATAGCCTTCTATAATACAAAAATAGTAAATAACTTATTCACCAAATTGAGGGATCGACTACCGTTGGACCATGTTCTAACATAGTTCATGGCATTCCATGTAAGCAGTGTAACAGTACTTTTTATGTTGGCCAAACTAAACAACTGTTGAAAGACATACTTAGACAACACAAGTATGATTGTAGTAGGGTAGACAAATCAGTCTCAACAGCACTAAGTCTCCATCACTATCTAACTGGCCATGAGTATTCGATAGAGACAGTTATTACATAAAGAAAAATATTAGTGAAATGATTTTAACTTAACTAATTCAATTAATTTTGGAACTGACACAAATAATTTGAGTGCTTGCTACTCTGGGATCTTAATTAAATATAAAAATCTGTTTAATAAGAACGGGAGCATTAGTACCTCCAATCTTGTGGTGAGGAAGGAATCAACTTCACAGTCGGTTGTCTCGTTTTGTAATAATTGTCGATTTTTCAAAACATACCATTGTTATAATGGAGCTTGTTATTAACTTGACCGAGGAGTCCATTTGTAATAACTTTCTATAATTTACATCTAACTTCACCTTTAAACTTCACTGTTTACGTTTTACTGTCAAGGTAGTACTGATAGTTCGGATATACAGGGTTCCCCATTTAAAACGAAACAGGCTAAATATCTGGTTCCACGCTAATTTAAAAAAAAAACGCTCTGACCCGTCGATTTTTATTTCGAGGGGGACATCTTTTGCGTATATTGTCAATCTTGTTACTTCAAGCCCCTAGGAGGGGGGGGGGGTAAGATATAAATCTTAAATGGATACCCCTATTTTATATAATTTTTTTGGATTCTGCATAAAATTTTAAACATTTTTTAATAAATGCATTATTAGTCTATACTAAACAGTTTCCGAGATATTGACTCTTGAAAAATGAGATTTTTGAACTTTGACAGCGTCTAGCTTTCTGAGTAAAACGGCTTACATTACATGTCCCTATTTTCGATTTTTATTATCTTTCCAATAGTGTCAACTTCCGGTTAAACCGGTTGTAAGAAATATAGTACTTCCGGTTTAACCGGAAGTTGACACTATTGGAAAGATAATAAAAATCGAAGATCGGGACATGTAAGCCGTTTTACTCTAAGACGTACAGTTAGAAAGCTAGACGCTGTCAAAATTTCAAAAATCTCATTTTTCAAGAGTCAATATCTCGGAAACTGTTTAGTATAGACTAATAATGCTTTTATTAAAAAATGTTCAGAATTTTATGCGGAATCCAAGAAAATTATATAAAATGGGGATATCCATTTAAGATTTAGATCTTACCCCCCCCCCCCCCCCTTTCTCCTAGGGGCTTGAAGTAACCAGATTGACAATATACGCAAACGGTGTCCCCCTCGAAATAAAAATCGACGGGTCCGAGCGTTATTTTTTTAAATTAACGTGGAACCAAATATTTAGCCTGTTTCGTTTTAAATGGGGAACCCTGTATAATTATATCCAATGTGTTTCTAGAAAGTTTGGTTTATATTTCGCATTATGAATATACATGCTTAAAGACCTTTTTATTGGTATGTACCTAATGTGTATTTGTTTGATTAGGGACCTACTGCCTCATTTTAATTTTTGCTATGACTGTATTTGTAATTTGAATTTTATTCGCATTAATTTATTGTAATTGTCTTCTCTTTCTCTTTTCAGACCCTTGAAAAAGTTTTTATTAAAAACGAAACGTTGGGATAAATACAGTTGTGTCATTTCATTGCCTGCCCTCATTCCCACTATACTTATTCGAGTTGCATCATCTATTTTTAAAAAACAAAGCACATTGTTGACAAAATCGCATCACTCTATCTTCACTTATAAGGGAGATATCCAATTAGAACCTCAAAAATTGAACATCCTTTTACTTACCTCGTAATGTGTAGGTATTGGTAATAATTATTAGATCCTAAAATGACAAACAGATAAGGATGTTTGATTCTTGCTGCCAAATACGAGGCTGTGTGGAAAAGATTGAAATCGTTATTTAATTAGTTTTATATCACCAAGTAGGCTGATGTTTTAAAAAGCTTCATCAATGGGTTCCCTTGAAGCCGATTCGTACCTATGCATTTTCACCCTAAATTTTAAACCCTGCATTAAAATTGCATGCAATTGGGATTAACCTTTATGCATTTCAGCGTGAGTGAAAGTTGCAGCGTTTTTCACCCTTAAAAGAAAACTAGTTCGAATTATTATTACACGCCAATGCAATTTGTCAAAATTCCCTAGAAATTAAAAGCAACATAATAGCGGCATTGCGCACACAAAAATTATCTCCTAATTCCCTACAAATTTCTGTTTGTAAAATTGATTTAAAAATATCACCGCTCATTTGACAAAAAAATAAACAGGACATCTGTCAGTTTCGAGTTTTAACTATATTATGTGGTTTTAACCGTATTTTTCTGCTGCTTTTTGGGTTTGAGGACGACTTATCTGGAGCAAAGATACCGACATTGCACTTTACTTATAAAACTGTATAAAAATTAACCATATATGTGTTCTGTCAAATTGCACCAATATTAAAACCAAAAATTACCAGCAACCAAATTAAAAAAATTATTTATGTGGACATATCAGAACTTTGATGCATATGCGTTAAAAAAATTCTAAAATCAGCTGTTGCATCCATGATTCAGAAATGCAGAGTGAACATGAATCGGATTTAAAGGATGGGTTGGCAAGCATTTGTATTTTTTTAATTCTGAAGGAAAACTAAATTCGAGCTCTTATTATATTATTCTACATTTAAGCAAAACTGCGGCAGAAGTGAAATCTGTTATAATATGCTGATTTCTTAACAGGACTTTGTACCGTAAGATTTTGGATTTTGGAGGACGCGGAGGACGCCCAAAACTTGTAGGTACCCCAGATATAGTTGACAAAATCTACGATATGGTGTTAGCCGATAGCCCAAAAACAGTTATTGAGATTGTTGCGGCAATCTAAGCATCTAATATGATCGGCTTGGCAATTATTAACTTACTACGTTATAACAAACTCTTCAACGTCTTAGTGCGCTCATCATGAGTGCAGTAGAATTGTGATTGGTGTTTATTGCATCGCCCAGAAGATAAAGTCGACAGCGTCTTGACACCTCAAGACCATCGCTAGAATGCAACAAGCAAGAGCTGGTTACTTAATTATATTCACTTACTAGCGTGTACCCGGCATGCGTTGCAATGCCCGGCATTCGCCCCGATATACCTACCGGTATACGCCCTGGTATATGTCTTGGTATGGTCGCTTTCTCTGAGATGCCATAATAAGGCGAGTTCACCATCACGATTACGTCAAGTAATACTTTACAGATTTATAGATACAAACCCGAACAAACCCGGACAAACCCGAATTATTCTATATATTAGTACCCGGCATGCGTTGTTACGATGCCACTTTTTTTAATGCTGAAACCTTCCTCGGCCTGCACACAACAACTCACCAAGGTTTCATCGCAATCGGATGAATGGTATAGGAACGTATACATACAGACAGACAGACAAACATTCATTTTTATATATATACACGACACTGTTCGGGTGTGTGTCATTTTTTCTACAACCTAAGATCGTTGTACACTTGTGACAATACTATTATACCGAATCCTTTGGGCACGGCACTGTTTGGGTATGTGTCAATTTATCCGCAATCCATGCTGTATTTCAGACAATAATATTGTGCCGAACCCTTCGGGCACGGCACTGTTCGGGTATCTGTAGTTTTTCACATTAGTATAGTTTTTTCATAACCCAAGATCGTCTTATCAAATATGTAAAATTTTTTTACAACCAAAGATTGCTTTAAAACATTGTGTAATTTTTTCACAAATCCATTTCGTTTTTCTGGTATCCATGATTGTCGCTTAAGAAAACGAAATTTAAGAAATTTTCTGTACCTAAATAACGAAATTTTACACCTGAGCTGTCAAATTTTGTTATCTCTTCAAATAAGAAAGTTACACGTGATTTTATGTGACAGCTGTCAAATTTTGACAGATTGACATATACTTTTTTTTTTCATGTTAAAAAATTTTTTTGCATTTCTTTTTTGTCCAAGATCGTAGCTGCAAGAATAAAAAAAAACAATTTATACTTGATCTGTCAAATTTTGACAGGTAAGTGTCAATTTTTTTTTCAGTTTTTTCTTGTCCGGGATGGTAGCTACAATATTGCCAAATGAAATATTTCAATTAAAAGAAGTTGAAATCACTCCTGTCAAATTTTGACAGCTGTCAATGTCAAATTTTTAATGGCCATTTTTTCACCCAGGTTAGTACTTAAATTAATCTGATATCAAAAATTTGTTATCTCTTCAAATAAGAAAGTTACACGTGATTTTATGTGAGAGCTGTCAAATTTTGACAGATTGACGTATACTTTTTTTTTCATGTTAAAAACTTTTTTTGCATTTCTTTCTTTTTTGTCCAAGATCGGAGCTGCAAGAATAAAAAAAAACAATTTATACTTGATCTGTCAAATTTTGACAGGTAAGTGTCAAATTTTTTTTCATTTTTTTCTTGTCCGGGATGGTAGCTATAATATTGCCAAATGAAATATTTCAATTAAAAGAAGTTGAAATCACTCCTGTCAAATTTTGACAGCTGTCAATGTAAAAATGCCACTTTTTTTATCCTATAATGTTCCTCGGCCTGCACACAACAACTCACCAAATTTTCATCGTAATCAGATAAATGGTATAGGAACGCATACGGGACATACACACAGACAGACAAACATTAATTTTTATATATATAGATAGATAATCTCCCTAGCAACAGAATTATTACCGATATTTTTTTGAAGGTCACGAATGGTTTTGTTGATAGAAAATTATCCCGAGTCGAAGACAAGGGAAATTTTCTATCAACAAAAACATGAGTGAAACCGAGAAAAAAATTATCGGGAATTCATTCTGCTGCGTGGGAGATTCGGTAAGAAAATTTCATAAATTGAAGTTTCTTTTAATGTTCCTGAAATTTTAGTAATGAACCTTAGTTACTAACAAGTAAAAATCAACTTCTATTGTAAAAATACAGAGCGTCATATTAAACCAAACTCATCGGAAATATGTTTTTTAAAGTTATATTCGAATTTAAAACTATAAAGACATTGGATTTCAGAAAAGAAATTTGTTATTAATGTTTCTCACATTTTAGTAATAAAAATGAATTACTAACTGCTCAACTTTTTTAGCAATCGAACTTGCTGATTCATTACCAAAACGAATCATTTTTTACACCATATTATTGTAACAATAAATATCACGGGTACGACTAAAAAACTGATTGTTACTTGCTGGTTTGTCTTACCTGTCACTTCGAAATGACTTGACATTTGAATTAAAATGAAGTCGTAGTAGTATACCTACCTAAGAAAATTTATCACTTATTAATTTAATTAGGTTAATAGGCTACAGACTATCACTTATAATCTCCCTAGCAGCAGAATTATTACCGATAATTTTTTTCAGGGTCACGAATGGTTTTGTTGATAGAAAATTATTCCTAGTCAAAGACGAGGAAAATTTTCTATCAACAAAAACATGAGTGAAATCGAGAAAAAATTATCGGGAATTAATTCTGCTGCGTGGGAGATTCGGTAAGAAAATTTCATAAATTGGAGTTTCTTTTAATATATGATGAGATGATGAGACCTACGACCTATTCTCAATAAAAATGATAAGTTGGCAGCAAAATGTATTTTGATTTTATTCTGAGTGACGTTTGCCAATAGATATAAAGCACTTCATTTTTGACAGAAAAATTATCACTTATTAATTTTATTAGGTTTATAGACTATCGCGATAGTCTCCCGTCGCTATAAGCAACGCAAACAAAAAGGAGCCTTCTAATTGGTTGAAAATAAATTTATAAAATTTTCGCGATAGCCTCCCGTTGCTATAAGCAACGTACAAAAAAGGATCCTTCTAATTGGTTGACAATAAATTTATGAAATTTTCATTTTTATAACCAATAAAAATATGTTAGCTGTCACTGCGACCGCACAAAAGTGTTAGTGCACTTTTCGGGTTAGCATCAATTTTTATTTACGGAAATATTTGATCAACCTGGGCCATCTAAAAAATTGAATGTAGTTGAAAAAATGAGTGCATTGGATTCTAAATTTGAGGACATGTTTGAGGTAATATCAAGGGTATCAAAAATATTTTTTAACAAGATGATTTTGATCCTTCAGTGAACATGATAGAAAGTATAAATTTGACGTTAAATTAGAAGATGGACCAACAAGACACGGTAAGAACGAAATTATAGTCATGGGTGATCAGATAAAGAAAGTAAACTGAATGTTACAAAAAGTACTTATGACTATAAGAACAGTGTCGTGCGAAGTACTCTACAAGTTAACTTAAGCAATGCTGGTTAATGGTACCTTTATTTTTAGTGGTCTATATTAGTGTTGTCAATGCATATTATGTTCTTCACCAGTCTCATTCTAGAGAAGGCAAATTTTAATTTCTCGTTGATCAGTTGGTAAGACCAGACATGGAGAAAATAATTTAAAATGTACAAAAACCTTTTCAGGGGACAGATATTAAAAACGTTCCAAAAATTCCTGATAATTCAATTTCTGCTAATCAAGAAGAACGATGAAAAAAACGCAAAATCCTTTCTTATTCACATTTTCTACCAGATTTGGCTACATCAGAGATCCACTTGTTTTCAAAACTTAAAAAGGTTTTGGCTGTTAAGAAATCTATGTTACAAATAATACTCATTCCGAAGAAAATAATTTTCGGAGAGGAGTTGGACGAGGGAACGAGAAATCTCGTAAAATAGTCCCTATTATATCTGATGACCAGAATTTGCAATTTTTTTAATTTTACAAAACTATATAATTCCCATTACCATTTTTGGCTTGCGCAGCCTTGCTTGCGCAGCCTTTTTTTTAACACGCTTTTATTAGCTTCACCTGTATGTTTGTCCGTAACCGACTTCTTTGAGCCCGATTTTGACCCACTTTAAACGGTTAGATTTAATTTAAATTTTGTAGACTTATCAAGAACCGCTGACAATACAATAATCTAAACGCAAAAAATTCTCCTGTCAAATTTTGACAGCTGTCAGGTATAAAACGAAGAAGCGATTTTGACGAAACAAATTATGGGGTCGTACAGTATTCGATGCGGAGACTACGGGAAAAATAAGCAAAAAATGCTCCTATCAAAATTTGACAGCTGTCAATATGTCAAATCGTTTAAAAAAAAATGGAATTAATGAAAAAGCTATAAGGTCGTATGTATATTGACGGTGGAAAGTTAAAAAATACGCAAAAAATTCTCCTGTCAATTTTTGACAGCTGTCAGGTATAAAACGAAGAAGCGATTTTGACGAAACAAAATATAAGGTCGTATAGTATACGATGCGGAAACTTAGGGAAAAATAAGCAAAAAATTCTCCTGTCAAAATTTGACAGCTGTCAATATGTCAAATCGTTTAAAAAAAAGATATTATTGAAAAAACTATAAGGTCGTATGTATATTGACGGTGGAAAGTTGAAAAAAATACGCAAAAAATTCTCTTGTCAAATTTGACACCTGTTAATATGTCAGAATTATTACAATAACCGATAGTAATAAAACAAACGTGGGTCGTATAGATATTGTCGCTAAGAATAGAGAAAAATTTAAAAAAATATTCTACCCGTCAAAATAAAATTTTGACAATTTTTTTTTTAATTTTGAAAATTTTGGTCGTATGTTCGGGTTTGTATGTATGTTTGTTTGTAACCGACTTCTTTGAACCCGATTTTGACCCACTTTAAACGGACAGAGTTAATTTAAATTTTGTAGACTTATCAAGAACCGCTGACAATACAATAATCTACTAATCTAGCTTAATCTACTCAAAAAAAAATTTTTTCTTAACAATAACTCAAACTAAAAAATGAAAAATAAATATAGTTAAAAAAACCTAAAAAACACGCTTTAATAATTAATCAAACTAAAAAGCGGAAAATAAAATATAGTTTAAAATAATTCTTGAAATTCTTAATATATTAGAAAATAATAATGAACGATAAAAATTAGTATTATTGTGAAAAAAGCGTGGGTCGCTTTATGCTATATTTTTCGTATAGATAGATAGATAGATATCCTTTATTTGACAACGTTACATATATAAAATACGTTTGTTGCAGGTCAAAAAATAAATAGTATAGGTATCACAAACAAAAAAGATACAAACAACAGATAAAGTATGCAAACAATGTGGTATTTAAATGATTAATATAAAAAAAACACTATTTTTATAGTTGTTTACATCTAAATAAAAGATCTTATATTGTCAGGGATGGTGCCTCCATATATTCATTTACAGAATAAAAGGAACTTTGCAATAAAAATTTTTTTATTGTGCATTTAAATTGAAAATGGTTTAGAAGTTTCACGGTATTGCCAAGTTTATTATAAAGCGATATATTTAATGTATTACGATCTGTACTTGCTAGTCGATGCCTAGGAATCAATAAAGTTTGGTGTGATCTTGTATTGTATGTATGATTGTGCGATAGCTTAATATGTTTATCTGGGTGGCTATGTATATCAAGAAGAGTTTGGTATATATAAATGCAGGGTAAGGGCATAATTTTAAATTTTTTAAAGATAGGTCTGCACGTACTAAGCGGACCTACTCCCTCGACTGTTCTGACAGCGCGTTTTTGCAATTTGAAAAATCGATCAGACTGTGAAGAATTTCCCCACAAAACTGTACCATAGGACAATAAAGAATGTATGTTTGCAAAATAAACCAATATCAAAATATTTTTATCAAAAGATTTTCTAAGTTGTTTAAGCAAATATATTTGATTGCTGAGTCTCGAACAGAGATTATCGATATGGGAGAACCATTTTAGACCATCATTCAAGAGGAAACCCAGTAACTTTATATGGGTGCCCTTGATAGTGGAGTTATTAAAGCTGAAAGTGATTTTTTGAGTTTTATTGTTGTTTAATTTGAGGTTATTACTTGCAAACCAACTTTCTGCACTGGAAAGAGTGGTTTCAGTATTCTCTTCAAGATCATTCAGGCAAGAAGCAGAGGTTAAAAGCGTTACATCGTCGGCATAAATCACACACTGATTTGGGGAAACACTAGTACAGAAATCATTGATGTAGATAATGAATAGCAGCGGTCCCAGTATTGAACCTTGGGGGACGCCGGCCTTCACCTCTTGCAGGGAAGATATCTTGTCATTTAGTGCGACAGCTTGCATTCGGTTGGATAAATAAGACTGTAGCAGATGGTAAGGTGAACCATTTACGCCATAATAGTTAAGCTTATCAAGAAAAATTGGATGAGAGACACAATCGAAGGCCTTCGACAGATCACACAGCGCCGCCGACCGCCGCTCGCCACAATCCAAGCCCTCGACAATATCACTCACCACCTCCAGAACTCCACTCACCGTGGAGCGACCGCTACGGAAACCAAACTGGTTGTCTACCAAAATTCTGAAATTCTCAAAATAGGATGCAAGTTTATCTTTTATTAAAGACTCGATAATTTTGCCGAATAGAGGCAAAATTGAAATAGGCCGGTAGTTATCGGCATCTTCAGGATTAACTTTTTTTAAAATAGGCAACACCTTGGCGACTTTAAGTGGGTTTGGAAAATTTCCTTCTATAAAACACTTGTTAATTAAAATTGTAAGGTAAGGGACTATAGTTTTAGAACAGTGTTTTACCATCCTTGAGTTAATCTCATAAAGATCAAGACAATGAGAGTCCTTTAAATTTGTAATTGCTGTGGCAACGTCGAGCTCGGACACTGGGGTCAGATAGAATGACGATGATGGGCGTCAATGATTTTAGAAGAGGTGGAGCAGAAAAAATTATTGAATTCATTTACTTCAATCTTGCAATCGGTACTCTTTCGGGTATTATTACATTCTTGCCTTATCAGTTTTCATGAATCCCTAGATTTATTTATAGAGTTTGATATATATTGGCTATAAAAGGTTGACTTAGTGTTATTTATTTCTCTTTGATAAGTTTTTTTATAAGATTTATATACATTAAAGTTCTGAGGGGATTTAGAAACATCGCTGAGAGTTTTTAAGGCAGATAGGGTATTTCTCATACGTCGCAATTCATCGGTAAACCATCCCAATGGCATACGCGAACTACCTTTTACTTTTATTTTTTTTAAAAGGAAGATGTTTGTTAATAAGGTTTGTAAATGTATATAAGAGATGTTCAGTTAAAAGATCAGAATTCGAGCTGTTGTCATGAAATACATTCCAATCTACAGATCTCAGAGATTGGTCAAATTTATTTAAGTTTTTTTTACTAAGATTTCGGATTTTTACATCATGCTCAGTTGGCTGTATATTCTCCTTGATTGAAATTACTTGCCCAAGGTGGTCAGATAAGCAAGGATCAAGCACGTACGTGTCGAATGAATCATTGTCTAGGTTAGTAAGAATGTTGTCTATACATGTTTGAGATGACGGATTAATTCGGGTAAAATCATGTATACTTACATGTAAGCCATAAGAATTAATTAAAGAATTTAGTTCAGTCAGGTGACCGTTTGGATTTGGCATTCTGAAATTAATATTAAAATCACCCAAAACTATAATTTTACTGGATACAGATAATAGGTAATCTAAAAGAGTCTCGAACTTGGATAAAAAGTTGGTGAAATTTCCAAGGCATGATCTATAAAGACAGATTATTGACGTCCGCGATTTGGGCAGTAAAATCCCACAAAACTCAGCGTCAACTTCTTGACAAAAATTCTGCAAATTCAGAGGTTTGGCCTCAACATGTTTTTTTATAAATATGGAGGCACCACCATGAACCGTGCGAGATCTACAAAAAAAATTAATTAAAGTATAATCAGTTAAGTTCATATGGTTTAAACTAAAATCCGTATCCCAGTGTTCAGAGAAACAAAGAACATCATAAGCATTCTTCTCAAGAAATAGGAGAAGTTGGTCTATCTTGTTGCTTAGGCATTGTACGTTGAGATGAAAAATGTTTATACAATTTTTGTACTTGTCACTTGATTGTTGCAGCTTCGAATGAGTTCCAGTTATGCTCTCTTCAGCGGACAAACTTAACCCGTTGTCGTCTGGCCTTGTCTCAATTCCTGAAAATTTTTTCTAAATCTGAAACGTTGAACCGCGATTCCAGCTGGCCAAATATGTGACTCGTAAACTTTATTTACGTCCTGAATGGGAAATGCAACCTTAAAAGATGCACTGTTTTCTTTTTTATTCCATAACTCGCACATGAACTCAACCCCCGGCAAGGAGGAAGTTAGGTGCTTTTGCAGATCCCCGGCTGTCGTCTCAGGGTGAAATCTGTAGGCGTGTAAGTAACCTAATTTAGGAATGGACCTAATGCTGTTTTCGAGTACCCCGCGCTTTCTTCACAATAATACTAATGTTTATCGTTTATTATTATTTTCTGGCTATATTAAGAATTTCAAGAATTATTTTAAACTATATTTATTTTCCGTTTTTTAGTTTGATTAGTTATTAAAGCGTGTTTTTTAGTTTTTTTAAACTATATTTATTTATTCCTAACTTTAATTTGTGAATGTTCAGTGTCGTCTGGGTTTGCGAGACGTCACCTTTTTGATAAGTGCGAGAGTTCTCTTCTCATGAAACACTATATAGAATAATAAAAAAAAATCGTTAAATTACCATTTCAATCTTTCCCCTATAGTCAACCCAAATAAAATTGTTCAATATTTCTCAGAGTTCAACGATAGACGGAAAATACATTAACCCCGAAAATTTTCATTAAAGAAAAGATGAAAACTGGAAAGGTAATAAAAGAACATATATTCTGTTTTTTACTCACGTTTCTCTTTGCCATTTAAATTCCAATGGAAAGCGTATCCGAAAAGAAAACAAAACAGGTTTTATGGAGATTGGTATCCTGCACTGTGATTTTATTATCTCCTGATAGGTAATGTAAACCAGTCCATAAAATTTTAATACTCT
Source organism: Polydrusus pterygomalis (assembly GCA_963969555.1). Classification (NCBI taxonomy): domain Eukaryota; kingdom Metazoa; phylum Arthropoda; class Insecta; order Coleoptera; family Curculionidae; genus Polydrusus; species Polydrusus pterygomalis. Next base: position 104,709,090 of record OZ018376.1, on the reverse strand, counting down.
TGCTTCTGCTGGTACTAAGATTCTAACGGTGTTGTAAATTTTTAAGACGTTGACGGATGCAGCACTCCCCTAAATTTGGATTATTACCGTGGATTTTCTTATTATGTTTTTTTGTTTAAAGCAGCATAAAAATATGCCCGAAAATTGGATCGGAACAGCGAAATGTATTTTATGTTTTAAGAATATCCATAACAAACTGCTCATAACAAAGTTCGGCCAATTGTTTCTTTAACACTTTTATTAGAGGTCGTAGTTCGGGAACAATATTACAGAATTTAATGCGGTTTGCAGAGTTGGAAATATTGTTTCTTGCAGATTAATACCGTGCGAGCAAAAATTATTTGCATCAAAGAGGGCTTGGATTAAAAAACGTGGGGCTTGGTTTAGATCACAATGATATGGGGACGATATATCTAACCAAATCTAGGTTAAAATTTTGTCAAATTCATATTATGACATGATATGCCAAAGCAATGAGTAATAAAATACGTAGACAAATTCATAATTTTATGAAAATTAAAGAAAAATATGTTTTAAATTGTCTTGTTATGATGTTTTAAATTTATTTAATAGGTAATAGTAGATTATTATCCTAAGAACGAATAATTACAGTATGCATTTACTATTTTGTAAAGAATATAGGCAAAAGTAAGTTCTTAGTAGGACAATAAAATAATTTCACTTACCTGGTTTACTACTACATGTTTTTATCTGTACGCCACTGCCCTCGCATTATTTTTTGCTAGTCCTTTGCTTTCGGTATTGTCACCTAAAGTAAAGTTTCACTTTGTTATATTTTGTATCCCTGGTAATATCCCAGAGTTAGCATTTGAAAATTAGGAGATTTGCATAAGCTGCATTGGTATCAGTTAAGGACCCATACTTTTCAAATTATCTCCAAAACGCATCATTTTATCGACATTTTATTGGAGACAAAAAATAATAAAAAATAAATGATAACCTGACGAAATATAGTTCAGAAGTCACTGGCGCACGTGCAAAAAAATAAGGGATGTCAGCGGGTACTGGACCCCCCTATTTTGAATATTTGAAAATTGTTTTTATTTTCTTTTTCTAAAAAGATGTAGCTTTTCATGCTGAAGCAATGTACCAAATTTGAAAGTAAAATCTTATTAAATACTCGGATTATTAAAAAAAAATCAATTTCTAATTTCAAACTTGGACACCCTGTTTATCAAACATGAGGGTCAAAAATGAAAAACTGCATTAAAATAGTATATTATTTTTACTCAGGGAATATATCGTTAACGGATTAACCTGTTTTTTTCCGGACACCCTGTATAAACAGATCTACCCATTTCAAATTAACGTCCGATAGGCCAATAAGAATATAAACTGGTGAAGGCTCAATCTGATCGCCTTACTACGACTCGTAGGGTTAACGTTTACATCGACTTATATGGTAGAAGATGTCGTCGGAAGATGATCTGGACCGCCGTCTTCAGTTTTGTGAAGTGATAATAAATACACTTGATCAGCATTTAGTAGATTTATACTGAATCCTTTTTACAGATTTTTGTACTAAATGGTAAAGGCAATAAACAGCACTGTCTATATTGGTCCACAGAAAATCATCACTGGATGCGAGTAACACACACCCAGCTACCGCAAAAACTTAATGTTTAGGTTAGGTTAGGTTAGAGTGGTTCTTCATCCCTGCAACTTCTACAAAAGTCGTTAGTTGGTATTTACAAACGTTTAGCGTGTCTACTGAACGAACAGGCAATGTCCAGTGAGTACGGCAGTGATGTTTCTTAGGTCCTTCCGACTGTGCTGTAATAGCGCTGCGGTTCTCCTGTTATCAAATAGGCGACACAATTGCCTGGAGATGCTACAACACAAACACATACACAGGACAAGCCCTGTCCATTTGCTTTGCGCAAGTTGTTTAGCTGTTGGATCTATCTCTTCTTTGACTGATCCCAGTGATCTAGCCACAGTATTCTCTGCTAGTTCGACAGACATGCTTGCGTCCTCCCTGGCGAGTGCATCAGCAGTCTCGTTGCAATATATGTTGCTGTGTCCAGGAACCCAACACAAGGTGATTCGATGTTGAGCACCAAGTATGCAGAGATTGTTGCGACAGCCGCGCCCTACTAATTTTGACAGTACTGCTGCAGCAAATTGCCTTTATGGCTGCTTGACTGTCTTAATAGATAGCTATAGACGCAGGTTCTCTCAAGCGAGGGTGATCCCGCAGGGTATTGACTGCTTTATCCACTGCAAACATTTCTGCCTGGAAAATGGTGCAGTAGTCAGGGAGTCTATACGTCCTCTGTATTAGCGTGCTCTCGGAGAAGATACCAACTCCCAACCCGACGTCCATTTTTGAACCGCCTGTGATGATCAAGTGATCCGCCTCCATTGTTGCCTGATTGCATTCCCACTCTTCCCTACCCGGAATGAGCATAAAAAAGCCGTTCCAAAGTCTGGCAGCGAAACAGTGTAATCGGTCGGTTCTCGTAAATTTTGGCCTGGATATATCCTTAGTATGCTGCTGTGTCCGTAGTTGGTACTGGTCCAGCATTTCAACTCTTTCAGCCGTAGAGCACTTTTTGCAGCCTTACTTTTTCCGTAAATATCCACGGGTATCAGATGCAGCATCACTTCCAGTACCGCCGTCGGTGCTGAGTGAAGGGCACCGGTTACTCCTTAATGTCCACTTAATGGTTAGGCAGCATAATTGGCGACCGTGTTATTGGGCGAAAATTCCTTGAAGGTAACTTAACTGAATTTTTTACAATGAAAACCTATTTCAGCTTTGACTGCTTTATTTTCTTACCATGCAGAAAAAGATCTTTATGATGATCGAATATGGTTACAGCACGATGGTGCTCTGCCACCTAACGCCAAAAATGTTTGACAATGTTAAAAAGATGTTTTCACACTTCGCTGAATAGGAAGGAGTACCATTGAATGGCCGCCACGATCGCCGCATCTTAATCCTCTAGATTATTTCCCTTGGGGCCACCTAAGAAGCAAAGTTTACGTAACAAAATCAGAAAATTTAGACGAAGTTAGGCATCGACTTATACACGAAATTCGCCAAATAACCCCGGATATGGCACATAATGTCAAGTATGAATTTTATTTTAGATTAGAGGATTATCAAGAAAAAAATGGGCAACAATTCCAACAATTTTTAAAATAGCATCTACATTACCGAAATGTAAAAATAGATAAAGTTAAATCAAAAGAACTTCCGTTGCACGTCATACCTTCGAGTATCAGCAGTGTTGCCAGTTTGTAATCAAAATACCCCAGTAAGGAAATGCTTCGGCATTTTTCAATAAAGGTAAACAACGTAATCAACATAAATGTGTATGAATCCCTTTGTTGTTCTTAAAAGATCAGTTTTTAATCCTATTTATAAAAGAATTTGCAGTTTTAGTTAAAAACGACTTAAATAATCTCACGAAAACACGAAATGAAAAAAATAAACGTCAATCAAAATTCGCCAAGAAATAAACTGGCATCACCGATGCGTTGACACTTCTGTTGCCAACTGTCAGCCCAAAAAATTCAAATGATATTAATTTTTAAAAGGTTAAATTAAAAAAAAACGTTTCCTTTAAGCGGCTTAGTATCAAAGAAGAATACATTAAGTTTCTTTTACATTCAATATCGCATGAAATTTATATATTTTTTGCCCAAATTTAATTTTCTTATGTTTCCTGACCGATTTTCAATTATCAGCTGATTGATGACGTGCAACGGAAATTATTTTAATTTCAGTTTAGTGGGTCGTATTTCCGTTTTTATGCCCTTTCCAACATTACATTATACAATATACATTACATTTACACTTCGCAATATTTATCTTTACATTTATGTATGGCTGACTAAAAATTAATGCAGCCGTAGTTCTGTATTTTTTCAGCAAATAAAGAGGGTTTCTAATACTGAATTTATTCGACTTAAAAATTTCACCCCGTATAATAAAGAGAGTTTTAAGTGATTGATTGACTTGTTGTTTTTGCTAATATTCTTTGCAAATACTGCTAAAACTTTTAAATAAAAACTCCAGTCGTATATACGGTAGCATTTCTTTCTGTGTGCCTGTCTGCATCAGAAGGATTTATTTACTTTTTTGAAAACCGAATAAAATACGATATTTTTACTTAAACCCTGCCATAGTCTCTTAAATATGCAATTGAAATTTTACGTAGCAAAAGTTTGAGATGGCAGAAGAAGAGAACACAATAAAACCGAGAACCACATTATGAGCGTTATTAAAATTTTAATATTCATTTTCTTTGGTAAATATCATTGACGGCGCTGTAGTAATTATTTGCAATTGAAAATTTACTGCACTTTTTATTCTATAAAAAAGTTTTTTAAAGCATGGTGAATCAACAATAATAAAAGAAAACTTTACTAATACTGTATTTGCCGAGAATATCAATCAAAGGTTATGATTGGAAACTGGTAATTCCATGCACGCTATATAGGGTAACACAAACAAAGCGTACATAGTTCCTAACATTGTTCTTTTTAACATCAATGTTTTAAAATTCGTTTTTTATAATTGTACATTTTTTGCAGCATTTTCTACTTTTGAAAGCATTTTACCTGAAAAAAAAATATGTTAGGTCATTAAAATCCTCCGTGCCAGTCATTGGCATTTACTGGTGCTTTTAACCGAGAACAAACACCAATTGTTCTTGGCTTTTATTATATAATTTCAGAAACGTATTTTTTTATTTCGCCAATTTTAGATTTACTTTTATCTAAATAACCCCTTGATTACTAAAAGTTAGTTTGCCAAATTATTTCTTTTAGCAAATGATACTAAATATTAATAATAATTTTACATGATGTGGTATCATAGAGACCGTTAACGTTACATATTTCGGAAAAAAATATTGTTTGTAAATACTGCCAAGGGAAATTGCTGGAAATTATTTTCCAGTTCAAAAGATGTCCGCCAGGGGGCGTAACAAACATGGTAGTGGTAGTAGTAGTAACATGTTTTATTTAGCGAAAAGCCTCAATTAAATATTTTTTAATACATTTTTTTAACACATTTTTATAGATTTATTTTTAAATTTTTAAACGCCTTCTTTTAACAAAAACAGACAGAAAAGTTAAACATTTTGTAAATTGTATCAAATATTACGTATCATTTTGTTTTTTAATTAAATGTAATTTTAAATTTTTTTTAAACAGTTTTAATGATTTTTGAGATTTAATAGAATTTTCCAAATTATTATATTCTATCAAACCTTTATAAAAAATAGAATTATAACCTAATGTTTTAGACACTCTATCCACATAAAAATTTTGATTAGTTCTTGTTTTTTATGATGGTCATAAGTAAAAAACAAACATTTTTTAAACAATCAGCCAATAAATTATTTTTAATTTTATTTATAAAGATACATACTAAGTAAAAAATTAAATTTCTGACACTCAACTAATCCAAATTTCTCAACATAAAATTAATTTTTGTATATTTGTCACAATTTAAAATAATTCGCATTGCCTTATTTTGTAAAATTTGTAATTTATCAAATATTTCCTCACTGGCATAATATAAAATGGAAGAACAATAAAGTAAATGTTGTAATATAATAGTATTAAATACAGTTTTTTTAGAAAACAAACTTAAATTAGAACTGATTCTTTTATAATAACCTACTTTTCCGGCAATCTTCGACATTATACTCACAAAATAATTAAAAAATTTTAATTTTGAATCAATAAATAAATATTTAAAACTGTTTACTAATTCCAATTTTTCATCATTAATTACAACATTTATATTTTGACAATTTAAATTATTACCCATAACCATACATTTAGTTTTTGAAATATTTAATTTTAATTTATTTACTTTTAGCCAATTTAATAATATGTTTATCTCAGAATTTAGAGTATTTAGACCATCAAAAATATAGAAAACATTAACGTAAATTAAGGTATCATCAGCAAACATTTGTAACTTACACAATTTTAAAACTAAAGGCATATTGTTGATGTATAAAATAAATAATATTGGACCTAGTATACTTCATTGAGGAAATCCTATATTATTTATTTTTTTATTTGAATATGTTTTTGATATTTTTATTTTTTGTGACCTGTTACTTAAATAACTTTTCAACCATTTATTAACGTCTCCGCGAATACCATACTGATACAATTTACTCAATAATCTGGTCAAATAAAAAATAAAGTTTTTTTCGTTATGTTGCCGAATTGAGACCGAAATTATGCATATTTTGAAACTTAGGACAAGACGAATGTTTTTTGTTATAAACATTTTGCTCCATCTTCTAAAACAAAATGGTTGGCAAATATCGAAATTTACTGCGTATAAAAATTAGTTTTTCGTTTGGGCTAAACGGATTTTAACAAATTATGTCTTATTCGATAAACATTTTCTTCCTCTATTCATTAAAGGTTAGTTTATTCTTACGTAAAGCTTACTTTTCATGCTAGAGGGAGTTTTTTGAAATATAAAGAAATAATGTGCTTTAAAAAAAATCAAATAAAATGATACGATAATTTTTAGAAAAAAAAAACAGAGAATTAAATGCTCTAAACGTCAATCAAAACCGTAGCTCTCTAACGTGTTTCTAACCAAAGATATTGATGACAATAGTTAGAAGCAAATACCGTGCGAGCAAAAATTATTTGCATCAAAGAGGGCTTCGATTAAAAAACGCAGGGCTTGGTTTAGATCACAATAATATGGGGATGATATATCTATCCAAATCTAGGTTAAAATTTTGTCAAATTTATATTATGACTTGATATGCCAAACCAATGAGAAATAAAATAAGTAGACAAATACAAATTTATTTTTGTTGTTTACAAAATTAACAAAGTAAGAATACTTGCACTTTATAAGGAAATAAATTTAGCTGCTTCTTAAGAATAGTCCTGCATGTTCCATAAGATCTTCCCACTTTTTGGGAGAGGCGTCTTAAACAATTATTTGTTGGCGTATTTTGCATTATTTCACGAACGTTTGCAACAAGTTCTTCTGTTTTTACAGATGGTCTTCCTGCTCCTTTTTTGTGTTGTATAGAACCTGTTTCCCTAAACACAGCCACGGTTCTTTTCAGGCAATGATAGAAATCCCCAGCAATAAAAGCAACTTTAGGAAAATGTTCGTGAAAATCGTTCATGCACAAACCCGGATTGTATTGCCACTCACCATTTACTCTAACCCCGTTTCGAAAATAAGCTTCAACCATGAATGTTTTGTGCTGTTCCGTAAAGCCCGATGTGTGATTTGTTCAAGAAATTGGAAGAATTAGCGATGAATAAAATTACTTGTAACGACTGTCAAAGATGACGAAGTAACTGATTGATTGTTAATTCAGGTAGTTACTGACACCCAATAGGCATTAAGCTCTACGGCTAAGCATTACGTCCTTAGATGCAAGGCCCTCTTTGATGCAAATAATTTTTGCTCGCACGGTATAAGCGTTCCTAGGCGACTTTGATTATTAAAATACTGATAACAATTAGCTTATTTTAACTCCTAACTAATAATTATTCAAACTGTCCATACTAAACTTTAGCTGAAGTGAAAAATAATGGAAATAGGTAAATTTTTAAAAAATTACGCACACACGCCACTTAAAATTCATTCCAAAGATAAGGAGGCTTTGGAAAAAGCACATAAAAAAGAAGAATTTTTATTTATATGAGATCCCAAATAAATGTTTCCCTTGATGTTATTATTTTGTCGATGATATTAGGAAAGCCATTATTTATATCAAAATATATTCAAAATGCTTTTTACCGATAAGGAGGCATTTGATTTGATTGGTCTATTTCGAATGTTTAAGAAATGCCACCGTTGCTGCCAGGCATATCTTTGGCACTACAACGTTGAATGTGTTTCCAACATGAGAGATGTTCGTCCCATTTTTGTATCTCTGTTCGACAATACTTAGAACACACTTTTCCTGGTAGATGTATCGGCCATGGAAGTGTATTTCCATGACCACCAAGATCACTAGACTTCACTTGTTTCGATTTTTATAATTTCCAGCGACTTCTCTTGTTAGGTATGTGGCCAAATATTTATTTACAAAGATTTACCTACCATAAAATTGCAGAAAGCAGCTCTTATGTCGGCGATAGTAGGTTCTGGCAATTAGCAGTGGTACATTTTTTCAGCCTGGACGCTACTTACTTTGAAAATTAAATAATGTACCCACAAGTATAGAACAAGTAAAAAAAAATTACTTAGAGTTTAACGTTGTTGACCATTCACATAATTACATATCTGTAACTAGCATCAATAACAATAAAACACACCTTTAAAAAAACAAAGAACTAAGACTTATTTCGAAATTCGGTTTAAAAATGTATAAAACATGGACCTTGTCATCACCTTGTTATAAATTTAACAATATAGGTATATTATTATGTTTAAAGTACCGACTCATTTGGTAAGGTTGTTTAAATTTATCTAATTCATAGTTAAAAAAACTGTAAGTAAATATATTGCCCAAATGTTCTAGAACCTTTGTTTGCACTTACCTGCTAATTAATACGAGTTAAAAGTAGTACTTACCAAATTGGATTTACGATGTTATATAAAAAGTTATAAAAAAATCTGGCCTGATAACTTCGGTGAAAGTGAGTTTCGTACTTAGTCTGTCAAATTAATTGGTATTCTTGCTTTATAAAGTCGTACTATGTATAGCTATTTACATGTTTCCTTCCATAGAGGAGTTCTCTTCAATTAATGAATGACGATGAAGTGGAAAGAAAATTAAAACTTCGGAACTTCAAATTTTAGTCCATATCAAAATTTAACCCATATCAGTAGATCAACAAATTAATTAGTAAACCATATAGACAGAAATAAAAACCTCAATGATTGCCGGACTGCTGGTGTTGGTTTTCAAAAAATACGTATCTGTTCTCCATTTACAGATCTACAAATTCATTGTTCTTAGAAAATTAACAAAAACTTCCCAAATAAAACTCACCAACCATCTGAAGAAGCAGAACTTGTAGCCCCTTTTAAGAAACTTGGCCCCTTTTTGACCTAAAAATGTGGCAGCCTCAAATCAGTAAGCTTTCGCCTTGGCCGTCGATGAAAAAGTGCCCAGAAAATGACGCTAACGAAAGTTCTCGAAATAGAATCTGAAGTTAGTAACAGTGCTAGATAATTCTAGAAACTGTCCGAGTCTAAAAACCATAAAGGAATTACTAGCTGAAACCATATTACTTCGTAAAAACAACCTTGAGGGCACTAATAGTCAAAATTAAAGGTCAAAAAAAGAAAAGCTACTAACGGTTTGATGAGACGCTAACTTTAGAACTACTTTCCGACATATAACAGTCATTGACTGAAGTACGAATAACCTTAAATTTTCGACAAGTGAAATAGTTATTTACATTACTAGATGCGAAAGTTAATTTTTTGGTGTGAGGAGGTTTTTGAATTGCCGAGGCAAAGCCGAGGTGATTTAATACCTCCGACCACCAAAAAAGGCTTTCGAATCGTGTAATGTATTAAATTTTTTCTACTACAGTTCTCTGATTAATATATTATTAAGTAATAAACTTCGATTTTATTCAAATTAGAATGATAAAATAATTTTTTTTTCACCTATAAAATAATCCATGACAACTAGTTATTTGAGTATTGTTGACAACTAGTTATTTGAGTACTGTCAGAGTCTGTCAGTTAGATTTTTTTGTCCTGGCACCGAAAGTATTACTTTCGTAGCTAGCAACCTACTTTCGTAGCTAGCAATGGATAATATTCAGGTAACTGTAACATTTACTTTCGTTTTCTTTCGTGTTGCTAGGGCCCGAAAGTTAATTTATTTATACAGTAGTAGAAAAAATAAATATTTTATCGTATCATTGAAGATTAAGTTATTTTTATATGATACCTTTATTAATAATTATTAACATCATAAACATACTAAAACCTACATAAAACCTTAGTTACTCATAATACATTAGTTACCATAATTTAATATGTTAGTTACGAAAGCATAATACGTTAGATACCAAATAATATTAGAACTATTTTTCATGAACATTTAAAACAATATTTTGACAGTTTTCAAATTTGATGGATGCACCTTTGTCTTTAACGTCTACGATCTTAGGTATGCCCTCTGAAGACTGATTAATGACCGAGAAAGCACTTCTTTCGATTTCGTGCGGTTCCCTAGTACCTAATCCACTGCCGGAAACATCGCCGATTTGAATTTTGCGAGCAATGGAAACTTTCTTGGTCACACTTTCTTCTAAATACCCTCAAGCAACCTTTGACGATTCCCATCCACCAAGTTCTTGTAGTTCTAATATATCTCCTCCAGCATTAACAAGAAAATTTGCCGAAGATCTTCTAACGCAGTGACCAGTATACAAATTAGGATTTTCAAGTGAGAGATACTCAGCTATTTTTTGAGGTATTTTAGAGAAGAAATGAATGCCGCAGGGCTGTACCGTACATTTCCCTTTTCAATATGATACAAACAATCTATGGTGAGTGACATGGTCTGGCCTTAACATTGCGTACTTTTTAAATAAAAGCACAGGATTGACTTCGCCGTCAAATATCACAGCGAAAATACGTTTCTTGTGGGTTTTTGAGTCGGGAATAGTAACAATCAGCTTGTCCTCTAAAACGTCAACATCTTCCGTGGTCATCTTTTCTAATTCATTAGTTCGACAGACTCCTCCAATTCCAATTAAAAAAGCCACTTTCATCATTAAAAACTTCTCGTCTGAGGCAGAACACACAAATTCGTTGACTTGTTCTCTTATAAATACTTTCGATTTGTTTGCTCTATATCCAACATTTTTCTTCTTGATGAAACGTATTAAGGCGCCGTATTTGTCGATTTCCACTCTTTCCTTCAGTTCTAAAGTCGCTCGTAACATGGAATATTTCGGCCATAAGGACGAAGCAGAGTATTCCTCAGAGAGTTTTGAGAAATACGCCAGCAATACCGTTTCTTCTGCACCTTGAACATGTACTTTGTTTCGCCACTCACAAAACTGCCGATATTCTTTTTCATAATGGATTTTAGATTTGTCCGGAAGCAAGTTCAACCTTATAATGTTGGCTGCAGCTAATATATCGTCAGAAATATCAAAATCTTGCATGATTTTAATGATGACTTTTTGAAATGCCAAAATGAAATGTCAAAAACCTTGTTTTTATTTTCGCATCGCCGTTGTCAATGATACGATAAAGCTTTGAATATAACTCGATTATTAGCGATTTAAGACCGTCTCGGACATTGCGGGTGACTTGGCTGTCGCCTCGTTACCTAGCAATTTCCTCAACTATTATAAATCGTATATTAATCTCGTTATAATAATAGCTATAAAATTATAAATACAAACAACAGTTTCAAATTGTTCAATCGTGGAGTATCTCATACAAAAGGGAAACGAAACCAAACTGAAGACAATTAAATCTCCTAAACAAGCAACCCCGATCGGATATATAACCTTACTGTAAATAAAACTGAAGGATATACACAAAGCAAAACCTATCGAACAACTAGGATCAGTTATTTTCAAATAACCTTATTTTTTAGCAAAGAAATTATGAATGTTAGTCATTTAAAATGATTTTTTTTGTCTGGAATCTTGATTAAGAAGACCTTGAAATTGACTTAACCTAGATAATAGTAGGCGGTGAATTCTCTTAAACAGAAAATTTTTAAATAATAGCGTCTCTTTACGTAAGACATAGTAATCGTAAGTATTTTATAGCATAGATAATCACTTAAACCCACTGCTAGCAATAAAACTTGGTGTGCCTTGAGTTCTTTAAATAAAGAAATGAAACAAAGGCATTCATCATAAGTCATTATTTGAGAAGTTTTCGTTTTTTTATTATATTGCGTGTTAAAATGGCTAAATTATTGCATTCAGTTGGATGGTCGACATCTTGAAATGTTCATGAATAAATAAGTAAGCCATGAAAATCGAGAAAAATAAGATTAAAACGCCTTTATTAAGTAATTCATTGTTTTAAATTCGAATAATGTGTCTTTGAAGTTTGGAAACAGTTTAAACAATTTCAAAGTTGTGTCTTGTTCTGTTGCTAAAGCATATATGACAGCTTATTGTTAATTTTATTGTTTCGAATTTCATGGTTGACTAATTTATTAGTAGGTACATATTTTAAAATGCCGTCCATACATCTAAATGCAATAATTTAGCGTTTTTACCAGACAAAGAAAATTTAACGATAAAACATTATAAATAAGCTATACCATAACAAAAATATACTTAATCTTCCATGTCTGGTACAAAAAAAAACTGTCCTTCGTTCAACCCACATGGCTATCTCTATAGCAATTTTTCGAACTAATGATGTTATAATACTATACCCTGCTATATTTTGCTTTTATATAATACCACATATTGTCCTTTTAATAACACAATACCAAACGTTTTGATGACAATGCCCAGGGTTGTATTTACTGGCTGAATATATCCCTTTGTATTGCATTCAGACATAAGTATATTAGAAAGGTAGGTAGATCTTTTTAAATTGATAAATATTGAACCCTGTAATAACCAAAAATGGTAAGTGTGTGTAAATACTCATGATTCCATCTGAATTGTATTAATAGCTACTTATGATACGACTGTCAAGGATGTATTTTTAAGGCACGCGCACTTAAATAATTATTTTTGTACAACTCTTAAAACCTCAAAATTTTGTTGTTGCTATGGATGCACACAACGGCCAGAAAAATGTAGGTAATGATGTTTTCGTATAAATTCAAAAATTAATTTCCAAAACATTCTTAATTAACATTTTTATAATCAAAGAAAATCAAATTAATATTTTCGATTTTTGTTCCAAATAACACAGCAAAACATTTTCTGATACGGTTCTAACTTTCTTTATGTTACTCTATTCATGAAACGAGAAAACGTTTTAACGAGTGTACCGGGTGAGTCAACAATTGCGCGGAGTAATTCTATGCCTTAAAAATAAAATTTGTCGCTTTTGTATGGTTGGATATCTTTTTAAAAATATTTTAAATTAAACAGGGTGCGCCCAAAAAGTAGGGTGTCATAAAGTTACATTTTTTTAAATGGGACACCCTATATTTAAATACATTTATTAATTCGACGTGTTATTTCATATAATCTTATTAATGGTTTAATATACAAAAAGTTTTTAAGATAATTCGACTTATAATGAAAAGTTTGCACTTGAAAGCATCTCGTTATATCGAAATATTTGACATCTCATTTACAGGGTGTTTACTTTCTAGGACCAAAGTCAGAAAACTTCTAATTGAAAAATCACTTTTATTAAATGGAACACTCTATATATTTTTTTGTCATCTTATGGCTCGTAAAAAACTCTTCAACTTTCGTAAAGAACGTCCTTTCCCTATCTCTAATAGTTTTTAAAATATTTTGATATTTCGAGATTTACTGTCCTCGTTATAGCATCTCTTGTCAATGGATCACAGCAGCCATGGAAAATAAATAAAAATATCAAAATTTTGTTATAACTGCCCCTTTCCCAAATCAGTTTCTTCTTAATAAATGTTCATATAAATAAATGTCCTTCTTGTTTAATACACTTGTCAATCCTTTTGATGATATTTCCCCGGACATTGGACATTTTGGTTTTTATTGTAAACAGAACAGGCGTAAGAAAAAATACCTTAAAAGCTATAAAATTTAATTTTAGATTTTTGTTCTAAACATGATAAATAGTTAATAAAAAACAAAAAATGTTGTTACATATCTCGTAAAAACGCGATATTATGTTATACGTCCTCTACATGTGCAATTTTGACCCGACGCCTCTTGAAAATTTCACTCCATATAGGCGGCCACATTAAAAATGTATGTATGTTGTCGTTGTCAGTTTCGACATTTTCACATTTGCGATTCTTTAAAGTCGAAGAATATCGGATTCTCGTTGGCACTCGATACAGGTCGTAAAAATGAGTTTTTTTGATTTAAACTTTTTGGACGTGTAGACGACCATGAACTACAGAAGGACGACACAAACAAACCCGATGTCGTAGTTTGTGAGCGCGATTAAAAGTTTTAAATCATTTTTTTTATTTTTGAAAAGTCGAAAATTGGCCGAAACAGGTAGGGGAGAATGTTCCACAGTGAAACATGTTCCACAGTGAAACATTGCCATTTAGAAATAAATCAACAGACCTAAAACTTCCGCCATCTCGTGGATAGTAGCTCGACTATGATTCCCACCACAAAATACATCACAGCACAGTGCGCGGTTTGTTCATGGCAGCGTTTCAGTCCAGAAAAGGTATCCAAAGTTACACGTGGGTCGAAATTTAATAAACAATTCCCGGCTTCGTTTTTAATATTTTTTAAATATTTTTGGAGCAAAAGGAAGTACCATAATTAGGTCATGTAAGTAGGCATTAAGATGTTTTAAAATATTTTTTGTTTGCATATAAATGTCGTTTTTGTTTGAGGTTAAACATGGTCCACAGTGAAACAGTGCTGTTCCATTGTGGACCATCGATGTTTCAGTCTGCCCCATATTTTGTTTTATCATTTCCTTAAGGTTTATTTTTAGGTTTAATCTAATATATTTTTTTTTAGGGCCAGAAATAGGGTGCGGAAGACTGCCATGGGTCTAACATCTGCAGAAACAAAGGTTGACATTTGGTTTCTGAAAGCATGTTTTTTTTTTGTCATTTAATGTTTAGTTTAAGCCGCTGTTTGGTTTTGTGATCATATTGGTTGTTATTATCTACACATATAGTTACTTTTGTGTTAATATAGTTTACTTTAAATAGCGTTTCTTTTCATTTTTGTGTTTTTAATAAATAAAAATCCACTATTTTTCAGTGTTTATTCATACTGTTTCAGTGTACCCCACTGATGTTCCACAGTGAAACAAAAACTTTTTTTTTTTAAGTGGAGGCCAAAAAATTATATTCATATTTGCATTCAGTTTTGCTTATTAATTATAAAGATAAATGTAGAGTTAACGAAAATTTGTAATAAAACTGAGGTTTTAGTGTGGCATGTACATTTGGTGAACAAAAATAAAAAAATTGTTTCAGTGTGGAACACTCTCCCCTACCTATTGGATCGCTAATAAGTCGAATTGGGTGCATCCGATCGACATTCGGTTTTGACAATCGTTTAGGCCATCTCGAATACTACCTTTTTTAAATATATTGTTCTATACCTAACTGGAATGGAAATTGCCGAAAATCATAAGAAAGTGAAAACCATAATGTTAGGCGTGATTTTTTCATGGTTTTTATTTTTTTTTCTACGGAAAACGACTTTTGATCGAAACTTTGTATACTTTAGCGGATAGAGCTCGTCAATTTGTATTGACAAGATATTTTTTCGTTTCTCTATCTTTAATACGGAAAAAACGGCAAGGTTTGGGATTTTCATTTCCTAAGTATTCTTTTACCTCGCACTGGATCGCTTAAACATGTCTTCAAGTGTCTATATATAACTTTTTCAATTTTTTCTTGGTCCACTATATCGGCGGATAAACAAGCTTTAGTTTGCATAGTAAGCGCGCTCTGGGAAAACATTATTCGTGGCTCAAAAAATTAATTTATGATTTTTTCAGAGATATTTTTATCTGATGTTTTACTATATCGACTGTGGCTTATTCAATTTTTAACGAAACCGTTTTATTTTTTTCTCAAAACATGCGCTGATTTCTTCTCAACATTCCTGCATGTCCAAACTTATCAAAATATATTCGCAAATTTGAGAAAAGTCGCTTTTTTGAGTGCGGCAACAAGCAAAATTTACAAATTCTAACACCATTCTCTTTTAACAAGTGTGCTTTGATTTTCATGAAAATTAATTCTAAAAATCCGGCTGTCAAAAATGGCACAAAATGGGTGTTTTGAGCTTGACTTGCTAGAGTAATAAGAACATTTCCAGATTTTAAATTGGATGGAATAGCTACCTTGAACCTTCTAATTTTATTGACCAATATTTTTGCCCAAAATGTTTCAGAAATAGTTGTAATCTCGATTTTAAAGATGGCGTTCCGACATTGATAATCCGTCGCCACGTGGCCTGGCTGTTTGTCATTTCGATATTTGCGAATTTTTTCTTCGGAAACGGTTAGAGCAAAATGGCTCAAACTTTCTGGACGTAGAGAGGAATAGTCGAGGCACGTTCTGGGAACAATTTCCAATATACAGGGTAAACCGGAAAAAAGTTATTAAAGTCAAAGTTGAAAAATATTTTTTTGAAGTGAAAACTTCTTTAGGCGCGTTTAGCACTTTTTGTGGGCACTGAATTAAACTGAGCCGTCACGCGTCAGCGTCAGGCGTCAGGTTCGGCTGTGTTACGCTCGAATTCGACTCCTATATTCAATCCGAACAGACCCTGACCTTCCGGTCTGTTTATTCGTAAACGTTATATGAAAGAGCATGCCGCTGCCGCATCAGTCGACGTGGAAACAGTGTGCGACACTTGTTGCGTCTCAGGTATGTTCTGGCATTTTTTAAATTATATATTTACGTAGGGTGAAGTAAGGTAATTAGTTTTACCGTAATTGCTTATTCCGTGGACCCAATTTATTATGATTTCTGACTTCTTTTGAAGGTGTAAAAATTCAAGGGTTGTTCAATTTTAGGAAATATCTTTTTTCGTATGCAGTAAAATTATCCCGTATTCCAAGTTTATGTTATTTTTGAAGTGAAAACTTCTTTAGGCGCGTTTAGCACTTTTTTGTGGGCACTGAATTAACCTCCTTGAAGTTTTCACTTCTGTCGTGTGGTCTAAAGCACACAAAATAATTTATTTTTTTTTCGTTGTAGCGCGTTACAGGTAGCAAAAATAATTTTTATCGATTTAAACTTTTTCGACGTGTAGACGACGTTGGGCTACAAAACACTGTTGTTTGCGAACGCGGTTTTTATTTTTTCTCGTACGGAAAACAACTTTTGATTGAAATGTTATATACCTTAGCAAAGAGAGCAAACTACAATGAAAAATATTTTTTTTGTTTCTTCATTTTTAATACTACGGAAAAATCGGGAAGCTTTTGAATTCTTAAAGCGACAATCCTCGGTACAAAAAACGAACTGGGGTTCTGAAGAAACTAAACATATATTTTTTATCGCAAATCGAAATGCTTTACAATTATTAGAGGTTGCTAACTAATGGTATTGTAAAAAGTATGAAATAAAATAAACGAACTCGAGCAGTGCCGTGCCCGAAGGGCTCGGCACAATAAGCTTTTAAACTAATTTATCATCTATCAATGTAAGAATAGTTTCTTTACTTATGTTTAAATTGATTGAATACACATTTTAATAGGACAAACATGGAAAGTATATTCCACATTGCTGATAGGTTCAATGTTAATATCTTCATAATATTAAATATCATATATTTCCGTAACGAAAAGTCGTAACGAATCGAGCGAGACGACATTGGAAAAGGGACATCGAGCACTATACAATGTCGTCTTTAAAAACTACCTATCTATACGAGAAAACGGAAATTTTGCACCCGTTATTTTTATTTTTTAGTTTTTGTCAGTTGTTATAATGACAATTTGGCGATATGTTTCCCCTTCACGTTCCGCAGGAAGGTGAGGCAAAAAAGCAATAGAAAACATAGAAAAAAAGCTAAGAAAAATACTTTTTAAATACAAATGTTTAGTAATAATAATAGATGCACTCTCGGCTGACGATTAGCGATATGTACCCAGTCTAGTTTGTATTTCGCGCGCAAAAGTGTTTTTGGGAAAAATTGATTGAATTTTTAACCTCGACCTAATAGTCTAAAAAGGTAAAAATTGACACTTTTATGTGCCATTAAAAAAAAGGTATTTTGCGCACTTAATACAAAATAGTTATTTTAGTATGAAATGAATGAATGAATGAATTAAAAACTTAATTATTTTTGGCACTAGTGCTTTGAAGTGAAACTTTTCACACTCAAATTAGAGTGAAAACGTTAACTTTTAATTCATGAGTAATAAAAAATACTTTAGCGGGTACGTTGTAATTTACTTAGCTTGAATACATTGCCATATATAGTATGACAGGTGTGGTTAGCATTGGACAGCATATTTTCCTGCGAAGAATGTTAAAAAGACATAATAAATTTATTCATACTAAAAAAATCTATGTATCCTATAGACTAGTTTGGTCGCGTTTTGAATAAAAAGGAAAAGAAACAAAATATTATTTAAAAATAGAAATGGAGAATCTACCACAAGCTTTTATAGCCGATCCGCACTATATGTTCACATTGTTCACCCTTTTTAACCTCGCATTTAAATACATCAGCAACTAATAAAATTGAGATCAAAAAATAGGTCTCCTTTTATTTATCGCTACCCATGACGGCTCGTTTCGTCCTTGTTAGGACTCTACAGGCAGCCATAACTCAAGCAATCCCGACACAGCGGTAAGAAGCATTAAAAGCCTTTTAACAAAAGCAAAGCGGCCGTAAATATACCGTAGCGCCATCTCAGCGAAATTAACTCCAATATAAAAGGCAGTCACACTAATAATATTGAAAGATAGACAACTAAATAATGCATCACAATCCAGTATAGGGAACGCAATTTTCGTTTTCACCAAAACATCTGCCGTTTTGCAGACTAGAAACCAGATCAACGCCGGCACCCACTAGAATGCGCGCAATCCGTTTAAGAAAAGCCATAAAAATGTTTAGAAGATAATATAGTGTCCGCGAAAATAATTAAAAGCCAATATTGTGGCATATCGGACAAGTGTGTAACTATTTTTTTTATATTAGAATACACAGAGATCCAAGCACATTGGATGTGTATTTATTGAGAATATTTTAATGTTTTAATGAGAACTTTTTAATTAATTGAATAAAATTAAAACAATCATTTTGGTTATTCAATAAATGTTGACATTTTTGTGATCACTTCCCATATGGGTAAATGTTAAAGTTAAAAATATGTTCCTATCAAACTTTTAAAAAGTCTGAAATGTAAAACGAAATAAAGATGAAAAAATATTGTAAACCCTTATAATCCTGATTACAAAAATTCTTATAAAAACCAAGCAAATATATTCATGACCACAGATTTTATGATATTTATTAATGACCCATTAAACCAACAAATGACTGAAAAAAAAATCCTTTATTAAAATAGTAATCAACCAAAGCAGAAATAAAGTTTATTAAAAATCTCATGTATATAGAAAGGGTTGAATTGCAGGAACGTATATAACAGCTTAATAAACCCCGAGTAAACAGAATTTTAATAAACACATTTAAAAGTTTCAGCCTCTGGGGTATTACTTTAAAAGTGCTGAGGCAGCACTGCGTCTCATATTCAGTTCCCTGCTTAATTATATTTTATAATGTTAATCTAAACCCTTTAAAGGAGTTTATAACGCGTCGTTTAAAAATTTTATATCTTGTGCTGAAATATAGATTCATAGGAGTAGCAACGAGTTAACAATGATAAGTATCTAGCCTGGATAAAGTGTGAAGCGGGACTGTGACGAGTTTCTTCACGCAATAGAATGTTTAAATTTGATTATCTATGAAACGGCTCATCGAAGCGATACTTTATAGGTATTTCCTTTTTGGGCGAACGATGCCAAGGAATGAGATTGATTATTTAGAAATTAAATATACCGAGATACAAAAAAGTTAGGACGCTTTAGTTGTAGAGAATTTTAGGGTGGGCATATTTCAAATATGGAGGGCTTAGACTGAGGAGAATCATTAAATACAAGTTTTTTTTTAATATACTCGTACACTGTGTCCACGAATAGAGTTTGGAAGAGAAAAAACTTTAGTAGGTATACCGTGCGAGCAAAATATTTCCATCAAAGAGGGCTTGGATTAAAAAACGTGGGGCTTGGTTTAGATCACAATGATATGGGGACGATATATCTAACAAAATCTAGGTTAAAATTTTGTCAAATTCATATTTTGACATGATATGCCAAACTAATAAGTGAACAAATACAAATTTATTTTTTTTGTTTACAAAATTAACAAAATCAGAATATACAAAAAGAAAAAGAAAAATAATTACATAAATTGCTGAAATTGGCCACCGCCATGCTCCAAGCATAAATTCACACGTCTCCTCATATTTTCGAAAGTGTTGACCAGCATCTCTGGAGAAATGTTACCACATTCTTGGATAATCCTTTCTTGTAATTGTTCTAAATTTGCAACTGGTGTTTTAAAAATAGGGTTCTTTAAATGAGGAAAAACGTAGTAATCCATAACCGTTAAACAAGGTGATCTAGGTGGGAGTTTAATGTCTGATCGAAAACTGATCAATGTGTCGTCGAAAAAATTGCGAAAGTAGTTAGTAGTTTTGGCGGCTGTATGGGCGGTTGTACCGTCCTGTTGAAAATATTCAAAACGTGGTTCGTCGTCAAGTTATTGCTCCACAAATAAATTCAAAATATTCTCTCTATACCGCTGTGCTGTAACTGTGTCATGAAAAAAAAATAGGACCAACAATTCTTCTTCGGGAAACAGCTAACCAGACACCAATTTTTTGAGGGTGCAATGTGGACTCTACAAAAAATGGGGATTTTTACTACTCCACATGCGTGTATTCTGAAAATTCACATAACCGGAGATGTGGAACCAGGCTTCATCCGAAAAAAATGTCAGGTCTTTCTTTCCAATAAATTTTGGGTAAACCATTGAAAGTAATTCCTGCGTCTTTCAAAATCTGCGGCTTGTACTTCTTGGAATACTTGCACTTTATAAGGAAATAAATTTAGCAGCTTCTTAAGAATAGTCCTGCATGTTCCATAAGATCTTCCCACTTTTTGGGACAGCCGTCTTATACAATTTGTTGGCGTATTTTGCAATATTTCACGAACGTTTGCAGCAAGTACTTCTGTTCTTACAGATGGTCTTTCTGCTCCTTTTTTGTGTTGTATAGAACCTGGTTTCCTAAACACAGCCATGGTTCTTTTCAGGCAATGATAAAAATCCACAGCAATAAAAGCAACGTTAGGAAAATGTTCGTGAAAATCGTCCATGCACAAACCCGGATTGTATTGCCACTCACCATTTACTCTAACCCCGTTTCGAAAATACGCTTCACCCATGAATGTTTTGTGCTGTTCCGTAAAACCCATTGTGTGAATTATTCGAGAAATTGGAAAATTAGCAATGAATCAAATTACTTGTAACAACTGTCAATGATGACGGAATAACTGATTGATTGTTAATTCAGGTAAATACTGACACCCAACAGGTATTAAGCTCTACGGCTAAGCATTACGTCCTTAGATGCAAGGCCCTCTTTGATGCAAATAATTTTTGCTCGCACGGTAGAAAACAAAATCATTCTTTATAAAAGCTTCTGCTTGTGCTGAAACTACAAATTCGAATATCAAATTTGCGATTACTGTACAGGGTTCGTCAGAAACAATAATTTTGTTTTTTAGATTTTTTTTTCAATTCTAATTTTCATTTTATCTTGCTAACTGATATGACAACAGGACTAAGGTAAATCAACATACTTAATAATTTTAGTCAATACCTACTTTACAAGAATAAGGTTATATGAACCTAACTCAAAAAGAGTTATAGACAGTAATATTATTTTTTGAATGCTCAAAACTACTAAAGATATGTATAGTATAGTGACATATTAGACATTAAGATAGGAAATTTGATGCTCTACACGTAAGTAAAATAAAATACTAATAGCTAAAAGTGACTGATGCTCATAGCTAGATTGGCATAATTTAAAAAAAAAACCTGTATAAAAACCGTAAAGCATTAGTTATGGAATCTAAAGATCTATATTTTAGTCAAAGCTATCCAAATTTTAAATGTTAAACTTCATTGGTTTCAAAGTTACTGAACTTTCTTCTCAGTTACAACAACGCACGTAAACCACAATTATTTACCCAAAAAATATACATTTTATCTGATGCATGAAGTCTATTGAATATTCTAACGATAATAATTCAATTTTGGATTAGTGCAATATCAATTCTAGATTGATTTTGTTCCCTATTCACTAAAATGTATCCAACATCACAATATTACATATATATGTAGTTATTTTAATTTAACACCTTGGCTTCAAATTGTGTTCAATTATTACAATAGTTTAGACGTGCACTGAGAAAAAGCCTTGTATTCCTTATAAGAATTCACAAATTCTTTATACAACTGTTTAATACTATAATATGTGACAGCAACGCGCTTTCCTACTGTAAGACAACGAAAATTGCTAGACCGTTGGGTAATGATATTATTGTCACGGGGGGTAGTTTTGCTCTCTAAGGGGTCGTCGCCTGGTTTCCCCCGCTTATTGATAATCCCAATGGCCGGGCTCAGAGTGGGGAAAACCCAGGCGACGACCAGCGAGAGTTAGCCTCGCCACTCGCGGGAGGCAGAGTCAGCATCTATCTCGCTGTAACGACTAAAATTGGTCGTTAGGTTCTATTTAAATTTTACCTCTACTATAATATTGTTCTAGCTTTCATATCAATATTGTTATTAGTTTTTATGGGATAAATTTTGAAATTCTTTATTCGGACATCATTTAAAATGAGTTGCTTATAAACATTACCTTTTATTATTAAATAACTTTCGTTCTCTGTTAAGAAAATAAGTAATACCGATGTATCGACTGGTTTTAGCTTTCTTACCTTATAATTTCATTCTTACTGTCAGTTTGTAACACTATATCTCATTTGTTTAGTTTTTATTATACACTCTGTATGTTGCAACTTTCCTGGAATCCTGTAGGGTTGATTTTGAGTAGTAGTAGAAGTAGAAGTGGATACTGCTGTACCACCTAAAATAAAAGTCTTAAGCTGTTTGCTACCCGTTTTAACTAGGTTTTGGTTGTAACTTTCTGAAAAGTGCTCGGAACACACAATCCAGGCCTCTTTGGGGCTTTGTATAAATTTTATCTATGGTAAATCGCTTTAACAACTTGTTAGCTTACAGTATCCCTTGCCTGCGTTTACTTACTTGTCTTTTAAGGGCCAAAAACCTGGTGTTTTCTTCCATAATATCTGTTTCTTACCAGCTTGAATTTGGTCTACTTTTGGGTTTATTTTCATGAATGCCGGGTAGACTACTTACAGCATTAAGCCTAGACTCTAATTATCTTCCAGTTTCCGCTATAAAACCCTGGTGATGCCTCCAGGAGTGTTGTTTTCCAGCTAAAAGTAGTGAGAATTTGCCTTTTTCCATAATACTTTAAAACTCAGTTTATTCGCCTGGAAAGGCCTGGTAATACATTGGTTAGGATTCTCTATTTACTTGAAAGGCAGTTTCCGTTGGTTCTCTCAGCGGATATCCCTGTTTTTGTGCCCAAAGAGCATTGTTCTAGTATTTGATTGTTTACTTTTTTGAATCATATGTTTTCGTGCTGTCCTAGATGATCGATTTTTGTGACATTTCATTCGACTGTCAGTTGACGTTAGGAAGTTATAGGGATGTTCTGTTTTACCGACATCCAAAATCTAATTTAATTAATTTCTTTTATTTTAAATAGTTTAAAAGTAATTACGTGTAATAGTTTACGCGATGGTGTCTCACTGCTGCTAAAGTATCACTTTTCTTTTGTATTTCTGTCGATGTTATTTGGCACTTCCGGAAATTTGAAGCCCGCGCGCTATCGTCGTGTAGTTGGCAGGACTGTCACCCACGTCATTTCCTACCCGCTCTGCGCCGTCTTGGACAAAATTTGGGAAGCCACTTCTCGCAAACACGAGGTAGTGATAAGCACTAAATTTTGGAGCTCTAAGTTTTTTTTCCCTAAGGGGACTTTGGGCCCAAAATGCAATTAAGGAAGTCCTAGTTTTTTTTTTTGGGTTTATTTGGCTATGCAACCGTTTTGTTTACAGACTTTCTTATAAGGCTATGCCGATTTTGTAGTGCTTTCTCTACAACACGTTGCCGTGACCCCTATTCCAACTTTGGGTAAGTTTTTTTATTGTTAACTTGATTTCACGTTTACATCGATGAATTATAAACGTTTTTCTAGCTTTTCATTAAATTTGAGCAAAATTTATCAAAATTTCAAAATTCTTTAACATAACTTAACTTTTTTTTTATCACACGTGCATATCTATACCGTTAAGTGATCACAGTCAAAAAGAGCTTTTAGTCTAGTAGCCTATTTAGTTTATGTCTTCTAAACCATATTGGCGTTGCACCAGCCTACTTAACAGATAAGTGAACAGGGTTCGATTTTTCATGTCTCGTGTACTAAACAGATCATTCATGACTTATTATTTCACGAGTGTATTATTTATATTTTGCTTTAATATTGCTGTAGATTGGTTATCTAAGCGGGGGCAATTTTTATGCAACTGAACAAACCGTCATAAGACACCAGCTTTGTTTGAAATAAAGTTGTCCGATACAATGTTACCTGATTAATCGATACTGTATTTTTATTAAGCTGGTTTATTCATATCATTATCAAAAACTTAACATTAATTAAGTTGCATGTGTAATCTGTTTTGGTTAACGAGACTCTAATGGTTTTTTGCTGCATTTGTTTTTATTTGACATTTCTCTTCTTTTCTTCTGTTCAGCGCTTATCTTTACACGTATCAGCTTTGTATTAATTATTTTTGACAGTTCACAGTCGCTGTCCTTATGCTACCTTTTGAAAAACATTATCACATCACGCATGAGTTTTAACAGGAAAAGACCCAGATTAGATTGACTTTTATTTCAGGAGTAGTGACGTAATTTTCTTTTGCTGATTGGCAATGCCAATAATTAACAATAATAATTATAATATTTTGACGTTAGCTAACTGTATGCCTGATTGACTTCTTACGGTCCGGCCTCATTAGCTTTTCCTATGTGAACTCGATACAGCATTGCATGTTCGTGATTAAAATTAAGACAAATTAAATACTTTAAACGCAGTCAACTGTTTTGGCCAACGTAGCTTATTTATTAAAACGTCACCATTCCAAAATTCCATTTGGGCTTAATGGGTCAATTTGCTTTAATTTTGGTGTTTTATTATTTTGATTTATTTAAGAAAAATTGTGACTTAATTAATTGCTATTTTTCCGTTAATTAATAACTAATTATAGAGCTGGTTTATATATATAGGGATGTGCTTTCTTTTACATAAGATTATCTCATATTCTTTTTCATTTGTAATCAAGTAGAAAACTGTCGTCTTTTACTTTTAATTAATGATTTTACATATTTGTAATTAATTAACTAGTTGGATAATTTTATTTTGTTAATTGCTTTCTGCTAATTTGAGACTTAAGTGTTTAATTGATTATGTTCATTAATATTTATTTTTATTTTGATTTGGAAATTATTAAACAATTTTGTGCACATGCGCGTCACGCATGCGTATTTGACATTTTGTATAATTTTGGCTAATTAGCTCTTATTGGGTTTACTACTTAATTGCAATTACGCTAATTTTGTTTTATTAAATCTATTGACTGTTCTAGCCTCATACTTTTGTTTAATTGAGGTTTATTACTTGATTATTTTTTATAAATTATTTTTCTGCATACCCATTGATGAGTTTAGGCGATTCTGCGCGCATGTGCGTCGCGCATGCGCAGTAACCATTTCTACCAATTTCAGTGATTTAGCTCATTAAAAGTTCACTGCTTGTTTGCGACCGTATTTGTTTTATTATTGTGTATTTTTGGAGTGCTCCAGTAGCGTATTTTATTTTATTGAGATTTAATTTAAATATTTTCATTTGTTAAACATTTTTACATACAGTTGTTGATGATTTTAAGAGGTTTTGCACGCATGTGCGTGGCGCATGCGCAGAATCAATTTTCTAATATTTTATTATAAATCAATTTAGATTTTAGTACCGATTATTCTAAAGGGTATGCAGTACGTTTTTATGATATTTTGAGCCTCGTAATATTTTATACGTGCGGTTTTGTAGGTTTTGGTGGTGCAACGCTGGTTTTAATTGATTCAAATTGGTTTTTATTGTTCAGGCCTTCAGCCATCTTTTATTCTGGGAGTATTTTTGTTGGTACTTACGTGTACTGTTTTATTCTCAGGGTCCACCTCCCAGTCACGGGTTCTTACCAACAATACGTAGAACTTAGTACCAGATCCTAGCACCAGTCCCTCAAATAGCATACTGGACATTTCGAGGCAGGACATACCTCCTGACTTTTAGCGTACGCCTGGAGGCGTTCTGGTACACCTTACCATTTTTATTGTATTTTTGATCGATGATTGCCATTTGATGGTACCAGTTTAGGTAGAATCGGCAATTTGGGTTTTTTTTTTCTTTATGTAACGTTAAATTCTGGACCGCAAAAAGGTCTCAATCGACCCCGCCGATAGGTATTGTTAGTTTGCGCCCAAAAGCGTTCTGATACATTTTACCCTTATATTTTATTTATGACAAATGGCCAAGGTATATTGTATTCACAATGTTAGTACAATTCGCTATATAGGTTTTATCGTTTTGTATAAAAGTTGAGATCTCACCCAGAGTAATGATTGAATAAACTGTAATGTACTGTTTTAAAATGTATTGTTTCATTTGAGTCACCCTACT
Organism: Polydrusus pterygomalis; assembly: GCA_963969555.1. Taxonomy (NCBI): domain Eukaryota; kingdom Metazoa; phylum Arthropoda; class Insecta; order Coleoptera; family Curculionidae; genus Polydrusus; species Polydrusus pterygomalis. The sequence continues at coordinate 104,682,581 of OZ018376.1, read as the reverse complement.
AGGCAACACACCCCTTTATTTGATTTTCAGGTTTCAGTAACTTTGTCTATTTTCCGAGCTAGAGGACCCAAAACCATCTTGGTAGATTTTCTGTTTTTGCCTGGCCCAAAAACAGTGGCGCCATAAATTTATTGTGCTTAACCCCTCCCTAATCTCCGACATATGAGCTAGGGCATGGCATATTGCTCGCTGGCGATAGGCCCCTCTAAAATACGATTGGTTTGTTTATTCAATTTCAGTTACTTAAAATTTTGACTTTTCATAGAAGTTAATATTTCATAATGATTTTTTTCTTTAAGTTTTAATTTCTAAAAATGCTTAATTAAATTCAAAATTCATTAAAGGCGATTTTCAGCGTAGCATCGCAGCCAAGTAAGTACGACCGGACCGGCCAATAAAGATCGCGGTGACACCTTTCCCCGCTACAGAGAGTAGAGCCAAGCTAACTAAAAGGTAAGACTGGGAATTTTATTGTTATCTAATGTTATTATTGCTTAATTATTGTGTAATAAAGAGTTACAATAGTTATGATGATCGCTTTTTAATCAAGGAACCCGGTGCCCTTGTGACAACATCACGGTAATTTACCAAAAAGGAAATAAAAGTTACCGCTACCATAGAATGGTTTATAGGCATTATTGCTCTGAATACTTACAGGAATTATGAACTTGTATTGGAGGTGTAATTTGGCTTTATATACTGTATTAGTTTCTACTGGCAGTTGTAATGAAACTTGACATTAATCATAATAATATTTGTTTGCTACGGTTAATAAAGCAAATAATTACTACTAAAAATCAGTACTGTAGTCATCAAAAATTTAAATAGCTTCTAGTGTAATATTGCCCTTGTCTAAAGTCCAATAATGGGATGTGCAAAATAAAAACCTTCTATAGCTTTATCTGACATGAAAAGTTTTAAAAACTTACATACAAAGTAGAAATAAATTAATTGAAACAGGTATTGGTACGATCAATAAAATCAATCATTTAAACTAATACTATGGCGCATGGCAATTGCCGATCGGACCCCCAACAACACCTTGATGGATTATAGGTTTTAACGGATACAATTTGTTTTTGGGGACGCCGTTCTGCTGTTTTAATTACACTGGCCGGCAAGATTTTTCTAACATAGGTCAGCTCTTTATTTTTAAAATGGAAATACCCTTCTAATAATAGAAAAAATATTGGGAAAGCCTCAATACATACCATTTTTCAATAGGTTAATAAGACCATTTTACATTAGCAGGTAGTAAATTTAATTAGGGGCGGTAAAAATGGATGCATTTTATAACAGAAAAATTACCTGAACTGTAGGAATTTTAGTAGGACTTCAGAGAGGTTTTACAAAATATTGCTGTTTTCTTTGTTTGTGGGACAGTCGTGCAGTAGATCAGCATTATGTAATAAAAGATTGGCCACAAAGAAGTGAATTTCAGCCGGGATCTCAAAATGTTAAGTTTGCACCTCTTGTAGACCCCCAAAAAGTCCTACCTCCTCTTCACATTAAACTTGGGCTGATGAAAAACTTTGTGAAAGCTATGAATAAAGACGGTGATGGATTCAAATACCTAAGACAAGTCTTTCCCCAGTTAAGTGATGCCAAATTAAAGGAAGGCATTTTTATTGGGCCACAAATCAGAAAATTGTTGGACGATGTCAACTTTACAGAGAAGCTTACCAGGCAGGAACTCAGAGCATGGAACTCATTTGTTAGTATAGTAAGGGGATTTTTGGGCAACAATATGGATGCAAACTATCAACAGTTAGTTGATGAACTTTTAGATTCCTACAAATCGCTTGGTGCCCAAATGTCATTAAAAATTCACTTCCTTCATTTCCATCTGTAATTTTTTCCTGAAAATTTAGGAGCTGTCAGTGACGAGCAGGGTGAAAAGTTCCACCAGGGTATCAGGACAATAAAAATTCGCTATCAAGGACGATTGGATCCAGCCATGATGGGTGATTCCTGTTGGTTTTTGAAAAGAGAAGATATGACCTCTCATAAAAGGAAAAAATGAAATTTAATTAGTGTGTTCAGTTAATATTTGTAATGTTTGTGTTTTTCTTAGATGTAAGGTATGTTTAGTAGGTGTAAAAATTTAAATTTAGTCGATATACACAGTTAGAAAATTCTTAAATTATTATTTCAATAGATATTAAATATTGTAACATTAAATGTGGTACTATAAATGTAACACGAAAACGTTACGTGTTACAACTTTTTTTTTCTCATTTTCGTATTTGGATAGGTCCATTCTACCACAATATGCTATTTAGCTTTGTGTTACAACAAAAAAAAAATTTGTCCGCCAGTGTTATTGTAGTGAAAGTGCTTTACTGGGGACAAAATACGCCGCATTGAGAAGTTGTCTTACAATAAAAGTAATTAAAATGCATATTAGCCCCTTCGTGTTTCTTATAGAAAATATTAACATTTATTGTATATCAAGAAATGTAACAACCTAAAAGGATAAGGCACACAGGAAAAATACTGCTTTACAAAAATTCCTATAAGTAAAAAAGGTTGTCCAATAAACGCGCTTTTCATGTAGAAATAACCATCTGGAACAGCAATACAATCCCAGATCGTAAGACCGGAACGGGTTTTAGATTTCGCAGGCGGCACAGAACGAGGTACATGCAATTTCTAAAAAGCGTTATGGAACATAATCACAAAATTTGTAAGCGTTTTCAGCGTTAGGTTATTGCGGAGAGGGTGACACAAAAGTTTCCTAATCTAATCTCTTGATGGTGTTTTTGGGAACGCTGGATCATAATAAACTATTCGGAATAAGTCGAGGTATCTAATGGACCTAAGCATGATATTTTTAAATAAAAGGAAAGTAGATATGTATACTAAGTAGCTAATAACAATAAAAAAATATGGTATTACGTGTGAGTGATATTCCTATTAAAGTAGATGTGATAATGCTAAATAAACATTTAAAGCCTTACACTGAGAAAAACCTTCTATTTCTTATAAGAATTCACATACTCTTTATATAACTGTTTAATACTATATGTGCCAGCAACGCAGTTTCCTACTGTAAGATAACGAGAACTGCTAGACTGTTGTGTAGTGATAATATCAATGTAGTTTAACCAATAGAAAATAGGAGTTAATACTACCATAAAATAGTTTATAGCCATTATTGTTCTGAATCCTTACAGTAATTATCAAGTTCTATTAGGAGTGTAGTCTGGTTTTATATACTGTATTAGTTTTGACTGGCAGCTGTTATCAAACTTGATATCAATCATAATAATATTTGCTTGCTAAGGTTGATAAAACATATATTATCTACTTACCACTAAAAATAATTACTTTAGTTCTCAAAAATTTAAATAGCTTATAGTGTGATACTGTTCTTGTCGATTAACATTGCACATGATTATCTATTATGCAACATGATTTACTGAGATGGTAAAATTCGTCCATAGGTTATAAAGTCCAATACTGATTATGGGTCGTGCAAAATAAAAGTCTTGTATTGCTTTATATGACATGCAAAGTTTAATAAACTTAAATACAAAGTAAAAAAAATTAATTGAAACAGGTATTGGTACGATCAATAAAAATCAAATTCAGCTAGGATAGATAGAAGACTCCGAACAACGATGTTACCTGCGCAACAAATACGTTAAAACTAATAATACGGCGCGCGGCGATTGCCGATAGCTACGAACCCCCACCAACGTCTTGTGGATTATAGGTTCTAACGAATACAATTCCATTTTGGGGACGCTGTTCTGCTTTCCTAATTGTAGAGAAAGCGCTTTACTTGGAACAAAGTGCGTCTCAATGAGAAGATACAATTTATTTCTTAATAAAACCGCTCTATTAGAAGTAGTTTATTATTTAACAAAACTGTGCTGCTAATGGAACTGATTACTTCCAATTAAAACATTGTTCTATCAAATCTGGAATTAATATAACACTAAAGCGGGTTTGATACACTAGCTATTTATTTAATATGGGTTAATAAAAAATATGCTATCAATAGAAACTATGCCTTAGCAAACCTGATGTATTAGATCATTTTCCTCAATGTAGCAACCTCTAATTTGAAGAAAATGACCTATTTAATTAAAAATATAGTATTTTTCCAAGTAGGCTTTTTGGACCAAACGGCCAAAAAGACTAACTGTTTAATCAAAAGAAAGTGATTTGAACTTATTATTACGTTTTCAAAGTCAGAAAATATAAGAGGCCCGAGTGATGGTCCAAAATAGTAGATATTTACCTCATAAATCAACTTGATGGTTAGGTCTAACAAAAGTCAGTAATAAACGCCAAAGCAGGTTATTTTTTATTTTAAATTGATTCTTAAAGCCCAAAAATATTTTAATACCATAAATGCCGAATAAATTTCTTCGTTTTGTCTTTAATTATCTTCGTTGTAAAAAAATTACAAAACACAAATGTATTTGAAACCATAAACTTATTAAGTACACCTAGTTTCACGACCAACTTCCAGGTGAATTAAAATCGCTGCAATTTCTAGCCGCAACGGCTTATATATTTTTACGTCGGGACACTTCGTCTTTTAGCCTCATTACCGTGCATACGACAAAGAAAGAAACGCCTTTTATTACTATCGAACAAGTTAGTTCAATTTAATGTTTGCAATGACTTAAACTTAAATAGACTCGAAGATACGAAAATACGGGTCGAAGGAAGGAGGGGGGGGGGGGGGGGGTTGGTTAACTGTTAGAGTATGAAATTAATTAAAATTAATTTATTTTTTTGATTGGAGGAGTGATGTGTGACGTCCTGCGAAAAAAAAAATGTTATTGCTTGTCCTTTTAGTAATATACAGGGGGTGGCGCACTATTGCATGGGCGTCCGAACAAACTTATTCATGGGGGGGCCCAACAGATAATCGACTACATTGCGATTAAAAATATTTGAACCAATTAAAATAATATCCAGAAAATCGATTGGTAAAATTTGCTAGGTGCTATCAATATCAAATTGTAAGGATAAGCGTTATTGATAAAAATATAGACGCATGCGATGATGACTGGGAGTTTTTGAGAGAAGTAAATTTTACTGTCAAAAATTTAGCGCGTAAGTGATGTTGATAAAACAAACTATATGGAAGAATAGACTGTGCCCAGGTGATTTTGGGAAACATGCGCAAAAAAATACAACGTAAAAGTTTGACAGGTGCTGTGGTCAAATTTTAATGAAAAGCGATATTGATACAATGACCTATGGAATCAAATACGGTGAATGAGTTACTTTAGAATATTAGCAAAAACTTCTGTTAACAAAATTTAACAGGTGCTGTCAATGTCAATAGACTGTGACCGGAAAAGTTAGAAGAAAGAAATACGAAATTTTTTTGAAGCTCAATATCAAATTTTGATAATATTTTATTTCGATTTATTATGTCAACAAACATGAAAATAATAACAATCATCTCATACCAAGCGGGGTGCAGAGTCTATTTTCACACAGACAGTGCTTGCATAAGGTCCACCCTCCCCCCCCCCCCTTTTGATAATTTGGGAATGGTTTCAGATATATTTAAAGTCGGTATGCGTAAATAATAGGTAAAAAATTTACTTTTGAGGAAAATTTTGTTGTTTTTTTATTCAAAATGGCGGACATTCGCCATCTTGGAAAACGTTTTTAAATGAGAAGGGGATCGAGTAATACTTCAGTTAAAGGTCTTTTTATGCTTGATATAGATAACCTTGTAATTTTTAATGTTCTAAAATGTGCCGTTTCAAAATGACGATTCCGAAAAATATGAGAAAACAACCATATTTTTGGAAGATCTCATCATCTTGAAAAACAAAACAATAATTTTATAGTGTAAATTATAAGTAAGCTACTGAATTTTTTTGAAATATTGTTGCTTTGGGAGCGAAGGAAAAACAAGTCTTCTCCACAATTTTATTTTTGTTTTTCTTTCATTCCCATTTTTGCAACTCCATTTTAAGCATGGACTGTTACTTCCAATTATTGTTGTTTTGTTATTCAACATGGCGGACATCGCCGAATATATGTTTTCTTGCATAATTTCCGATTCGTCATGTTAAAGCGGCACATTTTGGAACAATATAAAAATTGTAAGGTTAAATTGTATGTGAAATACCTTTAAAATGAAGTATCACCCGACCTCCTTTACCAGTTAAAAATATGTTCCATTTTTCCGCCACCTTGAATAACAAAACAATTCTCCTTAAAAGTAAGTAGTTTGCCTATTATTTACGCCTACCGAATTTAAACAATATATCTCAAGCCAATTATACAAGGAAAGGTTGGAAAAGGACTTTGTGCAATCACCGTATAATTTAAAAAAAACGTTTATTAAACAGATATATGCAAAAATTGGCACGAAAATACAAATCTACCGCTACACAGAAAATTAGTTGTCACAAAAAAACTGTCGAAATGGTCTTTGTGCACCAAAGGCCATTTCGATAGTTTTCCAGATGCACCCCATAGGTAATATAATACTTAAAATGCTGTTATCTGTAAAATATTCCTATTTTTTCAATAGTATTAAAACTTCTAAAAAAAAATTTTAATTTGCTACAAACATGGAAAGGTCTATTCGCGCAGCTACAAAATTCGTACATGGTGGAAAAATCACAAGTTGGAAAAACAAGGTCTTAACCAAGGCCAGCATAAAAAAAGCACGGCAGACGATCGCGCAAGAACATCTAGGCAAGACGAGACAATTTGTTGGCCAGCGAAAACATCGGGGCAGTGTTGCCAGACTGGCCAACGAATTATTCTGCCGAGTGTGTCAAAAAATCTGCTGAATTCTGCACCAAGGTCATAGTATCAGAAATATTTGTATTTACCTGTTGCCCCTACTTCGACCTCCAATAGGTATATACAACATTTTTGTAAAAAAACACTCTTTTTAACTTTATTTTTGGTTTGTTATTTTTTTTATATTTTCATTGAATAATATATTTTTTAGATCTATTTGGTAAATACATAATTCCTTATTTATTAAAAATTCTTTAAAAATCTGCAAATTACGAAATTATTTAGCAACTTTGCAAAAACTATGCTTTCAAAAATTTTGCTAAATGCAGAAAAGACTGCTGTTCCATACTCAGTTGATTTTAAAACCCTCCCATATTTTCGCATACAAATATGGAGGTTGACTGAAAAATGTAAAAACTATTTTGAAATTTTGTACGGAATCCGTATGTGAGAAGACTGGCATAATTTTTGTGATGCACCTAATATTCCGTGCGTATGCAAAATTAAAATTAAAAATACCCAAATTGTCCGTTTCGTTATCACTAGTATCAAAAGGCCGCCAAAATGCCATTGTAATTGTCTAATTAAAACTCGATACTAAAATACACTACAACACACACACACAAAATTATCACTAATCACTAATGCAAATTTAAGAAAACATCAACAACAATTTTCCCCATTCGACACAGCACTGTATTAAAAATCATACGATACGCATTCCATCAAATATAGAACTAAAGTATTTCTAACCAACCAAATTCGCAACTGACAAATCAAATTTGCGGAATATAACTCCGCCCACAATTTTTGATGACAGACTCGTCAAGTCCACGTTGACTATCTTCGAGCATCTGTACAGGGAGCGATCAATACAAATTTGGTTATATTTATATTGTAGTTTCAATGTGTGATGCAGTAAATTGATCGTACCCCCAATATTTATGTTGTCTCAACTGACTTCGTATATACTTTACACTCGGCAGTATATGGTGCGTTTTATATGAACAATCCACCCTATTTTCAATATTTCACCTGGAAGCTGGTCGTGAAACTAGGTGTACCTACCTATATACGATTGCAAAATCATAAAATGGTTAATATAAATTTCAAGCACATATCAGCAATGATTAAAACTTATCAATGTTGCCTCATTATATGATCGTAATAGTCAATAAAATCGAAACAAGAATCAATAAATCAAATAAAATTATTTTAGGATACCGGTTTACTGTGCGATACCGGTAAAAATATTCAAATCGGGTCCACTAGTAATGTAATAATAAACTCATCTTCTTATTAACTTTATCAGAGCCGGAATTTAATTTTACAATTTGATAATAATTTAGTAAACTGATTAACAATTACAAGCATTATAGACGAGTTAAGTAGTCAGAGTAATTGATTGCAAAACCAATATGGTTTACTTTAATCCCAATAGAAAACGACTGTTTCTTGCAAAAACGTATAAAGCATTTAGATATTTATAGTGTTACTTACATATTTTCCGTCAATTTTATTTCTACGACTTATATCGTATAAAATTGTGGGCACTCGTGGGCGAATCCCATTTCTGATGCCATAAATCAAAGAAAAAATCAAACACACAGTATATAAATGAGCAATCCTTTTTCTTATAACTTATTATCGATAATATTTATGAAATTTCTAACATTAAGAGTTATTTAAATAATAAAGGGATATATTTTGTACCTATGCATTCTTGTCTCGGTTTGGATCTTTAAAATTATGGTAAGACTAATCGGATTAAGTATTATTATTGGAATATTATCATGATATTCTTAAAGTAATATTATTTTATAAAATTAATAGCTTTTATAAAAGTGATTTTATTTTGTAATAAAACGTTTTGCAAACTATAATTAATAGTTTAAGCGAAATGACTGTGCATGCCAATGTGGTGTAAAAATCCGTTTAAGCTATGAATGTTTAACCGTATAAACTAACGTTTGCTTTTAAGCTAATTTTCGAAACGCGACGTCTACCATGGTTTTACAGCTAAAGTTTTAATTGACTTTGTTATACGTTTCAGCCTTAATTGTGGCTGCGCTTATTTTTTTAAACGGGTAATTGGCTTGCATAAATAATGAACAATAATGAAATTAAATAAATTTATGAAAGGAAAAACCACTCTCTACTTCAGATATCATTGGCTTTCGGTCCAAACCGATAGCCTGTGGACTTTCAGCGCTACGTAGTGCTCCTGTAATTGTGATTTATGTATTTACAGGGGATTTCCTCTCAACATTTTACTTATTTATATAAATTTGTTTAAAGTGCGGGTATGCTTTAGAAGTGTCCAACTTCGACACTATTATGGTGCTTAGCATCTTTTGGACGGTCGTTGCCGTAAATTGTTCATAGTTTATACTTTGTGTTACTTTTTTTTGTCAGTTCACAGCCTCACTGATGAGCCATGATCTAGCGAAACGCGTCTGGGGATGGATCTAACGAAATAAAAGGATTAACCACTGTCGTTTTAAAAGCCATTTTGGAAAAGTATGTACAGAAATTTTGTGACTTTTGATTAAGAGATAGCAGCATACTCATTATCTTAACAAATAAGCGCGTGTTGCAAGCCATTTTAGAAAAGTCTGTACAGAAAGTTTGTGACTTTTTATTAAGAGATAGCAGCATACTTATTATCTTAACAAAAGGGCGCGTGTTGCAAGCCATTTTAGAAAAGTATGTACAGAAAGTTTGTGACTTTTTATTAAGAGATAGCAGCATACTCATTATCTTAACAAATAAGCGCGTGTTGCAAGCTATTTTAGAAAGTATGTACCTACAGAAAGTTTGTGACTTTTTATGAAGATATAGCAGCATACTCATTATCTTAACAGATAAGCGCGTGTTGAGATAAAATTGAGTAATCACCTGTTCAGCTGTATAAATTAGGTAGTTTTGACGTTGTTTGTGCTACCTGTTTGTGACGATCGACATGGATGACCGGAGGAATGTAATATCTATTTGCACTTTTAGTTACAAATTATAAACAAAATACGTTAGTAAATACCGTAGAAAGTTCTAAATGAAAATTTAAGGTTACTGTAAGGTTTCTTGTGGGAGGGGCTATTGAAAATATGAAAATGTTCTTTTAAAATAACAGTGGCGCAATCACTTTCATCATTTCTTTAATTTTAGTTATTAGAAAAAAAACTTTGAAGGCACATGAGTTATTAGAGGAACTCGAAAAATCTGATAGCAAAATATCGGAAAATGTTTATATGTAGCCATATGCATATAGCAATATCTAGAAATAGATTTAACTATATAATGAAAAACTTACACTATTGTGATAATAACAATTCAAATGCAACTCATAAATTTTCTAAGGTTCGTTCCCTTATCGACGCTCTATAAAAAATCATTGATTTAGCTCCCTTTGTAGAAAACAATAGTATAGACGAGTCGATGGTTCCATTTTTTGGTCGGCATGGTACAAAACAATTTATCAGGGATAAGTCAATAAGATGAGGCTACAAATTATGGGTCGGTACAACAACAAGTGGCTATGTTGAATGGTTCGAACTCTATCAAGGTTCTACCACAATTATAGCACCACCATATAAAGAATTAGGGCTTGGGGCTAGTATCGTTTTGCAGTTTGCTAACATTCTAAATACTAGATATCCCAGCACACACTTTCACTTGTACTTTGATAATTTTTTTATTTGGATGTGCAATCAATCTTGCATATCAAGTTAATAATATAAGAACTGAATTTCATAGCCGTTTAGGAAATTGCCTGGCACTTAACGAAGGACTGTATAAGAATTTGATTAAAAAGCATTACGTTTCTATTTACATTTACAGTTGTCTTAATACGTATTTTAATAGTAATGTTTTCCACTTGTCTCCAAATGTTGATAGAAATACACCATTTAAGGATCAATCTTTCAATTTTTAAACTGTAGAAAAATCATAGATCTGTGAGATGTGACAGCAAAGTGAGCAAAGGCCACAAACTGGGCATTTTTACTAGTCTCTTTCGTATAATTAAAGTGTTTTTTTTTGTTTAAAAAGCCTTTGTCTTTAATGAAAACTTTCAAAATACATATACCGTTAACGACTTATTTTAGGAGTTCCTAGAGCCTTCTACTGCTACTGCTATACACGTCTGAATATCTCTGGCGAGCATACTGTTGAGAATTTGCCCTATTTCTATGACTATATTTTCTGAAAAAAAAATTCCTCATAAAATGAATGCATTCTGGAAAAATAATACTAACCAATCAAAACTTACTATACCTAACTGGAAATATTTTAATTGAATCAAAGATGGAAATAGATTTTTTATATGAACTGCTAAAAGTGAACTTTAGATTATACATACAACACTCCTTCTTTCTTTCTCCTCGTTTTTGACAATTGAAATGTACAATGTATATTTACGTTTTATTTTATGCATTAATATTAAAACAAAAATGATCTTAATAAAATAAAAAATTTTGACATTTATATGTAAGTCTTATACACTATACCGGGTGTTTCAGGAGGTACGTTCGCCCCTATAACTTTTTTGTTGTTTAAATTACAGATTTAAAATTTTGTGTGTTTATATGTGATATTCTTTTGCTTTTGAGGACATAGCGGATGCCATTCTATCACTTCCGGTTTAACCGGAAATGATCTCAACCTTAGATTTTTAAATGGAACACCATGTATATTTTTGGCTATATCGATTCAGAACACCATTCCAAATACAACGACACTCCATACGTTACTTTTTGATACTTTAAATTATTTTTAATTTTATTTTTATTTTTTCGTCTAGATTGCTATGAACTCTCTAAAATTGTTTACTTCTAAACCAAAATCTTGATAAAAATGCAATTTTTAAGTTTTATTGTGTTTTAAATTTTTTACAAACTTTTTAACTTTTTAAAAAGGCTTTCTCCAAGAGAACTCAATTGTTCCAAATGGAAACATATTGGCTCACTCGGGCAAAAAGATAGAGCACTTTTTTTCCAACAATTTTATATCACACATCCTAATGTCAAGTTAAAAGAGCAGCGATAATTTATAAAAAATAACATTTTATGAGAAAAAATAAAACACGAAACGCAACGGCTTTGCATTTATCTTGGTACCCATGACGCCATAATGCTCATAAACAAATGAACATAATTACAAATCTTAATCTTAACATAGTATAAAACAAAGTCGCTATCCTGTCTTATGTGCTTCAATCTTTAAAACTACGCTACGGATTTTAAAGCGGTTTTTTTAATAGATAGAGTGATTCAAGAGGAAGGTTTTTATGTATAATTAGCGACCCCGGCTTTGCACGGGTGGAATTTCAGAAGGTGGCATGCTAGGTACTAATATATCGGGTTTGTTCGGGTTTGTATTTATACCAGCGGGTTGCAACACATGCCGGGTACACGCTAATTAAATATAATCATTGAAACAATAAGAACAGTTTAGTTAGTCCAGTTGTTCAAAATGCCTTCCTTGTTCTTCATGACAAGCGCAAATGTTTTGAATTGTTTTTCTTACAACATTTCGTAAATTTTCCCGTGTAATTCTATTGATGGCAGCTCTTACGCGATTTTCCAGCTCTTCTCTGTTGGCAGGTGGAGTGTTGTAAACCTCATTTTTTATTGTGCCCCACGCGAAAAAATCCAACGGGGTAATATCTGGCGACCTGATAAATAAAATCATTAGTTATTTAAGTCTCTAGTCTAACCTAGATAAATGCAAAGCCGTTTGCGCTTCGTGTTTTATTTTTTCTCATAAAATGTTATTTTTTATAAATTATCGCTGCTCTTTTAACTTGACATTAGGATGTGTGATATAAAGTTGTTGGAAAAAAAGTGCTCTATCTTTTTGTCCGAGTGAGCCAATATGTTTCCATTTGGAAAAATTGAGTTCTCTTGGAAAAAGCCTTTTTAAAAAGTTAAAAATTATGTAAAAAATTTAAAACACAATAAAACTTGAAAATTGCATTTTATCAAGATTTTGGTTTAGAAGTAAACAACAGACGAAAAAATAAAAATAAAATTAAAAATAATTTAAACTATCAAAAAGTAACGTATGGAGTGTCGTTGTATTTGGAATGGTGTTCTGAATCGATATAGCCAAAAATATACAGGGTGTTTCATTTAAAAATCGAAGGTTGAGATCATTTCCGGTTAAACCGGAAGTGATAAAAGGGCATCCGCTATGTCATTAAAAGCAAAAGAATATAAACACACAAAATTTTAAATCTGTAATTTAAACAACAAAAAAGTTATAGGGGCGAGCGTACCTCCTGAAACACCCGGTATTTGTACGATTATACAGGGTGGCGCATCGAAAACGAAACAAAGGCATTTACTGGCAGCTCAGTTCTTTTTTGGAAAAACGCTCAGACCCGTCAATTTTGTTTTCGAGGGGGACACAAAATTGGCGAAAAATCACATTAACACGTGCAGCCCCCTGGGCGGGGGTGGCACCAACCTTAAACTCTAAATTGGAAAGGGGGGTCGAGTTATACTTAATTTCAAAGGTCTTTTAATTCTTGCTTTTCCTAGGAATGTTCTTTTTTCTTAAATGGCGTAGTACATGGTCATAACTGCCGATATTGGTCCGATTCTAATCCCAGAATTTATCATGAAGAACACACACAGCAGCCACAAAAATTAAATGTTTGGGCTGGTATTTTTGGCGATCATTTATTTGGTCCTTTTTTCTTACCTGGAAATTTGACGGGTGAAATTTATTTGGTATTACTGCAAGGCGCCATAGATCCTGCATTAACAGCCATAATTGAAAATCGGAATGATCGGCGGTACATTGCAAATAGGTTGATGTTCGAACAGGATGATGCCCCACCACATTACGTGTTCGACAATATTTAGATCAGATGTTTTCAGGTCGATGGATTGGTAGAAGAGGTGTCACTGAATGGCCCCCAAGATCGCCAGATTTATCACCTTTGGATTTATTTCTGTGTAGTCACTTAAAAAGCAAAATCTGTGCTACTCAGCAAACATCGTTAGAAGATTTGCAACAAACAATTTTGAATGGGTTCCTTCAAAAATTACTCCTCAAATATTGCAAAAATGTGCGGCAACGTTTTGAGGAAAATCTTTATTACTGCATGGGAAGTCATGGTGGTTATTTCCAACATTTACTTGGCTGATGAGTCAGTTCATTCTTCATTTTTAAACTGCTTTGCTGCCAATAAATGTATTGATCTCCACTAATGATACCTAATGTATTAAAGTTTTATTTAAGCTTTAAATCATTAAATCTCCAAAATTACTGAACTGAAGTACATGAATTTTACATCATTGTAAAATGAATTGAAAGACCGTTAAAATAAGGTATCACTCGATCCCCCTTTCCATTTAAGATTCTAGGGGTAGTGCCACCCCCGCCTAAGAGGCTGCACGTGATTTTTTGCCAATTTTGTGTCCCACTCGAAAACAAAATCGACGGGTCTGAGCGTTTTTCCAAAAAAGAACTGAGCTGCCAGTAAATGTCTCTGTTTCATTTTCGATGCGCCACCCTGTATATCAAATTTCTTAAATGACTATGGTAAAATTCATTGCAAAGACTTTGTACTCTACTTTTTCAAATCCCACAAAGTTCAAAAAGTTAAAGGTATTTCTTAAAAAATTTCAATATAAATATCTGTAATGTCTCGTATGCTCTTCTCAATGTAGTATACCTTTGAGAAGTTTCGAATAAAAGTCCCGAGAAAGTTGGAATTTAACAGTCACAAGATTAAAGGCTCTGGGGATAAAGTTACACATGGCAAAGGGATTTTTAATCCTAACTAAAACATTCTAACTTGACCTTTTTATAAAGCCCAACAGCGTATTTTTAGGTGTAAAAGTTCGTTTAAGCGGGAACTTATTTTACTGTTTATGCGGATAACCTAACATAAAAATACAGCACAAGGTAATTTTCGAAACACGAAGTCTACAGTGGTTTTATACATAAAGTTTTAATTGGCTTTTGTTACGCTTTAAACCCAATTATTTTTCTTTCTGTATATTATATAGCGGAATTTCCGATATCAGCTTACGTAGCAGTATGCATTACTTTCAAGTATTTTATAATGAGAGGAAAAGTAGTTTTATGGAGCACTAAAATTTATAAAATGGTAAATTGCAAACCATTGAAAAATTGTAAATAAATTTGGCATCGCCTTACCAATTATTTTCATACTAAACAAATATACATTGTTAAGGACGATTTCCAGTAGAAAGAAATTTCAATGACGTGCTACAGAATAGGTAAGATACTGACTCTTTTGACGCTCTGCCTATCGACTTGCCCAAAAAGTATGATGAGTCTAAAAACCAAGCTGATAATGATAAAAGCGGTAGCTAGACCACAACTGACCTACGGGTCAGCAGCGTGGGGCTATGCAGCCAAATCACATATGAAACTGTTAGAAGCCACGGAAAACAGCAACCTAAGAAAAGCTGTATCAGCAGAATGGTTTGTAAGGAACGAGCAAATACATAGAGACCTAGAATGGGAATCTATTACGACCTCTATTACGACTCATCCCAATGAAGAATTAAGGGATTAGTAGATTATGATCCTTTACAAGATGCCGAAAGAATGAGGGTATATTATAAGCGACCGAAAAATCAGCTATTATAATAGCTTGAGTGAAAAGAAATTCGCAAGGCTTCTAAGAAGTAAGAAGAAAGAAGAATGAAAATGGCGAGTGAGTAGTTCGCGTAGTGTCCATGTGACTACGTAGTAAGTAAACAAAAAAACCAAAAATGCCTACAAAAAAATGTACTTACCACACAAGAACTTACTACACACAACACTGCACCCTTACACACACCTACACTAACATAAGTAAGTTCTTAGATAGTAACAAATTACATAAAGCTTAGTCCTGCTCAGACCAGCGCTGTTGGTACTCTCCCTGCAATAATAGGGGTCCCATTGCGGAAATGCGCGGGCACAAACATCTCATCTGGGCACAAACAACACAACATCGCGAACACAAACACTAACACAGCAAGCAACAGCTTGCTACCGCTCAGACCATCCGAGCACAAACACCAACACAAACATCTAACACAGTAAGCCTCTTACTGCCTACTTAGTTAGATGACAAAGCCAGCTTAAGTAAACCGGTACCCACAACGTTGGCGAGTACGACGCAAAGCACGCATTAGGCGTGTAGAGCTGAAATACTAAAACGAGTGGTCTGAGCTTAGTCGGTATGTGACCCCCCATTAGGGGGGTTAAATCCGACACTCCTCTGCGGTATCAACGGAAGGGGTTATTCTTATTGAAGATTCTCATCAAAAAAAAAATATCGACTTGCGCCGATGCATCAAATTATTTGCTACCTAAACAAATCGTTTATAGCAAGTCACAGATAATAATATAGAGGCTAATATAATTCAACATATATGTTGTCATATTCTGATTGAATAATCCAAAGATTATCCAATCAGGGAATAAAGTGGACTATATAATTTTATAGGGATCATGAGATTCTTTTTTTTACCCTCGAAGATAGCGCTTTAAATGTGTCAAATACTGTTGTCCTGACCGTTTAGATAAGAACAGGAAAATTCTACTTACCTTTCTGCATATCAAGGTAAGAAGAAAAGAGTGAAAAACATAGTTTCTAGCTTAGGAAATGGGCCGTAACGTCCCGTTAAGTACGTGTCCTCTCTCGTACTCCATCGTCTCTGGTACGTAGACCATTTTTTGTGTAGTACAACGCGAGCATAGCGATCCAATTTACTTTACGAGGGAAATAGGTAAAGTAGGATCATGTAACAAGGTTAAATGAATAAAGATTTATAAGCAATATTTTATTCTAAAGTATTAAATAGAGTCAAATATACGATATACACAAACCTTTAAATGCATATTTATTTGCAATAGAAATACCTAAATCAAATTAACAAAGCTACTTGCTGAGAATGTATACCTATATATTTAAAAATAACTTATTATTATTAACACAACTTTAAATAAAAAATGGGGCGGGGACACAACGTAATATGTATACAGTTTTATAAATACCAATAAATTATTGTATGCAAACAAATTATGCACAAATATGAAAATAAAATTAGGAGGCACAACAAACTCGCAAACCCATACCCATGCACAGCATTCACGCAATACTTACAACCAACAGCTACTTATTCAATATATAAAAGCAATGATCTAGTATTTTTAATAAAATACGGTAGTGATCTTTATACCCTCGGTTAGCTACATGTCTTACAGTTCTTTTCTGTAGTCAAAAAATATGTAGGTCATTTGCATATTTTTCCCATAGCATAGCGTCATACGCAATATGGGAATGAAATCGAACCGAAGTAGTTAGTAGAAACTACACAGTTAAGTACGCAAATTTCTAAGAGAAAATTTCGTAAATTTCGTATTTGATAAATTATAAACAGACGGGGTGCAAGGACAGATCCCTGTGGCACGCCATGTTTGGCATATTCTAAATCAGATCTGACACCTTTAAGCTCCACAAGCTGCTGTCTACCAGACAAATATGACTAAATAAGGTTTAGGGGAACACCCCTTATCCCAGAGTGGCATTATTATTATATTATATAATATATTATGAAATACCGTATTGGAGAAATTTGACCCTTTGTTTTTACCAAAAATCAGCTGGGTCAAAAAAATAAGGTATCTCGCACAATGACGCTTCTAATTCTGATTCAATGAATTCATTATAATTTTACAAAATTATTGAAGTCGATGAGATTGGTTGTCTTCCATTGATTTCTACACCGTTAGCATTTTATATGAGAAAGCACATTTTACTTAAATTTCTTAGCCCTTATGTAGATATTTATTAATTTTGTTGCCGTGGTATATATCTCACACAGCCCATTTCTCGATGACATGCTTTAATTTTGCATAGTAAAATTGGTGGTATATTAGGGCGCACTTCTTGAAAGACACACTCTACTGCTTCTTGAGTCTTAAATCTATCGCGATACGTTATAATCAAAACTGTTTCAATTCTCTGCGATTCAGTTAAGTAAATTATTGTATAGAAATTTAGTATAAATTTTGCACCATCAAAAACATTGACAATATCTTAATACTGCCTTACCTTACACGATTAATAATTTTGTAATATGAAATTATTATTTTTTATCTTTTTTCTTGCTTATCAGGTAACATAAACTGAAATGTAAACAGCGAGTTATGTTATATTTTTAAGCTAGTTTTTTTTTAATTACAATACATGCATTTGTATTTGATAAAGTTATCCATGTTATCGGATTTTCTCAAGAAAATGGATTCTGTGTTACCAAATTTATTTCTTATAACCGTTATAATTTGTATTTTTTTTTTTATCTAAGAAGAGCGATCTCATTGTAATAGGTCGCAAGGATTGTGATGTTTGTACTTACTAAAGTAGCGTTAAATATGCTTTTATATGTCATTGTATCAGTATTAAAACAGAGCTTAACAAACACACATTAATTATAAATGTTATCGACTTTTTTAGCCTTAACCCAAAAATGTTGGAAGTAAATTATGTGTAAGTAAGCAATAATATTCCGTGCCAAGAAAAACTGGATAAAAAGGCAATAATTCTACGTCAAAATGCATCTTCCGCTTCAGAGAGCGCGCATATCGCAATAGATGGACAAAAATTGTATTGGCTATAAATAATGTTGAAGGGAAAATTGAAATGGATGATGTTTTAAATAATGTTTGCGCGTGCACATTTACAGGGTCAATTTATCAAACATACGTTCGCTAGTAAAAAATTTAGTTACTTTTAGTTTTGTAACGACCTATTCTACCATACAAGGAGCTTCAAAAAAGTCTAATACAATTTTAATGTAAAATTAATGGGGGAGCCAATATTTGAGGGTAGGAAAAGTTACATGGGATGTTTGTACAAATATGTGTTTATTTTTTGTACTTCAATACCTACAATTTTAAATATTTAGCCCATTGTTTAATGTAAAGGTACATTCCTCGGAATAATAAAAATTGCCTGAGAATTCCCAATCGTTACTGAGGTTTTTGGTATTTATATGTATAATATTTATACATGTAGTTTGAGCAGTACTATGGAGTTATGCTTTCCTACAGTTTTGCTAAGATGCCTGGTACTAATTCTATTAGCTTTTTTTAAGAGTTCAAAATCTGCATCATTTTCTTATGGTCTACCATCATTATTTTGCTATAAGCAAGTGCCTTTATTAATAACAGTATCGATACTCTCAATATTTCGAAAAATATTCAGCAGTCTTCTTTGCATACTACCCGGGAACTATTTTCCATATAGTACCACTTAGGAGAGATGTATGTATGAATGATAAATGGCCTATTTTCAAGTCTACTATTTCCTATTGCTGTATGATCCCTTGGTTGTGGAAGTATATTTTTATAAACCCGTCAATTATTATCATCAGTTAAAATAATTTATTAAACGTTTATAAACAATTTATTTTATATAATAATATACAGTGTGTAAATAATGTATGGAATAAATTCAATTACAATTCAGGTAAGACGGTTTGAGAAAAACGCTGAAACACGTCGAATGACTTATAAAAATGCCCTTTCTTTGACGCTTACAACATTTATACGGGGTGTCGCGTTTAGAAGATATGATTGTATGGATGTTTTTTTAAATAGAATGCCCTGTATACTACTTCAAATTTCGATTCCTTAAAAGAAGCCGCTTTCAAAAACCTAATACACATAAGGTCCAAAATTCGTTGTTTCGAAACCAGAGCAACTAGAAAAAAAAATCATCAATTTATTTTCATGAAATCTAACAAAAGTTAAACCAAACAATTAATTAATTAGAGGTTGAAATTATCTTCCCTCTTGCGCCTGACAATTATATCCTAATCGATCAATAAATTCTCGTTGCACATTACTTATAGCCTCTTCACTTATTTTGGCACATTCGATTCTTATCCTACTTTTTAAATCATCGATACTATCCAGTCTACTTTTGTATACTACATTTTTCAAATGACCCCACAGAAAATAGTCCATGGGAGGAAAATCCGGGGACCTGCGTGGCCATTTAATGGTACCACACCTTGCAATCCACTTGTTGGGAAAAACTTGATCAAGGAATGCTCGGACCTCTACAGCATAATGTGGACTTGCGCCATCTTGTTGATACCATAAATTTTCACAGTGAACCCCAGGTTCATTTCTACTTGGAAATAAATTAACCAATTTAGGTACAAGAAATTCTTGTAAAAACTGAAGATATTTCTGCCCATTTACGTTACCGTCAAAAAAATATGGTCCCGAAATTTTATTTCTAACAATACCCGCCCACACATTTAATTTCTGTGGATATTGTGTATGATGCTCTCGCATCCACCTAGGATTTTCTTTTGCTCAAAAAAAAAAATTATATTTTTTACCAAAAATGGATTACCATTGCACATGTCCATTAATGTTTGACAGAATTCCATTCTTCTATTAGGATCGTCATCCGACAACTCTTGAACAAGATTTACTTTAAAAGGGTGCCATTTTTCTATCCTCAGTAAATTACGCACTGACATAAAAGAGGTTTCTTGTTCAAGACCAACCTGACGTGTGCTGTTATGAGGATTTTCTTCGAAGGTTAATAAAATACTTAATTTGGCTTCCTCGTCAAGCGCTGGGCGTCCTGTTTTTGATCGATCTTCTGCAGATCAAGTTTCTCGAAACTTTCTTTCTATTTTGCTCACAACTGATTGAGTCATGGGCCTTTCTGGATATTTACCATTAAACAACGTACATACTTGCTGTTGTGTCCGAACTCTATCACCATACCCAATCATCATGAGTATTTAAATTCTTTGTGTCACTAATAAATGCATTTTCTTTTGATTCTATGAACTTTAAACAGAACAGAAAAAGAAATGTCACTGTCAAAGCATCACAATAAGTTTATACCTGGAAAGTTAACATACAGGTAACCTGACTAAAAAGACGAAATTAATTATAAATTTAATAATAATTATAAATTGATGATTTTTCTTCTAGTTGCTCTGGTTTCTAAACAATGAATTTTGGACCTTATGTGTGTTAAGTTTCGAGGAATCGAAATTTTAAGTAATATACAGGGCATTCCATAAAAAAAACATCCATTCAATCATATCTTCTAAACGCGACACCCCGTATAAATGTTGTAAGCGTCAAAGAAAGCGCATTTTTATAAGTTAGTTGACGTGTTTCAGCGTTTTTCTCAAATCGTCTTACCTGAATTGTAATTGAATTTATTCCATACATTATTTACACACTGTGTAGTATAATAAATGCTATAAAATTAAAAATAAACTTTTTCAATCGATTTTCCACTTGTATGTTTGTTCTTTGTATTTCGATATTTGGTTTTACTCTTAAAACGTGCATTCTTTATAAAATGTTGTCAAACCCATATATATTGCAGTGCAATAGCGTGTGATATGCTTTCAGTGTTGTTTTTCAATGTTCTCAAAACAGTGTTTTTGCGTCAAAAAAGAAAACACAATATTGAGATATCCTGACAGGCGGTAGTTGTTTAAAAAGCTGTGATAATATTTGTGTAAAATAGTATGTCGACATTGATGATTTAACTGTAAAGGTTAAAGGTTTTAATTTTTAACTTTTCAAATTTCACATTCAAATGCTGACTTACACTGTAAGTAAGTAAGTACTGTGTGGCCATATATTTCTGGAAAATATTTTCGTATACACAGGGTGGCCCAAAAAAGTTTGTTAACATACCGGGTAATTCAATAAGAAAGGCAGCCGGCTATATCTCGGAAACTACTAAACGTAGAAACTTGTGATAAAAAAAAATTGTGATTAAAGCGGTCATGAGAAAATTCTGGAAATAATTTTTAAGTTCCGCATTTTGCCGCAAGAGGGCGTAATTGAAAAATAAATTTAAAAATTTTACATAACTGCGAAAATTCCACATTAAGGTATATGTTTGATAACACCATTTTAAAGCTTGGACAATTATGCATCATTTTGGTCTTATGCTCATTGGTGTACCGACTTTAATAAGAGTGGGGGAAGCTGTTGAAAGTGTAATCATAAATCGCTGTAACTTATAAACGACTTATCCGATTTTAGCAAACTAAAGACTGTTTGGAAGAGAAATGTATGCACTTTCACCAATCGTATTTAGTTGTCCATAATAATTCTAAAAAAAAATGCTAGAGGACGCAATTTGCAATAACAATATATTTTTTGATTTTACTCCGAAAAAATAAATCATACGGTATAATTATGATACCATCATCGAAAAGCAGATGAAATTTGCTAAAAAAACTATTAAAACCGCAGCTCGATATCTTTGTTCGTTTTAGAGTTATTGCCAAAACATTAATTTTTAATACAAATTGCGCCCTCTAGCAATTTTATTTGAAACTATTGTGTACCATTGAATATGACAATTAAAGGTACTTACCTTTCTCTTCCAAACAAGCTTAAATTAAGTGAAATCGGATAAGTCGTTTAGAAGTTACAGCGATTCTAATGTTTTCACTTCCACTTGATAAGAGTGGGAGAAGCTATGGAAAGTGTAAACATTAAAATCGCTGTAACTTCTAAACAACTTATCCGATTTCACTCACTTTAAGCTTGTTTGGAAGAGAAAGATAAGTACCTTTAATTGCCTTTTCCAGTGGTACACAATAGTTTCAAATAAAATTGCTAGAGGGCGCAATTTGTATTAAAAATTAATCTTTTGGCAATAACTCTGAAACGAACAAAGATATCGAGCTGCGGTTTTAATATTTTTTTTTAGGAAATTTAATCTACTTTTCGATTATGGTATCATAATTATACCGTCTTATTTGAATTTTCGGGATAAAATCAAAAAAAACTATTATTAATACAAATTGCGCCCTCTAGCAATTTTATTGAGAACTATTATGGACAACTAAATACGATTGGTGAAAGTGCATACATTTCTCTTCCAAACAGTCTTTAGTTTGCTAAAATCGGATGAGTCGTTTAGAAGTTACAGCGATTTAAATGTTTACACTTTCAACAGCTTCCCCCACTCTTATTAAAGTCGGTACGCTAATGAGCATAAGACCAAAATGATGCATAATTGTCCAAGCTTTAAATTGTTGTTATCAAACATATACCTTAATTTGGAATTTTCGGAGTTATGTAAAATTTTAAAATTTACTTTTTAATTACGCCCTCTTGCGGCAAAATGCGGAACTTAAAAGTTATTTCCAGAATTTTCTCAGGACCGCTTTAATAATAATTTTTTTTACCCCAAGTTTCTACGTTTAGTAGTTTCCGAGATATAGCCGGCTGCCTTTCTTATTGAATCATCCGGTACAATATAGTAGTATTTTTTTAAATGGAACACCCTGTCTTTTTTGTCTTTTTGGATTAGTATTAATGTCCTTTATACTTGTTTATAATTTTGTTGAATTTGCTTTAGTAGGTAGTAAGGAGTAATAAGTTAAAAACTAAAAACCATTTTAAAGCCCTGGGAGAAAAAATAAAAAAAAAACAAAGTAAAAGAGCATTATCTGAGTTTTTTGGCGTGCGGTCAAGAAATTCTATAAATTAAATAGCTTTTATCTATTATATATATGGTGTTCAAAATTAGAATTCAAAAATGACACATTATGAACTAATTTTGCCAATACATATTATTTTACAATTTGGAAAAGAAAGAAAAAAGTAAAAGTTTTCCTCCACATAATTTAATGCAATAAAATATTTTTAGGGGTCTCTACATGTTTCGAGCGTAGAAAAGTTCATCATCAGGAGACAGAAAATGTATTTAATGCTGATGATTTTAGCAGAAGAGAAAATGGTGTAGAACCTTATCGGAGCTTTTATGGAATTAAAAAATTGATGTGTAGAAGTGACATAATATGAAGAAAATTGAGAAAAGTTAAAACATACTGAGTATGTGAAAAAGTCAGTACTGAGGGTTAAAGTATCCACAGTACCCCACAAACCACCTGTTAGACAGTATTTTCATTGTGATAGCTTTACATTACTTCCACAAATGACTAATTTTATCTCTATAATCAGGGGCGGATGGGACACCTCGGACCGGCGCGGAAAGTCAATTTGAAACGGCGCCGCGTCATGTTGATCCAATAAAAAAATGAAAAACATAAATATGTATTTTTTCATCCACTTACGACATATTTTTTATAATAACTCATAAATAAAAAAACAAACTTCATTTTTTACATTTAAAACACATTTAGGTAAAAAAAATATTTATTAGATATTAATATAAAAATTAAATAAAAAATATTTAACATAAAGATAACATAAATAAAAAAGGAACTCTTAATTATTATTAACATAAATATCAAATGAGTAAAAACAGGAACTATTTATTCTTGACAGAACAAACACAAAACTCATAAATAAAAAAACTATTATTAAAATAAATAAAGCATAAATAAAAAAAAGGAACTAATAATTCTTAGCATAAAAAACACATACATGGAAAAAAAGGAAATTAATTTTTAAACTAAGTATCACAAAACTAAAAAAAGGAACTCCTAAATCTTAATCCAAAATTTTGGAATAAAAATAACAATTTCTTTGAAAATAAAATGCTGGTTCTTCCCAAGGCGTCAATAATGTCGTCATTTTCTATTCTATTTAATATGTCGTTTTCGCAACTCATTAGCAGGAAAGCATTTAAACGATTTTGACTGAGAGTGCTCCTTAGCCTGTTCTTAAAGTACTTTAGTTTGGAAAAACTTCTCTCGCAGGCTACTTTTGCAATTGAAATTGTCAGCAAATACTTATATGCTAATGCCAGCATAGGATAAGCCTCTTTATACATATTATACTTGCAAATTATGGAATAACAGCACAGTGAGCAATTTCTGCAACTCTTGCATTGCATATCGTTTTTTTTTATCACCGTCGTCCTTGTCGTCATCTTCAGATGATTCCCTTTCAAAATGGCAAGGTATTGTTCTATGTTGAGCTTAAGTGTCCCAGTTGGCCATAAAATTCTCATGCTCATCTTGAAGTTTTTTGGAGGTGGCAAGGGAATTTATTTGCATTAGCTTTGCAGATAGTCTCCAAACTGTTCCGAGGAATTTTGCCTTTTAATTCGTTAACATTTCTGGGATCTAAAATATTAAAATCTTTACAAATACTGAAATTTTTGGTGAATCCTTCATCCAGACATTGAATTATTGTTACTACTGTATCTAGAATTCTATTAAAGGCTTCGGTTCTATATATCTGTCATTATTATTACTCAACTTTTCATCCTTACATTCTTCTCCAGGCATTTTTTAAATCTTTCTTGCTCTTACTTCTGGTAAACTGGTTTCAATAAAGTCTTCATCATAATCAATAGTATCTAGTTTTGTTATTGCCCAATTAACAAACGTATCGCTAGTTTCTTGTATATGTGTAAAATCTCGTTGAATTTGTTTTAATTGTTTTAAAGCTATTTGTGCCATATTGTTTGCTTTGAACAAATCTAACCCTTTGGTTTGTAAGTACCTCGATAACGGACCTGTTATTAAGAAATTTTTTTAAAATATACGGGCGGTTAAAATAATCTCATATTTCTGTAAAGATTCTCTCAAAAATTTAGCTGTAGTATAACGTCAGGATTCATTATTTGAATTTTCAACAGTCTTTATGACAAAAAGAAGTTCAACGTTCGATTATTTTTAAAATTAATTCAAATTGTTAAAAAAGAAAAGAAAAAGTTCGCAAACAGCGGCGAAGCCTATCGGCGCCTGAGGGACCGGCGCACCGGGATATCTCCCGGTGTCCCGGTGGGCCCATCCGCCCCTGTCTATAATGTCATACAGATATACTTAAAGTTTTATAAAAAATTTTAAATAACCCACATACACCTTCCTTTTAGAAGGGTTTTTTCTTCGTCTTCAGTTTATTTGGTTGGTTTAGACCAGAGGTTCCCAAAATTTTTTTCTCATAGATCACTTAAAATTTTTTGCTGGTTCCGGTGGACCCCCTGCAGCTACATTACTACCATATTCCCAAAACTCGACAAAAAATGTGAAGACTATAGAAATTTGCGTTGCGGCTGAGTTCCAACCACGAATTAATAGTTTTCGAAAAAAAAGTGAGAATTGATTGGTTAATTTATTAATTGATAGTAAGTGGATATCAAAAAAGTAAAGTTGGCCAATCAAAAAAGTGATTACATCCAACTTTACTTTTTTGGCCTCTACTCACAGCACAAGAAACCAATCAATTCTCACTTATTTTATTTAGAAACCTACCGGAGTGGTAAAACTAAAAAGAAAAATAGTATATTTTCTTGTGTTGTATTTATTCAAATATGTAATTATTACACTATTAATTATTATTGTTATCATATTTCATTGTAAGGTTTACATTACATTGTAATATGAACAATTGTAAAATAATTAAAATTAAACATTAGAAACGTAACGTTGAGAAGGCCAGGGCGATATTCTTTAAAATGAGAAATGTTTTTAGAAGCAGGGATCCAACTCTAACAACAAAGATAAGATTACTGCGCTGCTATGTGCTCTCCGTTCTTCTGTACGGGGTAGAGTCATGGTCGCTGACTGAAGCTACAATCAAAAAACTGGAGTCTTTTGAAATGTGGCTTTACCGTAGATTGCTACGTATATCATGGACCGATCACGTTACCAACGAGGAGGTGATGAGGAGGATGAACAAGGAAAAGGAAGTACGTATCACGCTAAAGTCCAGAAAGCTCGAATATTTAGGACATATTATGAGAAACCCGAACAGATTCCAGTAACTTTAACAGATATTACAAGGAAAAATCCTTGGACAACGCGGATCAGGACTAAGAAGAATTTCATGGCTGAAAAACCTAAGAACATGGTTTGCAATGACCACCACTGGTCTTTTTCAAGCTGCGGTCAACAAGGTGATAAGTGCTGGGTTAATAGCCAACATCCGGAACGTTACTTCTATAAAAACAAAAATTTTTAGTTCTTCACTATCGAAACCAGATAAATTTTCGTGGAGCCCCGCTTACGAATTGTGAACCCCCATTTTTTTGTCACGCCAATGTAGAACCCCCTTCGAGTCTTCCATGGACCCCTGGGGGTCTACCTGGACTATTTTAGGAATCACTGGTTTAAACCTACTTTACTGACATTTTCACATATATGTATGTTTTAACTTTTCTCAATTGTCTTCATATTATGTCACTTCTACACATCTATTTTTTAATTCCATAAAAGCTCCATTAAGGTTCTACATCATTTTCTCTTCTGCTAAAACCATCAGCATTAAATAAATTTTCTGTCTCCTAATGATGAGCGTTTATACGTTCGAAACATGTAAAAAAATTTTATTCTATTAAATTTTGTGGAGGAAGACTTTTAGTTTTTTCTTTCTTTCCCATACTTTCAACTCAACTTTAAGCATGGAATGTTTCTTCAAATTTTACAATTTCATAAAGAATTTATTTAAAAATAAACAATTTTTATATTTGCAATTTATTTAAATTCCAAACCGTTTTCAAATGTGGGCGGAGTCTACGAAGTCGAGAACCGCGTCATGTGGCGCGGGGAATTTGAATGTGAACTGGATTCATCAACGCCCAGCCTAAACCCCCAATCCTAGAATCATGAAATTTCGAGTATGTCTTCTCCCTTTAAAGTAGGCATCCACTAAGAGAGGATTTTTAGAAAAATTAACCCCTCAGGAGGTTAAACCGGGGGTTGAATTTGATAAACAATCAAACTTAATAGTGAAATACATTTTGGCATTATTTGTCGGAATTATATTTCGGGGTTTTGAGTTCTTCCAAATCGTTCGCTGCTATTAGTTTCCAAATAAAATGATCGCTAAAGGAACTTTATTCTTTAAATTATTCTGCTAAATTCCCTATAACCGCAAGCCAATGAGAACTAAAATTTAAAAAAATGAAACATTCTCTTTAGTATTAAGCGTAATTTAATTAATATCGCCTAGCGCTTTCGGACCATTATGAGGCCATCATCAGGGCTTAGGTTCTAAAAGAAAAACACAAACAAGAGTAAAAAACAGCAGGAACAATCTACAAATATACAAAATATACAGAAAAAATACACAAACTGATCACATGATTTCTTCTAACTCAAACCACCCCTTTAATCACAAAATAGCTGCCCTTAACTGGTATATCAACAGATCTCTTAACGTCCCTATGTCACAGAATAACCGTAACGAAGAATTGAATACCATTAAACAAATAGCAATTAACAACGGCTATTCACATTAATTTGTTGATAGGACTCAAAATAAAATACAATTGAATAAAGATCAACAAACTGCATTTAACCCTCCGCAAAATAACTTACACAAAAATATATTTCTTTATCTTACAAAGGTTTCGGACTCAGATAGCCAAAGTACTTAATAAAAATGTAAAAGATACCTACAACAATCTCCTTTAAAACAAAAACAATCTTCAGTCTCATTTAGTCAGAAATAAAGAAAGCGTTTCACATCTTGACAAAAGCGGAGTTTACAAAATTATCATGTGGCCAGCCTAGCTCTATACATTGGAAAAACCATAAGAAAACTCGAAACAAGAATAAAAGAACATGTCTTCCGACCAGGTACGTCTGTATTGGGAAAGGACCTCAAATTTAATAATCATAGTTTCTCACTAACTTCTAACAGCAAAATTTTACATCAATTTGATAATAAAAACATCAGAGAGTTGGACTATCTCAAAGACCTTGAAATCCATAGACATTCAATTAACTATCCAGATTTATGTCTGAATTTAAGACTTAATGAAACTAACAACCGAAATCCAATTTTTAGACTCTTTCAGCGATAAGAATTTATCATTTGCCTTAACCTACGCTTGTGGACTTTTGACTCCTCCCATTTTATTAACAATAGGACGGTTTTGCAGAATACAGATATCATAATTTAAACATCCTATTTAAATTGTTTCTTTTAAACAATTGACGGAGTTACCTACCTTTTTATACAATTTTATTCATTATGAATTATTTTTATAAAACCTTTCTGTTTTCTATTATTCGTGATTTTGTGTATAGTAACTACGTTTTTATCTAAGATATCCCTCAACACTTTGTGTCCATGTGTCAAATGTCAGTAAGCGGTTGTTTATGATTTGAAACCTTTACCAGGAAAATTTGTTTAAAAATTATCAAATATCATTTGAGTATGTTGACGAGTAAGTATTCTCACGTAGTTTGTTCCTGCTGTTTTTTGCTCTTGTTTGTGTTTTTCTTTTAGAACCTAAGAACTGATGATGGCCTCATAATGGGCCGAAAGCGCTAGGCGATATTAATTAAATTACGCTTAATAGAAAAGATAATGTTTAATTTGTTAAAATACTGCGTACAACCGACTCTTCTTTTCATAAAATTTTAAACATTGGAAAAGAGCGCTTTAGGACCATATGTACAGGGGCGGATGGGCCCGCCAGGACACCGGGAGATATCCTGGTGCGCCGGTCACTCAGGCGCCGATAGGCGCCGCCGCTGTTTGCGAACTTTTTCTTTTCTTTTTTAACAATTTGAATTAATTTTGAAAATAATTGAAAAAGCAAAAAACCAGTTCCTTTTTATTTACAGTGTCACCAGTAAAGTCCGCATTATATGGGATTTTTTTTTATTAATAACTTTATTCAAAATTTCACTTTGGCATCAGATTCTGCTTCAATCGAGATGAAAATTAAACAAAAAAAATAGTAGTCACGTGATTCGCATTATCTGTCAAATTTTAATTTTTTTTTAAAATAATTCAAAAGTGGGGTTATTTCAGAAAATATCGAAAAAAGTTATAGGAAAAAGTTTTTTTAAATGCAGTTTCTAGCCCACATGCAGCTGCATAAGATAATTTTGATTTTTTACCCATATTTTGTAAATTGTACCACTTTTGCAAAATAAGACTCAACGCAACCTACATAAAACTTCTTAGTTTTGACAATGCTTTATTTCAGATACATTTTCTTTAAAGTAGCGCCATATTAAATGTGTTGCAAATTTGGTCGCATGTGATGCAAAGTTCATTTGTTTGTGACCCTGTATAAGGTAACTTCATAAAATAAGTATTTTTGAAAACGTAGTTTGTGTCTGAAAGTAAAAAAATAAAAAATAAAATAAAGGTTTTTTAAATTAAATCGTTGAAAATAGATAAACTTTACGTTAAGTTAAACTAAAATTTGTTTTCCACTTAATGAACACTTTATTGATGACACTGTGTTCTTCTTGTCTTAATATTAAGGTGTATTACTTTCAGACACAAATTACGTTTTCAAAAATACTTATTTTATGAAGTTACCTTATATAGGGTCAAAAAAAATGAACTTTGCGTCACATGCGACCAAATTTTAATAGCCCAATTTGGATTTTGTAGAAAAACACACATTTAATATGGCGCTACTTTAAAGAAAATGTATCTGAAATAAAGCATTGTCAAAACTATGGAGGACTTGAGGTAGGAGGCCGATCGCAATGCATTGAATTCGGTCCCAAATTAGCATTGGTAATTCAGCTTTACGAGTCGCCGTAAGATGGCGCTCGTGTTCGAAAAGGGCTATCAAATAAATGGTTTCTTATAGACGCAATAACTATTTTTATTTAAATTAGTGCTTTAAGGAACAAATAAGGACTTTTATATGAATTTACACTTACTTTGTTATACTTATTATAGTAAACTCGGCCTGTATAAAGTTCCAACGATGCTTGGTTTTTAAAATACAGGGTATTAAACATTCTAGCTATACCTTTGGAGCTAGAAAGAGACTTATTTGGCTGCGTTTCCTCTCTGAAAAATATCCTATCTTACACCCCGACACAAAGCAAACTCTACTTTTATAAATTGTACCATTATTCATTATAAATATGGAAATCAATTACAAAACAACGTTATTTGTCTCGTCTTGTCTTCAAACGTTATTTTTTATTTCGAAAATAAAATGTCAATTTGTCAAAAGTAAAAGTAAAAAACGAAGAAGAAGAAGACGACACCAGCCCACTTGCGACACGAGAGCATCTATCGGCCAATAGCGAACTAACCAAAAAACTGGGACAGAATTTGAAAATGCTGCCATTGTCGATCGGCCTCCTACCCTCTAGTTCTCCATACTTACGACTATGGAGAACTAGAGGGTAGGAGGCCGATCGACATTGGCAGCATTTTCAAATTCTGTCCCGGTTCTGTTCCGGTGTTTTGGTTAGTTCGCTATTGGCCGATAGATGCTCTCGTGTGGAAGTGGGCTGGTGTCGTCTTTTTCGTTTTTTACTTTTACTTTTGACTTTGACAAATTGACATTTTATTTTCGAAACAACAACAAATAACCTTTAAAGACAAGACAAGACAAGTAACGTTGTATTGTAATTGATTTTCATATTTATAATGAATAATTGTACAATTTATAAAAGTAGAGTTTGCTTTGTGTCGGGGTGTAAGACAGGATCTTCTTCAGAGAGGAAACGCAGCCAAATAAGTCTCTTTCTAGCTCCAAAGATAAAACCCTCTAGCTAGAATGTTCCTGTATTTTAAAAACGAAGCATCGTTGGAACTTTATACAGGCCGAGTTTACTAATAAGTATAACAAAGTAAGTGTAAATTCATATCAAAGTCCTTATTTGTTCCATAAAGAACCAATTTAAATAAAAATAGTTATCGCGTCCATAAGAAACCATTTATTTGATAGCCCACTTCGAACACGAGCGCCATCTTACGGCGACTCGTAAAGCTGAATTGCCGATGCTAATTTGGAACAGAATCCAATGCATTGCGATCGGCCTCCTACCTCAAGTCCTCCATAGATAGATAGATAGATATGTAATCGGGTGGCGTTCTTCACCTCATCCACTGCGACCTTTTCAGATCTATTGTGGTTCCCTTTTTACGCTTAGAGGACTTGCTCTAGCTTTATCCTCTTGATTGTTCCTAGGATCCTTGTTAGCGGGTGCTTTACGTAGCTTTCCGCCTCGGGATATTCTAGTCCTGTTTGTGTGAATCTTGTCCTTACTAGTCCTTCACATTCACACAGGATATGCATGGGGGTTTCCTCTTTCTCCTGGCAGAACCGGCAAAGAGCGTCTTCTGCCAGACCCATGTTTGTCATATGTTTTCTAAGCTTACAGTGTCCGGTTAGCATGCCCACCAATGTTCTTACGGACTTCCTGTCCCTGCTTAGTAGGTCTTCTGTAAGCTTTGGCGATGGTTCTTTTATGAACTGTTTCGCCTGTCTCTGTCCTGGTGATTCTTTCCATGCCCTTATGAATTCCTCTGTAATCCATTGTTTATTGGCTTGCTTAACTGTTGCTTTAGCTATGCCACAGGACGGTTCTGGGCCAATGAATGCCATAGTCGATCCTCGTCTAGCAAGTTCGTCGGCTTTTTCGTTACCCGGGTGTCCGCTATGTCCTGGAACCCAGATCAGGGTTACCTTTCTTTGCTTGCTCAGATCATTCAGAGCCTGTGCGCAGTCCCATACTAGCCTGGAGTTTACCTGCATGGAATCTAGCGCTTTTAGCGTCGCTTGGCTATCGGAGAAAATGGCAATGGAGCGCGCTGCCTCGTTTTGCCTGTGAATTTCTCCGGCACAGTGGTGTATCGCTGTGACTTCCGCTTGGAAAACGGTGGTTTCTTTTGTAAGGCTAATTGGGATCATCGTTTTGGATTTTAGTCCGTAGATTCCGGCTCCCACGCCCTCTTCGGTCTTTGAGCCGTCTGTATACCAAACTGATTCTGCACCTATTGGTGGACCGTTCTTCCAGTCTTCTCTGTCCGGTATCACCACTTTATAACTTTTCTCAAAGTTGTATTTAGTGGGCATGGCATCGCTTGGCATCCCCATTATCGGGTTCGCCTTTAGCTCTCTTAGTATCCTTTGATATTCCGCTCCATGCGATCGGCCTATGGGCGACAGTTCTTGCCTTAGTCTATGGTTAACCGACCTGGCTTCTCCTTGAACGAATATGTGTAGCGGTGGTAGATTAAGTAGGACCTCCATCGCTGCGGTCGGAGTGGTTCTCATGGCCCCTGTTACACTGAGGCATGCTTGTCTTTGTATGCCACTTAACAGCCTAATAGCTCCGACTTGTTGGGTCTTCGGCCACCACGCCACTGCCCCATAGGTTACCATGGGTCTGATCACCCTTGTATACAGCCATAGGGTCATTTTGGAGTTCAGTCCCCAGTTTTTTCCACACATTCTTCTGCATCTGCCTAGGGCTATCGATGCCTTTTTGGCCGTGTTCAGGATATGTGTTTTCCATGTGAGTTTTTGGTCGAAAGTTATACCTAAGTACTTTACTTCCTTTGCAAATGTGATTTCTGTTCCCCCGAGCACTGGAGGTTTTAAGCCTTGTAGTGCCCTCTTTCTTGTAAAGGGGATAATCCGTGTCTTCTGGGCGTTGATTGACATTTTTTCTCTTTTGCACCAGTTATTCACTATGTTTAGGGCCATCTGCATCCTTTCTGAAATTATTCCAGCGAATCGGCCTTTGATGATTATTACTAGATCGTCGGCGTATCCTAGGCACAAGAAGCCTTCTCTAGATAGCCGTTGCAGTAGATCGTCTACTAGGGTGGCCCACAGGAGTGGTGAGAGAACCCCACCCTGTGGACACCCTCCGCCTGCTCTAACCTCAATCGTGGCTCCTCCTAGAGTGGATATGATGGTCCTTTTCTCTAGGTTGGCCTTGATCCAGTGGCATATACTTGGCGGTACTCCTCGTCTTCTTTGTGCTTCCACCAATGAGTTTGTAGTGGCATTGTTGAAGGCCCCTTCGATGTCCAGGAAGGTCCCCATGGCTATTTCTTTGTCTTCTATTGACTTTGTAATAAGCCTATTTAGATCATCCAGCGCTGCGTCTGTTGATTTCCCCGGCTGGTAGGCATATTGGTATTCGCTGAGTGGTGATAACGTTAGTATTTTATCCCTTATGTATCTATCCACCAGTCTTTCCAGTGATTTCAGAAGAAAAGATGTTAGGCTGATAGGTCTGTATGCCTTCGGCGTTAGGTCTGCCATTTTGCCTACCTTAGGTAGGTAAATGACTCTTACTTTTTGCCATATCTTTGGTACATATCCCCATGCCAGACAAGCTTTGAAGATTTTGCATAGATGGGGCAGCAGCTCTTCCAGACCCATCTGCAGTAGAGCGGGATAAATTCCGTCCTCCCCTGGAGATTTATAGGGTTGAAACTTCATTATGGCCCATCTGACCTTATTCGGTCTAGTGATTTCTGTGGCCAATTTCCATACATCTGCGTTTGGCCTTTTGTAGCCTTCGCTTGGGATAGTAGGATTTCCATCGATCGTTGATGTCGGAAAGTGAACTTTTAGTAGTTCTCTGAGACTTTCCTCTTTTGTATCTGTCCATGTTCCATCGGGTTTCTTAAGAAATCCGACCTCTCTCGCAGTTCCGCCTTCCTTTGCCAGGACTTTGTGTATCCTTGAGCATGCCGGTGTGTCGTTGATCTCCTCGCAGAACTTCCGCCAGGATGCTCTTTTGGCTTTTCGGATTTCTTTATTGTACTGCGTGAGTTTAGTCCGGTAATCGTCCCAGCTTTGGTTATCTTTGGCTTTGTTAAATGCCTTTCGAACCTCTGCTCTCAGCTTTTCGAGGGTTTTGTTCCACCAGATTGTTTTGTTACTTCTGTGTTGAACCGATTTCTGTGGGCAGTTGTCCAGATATGCCTTTGTAATGACTTCAGTTATCTGTTCCACTGCTATTTCTAGTCCTTGTGTTTCTCTTACTGGTGCTGTACCCTTGTTAAGAGACTCTCTGAGGGATTCTTTGTATCCTTGCCAGTTGGTCTCTCTTGGGTTCCTGTAGACCATGACGGTAAGAGATATGTTAAGATCAAAACGAATATGCCTGTGGTCTGAGCATGAGGGCTCTTGTGACACATGCCAGTTTTGTATAATATCACTAACCTTGCTTGTACATAGCGTGAGGTCTAAGACTTCTTTGCGGTTTTTTGTGATGAACGTAGCTATATTTCCGATATTGTTTATAATTAAACCTTCTGATAGGCTAAAATTGAAAAGTGACTCACCCCTTTGATTGATGTTCGTGCTTCCCCATGCTGTATGGTGCGCGTTGGCATCGCATCCCATGATGAGCTGTAGGCCCTTGTCCACACAAAATGCAACGACGTCGCTTAGTATGTGTGGTGGACATGTCAGTTCATCTCCAGGGAAGTAGGCGGAGCAGATTACCCAACTTTTCTCTCCCTCTTCCGTGTTTGCTGTTAGGATACCTGTAACAAAATCGCGGGTGCAGAGCACCGGGATTAGTGTACATTTAACCCTATTACTATGTATTATGCATGCTCTTGGGTTTTCTGCCTTTGAGCAGTATAATATATTACCTTGTTTTGGCGTTAGGCCTGCAACTTTTCCTTGATGTAGCCATGGTTCCTGCAAAAGGGCCACATCTATTCCTTCAGTGTCAAACCTCCTAGTAAGCGTTGCCGAGGCGGCTTTTGCGTGCTGGAGGTTTAACTGCAGGAACCGGATTTCCCTCTTCATGTTAGTGAAGAGGGAGTGTCCTCCTTCGGTTCTTCCACCTTATCCTCTTCCATGGCTTCCTCCGCTTTGTTGGATGTATTCCTTTTAAGCGGACTCACACCACTAGATGAAGGTTGGTCTTTCTCCGAAGTGCTTGGGTCCTTTGCCGTTGCGGTCTTTCTATTGGCTGTTTTCACCACTGGTTTTTTGCCTTGTGGCGCCTGGCCTCTTGACATGTGCGCTTCCTTAATCCTGAATCGTAGCTTCCCATATCCGAAGAATGGGCACATGCCAAGCCTGATGATCTCCTCCTTTGACTCATTGTCCACTGAGAAGGTCCACAGTGCTCCTTTTGGGTCTGGCGTTGTTGCCAAAACACTCCAGAGGTGTGTTTTTATGCCCCTGTTCGCAATTCTGAGTCTGGCTAAAATCCTTTCTAGAGGGATCTTTTCGCCATCCTCGTTTGGAACATAGGCTGTGCACACCCATGGCTTGGGTATTTCGTCTCCCTCCAAAGATTGAAGAGAGGCACCCTCCCATGGCTCAAGGGTAGGAACCGGTAGTCCTCCATAGTCGTAAGTTAATTCTATGGAGAACTAGAGGGTAGGAGGCCGATCGCAATGCATTGGATTCGGTCCCAAATTAGCATCGGTAATTCAGCTTCATGAGTCGCCGTAAGATGACGCTCGTGTTCGAAGTGGGCTATCAAATAAATGGTTTCTTATGGACGCAATAACTATTTTTATTTAAATTAGTTCTTTAAGGAACAAATAAGGACTTTTATATGAATTTACACTTATTTTGTTATACTTATTAGTAAACTATGCCTGTATAAAGTTCGAAAAGATGCTTTGTTTTTAAAACACAGAGTTTTAAACATTCTAGATATACCTTTGGAGCTAGAAAGATACTTATTTGGCTGCGTTTCCTCTCTGAAGAAGATCCTGTATTACACCCCGACACAAAGCAAACTCTACTTTTATAAATTGTACCATTATTTATTATATTATGGAAATCAATTACAATGCAACGTTATTCGTCTTGTCTTGTCTTCAAACGTTATTTGTTATTTCGAAAATAAAATGTCAATTTGTCAAAGTCAAAACTAAAAGTTAAAAACGAAAAAGACGACACCAGCCCACTTGCGACGCGAGAGCATCTATCGGCCAATAGCGAACTAACCAAAAAACCGGGACAGAATTTGAAAATGCTGCCATTGTCGATCGGCCTCCTACCCTCTAGTTCTCCATAGTCAAAACTAAGAAGTTTTATGTTATGTAGGTTGCGTTGAGTCTTATTTTGCAAAAGTAGTGCAATTTACAAAATATATAGGTGAAAATCAAAATTATCTTATGCAGCTGAAATTTTGCATGTGTGCTAGAAACTGCATTTAAAAAAACTTTTTCTAATAACTTTTTTTGATATTTTCAGAAATACCCCACTTTTTAATTATTTAAAAAATAAAATAAAATTTGACAGATAATGCGAATCACGTGCCTACTATTTTTTTGCTTAATTTTCATCTCGATCGAAGCATAACTTGATACCAAAGTCAAATTTTGAATGAAGCTATTTATAAAAAAAAATCCCATATGATGCGAACTTTACTGGTGACACTGTATGTTATCTTTATGTTAAATATTTTTTATTTAATTTTTATATCAATAATAAATATTTTTTTCACCTAAATGTGTTTTAAATGTAAAAAATAAAGTTTTTTTTTATTTATGAGTTTTTATAAAAAATATGTCGTAAGTGGATGGAAAAATAAATATTAATGTCTTTTAATTTTTTTTATTGGATCGACACGACGCGGCGCCGTTTCAATTTACTTCCCGCGCCGGTTCGAGGTGTCCCATCCGCCCCTGCATATGTAAACACATCAAAAAATCAATTCAGCAATAACGAAAATATAAACTTGTGTCCATTATAATCCTAAATACCATCGCTTAAAAACATGCTAATCGCGCATCGCTTCACAACTTGCAAGCATACACACACACGCCCTAGAAAAGCTTTTAAAGCATCCTTAACATACCGCCCTTGGCCACTGTACTTTTAATTATTCGTTGTTATTAAATACATTATTTTCTTGAAATTAAGGGATCCACGTTAGGTAACATAGTCCCTTCCAAATGGGGCTAAAAGGTAATGTTCAACCGTCTGAACCCTATGAAATTTTAACAGTTATCGAACAAAACTCACTCTAATGTTTGTCGAAAAGTTGTTTTGTAACTAAAAAAGATCAATTTCTGACCAGATACTGTGCAGAGGGCAAGTACTTATTTGGCCATATTTGGATTATTAAATGTTTTTATGTACTTTATGGATTTAAAGTACCCTTTAAATCCCTATTTTCAGGGAAAAAAGTGGTACTTTAAACCCCTAGGGATTTAGATTTCTTTGCAATAAAAGCTAAATTTCGAAATTTATTTTCAATAATTTTATTAGAAAATATAACATGACATGGATGCAACAAAAGTGTAACGTGTTTAAAATAATATTAAACTATAAAAAATAACTTAATTTCTATTAACATTAACAGTTATGTTTACCCCACTGCAATTAGCCAAGTGAAAAAAAGGTAAATTATCATTATTGCAGCTGTTATTTTTATTAATTAAAGTGTTTTTGAAAATTGTAGCTGTTGTCGTCGTCGGTGGCACCGACAATGTCGTTGGTGTTTCATTTTGTACAATAGGAATGGAAATATCTGAAGACGTTTCGGTGGAAGTACCAGTAAAAAGTTGATCTGCCATACTTTTTTTCTGGTATAAGGAATTTTCCACATATCCCTCAGCGACGGTGCTACTCTTCCAGCCGCCATATCTTTTAAGCTGATCTATCGTTACTCCAGAGTCGGCTAGTAGCGATGCTGACGTCCTTCTAAAACAATGACCAGTGTACAATTTTGCATCTGGAAGCTTTAAATATTCGGCAATCTTGGTTGGCAGTTGTCCAATCGTATTCTTGCCCATTGGCTGAGACGTGCATTTTCCATTTCTGCACCCAACGAATCTTGTATGCCCTTGTATTGATGGAGATCTTAAGGCAATATACTTCTTCACTGATCGTACTACATCTGTGGAGTTTTCCTTTGACCGTTTTATAACAAAAGATCGGTCTTTTTCTGTCTTGGTATCTCGTAAATTGACCAAAAAGAACGTTTCATAGTCTAGGACATCGGTTTTGTCAAGCTGGCAGAGCTGCTTGCCTCGACAGTCTCCTGACACGCCCATGACTAGAACTACCTGGAACAAAGTGTAAATAAAATAAATAGGTACCTACTTTATTTTCCAAAAAGCGTTTGAAAAACATAGATATAGGTATAGACTGGGACAAAATATGGGTTGAAAAAAAATGTGTATCTTACCTTTTGCCCCAAAAATTCATGGTCGGGTGCTTTTTCCAGGAACTCTTTAATGTCGTCAACATCGAGTGTCTTCGACTTTTTTGGTTTGTAGCCCTCATTTTGTCGTTTCAAAAAAGCGGTTAGTTTGCAGAATTTGCTAATGTCGACGCCCATGTCTGTTGCAATAGTGGCTTTTATCATCTAATATACACTCCACAGTGACGATGCTTTAAGCTTTTTTGACTTTTCTAAGAAATATGCCAATAGTACCTTTTCTTCTGTAAATTCTTCTACGTTCCGTTCTTTGCACCATTTGATAAACTCAGATAACTGTTTTTATATTGTTCTCCAGATTTTCTTGGTAATAATTGGCCTACAGCCTCTTGAGCTGTCTTTTCGATTTGTTCCATTGCGATAAACGTCTTTCAGTGGATGTAGCGTGTTTGACTAATATTTATCGAGTGACTTTTGTTTTACTTAGTTACTTGGCATAACTTGTCATTTGGTCGTTGATATGGTAACATCAGCCGCTTCGATGATTTTTTAGAAATAGAGTACCTACCGTTTAGTGGCATTTATTTTTTTGTTTTTAAATCCCTTGACAAATTATAGCCCTCCCGTTGGTCGGGCTATAAACTTTTTGTCTCGGGGTTTAAAATACCACTTTAGTCCCTAGGTGTATAATGTACTATTATTTTCCTTGCAGAGAAAAAAAAATTAAGATATTATCGGATGTCGAGGTTTTAGGGTCTCCAGATCAGGAAAAACATGTTTCCAATTTCATAATAGCATGTTCGAATTCTAAGGATTAAATGATGTAAAGTTACTGTTATGTTGCCTTTACCTAAAACCCACCGTTAACGAGATATACAGGGTGTTTAAGAAGTACGGTACGTACCTTAAGGGTGTGATTCGTTATGATATTCTATTTATCTACATTGAATATAGAGGGTGTCCTAAAAGGTATGGTTAATAATTTGGAATTGAGTAGATTAGTTAAAAATAAAGTAAGAACTTCATACAAAATTGTGTCCTATGTCAACTTTCTACGGAGCTACAGTCCCCTAAATAGGGTACTCTGAAGATGTAGATACAAAACTAAACTTTAGATATTTTGGTAAAATTTGTACGCTAAATAGAGCTGTGATCTATTTAAGAAATATGACCAGAAATAGGGGATAGTGGGGTAAAAATAGACATAATTTTTTTTACACTAAATTTTATACTCTTTTATGTCAAATTAGAAAAACCATATTTTACGAACAAAAAGGTACTATTGGCAAGACATGGTTGGATGCACCGTTTTCTAGATAAATTTATTTAAAAACTACCTTGCATTTGAAAAAATCAGTTTAATTTGATTTATTTAATAATTTCCTGCTAAAGAATTACAATTATTGTAGTTCATGATCTGCGCAAGCTGAGGCCTCATTTTCCTGATTTTCTCGGAGATTTTCAACAACGTATAGATTGCAGACGATCGATGGGAATGGAATCTTATATTTTTAGTATCCTGGCCAATTTTTTTCCGCCGATAGCTTTGTCACTTTTAATATAGTATTAATTCCCAAAGGCAGCTTTGTATACCATACTCATTTTTCCCAGTTTGTTGTTAGGTAGAGATTGGTCGTTTTATTTCCATGCTTCAAATAAGGACTGACTGGACGCACACGTTCTTGATAAGCCTTCAAGAATATTGGATTATATTCAACTCGCCCAAAATAATTACCTTTAAGGTGAAGTTCCTTTTGAGATGATGCATTTTGCAATTTGCAGATTGCCAGAGCAAATGTGGAAAAAAAAATTTTGCAACCCGTCTGGATTGTTCTCTTCGTAGCATTCCACCATTTCCAAAAGCTGTTCCGATGTAAATGCTTTTAAACTTGCTTTCCTCTTTTCTGGCACTGCCAGCAGTTATCGACCCTTCACATCTCTGGCTGATTTAAACAAAATGTCTTGGAAAGGATCAATTTTCCTTTCAAATTTGTTATAATATTTATCTTGAACCATTTGGGCAGTTGGGTATATCTTTTGATAATTTATAGTTTTTTTCAGCAGAAATTGAGAAAATTATTCCCACGCTGACTTCCATAATTTCATTGTATTTTGGAGTGTTGTTTTATGAACTGCTTCTTCTATTTGATTAAAAAAGTTACTTTCGAATCTGTTTCACCTGAGAAACTCATTTTGATTTCACATATAAACTTCTGTTAATACAAAAATGTCAGTTTGAAACGACTTAAATTAAATACTCGTTGTCATAGAAATAACGAATAATTTTATTTTTAAGATGACTTTTTTTTAAATGCAAGAAAATTGTGGCTGAAATAACAAGTTAGTTGATTCTTTGGAGCATCAGTAAGGTACTTGTACTGTCAAGTGAATACCAATTTTATTGCCGATGTAATACACAATAGTAAAATCGTCTTTACAATGCACCCAAAAAATATCTTTCGAATTAAGAAAGTTATTCCACTTCAATTGTTTCAAACGAACGTTTGAAAACTTGGGCCGTATTTTTCTATTTTATTTTTGCAAATATGCTGGTTCGTATGCACGGTCTTTTATTCTTCGATGCATCGGTCGTTTGAACGTATTTACAGAGGAAATTTCAATAATATTCTCTGCATTCAGTTTCTTGTTCATGAAATAAAATTTTAAATTATTAGTTTGTAAAAGAACTGCAATGGAATTTTCTTGAATATCAAAAGAGATCACCAAAACAATTGGCACATAGAAAATTTTGGGTAATATACTATACGTAACATAACTCTACCTAGTAAGGGGATTTTTAAAACAAAATTAAATATGATTATGTTTCTTGTTCATGAAATAAAATTTTAAATTATTAGTTTGTAAAAGAACTGCAATGGAATTTTCTTGAATATCTAAAGAGATCACCAAAACAATTGGTACATAGAAAATTTTGGGTAATATACTATACGTAACATAACTCTACCTAGTAAGGGGATTTTTAAAACAAAATTAAATATGATGATTATGGATTACACCGATATCGGAGAGACATTTTCATTAGAACTTTTTATGGTAGAGCAAACATGAAACAGGAAGTAATTATCCTCGTAATTATGTTTGTTTGCAGAAACTTTAACGAAATTTGAAATAATATTTTAAAATTACACTAGTCAACAATTTCAAAAAAAAAATGCGACTGATGTTATAATGACTGTATGGTGGTTTAAAGCATCCTGATTGAGAATTCAACAACCACATTTTTCCATCAAGTATAGATTTAGATTTATAGAATATGTTAGTTATTTTCATTTTATATAAACATTTTTATATAAAATGTATAAATAGGTTCAAACCAATAAAAAAAACAAGATATTTTAAGGATAACAGGATTAATTTACAAAAATACAATTATAGTAAGTCAATAATTTTATGACTCTGTTAACAACCTATATATACCCTTAGTTTATTAAGATTAGATTAGTGTCTTAAAGATGTAGTTGCACTACGAAACTGCCGTAACGCCAAACTTTTTAAATAAAAATTAGTGACAAATAACAAATTATACTTTTCGTTTTATTTTACATAGTTCAAATACGATAAAACTAATAATACGGCGCGCGGCGATTGCCGATCACTACGAACCCCGCCAACGTCTTGTGGATTATAGGTTCTAAAGGAAACAATTCGTTTTTGGGGACGCTGTTGTGCTTTCCTAATTGTAGAGAAAGCGCTTTACTGGAAACAAAATGCGTCGCATTGAGAAGATACCAATTATCTCTTATTAAAATTGCAGTATTAAAAGTAGTTCATTATTCAACAAGACTGTGCTTGCTGCTAAAAACCTGTTCTAGCAAATCTGGAATTGATATAACACTAAAGTGGATTTGATATACTAGTCATAATGGTTATGGGTTAATAAAAAATAAGCTATTAATCTATCGAACTATGTTGTATTAGATCATTTTCCTCAGCATAGCGGACGTCATAATATGTCAAATATGTGTTGATTTTAAATGATTCGGTCACTATGACCTTTTTATTTACCTTGAGTATTCGTATAGAGTATAAGTATGCGGTAGGAAAAACTTGAAGAAAATTGTAGGTAACTTGTTTTTTTTTTATATATTTTTTTTTCTGTTATAATCTTATGGGTTTCGTAAACCTGCTAACTAAAGGGTAGGCCGCCACTGTCGTTTAGTCGAGGAAGATTGAGTACGACAAGGAATGTCACGCATACATTTAATAACCTTTTAAAGTGATGTACCATATTTCATCTTACTACAGCTCTAATTTTACAAGATTCCAGAAGGTTGTCTCGTATCTTGTATAAAATATAATCCTTGCTCTAGTAAAGAACATTATATTAGCGACGGTTTCAAATTTGAGATACCAGATAGCTGAGCTTGTTAGTATGGCGCAACGAGAGCCGAAATTTAATATTAAGGAAGGCATTTTGGTATAAATAATTTTTAAAATAAAATAAAGAAAAGTTTTCGCGCTGACATAATATATTGTTAATTATTTTAAAGTTTAGAATAGAAAAACTAAGAGTTAAATTTCACATGGCTTTTAAATTGTATTAAACCCAATATAGTTGTGATGATATATATATGTGTGTTTTGTATCTGTATATAAGTTGATTTGTTCCGTGCGAGCAAAAATTATTTGCATCAAAGAAGGCTTGGATTAAAAAACGTAAAGCTTGGTTTAAATCACAATGATATGGGGACGATATATCTAACCAAATCTAGGTTAAAATTTTGTCAAATTCATATTATGATATGATATGCCAAACTAATGAGTAATAAAATAAGTAGACAAATACAAATTTATTTTTGTTGTTTATAAAATTAACAAAGTAAGAATATACAAAAAGAAATTCATATTTTCTAAAGTGTTGACCAGCATCTCTGGAGAAATGTTACTACATTCTTGGATAATCCTTTCTTGTAATTGTTCTAAATTTGCAACTGGTGTTTTAAAAATAGTGTTCTTTAAATGAGGAAAAACGAAGTAATCCATAACCGTTAAACAAGGTGATCTAGGTGGGAATTCAATGTCTGGTTCGATCAGACTGATCAATCTGTCGTCGAAAAATTTGCGTAAGTAGTTAATAGTTTCGGCGGCTGTATGCGCGGTTGCACCGTCCTGTTGAAAATATCCAAAACGTAGTTCGTCGTCAAGTAATTATTGCTCCATAAATGAATTCAAAATATTGTCTCTATACCGCTGTGCTGTAACTGTGTCATGGAAAAACAAGGACCAACAATTCTTCTTCGGGAAACAGCTAACCAGACACCAATTTTTTTTGAGGGTGCAATGTGGACTCTACAAAAAAATGGGGATTTTTACTACTCCACATGCCTGTATTCTAAGAATTCACATATCTGGAGAGGAGGAACCATGCTTCATCCGAAAAAAATGTCAGGTCTAATAAATCATTTCTTTCCAATAAATTTTGTGTAAACCATTGAGAGTAATTCCTGCTTCTTTCAAAATCTGCGGCTTGTATTTCTTGGAATACTTGCACTTTAAAAGAAAATAAATTTAGCTGCTTCTTAAGAATAGTCCTGCATGTTCCATAAAATCTTCCCACTTCTTGGGATAGGCGTCTTATACAATTTGTTGGCGTATTTTGCATTATTTCACGAAAATTAGCAACAAGTTCTTTTGTTCTTACAGATGGTCTCCCTGCTTCTTTTTGTGTTGAATAGAACCTGTTTCCCTGAAGACAGCCAGGCAATGATAAAAATCCCCAGCAATAAAAGCAACGTTAGAAAAAAGTTCATGAAAATCGTCCATGCACAAACCCGGATTGTATTGATACTCACCATTTACTCTAACCCCGTTTCAAAAATACGCTTAAACCATGAATGTTTTGTGCTGTTCCGTAAAGCCCACTGTGTGAATTGTTCAAGAAATTGGAAAAATTAGCGATGAATAAAATTACATTTAACGACTGCTAAAGA
Organism: Polydrusus pterygomalis; assembly: GCA_963969555.1. Lineage (NCBI taxonomy): Eukaryota > Metazoa > Arthropoda > Insecta > Coleoptera > Curculionidae > Polydrusus > Polydrusus pterygomalis. Next base: position 104,638,108 of record OZ018376.1, on the reverse strand, counting down.
TGACGGAATAACTGATTGATTGTTAATTCAGGTAGTTACTGACTCCCAACAGTTATTAAGCTCTACGGCTAAGCATTACGTCCTTAGATGCAAGTCCCTCTTTGATGCAAATAATTTTTGCTCGCACGGTACATCCAAAGTGGTAAATTTTTTAAAATAATCTCATTTGTGCCAAAATTTATCAAAAATAACTTTAAACGCTTTCATCTTTTACCAATTAGTATTTCTGTTTGCAACTGCAAATAAACCATCGTCTTTTCTGTTATAATATAACCCGCGAAAATTTATTATTTATTATGGTGTGTAATTTTTCGAAATTTACCTTACCTTACTTTTTCTAATTTCATAAAACGACGCGTAAAATGTTCCTGGTGTAAAACGGGTTTCTATCATCTTACTCAAGATAAAATGGAACTGGTATAGGTATTGCCCCTCATTGGATCCTTGTATCTGCCTCGTAGAAACCTTCATATTGCAATAATAAATCTAATAATAAATGAAAAATTCACAGATCTTGCATCTTACGCAAGTATCATAGGCGGATTGAAAATACCTATCACATACAGTGGCGAGAAGGAAACCATTATGTCACAGCACAGATTACTCCTATCTGTGAGTTTGTGAATTTGTAAGTATGTATCGTGCCGCTATCACGCGTTATTATGACGGCATGGATGTTCCGATTTAGTTTGAAATAATAATTAAATTATTATACTTAGAAATGTGTAAATTATACTTAGAAATGTGTAAATTTGACTGTTTTGTTAAAATAAAAAATATAGGATAATCTGTATATGGGTATTTCTATTATAACTTTAAAAAACCATGTCCCGTGAACATGTTTTACCCTAAAGTTTATTATTTGATTTATGTTTAATTTTTAACATAAAATACACACTGGTTGGTAATTAGAACCATATTAAAATCATAGTTTTTTACAATGGTTACAGTTTAAATTAAATAGCAAAAGTCAAATTGTCACTTCTGTCCCTTGTCCCCACTGATAAAACTTGTCATACTAACGTATTTTGCCAGCTAAAAATGTATGTGTATTAACGTTCACATATAAAAAAAAATAATTTTAGAAGTGTTTACTTCGCAAAATTGCCCTATAATTTATAAATCTATATATTATAGGTTAATATTTCTTAAACAACAAGTTGTCCCCAGCGTTTTCCGTCCCCTCTGTCTCTTGGCATTTGTCAAGTTGTAGCTCATCCATAGATGGCGCTTCTTTTAGGAAGGTAGATTAAAACCACTCAGTAAACCGTCATTGCTTAGTGTGATATGTTATTGTTGAGCAATAGTTTTTGTTTTTCCTTAAATAAAAGTGCAAAATCTTAAAAAGGTAAGTAAATCTATTAGTCAGTCTTCACTGTCCCTTGGCAAAAATGTATTTAATTTATTAATTTGTTGCTTTTTATTGTTTTTACGATGCATGTATGCAAAAGCAAGAAAATTAAAATTTAAGCAACTCTAAAACATGACCAAACTTTTTTTATTAAAGAGAAAAATGAAAAAAATGTCTATTCTGTCCCCGTCCCTTCTGTCCCCTTTTGCCTCAATGTGTAAAGGGGACAAAAGTGATTTGGAGGGACAGATGTGACAAAAAAATGTATCACATTTGCATCACCAAATTTAAACTGAGCTATAGGTAAACTGATTATTTTATGTAATGTATGTATTAAGATAGTCAACAAACAAAATTATAACATGTCAGCTTAGTATTGAAATGAGTTAACAGGATCAACAATAAAATCGTATTTCAAGTTAGTATTAAAATATGTTTTAACTGCATTTTTTTGTTTTAGAATATGGACTCTACGGGGAAAAGAAAAACTATCATTGATGTTAATGGTTTAATTGGCAAACTACAAATGATGAAAGAAAAAGCGTATAATGAAAGAAAACAAAGAAAAAAAGCTAAGTATGTAGAAAAGAAGCAGAGAGAAAGACAAAGATACTATGAGAAGAAGAAGCAAAGACAGCAAAAGAAAGAGAATTCTCCATCTTATGTGCCTAGAGAATTGCATAGCTATATCATTAAAAAAGGAATTACCAGTAGAGGCAGCCGGATCAAGAAGCTTTTGTAAAAAGAAAAGCCAGATTGCAGATCCAAAAAATATAACAACAATTGATTTTACCGATAATGCGAAGCGAAGAAATCTAAAATCAAGCTATAAAAGAGAGGACTAAAATTTTAAAAACTCACTATTTCTACTGAAGAAAATCGTCGAAAAGAACGCGAGAAAAAAAAAGAAAACAAGGAAAGAGAACTTTATTATGAAAAAAAAAGCCTGAAAAAAATTCAAGTTATAACAGAAATGTCTTTTCGTGAGCAGAAAGAACAAAGAAAAAAATGGTTCAAAAGTTCAAAACAATTAAGGTTCCAAACCTCTGTTTTACCTGTATATGTCAAGTATTAACAGCAGGACAAAAATTTGAACGGACATTCTTAAGAAAAAACGCAACAAGAGATTATCAAGGATACATTTATGGTTTTCCAGATGTTGCTGATATTTTTGAATTTAATTACGAGAACATCCTAGGAAAACTCACAGAGCCGGAGAAGTATGGACGTGGATTACTTAGGTTTAACATAAATGCTGATTTGCTCTAATGTTTTGTTATCTTTTAGTTCATTTATTTTTAATTGTTAAATTACTATGTTTCTTTCATTATTGTGTTCACGTTTAATAAAATAATGAATACATATTTTATAGATTATTTTTGTCTCTTCTGTCCCTTTGTTGGTCACTTCTGTCCCCATTGTTTATTTGCTTCAAAACAATTTCATCTTTACTTTTTGGATGTAGAATTAAATTCGCCACCACTGATAAAACTGTATCCATAATATTAACTGTCATAAGATTGTACTTATATTGTTTGAATGAAAACAAAAAATCTCTCCCAAAATTAAAAATATTAATTAAACTAACCAATTTCTACGATTATTTTTACTATTTTAATAAAATTTACTAAAATTATAATAAAATTTCTATATGATAATAATTTTTAACAAAAAATATATATAGATGTATGTGTTCCAGTAGATTGATATTCAAGAAATCTAAACATTGTGTAAGGGGACAGAGGTGACATTTTTAGCGACTTTAAGAATTTTGTCATTGCCTTGCCTATAAAAATGCTTAAGAAACCCAGCTTCCATCATTGTTTTCAATAATTGGAAGGTAACATTAAATGTTTAACGACGTAACCAAGTGATTATTTGAAAGAAAAATATTTTCTTGTTTTTTTGGTGTAATTTAAAGTTAAAATAGAAAAACCCATATTAGTACATATTGAATTGAGCTCAAAACCACCTTTTTAAAAATAGTGACAAAATTATTTCTTTAGCTATACACAGCCATTTACCTACTGGTCCTTGTACTCTTTGTTCATGAAATGTCTAAATCTTTCTGTGTAATACGCCAAGACCGCCGAGCTATTTCGCTTTGTTTCAGCGACATTCCCTGTTTATTTTTTTCCAATTTAATCGAAATTGAAACAATCAAAAATGCGGTTACCATGATATCGACTAATATGGACCTGAAAATTTTAAAAATTACGAAAACGTTATCTGATATCAATGAAATTTAGACGAATAAAATCTATTTGCACTGTCGTAGATTAAATTTTGAATGATACACGTTCGATATGAACTTTGTTAATGAAACTTGTGCAATTAAACCACTCGGCTGACGCCTCGTGGTTTAAAGTTGCACACGTTTCATTATAGTGTTCATCGAACTAGTATCATTAATAACTATAATATAAGAATATAGAACAATAATTGTTTTATTTGTTATTTAATTTGAAATAACATAACTGTGAATTTTAATAAATCCGGTTTATTCACCAATACCCAAAATAACACTGATTCTTAAATATAAACATGCGTATATGAATTAATAAATAAACTTAACGCCCTATTCCAAGATGTAACTGATGTACAGTACTGGAACAATGCACTTACTTGGATTCCGCGACTGTACCTGCTGATGTCTAAAATAGTTTCTGCCGCGATTAGCAGATTGTGTGGCTCCATCAGCACCCTAGCCTGTTGACCTTGTCGAGATGGCGTGCGAAAGCGCTGGCCGCTGGTACCAGCCTGCGCTCTGTTGAAATGGAGCTCCTCCTCCTTTATCGGAACAGAATCCCTGCTATCCTCTGGTGTTGCCTCTACATTTTCTTTAAGGGATGAATCCTTAGCTAACGCCACTTTTACCACCCTTGCACGGGTAACAGTATCCCTTGAGGCGTCTTCTTCAAACAGTCGTTCCATGATTTTTTCGTTGGCCATCCCAATAACGAAAATATCGCGCACCACAATTTTTAATACACGTTCACTAAATCAACAATTGGCTGCTAGACTTTGAACTCTAGCCTGCCATTCGGACACGTTTTCACTGGGCAATTTTTTTGCCTTATAAAATTTTTGTCGTTCGGCGAAATAAGATTTTACAGGTGAGAAATATACTCGTAATGTTTCAAGTAAATCATTAAATGTTTCCGATTCGGGCAAGTTAGGTACGCAAAGATTTCTTAGCAAGATATAGCATTCTTCGTTAATGGTATTTAAAAGAATGGCTTTCTTTTTATTTTCTTCTGTTATACTGTTTGCAATGAAAAACTGATTGAGTCTTTCCTTAAAAACAGAGAAGTTCGACGTTTTAGGATCGAACGAATTTAGAGTACCCAAAAATCCGGTAGCCATTTTACCAATTATCGATGGTGCTTTTAATTTTAATTTTAAATCTTCTAGTTTCTTTTTGCGATCCTAACGAACAATACGATTCACTCACACACACTTATTGTGGGTTTAAAACCGACCGCGTCGCCATGTTTTATTTGTTATTTAATTTGAAATAACACAACTGTGAATTTTAATAAATCCGGTTTATTCACCAATACCCAAAATAACACTGATTCTTAAATATAAACATGCGTATATGAATTAATAAATAAACTTAACGCCCTACTCCAAGATGTACCTGATGTACAGTACTGGAACTAACTATAGTCCCAGTTTCAAACTAAATATATAACAATAATAAAGATAGTCTACTTTGTATTATGTCCAAATAAAGGTATATTTAAAATTCAAACACACAGTATAATATTTAAATAGTAATAATATTTGGTTTAAATAAACATCCTAATAAAGCCGACGCCGCTTGTGTGCAACTGTGGCTTTTGGGAGATCCCGTAACATGAAAGTAGGTACTGGCTGATTCAATACTAACGGATAACTGTTCTCTCTCCCGGCCATATCTTAATATCAACAAATATAATAATAAATGCCGAAACCCAAAACAAAACAATATTAACACTTAGCAGATGATGTAATCGATCCTGTGCTACTCGGATGTTTGTTTAGACTTCACCGCCGTGTTATTTATGTGCATGTCGCATGTCGCGTTAATTTTTCATGAAATAGACCCGTATATACGCACCCAGTAGTATTTTCAATACTAAAAAAAAACACCTTTTCAATCTATTTTATATTTAAATTATCCAACGGACATATAAAAGTGTCGATCTTTTCATTTTCACAGACAATTTGACGAATATTTTTCTTTAAAAAAACTTTGCGGGTAAAACGGGATTTAGCAGCTTAAGAGAGGTCAATACAAATGCCTTTTCTGGCCTTTTTTACCCTTAACTACCAAGATAATCCTCATATTGGCTGTCTAAACCCCAGTGGAGGCCTAACGATTTTATTATAGGTCTTTCCCGCTTGCTAAAATAAATAGGAATATCGACGAGTGGATTTTTTATTATAGGTCAGTTCTGAAACAAGACACTTGATAAAATTAAAAGGAATAATAAAAAGTTTTTAGAATGTTTAGTTTGAAAAATAATTTATCTTATTATAATAATATGTAAGTTGGAAATACGATATTTTTTAAATTTTGAACTTTATTAATTACTTTTTAAATAGGAAAAGAAACATTTGCCATAACGATTAGAGACAAATGTCCGATGGAATACATAATATTACAAATTAATTATCTATTTATTTATGCATATAAACCATGTTTGCCTGGATAAGAAAACCTACTACCAGATGAGCTGGGAAGTTCAAATTTTCCACATATTTAGATAATCCTACCAGTATGTATGGATAAATATAAAATTCTAAAAATTTATAACGTAAGTGATGTAAGTAATAAAATGCATATATTTCTTGACAAAATTGTAAATGTTCAACGGCGAACGACTGGAACCGTCACGAATCGATGGAACGTGAAAATACGGCGAGACGAGGCAAACGGGATGCGTAAATCCATTATTTACCGCCGTACAGATGGCTTGGCCACAACCACCTTGAAATGAAGCCATGAAGTGACATCGGGCAACGCTGTATTAGCTGGGAGTTGCGGATCCACAAGCTATTATTATGACGTGCAGCAACGGGCGAGTATTTATTCTTTCGGATATTTTTTGTATTTTTTTGCTCTGTTGCCACTATATTGATATTGAACAATGTACAAAAAAGGAATAAATAGTTTTGGATAACAAAAACAACTTATACATCATACGAAGTCAGTTGAGACAAAGTAAATATTGGGGGTACGATCAATTTACTGCATCACACACTGAAACTACAATACAAATATAACAAAATTTGTATTGATTGCTTCCTATACAGATGTTCGAAAATAGTCCACGTGGTCTTGACAAGTCTGTCGTCAAATTTTATATAGTTTTTTTATCTGTCTCAACTGAGATCGTATACACTTTACCTAATTATTAAATAATAGTAATATTGCGTTGAGAAGCTGTTTTTGTTCCACTATACGAGTAGATTTATTTGATCGATCAAAAGTAATATTCTATTATACAAATTACTATCTTCTGCTTAAATTACAGGATTAACTAATAACTTCTGAAGTCTTAAAATTTAGTAAGCTTAAGGCTTTGTTTAAGAAATCTACGCTTGTCGTAAGAAAGTCACCTACTATCTGGGTAACTTCGTTACTTTCACAATTTATGAATTGGTACCGAGACAATAAGTTTTCAAGCTAAGACCACCTGCTTAGTTTCATTTCAAAGGGTAAAATCCATTTCAAATTATTGTAAGCCAATTCACTACCTTTTAAAAAACCCTTTTCCTTCATATCAATGTCGACTGAAACCTGATTGACAATATTTATACAGTCATTGGTCAAATCTCAACTATAAAAATATAATACACTCTCTTCACCTGCTTTTAAAACACTTTTATACTTAGAGTTACACCCAGCCCAGTAGGGGCTTGGCATGTTGATAAATAAACAAACTAAAAGAAAAAAATAGTACTTATCTAAGTACCTAGAAATCTAGAGGTATCCTACCTACTTATAAACTATCTCTACTAGTGATATTTTTAATCTAATTCACATATACCTTCAACTTAAATCAACACTTCAATATTTAATAAATTAACTGTAGCCACAAAACAATAAAGTTTATCCCAAAGAGCTTACTAGAATACTAAAAACACAACTTTTGAATTAAAACAAATAAAATTCTGCCGCCATATATAAGACCCGTAAGCAAACCGCCAGGCCGGCCAGGCTGTTGGATTTTTCACTTTATTAATGCTATTAGAGCAAACCCGCACCAAAAATTTTCATCAGTATTTTGTAGAGGTTCGTACCAATAATGCCACTTAAATTTTTTATTAGATATCAATCAAAAACCGAATAAAAATACAAATTAATACGACACCTACACCTAGTTAAGCAGTGTTGTCGATGTTTCTGTTTTATGGCTTCTTTCAAGGTGGTTGTGGCTTGGCTTCTGTACCGCAGTAAATAATATTACCGAAATACCACGCAAATTTATTCGTACTTTGTTTATTTTAGTAAATAATGTAGGCCAAATAACGACGTACTGCTCAATGCTCATCCATTGCTTACTACAGCGTATGCTATTGTTCAATATTTTTCACCAAAAGCACAAAATTTCTTAGAACCGACTTGTTTACCTCACGATTGCGGTAAGCAAGAGGGGTTCGTAAAGGCCGACAAATGGATTCAAAACAATAAGAGCGTGAACATCCGTTTAATGAATTAGTTATTAACGGTCTGCAAAGCTGTTGATACGCAATATACCATGTCGAAATAAAGAGTTTTAAATGCGTCAAAAGTGGGAGCTAAACGGACACAAGCAGGAAGACCAGCAAAGCAGGAATCCGCCAGAAAAGAAGCAATAGCTTTACAAGCAAATATAAATGCATACAAACCAAATCACATTAGTGGTTAACTTTTGGCGCTAAATATCTGTTATATTGTTTTATGTGCAACCAAAGCGCAGAAATCAGTATTATTTGGTTTTTCTTTGTTGTTAAGTAAACCTATGACTTTTATTATTTGCAAATGCGCAACTTTACCATTTTCAGATACGAGTATTATATGCAACTTCTTTTTACAAAATTTCACAAATCAAATATAATTTTAATTAGATAAAGTACTTTCAAAAACCCCCGGAGCCAAATTTTTAGAACGCAAAAGCTTAGTTTGTGAAATCTTCTAATAGACCAAAGACCATAAGTGAAGATCTGCAGCGTAGTAAAAATGTAGGATTTGCGCGTTATTTCGTCCACATTGTTTACTGCTGTACATAGATTAAGCCATCTGTACCATGGTAACGAATGGATTTGCGCAACGAAACCCTGCAAGTTCATATACAGGATGTCCGCAGATGGGGTGTAGACGAGAACAAATAAACCAAAAATTGAAAGATACGAAAAAGAGTAATTATTTATAAAAGTGTTTGCAGTAAACATAAAAATATGAAAACCTTGTTTTGCATAAGAGCTGATCGGTTGGGTGGTTAAAGACAGGGTCGGGTGTATGGCCCAAACTTCTTGCACTGCAGCCTTCCGGCTAATTCTGCGCCCCAGCCATGTTAAAAAATATTATATCATAAACATATTGAATAGTCCCGAAAATTTTCAATATTTTGTGGGTTAGTTACTTCGCAGCTATATATGACATAATTGGTGGTTTCGTGCTCTTCACCACAAAGTCTGCATTTAATGGTCGATTAAAAATTCCTATTCATTGAAGGTGGTTTCCTAAGTGACAGTGGTCCGTTAAAAACCAGTCACTTGTTTTAACTGGGTACGCGTTAGTGAGCGTTTCACTTGATTATTTTCGATATTGGCAGCCTAGCGCAGCGATAGCGTTCACGCATCGCATGTCGAAGGTATCGGGTTCGATCCCAGGCAGGTTTAGCGGACTTATTTAATTTGCTTGACCAGGCCACCGTACTTCGTAGTGTTGCATTATGCAACACATACTGGCATTCTCAATGGCAAAATAAACACTGCAGTGAAAGGCGACCTCGAAACGATACAGCTGTGGAGCTCTCGGTCTCCTCCGGTATCATTTGGGTGTTCCTTCGGCATGTTGTTCTGAACCAAGTGACGGGTTCAGTGCGGATCTAGTGACCCACGAAAGGGATGCATGTCTGATACCGATCCGGTCGGATTGGGGGATGCCCTGAATCAGAGGATTTGGTAATACGGACGGTGTGTCCCTTGCATGAAGTGATACTCCTGATACTGGATCCCGATGGATTGGAGTATCTGCGGCAACATCGTTTAAGTCGCACCACGGAGACGTAATAGGCTGACGCCGTCGAGGTCTGTAGTGGACAGGAGGTGTAACAACAATACCGTCAAACTGTGCCAAGAATAACATCTGATGCTAAAATTATGGTTCGGAACCCACATAAAACTGTAGGTCCCGTCTGGCTGACATTACCCAGATGTAAAATGGGGTTGCCAAAAAGGATCGCACTGACCTACTTGCTTGGCGCTAAGCCTCCCCTTTACTACTGCTACTACTACTATCTACTACTAGGTACTGGGTTTTGAGCGTTTGTGCGTGTGTTTGATCAGGTGTACCGTTTAATCGAGATATATGTTGTTTGCGTAGGAGTAAACATACCTTATATATCATTTTCTACCAAAAGAACACATATATATCAACATATTTTAAATTCAACACTAAGTGAAGTACAAGATTTGATTAAAAAAATGCAATAGTGTAAAACGGTATGAGTTAAAACCACCAGTGCGAGACGACATTTTTTATGGCGCTCAGTATGAACCCAAACTGTTCTAAAAGGGTCAAAAGTGCAGACATAGCGTTTGGCCCATCGGTAGAGACGGGTAGTCATTTCCATAAAACTATAACGGAAAGTGTTGCATTCACCTCTGTTTTGTTTTGTTTTGTTTTGTGTTTGATGACAGAAAATGCTATTTTATTTAGCTAAATTCTTTATTAGGCAGAGAGACGCTAAAGTTTGTTAAAATTACGTCGATTAGAATGTGCTAATTGCAAGAAAATTTTCTTTTCTACATTTAAAATATGTCTCTGTTTTCCTGTCTAATCAATTAAAGTTTATTTGTCACCGAAGTGTAAATAACCAGCGGTTTTTATAGCTATTTATGTATCAAGGGCGTTACGGGGACTATAATGCCCTGAAGGTAGAAATAGCCCGAGGGCCTCTGGCCCGAGGGATAGGTTTCTGCCTGATGGGCATTATAGTCCAGTAAAGCCCGTGGTGCATACAATGCTTTATGTTTTACCTAAAAAAGAGTTTTTCAATGACTAATTACATTATTTATTCGCAATATAAAAAATAAGTTGCACCTGTACCTGTATACGTAAGTAGATAATGACTGGTGTTAAGTTTGACTTTGATGTTTCTGTCAGTTAGTCAGTTGGCATTTTTTATTTAACGATTTGCTCAAAATGGAAGAAATTCCACAAAATATAAGAGAAAAGGTCATAAAAGCGACCGAAAATCTTTTGCCAGTTAAATCAAGGCAACAGTATGATCGGGAGTATGGCATATTTGGTATTTGGAAAGATACGAACACAATTCTTCAAATAACCGAAAATGTTTTAATGGCATATTTCCAGGAACTGGTAAGTTATTGATTTTATTTTAATACATATGTTTAACAAACTTTATTATTTTTAGTCGGAAAAATACAGTCCGAACTCTCTCTGGACCAAGTATTCTACAAGCGGGCATTATCATAATGCCCGCTTATAATGCCCTAGGTGTGATAGCAGGTATTATTGCTATCATAACATATTCCGTTTCTAAGGTATTATAGATCAATAATAGATAGGTAAAACATAAATATATTAAAATAAGGGTGTTATTTAAGTATGTGGCAAAACTCCAAGGGGTGCTTCTTTAAGTGATTTTAAGAAGAAAAGTTTATATAAACATGGGTCCGAAAGTGCATAGTTTTTACTATACAGGGTCTCAAACTTTAAAAAAAAATCGGTTGTTAATACTCAATACTCTTTTATTCGATTTTGTTGAAATTTGGCAATTCTGTTGGTAATAACAAGAGGATAATTTAGCCTTAATTAGATTAAAATTATTAAGTCTAGTGGCGTCCCGGAAGACAGTCCAACTAATATTTTTGACATGCAATAAACTTGTTTTTATTTTTTTTTCTCGAAAACAAAGCAAGACATGAAAAAATCTCAAAAAATAAAATAGTTGTATTTGTAGTTGCTTAATTCGAAAAAAAAATACATAATTTAAAAAAAAAGACAGTAGCGCAATTTTTTTGTCAAAAATATTAGTTGGACTGTCTGTTGAATTATCCTATTGTTATTACAATCAGAATTTCCAAATTTCAACAAAATCGAATAAAAGAGTACCTACCTATTGAGATATTTACGTACATCCGATTTTTTTTTTAAAGTTTGACACCCTGTATCGTAAAAACTATGCATTGTTTATATGAACTTTTCTATCTAAAATTACTTAAAGAAGCACCCCCTTGGAGTTTGGCCACATACTTTAATAACACCCTGTATAATAATATTTTTTTCAGATGTGGAAAGGGGGTTGCATATTTTTTCATCTTTGCATCAGGTAGTCACCACCCAAAAATAACCTAAACTGATTTTTTTTAGACAAAATCGGCATAGTAAAGTTTGTACAGTGAACGAAAGTTAAAACCTTGGATCAAGTCGGTTTAACGGTAATAAAAGTGACGAGGTTTATTGCAATGTTTTTGGAAACATACAACTATATTTGTAATGCTGGCTCTAGTGTCATACGAGTTATCCATTCTATCGTTTATTAACTTCTTTTTATACAGAGAAACACTCATTTTGAAATAGCTTGACAGAATCGCGTCAAAACTTATGAGCATACTGTACGAGATATTAACTTTTAAATGATGCATCCCAAGCTGTATGTTTCCATTTAAAAAAAAGATCGATGTCGTTATATCTTTGACAAATGTCTATAAAAAACAAACGAATAACGTCAAAATGTGAGCATATATAAAACTAAATTGACGTGTCCGAGCGTTTTCCCCAAAAGTTACAGGTTAGGGCTATATTAATTTTATTCCGGACTTCTGGGCAACCCTGTATATAATACCTACATTAATAGTTCTACCTTGCTAAAACTTTATCCTCCCTTTTTCGAGTTCGGGATCCTAGGGAGATCGGTAGCAATCAACACTTTTTGGTTCCGTCTTTTTACGATTTTAACACTACAATGTATCTTTAATAAAAAATTGGTAGCTATGAAGTTGTAATTTTTTTTTAGAAATAAAATATTACCACGAACAAAAACAACTAACAATTGTTAAAAGGATAATATAAATAATAATTAAAAGATGATATAGTGTCCGCGAAAATAATTAGAAGAAAAAGAAAATATAGTGGCATATCGGACAAGTGTGTAACTATTTTTTATATTGGAATACACAGGGATCCAAGTTCAATGGATACCCTGGGGCGGGTAGACCACGACGTGAAAACGCAAATAGCGTTCCCTATACTGGATTGTGGTTGCACTTCGTGGTTTATTTAGTTGTCTACCTTTCGATTATACCAGTGTAACTATCTTTTATATTGGAGTTGGTTCCGTGGGATGGCGCTAAGGTGTATTGAGGGCCGCCTTGATTCTACAAGTAGGCTTTTAGTACATTTTTCCGTCGTTCTTGGAATTGCTTGGGTTACGGCTGCCCGTCGAGTCCTAACAAGGACGAAACTGCCGTCGTGGTCTACCCGCCCCAGGGTATCCATTGAACTTGGATCCCTGTGTATTCCAATATAAAAAATAGTTACACTATTGTCCGATATGCCACTATATTTTCTTTTTCTTTTAATTATTTTCGCGGACACTGTATCATCTTTTAAACATTTTTATGGCTTAAAACTCAAACGGATTGCGCGCATTCTGGTGGGTGCCAGAGTTGATCTGTTTTCTTGTCTGCAAAATGGCAGATGTTTTCGGTAAAAACGCAAATAGCGTTCCCTATACTGGATTGTGGTTGCACTTCGTGGTTTATTTAGTTGTCTACCTTTCGATTATACCAGTGTAACTATTTTTATATTGGAGTTGGTTCCGTGGCATGGCATGGCGCTAAGGCGTATTGAGGGCCGCCTTGATTCTACAAGTAGGCTTTTAGTACATTTTTCCGTCGTTCTTGGAATTGCTTGGATTATCGCTGCCCGTCGAGTCCTAACAAGGACGAAACGGCCGTCGTGGTCTACCCGCCCCAGGGTATCCATTGAACTTGGATCCCTGTGTATTCCAATATAAAAAATAGTTACACACTTGTCCGATATGCCACTATATTTTCTTTTTCTTTTAATAAATAATAATTTTTTTCCAGTCAACGAATTGTATATTACATACCGAAGAGGAAAGTGTTTCATTACTGTCGAGGGATTAAATAGTTGTTATCCGAGACGCGAAGCGTCGACGTTAACTTTAATCTCGTGACAGTTATGAAAACTTTTCTCTAAGGCTTGTATACTATTTTATTTACAACCACATTGTTAATTGAAAATTAGATAATATTTAATTTTTTTTTAAATGTAGTAAAAATGTAAAAATATGACATTTATTGTTTTTATACCAAACAAAAATATGCTGGTTGCGTCATTCAAACATGTACCGCAAATATGATATCTTCAACAACTTTGCCATCATCCTCCTGTAGCAGTTCAAGCTTTTTACTTCCTGTTGTTAAAATTACGGGATCTAAGAGTGAACAAGAAATTAAATTATCTAGCAATGAAACGTCACACTATCCGGGCGGTCTCTTAAAAATTTTGGTTAAAGACTGTAATAAGTCAAATTTGACCATTAATTTTAAGAAATAATAATAAGAATGAGGGAAATGAGTGAGGGAAATGGGTGGAGGAAGTGGGTGAGTGAAGTGGAAGAGGGAAGTAGACATAGGTAATGTGACATTTCCAAACTTTTAAAAATGTTGTAATGTCAACATTACACGTACGGTTGTAAATAAAATATTTTTAAAAGCCAAAAATACAAATGTATCATTTATGCAACTATGCATTTACGACAAACATGCTGATATATTTTTCCTATTATTTCACATTACCATTTTAACATATGCAATTTGTGTCCAAGACACTTTCTGGGCAAATTGCAAATTCAAAGCTTAGAAGAGGTCACAGTCGATGTCCATTTCGCCTTTTCTTAAAACCCTTAACTATCAAGATAACCCTTAAATTGGCTTCAGAGTTCCTAACAAAGGTCTAACGAATTTCATATAGGCTTTGTACCCTTGTTTAAATCAATAGCAAGGGCGAGTGCTTAAGATTACAAAGAATAGGAAGAAAGTCCAGTAAAAACGCTTTTCTTAAAATAACCTTTTTATATTTTGTTAAGTTTCTGGTACTATAAAAAAAGCTGACAAAGATCTTGGTTTGCTTTTTGTAAAGAGATAAAGATGGGATCGCCTTTAATAATGTAAGATTATCGTTTCATGATTGATTTGTTAAATTATTAACATTGTGTACGATAGATACCTACCTTGCGAGCAAAGATTATTATCATCAAAGAGGGCCTTGCATCTAAGGACGTAATGCTTAGCCGTATAGCTTAATACCTGTTGGGTGTCAGTAACTACCTGAATTAACAATCAATCAGTTATTCCGTCATCTTTGACAGTCGTTACAAGTAATTTGATTCATCGCTAATTTTTCCAATTTCTTGAACAATTCACACAATGGGCTTTACGGAACAGCACAAAACATTAATGGTTTAAGCGTATTTTTAAAACGGGGTTAGAGTAAATGGTGAGTATCAATACAATCCGGGTTTGTGCATGGACGATTTTCACAAACATTTTCCTAACGTTGCTTTTATTAATGGGGATTTTTATCATTGCCTGAAAAGAACCGTGGCTGTGTTTAGGGAAACAGCTTCTATACAACACAAAAAAGGAGCAGGAAGACCATCTGTAAGAACAGAAGAACTTGTTGCAAACGTTCGTGAAATCATGCAAAATACGCCAACAAATTGTATAAGACGCCTGTCCCAAGAAGTGGGAAGATCTTATGGAACATGCAGGACTATTCTTAAGAAGCAGCTAAATTTATTTCCTTATAAAGTGCAAGTATTCCAAGAAATACAAGCCGCAGATTTTGAAAGACGAAGGAATTACTCTCAATGGTTTACCCAAAATTTATTGGAAAGAAATGATTTATTAGACCTGACATTTTTTTCGGATGAAGCCTGATTCCACCTCTCAGGTTATGTGAATTCTCAGAATACATGCATGTGGAGTAGTGAAAATCCCCATTTTTTTGTAGAGTCCACATGGCACCCTCAAAAAATTGGATTATCCAAGAATGTGGTAACGTTTCTCCAGAGTTGCTGGTCAACACTTTTGAAAATATGAAGATACGTGTGAATTTATGCTTGGAGACAAACAACAAAAATAAATTTGTATTTATCTACTTATTTTATTACTCATTAGTTTGGCATATCATGTCATAATAGGAATTTGACAAAATTTTAACCTAGATTTGGTTAGATATATCGTCCCCATATCATTGTGATCTAAACCAAGCCCTACGTTTTTTAATCCAAGTCCTCCTTGATGCAAATAATTTTTGCTCGCACGGTATAATGTCAGTTGCGGCTTCTCAATAAGTGCACATGTACGTACATCCCCAAATTTAAATGTCTCTTCTAACCAGCAACTAATAAATCCTCTAGATAGTTCAACCAGTTAACATATAATTAACAGAAAGTCATTTCAACCGCTCAGGTCTGTATCTCGACACTGGGCAAGGCCTAGAACCCCATGAAGCGTGTAGCTGCTTTCAAGACGCATCGTCCGCTGTTAAAAATAGCAAGCCAATACCTTCGTTCTTCGTTTACTGCTAGGTGACCTCTTAATTTTAAATTAGAGGAGCTGCTTGCGCGTTATCCGTTGTCCCCCCTTTCTTACATCGCATATTATGGTCACCCAAGACGATTGTATGCATGTATTCGTGTCTTACGATCAGCATGTTTGCCGTAAATGCATGCAGCGTTGCCAGATGTAACATAATTGTAACGCTATGTTATTGTTATTTTAGAAATCAATAACTGCCTCTCTCCAAGATATATATTTTTTTAATTTTGGGAAAAATTTAACTTTACAAAATCACATCAAAATTTTTGTTTATTGATTATTGTAATGTAACATAATTTGAAATCTGATAATATTGACAAAACGGCGCTTAAATACTGTTGCTGCGAGCCAGTCAAGCGGCAAGCGGTGCACCTGCGCATGTTGCGTTATGTAGGTCTCTTTTGTATATGTTTACATCGATGATGGAATTCGATTAGTCTATGATATCTGAGTACGTTTACACCGAGGGGTGTCTCACTAGATAAAATTTGTACACTGACTGCCGATGACTGCCAGTGATTGCCGATGACTGCCAGTGATTGCTGATGACTGCCAGTGATTGCCGATGACTGCCAGTTATTTTTATCAAATTTCATTCATCCATCATTACGATACGCCGAAAAATATGCGTCAAAATTAATTCTGATAAATGCCGAGGGCGATTGCCGAAGACTGCCAGTGATTGCCGATGACTGTCGATGACTGCAAGTGATTTCCGATAACTGCCAGTGATTGCCAATGACTGCCCGTGATTACCGATGACTGCCAGTGATTGCCGATGACTGTCAGTGGTTGCCGATGACTGCCACTGATTGCCAATGACTGCCAGTGCTTGCCGATGATTGCTAGTGGTTGCCAATGACTGCCAATAATTTTTCCAAATTTTATTTTTCCATCATTGCGAAACGCCGACAAATATGCGTTCTTATTGGTCAGATCAAAATTAATTCCGATAAATTCCGAGGGCGATTGCTGAAGACTGCCAGTGATTGCCGATGACTGCCAGTGATTGCCGATGACTGCCTAGACATTTGTACACGACTGCCGTAGTGAGACACCCCTCGGTTTACACCTTATAACGACAATGAATTTAACCTCCTACATCGCCATTTTGAAAAAAAAAATACAACTTGTGAATTTTAAGCTCTATCCAACTGTAGAAAAAATATATAGGGTTCTATGAAAAATTCTGGACGTGGAGCCATTTCCGGAATAACCGAAAGTGACATTTAACTGTTTTTTCATGGAAAATATAAGTTTTAATAAGTTATCGCCTCAAACCCAATTTCAAATCTCCAAATTAGAAGAAAATTTTATGATGCCTTGTAAAACGATTTCGTTGTCACGCGGTATAATTAATTACGTTTTAAATAGTTAGGAATAACAATGACATGAACAATATAAGTAATTACTTTCCATGATTACTAGACCCTTACTAAATAAAAAACCGCTTTGGTGAATGCGGGGGCACAAAGGACTGATAGGTCGCCGTTGTTCGCTGGGCCAGAGAGGTTCTGCCCAATCAGCAACTTCCTCTATATTTTTCTCATAGAACGAAAAGTGCAATTCCTGCTACAACTTTTATGGCTTTAATTTCTCTTTATATAATATACCGAAAGGTTTGTTTGGTCACAAAATTTATTTAGTGATTAACAACAGCAAATATTTTAAAATAATTTATTTTTCTTGAGAGCCCAATTGAATTCAATAATGATTTTTGTTTGTTTTAAATTTTAAGGTCCATTTTTAATAAAAAGCCAAGAGTAAAGCTACAATGGCGAAGTACACATTTAAAAAATCAGTTGATAACTTTAACAGACTGTTTAATCTAAATCTTATTTCGGACCACATTTTAAGTAAAAAAAATCGAAATTTTTGCCGGAGGAGTGTGGCAAAAAATATACATTGTTGTCATAGTGCTCGGTTCAAATTTCCATATAATATTAATTCTAAATAGTTGATACGCCTTTATTCATCTTAGTAAGGTACCTAATATAGTCCTCGACCCGTTACATACCCTGTTTATATAAAATAATAGCAATCCTTTAAAGCGAATTCACTAAGCGATAGACCCAAAATATATTCAAAAAATCTTGATAAAACCGTTGAATTTATTAAATCTGACAACCCAGAAATATTCACGGTATCGGGCTTATCCATAATGTGCGCTAGATTGTCCGAGTTAATTTCTGTCACTTTTTAACACATATATTATTTAATAATATGTCACATTGATCGTTGATAGAAACACACCAATAAATCATGAGTCGCCTGTCTGCCAGTGACGGAGTAACATGATTCTATGTTTTATGCTGAATTAAGTTTAATAAAATAAATTTAAAATGAATGTATATACAAAGGGAAAAACTGTCTATGGTCAAACTGGGGAAGTGGTTGCCTACATTTATATGATATGGGGGGACAAAGGCAATACCAATAAATTTAAACTGCCATTAAAGTGGACGATTGAACAGACTGCCCTTTCCATAAGAGCACACAGATACTAAATTCGGTTAAAATAATTCGCAGGGAAGATAAAAAGATAAGGTACCAGGGGCAACTTTTATCATCACTAGAAAAAAAACCTCGGCCTAATCGAAGACAAGTTTGACGACGCCGATTATTCAATAATCAGACGCACAATACACATGTTTTATTATAATTGAAAAATGTTCCTGCGACGAGGGAGCCATTGCGAAAGTTCCGGGAAATCATGGATTTCCCCCGATAATAGTGACGTTGACGATTTGTCTAGTAGTGACAGTGATTTGGACATTGAACTTTAAAATAGAGAGTTTAATTTAATGATTTTAAATAGTTATACATTATAATTTGGTTTAATAATTTACATAATTTGGGTTAAGTTTTGATTCTCATATCTTTATAAAAATTATATTAGGTCCCTTTGAGAACGATAATGTAAAACTGAAAACATAATAGTGAAATATTATTACGCATATTCATGCTGCCACTGCCGAAATGTTACTATTTATGCATTTTTACCGCCTTGCCTCTTCAGATGGACATGGAGAAGCCCGGATGGACGAACAAAAAATGAAATCGATTTCATAATCACCGACAAAAGGTACATAGTTAAAGACGTGTCGGTACTGAACAGGGCAACCACCGGAAGTGACCACAGGATTGTACGAGCCAAATTAATTATTGACGTCAGTAAAGAACGGCATAAGCTGATCAAGAAGACCGACAGCAACATACCATGGAATAGCCCATCGGACATAGTTGGCTTCCAGCAATGCATCACAAATAAGCTAAATGGCACTGAAGCAGAAGAGAACATCAATGTCTTAAACGAGACCATCACTGCTGCCCTGCTGGAGAGCCAAAACGGAGACTGCCCAACAACCAATAAACAATCGAAATTAAGCGAGACTACTATGCAGAAAATGAAGCAAAGAAGAGACATGAGAAGTGAAAAACTGACTACTGCTGAAGAGCTAAGACAAATTAACAAGGAGGTATCAAAAGCTATAAGACGCGATATTAGAACATACAACCAAAACCAGATCGAACAAACAATAGAGAACAATAAAAGCATGAAGGTCTTGCGCAGAAAACTGGAAAGCGGAAAAAAGCAAATGACGAAGGTAAAGGACGAACAGGGACATGTTACAACAAAACGGGAAAATATTCTAAAGATAGTTGAGGACCGCATATTATATAAAAGTCACAACGAAGTAAATTCAGACTAAGAAACAGAACCAGAGATACTGACAAGTAAAAAAGGCATCGTTAATCAAGGATCAGAATCACTGCCTGATATTACTCTGTACGAAATAAAGCTGGCACTGAGGAAAACAAAAAACAACCAGGCCCCTGGAGAGGACTGCGTAGTTGTCGATGCAGTTAAGATAGGTGGTAACTGTCTACTCAAGAAATTAGCAAAACTTTTTAATCTCTGTCTTTTTAACAGCACCATACCAGATAGGTGGTACAACGCCATCGTGATCTTGATTCACAAGAAAAAAGATACAGCCGAACTGGAAAACTATCGACCAATAAGCTTACTCAGTCACCATTATAAACTCTTCACGAGAATTATTACTACACGACTGGAAAACAAATTAGACTTTTACCAACCAATAGAACAGGCCGGGTTTCGCAGAGGATTTGGAACCAATGACCATCTTCAAAGCATCAAAACTTTGATCGAAAAATCAATCGAATACAATAGACCGCTTGTCATTGCCTTTGTGGACTTCCACAAGGCCTTTGACACTGTTGAGTTGAGTGCAGTTTTAGACTCCTTACAAAAATGTCTTGTCGACTATCGTTACACCAAACTAATATATAACATAAATAAAAATGCTACCATGATGGTTAAACTGCACGAAAACACCAACCAACCAACCGTTCTGCAATACGCCTTCGGAATGCTTGAATGGAGCGGAAAGGGTCTGAATATAGATGGCGTAAACCAAACAGATCTGCGCTTTGCGGATGATATAGCTTTGTTGTCTGACAACCTACAAGATATTAGGAAAATGCTGGAAGATCTTCAGGAAGTGTGTGCTCAGGTAGGGCTAAGAATTAATATATCAAAAACAAAATTTATGACGAACCTGGTCCCTAGCGGAAATATTACTATTGGAGACTGTGAGGTAGAGATGGTGGATCAGTACACATATCTTGGTCATGAAGTGAGAATCTCGAGAGACAATCAAACATGCGAATTAAAAAGAAGAATTACGCTCTCTTCTCTCCCAATTTTGTCTAAAGCGAAAGGTTTTTAATCAGTGCATTCTACCGGTTATGACCTACGGCGCCGAAACTTTAACTCTGACAGTCACATCTGCTAAGAAGCTTAGAATAACACAACGCAAGATGGAAAGATCGATGCTCGGTGTGTCACTTCGTGACCACGTTAGAAATGAGGACTTACGGGCGAGAACAGGAGTCACGGATGTTATCTAGCAGGTGGCAAAGCTCAAGTGGAACTGGGCTGGACATGTGGCCCGCATGACAGATGAACGATGGACAAAAAGGCTGCTCAAGTGGAGACCAAGGGCTGACAAAAAAAACAGGGGAAGACCTCCCACGCGATGGACGGACGATATTAAAAGAATAACCACAAACTGGGTGCAGAGCGCTCAAAATAGAGGACAGTGGGCAGAAATGGGGGAGGCCTATATCCAGCAGTGGATGCAAAGGGCTGATTGATGATGATGATGATGATGATGATGCCTCTTAAGACGTCAAATCACAAGAATGGCGTATAGCATTATATATGCTTGGCATATTATAAAGTATGCGTTCTTAAATCCAAATATAAATTAGCACTTAAAGAAGAAAATATTACTTTTCAGTTGATATTAAATTTATTTACTAATATAATTTTCCCTTAGAGTTCTGAAAATAACCCCATAGCGGACGAAACAGTGTCTGACATACATCTCAGTTAACCATGCCTAGATTTATTATCTAATATTAAATTTATTTTATATTAGAGACGAGGTAACCTAAATTGCTGGTATATATTTAAGTTATTAATGAACTACTAATATTATTAAGAATTATTAGTAGTATAATGAAGAGACCATGTTAACGCCATACTTTATAGGATTAAGAAAATAATTTGCAGATCTGCAATCTTGTATTTGGGTTCCATGAAAGAATTAAAAATAAAACTCAACCATTTTCCATTACCGCGAGGTATTTCAAATAATCTTTTTACTTGAACGTTTTACGTTTTATTTTCCCAAAACGGCTAGAACTGTATGCACGGCATCTTATTCTAAAATTGGTCGTTTCCATGTATATCCAGAAGGAATTTTAATAAGATTTTCGTATACATACTTATTCGAAATAAAATTGGAAGCTAGACATTTGGTAGAGCTCTGGTGCTGTATACAAATACGTTTGAAAGTTAACACACACCAACCTCTTGTCTTTTATTTTCTGTTGAAATGCAAAACATTGTTGCAGTGATTATAAGCTCTTTATTAAGTTAAATTTAAAATTATTAGAAGATATTTATAATTGTGTCCGTGAAGATAATTTAAAGTAAAAATGTAGTGGCAGACCGGACAAGACAAGTGTGCAAATGTGAAACTGCCTTTCGTTTGGAGTCGATTCTACCATAGATGACGATACTACTTATTTATTCTCGCTTGATTTCAGGAGATGACTTTAAGTGCTTGTTTCGTCTTCTGTGTAGTTGCTTTGTGTTATGGCCTCCCGTAGAGTGCCAATAAAGACGCAACGGCCGTATACCCACCCCAAGGTATCCATTATGCTTGGATCCTTGTGTATTTTAATAGAAAATACAGTTACACACTTGTCTGATCCGACATGACCTATGCCACTACTATATTATTAATTTAAAATTCCTTTTTAAAACGTAATTCTGTTTCCACTTCTACTTCCCCCTTTATATCATTATCATCAATTTTATTGGAATTAATAAGTTTTTTGGAATTTTTTAAACTGATTTTTTCCCTTTCTACAGTGATATTCTCAAATATGGCTCCCCTATTAATTTTTCATCAAAATTGTATTAGACTTTTTTAAAGTCGTTGTAGGTTGGACACGCACGCCAATTTTATAATTTTTTTAGAAGTTAATTAAAAGTTATTTAGGAAGAAGTCTTAACTTCTTAAAAATTAAATACGGTTCGGACACCTCAATAAAACCACCAGTAATAATTATGATAATGTCAAATGTTACTTGATGTTTGATTTTTTTAATAGTTTCTACATGTTTTACAGTAATATTAAAGAAAAAATAATTTATTTATTTATTTGTTTATTTTACACCATTTCACAGTTACAATGCACCAATTAACAAATGGGTATATAGGGTAAACAGCCCAGTTATTGGCACCCTTAAGAACTCGAGGTCATATTTTTATCAACAACATGTAAATAAATAACTTTTTGCATTACAGGAAATTTTATTTGATTAAAATAATATCACACTTTAGAGAAAATACAAAATTTTGATGCTTTTAGTCCAAATTAACTACTTTTAGCGATATGTTGAAAATAATGTCATTTTGCTAGTTATTGGCACTCGCTGCTAGTCGTTGGCACCCCAATTTTACTAGTCATTGGCACCTTTTGTTAGTCGTTGGCATCCCAATTTTGCTAGTCATTGGCACCTTTTGTTAGTCGTTGGCACTACAATTTTGCTAGTCATTGGCACCTTTTGTTAGTCGTTGGCATCCCAATTTTACTAGTCGTTGGCAGTCTTCTTTTGTGAGTTTTGTAGATAAATTGGGGTAAATAAACACTTTTAAATACCTAGAATTATACCTAAAGCTCAATTATAGTATATTTATAATGAAAATATGTAAGCATATAATAACATTTAATTAAAAAATACCATTAGGAAAACTAATAAGGTATACTTTTTTTTATTAAGCAGAATACACCTTTACTATTGTTAATTGAATGCAAAATGAAAAAAAAATTGTATTTAGCAATGTATGTGTATCACATGTTTGTTTGGACAAAACAATTTAAGGGAAATATTTCCAACTTTTAAGACATAAACAATCATTTTCACTTTTGTGAAGACTGTCAAACAATCTTATTAACAGCAGCAATACTGTAATATATCGCCCGCCATTTAAATGTTCATTGTTGAATCCAAGGCGGTGTTGCATTACTTTTGAATCTAGGTAAATTTTTATATTAGATTTCATTTTAGTATAGGAGTGGCAATAACTTGATATCACCATTTTACAAGCTTGTTATTGGCACCCAAGTTCTTTGTATTAAATATCAAAATATATGGCAGACGTAAATAAAAACAGTTACTTTAAACTTATTTTAGTGGATACATTTCCAGTTAGTAGCGTAACCACCTCTTTTTTGCTAAAAAACAGCATTTTTGACGGTGTTCATTACACAAAAATTACAAGATGATTACCGAAAGGTTTATACTCAAAAAATACTTAAAGTGACATAAATTTTAACATAAAAGGAAATTTTCATTACGGCGAAGCTGTCAATAATACCTTATAATATTTTAAATATTGAAAAAAGTAAAATTTTACTCAAATTATAGGATGCCAATGACTGGACCTTTTAAATTATGTTAAGTGCTAGTTATTGGCATGGGGAGCCAACTACTAGATTTAGCGTAGTTTTGCCTGCCAGTTATTGGCACACCTAAATTTTATTAAAAACGGAAAAAATAAAAGCTGTTTTTTATAAAAATATTATAAATTAAATATACTCTATCAGCTAATCTATAAAAAAATATATTTTGGTGTAAATATTGTCCTAAATGCGTTCTCAAAAAATTTGCGTTCCTTAAGAAATCGATAATTTTCTTACCTTGTAACGAGGGCACAATATTTCACTACGAATTTCTTAATGATACTAAAACCTCGGTGTGAAATATTTGTGGCGGGAAGTAATACAATAGTGTCAAATTTAATAGAAATTATTTAAGGTACCGAAATAACATAATTACACCTAAAATTACATAAAAACCCTTGGGGGTGCCAACAACTGGCCGAGTGCCAACAACCGGTCTGTTTACCCTAGGCTATTTAAAATAAAATAGGTAATAATACAACAATAATTTAAAAAATTTGTGATAACAAGAAATTTAGACTTAAATTATTATATTGAAACCGAATAATTATGCCTAAAAAGACACAACACGCTAATTTAGATTTATACTGGATAAACCACAGCTAAAAATGTCAAATATATTTTGATGCAGATTGTATGTGTTGTACAATCGATAAATAGGGAAGTATTTACAGATATTGGTACGCGCGGTTGGTACATAAAAAGTGTGGGAATGACGTGTTTTCGGGACGAGAAATTGCAGGTTTTTAATATATCACTACATTCAACTCTATATGCAAGATATTATGAAAAAAATTAAGTTGAGAAACTGTACGTCGATCTTCTAAGAAGTAAAACAAGTGCCTTTGCAATAGAGCTTCTTCTAGAATACCGATTTCAGGATACTGACCATCAATTTTAAAACTTAGATATCTTAGAAAACGTCGTTGGATCCTTTTAATGCGATTAAGGTGCACTTGATAATATGGAGACCATACAACCGAAGCGTACTCCAATTTAGATCTTACAAAATGAATAAAAAAGTATTTTTCTAATTTGGTATCATAACAAGTTTATTACGATACGGATTTGCGTATCGTAATGAAGCTATTTCGATACGCGCTTTTTCTTTATTTGATGTTGGTAACATTTAAATGTTTTATTTTATTGACTTGCGCGGCCTTTGTGATTTACGAGAAAACCCATTTTTCGCAAAGGAAAAATAGCTTGATAACCTACTTTTTATTTTGTGTGGATAACAGTCATGTATGTTGGTTGCATAAATCTATAAATCAATCTTTTGTAGATGCTTTAAGCTATCATTTTCTGCCAAATCCTATCCAAAATTCAATCTACTAACCTTCCAATGTCGATTTTAACTTCAAGTTTATTTGAATTTTGCATGCATGCATACATGCATGCAAGTTTATTTGAATTTTGCATTTGCGGCATTGCATTTGCAATGCCGCGACGTAAAATCACGTCTTTTGAAATTCGAAAAAAGCAGCAAAATCGCCCGAATTTTTGAACGCTCTGTATATGTACCGAATGTACAGGGTCATCCAATCAGGACTGAACAGGGGCCTATTTTTTTAGTTTCCCTGTATTTATATTTAAACCAATATAGCCATTTAGTTTATGCTTTGCCGAAGAATCTAAAATTACCATTTAAAAAGCGATCTGACTTAAAACAAAGGAACTGTGGGGTAAAGTTGTTGTTTTTTCAATAGAACACCCTGTATATTATTTAGTTTTATGAAACGCCCTTCTTTCCTGATTCCATAAATATATAGTTTCTCCATATTAGCTCAAACCGTTTTTAAGATATGAGCAATCAAACATTTAAAAAGCTGTATTTTAATGCATCGCCATTACGGGGATTTTCTTTTCCAAGGCATTCTAGACGTATTAAGCTCAAATGAATACAGCTTTTTAAATGTTTGATTGCTCATATATCTTAAAAACGGTTTGAGCTAATATGGACAAACTATATATTTATGGAATCAGGAAAGAAGGGCGTTTTATAAAAATAAATAATATACAGGGTGTTCCATTAAAAAAACAACAACTTTACGCCACAGTTCCTTTGTTTTAAGTCAGATCGCTTTTTAAATGGTAATTTTAGATTCTACGGCAAAGCATAAACTAAATGGCTATATTGGTTTAAATAAAAATACAGGGAAACTAAAAAAATAGGCCCCTGTTCAGTCCTGGTTGGATGACCCTGTACAAGGATCACACAACGTATTCCGTCCAATTTCAAATCTCATTATCGCTTAAATAACTATAGAATCTCGTGGTGAAAATGGGTCAATAAATCAAAAAATGACAGTTCGCAAAATAATTGTTGTTGTCCAGAGGCTACTATGATAAAAAATAGTATTACCAACATAAAATTTAGACATAAAAATTTACAAAATTTAAAGGATCTATTTTCTTATTAAATATGTGTTTTTTATTGAAAAAACTACAAATTAGAAAAAATAGTATAACGTACGTGTTATATAAAGCAGTTTTAAGTACTTGTCCCGTTATAAAACTCGCCGCAAGCGGCTTGTTTTTTAACATGGACGCGTGCTATAAAATGATGCTTTATAAAACGGGTACGTTAATATACTATTTTAGTGTATGACAATTTAAAAAATCACGAGAATGTATTATTATAAAACCTAGGGATCTATGACAGAAGGTAACAGGTCATTTATGTGGGGAACAAAAGATAGTTTACTGTCAAATAATACAACCAAATCGCGAAATGTCTCAGCTCTGTCCACTGCAATGTTATTAATTTTGTAATCATACACAATGGTATGTCATTTTAATGAAAAGGTTGTTGTGTGTGTTACACTCACTGATATTTAACCGCAATTCATTTTGAACACACCATCTATATATTATGTCAATGGACAATTAAAGTTTTTCACAGTCTGCCAGGTTACGAATACGAGCATAGATTTTCTTATCATCCGCATAAAGAAGAAAATCACTGTCAAGATTATTAACTATATCATTAATAAATATTATAAACATTAAAGGACCCAAAATGGACCCCTGTGGTACACCCGATGTAGCATCCAATGGCACAGATGATTGGCCACCGCTCTTCACTATTTATTGTCGTTCATTTAGAATAAATGATAATAATTGTAATAAAAAGTTTTACCTAAAACAAAATAATGGAAACTTTATTTATTTCAGCCTTTGGTTACAAGTGGAAAAACAACACTTAAAAAAAAATACCTGTCACTTCTTAATCAGATCATTAAACACTCGTCTGTTTACTGCTAAGCAATATCCTAAACGATCATAAAATTCAGTTCTTACATTATTAAGTTGATACGCAGAGATTCGATTGCGACATTGTTAAACCTAAATATAAACACGAAAAACGGTCAATATAAAAATAAATCAACTCAATGAAAGACAATTTATTTTGTCAAATTTCCACTTTTATTGAAATACTTTTTCTTTACACGACGCGTTTTGCTACATTGTAGCTTCTTCGGGTGTATGGTGCTAACTAATTTTATTTTAGTACAATAACAAAATGGTCTAGATACTTAATTACTCAATAATTCAGGTATACGCATTACCAGCTTAATTATTTAATTATATGTTCTTAACACTGTTTCCGTATTGTAAACTTAAATATTATTGTCGGTACCTATATTATACCTCAATCTTATGGAAAATCCAAAGAACCATATTTAGATTATTGACACAGATTTAGCAAAGGGGAACTATTTAGTTCTAATTGGTCGTTTAATAATGCACCGGAATTTTTCAATCGATTTATTTCTAAACTTTCCAAAAGATTAAGTTTCTGACCCTTATTTTTAATATGTAAAATTTTAAATTTGTAATCAAAAAATCAAAATTGATATCAGTGTTCTTTGGATTTTCCATAAGATTAAGATATATTATACCGAAAATTTCACACCTATCATTCTAAGCCACACACACACTTTCATTTCGACAGTTACCAATGACAACCTTCAAATTTTTCGGAAATTTTTCTCCTCCTGCCAAGCTAGGCGAACAAAATTAATAAGTGGAAATTTTTTCTTGACAGCTATCATATGATCCGAAAATCAGTATTCAGGATCAAATTTTGGTATTTAATGTTTTTATTCATTTTATAATACTAAATAAATACAAATATTTATTTACCAAATATTTCTTTCATTAAGGCTAAATATTTTTGGAATTCTGGTTCGAACTCTTCTCTTCGTAATGGAGAATAACAAGGATAATGGTTATCTTCCCTTTCCACTTCTATCAGATGTCTATGTTTAATATAATAGATGTAATATTTGGATGCAATTTTGTTCTGCTGAATTCTGGTTTTTCTTAAAAAGGATGGGATATCTTCCTCCAAAATCTTCTGGATAGCTGAGAAAAGGTTTTTTTGATGGGGATTTAATTCAGTTTTTTCCATTAAACATTGCAAATACTTTAAATTTTTATGAGACATATTAATGTCCCCTATTTCAGAGCAAGATTTACAGACACCGTAGGATTTAAAATTAGTTTCTTGATTGTTTACTGCCATGATTTAATTATTGTGAAAAAAAGAAGCACGTTTAAGAAATAACTGTCGACGTGACGTATAGCAGAGACGATTTTGACATCACAAGCCTAAGCCTACTTGACTGTGGTATCTACTGTCTACCTAGATTTTAAAAATTGTTTTATCTGGCATAACTAGCCTAAACTAGACTATACTATGCTTTCCCTTTATTTTAGTAAATGAAATGTAGTAAAAATAAATAAAAAGGATAATTTTCACTTATATTTTTTGCATTTCGTTTAACTAAACGGTGAGGAAACTTTTTTTTTGAAAGTTTAAATATTCCCATAATTATGGATAATTTCAATAAAATAATTTAAATAAATTTTAGGTGTGAAATTTTCTTACCGAATCCCCCGCGTCCTTGAATTAATATCCGGAAATTCTTCCTCAGTCACGCATTTTTCTAGAAAATTTGCCCTCGTCTACGACTCGGGAAAAATTTCAAAAAATGCGTTCCTTCGGAAAAATTTCCGGAAATAATTCGAGCACTAGGAAGATTATAAGTGACAATAATATTTAAGTTTACAATACCTAAACAGTGTTAAGAACATTATAATTAAATAATTAAGCTTGTAATGTGTATACCTGAATTGAGTAATTAAGTATCTAGACCATTTTGTTATTGTACTGAAATAAAATTAATTAGTACCATACACCCGAAGAAGCTACAATGTAGCGAAACGCGTCTTGTAAGGAAAAAGTTTTTCAATGAAAGTGGAAATTTAACAAAATAAATTTGATTGTCTTTCATTAAGTTATAATGAATTTTCATCAAGTAAAGGCCTCGATTCAAAGTATAAAAATAAATAATATTTTTTGGGTTTTAAAATGTTTTTTTAAGTTTACTATTTTATTATAGTTTAGGGTGAACAACTAAAAATTTATATATTAACGGGTGAAGTGCAGTAATACTATTTACCGTTTTTTTCTTTAAAGAAGCAATCAAAAGGGTTTTTCCCTTAAAATAGAAATTAAATTAATTAAATTTTTCCCGTTTGTTACAAAAACCTATCGGATTTAATAAATTTCTAGACGATGTTATCAGGAGCTATTAGAATATGTCCACTTGGTAATAATTTAGTAACAACGTTTTGGTTTCCTGGAACCATCATCAATTTTCTTTTATCTTATCACCCTCACCCTTATTATTGGTTTTTTTATTTATCGAAAAGTACTTAATATTTCCTATAATACGATCAATGTTCCAATGACCTGAAAATTATGGAATGGTACTCGCGACTAATAAAACTGTTGAGTAATATGCGTGCGCCAGCACCTTCAAAGGCATTTTAAAATCCTTCAAACCAAACATGAATTAAAAGGTTGACGAGATTTGACTCTGGCATCAAGTTCTGCTTCGATCGAGATAATAATTAAGTAAAAAAAATAGTAGTCACGTGTTTTGCATTATCTGTCAAATTTTAATTTTTTCCAAAAAATAATTTAAAAGTAGGGTTATTTCTGAAAATATCGAAAAAAGTTATTGGAAAAAGAAGATGATATAATGTCCGCGAAAATAATTAAAGAAAGAAAATATTGTAGTATTGTCCGATATGCCACAATATTTTCTTTCTTTAGTTATTGGAAAAAGTTTTTTTTAAATGCAGTTTCTAGCCCACATGCAAAATTTCAGCTGCATAAGATAATTTTGATTTTTTACCCACCACTAAAATGTATTCTCCACTTAATGAACAATTTACTGATGACACAGTGTTCTATTTGTCTTAATATTAAGATGTATTTCTTTCAAAAAACTACTTTTTTAAAAATTCTTATTTTATAAAGTTACCTTATACAGCGTCAAAAACAAATAAACTTTGCATCACATGCGACCAAATTTTAATAGCCCAATTTTGATTCTGTGGAAAAACACACATTTAAAGAAAATGTATCCGAAATAAAGCATTGTCAAAACTAAGAAGTTTTATGTAGGTTGCGTTAAGTCTTATTTTGCAAAAGTGGTAGTAAAAAATCAAAATTATCTTATGCAGCTGAAATTGCATTGCATTGCATGTGGGCTAGAAACTGCATTTAAAAAAAAACATTTTTAATAACTTTTTCTATACTTTCAGAACACTTTTCAATTATTTTTTGGAAAAAATTAAAATTTGACTGATAATACAAATCACTTGCCTAGTATTATTTTTTGCTTAATTTTATTCTCGATCGGAGCAGAAATTGATGCCAAAGTCAAATTTCGAATAAAGCTATCAATAAAAAAAATCCCATATGATGTGGACTTTACTGGTTACACTGTATTTTATACTATTGATCAGTGTCGATTTAAATTAATCAAATATAATTATTTTTTTAAGTAACAGTAAGAATCATACTACGCATTTAAGAATTGAATAAAATTGAAATTACAAAAAATCGAATAAATGAAATTAGACATCCCTTGTTGTCAATCAATTATTGAACTTTTTACTGTGTGCCAAAACAACACTAAACGTTTAAATTTCGATTTTTTGGAGTTTTTTTGCATTGCATTGCATGTGGGCTAGAAACTGCATTAAAAAAAACATTTTTAAAAACTTTTTTCGATACTTTCAGAAATAACCCTACTTTTCAATTATTTTTTGGAAAAAATTAAAATTTGACTGATAATGCAAACCACGTGCCTAGTATTTTTTTTTTGCTTAATTTTCTTCTCAATCGGAGCGGAACTTGAAGCCAAAGTCAAATTTCGAATAAAGCTATCCATAAAAAAAAATCCCATATGATGCGGACTTTACTGGTTACACTGTATTTTATACTATTGATCAGTGTCGATTTAAATTAATCAAATATAATTATTTTTTTAAGTAACAGTAAGAATCATACTACGCATTTAAGAATTGAATAAAATTGAAATTACAAAAAATCGAATAAATGAAATTAGACATCCCTTGTTGTCAATCAATTATTGAACTTTTTACTGTGTGCCAAAACAACACTAAACGTTTAAATTTCGATTTTTTGGAGTTTTTTGCATTGCATTGCATGTGGGCTAGAAACTGCATTTAAAAAAACATTTTTAATAACTTTGTTCGATACTTTCAGAAATAACCCTACTTTTCAATTATTTTTTGGAAAAAATTAAAATTTGACTGATAATGCAAATCACGTGCCTAGTATTTTTTTTTGCTTAATTTTCTTCTCAATCGGAGCGGAACTTGAAGCCAAAGTCAAATTTCGAATAAAGCTATCCATAAAAAAAATCCCATATGATGCGGACTTTACTGGTTACACTGTATTTTATACTATTGATCAGTGTCGATTTAAATTAATCAAATATAATTATTTTTTTAAGTAACAGTAAGAATCATACTACGTATTTAAGAATTGAATAAAATTGAAATTACAAAAAATCGAATAAATGAAATTAGACATCCCTTGTTGTCAATCAATTATTGAACTTTTTACTGTGTGCCAAAACAACACTAAACGTTTAAATTTCGATTTTTTGGAGTTTTTTTGCATTGCATTGCATGTGGGTTAGAAACTGCATTTAAAAAAACATTTTTAATATTTTTTTTCGATACTTTCAGAAATAACCCTACTTTTCAATTATTTTTTGGAAAAAATTAAAATTTGACTGATAATGCAAATCACGTGCCTAGTATTTTTTTGCTTAATTTTCTTCTCAATCGGAGCGGAACTTGAAGCCAAAGTCAAATTTCGAATAAAGCTATCCATAAAAAAATCCCATATGATGCGGACTTTACTGGTTACACTGTATTTTATACTATTGATCAGTGTCGATTTAAATTAATCAAATATAATTATTTTTTTAAGTAACAGTACGAATCATACTACGTATTTAAGAATTGAATAAAATTGAAATTACAAAAAATCGAATAAATGAAATTAGACATCCCTTGTTGTCAATCAATTATTGAACTTTTTACTGTGTGCCAAAACAACACTAAACGTTTAAATTTCGATTTTTTGGAGTTTTTTAAATTAAAAGTTCTACTTTCGGATTAAGTTCATTTCTAATCTGTGGTAACTGTAATAATTAACCTTTAATTCATTATTCATGTCCAACAAATGAACCTGTATTTTGAATATAACATTTTGTCAGGGAGAAAGGAGTCTAAACTTTATTTTAGGGGGTTTGCGATTTTATGTTACGCCACTGAGAGCGCATAATTCTGAGAGCGCTTTATTAAAAGACGTTTATAAATGATCTACGGAAACCGTAATATTCTTTAAAATCTATCAATTTTTTATAAAGCCTTCATAAAAATGTAGAAACCTCCGAACTTAACAAATAAAAAGTTCCTCTTAATTGACAAATATTCGGGACCGTTAAGGAAATGGAGAACTTCTTAACTTTATTGTTGCGGGTTAATATTCTCCACTTTTACGATGAAATAAAATTCTTCCTACTATTCACCCGCCCCTAAAAAAAGTGTAAATGTAGCATAATAAACGTAAAATTTGGATTAGAGCCATTTTATACAATGTCGCCTTTTACTTTGTTTTTTTTTTTCATTTCTTACGGCAGTAATATAAATTCTGACTGGCAGAAAAATATTATTTTATTAAATTTCTCCCAAAAGTAATTTTCCATTTCCGCCAAAATTGAGTAATATAATATACAGTTTGGATTTCAATACAAAAGTAGGTCTTTTTATTTTGCAGATAGCTATAAAAAATATTATATAATTGATGACATTCAACTTTTCAGAAGAATTGCTGTTGGTTATTTTAATACTTCTTTGTTTTCGTGATTATTTTATTACTTAGTGCTCCTTTTTAACTGTGTACTATAGGTGCAGTGGGATAAGTATTCTTTATAATTTTTATCATATAATGTAATAAAATACAAAAAAGAATTTGAAGAAATAGTCCATACTTTAAGTGGATTGTATATTTGAAAGGAGAGAAATAAGACACTTTAATTCTTCCTCCACTGGTATATTTAAATAAAGTTTTAATAAAGGGTAAATTCTATACATGTTTCGAATGTATATACATTCATTATAAGGAGAATAAAATATGGAATATAAGAAATACAATGTGCGAACAATCCAAACGGAGCTACAAAATGGTGGAAAGGTAGATTTAGATATTTGGAGAAACTTCAAACACAGAAATAATTTTCTGTGAGGTCACATATTAGTGAAACACCCGTAAGTGTGAGGAGAGAAAATTATATATAGAATTTAAAAATTGTAGATGTTATGGGACTGATAAAGAAATAATTTTGTGTGAGGTCACATATTTCTTTATTAGTCCCGTAACATCCCCAATTTTTAAAAAAAATTTTATATGTAGTTTTCTCTCCTCACACTCACGGTATTGTTTCACGAATATCACCTGATCGACAATGATCATATTTTGTAAAAATCTTAGATAGTTAGAAACATTTTCATAAGCGGTCAGTTAGCAAGATGATTTGGATTAAATTGACTGGGAACAAAAACACTGGGAATTTGAGAACGGACACTTTTAACACAGGACTCCAACCGTATTTTAAAAGAAACCTGTCTGCCAAAAGAATGTTTAAACACTAAAAATATTAGTTTTCCTTTTGGTCATTCCAAACTCACACCATTTTCAGACAAATTAATATTAATAGAGAATATATTTTTCTTCTTACAATAATATCACGACGTGCCTGTACGGAAATGCTCGGCCACAATAGAATCAACTTGACAAATGTGATTTAGAAAGCAGAGACGAAAATATTAGAGCCATAAATTGTAATTTAGAAATATAGAAATAAATTTTGTTTATTACAGTAAACTCCCATCATGACTTATATATTGCTGTATATAGAATTACAAAACTAATACAGTATGTCTCAAGTTTGATGCTGAAACATTAACATCTCGTTCTAAAGTTCTATGTGTAAACAATGTTGCCCAATTTAACTATTTATATTACTGCAATTGAATATTTATTATAATTTAAATTTTTACTGGCTTACAGGAATTTTATTGAACAGGTTTTGCAATGTGCATATTTTTTTGAAAGAAAAAGCAATCCTTGTTTGATGTTTTTCTATAGGGTTTAATTTTGACCATGTTTTGTTAATGAAAACAATATTTTGAAAAAATATTTAAAGAAAATGTATAATACCATGTGTTGTTAGAAAGATATGTTACTATCACTAGTTGTTTTCAATCTTACATGTGTCTGTAGATATTTTTCTCTTTACCGGATCATTTATAGATTCATCTCCCAGATCACACACAAGGGTTTGTTATCCTACACTTATTTTTCCTAAGTGAATATAAAAAGCACTTTATAAAACTTTCACGCGCTAATTGCACTTTGGTTTTTTTCGCTATTATTTTGAACAAAAACCAATTGGTTGGTAATATTGTTATATCAAAACAATCTGTTCCAATTGTTATTTATATACATCAGAAAACATGAAAGTTTTTTATTAGATTTATTACAAAAAATATTAACAACAGACATAACAACAACTGAATAAATTACATCATTCAAAAGTAACACAATCATTATTTAACTTCAATAAAACTGAACATGAATGCTCATGTTGCATTCATGCATGCATTCTTTTATAGAATCTAGCTGAACGGAACAAATTCTGAAAATCCTAAGGCAATGCATTGTAGCCTGTCATCCTAACCGTAGCGTTTGCTTTCGCCGAGTATGACAATCAATTGGCTATATTAAGAGATATAGGCTAGTAAGAAAAGATAAAAAAGAAAATCTGCTGAAAACAATTTATAGTGATTTTTTTATTCGGTGTTTAAGTTACACACATCAACGTTGTGTGTATATTCCGACCCTCGGGAAGAAAAAGGGGAAGAACTAAATTCGTCATAATGCTTGAGTTTTTTTTATAAATGGAAAGTTTACCATTTTTGTAGACGATACAACAATACTTTGGCATAGTAAATATTGAATTATTAAATTAGTTAAAATAATTAATGAAGATTTAATAAAAATTAAAGGGGGTGTAACTCTAATCTACTTTCTTTTAATTAATTTTGTTAAATTACTTGTAACACTGTGACAAAACAAATATATTATGACAAAAACCGACCACATAAACGAACTAACTTATTCGTCCAAGCACAAAATATTGGCTATATTTTAAATTATTTGTATTTTCAATATTAATTTACCTTGTTTTTTTTTTTAATTAAATGCCTTTTTTTTCGGGGCGCGGTTAGCTTTTCAAGGTAAAATTAAAATCTATACGAAAAGTTTTTACGCGCACCTAATTTTTTTACCTCACATCGATGAAATGATGATTTTATAAGTATCTTTATAGTACCACTCCATTTGAAAAATCGATAGCGTCTGACATGACATGTTCTTATATAGGAAAACTCGTGCCTCCTGCGCTTTGATAAAATAAAAACAACATAGTATTTTCATCTTTTTCTAAAATTGTGGTTATGGTTTTCTATAAACTTCATAGCCTATACCAGGCCCAACATAGGCCCACAAAGGTTAAGTATAAGAAAAAAACACCTTTTTACTACTACAAAAAAAATAGGGAACTTTCCAATTTTTTTTTTTTTCAATAATGTGATTTAGTTAGGCCTAAAAAAAATATTCCCCAATTATTACTCCTTAAAAATCAGTAATAACTTGGTAAAAATTCTTTAAAGTTTCGCGCGTGTCAAAAGCATTTCAAACGGCCTTTTAAGCGCGCCAAGCCCGATGACGTCACGAAGTATGACCTTTTCCGTCATCCGTCATCCTGACCGGTGGCCGAGCTACCGAGTTTGCATTTGGATTGCCGTGTGTTATTGTTATTTTATTGTTGTTTTAAGGTGGAATTATCAACGTCGTTCAATTTATTGCCAACCTATAACCTATTTCGTGGATTTCATCATGAAAAATGATACTTCGTGACGTCACGACCCGTTTTTACCCGCTTGGGATAATTTGAATTTTGGGGCAGTTTTAAATCTTTCTAGCGGTCTTTTGGGACGAAATATGTTGTTTTTTTGCTGCCATGTGTTTTATGACAATATATACCTACTTATGACTTATAGAATTTTTTCACCATTTAAAATTTTTGTCAAGTTTCCTATTTTCTTGACAGGACAATGACAGGTGTTTTTTACCACTTTATTACCTTGGTTTTATTCTCGACTAGGTAATTATAGTTATTAATGATACTAGTTCGATATGAACACTATAATGAAACGTGTGCAACGTTAAGTAATAATAACAAATAAATAGTTTGCACCGACTTTCTCTTTGTTTTTGTATCTTAACATTTGGATGCTATTATGAATTCATAATGGCACTGAGTGCTATTATGAAGGTCATAATGACATCTAAATGATAATGCTAAATACGTCATAATGGCACTGTCGTAGATTAAAGGAGTACACGCATTGAATCGACTCGGACCGGTCGACTCGGAAAAGAGCAGTCGGAATATCAACGCGCATTGAATCGACTCGGACCGGTCGACTCGGAAAAGAGCAGTCGGAAAAGAGCAGTCGGAATATCAACGCGCATTGAATCGACTCGGACCGGTCGACTCGGAAAAGAGCAGTCGGAATATCAACGCGCATTGAATCGACTTGGACCGGTCGACTCGGAAAAGAGCAGTCGGAAAAGAGCAGTCGGAATATCAACGCGCATTGAATCGACTCGGACCGGTCGACTCGGAAAAGAGCAGTCGGAAAAGAGCAGTCGGAATATCAACGCGCATTAAATCGACTCGGACCGGTCGACTCGGAAAAGAGCAGTCGGAATATCAACGCGCATTGAATCGACTCGGACCGGTCGACTCGGAAAAGAGCTGTCGGAATGACAACATCAGCCGCGAATCGAATTCGCTTTGCCGGCAGTCTTCCACTAGTAGTCGAGTAGAGGAGCAGCAGAAGTAATATTTCGTTAACTTAACTATGAAAAATACTAGGGTTTGTAGTGACATTAAGTAGTAGATGTAAAAATAATTAAAGGAAATATTTTTACGGTTTGTTAGCATGAAAAATCCTTTAATATTTATAATTTTCATAAAAATAAATTAAATTTTTTTGTAAGTTGTAAATTTAAATTGTATGTCTTAATTTTCCATAACTTTCCTAAAATTTACTTATATAAAGTTGTGTATTCATCACTGTTAAAAATATCTTGTTTTATTGTAAAATTAAAATAAAATTTAATATTACAAAAACATTAATGTATCCTTATATCTACCACATGAAAGTATGTGTAAAATTTATATTTTTATATTTTTTAAGGAACTATCATGTAAAATTCAACCCACTTTTTACAGTGTGCATTAAAAAAGTTACACTCAAGTTTGTTTTACTAAAACTAAGGCTCGAGAATTTCGATATCAAGATAAATTAATATGTTGACATTTAAACTTTTTTTTAAAGTCACGGCGGCATCGATCAAATAGCACAATTATAACGTTTCTCTTTATTGGTGTTTTTCCGCTACACTAAATTTCATACAAAAATCGTAGTTCGCCGTCAGAGCATTCGGCAGTTTTTGCCCCTGCAAGCAATTCCGGGTCGAGTCGACCGATCCGAGTCGACCGGTCCGATTCAGTGCGCGGGGTCTAATTTAATTACATGAATATCAAAAATTTCCGACTGCTCTTGTTCGAGTCGACCGGTCCGAGTCGGATCAATGCGTGTACTCCTTAAGTCGTTTATATTACTCACTTCTGACAATGTAAAGAGGCCTGCATGTCGGGCTTTATAGTAAAAACCTTAGGTAAATATTACCTTTTTTACTGAACATAATTAATTGATTAAAGAAATATCTACAAACTTAGGTTAACCGATTATGATTAATCGGTTAATTATTATTTTAAATAAGAAAAAGTCGACTGGGTACTACTGCCTTTTGTTAACCAAGATTATTATTAAATTTAAATTATAGAAACTTCATTTCTAATTTGTTAATTACAAATTTTTGATAACACTTTTTAATCCAAATTAGGAATGCCTTTTCACTGCAACATGGCAAAAACATGAAGGGCTGTAAATTATCAAAATAATATTTTCCGACCACAACATGAACGGATTACTGAAACTGCCCTGTTTAGTTTGTAAATGATTTCGTAACAATTTAGTAGCCATTTGTGAATGTGTTATGCATTAAAATTTTAATCGTTAAGTAAAATGTATTTTATTACTGACATAAACATTTCGCTTGGATCCTATAAATACCGTGCGAGCAAAAACTATTTGCATCAAAGAGGGCCTTGCATCTAGGGACGTAATGCTTAGCCGTAGAGCTTAATACCTGTTGGGTATCAGTAACTACCTGAATTAACAATCAATCAGTTATCCCGTCATCTTTGACAGTCGTTACAAGTAATTTGATTCATCGCTAATTTTTCCAATTTCTTGAACAATTCACACAATGGGCTTTACGGAACAGCACAAAACATTCATGGTTGAAGCGTATTTTCGAAACGGGGTTAGAGTAAATGGTGAGTGGCAATACAATCCGGGTTTGTGCATGGACGATTTTCACGAACATTTTCCTAACGTTGCTTTTATTGCTGGGGATTTTTATCATTGCCTGAAAAGAACCGTGGATGTGTTTAGGGAAACAGGTTCTATAACACAAAAAAGGAGCAGGAAGACCATCTGTAAGAACTTGTTGCAAACGTTCGTGAAATAATGCAAAATAC
Organism: Polydrusus pterygomalis; assembly: GCA_963969555.1. Lineage (NCBI taxonomy): Eukaryota > Metazoa > Arthropoda > Insecta > Coleoptera > Curculionidae > Polydrusus > Polydrusus pterygomalis. Next base: position 104,598,689 of record OZ018376.1, on the reverse strand, counting down.
GCCAACAAATTGTATAAGACGCATGTCCCAAGAAGTGGGAAGATCTTATGGAACATGCAGGACTATTCTGAAGAAGCAGCTAAATTTATTTCCTTATAAAGTGCAAGTATTCCAAGAAATACAAGCTGCAGATTTTTGAAAGACGCAGGAATTACTCTCAATGGTTTACCCAAAATTTATTGGAAAGAAAAGATTTATTTGACCTGAAATTTTTTTCGGATTAAGCCTGTTTCCACCTCTTCGGTTATATGAATTCTTAGAATACACGCATGTGGAGTAGTGAAAATCCCCATTTTTTTGTAAAGTCCACATTGCACCCTCAAAAATTGGTGTCTGGTTAGCTGTTTCCCGAAGAAGAATTGTTGGTCCTATTTTTTTCCATGACACAGTTACAGCACAGCGGTATAAAGACAATATTTTAAAATCATTTGTAGAGCAATTACTTGACGACGAACTACCTTTTGGATATTTTCAACAACTACTAACTACTTACGCAATTTTTTTGACGACAGATTGATCAGTTTTCGATCGGACATTGAATTCTTACCTAGATCACCTTGTTTAACGATTATGGATTACTTCGTTTTTCCTAATTTAATGAATACTATTTTTAAAACACCAGTTGCAAATTTAAAAAAAATAACAAGAAAGGATTATCCAAGAATGTGGTAACATTTCTCCAGAGATGCTGGTCAACACTTTGGAAAATATGAAGAGACGTGTGAATTTATACTTGGAGCATGGTAGTGGCCAATTTCAGCAATTTATGTAAATATTTTTCTTTTTCTTTCTGTATATTCTTACTTTGTTAATTTTGTAAACAACAAAAATAAATTTGTATTTGTCTACTTATTTTATTACTCATTAGTTTGCCATAATATGAATTTGACAAAATTTTAACCTAGATTTGGTTGGATATATCGTCCCCATATCATTGTGATCTAAACTAAGCCCCACGTTTTTTAATTCAAGCCCTCTTTGATGCAAGTAATTTTTGCTTGCACGGTATTTAATAGCGACAACACCACTAGAACGCTAAATCAACAATTAATTAAAATGCATTTCTAATTATTAAAGACAATCTCTTATAACGAATTTAATTATTAATTGTCATATTTATAATAAGGCAACCAATAGGAAAATCAACCCGATCCATAAAACTAAATAACATTTTGCACATGTTAAGATTATATTCTGATGTAGAGATGGGCATTACCGATTATTTTTGAAATCCGGTTCATCGGATCAGTATTTCTTACTGAACTGGCTCGCAAATTTGCTTCTCACAATCCATAAAGCAAATAATAACTTCTTTCGCTCCGCTTATTTTTGATCATTAGAGCCAGTGCTTGCATTTTGTTTCGTATACGCATTAATTTTTATTTTTTTTGGTTTAATTAGCCATAAATCTTTAATTTATTTAATCTTTATTTATTATACCAGGAGTGAATGTTTTAGTGACGTCACATCAGCCTAGGAAGTCTGGACCACTCCATTCATTTCGTATCTCTGTTCTTTGACTTAATCCACTACACATTATTTATGAGATCTTTTATATCGATATAGTATTCGGTGAACATAAACGAATGTGATGTACCGGGTATACGCACACGAAAGCGTTGTGTTGAGTATAGCTTTGTTGAAGACACAACGGTTTACTATTTGTAACTTCTTGTCCACAAATACTGTATTAAAACATCAGTTTGTTCCTATGGAGCTCATTATTATATTATTATTATTTTCCATAACTCATCCATAGATTTTTAGTCTTTTTTGGGTTAAGTTTAAAAAAATATACCATGGCAATTAAAATTTTTAGGAAAAATGAAGAAAATGTTGATTCTGCTAAATAGCGCCCTCTTTCTATCGCTACGGAATACAAAACAACTTCGTTCTTTATTAAATTGATAAAATAAAAGAATCCCTATTTAGCGAGTTCAAATGTGTCAAATTCCGATAAGCTAAATAAAAGTTGTGAACATTTTTGCATAACAATATTTGTCTCCCACATTTTTCATAGGCAATTCCTTATTCTTTTTTAGAGTTTTTCGGGAACAACTCAACGTAGCTGTTTCATTTATTTCATTGTTCATATATTATCAAAATGGTTTTTTAATCTTCTAATTTTACTCTTTCAGATTTTCACTTTTTAATCTACATCGTTCCATGGTTCTGCAGTGGCATTTTGGTAAGGTAGGGCAGTGACATTTTGGTAAGGTAGGGCTAAAAATTATTTACGCACCGACGCAGGCAAACATTTTTTTGGTAGGCCCAGATATTGCTTAATTTATTCAATATTTTATAGTTAAAAATATACTAGTAAGTCATTTGTTTAACTAAAGGTCCTTACCACACGAATTATATTTTGATTTAAGACGTAGATGTCTGTTTTTATGAACTTTTTCGGTTTGCTTGATTATTTCGTTAGGATTTGCAAAATTTACCTGAATTTAAATTTAAATTTTCTCAAGCATACAGAAATAAAGATGTTGTGTATACAGTGTGACCAGTTAAGCTGCATAAGATAATTTTGATTTTTTACCCACCACTAAAATTTATTTTCCACTTAATGAACATTTTACTGATGACACTGTGTGCTTTTTTGTCTTAATATATATTACTTTCAAACACAAACTACGTTTTTAAAAATACTTATTTTATGAAGTTACCTGATACAAAAACAAAAAACCTTTGCACATGCGACCAAATTTTAATAACCCAATTTTGATTTTGTAGAAAAATACACATTTAAAAAAGAAAGAAAATGTATCTGAAATAAAGCATTGTCAAAACTAAGAAGTTTTATGTAGGTTGCGTTGAGTCTTATTTTGCAAAAGTGGTGCAATTTACAAAATATGGGTAAAAAAATTAAAATTATCTTATGCAGCTAAAATTTTGCATGAGGGCTAGAAACTGCATTTAAAATACTTTTTCCAATAACTTTTTTCGATACTTTCAGAAATAACCCTACTTTTGAATTATTTTTTGGAGAAAATTAAAATTTGACAGATAATGCGAATCACGTGACTACTATTTATGTTTTTTGCTTAATTTTCATCTAGATCGAAGCAGAACTTGATGCCAAAGTCAAATATCGAATAAAGTTATTTATAAAAAACAAATTCCATATGATGCGGACGTTACTAACTGGTCACACTGTATGTCCCTTTAATTTTTCATTTATTTTCCTATTTTTCCAGATATGGACAAGATCATTGATTCCTTTTCGGGACCAAGTGTGGTCCACTCCAAATAAAACAAACATAAAATAAAGTAGTCTATTAAATACATTAAACCCGCACACCCAGCTATTTTTTGTATAAAATTTTTAATAAATTTCCGCACATGCACTTATTGTTCGAAATGAGTTGTTTCCATTTTTAAATCGGGTAACAGTAGCCCTAGGTTCTTAATTTGCAATTTTTATTTTAAACGCGTTGTAGAAAAATGTCCATTAAAAACTTTTATATTAGAAAAAAATAAAGAGATCATTATCTCTCTTTATTAGCGCGAATAAAGTAAACAACAGGATTTCGCGACACGAATCAACAACAGAATTGCGCCACTGCGTTTCGGCACGCGTAAAGCAACTGACTGAAAGATTTCCATTGGTAGGAGCATGGGGTTCCTGGCTCTGAAAAAGTTAAGTATCTTGGTTACTGTAATCGAAGGGGAAAACTGCATGGATATAGGTCATACTCAGCTTGGCTCACGAAAACTATGTTACCAATTTACGCATAATCGCTTTAATAAAGAGCGACCGTGAGATCATGCGACCGACTGCGTTCCAGTTTAAATGTAATTAGCTAATAGCTTTAAAAGTAGAATATAAATGGTAGTTGGTAGGACAGGTAGGACCATGGCCCTATGGTACCTCACAGGCAACCACTGTGGTTATGATATTTATTTTATTGAAAGGGAAAGAAAAGCTCTAAGTCTTCCTCCACTAATATATTCCAAATAAATCTTATTTAAAGATACCTCAACATGTTTCGAACATAGAAATGTTCATATTCAGGAGAATTAAGATGTTATAAGCAAGAAAAATAACCAGTATTAACGTTTTAAGCTAGGCTTTAAGATAGTGAGAAGGACACATTAACATTCTAAGTCAGAAAAGCACCAAAAAACAAAGAACCGAAGTATTAATTTGCCAGGTACACCTGTTCAAACATGTTGAGGTATCTTTAAATAAGATTTATTTGGAATATATTAGTGGAGGAAGACTTATAGTTTTTCTTTCCCTTTCAATCTTTTACTCCACTTGAAGTATGGACTATTTCTTCAATTTATTTTATTGTTTGTATCAATTTTTATTATAATGATTTGTTCCTCACACTTGTGTGTGCCCGGTTTTTATAATCATTTCTTTTTCACACTTACCTATTAGCTCTCCGCATCTTAATTTAAATAGATAATGTGTCATAAGGACAACCCTCTAATCTCTTCAATAAAGTTAAAATCTCCCTCTATTAGAATTTTTTTTTATTTTAAAACCATATTATCCTTTAACATTTTTCTCATACATATAATAATATCCTTTATTATGTTCTATACATTATGAATGTTCTCCTTTATGGGTCTTATTACATTTGGAAATTTTTTCAATAAATCTTAACTTTTAACAAAATTATTTTAGTCATCTTATAGCTCCTATAAGTTATATATACCTTTTGATTCTCCATCATTTCTTTGCTCTTCTGAGGATAAATGTTTATACATTCGAGACATGTAGAGAATATACCATCCTTTGAAATGCATAAATAATAATAAATTGAACGATATGCTGTTTTATTTAAAGAATAAATTAACATTACACAACTTACAATTTAATTTCTAAACGTAATAATAATTATATAATAGTATATTATTTAACGAGCATGTAATGTAGGCCATTATAAACAAAAACGGTATATTAAAGTTTATTAAACGTAAGTCAAATACTATGATTTATCTACAACCATCCACTTATTCGACAGCGCCATGAATTTCAAATTCTGAACAGAAATTTATTTTTACATTTTTCCTTAAATATCAGCTAACGATTTATTTTATTTCACGTCATATTTAAATAGAATTTCCCGAAAAATGCACTGCATTTCTGGTCAAACTAAATCGTAGAGATACCAAATAATGCATTTTGTTCAACATCTTTATTCGAAAGGTTTATATAACTTTAAGAACTGAAGTCGTCCATTTTGGCCTCTTTTGGCAGTGCAAAGTTTAATTATTTCAATCAAAAATTCGGATTATTACGAACTCATGAGTACACCGTTATTATTTTATAAGTAATTTTAATTATAATTATTCTATTATTAAAAGCATACCTACTGCTGTTGCTAACATAAGTTTTATGCCTCTATTATTAAATGGTACTAGGTAAAAGTGTTTTATTACTGATACCAGATCAGCATCCAGTTTGATTTCAATAAATATAAGAATAATTTAATAACTTTAATTTTAAATCAATAAATATACTTAAATATTTAAGACTGTTTACTAATTCCAATTTTATACCATCAATCACAACATTAAAATTTATATTTTGACAATTTAAATTATTACCCATAACCAAACATTTAGTTTTTGAAATATTTTTAAAATATACAATTTTAATTTATTCACTTTTAGCCAATTTAATATAATAATATACAGGGTGTTTGGGGAGGAAAGGGCAATATTTTGAGAATGTGTTCAGAGGGTGAAAATAAGAGAAATAAACTCATATGTTTTAGTTCGATTCTCAACCATTTCTGAAATAATAGGTTCTAAAGTTTTTGTAACTTAGTTTTTATTTTAAAAGCGAATAATTGCAGGCTCTGCAGTACCAACTAACTTAAAGAATATTTTCAAAAACCCCTCTACCAACTTCAATACATTTTTTAATAACTCGGGTCGGTCGCACGTTGGATTAAGTAGGGTTTGTTTTTTATAAAAGCTGCTGCATTGAAAATTCGATCGCGGAGTGTTTTTCTCGCTTCCACTCGTGTTTAATATACTAGCAATTTCATCCATCCCCAAAGGCAATAATCAAGTGGGTTTAAGTCTGGTGACCTCGGTGGCCAAACTTACGGACCACCTTTGCCAATTCAGCTTAGGAAAACGATACTTTAAGAAATTTCACACACGGAGACTAAAATGAAGTGTAGCGCTATCATGTTGACGTACATTAGTTGTCGAACATTTAACGGAACATCATCCAAAATGTGTATCAATTGGTCTTCCAAAAACCGTAAATATCCTTCTCTAGTAAGACGCCCATCCATTTCAAATGGACCAAACAACTGGTCGTTGAGCATTCCGCACCAGACAATAATCCTGAATCAATGTTAAAAGTTTCGTTCAAATCAAATGTAGCATGAGGGTTTTCATCTAATCACCGATGTTTATTGTGGCAATTATTAATTCCATTACGAGTGAACTAAGCTTCATCCCTAAATAAAATGTATTTGTGCAGACTTTGATTTTGATGGATCCATTCACAAAATTGTACCCTTCAAGCAGGATCACCATCTAGAAGATGTTGAACGGGTTGAACGTGAAAAGGTTTTTAATCGTTTTTTCTAAATGAGTCCCATACTAGGCTAGATGTGATGGTATATAAACTTTATTTGCAACCCGTTTCGCACTTATACCTAAGTTTTTTGCGACAATATCCAGAACATTTTCTTCATTTTCCACATCTAGACCCTGCACTATTTCATAAACAATTCTCACACTTGGTTTTCCAAGTTCCAGTTTCCTGGAAACTTGCAAATACTTTTTGAAAAACTGTTCTATTAGGAACTCTTCGATTTGAAAAATTTTATTAATTAAATTTTATTAAATTATTTCTGAAATGGTTTAGAATCGAAAAAAAACATATGGGTTTATTTTCTTATTTTCACCCTCTGAACACATTCCCAAAATATTGCCCTTTCCTCCCCAAACACCCTGTATTTATCACAGAACTTTGAGCATTTAGACCATCCAAAATATTTGAACTTTAATATAAATTAAGGTGTCATCAGCAAACATTTATAATTTCTACGTTTTTAAAATTGAAGGCATAATATCGTTAATGTATGAAATAAATACTATTGGACCTAATATACGTCCTTGAGGAACGCCTACATTATTTATAAAGAATAACTTTCTTTTTTAAAAATTGATAATGAAAAAGTTTTCTATTTGGCAAGCAAATTCACGCACAATTGCGTAGAAGTGGCCAGTGGTAAGTTAATAAATTTGACTTAACTTTCTTAAGTCATATTATGCTTTGCTTTCAAATTTTACACCAACTAAATAAGAAAGCTAATAGTTTCTCACCATATTTATCTGTAAAAAAATGTCTCCAATAAATAATGAATTGCTTATATTTTTTTAAATATTTCCGATTTTTAAGCAAAAAATACAAAAATAAATATTTATTTAGTATTTCATAAAGCCAAACCGACCTCACAACCATTGTTAAATTTTTCCCCAAAAGTTACAAAAAATCAAACACGTACAATCTCAACATTTTTATTCCATATTCGCAAAACTTGAATTACTAGGTAAATATAACATTTGAATATTGAGTAAGATATGTTGTGGAATACACGAAAACGTAGAAACGTTACAATCAAATTTTCAGACATGATTTTATGTTAACAATCTTCATATTTTATTCACGTGCGATATTTAACGATAAAATAGGTACTTGTTAAAATATTCATGAGACCATTATTTTAATAAATCTAATAAAGTTTATGTGAAATAATATTATGTTTGCTGCCCATTATATATTTATATTTATATGGAAAATTCAACATATACGTTTGTTAAACTGTATAAAAATTACAATGTCACGATGTTTCTAAGGGAGTTTTCTTCTTCTTTTCCAAACTTTTTTTAACTTTATTAATAATTGCTATTCAATCGTTTCCATAATCAGTTGGTTTAATAATTTTAATATCGTTGTAAAGAAAAACAAAATTTTTAAATATAATTGCAATAACGTTAAATAGAAATAAACATTATGTTTAATTACAGTATTTTAATTACAAGCATGTACTTTACAGTAATTGCAAACAATATTTCATCAGTAAATTAATTTTAAAAGAAATAGTAAAGTAAAGTGTATACGATCTTAGTTGAGACAAAAAAACTAAAAAAAATTTGATGACAGACTTGTCAACTCTACGTGGACTATCTTCGAACATATAGGGTTCGAGTATAGGGAGCGATCAGTACAAATTTTGTTATATTTGTATTGTAGTTTCAGTGTGTGATGCAGTAAATTGATCGTACCCCCAATATTTACGTTGTCTGGCTTCGTATGAAGTATAATAAAGTATATTATACATAAGGATAAAATAGATGACCTATTATTGTCAGACTACGCTTTGTAGTCGACTGGGTTGTATAGCTGAGATAGTATGAAAATAGAGATATAAATATTTAAGCGTCTTTGTTGGCTCAAGGTTGCGTTCACTTCTTTACTGAAACACCAAGGACTTTTAACAAGTTTATTTAATAGCAAAAGCAAAGCAAATATAATATTTCAAACTAACAAAATAACCGGAACTAAGTGGTTAACCAAAACGTTGATTTAGAGAGTTTCCTGTAAAGAAGCGTTGTCGTCCTATGTAAGCTAATGTAATGACATTCAATAGAAAAAACCCCTAAATTTTTCTTACCTAACATTTAAATACAAAATTAAAAGTTAATAAATAATACACATTATCAACATTACAATTAAAAAATATGTAACAATAAACGAGTTTACGGTAGGGCCAGGGACTTGGTGGTAACTCGGTAAGAACAGATAATAGCCCACGCTCCAATGTCCTGCTTAAAAAATAAAAAGAAGAAGACACGTCAGTCAAAGTCGTTATACTATTTACATGAAAAAAGGCTTGAAAATGTGGTTATGAGTATATTCACGTATTAATCATTTATATTATTAAAAATGAAATAGGGTTCAAAATTAAAAACGTCATTAACACAGGTAAGGACAGGACTCTTTTTTGCTTTAGTAATCTCAAGTTTTTCTAATAAATCTAACTTTTTGCTCTTATCGCATTCGTGAATGATATATTTTCAGGTACCGTAAAATGGGGTGACTTTAATCTCCGGGGTAAATTTGACCAAAAACATAAAAAAATATTCATTGGGGTTTGCTTGTGTCACCCTGTACGTTTTTTGGAATTAGTGCTAATGATTGAAATTTATGGATATCTTCAAATTAACTATTAAATTGAAATATATTTAAAGAATATTCAAAGGAGGTTAAATACGCGATATTGCCAAGTAAGGAACATTTGTTTTAAAAACATATTGTTAAACTTTACTATCTGGAAAATTAAGGAAATTTTAAATTTTGCTATTGTGTTATTATTTTAATAGTATATTATATAACAACACCATATAAGTCACATTTTAAAAATAAAAGCAGCTAATATTGCCAAAAATTTGTTTTTAGTCACGTCATGCAATTTTTTTACTATTTTGGGGTGAAATTGACCGCAGAGTTGAAGTTGACCGACTTGTAAAATCTTATTATGTTTTATGCCTGTGAAATTTTTCCTTTGTGCAAAGAAAAGCTTCTGGACAAAATCCCTAACACGACAAACACCCCTAAGCAAAACGGGGTCGTAGAAATATTAGTTGATTATTTAAAAGGCCAACGAAACCTAAACAAGCGCGATTCTACAATAAAAAGAAAAAAATTAACTGTTGTGCCTGGGCGGTCAATTGCTTTTAAATACTCTCCGAAGAAAATCGATGATGATAATATAATAACTTACCTAGCACTAGTAAGATCCTAAATGTTAAAAGAAAAATCTGCGAAGAAAGTGACGAATCAGTCTCCTATGATGAAATAGACAAACCAAATCAACTTATTTTCGAGGACAACATTCAAGAAGAATCCGATAATGGCGATCTACAAATACAAAATGATTCGTGGGTAGTTGTGGAATATTAGACTAAAAAAACAACTTTTATTTGATATTGACATGACAAGCGTTAATTTTCAATAAGCCGAAGAAATTTAGTCATAACTTAGGTTTTTTCGGTTTAAAAACACCTTTTTTTTATTTTATTTTGGTGATTTTTAGTATTTCTAGGTTTTGTGTTCATGATTATATTTCAAATATATTTTAAACATATACTGAACTGTGTTTTATTTGGACAAATTCACCCATATTGCACAGAAAATACTTTTAACATGCAAAACTCATAGTCACTTTTTTTTTAAAAGTTATGACGATTTTTTTTTGCAATTTTAATGTAGCATACTTAAAGTGAACACCAAAACCCATCATATACTTGCATACACAAAAATGTAGCATAATTTAAAATATGATTTTTATAGGGTCAAAGTACAAAATCGGTCAGAGTCACCCCATTTTACGGTACTAAGAATTCGTGTCCTGATTCCAATAAATGGTTTGCGAATGCCGACTTTGTGTTTGTTATATCGGTGTTTTGATATTATCTACAAAACTAAGATGTTCCCGGACTCTGGTTAATATTTTTCGTCATGATTGTCCGACGTAAACAGCCGAACAGTCACCACAATGTAAAGAGTAAACACCGGATTTGGAAAGTGGGTCGATCCTGTCTTTTGTGTAAGGTTTTAAAAACTTACTTAATTATTGAAAAATGGCACCAAAAAAGTCATAGATCTATAATTATTGCTCTCAGTCTTTGTATTCGAGTGTAAGTTGTTATAAGACATTCTATATTTGTTTAGAAATTCCTTATGTACCTAGGACTGGTAATTTCGTTCTTAAAACACATTTGATACCCGTTTATTTTAATCGGACATTTGGAACGTGTCAACAGTTATTTTCTCCAGTCAAAATATTAATTAAATTAATTATTATCAAATTGGTAAATTACCTATGTGTAAAAAGTACCAGCACTTAGTACTTCAACATTAGCCCTTTTTAGGTAAGGGCTTAGTATCAGCAAAAGTTTAGCTTCCTTTGCAGGGGCAGCTTCACCCTGGGGAAAAGGAGCCGACTACAATGTATATATGTATGCACTTTGTGGTAAGTCCTAATTGTCTGTCTTTTTAATAATAATAAATAATATTTTTTAATGAGTCCTCACGCCGCGCCGACTTTGGTTTATGTTCGTTTCACGAACACGGACTTTAATCACAACATATAAGTAATGTTAGTTATGCTATGCAATTACTTACTATATACTCAACTACGCCGTAATAATTGTAGTTTGTGCAAGAGTGGGTAATATGATGTCCACATCGCACGAAGGCGCAAATTGAGCACGACGCCCGTAGGCACAGTGCCCTAACTTCGGAGCGCGATAATCCACTCGAGTTGTGTAATATAAATTTTCTACCACCCAACTTACAAACTTTACACTTATTAAAAATTACGTTAAAAGTAATTAAACTAAACAATTTACTTAACTCCATGCACCAAAATTTAGACTATCGAAATGTCTAGAAAACTTGCTTCCCTCTTTATTATCCACTAAACGTTGGTAGGGGTTTGTTGCGGCGTGCGCCGTAGTATTAGTTTTAACGTGTTTGTTACGCAGGTCACATCGTTGTTCGGAGTGTTCTAGCTGTACTGTCTGAATTTACATTTTATTGATCATACCACTACCTGTTTTAATTAATTTATTTTTACTTTGTATTTAAGTTTTTTATTATCTTATTTTGCACAAGCCATCATTAGTATTGACTTTATAGGCTATGGACGAATGTTACCATTAAACCATGTTGAATAATAGATAAACATAATATATGCAATGTTAAACGACAAGAACAAAATTACACTAGTAACCATTTAAAGTTTTGACAACTACAATACTAATTTTTAGTGGTAAGTATATGCTTTATTAACAGTAGTAAGCATATATGCTAATGAATCATGCCAAGTTGCATTACAACTGTCAGTCGGAACTAATACAATGTGTCTCACGGTCGATAGTACCTTAGACGTTTACGAAAAAATAGGAATTTTTTAAAAATGTGGCTACATGGTAATTGGCATTGCTCTATCGATATAAAATATTTTCAACAACGCCGCTTATACAAAAAAGTAGCACCAGCTTTGATATTTTAAATGAGACACCCTATATATTATTGCCTTTTCCGCTATGCTAGTACTTTGTGATTATTTTTGTATAATACTTTCCTATACCTATCTTTAGCGGTTTTCGAAAAATTAATTAATTTCCATATTTTTTGTTCAAAACATAGCTCCAATAAAATGTTTATTACTGCGGTATTTGGACTTGTAGATAGCTGAAATATAGAATGTAGTTTATCAATGTCTTGTGTATTAGTTATGTGTAAGGAAATTTGGTTTGTGTTATACAGGATTTTCCAAAATTCATCATTTTACCGCTTGATATAAAAATGGCAAAAATTGAATATTTTTTTAATGTATATTATTAAATATCCTTAAAGCAAGTTAAAGTCCCTTCCAAATGATATATTATGTTCATATACCTAAATATTTAGGTTTTCGAAATAAAACCAAGTTTTGAACAAAAAATATGGAAATTAATTATTAATTTTTCGAAAACCGCTAAAGATAGGTATAGAAAAGTATTACACAAAAATAATCAGAAAGTACTAGCGTAGCGGAAAGGCAATAGTATATAGGGCGTCTCATTTAAAATATTAAAGCTGATGCTACTTTTTTGTATAAGCGGCAACGTTGCGTTTTTAAAAATATTTTATATCGATTAAGCAATGCCAATTATTACCCATGTTGGTAAATTTAAAAAAAATCCTATTTCCCGTTTTCCCTAAACGTCTAAGGTACCATCGACCGTGAGACACCCTATATAAAACCAGATTATACCCTCAATAGAACTTGATAATTACTGTGCGTATTCAGAGCAATAATGGCTGTAAACCATTCTATGGTAGCATTTACTCCTATTTCCTGTTGGCTAAATTACCGTAATATTATCACTAGACAACGGTCTAGCAATTTTGATTGTCTAAACTCTAAAGAGTAGGAAAGCGCGTTGCTGTCACATATAGTTAGTATTAAACAATTCAATAAAAAGTATGTGAATTCTTATAAGGAATAGAAAGCTTTTTTCTCAGTGTAGGTAATTTAAAATGTGTAAAATGGGCATTGTTTTTTTTATGTTTTAATATAGACGCTTCTGTTGCAAGGCGCCTTGAGATTTGTTTAACATTTTTTAAATCTAGTGTTAAAATAACGTTTTCAACTTTAGTGTTAAAATAATTTATTTAACACAATGCAATGGTGGTATACCTACAATAATAAAAAAAAATCAAATTATTTTTGATAATTTTTTATGGAAAAAAAATTGTATACATTACTCGTGTGGGAGTGATTTTCTTAAACTCAGAGAACCACTCCTAAATGTTGGTCAATAATTTATAGTAAATACTAGTTTGTCGATCTTATACCAGTCAATATTATCTTGCGTAGTTATCTTGTTCTGTGTATTGTATTGTCCTTGGATAAAAGTGCCTTCATTGTTTTCTTCAATTTTATATTTTTTTATTGTAATATTCATATTTGTGTTGTGACGGATGTGGAAAAAATAAATACGAAATAGGGTATTATGAACAACGTAAATACAAGGTTTATCAAGTACAACGTACAAGATTAATTGTAAGCCTTGTATCTATAGTCTATTTCAGAAAGGTGTAGAGTAATAAAAGCTCATTAGGTATGCAAAGGGACTACAGAGTGACCAAACGAATATTTAAGCCACTTTCATAATTTGGCATTGATTTCATTGTAAAATTATTTCTTTACATCAAGTGCAGGTAGTACCACCTGGGTTTGGGTCAATTTATGGGTTTTGCCTATTGTTGTCCATTCACAAACACTGAAAATGGTGTGATAAAGGCGTGCGGGTAGGATATTCTTAAAAAGGAAATAATTTTATTTTAACAGAATAAAAATGAGGCATTATGTACATAGTATTAGCTACACTTATTTTGTATTAAACATTATAAAAAAAATACAAAATACAAAAAATACATTATACAGAAATTAAATTATAAAAAATCATAATATTCTTCGTCATCTGAGGAACTGTCATCTCCTCTTGACGTTATAATTAACGGGTCGACGGTCCGATCGATCAGGTGGTCAAGATCCCACATTATCTCCTCTTCTTTAATGACATGATGGACTGCTTTTCGCCAGTTCTCTGGTGTCACTTCCTTAATGGCTTGCTCAAATAGTAGCTTAACGTCTTTTATTTTGAATGTCGTGTTGTGTCTTGCTACAAATCCTTTTACTTGCACCCATATAAGTTCTATAGGATTTAGTTCGGAATGATATGGCGGTATGCGCAGCACAGTTACACCATGTTTTTCTGCTATATCTTCCACGTATATTTCATAAAACGATGTTTGTGTAAATTTGCTATAGCTAATAGTTCCTTCTTTATCAAATTATCTTCAAACTCAATACTTTTGATGGTTAACCAGTCGATAATTTGTTGTTTTCTCCAAAATGAAGTTGAAGTCTTCTCTGTGCGTCGTGCTTTATCCATTTGATTACTAATCTTATACTACCGTGAACACTATATACGGCTTAACAGCAAATACTGAGGCGTTAAACTAAACAAATAATTTTTTCCCGTTTGGGTTAGACACGTGCTGGTCGCAGCGAACTTCCGTCCAGGATGTTCATGAAAAACGAATAAAAAATTTATTTTCTAAAATTTTTTTATAAAAAAAAAATATCAAAAGTTTCCTTTGATAATGTGATAACTTTTATTTCATTTCTTCAATATGTGTCAGTTTTGACTCCTGCTGGGGTAACTGGGCCGTAACAAGCTCAGTACCCCAACAGCATTTTTCTTCAAGCTAAATGAAAGCAACAACACTAAAATTAAAAAAAAAAAAAAAAACACAATTTTTCTTTCTCCCCCCCTTCATATCTGACTTTTTCATTTCACACCTCTTCGACACGGATGAATTTTTCTAATCAAATCAAACTATATTTTTCTTATCACACACACTTGAACTGATTTCCACAAAGCACTTCATGTGACATTGGAATTATACTGATATGTCCTGTTTTTCCTTTCATTTCCCGCCCACAGTGGCTTTTTTACTGGTCCCGGACCTTTCAGCGTGCTGATAGATTTTCACCTCTTGACTGCAAACAAATTTTCTCACTCCCTATGCGTGCTATTGAAAGCTCCATTATGGATTAGTTCCACCTTAACTTTATTATATTTTCTCTTTTGCTAACAACATCAGCTGTTCATAATTTTTACTTTAACATCCTGATGATGAGTGTTTCTACACTCGAAACATGTCGATTCTAGCTTATTAGCTACTGAATTAAAATTGTGGAGAAAGACTTTATGGTTTTCTTTTCCCTATAAACAAATATACTTATTAAGGTCATACACACACACACGATATAATATGAAGTTTATTACAAATTACCACCTATTTATATGATTAGCCAATGAGGCCACAGCCAAAGTCGGTACCTGTTAAGTGGTACCTATTAAACGCAAAACGTAACTTTATAATCTACTAATTAACTAATTCCTACACAATATTTCGATTTTGACACTGCAGGCCAGAAAATATACCTCTTACACAATTACTTAAAATTCTAATTTTACAAACAATACTATTTTTTCTCTGAAATTTTTGGTTAGTTATAAATAAATAATTTAATGCACAAAGTTTACCTGCGTCTATGGCCGACACCGACATTGAGCCGAACTGGACGGAATTTCCCATTTTATTACTCTACACCTTTCTAAAATAGACTATAGTTTTAGGGAATGTTTCTAAGTAAATTTTGTTTAATTGCTTCTCGACCTTTCTTTACGAAAGATTTAATTTTCCATATAATATCAATTTCTATACATTCACGGCGAGAGCTTCTACATAGTATAAAATAAATTAAAATTAAAAACACATATATGCAAAAATACGTTTATATCAAAGGTAAAGAAACAGAAATTTATTAAATTTCAACCCTAAGGAGCACGTCTTGCAACGGAAAAGGCAAATACAGTGTTAGCATATTGGATTATGCTTTATATATTTATACATATGGAAATAGAGAAACGTAATAAGCGAATCCAAACATGACGTATATTATTATGTTAAAGTTACGATTTCAGTATTTTATTAAATGATCAAAACAGTAAATCTTATTTACATGATTCCTTATTTAATTTTTTTTATGTTAGCAGTAAAAAAGGATGTATTTTTGTGTGACGATTGACAATAACATTGCTAAATGTCAGTCAGTTTTAAAAAGTGTAACATAATATTTTTAATTTGTGATTATAAATCTTTACAAGGTAGTAAGACCAACTTTAATCTGGTTTAAATTTATTTTCACCGGGATACACCATGCCAACAACTTATTTAAAGCGAAATTAAAAGATAATTTGGATTAAGGAAGGATGGTGCATACCGATGGAAAATACATCTTAAAGTACCGTGCGCGCAAAAATTATTTGCATCACAGAGTGCTTGGATTAAAAAACGTAGGGCTTGGATTAAAAAACGTAGGGCTTGGTTTAGATCACAATGATATGAGGACGATATATCTAACCAAATCTAGGTTAAAATTTTGTCAAATTCATATTATGACTAATCAGTAATAAAATAAGTAGACAAATACAAATTTATTTTTGTTGTTTACAAAATTAACAAAGTAAGACTATACAAAATGAAAAAGGAAATAAATTATATAAATTGCTGAAATAGGCCACCGCCATGCTCCAAGCATAAATTCACATGTCTCTTCATATTTTTGAAAGTGTTGACCAGCATCTCTGGAGAAATGTTACCACATTCTTGGATAATCCTTTCTTGTAATTGTTCTAAATTTGCAACTGGTGTTTTAAAAATAGTGTTCTTTAAATGAGGAAAAACGAAGTAATTCATAACCGTTAAACAAGGTGATCTAGGTAAGAATTCAATGTCTATTCGAAAACTGATCAATCTGTCGTCGAAAAAATTGGGTAAGTAGTTAATAGTTTCGGCGGCTGTATGGGCGGTTGCACCGTCCTGTTGATAATATCCAAAACGTAAATCGTCGTCAAGTAATTGCTCCACAAATGGATTCAAAATATTGTCTCTATACCGCTGTGCTGTAACTGTGCCATGGAAAAAAATAGGACCAACAATGCTTCTTCGGGAAACAGGTAAACAGAAGAAACAAATTTTTTGAGGGTGCAATGTGGACTCTACAAAAAAATGGGGATTTTCACTACTCCACATGCGTGTATTCTGAGAATTCACATAACCGGAGAGGTGGAACCAGGCTTCATCCGAAAAAATGTCAGGTCTAATTAATCATTTCTTTCAAATAAATTTTAGGTAAACCATTGAGAGTAATTCCTGCATCTTTTAAAATCTGCGGCTTGTATTTCTTGGAATACTTGCACTTGATAAGGAGATAAATTTAGCTGCTTCTTAAGAATAGTCCTGCATGTTCCATAAGATCTTCCGACTTCTTGGGACAGGTGTCTTATACAATTTGTTGGCGTATTTGGCATTATTTCACGAACGTTTGCAACAAGTTCTTCTGTTCTTACAGATGGTCTTCCTGCTCCTTTTTGTGTTGTATAGAACCTGTTTCCTTAAACACAGCCACGGTTCTTTTCAGGCAATGATAAAAATCCCCAGCAATAAAAGCAACGTTAGGAAAATGTTCGTGAAAATCGTCCATGCACAAACCCAGATTGTATTGCCACTCACCATTTACTCTAACCCCGTTTCGAAAATACGCTTCAAGCATGAATGTTTTGTGCTGTTCCGTAAAGCCCATTGTGTGAATTGTGCAAGAAATTGGAAATATTAGCGATGAATCAAATTACTTGTAACGACTGTCAAAGATGACAGAATAACTGATTGATTGTTAATTCAGGTAGTTACTGACACCCAACAGGTATTAAGCTCTACGGCTAAGCATTACGTCCTTAGATGCAAGGCCCTCTTTGATGCAAATAATTTTTGCTCGCACGGTACAAAATAGGAACGAATTGTCTTTTCAAACAAAAAATATACCGTTCCCCAAAAAAGCAGCTTCATAACTAAAATTTCAAGTAATAAACCTATAAAGTTATTTGGGACTAAATAAATTTTGAAAAATTCAAAATAAGAAAAAACAAATTTACACATTTTAGGCTTTTGTTAGATGTATTTTTGTTAGTTGCACGTGACCCTTTCTATATCCGTACTGTGTATAGATTAATTATTCTATATACAAGTTATATCAGCTACACAAATTATTTGCAATTTGTAACGGCGTAATGTAATTTACGCTACCAATGCAATTAACAGATTTAATTAGGGTTCATTTGTAAACTACAAATTATTGAACTTTAATGTAATATACTTCATTTTGACCAATTAAGTATGAAATTATATTTTTGCAATTAAAATACTTTTAGAACTATAGGTAAATGTTATGATTTTTTTAGGTTTGATCTGCGTAAAGACGGATGCATTTGAACAAGTAAAATACAAGCGCGTTTTTTCAAATTTTTAATTATTTATTTTATTTATTTTATTTATTTTATTTATTTTATTTATTTTATTTATTTTATTTATTTTATTTATTTTATTTATTTTATTTATTTTATTTATTTTATTTATTTTATTTATTTTATTTATTTTATTTATTTTATTTATTTTATTTATTTTATTTATTTTATTTATTTTATTTATTTTATTTATTTTATTTATTTTATTTATTTTATTTATTTTATTTATTTTATTTATTTTATTTATTTTATTTATTTTATTTATTTTATTTATTTTATTTATTTACTTATAAATACATTATACGATTTAATACAATAAATTTATATTCTAAAACTAGATTTATAAGTTAAATAGTTTTAGTTAGTTAGTTAGTTTTAATTATTAAATCAATTTAAATGCATATATATTATAAGTAACACCTAAGTGATTAAACATTTGTGTTGTGCTATACCTTAGTAAGAAGGCAATTGCTAAACTAAATCTAAGAGTGAAAGAAAAAAACTAACTAAAAGGAAATTATAAAGATATTATTATATACATATTATATAATAAATGAAACGGTCAATTTTCTATTATGTTAACAAATTCACGGTAATTTTCAAAGATAAATTTTTTTGACAGTCTTGAGAATACTTTTAGGTTTTTTATCTGTCTAATATATAATGGTAAGATATTGCAGGATTTGGGTAAAGTATAAATTATTAATCTATTGCTAATGTTCCTGTTAAATCTAAGAGTAGGTAAAGGCCTAAGTTTATTACTACGTGTGTTGGTATGAGGAAAGTGTATAATTTTGAAAACAATTGTTTTTAAAGGCGTATATACAAATGCTATGAAAGTACAATGTTCTTATATTACAAATTTCTTCTGTATACAGTTGGTCAGTAGGGAACAGCCTAGTCTTTTTAAATATTATTTTTAATATGTAATTTTGCGTAATATTTAAGTTTTGTAGAGAGTTCTTATACATTCCCCCCATATTAGAATACCATAACGGAAGAGTGATTCGGCTAGAGTTTTGTATATAGTTACTAATAATTTTCGAGACAGTGTTTCACGCGGTTGATAAAATTTGTAAATAAGTTTTCGTACTTTCTTTGTTAAATAATGTATATGATTACTCCATTTTAAGTTTTCGTCAATAATTATGCCCAGGTATTTTATTTCATTTGTTTCTTTGATTTCATCCATCATATTATTAATTTTAATACTAGCAAAGTTAGGTCTGTTAATTCCTGTTAAAGTAAAGGCTATATAGTGAGTTTTACTTGCATTCAACGAGAGCTGATACATATCTAGCCAATTTTTTATCTTCTCCATACCCTATTGGCAGGCAATTTTTATTTCATTCCAGAGTTTTCGCAAAATATAGCTACTGTATCATCAGCATATGACACAATTTTCGCCCGGGCCTTTATAGATAAAAGTGAGTTTATATAAGCTAGAAAAAGTATCGGGCCAAGGACAGTTCCCTGAGGAACTCCGATTTTTACTACTCTGGGTTCGCTGAGTGTATCATTGATTTTCACCCGTTGTTCCCTATTTGCTAAGTAGCTTTCAAATATATCTAAAACCCTACCACGAACTCCACACCGTTCCAAGACGGTAAGGAGCTTTTTGTGGTTAACAGTGTCGAACGCCTTGGCAAGGTCTAAGAAAACTGCAATGCATTTATTGTTTGAATCCAAGCCATCCGTAATATTCTTAATTACTGTATACATGGCATCAGTTGTCGCCTTACCAGCCCGGAAACCAAATTGGTGCTCGTGTAAAATATTATTTTGATTAAAAAATTCTACTATTCCAGTTTTTAGGCATTTTTCGAATATTTTTCCGAAGTTATTAATAACACTGATTGGTATATAATTGTGTATTTTTGATTTATCCGCAGCTTTATGTATTGGCGTGACAACTGACGTTTTAAACTGAGAAGGAATAAGTTTCTTTTCAAAAATTAAATTAATTATGTGCTTTAGAGGTTTTAGAAGGTGCAAGTGACTTTGTTTTATCATTTGGGCAGATATTCCGTCTATGCCGGGAGAACTATTATTTTTTAATGTAGATATGTGCTCTATCAATTTGTTTTCTGTTACATCATTAATATACATAGCATTAGAATTTATAGGTATATTTTCACTAAATGGTACTGCGGTGTTTATACCTTTAACTATATTTAATCCCACTTTAGTAAAGTAAGCGTTGCAAAAGTTAGACATTTCCTTATTATCATTAAATAGATTTCCTTTATCATTAGGAATCTTAAACTTGTCATTGAAATTAATTAACGTTCATTCGGGTCAGGGTCAGTTCGGATTGAATATAGCAGTTGAATTCGAACGTAGCACACCCGAGTCTGACGCCAGACGCGTGACGGCGACGCGTGACGGCTCAGTTTAATTCAGTGCCCACAAAAAGTGCAAAACGCGCCTAAAGAAGTTTTCACTTCAAAAATTCTACTAGTCGAGTTTTTAGGCATTTTTCGAATATTTTTCCGAAGTTATTAATGACACTGATTGGTTTATAATTGTGTATTTTTGATTTATCCCCAGCTTTATGAATTGGCGTGACAATTGACGTTTTAAACTGAGAAGGAATAAGTTTCTTTTCAAAAATTAAATTAATTATGTGCTTTAGAGGTTTTAGAAGGTGCAAGTGACTTTCTTTTATCATTTGGGCAGATATTCCGTCTATGCCGGGAGAACTATTATTTTTTAATGTAGATATGTGCTCTATCAATTCGTTTTCTGTTACATCATTAATATACATAGCATTAGAATTTATAGGTATATTTTCACTAAATGGTACTGCGGTGTTTATACCTTTAACTATATTTAATCCCACTTTAGTAAAGTAAGCGTTGCAAAAGTTAGACATTTCCTTATTATCATTAAATAGATTTCCTTTATCATTAGGAATCTTAAACTTGTCATTGAAATTAATTAACGTTCATTCGGGTCAGGGTCAGTTCGGATTGAATATAGCAGTTGAATTCGAACGTAGCACACCCGAGTCTGACGCCAGACGCGTGACGGCGACGCGTGACGGCTCAGTTTAATTCAGTGCCCACAAAAAGTGCAAAACGCGCCTAAAGAAGTTTTCACTTCAAAAATTCTACTAGTCGAGTTTTTAGGCATTTTTCGAATATTTTTCCGAAGTTATTAATGACACTGATTGGTTTATAATTGTGTATTTTTGATTTATCCCCAGCTTTATGAATTGGCGTGACAATTGACGTTTTAAACTGAGAAGGAATAAGTTTCTTTTCAAAAATTAAATTAATTATATGCTTTAGAGGTTTTAGAAGGTGCAAGTGACTTTCTTTTATCATTTGGGCAGATATTCCGTCTATGCCAGGAGAACTATTATTTTTTAATGTAGATATGTGCTCTATCAATTCGTTTTCTGTTACATCATTAATATACATAGCATTAGAATTTATAGGTATATTTTCACTAAATGGTACTGCGGTGTTTATACCTTTAACTATATTTAATCCCACTTTAGTAAAGTAAGCGTTGCAAAAGTTAGACATTTCCTTATTATCATTTAATAGATTTGCTTCATCATCAGTAATCTTCAACTTGTCATTGAAATTGGTTTGTTCATTGGTAGCTTCGGAGATTAACTGATATACTTTTTTTAAATTATTTTTGTTTTCTTCAATTTGCGTTAGATAGTGATTGTTTTTTGATTTATTTAATAATTTGTTAAGCCTAATTCTATAATCCTTGTATTCTATATTATTAATAAAGTCAGAAATAAATAGTTTATTAAGGGTAAAAGGTCTCATGGGATGAAACATTTTGTTTTTGATAACCAGTATGAAATTTTTAATTGATTTAAATTTACTGAAAAATAAATAAAACTCATTTATAAAATTTAAATTTGAATCACATGTTTTTTTTGTCTAATGCACATCTAGTGCATCAGTCTATAAATTTTCTTTCAAATATTTTCATGTTATTTATAAAATCATAAAGGAAGAAAATTATTAAAAAATAAAAAAACACAACAAAATACAGTTTTTCAATAATTAAAATAAATCATCTCCGCCAGGTTCATCATCATTAGATTCGTCCAAGTTAATAAGAAGGGATGGAGTATCTGAAGCATTTATAAATTTTTCCCGTTCCCATACATCATTTATAATTTTATTAGTGTGTTACATAATTTTTCCATTTTCCATTGTAACATTTCCTTTGGCTTTATTTTACAGACCCAAAACGACGTCATTTATTTCAGGATGTATAGAACATATTTTTGCATCATAATAGCGCTTACCTCCGACCAAACCATTTCGATAGGATAAACATGGCAATGGTATGGAGGAAGTCTTACACTCGATGTCCAATTCATTATTGACGCAAAATTACTATCTCACCTAGTTCACAAATGTGGGAAAGATAAGGACTAGTCGTGACTTAACGGTCAGCGGTCATTGAACATACTTTATATTGTCGTCGTGTACAGGTAATATATATTTATTACCGCCTTTTATTTTATCTGCTTGGTGACTCTAATATGGAGTTATTTACTTAGTTAATGTTACCTATTTACGTATAGTGTTATCAGTTGTGGATATAGAAAATACTCTCGTTTTAAAACAGATGACAGCAGAAATTTGTCATCGATCAGCTGATATTGGGAGATATTAATATCCCCAGATTAGAAGCGGACCGTAATGAGCCCAAACACCGAGTTATGAATTGCGTTTTTGTGCTTTTTGTTACATTTAAGTTTTCAAAATATTTTGTCTTTATGGTGCCGTTTATTTTTACTTTCATTGAATTTTAATTACTTTTATGTGGCCGGTAAGTACCTACAATTATTATTCATTTGACCAAAAATTTACAGGTTAAAATTTTAACTTTGTGAAATTTTTGTTTGTAAAGGTTAGGTTTCTAATGTATAATTTTTGCATTTTCCATTATATAGGTATCCTTTTCTGTTTCAAGAAAAAATAAGTCGAAATTATTTCTCTGACTTAGGTAGGTAGGGGAGAGTTGAACAAAATTGGGTAGGTTGATAAAACCGGGTACCGCCTAGTTCTGCCAAAAGGCAAAACAGCTTTCCATATTGTTAACCTTTAATAATCAGCTATGTGATTTCGAAGGAAATATTTTTATTATTGTTATTATTATTATTACTGTTTGGCAATAGTCCTTTACTATTTAACATTACGTTAGCCTATATAGTAGTTGTAAAAGGTAACCATATTAATATGTAATAGGATAGCGAACAAATATATAATTTTATTTTCTGGGACTACGTACCTTACATAAGTTAAATTATTATGAGATATTACTATTATTATTGTTTGTATGGCAATAAAATAAAGTTTTTAACATTAAGTTAGTCTACCTACAAGTTTGGAAATGTAACCGTATCAATAAATTGCATTTTAACGAAGAAATTCCATAAAAACCACTTTTGGGTCTATGTACCTTATGTAAGTCAAGTTAAAGTAAGGTTTCACTGACAAAAAAATTTAATCCCGGGCTAAATTGAAGCTTTTAACTTTATGTTAGTCCACATACAAGTTTAGGAGTGTAATTGTATCATAACCAACAAATTCTATAAAAATCTTATTTGGGTCTACGTACCTTACGTAAGTCATATATGGGGGATTTCCTTGACAATAAATGTAATATCTGACTGAATTCAATTAGTTTATGTTGAACTGTTGGTATTGTATTTTACCTATAGGTATAATCTGAACAAATAAAACAAAAAAAAATTCTATTGTAAATATGAGTGACAGAATCAAATTTAAAGTTGCGTTTCGATTAATTTAGTATTTTCAAGTTTTAGATAATTATAAATTATAATATTATACACTGTGGGCCAAATTTATTTGGAACCCAATTTCACTCTGAATAACTTTTGCTATATTTGTCGGATTTTGGTGGTATTTTGTGTAAATATTAAAGGGGCCCTTCCCTAATTGTAGAACAAATATCCAGTCACTATGTACAGAGGGAGCCAAGTAACAAGAAATATTTGTAATCATTGCCTTTGGGGCTTTTGCAAAATTAAATGGTTTACTCTAAAACTACAAAAATTATTTGAAATTATTAAGGGACGATCGGAAAAGAGGCTCTAAAAAAATGTTCTGAAAACTTTAGGTTTTGTATTAAAAACGTATTTTTTTTTCAAAACTTTATTAAATAATATTACCATACAGCTTTATTAAATATCAAGTTAACAGAGCAAAAATACGTAAATAAATTGGATGTCGAGTTACCTATGAAACAAAAGAAAAAATGCCCTTGACAACAGTATGTAAATATTAGTAACTTGGCAGTGTATTAAATTTATTTCAAAATGGTGTAGGTACTCGTATTTGCCATTTGAAGATAAAATCTTAATTTCATCTCTAAGAGTCAAAGGTTATGGTGCAAAAAAGATTATTAAAAGTTACCCAGAGCGTAATTGGAAATTAAGTACCGTTAGTTATTTTCTACGGCATTTATTCGAGACCAATGGGTCATTCCAAATGAAGCCTGGAAGAGAAAGAAAGAAAACTGGTAGAAGTATCGAAAACGTTGAAAGAGTTAGGGCAATTCTTAATGCTGTCGATCCCGGTAATACGATAAGTTCAAGAAAAATAACAAAAACGACCACTATTAAAAGATCATCGGTAAGAAGAATTATTAAAATTGATTTGAAGTCTCGACCCTTAAAAAAAAATGTACTGTCACAAATTTTCAAATGATGTTAAGAATAGAAGAGTAGAAAGATGTCAAGCATTGTTAAGAAGATTTAGACGACGCGATGATATTAAAATGAATTTGGTTCTCAGATGAAAAAGTTTTTTCTTTGCGCCAGCCAAAAAATTCTCAAAACAACAGGGTATATTCTAATGTACAAAGAAAATTGGAGATACTACTGGAACATCTTCTGATTCCCAGAGATCATTTTTCAAAGTCAGTTATGGTTTCTCTGGCTCTATCGATGCTAGGAAAAACTAACATTTATTTTATTGGCTCTGGAGTAAAGATTAATTCCGAAGTTTATCAACGGGAAATTTTAAAAGGTATGCTTCGAGAAATAGAAATAGTTAGCGACAACTACACATTCCAGCAATATGGCGCACCAAGCCATACGTCAAGAAGTACTGTAAGATACCTGCAGGAAAATTGTCCTGATTTAATTAAACTAAACATGTGGCCTCCAAATAGCCCGGAGGTAAACCCCGTCGACTATAACATTTGGGGGACATTAGAGGAAAAAGTTTATGAAAATACTCGGACTAATACGATTGATCAGCTTAAAGAGAGGATAGTCTACTGTTGGCAACAATATAATCAATAAATTATTAATAACTCAATTGGACAATGGCGCCGAAGACTCCAAGCTGTTGTAGATAATCAAGGTGGTCATATTCACAATAATTTCTTGTAAAATTATTGAAAAATATTTTTTTTTATTACATTTTTGCTCTGTTAACTTAATATTTAAAAAAGTTTTATGGTAATATTATTTAATAAAGTTTCGAAAAAAAATACGTTTTTAATACAAAACCTAAAGTTTCTAGAACAATTTTTTCGGAGCCTCTTTTCCGATAGTCTCTTAATAATTTCAAATACTTTTTGTAGTTTTAGAGTAAACCATTTAATTTTGCAACAGCCCCAAAGGCAACGATTACAAATATTTCTTATTACTTGGCTTCCCCTGTACATAGTGATTGGATATTTGTTCCACAACTGAGAAAAGGGCCCTTTAATATTTACACAAAATACCACCAAAATCCGACAAATATAGCAAAAGTTATTCAGAGTGAAATTGGGTTCGAAATAAATTTGGCCCACAGTGTATAGTTTTTAAATGTATTTTGACACCCTATCTTTAAACCATATAAGAACTAATGTTTATTATTACCTACCTTAAATTATAATATTTACAAAACAAAACTTTCAAAAGAAATTATTATTATTATTGTTATTATTTGGCAATATTAATGCGGCAGAACCGATGAGACTATTGCATCAATTGTTTTAGAAGGTATCACATGCATAATTTTTAAGTCCAGTCCTGGAATTCATGCCAACTTATAAAATTTTAATAGACCGAAATTTACAGACTGTCACGTGACTGTGCCTTCATCTTGAGAGATTATTCAAAATTTTTGCTATATCAAAAGGTTTAATAAAAATTACATTTACATTTCTAGCGAAATGGTTTTATTTTATGTCTTTGAATTGTGGTTTTAAACTCATTATTAAAAAAAATCCAAATCCATAAAAATTTTGTTTCACATCAAAAGGCCCTTTTAAAAATGTCTTTAATGCTCGACATTTTAAGTAAAAGAAAATGAGATTTGCAAGTTGTTGTGCCAAAAAAATTTTTTTTGAGATACTGATGTTCAAACCTTTATTAAATTATCTTTATTTTTCCATGTCCTCTGTTTCTGTTTTTTCCACTGTCACCTTTAACTTTCTGTCTGATTTTTTAGAAATAAAACTTTGTGTTTATTTCTGTGAAAGGATAAAAGTCACGGTGGTATTAGGGTTTCCAGCTAATATAGTATATAAGAAGGAAAGAATCGAATGCTTTTTAGATTCGAATACATGCAACCCAACAATGGATATTTTCTGTATTTGAGTCTTCATTAAGAAACAAATACATAATACATGGGGATATATGCCAGAATCATATACTTATATATTTTGCATTGTAATGGTCCCTTCACTAACTAAATAGCCAAGGTAGAATATACAGTTACATTATTTTTATTAGATTTTTATGGCTACTGAAATCCATTGACAAAAGATGCTATAATAAGAACAGAAAATCCTGAAATGTAAAATATCCCTCTTTATAAATATTGAAGAGCTAAAAGATGACATGCAACAATAGGCAGTACATTTTTTTGAACTATTCCAGTGCAATAATATGCCAAGTGCAATCTTCTCATTGGTTGTTGTTCCTCTATAGCCATAACATGGGTCCAAGCATTATAGTTCTTTGGGTCATCATCCCTCATTAGGATTTGAGCTTGAATAGCTTCCCCGAACAAACCCAATGGTGATAAGTAAGGGCTTTAAGCAGTCCATTTAAATAGACCAAAACGCTCTATCAAGCTTTCGGGAAATGTCTGGTTAAGGTATTCTATTACAGCGGCTGCGCTGTGGGCTGGTGCACCATCAGACTGAAAAATTATTTGTCCGTTTGCCCTTGCATTTACTAACGCAGGACCTACTTTAGTTCTAATATCTCTAAATATTTTACTGTCATGAACATATAAAAAAGGGACTAATAATGACGTTACCGCAAATCCCAGCCCACATACATATTTCATGCAAATTTCTTAGTGATAAATTCCCTATACAATTCGTGCACAACCTGCATTTCTCACCAATGGAACTCAGTGCATTCTGTACCTTTTCCACTTGTATTGTAATATAATATTATCGCATGTGTGCAGTGGGAGTATTCATTTTCAGTTAAGTGAGACATTACGTCTAAAAAGATGTTTTAATATATAGTGTTTTTGATTGTTAGATACCTGGTTTTTGTTAGTTTTATATATTATATTAATA
Source organism: Polydrusus pterygomalis (assembly GCA_963969555.1). Lineage (NCBI taxonomy): Eukaryota > Metazoa > Arthropoda > Insecta > Coleoptera > Curculionidae > Polydrusus > Polydrusus pterygomalis. The sequence continues at coordinate 104,570,666 of OZ018376.1, read as the reverse complement.
GCTTATGACCACATAATTTACATGTTGAATTACCTTCGGTGCGTACCGACGGCGGCAATCAAATGTATATTGCTAAACAAAAGCTGGACTGCAATAATCTTAAACTCTCAATTATTTAAAAGCCACACCTTATAAAAATCTTAATATTCTTTAACTTCAATTACTTCATTATTACAAATATTTCTATAAAAAGTTCTAATCAAAAAATTATAAATACCTAAATAAATGGGGGATTTAAATGGCAAATTAAATCCAGCCAAAACGTTTGCAAGACAAACGTGGCTCTTAATTGTTTTAAAACAAAAAGGCGACTAAAGCATAACGCGGTACTATTCGTAACTCTAACAAAATCGGTACACTTTTGCTTCCTAAGGAACGCAAAATATGGGTCAGGTTTTTTCACACTGACCTTTTTAATGTAACAGATGTTAGTTTGTCTTCTTGGGTTTATTTTGATTATTTGGTAATTCAGAACAAATATTGAACGTTTTTACGAAGGGATAGTGTCACCTTATAAGGTTAATAATAATCTGCAATGATAGGTAAAGAAGTGGGGGAGGATTAAATAAGGGCAATATTTTATTCGACAATACAGAAGTTAAATTTGTAGGAAGGGTTATAATTATGTGGTATAATGTTGCGTGTAGATGTAGAACATTATTATATAATTGGTGTAGATAAAACAGGGTGATGTTTTTTTTTATAATGAATGACCGACAACAGGAATGACTTAAGTATCCACTGCTGAAGAGTTAAAGTTGTCACTCACACACACTAATATGATAAACAACGCTCGCTTGAGAAGAAAAGTAACACATGCGAAAAGCGGGTGAGCTCAGGGCCGGACCGTAACCTTTGGGGGCCCTGGGCTAACGATATCTGGGGGCCCCACGAAATTATATAATACATGGTCTGAAAAATTAGAAATAATTTTATAGTATGTCATTGTTATCTCGGGTTTTTTATTTGTATTTTTTTGATTGTATGCATCTTTTTCTGTTTCGGGAAACGGGGCCCCCTGGAACCCGAAGGTCCTGGGCTGCAGCCCATTAAGCCCATATGTAGATCTGACCCTGGGTAAGCTCCTAACTGTTATTGCACTTTTATAAGTTATATGTTAAAATGTCCGACAGAGTGACTTGAGTGTCTAGTATTAAAGTAGGCCATTGATATTAGGAAAAATAGGAGAAAAAAATTATAAACTGTTGCCACTTTGGAATTAAACTTGTCAAAGGATGTACTTTAAAAATGAAAAAGTTCCCAAGCCCTAAGGGCGAGCTACATCCCCTAAACCCACCCCTAACGTGCAATTTGTCAGTTTTTTTCGTTTTTCTCGAATACCGTTCATCCCACAAAAAAAAATTTACTCACCAAACATGTTCCCCATAAAATTTTGCATAAAAAAGGTTTTATAATCTAAATTGTTTAAACCAGAGGTTTCCGAGAAATCGGTCATTAAATTTAGGGGTTGTTTAACATGGACCAACGAACACGGTATAATCACGTAATTTACTTTTAATTTCGAAACTATGTGATTTCATAAAGGTTGAATTAGGGTGGAAAAGGGATTTTTAAAAAAGTTTTACGACTAATACAAGAGCACACGTTTCCACACCACCATTGAGGTAGAGTTATCGGCGCCTTTTTTTTCTAAGTGGTTTCTTCTGAAGACCTAATCCACTAAGTAAAAATAAATCATACTTCTTCTGTAGTATCCACATCATCTGTAAAATCTCTATTGATACAGCTCTGGCCACGGCAATTTGTGCACATCGTTGTGCAACGTAAGCCTGCCTTAGTACAGCTGCATATTTCCACAACCTTGTTTACAACTGCAGGTAATTAATTTTAACGTCGACCTACTTGTTTTAATAATTGCACTTACCCTAGAGTACACAGATATCATATTCCAGAAGGAGGCTCAAGGTAATGTTAAAAAACGGCTGTATAGTTCGAAGAACTTACAGTCATCTAATATTGTCCGCAATTGTAAATAATCTATCTTACTCATTCATGCAATTAGTGGTTGCGATACCACGTCAGGATTCTTTGGAAAGGGCAAACAACAATTTGTACAACTATTTAATCAGAAGAAAGGTCTCGATAGTGTAATTCAGATTTTCAACAACGCTGAGTCAACTTCAGACCAAATTGAGCAAGCTGGGGAAAGATTTATAATGGAGCTTTATAAGGCTAAATTATTAGAGGGCAATCTCAGTGAGCAAAGATTTACTTATTTTAATAAATTTGTTGCCCAAGCGGGCAAAGCCATGTTTCTTTCGAAATTACCTCCAACGTCGGCAGCACTACAACAGCATTCCCGTCGTAGTTACCTTCAAGTGCAAATATGGCATGGACAACATTTGCAGCCTGAGTTATGGGGGTGGAAAAAAAACTATAATGCACTGTCACCTATCTATACTACTGAGCCACCCGCCCCAGCTTCTATTTTAAAATTAATTACCTGCAGTTGTAAACAAGGTTGTGGAAATAGATGCAGCTGTACTAAGGCTTACGTTGCACAACGATGTGCACAAATTGCCGTGGCCAGAGCTGTATCAATAGAGATTTTACAAATGATGTGGATACTACAGAAGAAGTATGATTTATTTTTACTTAGTGGATTAGGTCTCCAGGAGAAACCACTTAAAAAAAAAACGCGCCGATAACTCTACCTCAATGGTGGTGTGGAAACGAGTGCTCTTGTATTAGTCGTAAAACTTTTTTTTAAATCCCTTCTCCACCCTAATTCAACCTTCATGAAATCACATAGTTTCGAAATTAAAAGTAAATTACGTGATTATACCGTGTTCGTTGGTCCATGATAAACAACCCCTAAATTTAATGACTGATTTCTCCAAAACCTCTGGTTTAAACAATTTAGAATATAGAACCTTTTTATGCAAAATTTTATGGGGAACATGTTTGGTGAGTAAATTTTTTTTTGTGGGATGAACGGTATTCGAGAAAAACGGAAAAAACTGACAAATTGCACGTTAGGGGTGGGTTTAGGGGATGAAGCTCGCCCTTAGGGCTTGGGAACTTTTTTTATTTTTGAAGTTCATCTCTTGACAAGTTTAATTCCAAAGTGGCAACAGTTTATAATTTTTTTCTTCTATTTGGCTATTTTAATACTAATATCAATGGCCTAAAGATCGTTGTCGCTCGGCTATTCACCAGACCACTTAGTACCTTTATATCAAACGGTATGTAAATCTATAAAAATATTTTCTAGCTAAAATGACAAATAATTTTAATAAAAATACGTACACAAAAATGGGGACATATGTAACCAAATAAATTGCAGATTAGTAGGATATCAATCCAAACCAGAGTGTGTCTGCAGACCAAAGATAAACATTAAAAAAGAGGGATTTTAGGGAGGTCAATTATTACTCATTATTCAGTCATAGATGTGTTTTGGACTTCCATTGCCTTTAGTTTTTCATATCACAACATTTCAACTAGTAAGTATCTCCAGTCGTCTTCAGGTGAATACTAAACAAGTTACAAAGCTACGAGCCAATTTATTTGTAACTTGTTTAGTATTCACCTGAAGATGACTGGAGATACTTACCAGTTGAACAGTTTACACACCTATGACTCAAGATACATCATTGTCTACAACCTTCAAAGAAACAATACTCATTATTGTCGCAGACGCAATGGTAACAAAAAGTAAAGCAGCATTACTTATTACTGCAGCAGACATAATAGGTAATACCTCAAATACATGGGAAATACGTCAAAATTTTGTCTCAGACAGATGTTGATGCAATTGGTCTAAATTATGAGAGATAGACGATCCTATCTAAGGTTGTTGAAATGTAATAATTATGTGTTTTTTTATCCTTTGTGATTTTTAAAGCCTATTGAATAAATTGTATATCACCGAACTGCTTTAAAAACTTGTTTGATTTTCATTTTCTGGCAGCGCAATACCGTATCATAGGGAAACCGTCAGAATAAGATTTAAGCTAAAAAAATTTAAAACCCCACATAACTTTACCGTTGAACCAAACTTTAAAAGAACTTGAAAATAAACACAACATAGACAGGGTCGTAGCACAATATTTGTCGATTACATCTAGAGAACGGAAATTGATTAAATACTTTGTCTTTTAGTAAGTTTTCGGACATTCTTTAATGCATGTATTTGTAATGTATGGTAAGTACCGAAGAGCAATAATCCTAAAACAAATCGACTTGTAAAATTTCCACTCGGAAGGGGAATTACTTTGAAAAAGGTTTAAAATAGATTTATTGGGCTTAAATTAGTATTTAAATAGACGTTAGAAATAAATTACCGAAATAAATTATTTCAGGTTTACTACCTTTAGAGAACATCCAATTAATTTATTGATATTCCACCCAGTAAGTAGTAAACATAAAAAAGGGAATTAGAGGGTAAATAACATACTAAGAGAACAATTAATTTGTAGAATACTTTATGAGTTTTTGACTGTTAAAAAGTTTTATTTTATCCACAAATTATATCAAAAAGCAAATACTAATGGTGCATTCGCCATTACATTACGTTTTTTTAAAATTAATATTTAGTCACCTCGTTTTTTCCAAAATTCCGCCAAATGTCCATCTTTAAAATACAGTTACCCACAGTTTTATATTAAAACGGTTGGATTTATAAAAGTAGAAAAATAAGTGTGGGTAAATTTCGTTTTTTTTTAATAATTTATCAATTAATTTTTTTTAACTTAAAACTGTAGTTAACTGCTACGTTAAGATGGGTATTTTACCGTTTTTTGACGAAAACGAAAAACAAACGAATAATTGACAAGAAAATTAAATGGCGAAATGGGAAATATTTTTGCAGTTCCACTGATCAGTTTTTTTTGTCATTTTGTCTGCTTGTGGAATGGAAATAATAGTACTGGATGACGACATATTAAGAAGGTTTTAGCAATTCTCTTCTTATTTTTCAAAGAGTTATATACCGTGCGAGTAAAAATTATTTGCATCAAAGAGGGCTTGGATTAAAAAACGTAGGGCTTGGTTTAGATCACAATGTGGGGACGATATACCGTCCGAGCAAAAATTATTTGCATCAAAAAGGGCCTTGCATTCAAGGACGTAATGCTTAGCCGTAGAGCTTAGTATCTGTTGGATGTCAGTAACTACCTAAATTAACAATCAATCAGTTATTCCGTCATCTTTGACAGTCGTTACAAGTAATTTGATTCATCGCTAATTTTTCCAATTTTTTGAACAATTTACACAGTGGGCTTTGCGGAACAGCACAAAACATTCATGGTTGAAGAGTATTTTCGAAACGAGATTAGAGTAAATGGTGAGTGGCAATACAATCCGGGTTTGTGCATGGACGATTTTCACAAACATTTTTCTAACGTTGCTTTTATTGCTGGGGATTTTTATCATTGCCTGAAAAGAACCGTGGCTGTGGTAATGAAAACAGGTTTTATACAATATAAAAAAGGAGCAGGATCATTTGTAAGAACAGAAGAACTTGTAACTTCCTTATAAAGTGCAAATATTCCAAGAAATACAAGTCGCTGATTTTGAAAGACTCAGGAATTACTCTTAATGGTTTACCTAAAATTTATTGGAAATAAATGATTTATTAGACCTGACATTCTTTTCGGATGAAGCCTGGTTCCACCTCTCCCGGTATGTAAATTCTCAGAATACACGCATGTGGAGTAGTGAAATTCCCAATTTTTTTTTTGTAGTAAAGTTCACATTGCACCCTCAAAAAATTGGTGTCTGGTTAGCTGTTTCCCGAAGAAGAATTGTTGGTCCTATTTTTTCCCATGACACAGTTACAGCACAGCGGTATAGAGACAATATTTTGAATCCATTTGTGGAGCAATTACTTGACGACGAACTACGTTTTGGATATTTTCAACAGGACGGTGTAACCGCCCATACAGCCGCCGAAACTATTAACTACTTACGCAATTTTTTCAACGAAAGATTGATCAGTTTTCGATCAGACATTGAATTCCCACCTAGATCACCTTGTTTAACGGTTATGGTTTACTTAGTTTTTCCTCATTTAAAGAACACTATTTTTAAGACACCAGTTGCAAATGTAGAACAATTACAAGAATGGATTATCCAAGAATGTGGTAACATTTCTCCAGAGATGCTGGTCAATACTTTCGAAAATATGAAGAGACGTGTGAATTTATGCTTGGAGCATGGCGGTGGCAAATTTCAGCAATTTATGTGATTATTTTTCTTTTTCTTTCTGTATATTCTTACTTTGTTAATTTTGTAAACAACAAAAATGAATTTGTATTTGTCTACTTATTTTATTACTCATTAATGCATATAATTTTTGCTCGCACGGTATAACAGCAGGCATTTTACCGAAAGTTTGGATGCCAATTGAATTTCTAGCAAATTTGTTATTTATATGCCACATTCATATAAACATTCGACTATGTTCGATATCCCTATTTTCTGTATACACATTCAAATAAAATGGCTCATGTACAGTGAAATTTCGCGGAACCTTGGTTTTTGTTTCTTGAACGTTCACCACTTACGCAGTATCCTCGATTTTGTGAATTGTCAACTGGCACAACTCTTCTCTGCGATAAGCACCACATATACCCAATCTAGGGACTTTTTTTTATCATGAGATACTTATCATCTAATGAATTTCTTAGAAACTGCTTTATTTGGTCTATGTTGTCAAAATCATAGACCTGTTAGGTTGCTACCCTTCTCATTTTCTCCTTAAAAAGCGACAAGTTTATAATATTTGCTCATATCTATATTGCAATTTTATTTCAACATTACTATAATTATGTGAGACCAATAAAATAAAGACTTACATTTCATTTTAAATTATGATAGAAATAAATTTTATAAATTTAAAATGTATATTTAACTCCTCATATATGCATAAATTTTCCATAACTAATATCGTACTATTCCTTTAACTTTTTCAGCAACAACTTAAAAGTAGCTTTACTAGCTCCTTCATTTATTTACATAGTGGGATTTTCTTCCAGATTATCCATCGAAAATCACAGAAATTTAAAAAAATAAGGCTTTTAACCAATAGGAAACTTGCATGATAATTAAATTTAAAAAGTAATGCTTTAAAGCAGTGATTCCCAAAGTGGTCCAGGTGGACCCCCAGGGGTCCACGGGAAACTCGACGGGGGTCTACGTTGGCGTGACAAAAAAATGGGGGTTCACAATTTGTAAGCGGGGGTCCACGAAAATTTTTCTCGTTCAACATTTAATTGCCCTGCATGATGACTTCAAAATCGGAATTGAAGATATATTCTGACGATGGAAATACCACCATGGATCACGAATCCATTTGATGAAACGCAAGTGGAGGGTGTAATATTAAAAGAGGAGCTACTTGAGCTTAGCACTCGTCTCCCTCGTCATATCTTGTCGAAAAAGTTTTAGTGTCGTTACAAACGTTTAAAAAAAGGAGCAGATTGAATATCGCAGAACGGGAAGATATGCGGTTATTTCTAACAAAACTGAGGCCATATATTGATAATTTGCTGTCAATTCATCAAGTACATCCCTCCCATTAAAATTATGACTATTTGGTGATTGTCATTAGAGACTTTTTGCACCTCTTAATTCGTCATTCTTTTGTGGTTATCGTTATTCTGAGCATGCGCAATGTCAGAAAGGTGATCCGCTATGGTTAATAACCATAACGGACTTCGTTAGTTACGGAAGGATAAGGAACAGCTTGTCGTTATCCTTATGGTTATGCTTAAACTGCATGTTTGCAGGAACATACAAAAGTTATGAAGCATCATGGCTATGAATTAAAATTGTGATAAGCAATTAATTAAAATCCAAAGCAATAGTAGCTTTACATTAAAATATACAACTTAATCAAATTATTTTTAGGTTAGGTATTTTATTTTGTTTAGGTGCGCCGGCGCCATATTAATAACTACAGACAGAACGTATAGGCGCTGCAAAATCTCTGGTTTTAACAGCGGCGCTACTCGTTATGTTTAATAAAGTTAACCATAACGGAGCTAAAAACTGATATTAATTTAAGAGGTGCAAAAAGTCTCTAATATAGACGTTACGTTACGTTATTAATGTTTAATTTTAATTACATTACGACTGTTATCATATTACAATGTAATGTAAACCTTACAATGTAATATGATAACAATAATAATTTATAGTGTGATAATTACTTATTTGAATAAATACAAGAAAATATACTATTTTTCATTTAATTTTTACCACGCCGGGAGTTTCCTAAATAAAATAAGTGAGAATTGATTGGTTTCTTGTGCTGTGAGTAGATGCCAAAAAAGTAATGTTGGATGTAATCACTTTTTTGATTAGCCAACTTTTTTTTTTGACATCCACTCACAGCACAATCAATTAATTAATTGACCAATCAATTCTCACTTTTTTTTCGAAAACTGTTAATTTATGGTTGGAACTTAGCCGCAAAGCAAATTTCCATAGTTAGATCTAATTTTCACATTTTTTATCGAGTTTTGGGAATATGGTAGAAATGTAGCTGCAGGGGGTCCACCGGAATCAGGAAATTTTTTTAAGTGGTCTATGAGAAATAAAAGTTTGGGAACTTCTGCTTTACAGCGTAAGCTAATATCATCAAAAGATCCACAGTTTACAAAGAAACGTTTTAAAATTTACTTGCGATGTCACAGCGTACATCGCGAACTTTAATTATTGGATAAGGAGTGATATTTAAGACGCAATATTTTGTATATGTCGTAGGCTGATAGTGAAATCCGTCATTTCATGAAAAGCCTAGTCACTTCATGAAGCGTCGGCAGATTGTGTAAAAACATGAAATTACACGATCTGCCGCGTCACTTCATGAAGAGACCTTAACGTTTCGGCGTATTATGTATAACATAAATCTGCCTAATTTTAAATGTCGTCACTTCATGAAATGCCACAAAAACAAGGCATATTGTATAATTCCGTCTAAAAGGTATATTGGCAACTGGTTTGTTCGGGTTTGTCAGAGCATTTTTTTTTAAATTACATTTTTTCAAATAATATTATTTTATAAAAATAAAAAAAATGCTCTGACAAACCCGAACAAACCAGTTGCCAATATACCTTTTAGACGGAATTATACAATATGCCTTGTTTTTGTGGCATTTCATGAAGTGACGATATTTAAAATTAGGCAGATTGTGTTATACATAATACGCCGAAACGTTAAGGTCTCTTCATGAAGTGACGCGGCAGATCGTGTAATTTCATGTTTTTACACAATCTGCCGACGCTTCATGAAGTGACTAGGCTTTTCATGAAATGACGGATTTCACTATCAGCCTACGACATATACCTTATTTCTTTTTGTGGATGAACATAATAATGCAATATAAAAATTCTGCCACTTCCCCATTATTAACAACGACTTTTTCCGCAATAATGCACATTTGTTGCCATGTAACTAACAATAAAAAAATATAGTTAGTTATTTGATTTTGGGTTAATTTTAGTGTCTGGTTTATTTGTTGCGTTTGTAGATAGATATTTTGTTCGAAGGAATGGATCATTCGCTACGTTCGTTATTCAATTTACCTTGTCTCAAAATAAAATTACACTTTTAACACTTACCATAAATAATTAATTTATTTAGGCCACAGTAAAAGCAAACTAGAACATTGTAATCAGCGCTGTCCGAGGTACTATATACTTTCTTAACTTTTACACAGTGTATCAACTATACAGGTTATAAGCAAAATGCATTTGCAAACTCAAATGGCGATTTTACTGTTCAACACTATCAAATAATGGTAATTTCCCAATTAGCACTCCATACACCAACATATAAGTTGAACCGTTTTGATCCGTTCGGATTTGGTCTGCGAGCTAGGCTCGGCATGTACCAAAACTCTCGTCATTTTTGGGCAGCCGAATTTGGCTCGCCGACTTAATAACCCGATTAGATTCGCCTGATTAAATATTCTCGTTAATGGGACAAAACTCCACGTTTTATAACAGTTTTGGCTTGGCTCGCGATCTTTGGGAGTTCCTGAAAGATTTAACCAGTGGTTTTAGATCGAGTCGGATTTATTTGTACTCGGTGAGTTTTAAAAATGAATACCAATCATAGCAATATCTTGTGCCATAGCGTACGTATTTATTGCCAATAAACAAAAATCAGAAAAACGGAGCTATTGAGTAAAAAAATGGATTTCTCTGATTATTATTTTAATTTAAACTTATACCAAGTTGGACGACTTGATACGCGTCCCAAATTAACCTAGCGAATCTACTGACGCTGATTTCATCCGTGGCAGATATTACACGGTCCGATGAAGCTCGGCCCGTCACAGACACGTAAAGTTTTATCGACGTATTTGGCTCGTACCATATCAAATTTGTTAAGTTATCCGCTAGTGTATGGGGGGCTATTTACTAAAATTTGTTAGTTATACACGTCCAATTTTTTACACATTTGTTTGTAGTATTGTAAAAGCCAACGTTTACGTTCATGTTTATTATAAAGCTATAGGAGGAAAAGGACTGAACTAAGTCACGTAATTTGTCTTGGATTTCATAGAACAAGAAATTCCACCTAGTACTTAGCATTTTCATATTATTTCGGACAACTGCGGTGGTCATAATCGCAAGCATATAGTAACAAAAATTATTATAGATTTAGTTCAGATTAACAGATTCAATACTATAAATCAGTATTTTCCACAAAAGGGGAATTATTTTTTACCTAAGGATTGTAATTTTGCACCTAAAAGAGTAATCAAAAAATACCCACGGAATATGTTGAAATATAAATTCATCAAAGCAATCAAAATTTTTTTGTGAAACTCGTTAAAACTGAAGATAGTGCCGATTTTAAATTTTTATAGCCCAGGTTTTACAGAAAAACAGCTTGTTAATTGAGTCTCTTGATAGAGGTGTCCCAAAGAAAAAAAATATAAATTTCAGAATCAGATAATGAACTTCACAAATTTTAGTTACTCTTCCAGTGAACCTGGGATTATTGAAGCTAGTGAACTTATAGACGGATTTACCACCCATACATTCAGACTTGCCACATCTAATTTGATACAAATACCTCAACCTGATGCTGCTACTGATTATGGGTACTGGTACTGCAACTTTTTAATAATTTTAATTCACCGAACTGTTAAGCTATATCTTTTCTTCTCTCGTACTTTTAAACATTTAACCAAACAAACATAATATTATTTTATCATATTCATTTTAATATTTTCGTGGACCTGATCTCACCTAACTAATCTGACTCCTATCTAACTTTTTGTTTTGTTTTATTTACAATTATTGGATCTAAATGTATTTTAAATTTTAGTTATAGAACCGCAAAGTATGTATATTAATTCTATATAATAATGTAAGTTAGTAAGGTTTCTCATTATAATTCTGATGGTGCTTAAAAGGTTAGAACACTATTTTAACAAATTATTTTATATTTTACTACCCCATTTGAGACTTTGTGTTTTTTTTATATCTTTCTTAATAACTGAAATTTAAATGATAATTTTCACTTTATACAAAATAATATTACTTGCTTTCGGGTTTTAAAAATACATCCAATAAAGTCAGTCCTAACAAACAATTTCGTGTTAATAAAATACGTAAATAACATTAAATAATCCGTACAATTACGCAGCGTATAGAAATACTAACGTTGAATATAATGAATTAAATTGTGACGAACATTTTTGGACCTTTTGTATGAGCTTCCCTGCGGACCCTTTGACAAATATATTATTTCGGTATCAATACCACCAAAATTAAACTTTGTTAATTTTAGATAAATAGAGTTATTTTGACAATGGATAAAGTAAATTATTGGGTTGTAGCGTATTTAATTAAGGATAATTTTATATTTAGGTATCATTATTTATCAATTAACTCATTATCAAATTAAGGTGTAGAATGGTTAAGTTTATTTGTTTTTGTAGTCAACTTTACATTGAATTATATAATGTTTAAAAAACCCCTATCTAAGCGAATTTTATGAATTATAGGGTAGCTCTTAATTATACTACTCCGTCTTTGAAACTAAACTGTCTTATTCTACCTACTAGTTTTTTAATTTCCCTTTTTTTATATGCTCTGGCACCTTGAGAGTTTTTACATTGCAGTGAATTTTTTACTGAGTCATCTAGCCTTAAGGATACTAATCTAAACTCCCGGACAAAAAAAAACCGGCACCATGAATTTTTTGCTAACTTTGATCCTTTATAACTTCTTTATCTTGAATCCGATTTTTACAGTTTTTTTGCCATTTTATAGATAATTTAATTAGGAATCTGCTGAACTTTTTTTTATTTATGGGTCATGTTCGATAGGGCGATATTTTACCGAGTGACCCAATGTGTGTTTTTTCGTCCTAAGTTTTAAACACTCTGTGGAGTTATTGAGGAATTATTTTTCAAACTGTCAATTTCAGAATAAAGTTACATGTATTCCTAACATTTTCTTTTTTTGACTCATTACGATATGTCTCTTTTTAAAAGAGATACGATTTTTTTAATGATACTCTGCAAATTACATTATTTTATTAGACCATCAGTCATTGTTAAATTGAGTCAACTTATGTAACTGTTATAAGTATTTGACAGTGACAGCCTTCATAATAGTTATAATAATTATTGGTGTCAGCATGGTGTTAACTACAACAGACGTAGCAAAAATAGTTGCCCTAATAGAAGCGGGTCATAATAAAAGTTATGTGGCTCGTACGTTGGGATTTCCAAGGGCCACAGTTCAAGATGCTTGAAATAGGTTCTTGGAAACAGGGAATTTCACTAGATGACAAGGATCTGAAAAAAAGAGAAAAACGATTGCATCTGACGATCGCTTCCTTGCCGTGGTTTTAAAAAATGAGTTGCGAATGACACGTGGAGTTAATATTAGTGACAAAACGGTTAGAAGGAGGTTAAACGAAGCTGAGCTCCGTTCACGTAGATCGGCAAAAAAACCACGACTACTTCTGCATGATCGACGAGAGCGGCTTCAATTTGCAAGAGAACATTTAAACTGGACTGTCGAGCAGTGGAGTAATGTTCTCTTCACAGATGAGTCAAGGGTTTGTCTTCGGTCACCGGATGGTCGTGAGCGTGTTTATAAGAGAGCAAACGAAAAATTTGCTGAATGCACCATAACAGAGATAATATCTTATCATGGTGGTTTCGTTATGGTATGGGCGGGTATTTCAGCTGATTCGCGAACTGAAATGATATTTGTGGATAATGAAGCACTAAATGCACATCGGTACATTGAAGATATTCTTCAAGTGGCAGTAGTTCCATTTGCTCCATTAATCGGTGAACAATTTATAATAATGCATGATAATGCTAGGCCAAATTATGTTGCACGGATAGTAAATGAATATTTGGATAAGGTTGGTATTCGACGGTTAGATTGGCCTGCATGTAGTCCGGATTTGAACCCAATTGAACATTTTTGGGATTAGTTGAAAAGAGCTGTTCGTCGTCGCCCTATGCAACCAGGTTGGTACTTTACAGGAGCTGAGGATAGCACTTTCCCAAGAATACAATGTAATCCCTCAAAAAAGAATTGTGACACTTATTCAGTCATTACCTAGCAGAATGCGCTCTGTTATTGAAGCTAGAGAAGGACATGCACGTTACTAATTTTGTTTAAATTTTAACATTGTTTTAAAATTAATTGTTTTAATAAAAAAGGCTTTATAAATAGAGTTTCATTAAAAAAGTCGCATCTCTTTTAAAAAGAGAGATATCGTAATGAGTCAAAAAAAGGAAATGTTAGGAATACATGTAACTTTATTCTAAAATTGACAGTATGAAAAATAATATTCTCAATAACTCCACAGAGTGTTTAAAACTTAGGACGAAAAAAACCACATTGGGTCACTCGGTATAATATCGCCCTATCGAACATGACCCATAAATAAAAAAGTTCAGCAGATTCCTAATTAAATTATCTGATTCTATAAAATGGCAAAATACTGTAAAAATCGGATTCAAGATAAAAAAGTTATAAAGGATCAAAGTTAGCAAAAAATTCAGGGTGCCTGTTTTTTTTTTGTCTGGGAGTTTATATTCGACACTATAAACCGAAATAAAAACTAATAAACAACCGGCCTCCTAAATGCCAGAATATTATAAAGGAATTAACAGGATGGTCTCTTTCCTTTATTTCTTTGGATCCTAGACTTGTTGATGAGCCATGACACAGCGAAACGCGTCTAATTGGTTCCCTAACCGATGACTTACGGGTTTCAGCGCTACATCGCCTGACTTTTGTAATTGTGACCATATCGTTACAAGTGATTTTCTGTGATTTGTTTAAATATATGTAAATACGTACGTAAACGTATATAAATTTTGTCAAAGAAACTGTTTTTATAGCTTCGTGGCCACGACAAAAAAATATTTTTAAACTTTATGCTTCTTTTATGTGTTACTCATTATTCCAATGGCCCAAAAACTACTTTAGAATTAATTAATTTATAATAATATGATGTTTTAAAAAATAAATCTAGATATCCGTGAAACAAAATCGGCAGATTTAAGTTTGATAGGTGTTGACAAAAGTTTCTCCTTGATTCTTTTTGAATTACTTTTTACTCAATCAAAACTATAGGCTTGCCGTATATTTTGAATGTTTTCAATGTGCCCCTAATCCCTAGTGCGGAACGATAATATGCTGCCATATATCCTGAACGACTGCACCATACCAGAAGAGTATTTCGACGACTGGCAATAGTGGCAATACGTTTAAGGCAAACGGGAAGTGTACGACCTATTTCAGTTGGTATCAGAAGACGTGCAGTGAGGAATGAAGACAACATTATAGACGTTCTTGCGTACGTGGAAGCGAATCCGCATTTAAGTTCATTAGAAATTTTAATAGACCTAGGTATAAGTGTTATTGCAGTGTTCCGAATTATAAGGGATTTTAGGCTGCATCCCTATTATGTAGATTTATACCAGGCCCTATCGGAAACTGATTTTGATAAGCGGCTCGACTATTGCTATTGGTTAAGAGAGATGTGTAATGAAAATCATCATCAAACATTAAAAACATTCAAAATATACGGCAAGCCTATAGTTTTGATTAGGTAAGAAGTAATTCAAAAAGAATCAAGGAGAAACTTTCGTCAACACCTATCAAAAATTAAATCTGCCGATTTCGTTTCACGGCTATCTAGATTTATTTTTTAAAACATCATATTAGCCTAAATTAGAAGTTTTCCATGATTGTGTCATTAATTCTAAAGTAGTTTTTGGGTCATTGAAATAATGAGTAACAAAACTACACATAAAAGAAGCATAAAAATTAAAAATATTTTTTTGTCGTGGCCACGAAGCTATAAAAACAATAATTTCTTCGATGAAAGTGTTAAAAATTATTTATTTTTGACAATAACTCTGAAACCAACAAAGGTATCGAACTGCAGTTTTCACATTTTTTCTTGCAAATTTAATCTACTTTCTGATTATGATGTTATTTTTTTACCGCATGATTTGAATTTTCGGGATAAAATCGAAAAAAACTGTTATTATTACAAATTGCGCCCTCTAGCAATTTTGTTAGAAACTATCGTTTATCGTTGGATACGGCAATTAAAAGCACTTACCTTTCTCTTCCAAACAAGCTTAAATTTAGTAAAATCGGATAAGTCATTTAGAAATTATAGCGATTTTAATGATTACACTTTCAATAGCTTCCCCCAATCTTATCAAGGTCGGTACGCCAATAAGCCTTAAACCCAAATGATGCAGAATTATCTATTCTTTCTTATGATGTAACCAGAGGTATACCATAATATAGGAATTTTCGGGGAAATTTAGAATTTTAAAAATTAATTTTCAATTGTGCCTCCTTGTGGCGAAATGCGGAACTTAAAAATAATTTCCTGAGTTCTCCTCTCATCACCACTTTAATCATAAAAAAAATTTCCCCAAGTTTCAATGCTTGGTAGTTTCCGAGATATGGCCGGTGGACACCCTTAATGAAACACCCTGTATACAAAACAATAACGTTTAATATAAATTCACTAACGTGTCAATGTAGGAGGCGAAGCCTAGCAATTCAGTTTTGCAACTGAGTCCATCTTCTAACCCGCATCTAAATTTGTTATCCAGCTTCCAGCTAAGCTGTTATCAAAGATAAAAGATCTCATTTCAAGTCGGCAATACTAAAAAATTCTTAAAATGAAAATAAACAGTTTTATATCGCCGGATCCATTCTTACACGGGTTTCGCAGTATCATGGCTCCTCGGTAAGGCTAGAATCTGACAAACATAATGCTTCACAACCATATAACAGCGACACTTCTAGATGGCTCCGCTCGCTACATCCATCTAGTAAGTCAATAATATTTTCCTTTCTATAAGATAATATTGTATTGTCACCTTTAAAAGACATCAGGTTCTTGGGTAGAGAATTAACTACTTTTTTTATGTAATAAACTACAATATTTTGGCGTTAGTTTTTCTACAATTTTTATCTACGGTTTGTACCATATTAATTAAGATATGTCATAATTATCCCCTTCATAATAAATAAGTTTTTGAAGCAAGGCATCCATAAACTCCAAAAAACAACCACTTGCTATCTATAGATGTAAAAAACTAATAAATATACTGTCGCTCTCTACAAAAAAAAAATAAAAGTACCTCGATAACCTACTTAAACCCGATTTAATGAAATTTTCTAACAAAAAGTTTTTCCAGGCCTGTAAAAAATATCAATGTCATGCCTAAAGCCGCAAACAAAAGTAAAAATCATGTGCGACGTCGTCGATTGTCAAGAAAGTTATTTTAAATTTAGTCTCTCCGTTTTTTTAGTTTAATGTTGAGCAAGATAAACCTTGGCAGAAAATAATGCCACAACGAAGGAGATATTTTTTAATTAAAAGCAACAAAGTAGTGGTATATTGCACAAGTGTGCTTTTGTATTGGAATACACAGGGATCCAAGCAAAATGGTCACCCTGGGGCGGGTAGACCACGACAGCTATTTTATCCTTATTAGGACTCTACGGGTAGCCATAACCCAAAGCAACTCCACAGAAAACGGCACGATGCAATTAAAGTCACCTTGTAAAAGTCCAGCGGTCATTAATATACCGTAACGCCATCCCAGCAGAATCCACTACTGTAATACAAAAGGAAGTTTCACTCGTAATAAAATCGAAAGATAGACAAGTAAATAAAACCACGAAGTGCAACCCACACAAGTATAGGGAAGGCATACGCGTTTCACCAAAAGCAGTCTACATTTTTGCCGATCAGAACTGGATCACGGATCACGCCGCCACACCCACTACAATGCGAGCAATGCGTCTGTTCTGTGTTCAGGTGCACATATCACCTTTATTAAGACATATCGTCGGTCTTCTCATGTAGGGGCATAACTCAAAAAAATCGAAAATTGAGTATGCCTCATAATGAGCTTATAAAAACTCAACCTCGCGAAGTGGCGTATCTCAATATATGAGGGTATCGCAGAGTGACCATGTCAGAAATGAATACATACGCCGAAGCACTGGCGTCACTGACGTTGCTGCACGTTGTGCCAGACTTAAATGGAACTGTGCTGGACACCTGGCTCGAACGACGGACGGAAGATGGACAAAGAGGCTGCTGGAGTAGAGACCTCGAGCTGGCAAACGAAGCAGGAAAAGACCACCAACGCGATGGACAAATAATATAAACAGAATCCACGACCAACTGAATCCAGACCGCTCAGGACAGAAAATAGTGGGCAGTGAAAGGGGAGGCCTACGTTCAGCAGTGGACGCAAAGAGGCTAGTTGATGATGATGATGATGATAATGATGATGATAGCAGATATCAACAAAAAAAATCGGGCGTATCTAAAATTATAACAAATTAAGATCTATCTCACTTATAAGCCTAACTCGAGTTACGCCCATACGTGTTCTTCGCGGTTTGCTTTTTGACGCGAACTAAGTATACTTTTTTTTAGACGGATGTAGATGTAGAGGGTAGAATAACAACTCTGTAATAGCTGCAATGCTTTTATATTATGCAATATATCATTGCCTCAATTTGAGCGAGATATGTTGAAGGTTTTTTGAATCGTTTTATGGACAGAACAAAGGGGATTTGGCCAATAGCACTATAAGTTCTGCCATTCAAATATCTGGAAATATCTAGGTTTGTTCCATCCTACTCGTATTTTGTTAAGAAACATCCAGACAACGGTATCTACCTATATCGTTAAAAGTTTTCACACCGAAGACTTTCGTGATTTCAAGCAGTTGTCAAAAAATCTAAGAATATTTTTTATAAGATCCAGTGATTCAGGAAATAATGTAGAATGGACCGTGTGTGACCGACCGTAGAAGTGAATGTAAAAAGAAGATCCATGTCACTTGTTTTATAAAGTTAGCCACAAGGAAGTCATACGAATCTTTGTTACCACTTAAATGACATCAACTACAAACAATATGAACTAAAAAGATTGAATAAGGAACCAAACAAAATAAACAAAGAAAAGTATCAGGATTACACCGATTATAAGGCAGGAAGAACATAAACAGTTTTTTTAGATCTTTTGTACCTACACTACTAAATAAATTTTATCAATTTTTTTTCAGTTGTACCTCGTACTTAACAACATTATTTAGTTTAAATAAGTTTAAATAGCCTTTGTTCTTGTTTATATTTCCTAACAAAATGAACTTGTTAACACTTTTCTATAATATGCATAACAGATAGGGTGGTCCATTAGTTCGATAAAGACCAATATTTCGTCTATTTTAAACAATAGAAAAAATCATTGTATACAAAAGTTGTGCGGAAACCTGACGTGCATATTCTAAAAATATTATTTATTATACAGGATGGCCAAAAAGGGAGATACAATCCAAACCTAGGTTTTTTTAAATGGGACACCCTATATATTTTGATTTTCCGATTCCCCAGTTAATTTTAGTTATATTTTATCTAACATACTCTATACCTATTAGGTTCTTAGATATTTAGGGTTCTGTAGGAAAATCTTAATAGTTTGGACCCCTCGTATATTATGGAAAACAAGTGAATATAAATAATTTTCTATACAATAAATGATATAATATGATATGATATATAAAAAAAACTGCATATTTTAAAATTTTTAAATTGTTCCTACAATTATAAATATAATTTATGTAGCATACCCTTTACCTGAAATGGACGGTTTCAGAAATATTTACATTTATATTTTAAAATATTGGCTTATTACCTTTTTTACATAAAGTACCTACTAAAATATTATATTAGTATAATAATATATAAGGGTTTTTTCATTTGTATTGATTTCATATTTATATTAAATAAGGTAGTTTTTGTTACAAAAAATGACTGCTGATCTTCTGATAGATATTACAAACATTTAAATCTTTAAAACGTATTTTATTCTTGTGGGCATATCTCGAGTTTGGTTAAACATCTACCACACCTAAAGGCGTATCTACTTAATTTTTCTTTTTTCTATGTTTTAGAATGCACAAATAATTTTTTTTTGTTATAATTACAAAAAGCTGCTTTACAACTTTAATCACAAAAGAAATTGAATTTTTTAAAAATATAGTTTAGAGGACACTATCAATTTAGAATCTCAAAAATTCGCTTTCTTGAAAAATCAGTGAAAGTGAGATAAGCCCTTAGGTGAGTAGAACGACATGTAGCCGCTAATATAAGTGAAAAAACGGTTTTCAACTAAATTAATAAATAGAGTTGGCCTGTCGATCATAAGTAAAATTATAGGAAATTAACTGCCACAGTTTTAAAAGAAAAGTTAATATCAAAAGCCTTTGACCGTGTCTGGCACGAGGGGCTCCTAAGCAAACTGCGTTCTTATGGTATGCCCGGTCGATTTTGTTCATGGTTGTCTAGCTTCCTCAAGGACCGCTCTCTGCAAGTGGCGATTGACGGGTTTCTCTCAGACACCTTCACCATCAATGCTGGTGTTCCTCAAGGGTCCATATTATCTCCCACTCTCTTCTTACTGTACATTAACGACCTTCTAGCGAAAACAGAAAATCCATTATATTGCTTTGCTGACGACAGCACACTTATCTCATCTTTTACTTTGAAACCTCAAACATCGGCTACTGACGCACATCTTCGCAGACAACATGAGGTATCACGCCTCAATAAAGACCTGGAAGAAATTTTGTCTTGGGGTGACAGTAACCAAGTCGAATTTAACGCTCAAAAAACCCAGGCTGCAGTTTTCTCTAAGAAGGTCAACATTGCAGAACCTGATATCGTTATGGCAGGACACGCAATTCCACTGACTTCGTCTATTAATTTGCTGGGCGTCAACCTGGGAGGAAATATGTCTTGGCATAATCACGTAGTGGCAATCGCCAGGGCAGCTTCTCAGAAGCTCGGTATACTTTTCCGTACCAAAAAGTTGTATACACCTCAACAACTTTTGACACTCTATAAAGCCCAGATTCGACCATCACTGGAATACTGCTCTCATATCTGGAGTTCTGCGCCGAAGCATACCCTTCGGTTGTTGGATTCCATCCAAAGAAGAGCCGTTCGTCTAATCGGCGACCACGAGCTGACTAAGAACCTCGACAGCTTAGAACATCGAAGACAGGTTGGTGATTTGGCTCTCTTCTACAGATATTTTCATGGCAAGTGTTCGACAGATATTGCCCGCTCGATTCCACCTAGAGTAATGCATAGCAGAAACACACGACGAACCACTGCCGCCCATCCCTATGTGGTTCAACTTAGTACACCCCGAACATCATTGTTTCAGAACTCTTTCATTTGGAGGACGTCATCTTTGTGGAACGGCCTTTCTGAGACCGTGTTTCCAACCGAATATAACCTCCAACGATTCAAGAAAAACGTGAATCGCTTTCTTCGCACACGCACCGCTCCCAGAGCGCCTTAAAGGATTTCCTATAGTGCTTGTGCTCGATCATAAAAAAAAAAAAAAAAAAAAAAAAAAAAAAAAATCAACCACCCTAGATGTCGCTACTCGCTACATCACCCTTTTTGGCTTTCGCCTCTCTAAGTTCAAGGTAAACCGACCGTTTCCTTTCTTTATCACATCCTAGCCTCACTGATCGTCCAGGGATAGCTCTGATAAAACGAAAGGCTACAAAAAACTTTTCAAACTTTTTTATGAATTTTTAGTATTTTTATAAGTGAGTTTTATTTATAAATTATAAAAACAATAATTTTAATTATTCGGTAGTTAATGATCTTTGTATAAAGCCTGATTGTTCAATTGATCTAGGCAATTTTGAAATAAATCATTTAACATTAGCAACTAGTGAGTGTTGGGTTATTCGGCCTTTATAAATTAGCCGTATCAAATTTAAATAACCCATAATTGGATAAACAATTATTGCTGGACATTTGTTTCAGTTCAGACTTGTTATAACTATAAAGTGAAGGCCATTAACTGGGTTCAATTGCATACTGAACTTTTTCTTGCATACTAGGAGAGAGTAAAATGTAAACAAGAAATACTAGCAATAAGAGAACAGAATAAGAACATAATATTAAAAATTGAAATAAGTTTTATTTGCTTATTGACGTAGCTGTTTTGCGTTCAAATCAATTAATTAGCGCACATTAAAATTCCAATCTTTCAAAATAACTGCGATTTCTGAAATGGAGAGATTTTTGGTCAAGCGCATACTTTTTCTTCAAAAGAATTCCGTGGTCGTAATTTGTCATTTTGATAATATGTTTGGTAAGTTGGAAATGACACCCAAAGAATTTAATAAAAAAGTTTAAAATGTAATATCCCAAAATATTATACAAACACCGAGCAAAATTTAATGATTGTTTAAAGGATGATTAGTTTTAGGTCCTAAATTTAGAAACTAAAAACGATTTTCGTCTAAAACGCTTAGTTTTGGGATATCCCTTTTTAAAGTGCTATTTTCTTTAGGGTTAAGTCTCCATCGTAAAATTTTCCTTCTTCAAAGCAATTATTTACTCTATTTTGTCACACACAATGGTATTTAAACTTTTTCCATGTAAAAACTAAAATAAAAGGGCACCATTTTCAATAAAGATATTTAATTTTAAAACAGAGTTTATTATATAAACACTTTTACTAAATTTTGGTTCTACTGTATACACGAAAAAAAAAATATCTGTGTTTTAAATTTTCGTTATTTTTATCCACAACTAAAAAAAAAACATAAAAATGTATTTGTATAAATACACGCATATTCTCAGACCTATGTCATTACTAAAGCCCGGACGGCGGTAAAAAACTCCACAAAATTGTCTAAACATTGGATGTTTGCATCCAGTAGATATTTATATTGAAAACAATGTAAATAATTAAGCAGTCATATTCTTTAATCTAGCCCCCAAAAAAACGTAAGGCACGAAGTAGTAGACAAACGAATTTAGAGATTTGCGCCAATGGTTTACCATAGGAGAAACATTATTTTTGTCAATATTAAGTACATTAAAAGCAATTTAAAATACATTTTTTTATTATTAAATTATGTTATACTTTTCTATTGCAGAAATATTTAATTTAAACTTTGTTACAGCCATTTTCTGTAGTTAACCAAGGTATTAACAAAAGGTAGTAATTAACCGCTGGTGCAATTATCAAACATCTGGCTAGTGCCGAGGTAGGTGAGAAAAATCAGTGACGTCGCCAAACGGAAAAAAATTCGACATGCTTTAACAAGAGTAAAAGATGCGAGTCGTATTTAAATAGTAATTGATGACTTCCATTCGTGTTTTTTCAGTTTAGAAAGCGAGTTTAACTATTGACAATTGTGATTCATCGCTAATTTTTCCAATTTCTTGAACAATTCATACAATGACCGGGCTTTCGGAAGAGCACAAAACATTAATGGTTGAAGCGTATTTTCGAAACGGGATTAGAGTAAATGGTGAGTGGCAATACAATCCGGGTTTGTGCATGGACGATTTTCACGAACATTTTCCTAACGTTGGTTTTATTGCTGGGGATTTTTATCATTGCTTGAAAAGAACCGTGGCTGTGTTTAGGGAAACAGGTTCTATACAACACAAAAAAAGGAGCAGGAAGACCATCTGTAAGAAGAGAAGAACGTGTTGCAAACGTTCGTGAAATAATGCAAAATACGCCAATAAATTTTATAAGACGCCTGTTCCAAGAAGTGGGAAGATCTTATGGAACATGCAGGACTATTCTTAAGAAGCAGCTAAATTTATTTCCTTATAAAGTGCAAGTATTCCAAGAAATACAAGCCGCAGATTTTGAAAGATGCAGGAATTACTCTCAATGGTTTACCAAAAATTTATTGGAAATAAATGATTTATTACACAGTTACAGCACAGCGGCATAGAGACAATATTTTGAATCCATTTGTGGAGCAATTATTTGACGACGAACTTCGTTTTGGATATTTTCAACAGGACGGTGCAACCGCCCATACAGCCGCCGAAACTATCAACTACTTACGCAATTTTTTCGACGACAGATTGATCAGTTTTCGATCAGACATTGAATTCCCACCTAGATCACCTTGTTTAACGTTTATGGATTACTTCGTTTTTCCTCATTTAAAGAACACTATTTTTAAAACATCAATTGCAAATTTAGAACAATTACAAGAAAGGATTATCCAAGAATGTGGTAAAATTTCTCCAGAGATGCTGGTCAACACTTAATTGTATTGTATTTGTCTATCTATTTTATTACTCATTAGTTTGCTATATCATGTCAGAAAATGAATTTGACAAAATTTTAATCTAGATTTGGTTATATATGTCATCCCCATATCATTGTGATTTAAACCAAGCCCAACGTTTTTTAATCTAAGCCCCCTTTGATGCAAATAATTTTTGCTCGCACGGTATACTTAATGTTCTTATTACACATTTATTTCAGTTTAACTCATATTTTTACGCACGCCCTTGATTTCAATAAATACAAAAAATATCGAGGGAACGAGCTCGTTCCGAAATCCGGGCCTTAGATTACATCTCAAGCGAGCTGTTGTTATAATATAATGCACACGGTAGCTTGGCAATGTTGCCATAGTGCTTTCAAAATTTTATAATATATGAATGTCACAATGTTGGATTGCACGATAGTATTTAACAATAATTAACTAATCAAGCGAATTGGACTGTGACATAATGATATTGGCAAATATAATTTAATCACAATCAAAGTTGATTGATTAATAAATTAAGAGTTAAACTAACCGAACTACTTTAATTATGAGAAACTGCCAATGTCCTTTATGTCACAGGCAACGTTGCTGGTTAGTTAATTATTATTTAAAATCGGTGTGCAGACTGGCATTAGTAATTGAATAGAAATTGATTAAAATGGATGTAGGCCAGAAAAATTTAAAAATAAATTATTATAATATTTCTGCATGGTTATCCTGATTTTGTCGTTTTTTTGGCATTCTTATAATATAGTACATATTAATTAAATAAGTTCCACACTAAATCAGATGTAAACAAAAATACTGCCTCGACCAAAATTATAAGTGACAAGAAGGAAAGGAGTTGTTTTTCCATCAATAACGAAATTCTTTTCAGAATTTATGCAGTATGATGCATGTATACTACCAAAAAAGCTGAAAAAATTAGCGGTTGACCAAGCGAAAATTTTATTTATGAATAATACTACTTGTTATTCGGAACTACTCAACCATTCAAATGACAACACCATCGAATTTGAGAATAGTGAAAAAAAGACAGAAGAAAATGTTCCATTTTTAGACCCGTTTCGCCATATCATGGCTCATCAGAAATGATAGGATCTAACGATATAAAGGAAAGTGTGTACTACTTAAATGTTGTGAAGATCGCGATGAAATGAGAGGATAAAGCGAATGGCGACATCTAGCAGCGATTTTAGAGTATTTTAAAGCATATCAGCACCTCTAAAAAACTTAATAAAATTAAATCAAATGTTAAAAAAAATCACTTGTATAGTGTCACAATTGAAGACACAAGTGGATGAAGGGCCTATGAAGCAAAATAATTTTTTCGAGATATTTCAGTTTTAAGTTTATTTGAAAAGGAGAGTCGGTTGTACGCCGTATTTTAACAAATGAAACATTATATATATTTGTATTCAGCGTATTTTTATTGCTATCGCCTAGCGCTTTCGGCCCATTATAAGGCCATCATCAGGGCTTAGGTTCTAAAAGAAACACACAAAAAAGAGTAGAAACAGCTGGTATAAACTACGTGAGACTACTTACTCGTCAAATTATGTCCAGGAGACAAGAAACATATTAAGAAAAATTCGAAAATTTTTAAACAAATTTTCTGGTAGTGGTTTCCAATTGTAAACAACACCTGACTGACTGATATTTGCATTTGACACATGGACACAAAGTGGCGAGGGACATCTCAGATAAAAACGTAGTTAATATACACAAAATGACGAATAATATAAAACATAAAGGTGGTATAAAAACTTTAGATAAGTCATAATGAATAAAATTGTATAAAAAGGTAGGTAACTCCGTCAATTGTTTAAAATAAAAAGAAATTAATTTAATTTAAACAGGATTTTTAAATTATGATATCTGTATTCTGCAAAACCGCCCTATTGTTAATAAAATGGGAGGAGTCAAAAGTCCACAAGCGTAGGTTAAGGTAAACAATAAGATGCTTATCGCTGAAAGAGTCTAAAAATTGGATTTCGGTTGTTAGTTTCATTAAGTCTTAAATTCAGACATGAATCTGGATATTTAATTGAATGTCTATGGATTTCAAGGTCCTCGAGATAGTTCAACTCTCTGAAGTTTTTATGATCAAATTGATGTAAAATTTTGCTGTTAGAAGTTGGTGAGAAACTATGATTATTAAATTTGAGGTGTTGTCCAAATACAGACGTACCTGGTCGGTTGACATGTTCTTTAATTCTTGTTCCGAGTTTTCTTACGGTTTTTCCAATGTATAGAGCTGGGCAACTACCACATGATAATTTGTAAACTCCGCATTTTTCAAGATGTGAAACGCTTTCTTTATTTCTGACTAAATGAGATTGAAGATTGTTTTTTGTTTTAAAGGAGATTGTTGTATCTTTTACATTTTTATTAAGTACTTTGGCTATCTGAGTGGAAATTGGACCTTTGTAAGATAAAGAAATGTATTTTTTGTGTGAGTTATTTTGCGGAGGGTTAAATGCAGTTCGTTGATCTTTT
Source organism: Polydrusus pterygomalis (assembly GCA_963969555.1). NCBI lineage: Eukaryota > Metazoa > Arthropoda > Insecta > Coleoptera > Curculionidae > Polydrusus > Polydrusus pterygomalis. The sequence goes on along the minus strand of OZ018376.1, from coordinate 104,544,528 downwards.
TTTAATTGTATTTTATTTTTAGTCCTATCAACAATTTCATGTGAATAGCCGTTGTTAATTGCTATTTGTTTAATGGTATTCAATTCTTCGTCGAGGTCATTCTGTGACATAGGGACGTTAAGAGATCTGTTGATATAGCAGTTAAGGGCAGCCATTTTGTGATCAAAGGGGTGGTTTGAGTTAGAAGGATTCATGTGATCAGTTTGTGTATCTTTTCTGTATATTTTAAAATGTAATTTGCTGTTTGATTTGTGAATATTTAGGTCTAAGAAGTTGATATTGTTATTTTCTTCTATTTCAACTGTAAATTGAATGTGATTATGTAATGTGTTGAGATAATTGAGGATTTGATCAACATTGGATTTGTTACCGGGAACTATAGTAAAACAGTCGTCTACATACCGATGCCAAGTAAGGAGTTTTTTGTCTTCAATTAATTTAGATATATGTGCAACTTCCAGTTTATTAAGGAAAAAAGCTGCTAATAATGGAGACAGAGGGTTGCCGATTGCTAGGCCTGAAGGTTGTGAATAGAATTTGCCCTTAAAAACGAAGAAGTCTTGTGATAAACAGAATTTCAACATTGTCAAAATATTGGTTCTATCATCACGAGAAACGTTGTTTGATGATAATAACTCGGAGATTATAGGGATAGTCTCCGATTTAGGGATTGATGTGAAAAGGTTTGTCACATCGAATGAAACTAAGAGGGAGCCCTCTGGAACTATTAAATTTTCTAGTTTATTGATTAGTTGATGAGAATTTTTAACTGTATATTGAGGACAACCAATTGTTATTAAGTTAGTTAATAAATTATTTAGGAAACTGGATATATTGGCAGTAGGGGTATTGATGAAGCTGACAACTGGTCGGATGGGGATGCCTGTCTTGTGTATTTTTGGAAGCCCATATAGTCTGGGCATAGAAGAATTGCTAGGAACTAGTGATCTGAGGTTCTTTTTGTATTTGCAGAATAAGTCCTGGCACATATCAATATAAGTTTTTGTGGTTTTAATAAATTTGGGTAATGGGTTGTTGTCTAAAATTTTGAAGTTGTTATTGGTAAGAAATTCTTCAACCTTGTTGATGTAATCAATCTCACACATGACAACTATACAGTTACCCTTATCAGCTTTAGAAATCATTAGTCCTTCAGAGTTGAACTTATCTTTTAAACCTTTGATAGTTTTATTGTAGGTATTGGGTATTCTAGACTGATTATGTAAGTGTTTTTCTAAAAGAAGAAAACATTGTGTTTTAAGTATAGTTAAAAATTCTCATCAACTAATCAATAAACTAGAAAATTTAATAGTTCCAGAGGGCTCCCTCTTAGTTTCATTCGATGTGACAAACCTTTTCACATCAATCCCTAAATCGGAGACTATCCCTATAATCTCCGAGTTATTATCATCAAACAACGTTTCTCGTGATGATAGAACCAATATTTTGACAATGTTGAAATTCTGTTTATCACAAGACTTCTTCGTTTTTAAGGGCAAATTCTATTCACAACCTTCAGGCCTAGCAATGGGCAACCCTCTGTCTCCATTATTAGCAGATTTTTTCCTTAATAAACTGGAAGTTGCACATATATCTAAAGTAATTGAAGACAAAAAACTACTTACTTGGCATCGGTATATAGACGACTGTTTTACTATAGTTCCCGGTAACAAATCCAATGTTGATCAAATCCTCAATTATCTCAACACATTACATAATTACATTCAATTTACAGTTGAAATAGAAGAAAATAACAATATCAACTTCTTAGACCTAAATATTCACAAATCAAACAGCAAATTATATTTTAAAATATACAGAAAAGATACACAAACTCATCACATGATTCCTTCTAACTCAAACCACCCCTTTAATCACAAAATGGCTGCCCTTAACTGCTATATCAACAGATCTCTTAACGTCCCTATGTCACAGAATGACCTCGACGACGAATTGAATACCATTAAACAAATAGCAATTAACAACGGCTATTCACATGAAATTGTTGATAGGACTAAAAATAAAATACAATTAAAAAAAGATTAACGAACTGCATTTAACCCTCCGCAAAATAACTTACACAAAAAATACATTTCTTTATCTTACAAAGGTCCAATTTCCACTCAGATAGCCAAAGTACTTAATAAAAATGTAAAAGATACAACAATCTCCTTTAAAACAAAAAACAATCTTCAATCTCATTTAGTCAGAAATAAAGAAAGCGTTTCACATCTTGAAAAAAGCGGAGTTTACAAATTATCATGTGGTAGTTGCCCAGCTCTATACATTGGAAAAACCGTAAGAAAACTCGGAACAAGAATAAAAGAAAATGTCAACCGACCAGGTACGTCTGTATTTGGACAACACCTCAAATTTAATAATCATAGTTTCTCGCCAACTTCTAACAGCAAAACTTTTACATCAATTTGATCATAAAAACTTCAGAGAGTTGGACTATCTCGAGGACCTTGAAATCCATAGACATTCAATTAAATATCCAGATTCATGTCTGAATTTAAGACTTAATGAAACTAACAACCGAAATCCAATTTTTAGACTCTTTCAGCGATAAGCATCTTATTGTTTACCTTAACCTACGCTTGTGGACTTTTGACTCCTCCCATTTTATTAACAATAGGGCGGTTTTGCAGAATACAGATATCATAATTTAAAAATCCTGTTTAAATTAAATTAATTTCTTTTTATTTTAAACAATTGACGGAGTTACCTACCTTTTTATACAATTTTATTCATTATGACTTATCTAAAGTTTTTATACCACCTTTATGTTTTATATTATTCGTCATTTTATGTATATTAACTACGTTTTTATCTGAGATGTCCCTCGCCACTTTGTGTCCATGTGTCAAATGCAAATATCAGTCAGTCAGGTGTTGTTTACAATTGGAAACCACTACCAGAAAATTTGTTTAAAAATTTTCGAATTTTTCTTAATATGTTTCTTGTCTCCTGGACATAATTTGACGAGTAAGTAGTCTCACGTAGTTTATACCAGCTGTTTCTACTCTTTTTTGTGTGTTTCTTTTAGAACCTAAGCCCTGATGATGGCCTTATAATGGGCCGAAAGCGCTAGGCGATAGCAATAAAAATACGCTGAATACAAATATATATAATGTTTCATTTGTTAAGTTTATTGTTTGGCAGTTTTTTGGAGAGCGACATAGAAAAACCAAAATTCATTTATAAACGTTTATTTAACTGAATATTAAAACGGTAAAAACATAAATTAGTACTAGTCATTATTTTTTATAAAAATCAGAAAAAAAAAGTATATACACTATAACAACATACATTATTATTTGTAATGAAAAAAGTATAGATCATTTTGCTGTGTTAAAAGTTCCAACAATGACACTTCGATTTTAAATATCTATACTTAAAACAAGTATAGTTAGAAAAACTCTTACTTCTTGAGGTAGTCCCGGGAGGAGTATAAACTCTACAGTCATTTTGAATGACAAAGTCAGAAACGCTTGGCGGACACTCTTCTAAAGAATCATTTCGTCCATCTCGAATGGAAGAGGGGCTTATGTACATGTGTTTTTAGTACATTGGTCCTTTATCCGTATAAATAAAGTATTGTTCCCTTGTACTTGGGTCCTTTATCCACTGACAACTTCTTTATTTATTGATATATCGTAACGGAAGGCGTTTTGAACGAATTTTAGGTACATACACCCTTCATTTATGAAAAAATGTCATTTTTGAAAAAAGTGTTACATAGGCCCTTCATTTACTTGTGTCGCAATTACAAGAGTCAGGCCGGGCAGCGCTAAAACCTGTAGACCGTCGGTTAAGAAACCGAAACCAAAGAAGACAGAAGAAAATGTTACCTTTCATTTTGTCAAATCCATAATCCATCCTTAAATATGTTGCGTCATATCATGGCTCATCAGTAAGGCTAGGTTTTAACGAAATAAAGGAAAGAGACCGAATTCCTTCATATTCCGGCATTTAGGAGGTCGCTTGTTTATGTGTTTTTAATTCGTCTTATACATTGTGACCAGTAAAGTCCGCATCATATGGGATATTTTTTATTAATGGCTTTATTCGAAATTTAAATTTGGCATCAAGTTCTGCTTCGATCAAGATGAAAATTAAGCAAAAAAATAGTAGTCAGGTGATTTGCATTATCTGTCGAATTTTAATTTTTTCCAAAAAATAATTCGAAGGTGGGATTTTTTCTGCAAATATCGAAAAAAGTTATTAGAAAAAGTTTTTTAAATGCAGTTTCTAGCCTACATGCAAAATTTTAACTGCATAAGATAATTTTGATTTTTTACCCACAACTAAAATTTATTTTCCACTTAATGAACACTTTACTGATGACCCTGTGTTCTTTTTTTCCTAATATTAAGGTGTATTACTTTCAGACACAAACTACGTATTCAAAAATACTTATTTTATGAAGTAACCTTAACAGGATCAAAAACAAATGCGACCACATTAAATATGGCGAACATGTATCTGAATTAAATCATTGTCAAAACTAAGAAGTTTTATGTAGGTTGCGTTGAGTCTTATTTTGTAAAAGTGGTGCAATTTACAAAATATGGGTAAAAAATCAAAATTATCTTATGCAGCTAAAATTTTGCATGTGTGCTAAAAACTGCATTTAAAAAAACTTTTTCTTATAACTTTTTTCGATACTTTCAGAAATAACCCTACTGTTGAATTATTTTTTGGAAAAAATTAAAATTTGACAGATAATGCGAATCACGTGACTACTAATATTGTGCTTAATTTTCATCTTGATCGAAGCAGAACTTGATGCCAAAGTCAAATTTCGAATAAAGTTATTAATAAAAAAATCCCATATATGCGGACTTTAATGGTCACACTGTATTGTCGAATATAGATTAGTATCCTTAAGGCAATATGACTCAGTAAAAAATTCATTGCCATGTAAACACTTAAGGTGCCAAAACTTAGCAGAAAAAAAGTGGAATAAATAAAATAGTACGTAGAACAAGACATTTTAGTATAAAAAAAGGAATCGATATAAGAAGGTTTATAAACATAATCGATTGTAATTGGTTGGATTAAAGGGTTCCATTTTGAATTATACACAGTAGTACATCCAGAAAAATCCCCTTTTTGACAAGTTTAAAATATAGTTCCTGACGCTTCTTCCACTGTGTTACAAAGCACTATAAAAACTCGAAAAAGCACCTACGAGAGGGAATTGTAGAAAGTATTCAAGTGAAAGGGAACCTCTGCCCGTTTAGTTACTTAAAGTTTTAGTACTTATATATGAGTGAAAGTTTGAAAGGTACGAACTGCCACAGAACCAGTATACTTTGCCACCATTGAGTAAGTGTTTTTTGTACATTAGTTTATTACATATTTATGAGTAAATTGTATAATTCTCTTTTGGCCAGACTTGACTATAAAGTGGAAATTGTCTCACTTGACGTACTTGGAATCAACCAGCTTAAGAAAACACCTCTTTTCTACAGAAAAGTCACTAGGAAACTTTTTGTTAAACTCTTATTTGGATTGTTTTGTTACTTCGTAACATTCTGTTTTTAGTTCACGATTAATAATTGCTCTGCCTTTGCTACTCAATACACTTGTTAAAATTCTTTGATCTTTCAGTGAAGAAGTAGAGCGCAACCTTAAGTCAGTAAAGACGCTTAAAATAATTAAATATTTATTATCAAACCATCTTAGCTACACAACTTAGTCAACTACATTTTGTTGCCGGACAGTAGTGATTATACAAACATTATTATGTATTGGAACTATTGATTCATTGAAACATAGATTTTTTTTTAACTACATTTCATTTTATGTTTCTTAGTACTTTTGAATTTAATAATGTATTTTTTAATTTAATCTGAAATAAAGAGAATTTAAAATTCAAAATTTAAATGTCAGTTAAGTCACATTTACAGTGCCTGTTAAGTTATTTTTTTTAATCTCTATAACCTGACATTAGATTTTTAAGTAGGAAAAATTGTGAAAAGGTAATTTAAAAAAAAATTATTGCCGTGATTGTCATTGGACCATTGCCATGAGGTCCTATAAGTACGAGCGCGAGCCTAATGCTAGTGGCACGCCCTTGGAATAGTATCTGAGGCGGAACGCCACTCCCTCCTTCTTAGTAAAAACCTATGCATAAAATTTACCTAAATGATTTTAAAGAACTTTTTAGAAACTGTCGGCAATACAAAAGTGTTTTTTTTATTCTGTGGTACATGTACCACTGGTGGTACAATGACATATTGTGATTTGCGGTGGTATGCAAAAACAGACCTTTAATCAGCACCACAAAAAAAAAATACAAAAAAAGAAAACTCGACAAACTATGTAAATACATCGAAAACCCCAAAATATGGGAGCATTAGCAACACTGCCCGCCATGCCGGCAACACTGATTGTGCAATCGCGGAATATTGCTTCAGTATTTTTTGTTTGACCTGATGAGTGATTACACACAAGTGACACGTAGAAGGTGTAGAAATTTGTTCTGTTCAAGAAACAATTGATTTACCATGTACTTCAAGGTAACAAAAGTTGATTTAAACTTAAATCGCAAAAAACAAAAAACAGTTACGAGACGATTAGTTTCAAATTATATAAAAATGGAATTATTTTTTATTGACGTACAGGAAGAACCAAGCTAGCAATGTGTAATATGTTTTGAGATCTTTTCAAATCATTCAATGAAGCCGTCTTTGCTGCAGCGCCATTTTAATTTGAAGCACAAAAACCTACCAGAAAAACCGCTAGATTTTTTTAAAACAAAAGAAGTAGAACTTAAAGGTGGACAGAAGAAAATATCTGCGTTTTCTACAAGCAACAAGAATGCTGTTAAAGTTTCTTTTTTGGCCAGTTTAAGAATAGCTAAGTGTGAAAAACCCAATACAATTGGGGAAAAACTTATTTCACCAAATGCCAAAGACATCGTAAATTGTGTTTTGGGGGAAAAGGCAGCCAAGTCCAGTTAGTCGTAGGATACTTGTAATGGCCAATGATGTTAAAGAAACAGTCATAGAACATTTATAAAGTCAAGTATTTTTTTTGCCTTGCAAATGGACAAAAATACAGATGTAATAAATTTTGCCCAGTTTGCTACAACAACATCAGTGAAAATATTTAATAGAGTGATTGATTTTATTACAAACATGCTTTGGATTGGCTGAAGTGCGTAGGTATATATTCAGACGGTGCACGTGCAATGACCGGAAAACATGGGGACGTTGTAACAAGAATGAAAGCAGTGGCACCCGAATGTGTTTTTATTTACTGTAGCATACACAGACACGCTTTGGCAGCTAAGGAAATTAATTAAGACAGATCTTCAGTGACGCTGCAAAAGTAGTTAATTTTTATTTTCAAGAGCTTTGAATTCAAGACTCTTTCGACTCTTGTCTTCCGAAATGGAAAGTATTCACGACAGTTTGCTTCTACATACATAGAGTTGGGTGGCTATTAAGAGGAAAAGTGCTACCCCAGTTATTTGAGCTTCGTTCGAAAGTCCAAATATTTCTAGCTAAATAAAATCATGAGCTATAAGACAAGTTTACTGATGAAATTTGGAATTGAATGGATACGTAATCCCTTTCTTGTTGGGTCGCCGGCCCCAACCTGGTTACATCAGTTTCACAGTTTACAAAAGTTTGTAAATATCTATGTATGAAACCTAAAAATATAGTTAAAAAAATGTTTATTGTTGTTGAATTTTATTTTATCCCTTGGTTAAAATTTCAGCATATGCAATTAAATAAAGCTAGGTAAGCTTGATAGGCAAATGTCTATAACTAATAAAATTAGTTAGGTGGTACCTAAAATTATAAGAAGGATTTTCTGGTACATCACTCAAAACTGTTAAGAACCGCTTACTAACTAGTATAGAATTATTTAAAAATCATTACGAATTAAATTATAACAGTTTAGTATTTTATTTTGTGTATGTTGTTTTTAATGAGTAAATTTTTCCCTTGTCTCCGGTAAATTCTAATTGACGCAGGAAGAAAATAATATTTACTCGTACAGCAAAAATACTGTATTAGGATACACCAATTAACCTTAAAAACTGAACAAACCAGCATTTATAAAATTTTCCTTTGTCAGCCGGTTCTTTTCAGATCAATTTTTCTTCCACATTATTGGCGAATTTTACTTTCACGTGTCCTAAATTGGGCTGGAAATATCAAAATGCCTTTCACATAAAAGATATATTTTTTTTTCGTTGTTGTCACCTGCCATTAGCTCGTTTTGTTGTGCTAACAATCGTTCAAAGGAAACGTCTCCCTACGTCATACTTACGGTTTATAATAGGCTGACTTAATGGTACATTTTATCACAAAGTTATGTGGAAATACATGAATATTATCTGAGTATCTAAAAAAATTTGTTTTTCCAGGACACATTTATTTTTGATAAGCTACTTACTTGTAAAGTAATACTTGTTTTTCCAAGGACATCAGCTTTATTGAACCTGAAACAAAAATAATACCTATAAATATAGAATTTTAAAATTACTAGACTGTTTCTGTTTGTATTTTCTTTTCTTTTTCTTTTAATCCCATGAGATTAAAAAATGATACCTGTTTGTAACGGTGTTCACAATAATATCTTTAATTTATCAAAGATGTAAGTGTATGTTCTGTTAGATTATGTTAGAAAAAAATGGGATTTGTCATTCTCCCAAACAAATCAATTATATAATGGTTTTATCGGTTACTGTTGAAACCTAAGAAATAATCCTATTGTTTCAAAGCTCTGAGGAAGGAGATATATTTTCCGAAACGTCGGCAAATTAAAATTTGGGTTTAATTTACTCCCTAAGATCCTTAAACCATCTACAGAACCAAATTTATTGGATCATTAACAATTTTATTTTATAATTGGCAAGTATGTAAAAAATTGAAAAATAAACTTTTTTTTTATGTTTTTTATTATTTTGGAAAAACTTTTTTATTCCAATTTTTAAAACCATTCAATACAAAACAATATATAAATTTGATATCCAAACAAGGCAGCGAATACCATAATATACAAAACAAACTACCTGATATAACCTTTAAATAGGTACCCATATAACATATTATCTTTAAAAAGAAATATATTTCCTGCTATCTTATATTATTTCTATCTCTTTCAATAAAAATGCCATTTATCTCCTAACTTTGTTCATGAAAATAATTCCATAAAATATAGAATAATAGATAATCATCACTATTCAAAAATATAGCTATGTATTTCATTACAGATCGTTAAAAACACTCACACAACCTTTCCATGGACTTTGCGTTTATAAACACCTTAGGGGTAGAATTTATTAAAATAGGTCAAGAAAGTCCTTTAAAAAATATTTTTTCCAATATAAACTTTTATAACCCCTTTTTATCTTTCTAGGGGCCATTTAAAAAAAAAAATAAGAAATAAATTTCTTATTGTATTATTGTCTAGTAATTATGATAACTTTAAAAAAAATTCGACAAATAATATTATGTTTTGAATAGAAACTTTTATACCCCTTTTCATCCCTTTAGGAGAAAAATAAGAAATATGTGTCAATAAGTTGGTTTTTAATATAAGAAGGTCCACTCGTCAACACAATATTGTGCGTGAAGCCGAGCAAGTGAACCTCCCAAGTGTTGGATATCGGTAAATACTCCAAAGTTTTTAAGCTTGCTGAGACTATCGTATTTTCTTAAACTAAAAATAAATTTTACAGGTATTTTGAAGGTTTTGAATTCTATTTTTTTTAATGACATCAATGCAGGGAAAGAAAACCACATTGGCATATTTAAGTATTGAAAGAATCAGGGATTCACAAAGCTGTTTCCTAAAATTAAAATTCAAAATACGTTTGTTAGCATAATAGTAGGGGAGCCCAACAGGGGATTTTGGGATTTACTCAAGCGCTGCAGATTAACATATGGGGGATACCTTGCACCCTGTTGAGTACCTCTGCCATGTCTAAGCCCTCTATATAGTGCCGCGCGTGTACGGCATCTGATCAGAATAGTAAAAAAAAATCGATAGCTGGATTTACTCGAGCACGTCAGATTAAGGTGTGGTGGGTTAATTACATGCTAAAGTCTAAAGCAATATTCTGACGCTTTGAGCTTAACGTAAGGGAGTGGGAGGGTCAGAAACTTGCAAAAAAAAAACGTCACACGCGCGGTCAATTTTTTTTTATTTTGAAGGAAATAATTCAAGGATAACGGGAAAAATATAATCTGCCGATTACCACAAGCCGAAGTAACAAAAATTGTCAATAAAGTTTATTAGCGCGTGCAGCTGCAGTGAAGCACTCTGCGCCTCAATGTCTCTTTCTTTATCACTCACTCTCTCGCACCGTCCCCACACTACTTTCCGTCAGTCATCACGCCATTACAGGCTGATCACAGCATTCGTGGGATTATATGTACAGAGTTATTACTTTACATTTTAGTGTGTCCCACTTTTAAAAGCCTGTAACTTTTTGGTTTTTTGAGTTAGCGCGTTCACTCAAAAAGTAGGATGTAGAACTTTTGGCCAAGTATTTATGGGTTTTGTCAAAAATGACAATAGGTGTCACATGTCACATTTAAAAAAAATCATGAAATTTTTTTTTAAAACGGTCAGATTAACAAAGTTCTTCAAAATAATCGTCAAATTATGAATTAGCACGACCAGGACACCAAGCTGAACCGTCTGTATGAAAATCTGACGCGCTCGAGTATGTCAAAATAGCTTTTTTTTTTGCATTTTCGAAAAGTCGCCACGAGCTTGCGTCACATCCGAATCGTCAGTCTATTGAATGGGAGCTTCCTTAGGGATCCCTTAACATCCCCTCTGAATATATGACACGCTCGAGTAAATTTTTTTTCCCCATTTTTAACCCTTCCGTACCGCCGCCCCCACCATAAAAACCGGCAGATTAATGTACGTCCGTCATGAGAGTCACGTGGGGCATATACACTATTAATATCTGACGCGCTCGAGTATATCCATGTGACTATTTTTTTTTACATTTTTGAAAGCCTGTAGTAACTCCCCCCACCGGCGAAAGGGTACACATGATATGACATTTTTTCCTTTCTATCATCCAAATCTTCATGATCCAATAGGTCCCCACGACGCTCGAGTAAATCCCCATTTAGCATCGTGGGCTCCCCTACTATAATATGCTTATATTATAAGAATTTTAAGGTAAAGTATGATTTTTTTAACCCTTTCCGTACGGCTGATGAATATATTCGGCAGGGGGCTTCGTGGCAAGTAGACGACTGCCGAATATATTCGTCATGTGCTCACTTCCCTTTCAAGCGTCTGACGATTTGAATAAGGCACATATAAAATTTTGACTTGGCGTACAGACTGGGCCAAACCGTTTCATTCACTTTTGCTTGCCGGATGAACGGCTGCCTAAAATATCCGTCACTGACGAATATTTTCGGCAGCCGGCAACGTGGTAAGTCGACGGTTGGCATTTCGTTTACGTTGGTTTTTAGCGCCAGTTAGCGTTAAGATGTCGGGAAAAAAAGCGAAAAGATTCAAAATACATGTGCAAGGATTGTAATGTCGGTTTATGTATATCCCCATGTTTTAGAATATACCATAATGAGGCCACGTAACTCTTTTTATAATGCAGATAGAGTATTATATGGAGTACTTTTGCTTTTGTTTTTTGTACTTATTAGAAGTTTTGAAATATTGTTTTGGATAGTGCCGAATAGATCCGTCAGCCGTCTGTCAGCCACTGCAAATTCTCCTGTCTGTACAGCACGAAACCTCGAGATGGCTGCCGTATGGAAAGGGTTTTAAATAGGTTTGAAACGTTCTCTAAATCGTACTTATTGTCCATTGCCAAGCCGAGGTTTTTGAGTTGATTTGTATATGAAATTGCAGTCAGACAAAGTATGTCTTTATTTAATCAATTTTGGGGTCAGATGTTGCGAAGATCAGATACACTGTTTTTGAGAGATTAAGTTTTAACTTATGTGACTTAAAAAATTCTACTATATTATTCAAGTTCGGGTTAATGTTTTCTTATGCCTCATGTAATTGATCTATATCAAATTCTCAAAATAACAAACCCTTAACCTTTGCAGAATCCAAGACAAGAAAAAGAAGCGGTCGTATATATTATAAACAATAAGGGTGTGTGGTGAAGTGGAGAATCCTGTGGGACTCCAGAGGAAACACTATTTGGTTGTGAGATAATATTCGCTATTGCTACCTGCTGCATTATACCTTTAAAATATGACTTAAAGAAATTTAAAACGATATCATCACAACCGATATACTTTAATTTTGCCAGCATCAGCGCGTAAGGACAGTCCTCTAAAAATGTCATCTCTCAAAAGCCCGATTGATGCTCATATAAAATTCATCAATATTTATGCTTTTTTACAAAATCGTTAAGTTATTTATAAATAATTTTTTCTTAGATTTTTGACATGATCGAAAGGATGCTGATCGGTCTGAGTTCTAATAAACTAGTAGGATGATTTTTTTTGGATTTGCAGTCTTCCAAGCATCAGGAAGTATCCCCGCTCCAAGCAGCTATATATTAATGATTTAGTATATAACTCTGTATTAGTAAGTTCTTCTGACATATTTAGATAAATGTTGCTTTTACATTATTGATGCCGAAAGTCTATGTTTGACTATAAAAACATTTCACCTTTTTTCTGCAAATCCAGTTCGAGTATTTTAGACAGGATTCTAATAGTAATTGGTTGATTACTCCAATACGCTGATTTGCACACACTACAATTTTTTACATCATAGGCAGTTAGGCACAACATTTTTCTCCACAAACTGAACCATAATTTAAGTAAAACAAAGATCTATAACTATTGCTTTACATCAAATTTCACAGAAAATACTATATCACGACTCTCTTATCAGATGAATAATTGTTTTAACTGTTCTTCAAAACACGTACTAGCTTATTTTAATAGAGTAAGCACAGTACCAATTGTAAGCAATTTAGCTTAAAATTATAGACAGTTATAGTAATACAGTACCCTTTAAAATACGAAACACGAATATTATTATTTTATCAAAGAAACTTATACCGTGCGAGCAAAAATTATTTGCATCAAAGAGGGCCTTGCATCTAAGGACGTAATGCTTAGCCGTAGAGCTTAATACCTGTTGGGTGTCAGTAGCTACCTGAATTAACAATCAATCAGTTATTCCGTAATCTTTGACAGTCGTTACAAGTAATTTGATTCATCGCTAATTTTTCCAATTTCTTGAACAATTCACACAATGGGCTTTACGGAACAGCACAAAACATTCATGGTTGAAGCGTATTTTCGAAACGGGGTTAGAGTAAATGATGAGTGGTAATACAATCCGGGTTTGTGCATGGACGATTTTCACGAACATTTTCCTAACGTTGCTTTTATTGCTGGGGATTTTTATCATTGCCTGAAAAGAACCGTGGCTGTGTTTAGGGAAACAGGTTCTATACAACACAAAAAAAGGAGCAGGTAGACTATCTGTAAGAACAGAAGAACTTGTTGCAAACGTTCGTAAAATAATGCAAAATACGCCAACAAATTGTATAACACGCCTGTCCCAAGAAGTGGGAAGATCTTATGGAACATGCAGAACTATTCTTAAAAAGCAGCTAAATTTATTTCCTTATAAAGTGCAAGTCTTCCAAGAAATACAAGCCGCAGATGTTGACAGACGCAGGAATTACTCTCAATGGTTTACCCAAAATTTATTGGAAAGAAATGATTTATTAGACCTGACATTTTTTTCGGATGAAGCCTGGTTCCACCTCTCCGGTTATGTGAATTCTCAGAATACACGCATGTGGAGTAGTGAAAATCCCAATTTTTCTGTAGAGTCCACATTGCACCCACAAAAAATTGGTGTCTGGTTAGCTGTTTCCCGAAGAAGAATTGTTGGTCCTATTTTTTTCCATGACACAGTTAGAGCACAGCGGTATATAGACAATATTTTGAATCCATTTGTGGAGCAATTACTTGACGACGAACTACGTTTTGGATATTTTCAACAGGACGGTGCAACCGCCCATACAACCGCCGAAACTATTAACTACTTACGCAATTTTTTCTACGACAGATTGATCAGTTTTCAATCAGACATTGAATTCCCACCGTGTTTAACGGTTATGGATTACTTCGTTTTTCCTTATTTAAAGAACACTATTCTTAAAACACCAGTTGCAAATTTAGAACAATTCCCAGTAAACCAAAGCGGGCGGTAAAAGTTCGGCCGCCTTCCGGCACTGACGGGAAATCGACGGCTCTTGTTGCCGATTACTGGCCGCTTCTGGCTATCGCGTTACCTTCCATGTGTCGAACTACCACGGCTCATAGTCTACCACCCGATGGTGGTAGTAGCGCAGCACATGAGAAACGGACCTTATCTTTCGAATCGGACACGGTTAGAAGATATCTCGCCGGTTGTGACAAAAGAGTCGACGTGCCGTGTACCACCCGCGCGCGGGTAGCTGACTACTACGTTCCTCGTTTTACTTGTTGGCCACGGCTAATCGCAAGCCAGCCGCGTATTTTTGAAATTCGCGCCGTTCTGCTTCTGCGAAAGAACTGACACTTGACAGGTGAATGACGGTAGACAGAACGTTAAAATTATTTTTCCACGAGCTCGAGGCGTTCCTTTATTATTATAAAAGCTACATTTCTCAAGAAGATTCAGTGCCTGTAGGCAGAATACAAGATTCATCATTAGACGAACTTACTGATTTTCAAGATAAAAAGACACCCCTCAGACAGATGATTCAGTACCAGAGAACAAAACTATAAGTGAGTTTAACTTTCATACCTATATAATTTTATTGTAATTTTTTTTATACCTCTGTTACTCTCATAATATGTTAAGTTGAAAGTGTTAAAATAAAAAAAAAATAGTGCATGCTTGGCTATTTTTTGTATGCAGTATTTTATAGTATATAAACTTAACCAAACCAAATGGGTTTTAGGTGCTGTACGAAGAAATCCAATAACGTCCAATGCAACAAATTCAGATATTGTTCTGACCATTAGAAACTGGATAAAAATGCTTCCGACAGGGAAGGCGGGCGGATGAGTCGCAAAAAAATAATAATAAAAAGCTATGTGTAAATAATTCAGAATAACGTCTTATATTTGCAGGGTTTGTTAAACAATAAAACTGTTGTTTTCTACTTTACGGGTGAGTTTTAATGGTAAGACTTCCCTATAACCATGCGTGGTCCCTCGCTGGTATTTAAATGAATTGCCAGCGACCAGTGTTGCCAACTGTTGAACATTGGATTTTACCAAAAGGACATTGAAATGTTACCAGAATTTTACCAAATCATAAAAAAAATATTTTTTTTATCATCATATTTTTGATTCTTTTTAAACCATAAATAGTTTAAAAAAACCTTTTGTTTTGGGCGTAGGCGTAAATAATACAAATATACCTCTATTATAGGGAATCCAACAATCTATCAAAATCAACATTTTTGCGCCCTGGGAGGTTGGAGTGCCAATAACATCACCTTTTTGTTGTGTTATAACAAAAAAGAGGTTATATTGGCACTCCGAGATCACCACCTAGGGCGTACTAGAAATTTTGGGTTTGACAGATCGTTGGATTCCGTAATACTAGATTTAAACTTTTTAGATTTTTATTTTGAAATATTCAAATCTACAACAGATACAACAGAGAAACGAAAATAAACACATATAAATAATTAAAAAACGGTAAAAATTTCGGTCCGATTTTACCAGAAACGTCAAACGATTTTACCAGAACTTTTACTAGGTAAAACTTTGCAAAACTACGTTACCAGATGACCTTTTGATTTTACCAGATCTGGTACAAAATTTACCGAGATGGCAACACTGCCAGCGACCGTCCGCGGTCTCGTCGAGATGCCGCGCGCTAACATCTGTTCAGCCCGCGGCTCAGTGGTAAAAAGTAGCGGCTGTACCGCACAACCAGGTTCGTTATGTAGCTATTAATCCGCCCGGCGGCCGAGCGGTCATGCCCTACCTCCACGCCGCCGATATTGTAGCTGGCGGCCCGACAACGACGTTTTGGCAATGCGCCTTCTGTCCACCTCCGGAGCTTTCATGTCGTGTTTACTGGGTTACAAGAATGGATTATCCAAGATGTAACATTTCTTCAGAGATGTTGGTCGACACTTTTGAAAATATGAAGAGACGTGTGAATTTATTCTTGGAGCATGGCGGTGGCCAATTTCAGCAATTTATGTAATTATTTTTCTTTTTCTTTCTGTATATTTTTACTTTGTTAATTTTGTAAACAACAAAAATAAATTTGTATTTGTCTACTTATTTTATTACCTAATCATTAGTTAGGCATATCATGTCATATTATGAATTTGACAAAATATTAACCTAGATTTGGTTAGATATATCGTCGCCCCATATCGTTGTGATCTAAACCAAGCCCTACGTTTTTTAATCCAAGCCCTCTTTGATGCAAATCATTTTTGCTCGCACGGTATAGTGTGTATCAGTCAAATGGAATAAATTCGATAATAAATACATGGGGGCGTGTCCGAAAAACGATGGGACAGGTTATGTCAAAAATATTATAGGTATACAAAACTAAACCCCTCGACTTAGCTGACTTAAGAAGACAAATAACGCTTGCGATTAGATCGGTCACGCCTAAGATGTTCAGTAACATTAGAAGAAATTTCTATTTAAGATTAGGATGTTGCCAAGACATTCGCGGCGAGCATTTTCAACATGTTCTTCATTAATGTTTTTTTTGTTTTTTTACATTATTAAGAAACAAACAGTATTACTTATTAGTTTTTGAGTGTTTGTTAATTTTTGCAATAAATCTGAAAACACTCGATATTTCCGAAACAGTTGAAGATAGGTATAGGATATTGTACATGAAATATGTCTAGAATTTTCTGAAGAATCCCAAAATTGAATAATATACAGGATATTGTATTTAAAATAAGAAAATTAGTATTAGCCACAATTTCATGACACACCCTGTATAAAAAGATTTTATTGAAAAAAATGCCCAACTAAAAATACCAATCGACGTATCCGAGCGTTTTTTTGGACACGGCCCCATGTAATTATTATCACACTATATACAAATTTTTAGACTTCCGCCCGTTGTAGTATAGATGAATGACACTGCATCATGGAGAAATGTATTTTAAAATTTTTAAAAAAATCATGCAATTATTTGCATAGATTTTTCTATTTTAAAATACGTTGTAAATGTCTTCACCTTTTAAATATAATTTATACAAACGGGTCTAAGGGAGCACAGTCATTATTTATAACATTCCACATTCAGGGTAGCATGACGAATAGGATGGAGAGGAATAAAAGAAAAATCAAAACATCCGGTGGGGATGTTGCGAACTATACGGTGAATTAATCAGGAAGGCGGATATCATTAATAATCCAGTGCCGCATGCTGTGAACCACACCTTATCGCCAAACATTGACATCCAGTTTCAATCTACAATTCATTCGTAAATAAAACTGGTTTTCATTTTCTGTTTTGGTTTCGTAAAGAGTATTTAACGAACTTGTGATATAGGGATTATATTATACATATTTACGGGTATGCCGGGAAATTTAATTTTAATTAAATCCCATTTTTTACAGTATATTTTTCTACAACCCTTACTTACACTAATTATTTTAAATGATTTAATTTTTAGATGATGTTCAAGTACAGAAGAAAGACTCATAGGCAAAGTTGTTCAACAGAAAGTATGCAAATGCTGTAGTAAGTGGTAATATGGATTACCATCGCGCATCTATTTTCTTTTCTGTTCCACAGACTACCTAAATAGTCAATACTACAATAGGATTGTTGCCTTATTTTGAGTTCTTTAAAATTTATAGTTTCTTTTATATGACATTTTAAGGCTTAAGTACCCCGTTTTTCCCGTCGGTCCCCTAACACTTTTAATGTGACCCCACAGGAAAATATCGTTTGGTAAAAGATCAGGAGTTCTACAATACGGAGGTTAAATTTTATTAGGATTAAATATTTTTTCTAATTTGGAGAAAGTTCTTAAAATTTTCTTTTCCCAAATTTTGTACCAAAAAAAAGATTCAATAATCCGATGTCTACATATTCCCGCCCAAACATTTACCTTTTAAGGGTATTAAGTCATTGTTTGTACAAATCTGTGTTGATTTTCTGTACTCCGATTCTGAATATTTGTTTCATTGTTTAATCTGAAGGTGCATTCGTCGGTAAAACAAGTCTTGCGTGAACATTCCCTTCCGTTATTTACTCTCTTCAGAATTTCAAAACAGAAGTTTGCATTTCGTATTTTATCACTTTCCCATAATTCCTGATTTTCTGATATTTCTACTTAGGTAATTTGCGCAGTGCTGTGGAGTGATGCTTCTCTGCAGTTTTGCCAAAAAGTCTGGTGCTAATTTCATTACTTTCTTCTACATGATTCTAAATATGCAATATTTTGTTGTGCTCTAACATCGAGTACATAATTATTTTGCTTTAAGCAGTTGCACTTATTAATCACAGTACCTTTACTGGCAACATTACAAATAATATTCACTTATAATCTCCCTAGCAGCAGAATTATCGGGAATTAATTCTGCTGCGTGGGAGATTCTATTCTGAGTGACGTTTGCCATAAAAAATAAAGCACTTCATTTTTGACAGAAAAATTATCACTTATTAATTTTATTAGGTTAATAGGCTATAGACTATCGCGATAGTCTCCCGTCGCTATAAGCAACGCAAACAAAAAGGAGCCTTCTAATTGGTTGAAAATAAATTTATGAAATTTTCAGGATTATTCTTTTGATTAAAATGGAAACATCGCAGAGAAGATTTCGGATACCCTCCGAGAACTATTTTCCATGTTCGCCTCATCACATCATTGTTATTTTATCTTAAACTAGCGTGTACCCGGCCTGCGTTGCAATGCCAGGCATTATACTCCTCTGAGATAATAATAAGGCGAGTTCACCATCACGTCAAGATTTATAAATACAAACCCGAACAAACCTCTAAATTTATCAGCGTTTCTCTACAATATTATGCATGTATTATACATAAAAACCTTCCTCTTGAATCACTCTATCTATTTAAAAAACCGCTTCAAAATCCGTTGCGTAGTTTTAAAGATTAGGACACATATAGCTGGGGACAGACGCGACAGCGACTTTGTTTTATACTAGGTTAAGATACTGTAAAACATGTTAAAACTAATAAAAAAGACCGTGTGATAGCTAATAAAATGTGGTATTTGAGTTTACCATATAAGGGCCTTCAAGTGCACCACCCGGTATATCGTCAGTGATGTTACAATACCTCCTTTAATAACTTGCAAAAATTACAGTGCTGTCGAGTTCCTTCGTAATAACAATACCTCCTATCTGCGAAATATAGGACTAATACCGCCTATTTCTTGCTTTTCCATGCAATATATTTGCATTAATCTAAGATTGTCAGAATAATAAAAACATTTTTATCGTTTCCTGTAAAATCATGTCTAAGAGAGATAGGAGGTATTGTCACATCACTGAGGATATGCTAAATAAAAATAACTTTTGATTGTGATAATATTAAACACAAAGTTAGGTTCATTTTACGCTTTCATGAGACATAAAATAATGATCGAATACCGAGCACTATTTAAGAACGAATATTAACATTGGAATTAAACACCTTGTGATTGGTCAGTGTTATATCATAACAAGGATCGATATGAAATTCTATCATTTCAATTAACTAGAGTCCAACACAATCAGTTCAAACACAAGCAAGAAGTTAATTGAAAAAAAAAATCCAGACAAAATCGCTTTACCAACAACAAAAATACTTACATAGTCATAATTTTGATGACATAAAAAAATCAGATCGCGACGTGCCTTTTACCAACACTTTCGCTTATTAGTAGTCGGTAAATACTGTGCGAGCAAAAATTATTTGAATCAAAGAGGGCCTTGCATCTAAGGACGTAATGCTTAGCTGTAGAGCTTAATACCTGTTGGGTGTCAGTAACTACCTGAATTAACAATTAATCAGTTATTCCGTCATCTTTGACAGTTGTTACAAGTAATTTGATTCATCGCTAATTTTTCCAATTTCTTGAACAATTCACACAATGGGCTTTACCGAACAGCACAAAACATTTATGGTTAAAGCGTATTTTTGAAACGGGGTTAGAGTAAATGGTGAGTGGCAATACAATCCGGGTTGGTGCATGGACGATTTTCACGAACATTTTTCTAACGTTGCTTTTATTGCTGGGGATTTTCATCATTGCCTAAAAAGAACCGTGGCTGTGTTTAGGGAAACAGGTTCTATACAACACAAAAAAGGAGCAGGGAGACTATCTGTAAGAACAGAAAAACTTGTTGCAAACGTTCGTGAAATAATGCAAAATACGCCAACAAATTGCATAAGACGCCTGTCCTAAGAAGTGGGAAGAACTTATGGAACATGCAAAACTATTCTTAAGAAGCAGCTAAATTTATTTCCTTATAAAGTGCAAGTATTCCAAGAAATACAAGCCGCAGATTTTGAAAGACGCAGGAATTACTATCAATGGTTTAACCAAAATGTATTGGAAAGAAATGATTTATTAGACCTGACATTTTTTTCGGATAAAGCATGTTTCCACCTCTCCGGTTATGTGCATTCTCAGAATACATGCACGTGGAGTAGTTAAAATCATGACATGAAAAGCATGGCGGTGGCGAATTTCAGCAATTTATGTAATTATTTTTCTTTTTCTTCCTGTATATTCCTACTTTGTTAATTTTGTAAACAATAAAAATAAATTTGTATTTGTCTACTCATTAGTTTGGCATATCATGTCATAATATGAATTTGACAAAATTTTAACCTAGATTTGATTAGATATATTGTCCGCAAATCATTTTGATCTAAACCAAGCCCTACGTTTTTTAATTCGAGCCCTCTTTGATGCAAATAATTTTTGCTCGAACGGTACAAGTATTTTCGGGATCGTCCCACTTCGTACTGTCCCATTTTGTACCACGATAAAATTTTACCTGGTGTAGTGACATTTGGTGCCGTCTGTTCGAAAGTAACTATTTAAAGTTTCATTTCGTACTGTGACCCGACATTACCTGGGTTGTCAAAGCAACGTTGCTTTGACGACCCAATCCCGCTAAATTACAAACAAAATATTATAAAGGGTCACCAATCATACAAATTATACTAATTTACATTGGTACTTTTGTTAAAGGTCTGTCGCTCTTATACAAAGAAGACCAGGAGATACGCAGACACATACGACAGTGTGCAGCGTTAGCGCATCTTCCTCTTGATGCAACAACCGATGGATTTCTGTACATCATGGAACACTGCCCAGAGAATCCTCAATTGATGCGCTTCAACGATTACTTCGTTGATCAGTGGCTGGAAAACGAGGCGATTGGAGATAGCTGGAATTGTTACAAGCAAAAGCATAGGACAACTAACAGCCTGGAAGCATGACACAGCAAATTAAACCGGACTATCGGCAAGCATCATCCAAATGTGTTGGAGCTAGTGAAATTTTTAAAAGAAGATGCAATTGATGCCGGCTTTAATAAACAACGAGCCGATTTACATTTAACTCCGTCAAAGCGGAGAAGAAAATGTCATAAGAATCTGGATTGCGCAATAGTCGAAACGGTAAACGATTTTACCTAAGGTAGAAAGACTGTTGCAGAATGTTTAAATAAATTACAGTACATTGTAAAGTTTGAATAAGGTTGTAAATATTAATAGGTACTTAAATACTGTTAGGTTCTTCATATTTTTTTGTATAAAATCTGAATCATTAATCAATAAAGACTTTTTTACTTGTATAGTTTTTTTTATATTTTCTGGCCAAAGTTGCAAAAATGTCAAGTTTCAATATATCACTATGAGTTACATTATTTCAAGAAAACAAAAACAACAAAATACTCAAAGTCAGGGTCTCACAAATTTCTTTTCCTTTATTAAAAGGTAGGTTACATGTTTCGCTCCTATGAGAGCATCATCAGACCTATAATAATATTATGTTAGTCATAAATGAGAAACCTAAGAACTAAAACGTTACCTTACAGTAAAAATAATCTAAAAACGATTGAAAACTAACACCTACATTGTATAATATAGTGCATGTATAATTATACAATGTAGGTGTTAGTTTTTAATTGTTTTTAATCGTTTTTAGATTATTTTTAATTGTTTTCACTGTAAGGTAACGTTTTAGTTCTTAGGTCTCTTATTTATGACTAACATAATATCATTATAGGCCTGATGATGCTCTTATAGGAGCGAAACATGTAACCTACCTTTTAATAAAGGAAAAGAAATTTGTGAGACCCTGGCTTTGAGTATTTTGTTGTTTTTGTTAATTTATTCAGGTCTCTTGGAGAAAATGGACAACTTCTTTGAATTATTTCAAGAAGCTTTTTATATATAACTTTTTGATTTTGGTCAAAATATAAATAAATTTTAAGTTCCAATCAGTGGTATCTACCTGGTATTTTAATATGCGGTACGAAATGGCACTTGCTACAGGTAGGCATTGAGGGCGCGGTACCAAGTGGAAACTTTTTGACCCACGGTACGAAATGAGAAAGTACGAAGTGGGAATAAGCCGTATTTTCTGGTCAGAATTAGGTTTGATAATACCACATATTTCCTTCTGTGTAGTAGATTTTTACATTAAATCCTATACATAATTTTATATACGACCACTCTATATCAATATACCTATGCAAGAGTGCATTTTGATAGATGGTAGATAATAAATACGCCACAGACAGTTTCGCTTACCGATTAATCGATATAACGCAATCGATCAAAGTTACTATAGTGTCACATAATTGAAGACAAGATGTTCGTAAAACCCAGGTATAAAATTCCGTAAACACCACAATAAATACCAATAAATTTTTATTACAACATAGCCCTTAAAACGTATTTACTATTTTTACCTTTCTCACAAGAAGAAAGTATTGTAATAGCGAAAAAAAAATAGATGGAGACTACAAAGAAACATGGTAAACAATATAAGTCATCGATTGGTAGAAACTGGGAACAACTAACCCAAAATGGACAAGAATTAAAGATAATCGAAAAAAAGTGGACTGAAGAGGGCTGACAAAGAAAAAGAATCAGAAGGACATGAAGATGAAGAAAAGTAAATATGGGGGTTAAATTTTATAAGAATTAAATTAATTTTTTTAATTTGGCGAACCGCCTATTTTTTATCAATTAAACTAAACTGCTGATAAGGTCTACAAAATTTAAATTAAATCTGACCGATTAAAGTGGGTCAAAATCGGGTTCAAAGAAGTCGGTTACAAACATATACAGGGTGTCCGGAAACTTCATACGTATACTTTAAGGGGATATTCTACATATGAAAACATGAAAAAAAGTTCATATGAATGTAGGTCCTTAAATGACTTATAAGGAAGCTATGGCCGTCCAAAGGTGACCTCTAAAGATTAGTTTCTATTTTATATCTATGCAACCGCTTAAGGTACCGGTGTTCTTTTTGGCACACAAACTAATATTAACAATTGCTAATTTATGATATTGAGAGTTTTTATGAAATTTAGTCAGGGACGTTCTTACGGGGGGGGGGGGGGGTGACTTATTTTATTTATTCCTAATTTTTTTACACGGCACATTTCAAAAATTTTACCCAAAAATTATAATTGCAGTTATTTTTCTACACAAAAAAGGTATTCTTAAAAAAAATTATTGGACCAATGATTTAGGAGAAAAGTCGATTTATTTAAATCATTGCATAAACTATTATCGAATTGTGTTTAAACTAAAACATCAAAGTAGTCTTATGACAAATACAAATTTGAAGTAAAAAAACATCAAGAAGCCCATGGTTAGCGTTAAAATAAATTGACAATGACAATAATTAAGTCAAAACGTTGTTTTATTGTCATTTTTAAACAAAATAAATTAAGAGTTGTTGGTTTAACAAGAATAATCTGAAAAAAGTAGAAAAGTTACAACAAATGTTGAAAATGGTTTCCATTTATATCAACACAACCAACTAAACGATTTCTCATTGATGTTCGTACTCTTGCGAAAACTCCTTCCTTATTACGAACTTCCTCGCAACAATAAATAACACGTTGTTCCAATTGTTGTACATTTTCAACAGGTACTGAATATACCAGAGACTTCAGATTTCCCCAAAGAATGTAATCCAATGGATTGAGATCAGGTGAACGGGGAGGCCAGGCAATGGGCCCACCTCGGCCTATCCATCAGTCTGAATATGTTTGATTTAAATGATCTCGAACCAATCTACTAAAATGAGGTGGAGCCCCTCGTGCATAAAATAGTTTGTTAGTCTTTGCTGGTAGAACAGGCAAAGAGTCTTGTAAAAAATTTAAATATGCGGGCCCATCTAAACGTTGAGGCATAATGCATAGTCCTATTAATCGATCGCCCAATATACCTGCCCAAACATTAATCGAAAATTTATTTTGAAATCGACTTTCGAAAATTGCATGGGGATTTTCTTCTGCCCATACATGGTTATTATGAAAATTTACGATGCCTTCGATGCAAACGGTCTTGATGACATTTTCTCTGCATCCACTGACAAAACTCTGCACGAGGAAGTAGGTCTTGAGGCTTAAGCGCCTGAACTCTTTGTATATAGTATGGATAAAGAAGTTGTTCATGCAAAATTTTCCATGTTGTACTCTTAGGGATACCCTCTTGTAAAGCAATTCTTCTTGTGCTTATACCCGGATTGGCTGCAACGCATTCGAGCACTCTTTCTTCTGCTTGTGGAGTCCTAGTAGTACGGCTTCTCCCAGTTTCATTCATATTTGGCATAAAAGTTCCGGTTTCTCTTAATAGTTGATGTAAATTAATGAATCATTTCTCACAAGGAATTTGACGGTTTGGAAAATATTCTTAATACAACCTGCGAGCTTCTCGAGCACAACCATTAGCTTTGCCATACATTAAATGCATATCAGCTAACTCAGCAAATGAATAACTTGTCATTTTTTAAAATTTGCACCTTAATTAATCAAAAACACTTTGCACTTGATCAACGATCACTACAATAAATCACAAAAACGTCATTGTCAATTTATTTTAACGCTAACCACAAGCATTATAAAGTACAGTTTTGATAGTGTCATTTTAGGTTAACATATATTAAAAATAATATTTTTGAATCATAACCTAGAGGAAGGAAATAAGATTGATTACAACAATCATTATTTCATTGTATTACTGTAATTTAATCACCAACAGTTCCACCAGTAGTTTTTTTGTACCTTTCCCACGATATGAACTGTTGCTACTACAAGCTGCTAGATCTGAAATTCATATTTCCGTGCGAAAAAAGTTTGTATAGAAAAAAAGTAAAATTTTAGCGGCTGCGACTTTGGAGTAAAAAATTTATTATGAAATATGAGCACAAAAAATCACTGGAAACAATTTTTAAGTTCCTAATTCTACCGCTGGGTTCGTAGTCGCTATGATATGATACAAAGTCCTTAATTTCTACTAATAACTGCAATACTATGTAGGTCATAAATTAGGTTTTTATATGCTCTGTAATATTCTCTATTAATATTGTAATAACAATTTTTTTGTAGTTACAGTAATAAAATCGTGGAAGAGGGTAACAACTAAAAGTACTTAAAAGGCTGTTACTTTGGTTTGCCTCAACCGAATTTAACAAACTATGGCTTATTTTAAAGAAAGTTTTATCCTGATTTCACGTTTATATAAATATTATTTAAATTAATGCGTTCGGTTAATAATAGAGGGCAATTTTAAAAAAATATATTTTAAGCTTCGATTTCTTTAAAAATTTAAATGCAAACGGTTTGTTTGTTTTGTGTTTGTTTAGTGCATGTCTGTGAAGATCATGAACTTTTGTAAACTTTATTTTAGAAATTTTTTGTTTTAGAAGTTAAAAAAATCGTAGCATGTATGGTTTTCGGCATGCAGCGGCTCTTCACCATTCGTGGATCACCCTGTAGAATAAATAAAAAAATTAGCTTTCTATATTATACATTAAAAGAAATGAATGAAAAAATATATTTTCATAACAATGTAAAGAAAGGTACCTATACCTACTAATCTTATATTCTCACGTTAGCGTAAACGTAACGTATCCTCAAAGCAGTCATTTCTTTCGGTAAAGGAATATAATGAATAAAATCACTGACAAGCATGAGCTATTGTTATATTTGCATTTAGGCGCTACTGAAATCAATGGGAATCAAACTCGTTCGCAGTTTTCTAATATTTCCGGCCATCTGAAACGGAACTAGGTCTTTTATTGCCAATACGAATGGATATTTTAGTTATTGGTTATTTTCGACCAGTATTGCTCTGTATAATGAATTCAGACATGTCACATACCTGTACTTTATGGCCTCCATACCTCCTGGATACGCTCTAGTTTTATGATCAGCATAAATTCCCGTTAGATTTATGGCATCCAAATAAATTTGATCGACGGTATTGTAATCGAAAAACGAGTGAACGAGAAAGTAAGTACTTTTATTTTGCCATTACCGTATTTCATAACATTTTTATGGGCGCTTAAAAGTATGTTTACATCGAATAAAAATACAATTTTCTTTATATTTATATTGCTTTTAAATTTACACTGACCTTGGAAATATGAAAGGAAGTATTAGGGTCTGCAACGAAAATTCCGATAGCGATTTCTATCGCCTTATTTCTGTTCAGAGCAGTGGGGATCTCATTTTTAGGACCACGCCCAAATTTGGTCAATAATTTATAATAAAAACTACTACTACTAGTCTGGCATTCGTTCAAAAGAGGTTCTCATGAAAAGCAATACATCTGAAAAATTTAGTTGTTTTTCAAAAACTTATTACAATATTTTATGTCATAATTTAAAAAAAAAAATTTAGAGATAACAGAATTTTAAAAATAAAAAGACTCAATATTAATTAAATTTCTTTATTTAGTGGTATATCGTTTCTCTTATGAGCATGGATATTGTATCGGTATGAAGTCGGGATATTAATATAATAACTATAATATAATATATTATACAGGGTGATTCACGGTGGATGGAACGTTAGACGTTTCTGACGAGTAAAGGAATCGTTCTGATAATTATTTGGTCGCGTATATAAACGGACATGCTCTACCAATCTAAAATATTTTTGACAATACAGTGATGCCGCTTCGACACAAAAATATTAGTAACTTCGATTTTTTAAACGGAACACCATATATTTAATTATTTTCCTTACAATATTTATAAACACTACTCTATACTTGTCTCTTACCGTTTCTAAGATATAAATTAATTTCCGTTTTTTTTTATCCAAAAACGGCACGTTTAAAAATGCTAATAATTTGGAACTATAAAACACTGAAACCCTGAAATTTGGAAAATAGTTAACTAACACGATAGGGCTCTTTGCCCTAGTCCCAAATCTTAGTTGCATTATACAGGGTGGTTGAAAAATACATTTATTCTGGTAACTTGAAAAAGTGACCTTAAGTCCTTTTTTTCAAAAGTAACACCCTGTATATTATTACGGATTTGAAAATCTGCTAAAATTTCTCCTAATTCTTGTATATCATACCTGTTCCTAACTAACTAGTTTAACTATTTTTTTGACGTATTAAGCATGATTTGTAAAATTTTCTATACAATTCAATTTTCATTCGGTTATTAGGTTACCATGGTTATCGTTTTGTCATTTCATTAAGTTTAGATACAAGATGGAGATACACTTTAAAGTCATGGAAAAAAACTATACAAATGCAGTTCTTATAAATTTATTTATTTGAAAAAATTTAGAATTTATTTATTTATTTATTTGAAATTCCAAGTCTCATTGCGAAATACCTTTGCAAGCCAAATCCAGAATGTTTTACTGGACACTGTTTTAGGCGGTCTAGTGTGACCGAGCCGCTAACAAAGGATACGATTTAGTTACAATACAAAAACACGGGGGATAGAAGTCTTCGGCCGTGGCTGGGGGCTACATTGAAAGTTCCTTTAAATCGAAAATGGATGTAGCGCAAAGATTATACTCTGGCTCTTCATCTACGATACCCAATGTTGAAGAAAGTGCTACCTTATCATCAGCTGGAGCATCAACATTAACAAACGACGGTATGGAAATTGTTTTTGCACCAATCCTTAATAAAAGTGAAGTGGATTCTCTAATAAGCATTAATCACAAGCAAACCGTTTTAAATACTCAAACGATCACCGATTTTAAAACCGTTTCATAATAAACTTGTTTCCATTCTGAAAACGATATCGTAATAGATTTCATATCAAACAAAATTAGAAAAACACAATTAATAAATTGCCAGCGTTTTATTACAAAATACCACCCTCTTAGTTGCAGCCACTAGATAACAGCGAGAAACAACAAAATATGTAATTTTCGTTTCCATTTTCAGCTTTACGGTTAGAACATAGTGCTATTTATCCAGTTTACTCAGTCGGTGAGTGTAAACTGATTAGCTTTAATTTTACAAAGTATTGCAATATCAAGTTTAAATTATAATTAATGACGAAGAAAAGTTAACTATGTAAAATGAAACGAATATTTACTTTGTTATTTATTACTATATTTGAATACGAACTTGTCGTGCATTCGAATTTCTCAAACAAATACTTGCTGTACTTTTAAATTTTAATTAAATCAAAACTTCTTCCTGGAAGCCCTTATCTGGATTTCGTAACATTATATAATATTAAGTGTCTTTAAGACATTGTATTTAAAAACTATTTCACACGTACAGTTAAAACCTGTAGTATGGCATCATCTTAGTTTTGATTATTTATTAGAACTTTGTATTTTGTATATAATTTATGTCAATATTTTTGGGTGTTCTTATATTTGATATTTTTCTTTGTAATTGTTTTAGATCAACTATAATTTACTTACTCTAATATTCTTACTAAATGATTGGTAAATATTTGTATAATATTGAAACGCCCCAGACTAGGAACTGCGTGAAAAATTTCCACAAAATTTCTTAAGGGTAAAATAAAGTAACTAATATTTTTAGGTTCAATAATATGTGCAGAGGAATCCTTGTTTTAAAAAGGCTGAAAAGCCACAAAAAGTGTAAAATTTTACCCTCTTATCGACAAAACGGTTCAGGGCAGGTCAGACTTTTTGTTTTAGAAAAACATATGGCCACGCGATTCGTCACCGTTGTTGAAGGCAGGGGCGAATTTATAAAAGCGATCAAACTAGGAGAGAGTCGATATTTCCCAATCACAAGTTAAGGTCGTTACGCTGCCAGTTTGTTCGGGTTTGTTCGCACCATATAAAAATCTAAATATTCTTTTACTTCAATTTCATTCTTTCAAATATTTCACTCAAAAGTCATAAATAAATGGGGAGGTTTAAAATTGCAAATATAGTTCAACCAACACATCTGCAAGACAAAATTGGCTCTTAATTGTTTTCAAAAATAAAAAGGAACTATTTGTAACTGTAACAAAATCAATACACTTTTGCTTTCTTAGGGTTGTAAAATACGGGTAACGTCGCAGACACAGACCTTTTGTTTGGGTAACTTGTTACAGATGTTGTTTTGTCTCCCTGGGTTTTTGTGGTAAACAAAGATTCTACATTATTATACAATAATAATGCCATCGTAATATGTAATAATAATATGCAATGATAAGGTAAAGAAATGGGGGAGGGTTAAGGGCAATTGTTTTTTGACAATATACAAGTCAAGTTATCAGAAAGGGTTATAATTATTTAGTATAAAGTTCCCTGTAGAACGTTAATTTATAATTGGGTACAAAAGACGGTGTGATAGGTTTTTCTTAAAAATACTCTCCGACAGCAGGAATGACTTGAGTGTCCACTGCTGAAGACCGTTGTCGCTCGGCTTTCTAGTAATATGATAAACAGCGCCCGCTTGAGAAGAAAAGTGACACATGCGGAAAGTGGGCCAGCTCCTAACTTTTATTGCACTTTTATAATTTATATGTTGAAATGTCCGACAGTAAAAATGACTTAAGTGTCCACTACTGAAGACCGTTGTCGCTCGGCTTTTCACTAAACTACGTAGTACCTTTATACCAAACGTTTACATTTATCTATAAAAATACTCTCTAACTAAAATGATAAATTATTTTAATAATCATACGTAGGTACACGAAAATGGGGCGATATGTACCTAACAAAAATACAAAACTAAATTTGCAGATTAACAGGGAACCAATCGAAACAAGAGTGTGGTCGCAGACCAAAAATAATCATAAAAAGGGGTAATTTTGAAAGAGCAGGGGGGGTAAAATGTAACCATTACAGTCGCAGACGTAATTGGTAACAAAAGGTAAAACAGCATTATTTATTATTGTCGCAGATATAATAGGTAATAGCTGAGAAAGGCGTCACCATTCTTTCGCAGACATAAGTTGGTGCAAACGGGCAAAATTATGGGAGACAGAACATCTTAAACTAAGTTTTATGAAATTTAATAATTAGGGATTTTATTCTTGTTTATAAATTGTGTATGGCCCAAAATACTTTTATAATAGATAGATTGTTTTTAAAACCTCTTTAATTTTTATTTACTGGCAGCGGAATACCGCATCATAGGAAAACCGTCAGGATAAGATTAAAGCTAAAAAATCTTAAAACCTGACAAATTTTTACCGTTGTACCAAACTTTAAAAGATCCTAAATATAAGCACAACGTAGGCGGAGTCGTACCACAATGTTTGACGACTACAGCTAGAGTGACGGATTTCTGCAGGTGATGAACAAACCGGGGGTCGGTCAGTTTCAATATTATCTACTTTTTTTTACTACAATAGTTCTTTCTAAAATAGTTGGGTTGCACGAAAATTTTAATCAACAATCACTGGACAACAAATTTTAGGTTATTGGTTGTATCGTGTATCAAAATGCATTTTTTTTGTTAACTTTGGGATGCTGAATACAAAAATGATAATGAAATTAAAAACTTAGTTGCCGTTTTAAAAAAAAAGTGGTTATATTTTATTTTTGATAAAATAATAAAAACTAAATAATTTTACACTTTAGAGTCACTAAATGCGCTGTCGCTTTGCTACTCTTTTGTGAACTGTTTCTGGAGCATCTCTAACAAGAGTCCAACAGTAGTCGGCAAGCATGGAAGCATTCCAGTGTCCCTGGTATCTGTTTTCCATGGTTGATATGTCCTGATGGAAGCGTTCGCCGTGCTCATCACTTACAGCTCCGCAGTTGTCAGGAAAAAAGTCCAGGTAAGAGTGTAGGAAATGGATCTTTAGAGACATATTGCAGCCCATTTTTTGATACGACGACAGCATATTTTCAACCAGAGTAACGTAATTGTCAGCTTTTTTATTTCCCAAGAAATTAGTTACCACGAGGCGAAAGTCTTTCCAGGCGTTTTTTTCAATATCTGTTAGAGTGCTGTCAAAGTGTTCGTCTTTCAGAATATTTCGAATTTGTGGCCCAATAAAAATACCTTCTTTAATTTTTGCCTCACTTAGCCAGCATTTCTGACGTAGGTACTGAAATGCTGGCCCATCTCGATTCAGTGCCTTAACAAAGTTTTTCATTAGGCCCAATTTGATATGCAGTGGTGGTAACAAAACCTTTTTGGAGTCTACCAATGGCATGTGTTGTACATTTTTTTGCCCTGGCTCTAATGATTGTCGAACGGGCCAGTGTCGTCTATTGTAATGAAGTGACCTTGCCCGACTGTCCCATTCACACAAAAAACAGCAAAACTTGGTGTAGCCTAGCTGCAACCCAAGTAAAAGTGCAATAACCTTTAAGTCACCACAGATCTGCCATTGGTGCTCATCATATTTTATGGTTGTCAATAGGAACTTCATATTGTCGTATGATTCTTTCATGTGAACTGCATATCCGACAGGAATGGACGAAAGAATATTGCCAATATGTAATAGTACTGCCTTTAAACTTAATTTTGAACTGTCTATAAACAATCTCCATTCCACTGGTGTGTAGTTTATATTTAAAGCCTCCAATAAACCGCCAATATTATTGCAGAAAACTAAAATATTTTCCATGTCAAAAAATGGCGCTAGACCTTTATGGCGTTTACGAAAAACACTTACAGAAACATCTTCTTCTAACAGGTTCCACTGCTGCAATCTTGATCCTAGTAACTCAGCCTTACTTTTTGGAAGTTCTAGATCTCTCACAAGATCGTTTAATTCTGACTGGGTTATTTTGTGCGGTTGGCGGTATGATGTGCTGGGTGCGAAATCGGGATCTCTTGAAGTTGATGGCATATCTTCTTCTTGGCACAACGCTGTATCGCTGTCTGATTCGTAAGTGACTGTTTCTGGGGGTTCTGGAATAGGAAGGTCGTCACTATGTGGTACAGGTCTGATGGCAGATGGTATATTTGGATAGTTAACAACAGACTTTTTCTTCTTGGATATACCGGTGCCTTGCCCAACAGGAGGTATCATGCAGAAATAGCAATCATTAACATGATTTGTAGGCTCTCTCCAGACCATTGGAACAGCAAACCGCATAGATCGGTTTTTACGATTTAACCAGCTTGTCAAACTTAAAGCGCATGCATTACAGCATATATGTGGCGCCCACTGTTTGTCTTGATCTCCTATTCTGCAACCGAAAAAAAGATGATATGCTTTTTTCATCAATGGAGTCATAGATCGCTTCTGAGACGCAAAAGTCACTTCACCACAAACATAACAGAAGTGATCTGGATTGTTTACACACTTTCGAGGCATTTTACAATCTTAACTACTCGACTTGAATTACTAACTTCGACTGACTAACCTCTCCGCTTACCTACCTGTTTATATCCCCAAATATGGATTATAGATTTTTAAATACATTTCATTATAATTATACTTATAAGTAGTCTATATACAATTTTAAGAAACCAACATAATGAGTTTTTTATTTGTTATTACCTAAATACCACAATGCGACTGAGCAGGTACTAATGGATTTATTGGCCTACATTATAGTACTGTGCTCAGGTAAACCATAGAAATGAGAATAAACAAGGGTCCTTTTATCCGTTTAGTCGTTTATTTATTTAAAATCGGGTAGTAAAGCATTATTTATTTGCCGCTTAATTAAATATTTCAATATTATCCCTGTTTTAGGGTGGTCCCAGCTAAGTCGCCATTGTGTTAATATCCCTATTTAGGTAAATTTATGTAAAACTCATTTCGTTCGCTCTCTTATTTTTGTAAACAGATTTTTATTATATAGGGACTGTTCAGTACAAGGCAGACATGAAAGTGAATTTACATGGGTTTCAATGGCTATCGCTCTTATTTTAAGCAATAGGGGGTTAGGATTTCGAATATAGGGGATCGTCCCTAAGAATCTACCATTCCTTAACTTGATGAAAATGTAGATTTGGCAATATAAAATCCATATATTGTTATTACAATACAAATATACTACGTGCGTTCTCGCGGTTACAGTGTTAATATATTAGGGGAACATGACGTCACGTATCTCTTAAACGTGAACTAATATTTAAAAAAAACTTTTATTTTCGATTTAAGCACACCTAAAATAGTAAGATTTAGTTGATTTTATTTCTGCAACATTTTAGCTGTTGTCCAGTGAATTAGCCAACCACACAACTAGTGTTGCCGCGAGACGAGATAAAATTGGTCTCTCGTCTCGTCGAGAGAGGGCGAGACGAGACGAGAGACGACCTTCTCTCGTCTCGTCTCGCTTCTCTCGTGATTTAAACCAAATATAGTAAAAACCAAGCAAAATTTTAACGCGTTTAGGTTAGGTTCTAACATATTTGACATAAATTGTGTGCAATATATGTCAAATATGACAGAACCTAACCTAAATGCGTTAAAACTTTGCTTGGCATTTACTACAGGGTGGCCCATTAGTGCGACAAAGGTCAATATCTCCTGTACTACTAAGATAGCGGAAAACTTTTGACGAAGCTTATTAAGGGTTAAGAGGTGCCTCTTATAAAATTATTTTTGTCTATTATACAGGGTGCTCCAAAACACCAGCACGGTAAGAAATTTTCATTTCCAAGATATTGACTTTTAAAAATGTAATTTTTGAGTTTCGACAGATCTAACAGTACGTCTTAGAGCAAAACGGCTCACATGTCCCTATCTTCCATTTTTATTATCTTCCCAAAAAAATTTCCTTCCGGTTAAACCGGAAGAATTATATTTCCTGCTTTCGAGTTACATTCGGTTTAGCCGGAATTTTGATTGATTTGGAAAGATACCGTAAAATGGGGTGAATAGGATCAGCGGGGTAAATACACTGAGAAAATTATTTAGCTATGATGGCTTTATATAAAGCAACTATGCCTAAATATTAGAGTAAATATAGCGCCAGCCCTAACGTCGTGTTGTGACTGCCAAATATATTAAGCAAAGTATATTTAGTAATCATTACTAGATATTTTAATAACAATATGAACCATGAAAACCTGCTCTTACTAGAAAATTTGGCTGCTTTAGCAAAATTGAATATTAGTAAGGAACACATATTGAATAGTCCTAGCCAGTTTATTTAGTAACTGTTGCATGATCGTGTAATATCAATATACTCGTGTGGTAATTATTGTATTGTCGTTTAGTAAAGGAGCATACTTGTTTAGTAATCACAGCATGATTGTTTAGTAATCACAGCATAATTGTTTATTTATCGCAGCATGATTGTTTAGTAATCACTGCTTCTTTGTTTAGCAAGTAATTATATAGGGCGTTCCATAAATATGTGCTGTTTAAACGAAAGTTTTATATACCTACGGTAAGTTTTTTTAAACGCGGGCCATAAGGATTTACATAATTAATTTTGCACCCCCTCTGTTAACTTGTATTGTAATAAAAAGTTAAAAAAAAAGTGGGTGTGCATGTTTTAAACTGAGGACATTTTATACTTAACGTTAACATGTTCTTAGCGACAAACTTCAATAAAATTAAAGAAATTATTCAGATTTTTATTCTAATAAATTGTATTTATTACAAAAAAGACATATATTATTTAAAACTGATTAAAGCTTATAGCTAAAAAAATTTACTCTTAAATTATGCCTCATCTAATTTTTTTTTCTAATTTTTTATTAGAACAAAAGTTAACAGAAGGTACAAAATCACATAAAAAAACAACGAATACTTTAGGTAGGTACAGCACAGGCATACAGAACTGAAAAATAATGCGCATAATGCGTATCGCGTCACACAACTATCTCGCGGAAGATACGATTACAGCTTGGGCTTTTGATTTTCCTGATGTCCGAGTGGCAGAGCAAGCGCTTTCTTATTGGCTGACGTTCAACCGAATTTACCCTTTTCTACATCCAAATAACGAATCTTAATAAACCGTTTTGCTCTAGTAGAACCGCGATCGAGCTATCATGGCTTTAAGTACCTGGCAAAGTGCATTAGGGTTACGATTAACAATTGTAACGCTAGGAGTGCTAATTCAGATAGCAATAATTACTTAGCCGTTAAGTTTATTTCTTTATTAAATTATTTAGCTGGTATAGCCATAATATTATAGCAACAGTTAACAAATATGTTGTAATAACAGCACTATAAGATTTCTAAAACCCAGCAAAATATATACTGCAACGACTACAAGATCATCATGTCACCTTTAAACAATATTTTAACTAATATAGCGGTTTATTTAGTAACAGCTGCTAAATTTGTCCAGCCCGATAACTTAGGAAACTTCATTTTCTCAGTGTAGGATTAAAAGTTACCTTCAAATTTCAAAAATCTATAATAATTATTGTAATTTTAAAGTGTAGGTCATTTCAATGTACATATTTTATGACATTAAACTTAAAATAACTTGGCCACATCGCAGGCTGAATACCATGACCTAAAACGTCAAATTTAGCGGTTAAACTGTTGTCATATTATCTTTGCTTTTGTCTTACAAACTTTATATCTCTACAACTCTGCAGCACTTATAAAATTTAGGTAATATTATTTTTAGTACTCTTTTATATTACTTAAGATAAATTTGTGTGCAAAATTCTATACACCCCGCGGTTGTTTAAATGCGATACAGTCAATAAATTAATCAATGATCCTATTGACACCGCCTGCGGGGTGAATAGGATTTATGCACAAAAAAAATATATATACAACAGGGCATACCCTGTATAAAAACTTATACCACCATTTAAAAGTACCAACCTTAACTCATGTTTTAAGCCATTGAGAAATTTATACAGGCAGATAGTTTTCAAGTTACAAGCTTTCAAAGTGGAAAATTGATCCTATTAACCCCATTTTACGGTAGTGAAAATGGAAGATATAGACTTGCGCAGTTTTGCTCTAACATGTACTGTTAGAAAGCTATAGGCTGTCAAAACTCAAAAATATAATTTTTCAAAAGTCAATATCTTGGAAACTATTAACTATAGAATAATAATGCATTTAATAAAAGTAATTATAAATTTATGTAGAATCTGAAAATTAAAAAAATATTTTTTTTGGGACACCCTGTCTATTATTAGATTTTTAAAATCTTCTTAAATTCCTCTTATCAAAAATATATAATGTCCATATTTGGACCAATGGTTTTCGAGTTATTTGACTGCAAATAATTTTATCCAGCGATAAAACGTCATAATAACATGTTCTGAATGGCCAAGCACGGCTAACTAGATGAAACTATTTGCAGTTAAATAACTCGAAAACCGCTGGTCCAAATATAGACATTATGTATATTTTTGCAAAGAGGAATTTAAGAAGATTTAAAAAAGCTAAAAAAAAGTAACGTTTTTTGCTCGAGAGAGTTCGAGAGAGATCCGAAAGAGACGAGAATTTCTCGACGAGAGAGGGTACTTCTCTTGTCTCGTCTCGGAGCTTTATTCGAGAGAAAATATCTCTCTCGTCTCGTCGAGAGAGGGCCAGATGAGACGAGAGACGAGAATCTCTCGTCTCGGCGGCAACACTACACACAACTTCTACTATGACATTAAGAGGAATTATTTTCTCACAATCAAAGTGGTATGATTAATTATATTTTCCTTAATTCTTTATGGAATTGTTAATTGTATATATTATAAAATAGACCAATCAGACACCACCATTTTTTGAATAAATTTTATTTAGATATTACATAAGGCCGTTACTTTTTCTCATCTACACGTCCGACATTCTTAAATCTTTAAAATACTGTAAAGTACAGATTTATTTTAGTTTCAATTTTGATGAATATTTGGAGTATATAAATGATGAGTTGCAAGCTCTAACTAGTCTGGTGTCTAATCATAATTTAAAATTAAACCCAACTAAATCATATTTGATGTTATTTGGCAATAAATATAAGGTTTACTTACCTTAGGAATAATATTACTCTGAAAATAAATGAAATTAGGCTAGCGGTGGTTGATTCTACAAGAAATTTGGGAATAGTTTTAGATAGTGAATTACGGTTTCAAGACCATTTAAGAAAACTATTTCGGAAATCTTGCTTTAAAATTTTAAATAATAACATACATATTCTAAACGTTAAATTAAAAAACATACTTTTCGAATCACTAGTACTGTCAAACTTTAATTCATGCGATTTTGTTTATGGGTATTGTATAGACAATATTGGTAAGTCTCGTATTCAAAAAGTACAGAACGCTTGCACAAGGTGTATTCATGGTCTTAGGCAATATGACCATATTTCGCATACATTCGCGGAACTAAATTGACCAAAGACGGATAACCGTAGGCTTCTGCATTTTAATAGTTTTATATATAACATTTTAAATGAACGACTCTCCCACCACTCCCACCACTCTTCGTGCACGCTTAACTCCTCGCTTTAATATCCATACTGTTAACATTCGCTATGGGGATAAGTTAATTGTACCTCACCATCAGAGTGCCTTGTTTCAGAGGTCTTTTACTTCTCATGCTGTCATCTCTTATAACTCTTTGCCTGCATAATTAACTACTGTTTCTAATGGTGTGCTATTTAAAAAAAGGTTTAAACAATTTATTTTGGGAGCACAAAGTAACTAATTTTGCATTTTAATTTGCTAGGTTCTTTGAAAACTATTATACTGAAATGTCCTTAAAGTGTCTATCTTTAATTTTTATTTAGTCATTGATAGGCAGTCAATAAACAATGTTTCTTTTTAACATGTTTAGTCAAAAGCTTTCTTATTAGCATTTATGTTACTTTTGTGTTGTTCTACCTATAATTTACAGTTTTAAATTAGTAGTTGATATTAATATTTTTTTTAAAGTTGTTGTCATGCGTGGTTCAGTAGAATAGCTATTTATAGCTAGACTGCGGCATGCTGCAGCAAATACCATAAAAATTTTAAAAATTCTGATTTTTCTTAACATTTTTATCTTTTTGGTAAAATAAAGGCATTACCTATTTATTTATTTATTTATTTAATTAGATAAGTTATTAAATTTCTAGACCCGTTTAACCTATTTAGTATTAGTTGTCTGTAAAATTTTTTTAAAAATGTCAAATTTTATTATTAATAAAATTAATTGTTTTTGGGTTTACAGTTACTCACGAAATAATTTAGCCTTATACCACTTGACCTATAAATTTAAAGGGATTAAACTATACAAATATTTTTTGCATGAGGTTTTTGAAAAATCGTTTTTATCCACAATAATTTTAAAAGAAAACCCATTGGCCTCTTTGCGGTTGCGGGTTTTTATTATATTATTGTGCATTCAACTATTTTCCAAGCAAAATAATGCTCAACAAATGTTGGATAGTTTAATCGATTAAATCTACAGGTTTTGTGATATAATATTTGAGTAAATATTTTTTGCCAATGTCATGGATGGCGCAATCAAAATGTCTGGTTAGTTAATTGTTGTTGAAAACACAACAATAAATAGTATAAACTGTACATTTATTCGACTTAGTTTATAATTTACCTATCTGTTAAGTTAAAACTAGAAATTCAATATTTCCTATACATTTAGGGTAAAAAGCCAATTATTTATACCCGGTGACCAAATAAGAAAGACCCTCTGTCATAACATAGAGATCGTTAACCTTACAGCCTTAGGAAATAAACGGCCAAGACAAATCGTTGGAAAATATTTTCAAGTTCGACACATGTCCGCTGGAGGGCGTAACATATATGGTCAAATAGAAAATTAGGTTTTTCTCGTTATATTGCCGAATTAAGAAATGCCGAAAATATGCGTATTCTGATGCTTAGGGCATTCCCAATCTTTTTTGTTCTAAACATTTTACTCTATCTGTTAAAACAAAATGATGGGCAAACATCGAAATTTGCTTTGTATAAAAATTGATTACTTCGTTTGAGCTGAACGAATTTGCTTTAAGTTGGTCTTATTCTATAGAGTTTTTCTTCCTCTATTTATTGAGCTTCGATTGATTTTTACGTGAAACTTACTTTTCACACTAGAGGGAGTTTTCTTAAATATAAACAAATAAAGTGCTTTAAAAAAGTTAAATTGAATTATACGATTACTGTAAGAAAAAAAATAAAGAATTTTTAATCTAAACCACTATCAAAACCGTAGCTCTCTCTAACGTGTTTCTAACCAAAGATATTTACGACAAAAGTTAGATATAGATTAGTGTGAGTTGAATATTAAAATAACGATAACAATTAGCTTATTTTAATTAAATTAAACAATAAAACAGAAAACATCTAATTTGCGAAAAACATGATTAAAAACGACTGGATTGGTGACCTAGATGTTCGAACTGTCTTCCATCAGTTTCGATGCAGCAATCAAATCAAATGCCTCATCATATTATGCCCCTAACAAGCTCAGCTTCAGGGGATTGAAGAATAAGTTTATTGAAGACAACATAAACATATTTATTATATTATTAAATTTTTGAATAAACTTATTATTATTATTATATTGGTAAAAAGTTGACTATTTTTAATGTAAATAATGACTCTCCTAATGTCATCAATAAAATAATAACATCAAGAAGAGACATTTATTTGACATCTCATTAAATACAAATTCTACTTTTTGCCTTTGTTTTATCTTTAAAAGGTATTGCGTGATTTTTACATTAAATTTGCAATTTATATGTTTAATTTATCACTAATGCTAAAGTTTAATATTGATACTTTGGATACGTAGAATAATTATCAGTTAATAGTTAAAATAAGCTAATTATTATCAGTATTTTAATAATCATAGTCGCCAAGGCACGCTTATCTGTACTTCTTAACTTTTGTCGTTAATATCTTTGGTTAGAAACACATTAGCAAGCTACGGTTTTGACTGACATTTGGAGCTTTTAATTCTCTATTTTTTCTTACAATAATCGTATAATGCTATTTGATTTTTTTTAAACCGCTTTATTTGTTAATTTTTTAGAAATACCTCTATAGCGTGAAAAGTAAGTTGGACTTAACATTCAACCGAAGCTCAGTGGATATAGAAAATAAAACTCTATTGAATAAGACAAAATTTAATAAAATCCGGTCAGCCCAAACAAAGTAACCAATTTTTATACAAAGCAAATTTTGATGTTTCCTCAGCATTTAGTTTTATAACATAAAATGTTGAAAACAAAAAAGATTCAGTAGGCCCCAAGGATCAGAATAAGCATATTTTCGGTATCTTTTAATTCGGCATTACAACCAGAAAACCCTAATTTTTTTATTTGACCATATCTGTCTGTTACGCTCCCTAGCGAACATCTATCGAAATTGACAATTATTTCCAGCGATTTTACTTACTTACATACTATTACAGTATTTACCAGCTATATTTTTTCCTGAAGCTGTAAGGTTAACAGTCTCTATAATATGGCCGAGGGCTGTTCCTATTTGGTTACTCGGTATTATGTGTAGCAAAACATGTCAGATCGATATTTTTTTGTTTAATATATTGGAATTTTAACACAAAAATACTATTGTTGTCATAAATTTACTTAAATGATTGCTTTTATTTTTATTTATTGAATAAATATTATTTCCAATTTCAGCAAATGATAAATCTTTCAAATATAGTAATTTAATACGATTTTATGCTACCGTGTATTTTCTGCGTACTTTTAAAACGTTTATAAATTTTTCCTACTCATAAAACGTTTATTAAATATATTCTGTGGTGATTCCATGTTTTTAGGTAAACTAGAATAAAGTAGCCCACAGATCACTGCTTTGTTGGTAGCTTTGCTCGACGAGCCAATCGACGAACAAATTGGCGAACGCGAGACTGCAATTTTGTTCACCAGTTCAACAATAAACTATGTATTAGGTTCAAATTACTAAACTTTTAAAACAAATAATTCTAATAAATATAAATACAACTTTATAATAATTAACTAAACTCGGTACTAATCACTACTTACTTTTATAAACATACACCAATACACCATAAAACCAATCATGCTCTAATTGACTTTTACATTAGTTAGTAATGTAATTGACCTTTTTTCCTGTGTGAAAATAAATTTCGTTGAGGATAAAGATTTGTACCGTCGAAACTGTTCTGTGTGAAATAAATTTGTATCTCTGTCAGTAAAATTTTGAGGAATAATGAAACTATATTTTTTGTCGAATATCAAATCAGAATTCTCGTGACTAGTGGCGTTGAAAAAGCAAGAAATTTTTTAGATAGTTTTGTTATTCACTAATATCTAAGGCTATTGTTTATATTTAGTTAACTACTGATTTACTAATCTTCAAATATAACAGATACATAGGTGTACGGAATAACTTAAATCTACCCTAATAAACTAGTCGAGCAATTGACAGTTCTACTTCTACATTTTATATATTTCCTAAATAGAATGCCATTTTGATAATATACGAGTATCTTTTAGTGATTCTTTTATTCATTTCTGATAAGAAATAGTTTGTGCTGATAGTTGAAACGGTTTAACAGTTTTATTATACAAAGGTATAAATTCATTCAAATACTTCAACGATTATTGGACACACTAGTTTGTGTATGTTTCATTAATTATTGAGTCTAATGCCAATTGAACTATGTAGGTATCCCTTTGTCTGTAACAAATAACACAAACTTTCAACTAATTTGAATCCGTGCTTTGTCATTAGTTTTGTGCTTCCATGCTATACGTTGTGGTTAATTTTCTATACTACAAGCAAATTACGGCATTTTAGTAAATAGAAGCATTCAACAATTTTAAATGGTATGCTGGATTAAAAGAACAATTATTAATATAAATTTAGGTTTTTAATTAAAGTTATAGCATAGAAAAGGTTTGCATTATAGGTCCTGCTGTCCAAAAATAATTTTACCATGTGACAAAAATTTTAAATTTTATTTTTCTACTACTTCTTAAGAAATCACAATTTTTCTCGGTAAGTTTGCACCATAGGGAAAACTTTTTTATTATTCATTTTACAAAAAAAAGCTATTCTTCATAAAAAGTTCTGCATGGTCTAAAACCTAAAATGCAACCATCAAATATCGAAATTTTCTAGTCATATACGAGGTTTGTCAAAAAATGTAAATTTTTTTCACGAATGTAAATTTTTCCCAAGAGTAAAGCAGGTACCTTTATTTTTGACATTATCAAAAATTGTTATAAAAAAAAGTTGATCAGAACTAAAAACCACGTCTAAATATGCAATTATACGCATTTATGTTGAAAAATTATTTTATTAATTTATTATTAATTATTTAATTTTTTAAATATTTAATTAATTTAATGCGTGTTATTGCATATTTAGACGTGGTTTTAAGGTCTGATCAACTTTTTTTAATAACAATTTTTGATAATGTCAAAAATAAAGGTACTTTACTCTTGGGAAAAATTCACATTTTTGACAAACCTCGTATATAACTGAAAAATTTTGATATTTGATGGTTGCATTTTAGGTTTTAGACCATGCAGGGCTTTTTATGAAGAATAACTTTTTTTCGTAAAATGAATAATAAAAAAGTTTTCCATATGGTGCAAACTTACGGAGACATACTGTATATCAAAAGTTTAAATACGATTATGTCAGGAACAAAACTACTGGACATTTTTGGACCGAATTCGACCCTCACAATATACAGGGTGCGTTTAAAACTTGGAATAAATTCAGTAAATTAAATATATAATTTAAAATTAATATAAAAAAAATATTATTAGTAAATACTGCCAATCGCTAGAAATAATTTTTAAGTTCGCTAGAAAACGCAACAGATATTATTAAGGAATGCACACACTGCCACGAATAATTCGGTGCGACGGCGAAATTTTCACCTCGCGAAATATTTGTCGACTCAAGATCTTCGGCGTACAACGAGGAGCAACAAACCGCTGCGAAAATTGCGCATGGCGACAAGGAAACTCCAGCCAATTTATTCCTTTCGCGACCAGCCGCGTTTTCTGTCGTTTTCGTTGCGAATCAAAGATGGCTTCAACTAAAATTTTAATGGAATTTGTGAAGAAATATCCGATTTTATATAATTTAAACCATGAAGATTACAAATATAAAGAAAGATAATTTATGAAATGAAATTGGGCAAAAGATATATCTTTTCATGTATCAAGAGAAAAAAAAATATCTTGTGAAATTTTCGCGCAAATGGAGACACGAATTTTACACTGCCTTTGTCGCGAAATATTCGCACAAATGTGATAGGAGAGGAGAGATACGAATTTTGTTACCGCCTATGTTGCGAAATATTCGCTTCGTTATCGCGGCGAATTAATTTGCGTTAATATTGTGTAAAACCTTTAACTAGAAAATTAAATTTTTTTCTTTATGTTGTCCAATTAATTGGTACCTACTGAAAACATTTAATTTTTAATGCTTACGATATGCCAAATATTTAGTTTTAAATATTTTTACTCTATGTATATTTTAAAATAAAATGGTGGAAACTTATTTTCATATTTCTAGAACGAAAGTAGTACATGATTGCCCAAATTATATTTTCCAATTTTAGTTAATATAACTTAAGGTAAAAAAAATGGTTCTCAAACTTATTTTTGCACCATCGTAAATAAATAACCATTATTTAACCTATAATTAGTTCATGTCGTAAAATAATAACTGTCACAGTACAAGTAGTCATTTAGGACATAAGACGCTCTTTTTAAAGATGGCACATCTGGTCACACGCACGTTCCGCAATTGGGAAGCCCTCGAAAAAATTGTTAACTGGAAAGCTACTTTTAACGCGCACCCAGTTAAGGCAAGTGACTGGCTTGTTAATAAACCATAATCACTTAAGAAAGCACCTTCAACAAATAAGAATTTATAATGGACTCATTGAATGCAGACTTTGCGGTGAAGAGGACGAAACCGAACCTCATATCATCTACGGATGCGAAGCACTAACCAGCAAAAGATTCAAAATCTTCGGAAACGTTTAAAGCGGCGACAAACTCCCGCTTGACTAACTTGGGACACGGCTTATTGAAACTTATAGAAGAAACAGATATTTTCTAACAAGACTGGGTCGCACAATTAGCTGCAGTGTAAGAACGTAAATCACACACCCGACTCCCGCTCTTAACAAACCAACCAATCAAGAAAGAAGGAAGTCGTTGGGGACTTTTTTTTATCTTACGATAATATATTGTGTATTTGGAAAAAATCGAGGACAACAGATGGTAACTACTCTTACGGAATAATGTTACACCTAAAATTTTTAGGATAACTTTTTACTCAGACAAAAAGTAAACTTAATTAAATCCTTTTGATTTGTTTTTGCCTGAAGAAGTAATTATACGCTGCTCTTATCAAACTAGGAAGATTTACCATATCACGTAGCCTTTAATGAAAATTTATTAATTTATTAGTGCTGACGGTAATTGAAATTTCCCTTTGTTTGCACCAAATGAGGCTTGAATTTCTCTCCAGTGCAATTAACCCTGGGAAACTATCTAATTTTCGTTTGCTTAAAAATAGGTTACAGTGCGTTGATTAATTTCACGCTTTAATTGATTTGCTTTTAGGAAAATGAATTTCTACGCTATTTAAGCTAGATCTTAATCAAGAATTTACCATGGAGAA
This sequence comes from Polydrusus pterygomalis, assembly GCA_963969555.1. Taxonomy (NCBI): domain Eukaryota; kingdom Metazoa; phylum Arthropoda; class Insecta; order Coleoptera; family Curculionidae; genus Polydrusus; species Polydrusus pterygomalis. Next base: position 104,499,612 of record OZ018376.1, on the reverse strand, counting down.
AGTCCCCTATTTGGCAACGATTTGATGTATACCCATTAAATTTATGGTGAGTAAATGATGGGCATAATTATAAAATACGGGAATTGTCTGCAGCATGGCCCGTGACTTTTAATAGCTTTGCCAAAGTTTCGAAACGATTTACAAAATATATTCTGAATGTACTTCATTCTTCATTAACATTCAGCTAAGTAGTTTCATGAAATATTGTTCAAGTATTTACAACTGCTTATAAAGTGTCTTTTTATTTATATAAGAGAGATCAATGAATAAACAGGTCATATTCGGTATAACATCATGAGGCCTTTAATTTTATTTAATGAGGCTTAAATTTATTTTCGGTGCAATCAACCCTGGGAAACTGCCAGATGTTCATTTGATTAAAAATAGGTTGATTAACTTCACGCTTTGATTGATTAATTTGCTTTTAGCAAAATGAATTTCTACACTATTTGAGCCAGATCTTAATCAAAAATACAGCATGACGTGAGCCCCCGTATCCATTATATTTATTGTTGTAATAATGGGTTTCCTGTTACTATAAAGTAAGTAAACCCAGACATCCCACCAAAATTGTCGAAAGTTAGGCTCGAGGTCGCGATGTAAATCCTAAGAAGCGAAATGACTTTAGCCGGATGGTTGCGTTTTCCAAATGTTTATCACAGGCAATTTTTGACGTAACTCGTTACAGATTTGTACGTCGTACAAAATTATTAGCGGTAAAATATTTACATTCGATTGTTTCTCTTGATTTTGTTTTTCTCTGCTGTTACATTTTCAGTTATTTTCGATGCGATTTCTCTTTAGTTCAAGTTTTCACAACTTTGCTAGAGTTATTTTCGACCTCTAAAAAAAATGTTTTTGTTATAAAACACTTAAAGAAGGGCCAATCACTTATTTTAAACAATAGTTGCAACTAATACTGTTATTTATATAGTTGAAAATAACAGGTTACAATTATTCAATTTATTTTGATTTCCCTAAATTTCATTTTATAACAGTAGCTTATACCGTGCGAGCAAAAATTATTCTAAGAGGGCTTGGATTAAAAAACGTGGGGCTTGGTTTAGATCACAATGATATGGAGACGAAATATCTAACCAAATCTAGGTTAAAATCTTGTCAAATTCATATTATGACATGATATGCCAAACTAATGAGTAATAAAATAAGTAGACAAATACAAATTTATTCTTGTTGTTTACAAAATTAACAAAGTAAAAATAAACAGAAAGAAAAAGAAAAATAATTACATAAATTGCTGAAATTGGCCACCGCCATGCTTCAACCATAAATTCACATGTCTCTTCATATTTTCCAAAGTGTTGACCAGCATCTCTGGAGAAATGTTACCACATTTTCGGATAATCCTTTCTATTTGTTCTTAATTTGCAACTGGTGTTTTAAAAATAGTGTATTTCAATGAAGAAAAACGAAGTAATCCATAACCGTTAAACAAGGTGATCTAGATAGAAATTTAATGGCTGATCGAAAACTGATCAATCTGTCGTCGAAAAAATAGCGTAAGTAGTTAATTGTTTCAGCGGCTATATGGGCGGTTGCACCGTCCTGTTGAAAATATCCAAAATGTAGTTCGTCGTCAAGTAATTGCTCCACAAATGGATTCAAAATATTGTCTCTATACCGCTGTGCTGCAACTGTGCCATGGAAAAAAATAGGACCAACAATTCTTCTACGGGAAACAGCTAACCAGACACCAATTTTTTGAGGGTGCAATGTGGACTCTACAAAAAAAATGGGGATTTTCACTATTACACATGCTTGTATTCTGAGAATTCACATAATCGGAGAGGTGGAACCAGGCTTCATCCGAAAAAAATGTCAGGTCTAATAAATCATTTCTTTCCAATAAATTTTGGGTAAACCATTGAGAGTAATTCCTGCGTCTTTCAAAATCTGCGGCTTGTATTTCTTGGAATACTTGCACTTTATAAGGAAATAAATTTAGCTGCTTCTTAAGATAGTCCTGCACTTCTTGGGATAGGCGTCTTATACAATTTGTTGGCGTATTTTGCATTATTTCACGAACGTTTGCAACATGTTCTTCTGTTCTTACAGATGGTATTTTGCTCCTTTTTTGTACTGTATAGAACCGGTTTCCCTAAACACAGCCACGGTTCTTTTCCTCGACTTATTAGTCCCTTTTTACTTTAACTGCCGCGCTGGTAGATTGCAGAAATTGATAGAAATATGATTCAAAAAGCGTGGGTCGTCTGTAGACAAAATAAATGGAATCACCCAACCTCGTTCCTTATAAAATTAACTGGTCTAAAAGTTTATTCGGAACCATAATACCTAAAACCAATTTGTAAGATTCTAAATAATTTTTTGGCTTAAATATTACTTTAAAATATTTCGGGCAAATAAAATTACAACAATTATGGGCATTTAAGCGTCCCGCTTTTTGGATCAAAGTTCTCACCAGACACGTTGGGGCGCTGGTTTTGATATTTCCTAGTGTTAAATTTGCTTTGACCAATTAACATGCTTGTTCGTTATCTTCCTTTCTTATTTATTTCCAGGGATAATAGTTGCAATCTTTTATTAACAAATAACAGTTGCAAAATAACAGATTGTTAAATAACAACTCATCGCTAAAATCACCACATAAAACACAGTTAGTTGTTTTTATTATGACTTGGTAAATATTTCACGTACATGTTTTTAGCATATAAATCAATTTTATTTTGCTTCACAGTTAGTCTATATTAAACATAATCAAAATTAACCTAGAGGCATTTTCTGTATAACTAACATTTTACTTTTACTAAAGTGATAAATGATAAGCGCTGTAATTTAAATCAACATCAAGATTCGAAAAATAAATTGATCCAAGCAAAACAAATAATAGTACTTTCCTAAGCCAGATTTACTTTAGTGTCAATTTGTTTGAATAAGATTGCTTTGTTTTTGCAAACATACAAATCGTTTGAACAAGAAATGACGAACGGATTTGTGGATGTAGAGAAACTCGAATAAGCTGCTACTTTTTTAATCATTAAGTAAATGTTCCTTTTGGCATTAGAATAACAGTAACACGAATTAAGAGTTCATTTATTTATTTAAAATAATAAAAACTGTCAATATTTTTTAAAGTGACTTTTTTCCAGATGGTAACATTGCCTACCTCCATTGCTATGGTCTTAACAGTTTAAAGGTCAAATTGAATTTAAAAAAATTAAATGTGATATAACCTAATGTTATATTGGCTTTAAAGTAAACGTTTAATCCAAGACATTACAATTGTTCTTTAATATAAATCAACTTATGCATGTATTGCTTCTACCTTGGATACATTAAAAGTTTACATGGAGCAAAGTTGTACTCAAGCAGAAGCGGAAATGTTGCACTGCCAAAAGGTATATCCAATTCGTAATTATCCATATTACATATGCATTACGTTTTGTTTACAACAACTGACATTTTAACAGTGAGGGAAGCAGGTTGTAGAAAGGTGTAATTATGTAACGTTCGTAGGACTAGATACAATAACTTGAACCTGTTAGAAGAGGTTCAAAGTATAATATGACGGTCTCAATCTCAATATTTCTTTTCAAAAAATGTAGCAGTTCAAGTTTGCTGCAAGCTATAAAAAGTTACAATTCATATTTTGCTTAAAAGAGGATTTAACAACACAAATGAGGTGACAACTAAAACCTATATTTTTGGAATCATATATATACAGCGTGTCTTCGGAAGTTCATACCAAATGGAAAACTTTTTAATTATTAACTCTACGAAAAAAGTGGCTCTTCCCAAAAAGTCCTGCTTGGTGAGAAAATAAATTTGCACAAGAATATTTATACAGGGTGTTTCATTAAGGGTGACCACCAGCCATATCTCGGAAACTACTAAGCATATAAAAAAAATTATAATTAAAGCGGTCATGAGAAAATTCTGGAAACTATTTTGAAGTTCCTCATTTCGCCGCAAGGGGGCACAATTGAAAATATTTTTTTTTAATTCTAAATTTCTCCGAAAATTCCCATATTAAGGTATAACTCTGATTACATCATTAGAAAGCTTAGACAATTCTGCATCTTTTTGGTTCTAGGCTCATTGGCGTACCGATCTTGCTAAGAGTGGGGAAAGATATTTTGAATGTGTAAACATTAAAATCGCTGTAACTTCTAAACGCCTTATGCGATTTTACTAAATTTAAGCTTGTTTGGAAGAGAAATGTAAAAATCTTTAATTGCCGTATCCAATGGTACACGATAGTTTCTAAAAAAATTGCTAGAGGGCGCAATTTGTAATAATAGTTTTTTTGATTTTACCCCGAAAATTCAAACCATACGGTATAACTATGACATCATAATCGGAAAGGAGATTAAATTTGCAAGAAAAAATGTCAAGACCGTAGTTTTATATCTTTGTTCGTTTTAGAGTTATTGCCAAAACAATAATTTTTAACACTTTAATCGAAAAAATTATTGTTTTTATAGCTTCGTGGCCAAAGCATTCCACGACAAAAAAATATTTTTTCTACGATCGTGCATAAAGTTACTATTTTTTTACTATCTACTGTGCCAAAAGTTTAACTTTTTTGCTTACCTTTCTCTTCCAAACAAGCTAAAATTTAGTAAAATCTTATAAGGCGTTTAGAAGTTACAGCGATTTTAATGTTTACTTTCAAAATATCTTTCCCCACTCTTAGTAAGCTCGATGCGCCAATGAGCCTTAAACCAAATGATGCAGAATTGTCTAAGATTTGAAATGATGTAATCAGAGATATACTTTAATATGGGAATTTTCGGAGAAATTTAGAATTAAAAAATTTTTTTTTCAATTGTGCCCCCTTGCGGCAAAATGAGGAACTTAAAAATAATTTCCAAAATTTTCTCATGACCGCTTTAATCATAATTTTTTCCCCAAGTTTCTATGCTTAGTAGTTACAGAGATATGGCCTGTGGCCACCCTTAATGAAACACCCTGTATGAATATTCTTGTACAAATTTATTTTCTCATCAAGCAGGACTTTTTAGGAAGAGGCACTTTTTTTCGTAGAGTTAATATTTAAAAAGTTTTCCATTTGGTAAGAACTTCCGAAGACGCTGTATATGGCTTTTGTTAAAATAGGTATGATCCTTAAACTCTACATACATAATATGGTACCTTCATGTTCCATCTTTTTTATCTTATTGATTTGTAACCGAGAGTAATGGTTTCAGGTAAAAGTGTTATTTTTATTGGAAAGTTGACGCGCTGTCCTGTCATAAGAATAAATATACAATTTTAAATTACATTTAGCAGAGAACAGGATATATCTAAAAAAACGTGTTTTTTTTTTAAGTTACAAAGGTGCACAAAACTTTCTGTAGCAGATATAAATGCTAATTTCTGTTTGACAGTGACTATATACTAAAAACTTTGACCCCCAAAGTATACACTGGTGACGTAAGGGATAAACTTTTTAGAGTAGATTCAATTTTAAATCCTTTTGTGAATTAGAGCGATAAATTTAAACAAAATATTGTCCTCCTTTAAGACAGCATGTTAAGTCAGCTCCCCTCTTTACAAATTATCTAACTATTGCTATAGAAATAAGCTATAGGAATACTTGTATTTTCGCAAAGTACGAATAGCTGTCCCATTTAAATAAATTGACACTGGGGGAAAGCTGGCATACGCCCGGACTCTTATTTGTTTTACTTTGACTAGCAGAAACTAAAATCTTTTTTCGGAGATTGGCATTTATTTAAATTGATGCCAATGGTATTCTGTTGCTAGGAATAAAAATCTAGCAAATTTGTGAGTTGTTTGAGAGCACCTAACAGAAAGCCTTAATAAAACCTAACTATAAACTCTCAATAAAAGTTCAGCCGGAACAAGGCACTCTAAACTCTAATAAAAAGCGAGGCTACCATAAACCATTTACTAGTACCGTGCGAGCAAAAATTATTTACATCAAAGAGAGCTTGGATAAAAAAAAAACGTGGGGCTTGTTTAGATCACAATGATATGGGGACGATATATCTCACCAAATCTAGGTTAAAATTTTGTCAAATTCATATTATGACATGATATGCCAAACTAATGAGTAATAAAATAAGTAGACAAATACAAATTTATTTTTGTTGTTTACAAAATTAACTTAATTAACTATTATTAGCTTCTTAAGAATAGTTCTGCATGTTCCATAAGATCTTCCCACTTCTTGCGACAGGCGTCTTATACAATTTGTTGGCATATTTTGCATTATTTCACGAACGTATGCAACAAGTTCTTCTGTTCCTACAGATGGTCTTCCTGCTCCTTTTTTGTTTTGTATAGAACCTTCACTAATCACAGCCACGGTTCTTCTCAGGCAATGATAAAAATCCCTAGCAATAAAAGCAACGTTAGGAAAATGTTCGGGAAAATCGTCCATGCACAAACCCGGATTGTATTGTCACTCACCATTTACTCCAACCCCTTTTCGAAAATACGCTTCAACCATGAATGCTTTGTGCTGTTCCGTAAAGCCCATTGTGTGAATTGTTCAAGAAATTGGAAAAATTAGCGATGAATCAAATTACTGGTAAAAGATGACGGAATAACTGATTGATTGTTAATTCAGGTAGTTACTGACACCCAACAGGTATAAAGTTCTACTGCTAAGCATTACGTCCTTAGATGCAAGGCCCTCTTTGATGTATATAATTTTTGCTCGCATGGTATTTATGATATAGTTTGTGTAGAACCACACAATTAGAACGCTCTTTTCTGTAACACTATGTTTTTAATAAAACTAGTATTAGTGATTCTGGAATTTATTTTGGTCATCCTAGCCTTTACAGAGTTTATTGTCTTTATTCATCAGTTTATATGCAATTAATTTTTTAAATATGTATTATTCGATACAAGTTTCTAAATAAAATAAATATTTTCTTAATGTTTTAGCAAAGTAAACGTTAATAAAACCAATTTAAATAAAAAATAAAGATTAAAACATCGGCTTTGTAAAATAAATTCAACTTAAATTAAATGACAATGAAACATTATACACTATACCGAGCAGAATTTTATAAATCTGTTTGATGTTGCTTAATTAATAATCGGTAATACTATTCACCCAATAAATTGATTTGGCAGTAGCCGGCAAAAATGAAATAAATAAAAGTGTAGTAGTGCTGAGCATCGTAGTATCGTCCTCAAAGGACCGAAACATCGATGATGATATCGACAGTGGCTTGCCCTTTATAGTTTTGTATTTTTAACTATTCCCGTCCTAGGGGCGAGGAGGGGGAAAGGGCACATATATATATATATACATATATATTTTTTGTTGGAAATTATCTTAATTTACTGAAAACCTAGGTATAATGGGTATTTTGTATATATGCACTAATATTTTATCAGCGTCACTCCACGCGATTTTTTATCATTATTCGTTTACTTAATGTAAGGTTGACACCATGATTCTTGCGACTTCTCTATGTAGTTAGTAAATATTAATTTTTTCTTGAAATCAAGGCTCAACGAGAAAAGAAAATAATCGGTAACAAATTAAGGGCATTTCGATTCTGCGGAACCATAATTTAAATAAAATGTAAATTTTGTTTTTTTTATGTTAACCCATGAATGCCTTGCGTTGCCTATCGCATGGCAATGCTAAATACTTAACTTTTCATATTTCCATAAATGTCTACAAGAATAATTGGTTTATAGGAGGATCCATTATATATTTTTTTCAATTTAAAAGCAATAGATTTGAGTATAATATTATTTTCTGTTCGAACATGGGTGTTGCCAAAATATGGCAACGCTAGGCGTCTACATTAGCTAAATGTTTTTAAAGAAGGGCTTTAGTAGAGGCAATACACATTGCGAGCATAAGGGAGAGTAGGGGAAATGTGCGCACTTAAGCGGAAATCGTTATAGCACTGATGTTATTGTAGATAATTTAAATGTAAATACCGTAATGAAAGGGCTATTTAGTTTACTCTCAGCATGTAAATCAATTTAAGGAAAAAATAAAGTTATTAAAGTACAATATTGCTGAAAGTACAAGAGTGCTCTTGCGCACCATTCCCCGCCGTTGCGGGTAATCATGCGCAATCGTGCGCATTTAAAGTATTAAGTATTCCGGCGTAGCTTTATCTCAGGTGATCTTAAAAATTCATACATCGTCCTTCCCAGCTAATCCTTTTCCTTTGTCGAATTTATGGACACTGTTATGTTGCTCAGGATACCTAAAAGCTAGTCGTCACATGGGTGTTAGGCCATAAAATAGCTTTGCTAGCCTTAAAACGTACTCTCCTAACTCAGATTCTATTTTCTCTGAAAACACAGGCTGGCAACCCAAACAAGAAAGCTTCGTGAAATTTTCCGAAAATTCGAGTGTCGATCCAGGAATATTGAAGGCGAAGGCCCTTCCAACCTCCCTTATTTTTCTGCTATATCATTTCTTATCGCCAATAATGCGTTTTATAAATCTTCTGCCGTATATGCAAGAATTGTGGATTTCCTTGTATAAGGTTTAGGCACCTATAAGAAAAAAATTACCAATAGATTACGTGTGGGGGAATCGTGCGCATGCACGAGCATTATTACTCGTTTAGGTATTAAATGACAATATTTTATTCAGTTAGCAAACTACTTAACCTAACAATGTAAAACAAGATCAATAATAGATGCACAAGATCATACTTTTACATAAAATAAATATGTTCTATCGATTAGGGGAAAAAAATTGACTCACCGTCTTATTTTCCGATATCAAAAAATTATAAAAATTTGCTTGATTTCAAATAAACAGAGCTCGTTTCATGCAAACGTTTACAACTGATGTGACTAATGGTGTCGGTGCTTCACAATAGGAAGGCGACAGCGTTGCACTCGACAGTGGCGGTTAAAAGCCCGCGAACTATGAAATAATTTTATGCGCACGATTCCCCGCTGCGTACGATTTGCCCACTCTCCCCTACATTAATTTTAACCCTGTGCCGACCAATGAGAATCATGTAGGCGTGGCTTCCAAGGCGCGAAATTTAAATTTTTATTGCAGTATGATCATCGAGGTAGAAATAGTGTTCTGCATGTATATTCCAGCGCATTCACTATTTATTTGATTCTTCTACTGTACGAAAATTTAAATTTCGAATAATTTGCTTATCTCGGTTCATCATATTTCTGATTATGTTATTAAATTATCGGTTTAAATTTATTTATATTAAAGCAAGATAAATACTTTTTTTAAACCTTATAATAACTAGGTATTACCTTTGAATAGGAACATAATTCAATAAAACAATATATTATTTAAAAGTAACTATAATAACCATATGAACCTAAGTATAAATAAGTATGGTAAAAATGAAATGAACTAAACCGAACTAAAATATTTAAAAAATGATGTAAATAAATAAAAGCTTTTTGAACTGAACCTTCAGTTTTGGATTTCATCATCAGATCAGTGTACTAAAAAGGTCTGGTCTTAATCTTTATATAATGTAAAATTTGGAGAGTAGGTATTGATTTTAACTGAACAAAGGATAATCCTTGGACTTCAGCGAAGCAATTTATTATATTATCGTACAATAATATATACAAGACATACACTGTATGTCCACATCACAAGTTTCTCTGAACAAAACTAAACAATAAACAAGGTTGTTGCTCATTTAGCGTAAAAAGCATAAAAGCAAGCCAAGTGCCCCAAGTGGCGAGACACCGACTCTCCACGATGTTGTGTCGATGATTCCCGAAGCACGCTGTTTGTGATTGGTCGGCACAGGGTTATAATTAATGTATACTCACATTGCGTATGATGATGAACTTGAGGATAATTCATGCAATTATTATAGTTTTGAAATAGTATAACACTAAACAAATTGTTCATTTTTAGGCAAATTGACAAACTTACTTCTCACCCGTTATTGGTAAATGCCGATGAAATTGGCAATAATTACGATAGTGAAGAAATTGTAAAAATAGCTAGTTGAGAAATTCGAGTTGGAGGCTTAAATTTTCCACCCATATATTCAAAACAGTAGAAATAAATTAAAGAAAGAAAGATTCAAAACTATATTCATACGTATTTAATAATAGCAAACTAATATTAGCTAATTAATCTTTAATAAATTAATATTGGCTATTTATAGCCAAAAAATAATACAGACTTTAACAATGAAAAATCCATACTGGTCTTAGCTAGGTAGCTAAGCTATGTTTTAAATGTAGGGTTTTAAAACAGTTTAATATGACGCAACAAAACTGGTCAAAAGTTATTTAAACTGCAATGTACCTAAATAAAAATAAGTTGCTAATAAATACCTGAAATAATACAGTGTGCCCACTTAAGCAGCAGAACCGCTTTTAGGTCGCCTGCAGCATCAGATCGAATATCTAAAACTGTCATTTGGTTTATTACATCATTTAAAAAAATTAAATAATTTGAGCTCGTTATGAATGCAAATCAATACTACGCACAATGTGAACCAAAATTCAATATTGGTTCCATTCCATTCCCAATAAACATATTTTCATATAATAACGTATCACAAACGCCAAGCATCGCTAAACGTCATGTTACGTAAACATCGACGTTTTCACAACGATATTTTATCGACATAGATAATTGATTACGATGTCAATATCGATGGTTTTAAACGATTGCCCAGCACTAAGATGTACGCAGTTTCACTGAATTGTCCTTTGTGTCCATTTGTTTGAATAAGAATGCGAAAAGATAAATCATTTATACGAAGAGATAAAAGGATTGCTGTAAAAAGGACATATAAAAGCTTCCCGTTGTAGGATTGGGTGGTTTAATAAACAGTATTGTTTTATCTCAACGGCAAAGTATTAAAGAACTGAAAACCAAAGGAGCTTTTACACGTTTTAGGGAACCAAAAGCTAAGGGTTAGTGAGTTAAATGCAGACTAAAACTCGAGAAAGAAACTAATTAAGTATTTTGGTGGGCACAAAATTAGTTTAGGCACACAAAAGTTTAATTTATTTTCTGTTGTTGCCATCGTTCGATATTTACTTCATGCAACTTTAATAAGTTGGAAATAAGATTATTTTGATGGTAAATGCAAATTTGTCTCAGAAATATTTTTACTATTGTTTCTAACTCTTTTCTGGACCGGCACCAACTACGGCCACAGCATCATACTAAGAATACATCTCCGCCAAAATTTGCGAGAGCCGACTGATTCCATTGTACCGCTTTCAGACTTTGGAATGGGGGTTTCTATGTTTATTCCGGTTATAAAAGAGTGGGAAGGCAACCAGGTAACAATGGAGACAGATCGCTTGATCTTTACAGACGATTCGAAAATGAACGTCGGAGTGGGAGCTGGTATCTTCTCTGAGAGCATGCAAATGCAGAGATCGTATAGACTCCCAGACTACTGCAACATTTTTTAAGCAGAAATTATGGCAATAGCTAAAACAGTTAATATCCTTCAGGATCATCCTGGCCTGAAAAAAGCTGCGTTAATAGCTATCTCTATAGATAGTCAAGCAGCGATAATGCAATTTATTCCAGCAGCAATATATCAAAACTAGTAAGGCGCTGTCGCAACAATTTATGCATACGTGGTACTCGGCATCAATCACTTTGTGTTGGATTCTTGGACATTAAATGGCAATAAGACCGCTAATACGCTCGTCATGGAAGGCGCAGGCATGTCTGCCGAATTAGCAGTGAATACCATGGCTAGACTACTGGGATTGGTTAAAGAGAAGATCGTATAGCTAAACAACTTGCACAAAGCAGATGTATATAGCGGACGTATGCAAATATCGGTTATTGACTTCTGCAGAACTTGCAGAGATTATGAAAAAGAGGAAAGTATTTAACAATTCTTATGTGTATGCCCTGGCCAGGTCAAGGTAATTTTTTGCATACGTTGCTTATAGCAACGGGAGACTATCGCAATAGTCTATAGCCTATTAACCTAATGAAATTAATAAGTAATAATTTTTCTTAGGTATACTTCATACGAAGTCAGTTGAGACAACGTAAATATTGGGGGTACGATCAATTTACTGCATCACACACTGAAACTACAATACAAATATAACAAAATTTTTATTGGTCGCTCCCTATACAGATGTTCGAAGATATTCCACGTGGACTTGACAAGCCTGTCATCAAATTTTTTTTAGTTTTTTTTGTCTGTCTCAAATAAGATCGTATACACTTTATACCACTACGACTTAATTTTAATTCAAATGTCAAGTCGTTTCGAAGTGACAGGTGAGACAAACCAGCAAGTAACAATAATTTTTTTAGTCGTACTCGTGATATTTATTGTTACAATAATATTGTGTCAAAAATGATTTGTTTTGGTAATGAATCAGCAAGTTCGATTGCTAAAGAAATTGAGCAGTTAGTAACTCATTTTTATTACTAAAATGTGAGAAATATTAAATAAAAAATTTGTTATCTGAAACCCAATTTCTTTATAGTTTTAAATTCAAATATAACTTTAAAAAACATATTTCCGATGAGTTTAGTTTAATATGACGCACTGTATTTTTACAATAGAAGTTGATTTTACTTGTTAGTAACGAAGGTTTATTACTAAAATTCGTCTTCGACTCGGGATAATTTTCTATCAACAAAACCATTCGTGACCTTAAAAAAAATTATCGGTAATAATTCTGCTTCTAGGGAGATTATTAGTGATAACATTTTTTTACTTGCAAATTATTTCATGAATTTAAATAATTTAATAGTATTTAAAACTGTCAATACATCTAAAAAGATTAAAAAAAAACTATGTAAGAAAAATTTATTTACCAGAGTGCAGTCTCTTTATTAAAATGTAAGTATTTGGGCCACAATGGAGATTGTTTACGCGTCATATGAAAAATCTAATCAGAAAACTTGAAGGAAATCTCTAATAAAAGTAATCAGAGTGTAAGTTATTACTTATAACCTTGTTATTAAATGGGTAATTTAAATAATTGCCACGTGTACACTTTATTTATATTGTATGTTTACGCTTAGTGCCTCGGCGACACAAATTTATGTTCCAAATACGTAGCTATCTAAAATTGGCCTTTAGAACAGCGAATAATAAGTGCTTGTAATTTATCAAAGTCTGCCTGCCAGGCGACGAAACGAAATACCAGTCGTATCGAGTGATCCAATATACAGTATGTTAGTCAAACTTCCCCGCGGAGGCAATTTATTTAAATTGTAATCCATTACAGTACAAATTTAGAGCATGAGAAAAACAAAGATGCTATACAAATTTGATAAATAAGGGATAATGAATAACATAGGTGAAGTTTAAACGTCACACTATGGAATAAGAATGCCTATATTTTAAAATCATGGTTTTTGTGTTTTCATTAATAATATCACTAGTCAACTTAGATGGTTCGCCAGCTTACAACCCGATCGAATGCCTACTCAGAGTCCCTACAATCCTTGAGAATACTTTAAATTGCATTTAGTTTTGTAGACATATTCGTAGCATTAAGGTTCTCAAGTAGTAATAGTAGTAATTGAGGGGAGGTTCCGAAACCTGACAAGTAGACCAACAACGATCCTTTTTGCCTACATCAGAGTCTTCCCCTAGTCACACTAACCACCTTGGCCCCCGCCAAAGTATCCCGACTTCTTTGTGAAGTTAACTATGTCACTCCAGGCCAGGGCCGTGATTTCTTCCCTTTGGAGAGCCGCCGATCCCAGCACCTGATGCCTGAGTCTTCCCAGGGCCTTACAGGTGCCCAAAAAATGCAGCGGGGTCTCTTCCTCCTCCAGGCATCTGGCACAGATTGGGTCCCCTTCGACACCAATCAGTTTTAGGTACTTTCTAAGTTTGCGAGGTTCTCAATTAAGTTCCTTGCATGTTTTCTTCTTTGATTACTAAGAAACATACAAGGTTATTATTAACCGCTATACATGAAAATTAAGCAATGAATATACCGCATATCAAAAAGTATCGTGTGGTAGTGAGCAGTGAGGTGTGTCAAGAAAAATAACGAAAAACAACAAAGAGGTATGGACTATTGGAGAAGAATTATCATTAACGGAACAAGGGAGATTATGGAAAAATATGAAGTAGTAAGTTGTATAAGGGTAAAACAACACACCAAAGCGCAAATACTACAGGAAGGATAGGAATAAGTCACCTTTAGAAGTTATTTACATATAATGTTTGTAATTTTTGGCTTAATGGGTCAACGGAAATTCCATAGGTAAACAAAGTTCAATGTTCCATGGAAAGCACTTATTAAAGTATATGGAGAAAAAAACACACAGTCGTCTCCACAAATAATTTATAAGAAGTTAGTTTATACAGGTGGACATGTTTCGGCACTAGAAAGTGCCATCATCAGCACCGAAGGGCTAAAATAAATTGAGAATAGAAAAGGAATGACAAATCAGATTAATGTATGTACTTACCCCAAGTGCCACTTACACGAATGAATGTAAACAAATTTTAAAAACATGAAAAGGACAAAAACATGTTGTACTCGTATAATTGGACGAAAACAATTTTAAAATATTTAAAAAGTGTTAAAAATTAAAAATCGATTTTAAAAACCGAAAGGAGTTTCCTCCTCTTTTCTTTTCCGTACATAGCAAACAACTTGATTAATCGACGATGACAAGTCAAAAAGGAGAATAAGTAGTGACATCTGACAAAGTAACGCAAAAGCAGAAAGTTCCCAATATAAATGGGAACTGGCGTGAAAACGTGGTTCTCGGGGCAAGAAACGGACATCTAGTTATACAGTGTGAAAAGTAACAAATAACAGTTATCGGCAAGAAGGCGAGTAACCTGCCGGGACAAAGGTAAGGCGAAAGCCCGCAAAATGGATGGTCATCTAGAACAAGTAAAGTAGGAAACCATCTAGTCATCTCAACATTCAGCAATAAAAGGAAGGGAAAGGAAGATACACGTAAATATGGCCACCTAGTAGACAGTGTCAAAATCAGAGGTCGAAAGAAGGAAGGTAACGGTTGTTAGATAAGTACATGCGTTGGTGAAAAGTAAAAGCTTTATAATGGTCATGGTAGATGGAGAATGAGTAAGTGTTGAATGTGGAGTAATTAATTACAAGCAAAAATTTAAAGCTTCAAAAAAGGGTATGCAAGCTAAGTTAATTTGGTCGTTCACACAGGTAAGGTTACTATTAAGAAGAGCCTTATGGATTTCCATCATTTCTCTTATCTCACTTATTAAAGTTATGAAATTCCCTGCTTCAAATAGAGTCAGTCCTGGTTCTAACCAGTATTTATCTAAGGACGTGTTTGTCAATGTATTATTAAATTTATGAATAGATGATAATACCGCGCGAGCAACAATTATTTGCATCAAAGAGGGCTTGAATTAAAAAACGTAGGGCTTGGTTCAGATCACCATAATATGGGGACGATATATCTAATAACGACCATAAATATAGGTTAAAATTTTGTCAAATTCATATTATGACATGATATGTGCCAATCTAATGAGTAATAAAATAAGTAGACAAATACAAATTTATTTTTGTTGTTTACAAAATTAACAAATTAAGAATATATTATAGAAAGAAAAATAATTACATATATTCCTGAAATTTTACACCGCCATGCTCCAAGCATAAATTCACACATTTCTTCATATTTTCGAAAGTGTTAAACAGCATCTCTGAAGAAATGTTACCACATTCTTGGATAATCCTTTCTTGTAATTGTTCTACATTTGCAACTGGTGTTTTAAAAATAGTTTTCTTTAAATAAGGAAAAACGAAGTAATCCATAACGTTAGAAAAATGTTCGTGAAAATCGTCCATGCACAAACCCGGATTGTATTGCCACTCACCATTTACTCTAACCCCGATTCGAAAATACGCTTCAACCATGAATGTTTTGTGCTGTTCCGTAAATTGTGTAAGAAATTGGAAAAATTAGCGATGAATCAAATTACTTGTAACGACTGTCAAAGATGACGGAATAACTGATTGATTGTTAATTCAGGTAGTTACTGACTCCCAACAGGTATTACGCTTTACGGCTAAGCATTACGTCCTTGGATGCATGGCCCTCTTTGATGCAAATAATTTTTGCTCGCCCGGTATTACTGGCAATGGCGTTATAAAAAGTCAGATTCAAATTCTGATCTGATTGTCAAAACGAAAGCAAATTGTAAAACCTCTCGAAGTGATGCTGTAAGTAATATGTATAATTTTAATAATATTGAGATTATTTTCAATTATTTACATATTAATATTAATTTAAATTACAGGTCTATAAAAACTTTTTATTTGTCCACCTCTATTTAGAAAGGTTCGTTATTACTGACAAATCAAATATATAAAAAATCAACACTACAGGCCAGTTACCGATCCTTTTATTCATACATACTAAGGACTGTCTTTAATCAGATTGGGCGTTTTACGACATGCAAGCACTGTTACTCAAATTATTTACTAGACACCTTAGTAAACTGTCTCGTCCATGCAAAGGATCCCTTGGACCTCATAAAAACCCTGATTAACCCTTAGGGTCAATTTGCGTTGGAGGGTTAAGAAGGAGGATATTATTTATTTGTCTAAGGGATTCTACTGCATAAGTAGCCCGCAATAAAAATAAATGTGAAATCTCTAAAAGTCTAGGTTTTGTAATATTAAATATTATAATTTACAAAGTAATATTTAGTTTACATAGCGTGCGAGCAATGGGCCTTTTCACTAAATTTTGATTTTGGTAGTAGTGTATAAAGGAACAAAAAATAAAATTTTCTGTGTTTTTACTTTTCTATACTTTTAAGCCGTAACTGAGAAAATAAATAAATAAAAAAACTCCTTGAATAAAAACACGGACTTAAACATACCTACGTCATCGCGCCGGAAGATTGATGCACAGAGGAATGATAGGAATAGCCGAGTCGCTGGCTTAAAATATCAAGAATTCACAAAATCAGCAGCTTGACAGTGTTGCCGATACTCTCAAAAATCATATATTATAGTACCAGTGTAATGGTAATTGACTAGCAATTAGTAATTATAATAGACCAGTTTTCCATTCAATAGCTGCGGAATGAATTATTTTACCAGTATTATGTTAATATTTATTTAAAGTATCCAAATAAAGTTCTAAGAAGAAAGTATATTATTAAGATTATAAAACTTTCTACATATGGCAACAGCGGCTTAATTTGCCCATGGCAGTTCGACAGATCAGCATTTACGCGTGTGCGAGGTTAAACGCATGCGCTCTAGCAAGCTTTAAACATATCTACGTCATGAGTCGCGCCTGTTTTGAGATTTTCAAATTGGTTGAATTTTACCCGGTTTTTACTGTGCTGAAATAAAGTAATGTTATGACCTAGCAATAATTTTATTGATGAAAAACACTTATTATAGCACCGACTGAACAATTCAAATGCCAAATGTATCAAATTTAAGAATAGTGAAAAGGCCCATTGGATTGGATTAAAAACGTAGGGCTTGGTTTAGATCACAATGATATGGGGACGATATATCTAACCAAATCTAGGTTAAAATTTTGTCAAATTCATATTATGACATAATATGCCAAACTAATGAGTAATAAAATAAGTAAACAAATATACATTTATTTTTGTTGTTTACAAAATTAACAAAGTAAGAATATACAGAAAGAAAAAGAAAAATAATTACATCCATTGCTGAAATTGGCCACCGCCATTAGGCTGGGCCGAAAAAGTGAAAAATTGGAAATTGCAAATGGTATATTTGCCAATATCTGACTATACATCTAAAAGTAATTTGTGGAAAATTTTATTAAAATCCGTAAATGTTTCGCCGCGCCCCTGTGACCTTGAAAATTAGTAAAAAGGCCGATTTTTCAATATTTAATGTTTTTTAAATACAAAATTATAATTTTTATGTGACTTCTTGTGGATGTGGGAATGTGTCTAAAAATAATTTTTTCAATAAAATATTTTTCTGTTGAATGGAAACTACAAATTTGTCCTCAAAATCTTCATTTACACGTAATTTAACGTTTTCAGAGACAAATTATTTGTAATTTCTATCCAACAGAAAAATATTTTACTGAAAAAATTATTTTTATACACATTCCCATATCCACAAGAAGTCACAAAAAAATTATAATTTTGGATTTAAAAAATATTAAATATTGAAAAATCGGCCTTTTTACTAATTTTCAAGGTCACAGGGGCGCGGCGAAAAATTTACGGATTTTAATCAAATTTTCCACAAATTACTTTTAGATGTATAGTCAGATATTGGCAAATATACCATTTGCAATTTCCAATTTTTCACTTTTTCGGCCCAGCCTAACCGCCATGCTCCAAGCATAAATTCACACGTCTCTTCATATTTTCGAAAGTGTTGACTAGCATCTCTGGAGAAATGTTACCATATTCTTGGATACTTCTTTCTTGTAATTGGTTTAAATGTGCAACTGGTGTTTTAAAAATAGTGTTCTTCTATTCTTACAGATGGTCTTCCTGCTCCTTTTTTGTGTTGTATAAAACCTGTTTCCCTAAACACAGCCACAGTTCTTTTCAGGCAATGATAAAAATCCCCAGCAATAAAAGCAACGTTAGGAAAATGTTTGTGAAAATCGTCCATGCACAAACCCGAATTGTATTGTTACTCACCATTTACTTTAACCCCGTTTCGAAAATACGCTTCAACCATGAATGTTTTGTGCTGTTCCGTAAAGCTCATTGTGTGAATTGTTCAAGAAATTGGAAAAATTAGCGATGAATCAAATTACTTGTAACGACTGACAAACATGACGGAATAACTGATTGATTGTTAATTCAGGTAGTTACTGACACCCAACAGGTATTAAGCTCTACGGCTAAGCATTACGTCCTTAGATGCAAATAATTTTTGCTCGCACTGTAGTAATATTTTATTATTAATGTTATTTACAGAGCTCTAGCAACTTACTTGTACCGGGTGGTCAAATAAGCGAGGACGTCGGCTTTATCTCGGAAACCATTAATCGTACAACTTTCGAAAAGATTTCCTCATTTCGCCGCAAGGGGGCACAATTAAAAATTGTTTTTTTAAATTCTAAATTTCTCCGAAAGTTCCCATATTAAGGTATAACTCTGATTACATCATTGGAAAGCTTAGACAATGCTGCATCATTTTGATTTAAGGCTCATTGGCGTACCGACCTTGATTAGAGTGGGAGAAGATATTGAAAGTGTAAACATTAAAATCGCTGTAACTTCTAAACGACTTATCCGATTTTACTAAATTTAAGCTTGTTTGGAAGGGGAAAATAGGTATCTTCAATTGCCGTATCCAACAGTACACGATAGTGTTTAATAAAATTGCTAAAGGGCGCAATTTGTAATAATAAAAGTTTTTTTGATTTTATCCCGAAAATGCAAACCATACGGTATAACTATGACATCATAATCGAAAAGTAGATGAAATTTGCAAAAAAAGATGTGAAGACCGCAGTTCGATATCTTTGTTCGTTTCAGAGTTATTACCAAAACAATAATTTTTAATACAAATTGCGCCCTCTAGCAATTTAATTAGAAACTATCTTGTACCATTAAATAAGGTACTTCCAAACAAGCTTAAATTTAGTAAAATCGGATAAGTCGTTTAGAAGTTACAGCGATTTTAATGTTTACACTTTCAATAGCTTCTCCCACTCTTATCAAGGTCGGTACGCCAATGAGCCTTAAATCAAAATGATGCAGAATTGTCTATGCTTTCCAATGATGTAATCAGAGTTATACCTTAATATGGGAATTTTCGGAGAAATTTAGAATTTAAAAAAACAATTTTTAATTGTGCCCCCTTGCGGCGAAATGAGGAACTTAAAAGTTATTTCCAGCAATTTCTCTTGACCACTTTACTCATAAAAAAATCTTTCCGAAAGTTGTACGATTGATGGTTTCCGAGATAAAGCCGACGTCCTCGCTTATTTGACCACCCGGTATATAAGGTATTCTTTATTGACTTCTTCCACTCATTTTAATAGGGACACGTCTGCAAATTTTTACGTCGCCGGTTCAAAATATGTTTAAAAAAAAAGAGTGGTGTAAAATTTCTGGCAATAACATGCCGTTAATACAAAAGCAAGAAAGCAATAAACAAAAGGCCTCATTCGAAGATATCATCCATTTTTCTCAAAGAGACCTGATTTAGATTGAATTGTAAAAAAAAAACTTTGTGACTTCGTGTCTTTTTTACAATTCAAACGGCCTCATGTCGCTAGTTTACGTTTTTTGATATTTTTTTAGAATTCAGTACTACAGATCAGAGGCCTATTTCTACATACTGTGAAATGACTTAGGCCACTTTACTATATAAGTTTAAAATAACAGACAATTACGAATTTTCAAAAACTAATGCTAAGTAGAAAAAAATATATTTATTTTTATAATTATGACTGACTATTTACGTTTATTTACACAGTACTAATGATGTTAATTGGAATTGTAAAATATAGTTCTTGTTTTAAATTGTTTTAGCAAACACTTTAAATTAAATAGGTTTTCCATTAAAAATTATCAGAACCTACAGTTAAAATTGCCTATCTTTCTACTTTTACATATTGGGAATTGTTACTAAGCATATAGGGCGTTTTACGATTTTCCACATCGCTTTACATGCGACCGCTGTTTCCCAAATTACTGGCAAGGTATTGAAGCATCTAAGTAAACTGTCTCACTCATTCAAAAGTAAAACCCTTAACTAATCCTCAAATAAAAGACGTGATTGACCCTTAGGGCCAATTTGCTTTGGGAACTGGAGTAGAAGCAAATTATTTATGGACGTGACTCTAGAGCTTAAATTGTTTGTAAAAATATCTAAATCTAATTAAATTTTATGAAATTAAAATATTACCTAAATTTATAATTTGTAAGATTTTTTTTTTTTGAACTGATATGTTTATTTGAGTGAATACACCATAGACCTTTAGATCTTATGTCGTGCGCAGGAAAATTTATGTTCATGAAACTTTGTGCAAACTGGATCAGGGAGATTACCATAAAAAAAGTTTGAGGCATGTGTAAAATTTTAAAATAATTTTTTGTAATATTCTTTCCAATTCTAATAATATTCTGTTAAAATCCTAATTGCTTTAATTATTTGATATTAAATTAAACCTGTTAATTAGTACGATACTTAATATTCAAAGTGGTTAGGCCAGATTATTTAAATTATTTTTGGTTCAAATGCGAAACAAACGTAAAAACTTTAAATAGTTTTTACATTACTTTAAAATTTATGACTTACATTTTCTCAATTCCTCATTTTAATACAATTTACAAGAAAATGATATACAAATGTTTGTTTTGAAAACGTTTTATTTATTTGGAAACATAAAAATAGCTTTAAAAGGAATTATAAAAATATTTAAAAATATGATAAGAAAAATTAATTAATTTTTTAAAATTATTTCTGTACACCCAGGGTGATTTGCATTTTGCCTATTAGACGGTTTCGGTGAAGTTATTTTTTGGATAATTTGGTGACGGACATAATTGGCTTCAAACTTTTTAAATATCATATCTTTGTTTTTATCACTTCCGGTTTTACCGGATGTTAATGACAACTTTAGTATTTCAAATAAAATTTGCATTAAATAAACGAAATAGAAAATTGTAAGTAACTTTTATTAATAATATTCTAGATCAATGTAAAACTTGATGTAGAAACTTGATGAAAAGAAAGTTCAGTAACTTTGAAATCAATAAAGATAAATATTTAAAGTTTAATTAGCTTTTGGCAAAAACATATAAGTTTTTATTCTATAAAGTTTTACATTTTTTACGGTGGGTTTTTAAAGTTGTGTAAATCTTCTGGCCATGTAGATAATTGTGCATAAGTCAATGTTCGCAAATAGAACATACTGTGTTTTATTTTATTACTACGAAGGACAAAAAAATTCTTACCTAGAAATCTGATATACCTATACTTATATCTTTATTCGTTTTGGAATGATAATAATTTTGTCATAATCATTAAGTTAATTATTTTTTGTATTTTTGTGCTACCCAACATCCGATTTTAAAATGCCTGTTATTCCAAAACGATTAAAGATATATAGAGATAGTGACATATAGGACTTTCAGATAGAAAATTTATTTCTCCCCACATTATTAAAATAATACACAATGGGTTCAATTTTTGCGAAAATTGTCTTATGCATGCATGTATATTGTATAATTGCCATACTAGCACAGATGCTTAATTCTGTTAGTGTCAAAACAGTGGCATAGCGGGGTTTCCGGCGCGAAGGGCGCCCTTTTGACATATATAACACAGTATGGTTTCTAAAAGTTTGAAAAGGTACTTGATGGGGGTTCACATCGATAAAATTTAAGAAACTTACTAATACTACTTCTGTCGTAATTTTCGATTTCCAAACTACTTTATAATTTAATTGTTTAATTAGGTCTATTGATGCTGCTTAACACAGTGGGCGCCAATTTTCTGGCAAGCGAGATTTTGGGCTTATGCCTTTATAAATAAGAATACGAATGTGACGTCAAAAAGTGCATTTTTTAAATTAGGAGTTTTCAAGTATCGACCCCTTTTATTAAAATTTTAAAAAGATTAATTAACTGGTTTTCGAGATCCTCCATGTTGTATTTATTTTTAATGAATGTAAAAAAAATGCGAAATGATAAGCTATTAAGTATTCAGTAATAAATATGTATATTACAAAAAAATAAAATACTTACGTTAATCCTTCTTATTAAAAGTCTTATTCCAGTATCTCATATATTCAAAGCGAAATCACTTTATTCTTTTCCGGTAATCCCTTTTCGTAGAAGCTGGCCCTGTGGGTCAATCACGTCCCTTATTTGAGGATTAATTAAGGTCTTATACCTTCGAGAGGATGAAGTAGTTCATTTAAATGCCAAGACACTGGAATGTAATATAAGAAGCACTTTGCTGATTTCAAGGCTGACATATTCAATTCACTTCAGAAAAGACCGAAGGGCATTGACTACATTTTTACTAGGGTACAAATTTATGCTTATTGTGTGCTTACTATAGATATTTTCAAAATTTGGATTCAGGGGTTAAATGCACCAAATATGTTCCGTTATCACACTACAGAGCGCAACATATTAAATTCCAAGTTTGATGCATGGATTCGCACTCTTGAATTCCTTGTTTATTTTTGGTTGAGTGTATTTAAGTTTCTTAAAGAATTCTTTAAAACAAACTCACCAGCAAATGTTTAAAGCTGTTCATTAATCTATATACACGTGGGGAAAATGTTTGTCCGCCCATCTCTTAGTAATAAGTTAGAATAGTACAAATATGAAGTATCGCAAAGCAAACAGAGGTAGGTAGATTATGTTTTCCCCGCTCCATCGTATTGCATCTCGCTCATGGCACTCGCTGGTGGCACGCCGCGCCGCTTCGATTCTATTAATATCAAATAAATATTCATTCTTTCGTACATTGCCGCCTGAATGAAAGGATCAGGATCAAGCAAAACGCATCGAGCTAGCCAACCAGATCCGATGCGATGGAGTGGGGGAAACATAATATACCTATTTCTGTTTACTTTGCGATACTTCATATTTGTACTATTCTAACTTATTACTAAGAGATGGGCGGACAAACATTTTCCCTACGTGTATATTAAAGTTATTGAACAAATATTATATTTTATATTTCTAAACTAGTTAATACGTGCCAGACATTTGCGTTGGGGGGAGGGGAGGGGGAGGAATCATGTAAATTCCAACCATAATGCTCGGTATGATATAGGCAAAAGCTAATTTTGGTTAACATTTGTAGTAAATACTAGTCAGCCGTTTGTTTAACAGAAGGTCCTCACTCCGATAAAAGTTATATACAGGGTCCTGCACCTCACCTCCAGTCTTCTATAGCTCACTTAGTAATTAAGTTAGAATTTTGATATTTTGCAGACCTTACCTGTATCTTGGGACGCATTTCAGAAAAATATTTTTTTCATACAGGATGTTCAAAAAAATGATCTGACTCGATTTCAATAAAATTATAGGGGTATGTAGGTAACTATAGGAGGCACCTAAATAAGTAAGAAAATATATGACATGTAATCTAAAAAAATACATTCTTATGACGTCACACTTTTTTGGAACACACTGTATGAAAAAAAGTATTTTCCTGAAATGCGCCCCAAGATACAGGTAAGGTCTGCAAGATATCAAAACCCTAACTTAATTAATAAGTGAGCTATAGAAGACGGGACGTGAGGTGCAGGAGCCTATATATCGGGTGTACAACTAAAATGGGATGCCGGCTGTATTTTGGAAATCGTTAACCTTACGGCTTAAGGAAAAAATATTTATTGCAAAAGAAAATCTAGAGGGCGTTATCTAGTGGAATAAAAAATTTCTTTATTTTTCTCAAAAATATCAAATGTAATAATATATAATATATTTTAACTTAATTAAAAAAACGAATAAATAAAAAGAATATCTGTAAGAACCGCAAGCCAATATCTCTTTTCAAACCGGATATATGGAAAATATAATATAAAAATGTGCCTCACAAGAATAAACTAACGTTTTAAAAAGGTATTTGTAGGCAAGAAATTACAAATACCATGCCATTGTGTCTTCTACAAAGCAAAAATTAACACAATACTTTTTGAGTTATTGTTCTGTAAATTTAACTTATTTAGAACCAAAATAATAGAGGATGGATGGTTGCATTAATGAAACAAATTTCAATAAAACTGTCAGTGTGAGCTGTGAAACAAAGAAAAAATACAAGAAGGCTTTGACTTAAAATATGAAATAGTACGTATCAAGTTTAAATGGGTTAAATTTTGATTTATTTCCTGCACATTTTAAGCACATCCTCTTTTTTTGAGGTCGGCATTTTGACGCAGCACAAATTTTTTGGAAAGAAATCAAAATTTAACTTATTAAAATTTCTACACGTACTATTCATACTTTAAATAAAAGCTTTGTTCTCTTTAAAAATTAAAATACAACTGTGACAGTTCGCATATATACATGTATCCAATGTGTTGTCATGTTCTACAGTATGAATATACAGGCTTTACGACCTTTTTATTGACCCTTGATAAATTTTTATATAAAACGAAACGTTGGGATAAATACAATTGTGTCATTTCATTGCCTGCACTTATTCCCGCTATACTTATTCGAATCTACTAGTAAGGGCGCTATACTTACCCAACTTTGTTTATCTTGTAACAGATTGTTAATTCTTTCCCTTCTTTTGGAGAAAATAATTTTTAAAGTAGGCCTATTTATACTTTATACCCAAATTATTTAATAATATATATTAATGAGAGAGTAATAGGAAAATCTGCTAGATAAGAAAATAAGAAACCTATGTAGAACTGTAGCTTGCTCGCAAATAAATTATGCACGAGGGCGTAGCGCCTGAAAGAAAATAATAGTCTATATTATTTACCGCACATTAATGTCAGTATTCAAAGTAGCATTTTTTCATTCTAAATATTTTTACGTTACAATGTTAGAATATTTTGATTACTAGGGCGAGAACCTAACATCTACAAATAAAATTATATTTGTTGGGAAACTAGCCCCAACCCGGAAAATTTATTTTTCTTATATTTTTAATCCTTATAATGATAATTTTGGTGCTCCCATGATGCAGCCCCCTTCTGACTTCACCTTCCGCTGTCTTGTTCCAGACGAAACTGTACTCTGCCCTTACACAGCAGAGTCAGTCGCTTTGATTTGTTTTTACGTTTTGCATCAATTTTAGTGTGCGTAAAAAATTATCTGATTCTTTTCCGCTCGCTAAGTACAGTCCTGTTGTGTTTTATTAAAAATAAATATCCTCGTGTAATAATTCAGTAATGTGACGTGAAGCAGCGATCCAGGCCTACCAAGGTGCCAGCTGATTATGGTATTTACTCGACAAAAATCAGTAAAGGTATCAAGTAATCATTGTATCATCAGAATCAAATCGACTGCAAGCCACAACACTTGTTGTTTAATTCAAATTTACTAATGACATAAACTGTTATTTAAAATTCGACATTAAATATATTTTTTGAACTCAAGTATTTATTTTTTGAATAAAACTTTCAATTCGTTTTGCAGCAATGTTTACGTTACCCATTACTGGGTCTGTGATTTGTAATGATTTAATATTTACTTGATTAATATTAATAATTTAACCATACCTGTCATTCTAAATTTGCTTTTGTAGTGTAATTTTCGTAATGCTTTTTGTCTCGTCCGCTTGATAACTTTAACTACATTCAGTTCCAGAAAAAGTAACACATCTTATTTTTGTTGCAAATTTGAAGCTTTGTCATTTCTGAACGAATAGACCGATTTTTATTTCCTTTTCATTTATTGGTAGGTAATTCCTTTACCACTAAGAAAAAAATAAACTGGTAGAACTTTTTTCAAAGCCCCCTGGATGATAGTGGAAAAACTCAAGCCATGTTATCTTCTTAATTTTTGACTCACCCTGTGCGTTAATCAAGTAAATGTATGAGAAAGCGCCTACACTCTATATGAAAGTCGCTTCTTTTAGGAGCATTTTGATTTTTGTTCATTAATTTATCTTTAAAATTGTCTAAATTACAGCTTTTTTGCTGAAACCTTACGTTTATTCCACCAATGAAATTCATTGTAAGATCACTTTGCAAAAAAAAAACAATTATTGCCCTTGCCATAGCATGCATTAATCCATATTATTTGACCCTTTGTCGTTGTGTCATTAAAAAAATCAATGTCATTATAAAAGGTGTAGTGGCTAAAATTACATAAAATGCCTCAAATAAGTTCAGAACAAGTAGCAGCATTAGTTACTTTAGTTAACGATGGGCGTAGTAAACGTTACGCCGCTCGTGCAGTGGGTGTCCATGAAGCAACTGCTCGTAGAGGAATCCACAAGTATTATATGAACAGGAAGCACTGATCGAAGGGCTAATTCTAGTCTCCCTCGAAAAACTTTTCCAATAGATGATCGCTTCTTGAGATTGAGAATAATACGTGATCGATCAAATACTGCGGTAAATGTTCAGCAAGATCTTCGCCAAATTCGGGGTGTTACAATAAGTAAGCAAACGGTATGTCGATGTCTAAACGAAGTTAATTTGAAATCTAGGAGACCTGCAAAAGGTCCCAAATTATTGCCACAACATCGTGCTGCTGGAAGAAACTTCGTTGAAAATTATGGACAATGGAATATTCGTGAATGGTCGAATGTCTTGTTTACACATGAATCACGGTTTTGCCTTAACAAGGTGGATGAAAGGAAAATGGTATGGAGAAGGACTGGTGAAAGGTTTAATCAGAATTTGATAACAGAATGTGAACGTTATAATGGTGGGTCAGTTATGGTATGGGGAGGGGGAAATATACTCCTCCATGTTTTCCATTGAGGCAGTCGATGACAGCGCTAATCTATATTAACATTTTACAGCAGTATGTCTTACCTCATGCAGAGTTAGTGGGCAATAATTTTATATTGATGCAGGATAATGCCCGACCACATACCGCAGCAATAATTGTTCGAAACTTTTTAGAAGCTACGGATATCACCACATTACAGTGGCCTGCCAGAAGTCCCGATATGAACCCTATAGAATAATTTTGTGGGATGAACTAGGGAGAAGGGTACGTTCTCGCCAGAGGCCTGCTGAAAATCTCGCAGAATTAGCATATGCATTAGTGGAAGAATGGAATCGTATACCAATGGAAACGATAAGAAACCTAATTTCTAGTATGCCGCGTAGATTAGAAGCTCTTAGAGTTGCTAGGGGAGGCAATACATGGTATTAAGCAGTTATCCTAGGTTATAATTTTGTGTTTAAGAAAAATGTTTTCAAAATTCGTATCTGTTAAAAACTGTTTCTCGGTAAATTCATAAAGTTGGTAATATGCAAGGTTTCAGCAAAAAAGTTGTAATTTTGGACAACTTCAGAGATAAATTAATGAACAAAAAATCAAAATGCTCGAAAACGAAGCGACTTTTATATAGAGTGTAGGCGCCTTCTATACATTTACTTGATTAACGCACAGGTTGAGTCAAAAATTAAGAAAATAACATGGCTTGAGTTTTTCCACTATCATCCAGAGGGCTTTGAAAAAATTTCTACTAGTTTATTTTTTTCTTAAAGCTAAAGGAATTACCTACCAATAAATGACAAAGCTACAAAGTTGCATAAAAAATTAGGTGCGTCACTTTTTTTGCCACTGAGTGTACCCTTATATCTGCCCGAAAAGTTGAGTATATGAGACAATTTACTGGAAGCTAAACTACAAACGTACCACTGTACCATTTTACCGTACCTTTGTTTTTTTACCTTTAATTTAGATTGATTCTATACCCATTAAACCCGCCTAACTAAATTCAATTTTTAAACTGCTGTTTTATTTATTTTGAACAACTCTATAGAAATACAATAATTTCGTTTCTCTGGCCAATTATTAATTATGTTGGCCAACTCTATGGTATTATTGGAAAGACCAAACAGTTTTTCTACAATGTTAACATTGCTGTGTTTGCATGATTTCGTCTAGACGAAAAATAAAACACGTTATCTTGT
This sequence comes from Polydrusus pterygomalis, assembly GCA_963969555.1. NCBI lineage: Eukaryota > Metazoa > Arthropoda > Insecta > Coleoptera > Curculionidae > Polydrusus > Polydrusus pterygomalis. The sequence goes on along the minus strand of OZ018376.1, from coordinate 104,471,150 downwards.
TACAAATGTTTTTATGTAACACACTATGAAATGGCCTTTTTATTGGTCTGTTGTGACCCTACATATTTAATAAGAATTACAGCGCGTTTGGCATCTCAAACACTTGACAGGCTTTTTCATTCTTTATACATTATATACAGCTTAACGCTTATCCAATAAAAAAATATTGAGAGGTAAAAAAGCTTTCAAATATAACCATTTACCCCACAAAAATAACCGTGTTGCCTATACTTTGATAACATAATAAAGCGGAAGAAATGTTCACATGTGACGCGACTTTTATAACATCACTTTCGCTTATTTATAACCGGTAATTATACTACTAGAAATCGTCATTTTATAGTGTTGGACGTGTTTCTTAGGTCAATTTAATGACATTAAACAGTAGGAATTTCCTAACCATAGGCGTCCCAAACAAATAAATAAAATGCGTATACACATAAGTTTGTTTTACATTAGGTGTTTATATATATATTACACTTTATAAACCCACTGTATATATAATAATATTATATTAAAATAATAAATATAAGGTAACTCAAAAATTCTATACACAAAACTAAAATCAGAAAAATAAACCTGACACGGCACGACACTGCTTAGAAAATGCTTTAATTTTTTTACCAGAACTCCATTCTCGGACCATTGTCCAGCCCGTCCACAAGTTCAAAATTACGTATATTTTATCTTCGTCTCTTCCACGCCATCGGCGGTCACTGGCCTATCTCTGTCTGACAGAATCGATCGTTGAACGGGTCGGAGACCGCTTCAGCTTATCCCAGCCGCTTTAACTGGCGCTTGTATCCCTTGCTGTTGCCAATTCTTCAAAATTTTCGGATTTGTAAGCACAATGTAAGTATATACGAAAAACAAGGGTTTGTTAATTAGTTGTTTTTAAACACTGAAAACACTTTTTGTCTTGATTTCAGTTATATTGTTTCTTAAGGACTAAAGGATGTATTATTATAACAATGAATGTCTTGTTATTTTTTTCTGTCACACTCAAAACCCCTCGGTTTAAAGTATATTTGCAAACTAGCTTTCAAAGAAAGTTACTGACTAACAATTGAATACTGAAGAAACATTTTTAATAAAAAAACATAAAGAATTGAAGAAGAAAGATTTGACAACCCTGGTTGTGAGGTCGGTCTCTTTGAGACTGTTAACCGCCGTATGGAATGATTGGAATGTCCTCAAACTGAGTTTGGATAAATTATACCAAAATCATTTAAATCAATGGGCACGTTTTCAGAAAAATTTAAAATACCAAATGTTCTCTTTAATCAACAGTAAACGAAGCAATTTCCAATATAACTAAGTTAAACACAATCTCTCATCAAACGTATTACAGGCATTTTCCAAACTTCTTATACAGTGTCACCAGTAAAGTCCGCATCATATGGGATTTTTTTTTTAATAATAGCTTTATTCGAAATTTGACTTTGGCATCAAGCTCTGCTTTGATCGAGATGAAAATTAAGCAAAAAAATAGTAGTCACGTGATTCGCATTATCTGTCAAATTTTAATTTTTTCAAAAAAATAATTCAAAAGTGGGGTTATTTCTTAAAATATCAAAAAAAGTTATTAGAAAAAGTTTTTTAAATGCAGTTTCTAGCCCACATGCAAAATTTTAGCCGCATAAGATAATTTTCATTTTTTACCTATGTTTTGTAAATTGAACCACTTTTGCAAAATAAGACTCAACGCAACTTGCATAAAACTTCTTAGTTTTGACAATGCTTTATTTCAGATACATTTTCTTTAAAGTAGCGCCATATTAAATGTGTGTTTTTCTACAAAATCCAAATTGGGCTATTAAAATTGGGTCGCATGTGATGCAATGTTTATTTGTTTTGGACCCTGTATAAGGTAACTTCATAAAATAAGTATTTTTTAAAAGGTATTTTGTGTCTGAAAGTAATACACCTTAACGTTAAGAAAATAGTTTATTTGAAAAGGGTCAATTGTTCTAATAAAAAATCATATAAAAATTAAACGCATTTAAAATTCCCCCTTTTTAATTAATAACAAACCATTGAAGGTATTTGAATATTAAATTAAAAACAATTCAAAAACTTAAAATTACATTTCTGTGTGCCTTCCATTGCGTTCAATACAAACAATTGTTCTTTTTGACACTTCTTTAATGGAGTTTCTGATACTAATGGGCTTTATTTCTAAAATACAGTTTCGAATCACTGTTTCCAAATGATCAACATTACGGAAAGGTCTTTGTTTGTAAACTAACCCCACAAGAAAAAATCAAGTGTGGTTAGATCCGGAGACCTAGGCAGCCAGTATTGCTCCATGTTACGCCCAATTACTTTGCCCCTAAATATTTCCAAGAGGCGTTCTTTAACCTGTCTTGCATTATGGATGGAAGCACCATCACACTGGTACCACAAATTATGCCTTATTTCAATAGGCATATTGTCCAAAGCTTCAAGGATCTCAGTATTAAGAAAACGTAGAAATTGTTCAGAGTTTAAATTACCTCAAAAGAAATAAGGCCCAACAACTTGATCGTTTAAAACACCGCACCACACATTTGTTTTAAAGGAATACTGGTCCCTGCATTCTATTATAAAATTTGGATTTTCTTGAGCCCACCATCTACAATTTTGAGAGCTAACAACGCCGTTTGACGTAAAAGTGGCCTCGTCGGTCCATAAAACGTGAAAGGGAAAAGACACATTTTCTTCTTTTTTCCCCTGGTACCAAAAAGAGAATCCCAAATGCATGTCAAAATCTTTTTCCTCAAGAGTATTTATAAATTTAGGTTTATAAGGTTTAATTTTATTTTTGTGCAAAATATTCCTTACAGTCTCGTTATTAACATCAGTTCTGCGAGGGACATGTTCAATACTAGTTTGACCATATTCCACAACATCTAGGCACACATTTAATTGGACTTCTTTACTATGTTTTATAGGATTGTGAGGTTTTTTAAATAAATTTTCCATCGATCCAGTTGATTTAAATTTCACCATAATCCTACTCACAGTAGATTGTTGCACATTTTTGCCTGGATACCTTTCATTAAAAATGTTGGCTGCTACACGATGACTTGTATTTTCACCGCATATTAATACAACTTCAATTTTTTCTTGTAAGGTTAACATTTTTTTTTTAAATTAAATCCGCAATATTAAAAGCCACTTGACAAACAGAAAGCTATTTAACTGTCATTATTAAAGCAAGGGCCTGTTGATCTTTTTTATAATTTTTTTTACTGCCAACTTGTTTTTGGTGTATCATTGCATCGTTGAAAATAGATAAACTTTACGTTGTTAAACTAAAAATTATTTTCCACTTGTCATCACTGTGTTTTTTTTTGTCTTAAAATTAAGGTGTATTACTTTCAGACACAAACTACCTTTTCAAAAATACTTATTTTATGGAGTTACCTTATACAGGTTCAAAAACAAATGAAATTTGCATCACATACGACCAAATTTTAATAGCCCAATTTAATTTTGATTTTGTAGAAAAACACACATTTAATATGGCGCTACTTTAAAGAAAATGTATCTGAAATAAAGCATTGTCAAAACTAAGAACTTTTATGTAAGTTGCGTTGAGTCTTATTTTGCAAAAGTGGTTCAATTTACATAATATAGGTAAAAAATGAAAATTATCTTATGCGGCTGAAATTTTGCATGTGGGTTAGAAACTGCATTTAAATAAAACTTTTTTTAATAACTTTTTTCGATATTTTTAGAAATAACCCCACTTTTGAATTATTTTTTTGAAAAAATTAAAATTTGACAGATAATGCGAATCACGTGACTACTCTTTTTTTGCTTAATTTTCATCTCGATCGAAGCAGAGCTTGATGCCAAAGTCAAATTTCGGATAAAGCTATTATTAAAAAAAAAAATCCCATATGATGCGGACTTTACTGGTGACACTGTATATTTTTCTAAACGAATAGTATACATATAATAGTTATTATCGTAACAAGTGCGGAATGGGACACTTTCCCGCAAATAACCGCCGTTGAGTTGGCAGTTGAAGGCTAAAAAGTTGACTAACTACAAGCATTTTTTATTTTTTTTTAATGTTTCTTTTATTTTAAAATCTTATGCATGCGAAAAAGTGGATCTTTTTAAAAATTCTTTCTTTTTAAAATGCATACGGATAAGCGTCAAATCGCGCACGCTTGTAGGAAAAAGTATTTTTAGTTACAAACAATACTTTTCATTTTTACGCTGGAAATATGGGCTTTCAATTTAAAATAAAAATGAAAAATGCGAAAATGATTTGATTTAAATTATATTCTCGATTATATTTTATACTCCAATAAACAAAATGTTTAAAATGGAATTTTGGTACGAAAGCTGCTAGATTCGTAGAGATTTTTTTATTTGAAAATACACTTTGTTATTATTTTGTATTCAACCCTCGCAGAAGGGATGGAAAATCACTTAAAAATGTATTTTAACTCGTAACCTCAAAATTAAAAAAAAACACTAGAACACTTAAATCTGAATAAAAAAGTTTATAATAATTTTTACGTTATTTTTAATAGTTGCAATGATAGAATCATGTCACTCTTAAGGGTTGATCGGTGTCATCAAATCGACTGAAAAGAGTACAACACCCACTGATGTAATGGCTAGAGCTGTAGAAATGGTAAAATACGAAGGCAGGTCAATACGAAGTGTTGCCAACGACATAGCATTTAGAACTTCAGCCAGATATTGCCAAAAAGCAAACTATTCACCAATTGAAAAAGTTGCTTAAAAAAGCTAACCAGGACCTTTACAGATGTTTGTGCAGCTGGTTGTACTTCTGATGAAGAGTAGGAAAGCTTTTCATTTGTCTGCATGGACAATTTTACCAACAGTGAACCAGAGAAAAAATGGGTTCAATGGGTGGCATGCCATATGTGGTCTCATAAGGTATGCACAAACCAGGAGACGCGATACATATGTTCAAATTGTGAATCTGATGATTCTGACTAACTATTAAGTTTTGGTAACATAACTGTAAGCTTTATTCAAATTTAGGTTTTAGCTTTATGCGTTTTTTTCTATTTTATTTTGTATTCTTTTAGTTGGTAATAAGCGTTAAAAACTATAATAATACTTGTGTGTCTCTATATAACTTATATAAAATAACCCCACATACTGTACCAACCTGCCTCACGTTGGGGTATGTTGGTACACTTACTATGATGATTTAAAAAACTTATAACTATATATAAACTAACCCCACATAGTGTACCAACCTGCCTTAAGTTGGGGTATGTTGGTACACTTACTATGATGATTTAAAAAAATTATAACTATTTAACCCTTTTTCATAGACACTGTAAATACCCCAAAATGTAGGGAAATTATGCATATCTGTTCTGACTGCAGAAAATAAGCTTTGGCATTTTATTTTGATCGCAATTACTGCAGTTAACAAATATTTTTTTTTGTTATTTGTATGAAATCAAACAAACCCATACACATAATCAAAATTGTGCAAACAAGGTTTGATAAAATAAAGCAAAAGTTTCATTTCCTTTTCGGCTTTATCAAAAGGAAATGAAGCAGAAATATCGACAGCAAAACCGTAACCACTTTTCGATTTCCCAATCTACACATCCGCATTAGAGACATAACAATAATCGTATAGTTTTTTAAGTAAGTGTCATTTCCTATTCCGTCAATCATAGCGCTTCATTTCGAACGACAAAATTACAATAAACCGGAAGTCAGCTTGGCTTCCGGTCGCTCTCTTCCTGTTCAGATAGTGGCTATGACCAACCGCTGTGTTTGCAGAAAATTCTAGTTCGTTTAACCTAAAATCCATACTTTAATAAAGCAAGTTAATGCCTTTAGCTTCATATAGGTTTCGTAAAATGGACATCTCGGTAATATCCTATGGACAATAAATTTTATAATTGATAGCTCTTAATTAAGCGCCTGGGTATATAATATTTTACGATTTACTCACGTTATAACGATCGTTGTTTTTTTAAAGCCAAACGTTATATTTTATATGGTAGGAAATAAGGATTACCTTTACTTTAGAAATATCGCAAAGGCACGCCCCGAAGTACTTAGAAAATATCGATGCAACGACTTCTACCACCAACCGTATTTATAATCTTAATTAGTTCTACTATTTCTATTATTTAAAGTTTTCATAAAAATAATCAATTATCACTTTTTGGTTCTATCTACTATTGCAAGGCTCATCGATGTTTGTAAATGCAGAAGAATTTTATAACAGAAAACACCAGATAGTTATTGGTTGTTTCTTTAGAGTGTTGTTGTTGATAACAATTTATAATTCTTTAAGGTAGAAAATCATTCTTTCAGTCTAAGACTTAAAGCATGAACTAAGTACACCTGGACACCTAACGGAGCTAAACCGAGACGCAAGGCGACTATGTAAATATCGATAAGCGAAGTGACTTTAGACTGATATTCGCGTTTGCAAAATGTTTATCACAGGCAACGTTTGGCGTAACGCATTACAGATTTGTACATCGTACAAAAGTTACAGATGAGACAACAACAAACAATTCTTGATATTACCATTTTTCTCTAAATCGAACGGTTTTTGAGTTATGCGCGACAGAATATTATTGTTGAATTTTCGAAACTACAATTTTTTCTACAATTTGCGCTGCAAAATGTGTGTTGATATGTTTTACATAACAGAAAAATATTTTTTTTACGTATATTAGTGCAACAGAAGAAAAAAATACTATAATAATTATGAGGCACATAAGAAATAAAATATTGAATTAATATGGTAGTATTATATGGTCCCTTACAATAATGTTTGGGTTCATTTTATCGAGGGTGTACAGGGTGTCCCAAATTCGAGCCTTATCATGGGGATCTCGGAAACTATAAGAGATACAGCATCGGTTAAATTGTGGCAAAGTTGCGCAATTTCGTACTGAGCAATATCGCAAAAAAATATCTGAGCTATCTTTTTTAGTTTTTGAAATTTTTGCAAAAAACTAAAATTTTGAGTATTTGTTTTTTTAAACTGCTTGACTTATTTTATCCGCCACAGAAAAACAAGCGCAACATTGTTAAGGCAACTTTTTACGCTCCAAATTGTGACGTTTTTAAAATTTCGTTACAACGTTTCGTTTTTATGGAACTATTATCAACTTTAATTTTTTAAATACGGACCTGCATTTTTTATTAAATTTTTTGATAGCCCATTAGGCCCTGAATTCAACCATGTACCACACTTAATTATATTTAGACGTTTTGATGACATTATTACATCTTCAGGAATGTGATAATTATTTTTAAATACGGCCCTGGTGTTAGTTACTTAATCTTTTTACCACATACAACATGTAAATGGATCCGGAATTTTATACAAATAATTTACTATATTTAAGTTTTTATTTAAACTGTAACAAAGTAAAAATAAAACCAAACAAAACAAAGGTTGCTATGACAAGAACTTTTACTTGATTGTTTGGCTTAAGGTGGAATTCTCAACGTCATTTCATCTATTGCCAACCTATAACCTATTTCGCGTTGCTTTTTTTAGTTTATTATTTGATTAACCAACATTTAAATAAAATCAATATCGTCGGTACAATATTTAGGTAATAGCTGACATATTATTACAAAAATATCAATTTATTTCATTGCTAATTTTGGGAGAATTGTATAGTGAAAGAAGAATGACATAATAATGTTTAAAAAAATCTTACCGGACATTTTTCGCTATAAAATTCTCCTAAAATATTTAATGAAATTCCTTGATATTTATTTAATATGTCAATTATTACCTATAAAATATGAAGACGATAATGATTTTATTTAAATTTTGTGTAATAGCTAGAAAAATTAAATAAATAAACGCGAAATAGGTTATAGGTTGGCAAGCATGTTGATACTTCCACCTTAATTATCTTGACAACTGCAGTCACCATTTATACTGAATATTTCAGCAAAATTATGTTTTCTGCTTTAGAAAAGCGCGACATGTTACGAGTTTATTATTCTTCCAATAGGAATTCACAAAATTTCTTGTGACCGTTATTTCAGGACTATCCTGAACGCTTGCAGCCCCATTATAGTTATTTTGCTACGCTTGATACTAATTTAGCCCAGTATGGTGGTTTTAATAAACCAAGAGTCAAATATACACCAGGGCCGTATTTAAAAATAATGATCACATTCCTGAAGATGTAATAATTACATCAAAACGTCTAAATATAATTAAGTGTGGTACATGGTTGAATTCAGGGCTTAAGGGGCTATCAAAAAATAAAATAAAAAATGCAGGTCCGTATTTAAAAAATTAAAGTTGATAATAGTTCCACAAAAACGAAACGTTGTAACGAAATTCTAAAAACGTCACAATATGGAGCGTAAAAAGTTGCCTTAAGAATGTTGTGCTTGTTTTTCTGTAGCGGATAAAATAAGTCGAGCAATTTAAAAAAACAAAAACTCAAAATTTTAGTTTTTTGCAAAAATTTCAAAAACTAAAAAAGATAACTCAGATATTTTTTTGCGATATTGCTCAGTACGAAATTGCGCAACTTTGCCACAATTTAACCGATGCTGTATCTCTTATAGTTTCCGAGATCCCCATGATGAGGCTCGAATTTGGGACACCCTGTACAAAGAGAGTTGCTAAAATATATTATGTATTTAAAGAAATATGCTTCCAAATACTGGCGCTCGCCATTGAGGGCGCAAGCATATCTGTCGAACTAGCAGAGAATATTGGGGCTAGACCACTGGGATCAGTCAAAGATGAGATAGATCAGATAGCTAAAAAACTTGCGCAAAGCAGATGGACAACCTGTAGCATCTCCAGGCAATTGTGGCTCCTACTTAACGACAGGAAAATCGCAGCGCTATTACAGCACAGTCGAACATTACTGCCGTAGTCACTGGACATTGCCTGCTCGATAGTTAAGCTGAACGTATATAAATACCATCTAACGAATTCTGCAGAGGTTGCAGAGATGACGAAGAGGAGGAAAGTATTTAGCATTTCTTGTGTGAATGCCCAGGCATCGCGAGAAGAAGGTTCAATACCCTGGGCGAACCATTCTTTAATGATCTGGAGGAAGTGAGCAGCCTGCAACTGGGTAAACTAACTAAATTTATTAACAGCAGTGGCTGGTTTGAATGAGCTGTCAAGATTCTTCTACGATCTACGTCGCGTTAGCCATCAGGAAGCTGATGCGAATAGATTCCGCGGAACATATGTGGTACCACAACGGTCCTTATAGGACTACGTGTGACTGTTTGGACAATGCCAGAGGTCTGCCACTCTAACCTAACCTATCCAAATACTGATAATAAATAATAACTAAATATTTAAGTTATTAAAGGGAAAGATTGACTATCCTGAGTTGTTAAGTCAGCTTTTCAATAAATCCAGTAAACATTAGATCTAATAAAGTGTTCTATGTAGATTTTTTTACGACAAATCTGCTTAAAAGCTACGCCAATTTATCAAATATGTAACTTGTTTAATGAATATGCGTCTCACATTGACATAGAGGCTACCAGTTTAAAATAATTTCATACATATATAAATTATTGTACAGCAGGTTAACTGTGAAATAGTATATCTTGATTAGTGTATATCTAGTAATGGTACAACTATAGGAACTTAAATTTGTTAATGGCTGTTATTGTTGATACTTAAATATATCAATAAATAAATAAAATTAAAATACAAAACTAAGTTACGTTAATCAATGTCGTTGTCAGGTAACATCTTATGAGTTGCTGATAATACCTGGCAATATCCATGTATGGCAGAATACTTTAACCCTGCTGATGTGCATTCATATCATAACATTTTATGCATTCAGATTTGCAACCAAAACAGGTTGTAAAGTTCTATTGGTTAAATGTCAACCCCAGACAGTCAGCTCCGAATTATTACCCATCCATTGCTGGACTTGGTGGAAGTAGGTGTGGAATTGTAATTGCTGGTTACTGATTAAACGATTGTTGGAAACATATATATGCTCACCGAGTCTCTGGATGAGACTTTGTTGCTCCATAATAAGTAAGTTGACATTCTTCCCCTGCAATGTCATCTTGAGCTACAGCATTGTCCGTAAATAATGCAACAGTCTGTGACAGTTTCGGGTTTTGTTCTAGAAGGAAAAATTTATTTTTAAAGTTGGCCTATTTATACTAAAACAAATTATGGTATACTTAGTTGAAAAAGAAAGGATAATCGGATAATCTGTTACATGAGAGACATAACTTAAGGATAGGTATGCAGTTTCGGATAAATTCGGTGACAGCGGAAGGCAATAATTGGGTTTATTTTACCTGAAACTTTTTTTTTAATTTGCAACAGTGAAGGATTTCTAGACAAACATCCTAATGTTTGTTTGAAGGTTGTAGACAATAATGTGTCTTGAGTAATAAATGTGTTTTGGACTTCCATTGCCTTTAGTTTTTCATATCACAACGTTTCAACTGGTAAGTATCTCCAGTCGTCTTCAGGTGAATCCTAAACAAGTTACAAAGCTACGAGCCTATTTATACTACCTAGGGGGCGGAGGGGGCAGAGCTAGTGACGTATGATCGGGTGCAGTCGTGAGTCATCTGCTTACGTCAAGTTTCAACTGGTAAGTATCTCTAGTCGTCTTCAGGTGAATACTAAACAATAGAGTTGTGTAGTTCGCGAACGAACTAGTTCAAAAGATCGAATCTGACAACTGAACTAAAAGATTCAATCAGTAATTACTGAGAGATTGAAACAAGGTGAACTAAAGTCTGTACTACGCAAGCGAGAGCGAGACGACCGAAATTATAGGTTTTGTTACCTGACCGACCGATGATCGTGACCGATGATTTCGGACTACTTCGGTATTGAAATGAATAAATATTGTCGGTGTCTACTGTATCGGCCTAGCACTCTTCTCAGAAGGAGGTTGTGTTTTAATATAAAAGCAACGTGATCGGTGGGTAAATCAAGAAAAATATCTATTTCTTTTTTATTCGTAGGTTTTTTGTTAAGTAATTTAATATATAATTTAAATTTAAAAATATTTCTTTTACTTCACTATGCCAGTATAAATCAGTGAACTAAATGAACTAAACGAACTAGTCTTTTGAACTATTCACTTTACTGAACGAGAACGAAAGATTGAAATCAGCAAAGTGAACTAAACTTCCCAGCACTACTAAACAAGTTACAAAGCTACGAGCCTATTTATACTACCTAGGGGGGCGGAGGGGGCAGAGCTAGTGACGTATGATCGGGTGCAGTCGTGAGTCATCCGCTTACGTCAAGTAACGTCAAGTAAGCAGATGACTCACGACTGCACCCGATCATACGTCACTAGCTCTGCACCCTCCGCCCCCCTAGGTAGTATAAATAGGCTCGTAGCTTTGTAACTTGTTTCACCTGAAGACGACTGGAGATACTTACCAGTTGAAACGTTGTGATATGAAAAACTAAAGGCAATAGAAGTCCAAAACACATCTATTACTTAGCACACCTTCCATTATAGGGAAGTTTTAGTATATTTAATAGGACTGTAACTGCAGCATCACCACCAAATTCCTTGCTTGTATTAATTTTTTCAAGGTTCTCATATACCTTCAGGTTTATTTCTTTCGCGCTATTGTCGTTATTACCTCACAAACCTGAGTTGAAGCAAAATTTACCAGGCACGAAAAAAATAATACGATCCTAACACCAAATAGCCGCATCGTTATTATTTTCCCTACAATGAACACGTCTTTCCTCGCCTATTTTTCTTATCTTTCGCAAACTTTTCGCTCTTTCTGCAAAAAGACAAAACCAGTAAAGCCTGTTTACCTCCAGCCTTATTGCCTTATATTTTTCATGTCACAGCATAACCAACATTAACTTAATAAGAAGAAAGAGCCATTCCCATTTACGGAAAAGAACGGCAAAAAACTTTTAAGAGAAGTTTATTGATATTTATTATTCCTAACAGTTTTAATCTTGAGACATGTTATTACTGTGGGTCTGTTTGTTGTTTTAGCGAAACGTTACGTAGTATACGTTAAGAGGAATGGAAATGAAAATATTTATATTGTTTTTGCAGAATGCGCCACGAACCTTGTTCAGACAGTCAGTTATTGTCGTACAAAGAGACCGACAGAACATAGCCTATTCTATTTTAATGAAATTGGGTATTTAAATAAAACTAAGTAAATAAAAAACAACTTTTCTTCCAACTGCAGCTTATTTTGCAATGGATTTTTACTAAGTGTATGTTAATTCAATTAATTAATAAAATATATTTTTTTTACCTCTTCATGTTAAGAGGATAGAAATTGAACTTGCAATTTTGGAAATAAAATAATTATATTTATCTACAACCATTTAATAATAGATGCATAATACTTCTGATAATAAGAGCATTATGCAATCCAAAATACAACAAGTGTAATTATTATAAAAAAAAACAAGTGTAATTATTATATTTCCCATATGAGCTCAACTTTTTTTCTGATAATAAGAGCATTATGCTATCCATAATACAACAAGTGTAATTATCATAAAACAACAAGTGTAATTATTATATTTCCCATATGAACTCAACTTTTTTTCAGGCACTGTATAAATGGATGGTTTTAGATAAATTATAGTATTTGACTCGCGTCTAATGAACCATAATACACTCGGATGATTTACAACACTCGCCTTTGGCTCGTGCCGTAAACTTCATTCTCGTTTTATTATGGCCTACATTATACGCTCGTTAAATAATATACTATTATTCAGCAGTTCGGGAGAGGCAAGAGAAAGAAAATGGTGGTGGGAAATTATATACTCTTCATAATAGTTGTTTGAAAGTGGTAGACAATAAGGTAATATCATCAAAATTACCTTGTCGGACTTCCATTGTCTTTATTTTGTTACTTGATACAACGTTTCGGTAAGTTAGTATCTCTAACCGTTTTCAAGTTTAAACTAAATTATAATAAAGGGAAATAAATAAGACACTCTAAGTCTTCCTCCACTGGTATATTAAAAAATAAGTTTTAAGGTTTAATACAGGGTAATTTTCTATATGTTTCGAACGCATAAGCATTCATCATCAGGAGAATAATAATAATATTAATAATAATAATAATAATATAGATTTATTGTTATAATCCATTCTTTTACATTGTTACAATTATTGTGTAGGAAATATTGCAAATTGAGTGGACAACAATTAATAGGCCTTAGTATGGCAACCATCTAGATTAAATCCAGATACTGTTCAGGCCCTAATTTATATTGAATAATTAAATATATAACTAAAACTAGTAAAATAATTTAAATTTGAGAAGCGCTAATAGTTTAATTAATATTATATAAGAGAAATATTGCTTGTTCAAAGGGAAAAGGCATGGGAGGGGGAAGAGAAGGGGTGTAAGCTGATAATATGATATCAATGCAGAAAATAAAGCCACCCACTACTGTGATTGTAGTAGGCGTTTTTTTACTTTGTTTTTGAATGATAATGTGGACTTATCTGTATTAAAACAATCGCGTTAACGGTAAAGACGATGTTATACGTGAAGGACTTTTTAAAACTTTTTTTGCAATGGCGAGGAATTGTAAGAAGATGCTTTCTGCGCAGAGCCAAGTTATGAACGACTGTTCGAAACGTAATTTTATTATATAACTAAAGAGGTAGTTTAGATTTAAGTAATTTAAAATAAAATGTAGTAATGTGTAATTTAAATCTGTTATACATACTAAGCCATAATGACATAGACAGGTAATGGGTAATATGATTTCTTCGTTTAACACCATAAATTAGAATAGAATAAGGAATTTAGAAATAGAATAGGTGCAAACAGTCCGAACGGAGCTACGAGATGATGGAAAAAATAAGCAAAGTGTTTATAAAACCTTTCAACGTAATGGTATACCTACCGAGAGGCCATTCGTGAAAAATTGGCAGAGAATAAGTTATGAAGGTAGCATGGTAGTAACTTAAGTGTCATTAATGAGATAACACCATAAGTGTGAGGGGAGAAGAATATTTGACATTGGTAAAAGAGGTAAAAATTTTGATTAAAATCAGATGAGGAGTAGCTGAAAAGTCACATATTATTGAACTATAGTAACTTAGGCGTGAGGAGAAGAAAATTTAAAATGAGGAGTAGCTAGGTCACATATTAGTGGATTAGTGACGTAAGTGTGAGGAGAAGAATATGTAATAGTAGAGTAGTAAAAAGTTTTAATAAAATGAAGAGTTACTGAAGTCACCAATTAGTGAATCAGCAACATAAATGAAATATTTTTAAAACTTTAATTTTTATTTAAAAATGTCCACAATAAATATTTTAAATTATTATTATTTCTACCCCTAATTAAGGATACCCACATGACATAAAAAACTTAAACCTAAAACTTTTCTATGTCAATTTAAATACTACGCACATTCATGTTGCCGATTCACTATTGGTGACTTCCGTTACTCTTCATTCTATAAAAACTTTTTACTACTCCACTGTAAAATATTCTTCTCCTCACACTTACGTCACTAATCCACTGATATGTGACCTAGCTACTCCCCATTTTAAATTTTCTTCTCCTCACACCTAAGTTACTATAGTTCAATAATGTGACTTTTCAGCTACTCCTCATCTGATTTTAATCAAAGTTTTTACATCATCTACCATTCCAATGTCAAATATTCTTCTCCCCTCACACTTTTGGTGTTATCTCATTAATGACACTTAAGTTACTGACGTGCTACCTTCATAACTTATTCTCTGGCAATATTTCACGAATGGCCTCTCAGTAGGGTTACCCTTACATTGAAACATTTTCCCAGCACTTTGCTTGTCTTTCCATCATCTCTTAGCTCCGTTAGGAATGTTTGCACCTATTATATTTCTAAATTCCTTATTCTATTCTCCTGATGATGAATGCTTATGCGTTCGAAACATGTAGGGAATTACCCTGTATTAAACCTTGAAACTTATTTTTTAATATACCAGTGGAGGAAGACTTAGAGTGTCTTATTTATTTCCTTTTAAACATACACTCCACTTAAAGTATGGACTATTTCTTCAAGTTTTTAAATTATAATAATTCTAAGACTACTGTCTTAAATACTATCCATGTGCAATGAAGCTTGATGACTCCGCCTACGTGCTTATTGGAGTGTGAAGTTTGAGCTGTTGGTTTTGGATAAGAAGAGGCTTCTAGATATTGGGGATATCTATACTTGGTTTACCAAAAATTTGATAAATGGTGGATACTATGTTGGTTGATCCATACATGTTCCGCTATACCTGGTTTCGAAGTTTCACCCCTTTGAGTATGTTTCAGATGTTCTTTAACTCGTACGGGAAGAGGTCTTTTTGTTTCTCCAACTTTTTTTTGTTATCTTACGATAGTATTTAATAGCACTACGATAATAATGATGAATATAATACCTTACCAATAGTCTTGCTGATATCATACGTTTCTGATTACCCCATGTGTAATGTATCCACTTAAAATATTTAATGACATCGTTGACCTGTTATAAAACTAATGATAAGAAAAATTTTGTGCAATTCACAAAACATTGTTCCTTTAAATGTTTTTTGTGAAGAAAGAAAACAAAAGTTCCTACTTATCCTAAGCCCTGTCACATTTTTCTCACTTAACTTTAAGGGTAAAATGTTTAGGAAGTTTTTACCCGAAATATTATGTAAATACGAAATGCTAAGTAAGCAATATGAATATGAATAGGTTGAGAGCGGAGATTGGACGACTTTTATTTGTACTACTTAATATACAGAAAAAAGTGGTTTCTTTGGGCAGATAAAAGATGTGGTGGAACTGAGATTAATTAGGAATATAGGGAACTGATTATGTCAGGTTCCCGGAACTCAGCTGCGATAGATGGGAAAGTGTACTTTTAGTTTCGAAATTCATACAGCTGTCAAAAACGATTTCCTCCTGCACTGTTTTTTCTTGCTTATTTCTGATTCTAACGCCCCATTTTATCTCTTTCTTCTTTATCGCCGGAAACTGCTTTTTTTTATTACTTATTATACGTTCTCGCAAGCGTATGGTCAGACGAATCCAGCGTCAATAAGTTAAAACGTTAGATGACGAAATGTTTTAATTACAATATATTTTCAAGATTAAAAAGACTTTTATCTATATCTCTAAAGCCACCACCGTAGACAAGAATATAATATAACCAAAACAATTCTTTAAAAAAATGTTTATTGAATATAAAAAGGTACTTGGCAAAATCTTTATCGTAAGGAAGTTTGAGGTAATGGCACTTTAGAGCACTTACGGTAAAATATGCACACATTGTTTGTAAAAAAGGGCTTTTAGTAGTATTTTATGTCGGCATTTTAGAATAATTTAGATCGCTTAGGATATATCTACGTCCCTATATATTTTATCTCGAGATTTCGCATTTAGAATATTTAATTTTATGGTAATATTAACATCAGATTATACAACCAGTTAAACAAAGTCGTTCAAAATGTTTTTCGTGTTTGTGCCGTTAAAAAGATTATGTACCGTGCGAGCAAAAATTATTTGCATCTAAGAGGGCCTTGCATCTAAGGACGTAATGCTTAGCCGTAGAGCTTAATACCTGTTGGGTGTCAGTAACTACCTCAATTAATAATCAGTCAGTTATTCCGTCATCTTTGACATTCGTTACAAGTAATTTGATTCATCGCTAATTTTTCTAATTTCTTGAACAATTTACACAATGGGCTTTACGGAACAGCACAAAACGTTCATGATTGAAGCGTATTTATAAAACAGGGTTAGAGTAAATAGTGAGTGTCAATACAATCCGGGCTTGTGCATGGACGCTTTTCACGTCAACATTTTTCCAACATTGCTTTTATTGCTGGGGATTTTTATCATTGCCTGAAAAGAACCGTGGCTGTGTTTAGGGAAACAGGTTTTATACAACACAAAAAAGGAGCAGGAAGACCGTCTGTAAGAACAGAAGAACTTGTTGCAAACGTTCGTGAAATAATGCAAAATACGCCAACAAATTGTATAATACGACTGTCCCTATTTTTAAAACACCAGTTGCAAAGTTAGAACAGTTACAAGAAAGGATTATCCAAGAATGTGGTAACATTTCTCCAGAGATGCTGGACAACACCTTCGAAAATATGAAGAGACGTGTGAATTTATGCTTGGATCATGGCGGTGACCAATTTTAGCAATTTATGTAATTATTTTTCTTTTTTTTTTCTGTATATTCTTACTTTCTTAATTTATTTTGTAAACAACAAAAACAAATTTGTATTTGTCTACTTATTTTATTGCTCATTAGTTTGGCATATCATGTCATAATATGAATTTGACAAAATTTTAACCTAGATTTGGTTAGATATATCCATATCATTGTGATCTAAACCAAGCCCTATGTTTTTTAATTCAAGCCCTTTTTGATGCAAATAATTTTTGCTCGCACGGTACCTATTTTATACAGGGTCGCTTATGTGTATAGTAGGAGGTAATTATTTTAAAATTGTTAAGGCTATACCGCTAGCTCATATGAAGAAAGAGACAGTAAACAATTCAATTACAATTTCTTGATCAAGAATTTGGAAAAGTTTTTGCCCGAGAACTTGACCCGTGGAATACTTTCACCCTTGGATTAATATAAACATTCCTAGGTATTTACTTTTTTCTTTTATATAAAATAAGTATAAAAAACGTATCTTTTAAAGTTTTTGAAGCAATATCTAGCCTAAAAAATAGCCGTACCTAATTAGATTGCGGATAAAATATACCAAAACATGCATCGGGATAATCTGTCTTGGTGTGTGTTTCTCTTTATTTTAATACCTTGTTTGTGTAGCCTAGGCCTAGTTATATTTCTTTAAATTGATCATAATATAATAAAGTTATATATCAAGATACATCACTACTTCATATTTACTAAATATACCAAATATTCGGTATTTTACCCCTATTTGGGCATAACAAAATCATACAACGGTTTTTACTAGTCAATGTTTCTATTCCAATCCGAGTATCCGAGTTACTAAAATCACAAACACCATTTACAATAACAAAGAAAACAATAAGGAATCCACAGAGAAAACTTAAAACACAGCAACAAAAATGGCGCGGAACCGGTTCTGGAGTGTATTTTGTTCTAATTGATTTCGAAATAATTGGTTATAAATCTTATTACGAAATAAAGTATTAGTAATAGTTACATTACAATTTATAATAATTAACGATAATAGTAAAAAATAGGAAAAATAATAATCAACAATAGATATTTGACAGATGTTGCAGATACTCTCCTTACATGATGAATAGTACAAACTTACAAACATTTATCACAAATATGCGATTTTCTATTAAAGGTAGTATACATGAAGTAAATTTTCGAATTAAGATATAAACTAGCATTTGCTCTTCGACAATAAAATATTACGTTTTCTAGAATGTAATCTAGGCACTAAAAAAATTATTTGTAAAGGCATGTCAATTCTACCATAGAAGATTGTGTGTAATAGAGTAATCGATGACATATTTCTTCTTAGTTTTAGAGAACAAAAATTTATTCCATTAGCAGAGAGTCATATTATGCAATATTCCTAGCAGGGTAGACACCATCACTTTTCAGAGCCAAGTATTTTTAAAATTTTTCAATACTGGACTTATGTAAGGGCACTAGACTTTCAAAGCATGTTCCAATTTTTGTCCGAACGCATACAAAATACACGGTTTTTACGGCTTCTATATTCGTGAAATCCCTTCAATTCCGCCCGATAAAACCAAGTGCCCTACTGGCTCCAGGCTGTAATATGCGAATTAAAAGTTAGTTCGAAATAGAGTTTCACACTAAAGTCTCCTGCAGTAACCGAGCGACTAAGTGTAGCCGAAGAAATAGTATATTTAAAGTCGATTGTGTATTTTTTACGTTAATATGTTACTGCTGTACATTTACTTACATTTCAATCGATTACCATCGTACCACTCCTGCAGTCGGTTTGAATCTTTTTGAAGTGAGTAACAGTCTATTATAGTAAGTAAGTATTGACTTAAATATTTTTAATATGTCCGCAAAAAGAAGTTCATTCTCCACCAAAATACGTACCAAATCGTTTATAAAAATTAGGAATCATTAGGGAATCTTAATCTCTTTTACAAATATGCAAAATTGCCAAAAATTCACACCGTTTATATACGGTGAGGACGTAAATTCTGGAATAAATTCATTATTTAGGAAACGCTGAATGTTTTTAAAAATCGCTCGGACACGTCGATTTTGTTTTTTAAATACGAATTTTTTTCAATATTTTTATTATACAGGTTGTCTCCGAAAGCACACTGCTTGGATCAACTTTAATTTTTTAAATGGGAACCCCTATTTTTTTTTAATTCTAGGATTCTGTGCATAATTGTGAACATTTTTATCTAACATGTCATTATGAATTATTGACAGTTAAAAATCGAAAATAAATACAACAATTGATTATTTATCATTTTAATAAAATGTTGAAAATGTTGCCCAAAGGTTAATGGGCAGTAACCTAGACGATCGAAAAATTCTTTCTTCACATTTCTGACAACTTCCGGACGGATTGACCGTATTTCTTGAACAATTCGATTCTTTAAGTCCCCCATGTCCATTGGCTTAGTTTGGAAATCTTTACCTTTAAGGTAACCCCACAGAAAAAAGTCAAGCGGGGTTAAGTCGGGAGACCTCGGCGGCCATTCAATAGCTCCCCTTCTTCTAATCCATCTATTTTCAAAAATAGTAAAGATAACTTCTGCTGAATAGTGAGGCGGGGCACCATTGTTGGAACCAAATATTCTGATGTGGTAAATCGGGATTTTCTTCATCAGGAAAAATCGTCGAAAGAGCTGGAGTAAGATAATCTTGTAGAAAACTTAAATATCGTTGACCGTTTAGATTCTCATTAAAAAAAACGGTCCTATCACCATATCACCCACAATGCCTGCCCACACATTTATTTTTTTGTCTATACTGAGTATGACTCCCTCATCCAATTTCGGTTTATATCCGACCAATACCTATAATTTTGTGTGTTGACCTCACCATTCAAGCAAAATGTGGATTCATCAGAAAAAACAATGTTTTTAACAAAATTGGGATTCCTAATGCACATTTCTTGTAAAATTTCACAAAATTCAAGCCGCCTGTCAAAATCCTCTTCATAATGTTCTTGAAGGACATTCATCTTAAAAGGATGGTACTTATTTTTATGCAATACTTTTGAAACCGTTGTTTTCGAAATATTTAAGTTTGTAGCCATGTTCCTAGAGTTAATATTTCTTGAACACTTAATAATACGTCCATATTTTTGTCATCATTCAATGCTTTCCGACCACTTCTTGGGGCATCTCGAACATGACCAAGCTGAAGAAATGTATGCTTGATCTTACTTACAGCTGATTGTGAGATTGGCGGACGATTATGATATTTTTCATTAAATAACTGACACACTTCTTGTTGGGTTCTTACCCTGTCACCACTTCCTATCATCATTAGAATTTCTATCAACTGTGCTTCATTAAGTTTCATTTTTGTTAAAAAGAAATTTCACAATAACTATTACTTAATAAACTTTAAAAATTAGAAAAACGTTAGAGTAAAAATAATCTATCTTGACACGACACATAAAACTGCCTAATTTGACCAAATGTAACAATGTGACAAGTAATTATTTACTGAGTTATTATGCTGATACTGATTTAATTATTGTATTTATTTTCGAACTTTAACTGTCGATAAATTATAATGACATATTAGATAAAAAATGTTCACAATTATGCACAGAATCCTAAAATAAAAAAAAATGGGGGTTCCCTTTTAAAAAATTAAAGTTGGTCCAAGCAGAGTGAATTCGGAGACATCCTGTCTAATAAACAAAATCGACGTGTCCGAGTGATTTTAAAAAACATTCAGCGTTTCCTAAATAATGAATTTATTCCAAACTCTACGTCCTCACTGTATTTTTCCTTTTTATGGATTGTTCAAAAATAATTAAGAATACTTTTTATGTTTAAATACATTTCTTCTTTCACACACTGAAAATCTAAAAGTGCTTTTTTACTATTAGTTCTGTAAAGCATTTTGTTTTATTTTCTTAAATTATCGTTGAAACGTTTCAGCATCCAAGTAGACTATTATAGCCATTTAGCTATAGTTTAATTAATCATTTCTAAATAATGAAGGTGATTGACCTAGAGAGCTAGTTTGGGTGGAAAAGGGGTTTACGTGGGAAGGAAATTTAATTGAATATCTATTAGACCAAAATTTGGGTCGATCAAAATCAAAATTAAAATAAAGTTAATAATTGTTGGTTAAATATGCAACAAGGATGATAATACAAATCTGTAAACTGCAGATAATCTTTAATTAAATATTTGAATAAATAATAATTTATAGATGTTGTATAGAGCGCTTTTTAATATTTTGGCTAGCCCTTTTTTTCCGAACGTCCGTCCAAGTCCGGCTAGATTCGGCCTATTGTGCTCACCCTAGTTTGGTCTTACATTAATTAGTTGATCTGAGTTCCTTGCACAAGTTTGCATAGGTCAACTGGAGATAGTGTAACTGGATTCAGTTACTCGCAGTGTCCGATTATATGCTATACGGTTTTACTTTCTCGTTACCATAACCTGCAACTGATCTCATTTCTAACTCAGATCACCCTATGGTACTGCATAGTAGTGTATGTCCAGTTCTATTAACACCAGAAAGTGATGAAGGACTCTGTAGTCTATATAGTCCCACAGCAAATTATTTATATATTGAACAATATTGGAGGACCCAACACTATTCCTTGTGGTATACCATAATTTATTTCCTTATTTTCTGTCAACTACCAAATGTCTGTTTTACCTCTAATTTTTATCTTTAATTTAAAAGATAGCTACTTAGCGGAGAAAATGCAGCAAGACTGCGACTACCTATGTTCTCTAATCTTGATAAAAGTGTTGTTTAAAAACTTAATATAAATTTAAATATTAGATATACGAATAATTAGGTCTTAAATTTTCCACGTTTACTCTACTCCCTTTTTGAAAAAATAGGTTTACAATCGCTACTTTAAAATGGTTCGGACAGAATTAAACAAAAATTAATTTATTACGCGGTTTAAAGTTAAGCTAATAAAAAGGCAATTTATGTTGTCAAAATTAGGTAACGAATAATTTTATAGAGCGAAGTAAATGAATCAACTTTTAAGTAATTTATAGGGATAAGAAAAACAGACGAATTATCTTTTTGTTCCATACAGATAAAGGATGATTGTCATCGATTTTTTGATCCTGTTGTATTTTTTGAGCTAACTTTTCACCAACTGCTCTATAATAACTATTAAAAATATTACATATTTCAAAACTCGTTAATTTTTAGTACAATTTGTGCATTTTAAATTTTAATTTCACTACTTTCGCGACAATGGGATCATTTTTTGTCATTATAGGTATATTCATTTAAATTTTTCCGTAGGTTCTTGCCATCTTTTTATTACATTTATTATTAGTTTATATTGTTTATAGATTTTTAGTTCTAATAAATATTTTATATATCAAGATTTTTTATAGAATTTTAGAGACTCGGGTATACATACAATCCAACGTCAGATTAATATCAAATTTAGTCGTATAAAATATGGTTTAATATAGGTAATGGGTATTCGTAACCATTATGTCATGAGAGTTGATGTCTGTCGTTAACACATGTTTTTGTTGTTTCGCATCGTAAACAATTCACAATTAGTATTTTCTCACTATGTGTCATTAACATTTTAACAGAAAATAAATATAAATGAAGAAAGCCTCGTCATATTTATTATTGGTCAAAGATGGACGTCCTAGCTTCTTTTTCTGCATACATATGGTATTAAATTTTAGGATGCCAGAACTATTTTTAGATGTTATGTATATTCTATCGTTGCTTCTGTATATTTAAAATTTTCCGATATCTGATATTCTTTTCAACAAAGCTCACTTTTAGCAGTACATATCAAAAATAGAATGAGGTCTGATGTAAGTCAAACTTTATAAATATTTTAAAATTGACACTTTGTTGAGAAATGCGTGAAGGAGCGACGAGAAAATAAGATGCGAAATTCTATGTAAATTCAGACATATGTAAAGTGTTCAGGCAAACAGGGGAGGTATTTTCACTAACGTCTGTATCAAGACGGTCACAATTTTACGTATTGCCAAGTTGTAATAAAGTACCTTTTATTGGGATAAGTAATTGTATAAATACATTTGTTTTTATATTTAATTAACACATTCTCTGATCAGCACAACAATGATTTAAATAGCATTACAAAATCCTGTGTTTTCTCAAAAGGTTAAGTGTAGCAGATTCCCCTGGTATCTTTTAAACTTCGCCTTGCTTTATCTAATTACAGATTTTGTATTAATTTGTTTTACCAAGTAAGTCGATTATTAATAATATTATTATTTATTTATTTATTTTATTTATTTATTTATTACAAATAGGGATACAACAGACACTGAGCCTAATATAGCATCCACGTTGTGGTATTAGCTAGTGGGAATTAATAATATTTAAATTAAGTAAGTTCATTAATTTATGTTAAGGTGGGAGTATCAACATGCTTGCCAACCTATAACCTATTTCGCGTAGATTTATTTATGTTTTCTAGCTTTTATACAAAATTTAAAGAAAATCAGTATCGACTTGATATTCTATAGGTAATAATTGACATATTTAATAAATATCAAGGAATTTCATAACTTATTTTAGGAGAATTGTATAGCGAAAAATATCGGGTAAGATTTTTTTTAACATTATTATTTTATTGTCACTCATTGTTCTTTTACTATACAATTCTCCCAAAATTAGCAATGAAATAAATTGATATTTTTGTCATATATCAGATACTACCTAAATAATGTACCGACGATATTGATTTTCTTTAAATGTTAGTTATTAAAATAAAAAAACTCAAAAAATCAACGCGAAATAGGTTATAGGTTGGCAATAGATTGAATGACGTTGAGAATTCAACCTTAACATAATAATTGTAAAATAAATCACAGCAGTGATTTTACATAATTGTTAAATCTAATTATAGACATATCGAACATTTCCATGCCTAAAGACAGCCTATTACAGGCGCGAGTCGCTCTACAGAGAGGAGAATTCTTTCCAGAATTAGTATTTCTAAGTGGAATATTAATAGCTATTAATATAACGAGATTATTATACGATTTATAATAGTCGAGGACATTGCTAGGTGACGAGGCGACAGCCGAGTCACCCGCAATGTCCGAGACGGTGTTAAATCGCTAATAATCGAGTTATATTCAAAGCTTTATCGTATCATTGACAACGGCGATGCGAAAATAAAAACCAGGTTTTTGACATTTCATTTTGGCATTTCAAAAAGTCATCATTAAAATCATGCAAGATTTTGATATTCCTGACGATATATAAGCTGCAGCGAACATTATAAGGATGAACTTGCTTCCGGACAAATCTAAAATCCATTATGAAAAAGAATATCGGCAGTTTTGTGAGTGGCGAAACAAAGTACATGTTCAAGGTGCAGAAGAAACGGTATTGCTGGCGTATTTCTCAAAACTCTCTGAGGAATACTCTGCTTCGTCCTTATGGCCGAAATATTCCATGTTACGAGCGACTTTAGAACTGAAGGAAAGAGTGGAAATCGATAAATACGGCGCCTTAATACGTTTCATCAAGAAGAAAAATGTTGGATATAGAGCAAAAAAATCGAAAGTATTTACAAGAGAACAAATCAACGAATTTGTGTGTTCTGCCTCAGACGAGAAGTTTTTAATGATGAAAGTGGCTTTTTTAATTGGAATTGGAAAAGCCTGTCGAACTAATAAATTAGCGAAGATGACCACGGAAGATGTTGACGTTTTAGAGGACAAGCTGATTGTTACTATTCCCGACTCAAAAACCCACAAGAAACGTATTTTCGCTGTGATATTTGACGGCGAAGTCAATCCTGTGCTTTTATTTAAAAAGTACGCAATGTTAAGGCCAGACCATGTCACTCACCAAAGGTTGTTTGTATCATATAGAAAAGGGAAATGTACGGTACAGCCCTGCGGCATTCATTTCTTCTCTAAAATACCTCAAAAAATAGCTGAGTATCTCTCACTTGAAAATCCTAATTTGTATACTGGTCACTGCGTTAGAAGATCTTCGGCAAATTTTCTTGTTAATGCTGGAGGAGATATATTAGAACTACAAGAACTTGGTGGATGGGAATCGTCGAAGGTTGCTAGAGGGTATTTAGAAAAAAGTATGACCAAGAAAGTTTTCATTGCTCGCAAAATTCAAATCGGCGATGTTTCCGGCAATGGATTAGGTACTGGGGAACCGCACGAAATCAAAAGGAGTGCTTTCTCGGTCATTAATCAGTCTTCAGAGGGCATACCTAAGATCGTGGACGTTAAAGACAAAGGTGTATCCATCAAATTTGAAAACTGTCAAAATATTGTTTTAAATGTTTATGAAAAATAGTTCTAATATTATTTGGTATCTAACGTAAATTACGGTTCGGTGAACCTATGCAGTTAAGCAATTGCATCAGCAAAACATCGGATTGCAGTCCCAATTTTTATTACAAAGTCATCAATAAATTATATATAAATAGTAGGTTTAATATTGTAATAATTAGTTCTAAGTTTATACTGTTAGAATACCATTATTGTTAAGTGTTTTAAATAAAGGTCTTTTTAAAAAGTACCTGTGACGTAATCAACCCTTAACTGGCGCAGTCGGTAAGATAGTGGAAGAGTCCCTAAGGATCCTCGTCGTTCTTGAACGTTTATCCACTAAACGAACCAATCTCCCGGGAAACTATAAAAAGTTCGCCTAAGAAGATTTTAATGATAGTGAAAACAATTTTTTTATTTTAAGTAGTGTAGTGCAGTCTGTTAGTGCTCGTGTTTAGTAAAGTGATATGCTTTTAAGCATCATCTTAATTTAAGCTTAATAGTGTAAACATTTAATGTCTACAGAACAAGACTTACTTACTGCCCTCAGTGCCCTTAGCATTACTAACCTAGTACCTAATTTACCACAAACTCAACAACCTACTGCCCCGACATTACCCGTTACCATGGCAACCACACCAGAGTTCGACGTCAAAAATCTCAGTATTATTCCAGAATATGATGGCAACCCCAACGAATTGTATAACTTCATCCATGTGGCAACGTTACTACTAAATCACTACTGGAAAACCAACGACATCACCTGCTTTCAAAACCATGTACTTGTACAAGGTATTATCAGCAAACTGAAAGGCCGAGCAAAAGAAGTAATTTCAATTTATGGATGTAGCGAGTGGCCCCAAATAAAAGATGCCCTTATACGAAACTTTGCCGACCAACGTAACGAAAATTCACTGACCAGAGACCTAGTAAATTTACGCCAGAGTTCCAACGAAGCCCCACAACAATTTTACGAAAAAGTTATGGCCTTACTGAACACCATATCGAACTACGTAGAATTGCACACAGTAGACGCGAACATCAAAACAAGTAAAAAGTCCTTTTTCCACCAACAGGCTCTTACCACTTTCCTAGCAGGACTAAGAGAACCTTTGGGATCAACAATAAGAGCAATGAGACCCAAAGATCTAGCAACTGCTATTCAATTCATTCAAGAGGAAAACAACATCAGATACCTCCAGAAAAGCCTAAGCATCCCGCAACCGTCAGCTTCATCCAACTTTAAAGCTACACCTCCACTACAAAGACAATCAGCACCCCATGCTGCTCCAACCTTCACACCTCCTCAATGGCAACCATTCAGGCCAATACAGCAACCATTCGGGTCTACACAGCAACATCGCTCACAGTGGTCTCAGCAGCCATTTGGACCAAGACCACAATTTAACTTTGCTCCACAACAACCCTTCAAACCATCAAGACCTATTCTCCAACCGCCAAGATTCCAATCCAGTCAACCATCACCGAGGTTTCAAAACAGCCTACCCCCTAAATCAAACATTTGGACCAATAGACCCGGACCATCCCAGTTTCAAAAAACGACACCAATGGACACAGATTCCGTAAACACGGCTCAAACGTTCAGACCTCCACAACAATCTGCCCCCAAATTCACCGTTGAAGAATTGTTCAACATAGAACAACGAGACGAAGCTATTGCCTACGACCCCTATAGCTACTTCGACGAAAGCTACCACCAACAAGTTCCCCAAAATTACTACAACCAAGAAGAACACTATCTACACGAAGAAGAAGAAAATTTTTACGACGACCCAAGTGCAAACGAAGAAACATAGTAGAGCTTCACAACTACACCGATAAAAAAGAACTTCCTTACATATCCATATCAAACCCTCCTCTTAAACTCCTTATTGACACCGGCGCTACTAAATCTTTTCTTAATCCAGACATTGCATTTAAATACTACCGAAATAACATCCAACATGAACCCTTTATTGTTACTTCTATTTTCCAGAACCATTCGCAAGATTATTGCGCAACAATTCCAATATTCCCTGAATTCAACTCCAATAATAATTTTAAATTTTACCTTTTCAAGTTTCACCAAACTTTTGACGGCCTCATAGGCCTTGACAACCTTAAACTTCTAAAAGCCAAGTTAGACCTACCAGCCTCCCTACTTAGTACCGAAAATTCTGTGCTTCCTATCGAATATTACGAAACCAACAAAACTCAGTTCTACTCCATCCAACTAGAACCTCACACGATAACCAAAGTGCGACTTCCAGTCAAAGAAACCAAAGGCAACATTACCTTACCTCAACAAAAAGTTCAAGGAGCTGTCCTGCGAGAAACCCTCACCGTAGCATGCAACCAACTAGCCTGGACAGAACTGATTAATAATACAGACGACCAACTTCAAATTGCCCTAACAGGACCAGTGAAAAGCTGCAAGATTGACCTACAAAACTTCAGTCTTTACTCCGCAGATATCCTGCCTCAACAAGATCCTGAACCAAACCTGGAACCTGAAATTCGAACCGACCATTTAAACCTAGAAGAAGAAAAATCCATAAGAAGACTATGCAAAAAATATGTTGACATCTTTCATCATCCAGATTCTCCACTTACCTTTACCAACCAGATTAAACATGAAATAAAGACCAAAGATGAAGTTCCAGTATTTACAAAGTCCTACAGATATCCCCATATACACAAAGAAGAGGTGAAAAAACAAATCTCGTCAATGTTAGATCAAGGAATTATCCGGCCAAGTCAATCTCCCTGGTCATCTCCTATATGGGTGGTACCGAAGAAACCTGACGCCTCTGGAAAACTTAAATGGCGAATTGTGGTCGACTACCGAAAAGTTAATGAGAAAACAATCGACGAACGATACGTCATTCCTGATATTAGCGACATTCTCGACAAACTTGGAAGGTGCCAATACTTCACCACCTTAGACTTAGCAAGTGGATTCTACCAAATAGAAATGGCAACACAAGACATCCAGAAAACGGCATTTAACGTAGAAAATGGCCACTACGAATACTTAAGAATGCCTTTTGGCTTAAAAAATTCAGCAGTTACCTTCCATCGAGTCATGGACAACGTACTGAAAGGACTTCAAGGAGAAATCTGCCTAGTCTACATGGACAACATTATTGTCTTCAGTACATCCCTACAAGAACATCTAGTTAGTCTGTCAAAGATCTTCCAACGACTAAGAGAAACCAGCTTTAAGATACAAGTCAATAAATGCGAATTTTTGAAGAAAGAAGTGAGCTTTCTACGTCATATCGTCACACCTGATGGTATAAGACCAAATCCAAGCAAAATCAAAGCCATTCTAGAATATCCTATACCAAGAACAACTAAAGAAATCAAAGGATTCCTTGGCCTACTTGGGTACTATAGAAAATTTATTAAAGACTTTGCCAAGATTACCAAACCACTCACTCACTGTCTCAAGAAGGACGTAAAAATCGAACACACCCCAGAATTCCTGAATTGTGTTAAAACTTGCCAAAACCTTCTGACAAACGAACCACTCTTGCAAAATCCAGATTTTTCAAAACCGTTTAATCTCACAACAGACGCAAGCAACTTTGCAGTCGGAGCTGTGCTTTCGCAAGGACCTGTTGGCAACGACAAACCAATCGCCTATGCATCCCGGACACTGAACGAAACCGAACTTAAATACTCTACCATCGAAAAAGAGATGTTAGCAATCGTCTGGGCTACAAAATACTTCAGACCTTATTTATTTGGACGAAAGTTCAAAATTCTTTCGGATCATCGCCCTCTTCAATGGTTATTTTCCCTTAAGGACCCAAACTCGAAACTGGTCAGATGGCGCTTGAAATTGGAAGAATTTGACTATGAAGTTGTATATAAAAAAGGAAAATCAAATACAAATGCAGACGCCCTTTCTAGAATCGAAATACATACAAAAGAAACACTCAATAGAACTGACGATGCAGAAGACGACATATTATTATCATCCCTGTATAACAATCCAGCGTCAATATACTATGACCCAGAAGCCGACATAACTAACAAAGACGAACTGAAAGTTATAGAGGACTGCCTAGGACAAAACAAAGATGTCAGACCTACATCCAGTACAAATAACAACGATCAAGCCACCGCGGAAGAAAAGAAGAACGAAGATAACCACAATCCCGAAACCGATGATAGAAGCGATGATGACACTCAACATACAACTCAAGAAAATCCAATACTAGGAATTCCTATCAGCGAGAAGCCTCTTAATTACTTTAATAATCAAATCATCTTTAAGACCGTCAACTACAACCCAGCAAGAACAGTAAAAGAAGAAGCATTTGCCAACAAAAGAAGGTTATATGTCCAACTTGGGAAAAACAACCTTAAAAATGAAATCATTCGATTCTTCAAAGACTACATTGAACCAAAAAAGAAATATGCAATACTTTTTGAAGATGATATACTCTATCGATTTCTGTGTAACACAATTCGAGAAATCTTTAAGAACTCTGCATTCGACCTTGTAAAGTGTAACACTCTATTAGAAGACATCAACTGCGAAGAAAGACAAAAAGAAATCCTTTTAAACTACCATCAAAGCAAGACTAATCATCGAGGCAGTCATGAAACGGAAACCCAGATTCGAAAAAAATACTTTTGGCCTAACCTAAAAAGAGATATTGAAGACATGATTAATATTTGCGACATCTGCCAAGCCAATAAATACGACAGAAATCCAGCAAAGCCCAAATTCATGTTGACACCAACACCATCCAAACCCCTCCAAATTATTCATCTAGATACTTTCCAAGCAGGAGGCCAGAAATTCTTAACAATCATAGACGCATTTTCCAAATATGGACAGGCATATCCAATAGATGGCT
The DNA here is from genome assembly GCA_963969555.1 of Polydrusus pterygomalis. Taxonomy (NCBI): domain Eukaryota; kingdom Metazoa; phylum Arthropoda; class Insecta; order Coleoptera; family Curculionidae; genus Polydrusus; species Polydrusus pterygomalis. The sequence goes on along the minus strand of OZ018376.1, from coordinate 104,440,847 downwards.
CAAATGCAATCAACGTGCTCAATGCCCTTCTAATATTCATGACTCACCATGGAGTACCTCACATGATAGTTGCCGACAGTGGAACAGAATTTAAAAATGGCCTTATGCAAGAATTTGTAGATACTCACAAAATTTCAATCCATTATACCACCGCAGATAACCCACAATCCAATGGAATGATAGAGCGATTTCACTCAACCCTCGTCGAACATCTAAGAATCCTACGAGAAAAGAAAAAAAATCTAAATATTAAAGAGCAAATGCCTTATGCCATCCTCGGCTACAACAACTCTATTCACTCCATGACCAATATGAGACCAATTGACATTCTAACTGGCCACTTAGACGCCCAAGATCCATTTGATATCGACATCAGTAAAACCCTCATCAACAATTATACCCAACAGCATAGAGAAAAAACAAAGACAATTTATAAAGAGCTAAACGAAAAACTTCAAGAAGCCAAAGTGAAGTACATAGAAAAAAGAAACTCCAAGAGACAAGTTCCAATAACATATAAACCCAGTACCAAAATATATACGAGAAAAACAGTAAAACGTAACAAACTACTACCTAGATTCTCTCCAAAAACAGTAAAAACCGACAACATAGTCACTATCGACACACAAGACACGACAGTTCATAAAAAAAATATCAAAAATCAACCCAGTAAAGGCACTAACACAAAAAATACTTTGCAGATGTACTTCAACGGCCGCCCAGGAAATCCTAATCCAAGACCTGAAAGAAAACCCTGGGATACTCCCCCTCAAACTAGGACAAGCAAGAATCCAGACTAGCACCCATGATTTTATACACTACCTGAACCTACAACCAATAGCAGAAGAAATTGACTCCTTGGAATCTCAATATCGAACAGTCAACGAAGCAATAAAAAATGGACTAAGCTTTCCATATTTCTCAAGCCTACAAAACTTTGACCAAAGCCTACAATTTCTGTTAAAAACCGCCCGAGAGAAATTATACACTATTTACCCACCTAACAGATCCAGAAGAGGACTGATAAATGGATTGGGAAGCATAGTGAAAACCATATCTGGAAATCTCGACCAAGAAGACGCTGAGAAATACAACAATGCTATCGCAGCCTTGCAAGATAATCAAAATAACGTTATCAGCCAAGTAAACTATCACACGAGCCTTAACCATAAAGTTATGAAAAATCTTAACAGAACCATCTCCCTCATAAGCCATAACGAAGAAACTATTGCATTCGAGACCAACAAAATTAAGTCAGAGCTAAACAAATTTATCTTTGACTTTGGCCATTTCCTGCAAGCAAGAAACGTCTTGGACCAAATTAACTTAGCCCTTCAAATTGTCATGCAGATCCTTAACGACCTAGAAGAAGCCATAACCTTTACAAAAATCAATGTTCTTCATAATAGCCTCATTAAACCTCACGAACTTAAATGGACCATCCAAAAAATGCTAGAACATCACTCAGAAAATCAACTTCCATTTACTCAAGAACAAGACCTAACGAAGTATTATGACATTATCAGCATTGATGGATACTTCTCAAACCACACTGTTGTCTTTGTATTGCACTTTCCAATACTTTACTCGGATCCGTTCCTATACTTTCATCTTTTTTCTGTACCCACATACAACCATACAACAATTATTCCACCAGCTCCGTATTTAGCTTCCAACAATGAACTTTACCAGTATATGGATCTACCCTGTAGAAGAACTGGATCAACCTACTTATGTCCTGAGAAGTTCATTCAAGAACACACAAGAACTCAAGACTGTATTGGAGACATCCTTCAACTTACCAATGAAGAAGCATCGTGTCAGATGGTACCCGTTTACGTCAATACAACTTTAATACAAGAAATGTCAGAAACCCACTACATAGCAATTTTTCCCAAAGCCACCAAAATATCAACTCATTGCATTTCTTCAAAAATTATGGTACTCGAAGGCATATTCCTTATCAAACTACCACCTGGATGTGAATTTAAGACCAACGATGAGGCATTTATAAATTCAAAAACAATACTCCAAGAAGAACCGCTAACACTACCTAAAATCAAAGTAAAAAGCCAGGACCAACAACCAAAAGTAAAGCCACTCAAGCTAGACAAGATCCCACTTGACGAACTTCATAAATTAGCAAAAGAAGAAGAACACTTGGAATCCCTTCACACAGAAACGTGGAACACTATTCACACTCATTTCTGGACAACACCTATATACATAATTGCAACTATAGTTCTCATATTCGCATTCTTCAAGGCTAAGCAATACTGGACCAAAAATAAAAAAACAAAAACAACCCCAGAAGGAAACCAAATTCAAGACGAAGAAGACCCGAAGCAGCCAGTTTTGTTCGTCCCTTACAAAACTTCCCCAGGGGATGGAGAAATTACGGTTCGGTGAACCTATGCAGTTAAGCAATTGCATCAGCAAAACATCGGATTGCAGTCCCAATTTTTATTACAAAGTCATCAATAAATTATATATAAATAGTAGGTTTAATATTGTAATAATTAGTTCTAAGTTTATACTGTTAGAATACCATTATTGTTAAGTGTTTTAAATAAAGGTCTTTTTAAAAAGTACCTGTGACGTAATCAACCCTTAACTCGTATTATGCTTTCGTAACTAACATATTAAATTATGGTAACTAATGTATTATGAGTAACCAAGGTTTTATGTAGGTTTTAGTATGTTTATGATGTTAATAATTATTAATAAAGATATCATATAAAAATGACTTAATCTTCAATGATACGATAAAAGTATTATGAAGCCTTAAGTCCATAATCGGTACATTAAAGCTCAACTTTGAACCGAGTGCTGGTGAAGCAACATGATAGTTCACCAATTTGTAAATCATAATAACATCGGAAACTATCCGTCTTCCAGTAAGTGTAATTATTGAATATTTTTTCATAATAGGTTTATAATTGCTATTGACTATAGCTATGTCTGTTTTACGTCATAAGAACCGTAAAATTTTATTTTGAATACTTTCCAGCCTTCGCTGGTAAACCACGTACTGACGGTTCCAAACAACTGATGCAAAATTAAGTTTACTAAATATAAACGCGTAATACAAGTTTAGAACTGTTTGAGGATTATTAAAATTTAAACTGTTTCTTATAATAAATTCTAAAAATCGATTAAACTTATTGACAACCTGTTCGACGTGAGAGCTAAATATTAACTTACTGCCCATTATAACACCTTAATCACGTATTTCATTAACCGATTTAATATCACTGTTATTAAGAGTATAACGAAAATTATAAACATTTTTGTTTCTGCTAAATGTTATCGATACACACTTGTCTAGCTTAAGAAATAAACTCTGACTTTCACAGAATCTTACCAAGGCATTAAGATCATCCTGCAGCCCATTGCAATCCTCCGGTACCCTGATTATTCGAAAAAATTTTAGGTCATCTGAGTACATAAAAAATTTAGAGAATTTATCGCATTGTTGAATGTTGTTAATGTATATAATAAAAAATAAGGGACTGAGGTGACTGCCCTGAGGTACACCAGACGGCACGTTAAAAGGCTTAGAGTAAAAACCACCAATGGAAACTATCTGTCGTCTATCACTGAGATAGGACCAAATCCATTTCAGTAAGCTCCCATGCACACCGGCATCAGCAAGGAGCTCAATCAGTATGGAATGACAAATTTTGTCAAACGCCTTACTGAAGTCCGTGTACACAACGTCGACCTGCTTCCGATCTTCCATGTTTCTTAAAATAAAATCTGTAAATTCCACCAGATTACTTTCAATGGACCTACGTCGAAAAAACCAATGTTGTTGTTTTAAAATGATATTTTTAATTTGCTCAAATATATTGTTATAAATAATTTTTTCAAAAATTTAGTTTACTTATTGGTCTATAGTTTTTTACGTTATGTTTGTCCCCCCCCCCCCCCTCCCTTCCTTGGGTTCTTGGGTAAAGGAGTTATATGAGATGTTTTCTGTAGGAAAAATACCCTGTACCAATGAGATGTTTTAAATGTGCAAAAGAGGATCAGAAGCACTACATTTTTTAACAAATATGCCAGGAATATCATCAGGAATAGGACATTTTTTATGATCCAGAGTAGCAATGGTGTCACATAATTGTTTTTCTATGATTAAAACTTGGTTATTACCGCTAATGTCAGAAAATATTGGTTGATTACCATGCTGCTTAGGAACATATACCTCCTGAAAATAATCTGCAAATAAGTCGCAAATTTCCTTACCCTCGCTTGCAGAGCGATCGATATAAAATACAGAGTTAGGAAAATTTAAATTACTTTTTTTTTCATTTTTTATAAATTTCCAAAACATTTTTGAATTTGAAATAATTTCAGTTTCAATATTATTGAGGTAGTCTCTATAGTCCTTATGCATCAGTTGCTTCAAGGTTCTTCTCAGTGGTGAAAATATTCAATAACAAAGAGGGTCTTAATTAATTTTATACATTTTATGAGCTTTATTTTTATCTTTTAAAACATTTATAGTATCGTGTATCGTATATAGGGTAATCGCGTCGCACTCTAAACGAAGGAACGTTCTCATTTATTAACTTGTCTAGTGTATTATAAAAGTTACGTAATGCCTGATCTATGTTATTTGTTTCTAAGCATTCATTATTATTATTAAAAGAAAATATTGTGGCATATCAGACAAGTGTGTAACTATCCGATATGCTACAATATTTTCTTTTAATTATTTTCGCACACTGTATCATCTTCTAAAGGTTTACTTACAATACATTTTTTTTTAAATTTTCAACAGCCAACAAAATTTTGTAATTTTTGTCATGTCACACAAATCACCGAATCATATCAAAATTTAATTGATAACAACACCTCGGGCAGTTTTTAATCCCTATGACACCAAGAAATATATCATAATGACATCAAGACCTTGACAGCTTCATATTCCAAATAATTTTTCGATAAAAAAATATTTTATCTTTTTATCAAAAAATTCCTAACCGTGTATCCCTCGGATATTGCCAAATGCCTCATAATTTTATGTCAATCGAAAGCACGTTGACTTTGGTAACACGCCTTTGGCGTCGGGTTATTACCAAGGCAATAGAATTATCCGGTACAATATCAATATCCTAAGGATATTATAGCTGAAAATAGCGTAGTAAGTGATTAGTAAATCGAGAATTGAGATAATCCGATTGACGGTTTTTAAAAAAATGTACTTATTCACGAATCAATGAAGCAAATAAAATGAAGGATTTGTTCGTTAATACAACTAACTAAAACAACGATGTTTGATTTAAAGAAGAGGGATTTTTTTGATTTTGCTTAATTTGATCACCTTGTATAATAAATCCACTTATCCGAAATATTTTTTATTGGAAAGATAGGCATAATTCTAAAATATTGTTTGTTTGTGTAGTATGGAATACTACTAGCACTTCTTTTTAGATATTTGGAAGATGCTACAACTTTACTAGTTATAATGTTGGCCATTTTTAGTTAGGCGTCAGGACAATAGTGCCAATATACCAAGGTAAGAAAAACATTTGCGGAAATATCACGACATGTTAGTATTTTCCAAAAAAAATTACAACTATCGGCAAAATCCATAGATGAAGAGGATGAAGTGGTGAAGATGAATGATCTTAGAAACAGGCTTGTTAAAGAATAAAAAGGGTTATTTACTGTACCCTTAATACTTATTATAGTTGATCGAATAACCACAAAGGTTTTGTTTAAACATTTATGCAAATTTCACGTCATGGAAACGCATATTTTAAATCCCGAAAATACAAAAATATTAATTTTGGATAAAGTTATATTTTCTGAAACTATTCTAGGTATGCAGATTAGAATACGAAATAAGCAAGTTTTTGTTAATTAACAGCAGACAATTTTTGTTACTCTAACCTACCAAAAAACTTTAAATTAATAGTAATTTTGATTACAGAATAGCCCTATAAATAAAGCAATTTTAAGTTTGTCCAAGAAGGGATGGTGAAAATTCTAATATTGATGACGGAGAGCAAAACGAAAAAAGAAAAGAGCGATTGACTAATGATTACCATTAAAAGCCTTATCTTCACAAATATTTTTTCCGAGAATGAAAGAACATTTTTTAGCAATGTTTTAATGTTTGGTGTACGAAACTTAATATGGTTTCTCTTAAACTACAGCAAAGTTAATGTCAGGCGACTTATAGATACCATTTATTTACCCTAAAACACAACTTTACTACTTTATATGTACAAACTGAACATTAATTGGATTTTTTATTAACTTTATCCATGTGTTGGAGATAATTATTGTGTCCGCGAAAATAATTAAAAGCAATAAAGTAGTGGCATATCGTACAAGTGTGCAACTGTCTTTTGTATTGGAATACACAGGGATCGAAGCATAATGGATACCCTGAGACTAGTAGACCACGACAGCCATTTCGTCCTTATTAGACTCTATGGGCAGCCATTAACCAAAGCAACTTCACGCTTTTAATGTATCGTGCCGTTTTCTGTGGAGTTACTTTAGATTACGGCTGCCCGTAGTGTCCCAATAAAAATGAAACGGCAGTCGTGGTCTACCCGCCCCAGGATGTCCATTATCCTTGGATCCCTGTGTATTCCAATACAAAAAACAGTTGCACACTTCTTGTCCAATGTGCCACTGCTTTGTTGCTTCTAATTATCCATGTGTATTTTAGAAACCGTTTTATTTCAGAAATCATGATTTTAAATTGTATATCAGGTTAAATAAATTTATATTCAAAAATACTTTATATTTCAGACCATATTAAATCTATTTTAAACATTGCAATTGTATACTTTATGTTTGATAGTGCCTTCTATACGTATATATACACACAATTGAAAATATGTTGTAATATATTATCTGTATGTATTTTAAGTGTGTGATAAAGTTGACTTTTTTTCCAGGTATATTTAAGTAGCTTCATTAAATTCAGCAACTACCGGCGGAGGTAAACTTAGAATTCCTGAAATATTCAAATTAGATAATGGACTTCGTTTAATATTTATTTAAGCAGTTTGCCAGAGAATATGGTTTTAAACACATAATTATAGCAGTCCTCGGGCTCCACAGTCAAACCGCCAGGCAGAGTCGGCTGAAAAAATTGCCAAATAATACATTATAAATTATTTGTACCCAAATTTAGGTCTACTAGTCTATAGAACCACTAAACTAGAATTTTGTTATATTCCATAAAAATTGCATTTGGAAAGAAATCCACGTAGTAATTTACCTGTGAGCAAAAGTTCTTTGATTTGGTCTTAGAACATTTTCAACAAGAAAGAAGGATACAGAAAAACTAAATAACAATTTTAATAAAAAACATCGTGCTAAGGACAATACTGATATAAAGGCCAATGATAATGTTTGGATTACAAATTTAGAAGAATATGGAAAAGTTTAAATAAAAGACCAGAGCCAAAATATTACAATATTGAATCTAATGGTGGAATTATTAGGACAAATCGAACTCACCTATACTGCAGACAACAGCTTGGATTAGAATTTTTTGATATACCCGATGAACTACACAAAGACACCAACAAAAATGTAGATCGTTAAGCAACGAGAAAAAAAAATCGAAATTTGGACAACGAAAATATAGATTTGGAGGAAAATTTGGAAGCAATTTTGCAAGAATCAAAGACTGCATGGAAACACCAAGCACAGTTTTACGAAGACAAGTGAATAATGTTTGTTCATTCCAAAGTCCTAAACAGTATTTGCGTTTAAGACATGAACATGACGTTCATACACACTACCACCACCACCACCACCACCACCACCACCACCACCACCACCACCACCACCGCCGGTGCCTAATCCCGATTATATTTTAATCCCGTTTTAATAAATTTTTTGGTATGTTGCATACTACTACTAATAAAGCCGTTGTGGATGTTGTAATACTGTTTATAGCTGTTAATATTTTTAGTGTTGTATAAAACAGAAAAAGACGTTTATACTAATTTCTTCATCTATGCAACCAAGGGCATTTCAGTACATCTGGCAACTTTGCGTAGCAGTAAAATTTGTGACCGTCATGGTTTATACGATAATAGTTATTTCCCGGCACACGTGTACCTACACAGTTGGAAAGTTATTGTTAGTTCATGAACTTGTGAAGGGGAGAATATCGGAAAACAAGTGCATTGACTTGTACTGGTGTGTATGATGTAACATGACAAGGTTTGTCATGCTGTTTTGATGCCAATTAAAGTTTAATTCTGTTTTGGAGACGAGCAAGCTTAATCAGCGATTTAGATGACAGCCATTCAAACTATTAACAAGCTAATATTTTTCATTGTATGTAGTAATATTTTATAAAAGATACAGTTTCCCTTCGATAGAAGTAAGTCGAGTATCATAGCATATACAGGGTGTTTCAATTAAAACTCCCAGGCCAATTATTTCGAAAACTAAAAGTGACATTTAAATTCTGTAAACACCAGTTTTTAGCCTCTATGTGTGGCTTTATAACTGTGTAAAAAATGTGTTTGAGTAATACAAGATGAAGGTGGCGCCACGGTGCAAAGAATTTTTTCGATGAAAAGAACTTTTAAAGGTTGTGAGTCATTAATTTTTGATCAAATTAAGTCCCATAAAAATTTTTGATAAATACAACATGGACGGACGGACGGACATACAAATGTGTTTGAGTAATACAAGATGTAGGTGGCGCCACGGTGCAAAGAATTTTTTCGATGAAAAGAATTTTTAAAGGTTGTGAGTCATTAATTTTTGATCAAATTAAGTCCCATAAAAATTTTTGATAAATCCAACATGGACGGACGGACGGACACGGGTTAATTTTTTTTTTTTTAATAATTTTAAGCAATATTATATTTATAAATATTTTTAATATCCTTTAGCAGATTTTAATTTAATTTTGGTAATGATAATTTTTGTGATAAAACGCTCGTGTAGCGCTAAATTATTACGCCTAGTGAGGTCTCAGGGGGCGCCTTAACAAATAAAATTGGCAAAAAGTAAGACGCCACTGAGTTTTTGGTAACTTTTATATTTTTTTTCGGATTAAGTAACTTAAAATATCCTTTTCTCGTCTGTTAAATTGTTTTCATATCTTGCTTCGTTGTCGAAAAATAGAAATAAAAACAATTAAAAAAAAAATAGAAATCTTTAAATAATTAATATGTTTTATTTTTTGTTGTTTAAAAGCAAAGTTAAAACATTAAAGTATAATAAAATTAAATAAAAGATGTTTAAAATTTTATGAAAGAACTGATGAGAAATTATACAAAATGATTCATGAAAATTAGAACAATATTTACCAAAAACTAACCAATGGGGTCGAATGAGGTATTCAAAATTATTGCCGTTTTCATACACACACATAGCAAGATATGAAGATAATTTAACAGATAAGAAAAGGATATTTTTAGTTGCTGAATCCTAAAAAAAATATAAAAATTACCAAAAACTCAGTGGCGTCGTATTTCTTGCCAATATTATTTGTTAAGGCGCCCCCTGAGACGTCACTGGACGTAATAATTTAGCGCTACACGAGCGTTTTATCACTAAAATTATCATTATGAAAATTAAATTAAAATCTGCTAAAGGATATTAAAAAACTCGTTAAAATTATTAAAAAAAAAACTTAACCCCAAATATCTCCGTTCATGTTGGATTTATCAAAAAATTTTATGAAAGATAATTTGATCAAGCATTAATTATCTTTAAGAACCACACTATTTAAAAGCTCCTGTTATCGAAACAATTCTTTGCACCGTGGCGCCGCCTACATCTTGTATTATTCAAACACATTTTTTACACAGTTGTGAAGCCAATCATAGAGGCTAAAAACTGGCGTTTACAGAATTTACATGTCACTTTTAGTTTTCGAAATAATTAGTCTGGAAGTTTTTATTGACAAACCCGAACAAACCCGAACAAACCCGAACAAACCCGAACAATAGAATTAAGATAAATTTGTCAAATTCTCTACTATATTTTATGCTATTTCTGACTTCTTTTGGGTAAATATAAAAAATTCATTAAGGTTATATGTGATAATTTATTTTTAATTAAAAATATAGGTACCAGATGTCAGATTGAAAATGTCAGTTGGAATTTAGTACGTATTAATAGTAGTTTATAAATATTATTTGCGATTTACATCATACGCCATTATGAACCTAAACCTATGTCGTTATTATTGAAATTGTATGCTTATAATATCGACAATTTGAAAAGAGGTATAGGTAATTGATTGCTTTCTGAATGTTAAAGAAACTTTTCTGTATTACCATAATTATTGATCTAAAATATACAGAGTCATTCAGGTAACAAATCTTTCTGAAAATTTTTTCATTTACGAATGCTCTATTTTTCTAAAATATTTTTATCAATACAGTGTTGCCAGTTCAGCCAAAAATTCGTAGCAGTTTCGATATTTTAGCGGTTTTCGAGAAAAATAAGGTTTTTGTATATCACGTTTAAGCATCAAATCGAAATTTATTTAATAATCAAGTTTATTAACATAAGCTATTTGAACACAATAACAAATCAAATAATAACTTTAAGAATAATGTTAGGTATTAAAATAATTAAATAAATTATTACATCTCATTCATGCTCACATGCATCTAACTTATGGACAAGCAATCGGTAATTGTTTGGAGGCAAGAAGGATTTATTCTGATACATGATATATAAAACCCTTATTTTTCTCGAAAAAACCGATAATTCTATCGAGACAAATGTAGAGTACCTATTTTAAATAAAAATAACTAAAGTATTTGCAAAATTAATTTTTAGCTCTGTAAAATGACACCGGCTGTCAAAATTTTGGTCCAACGAGTATGGTGGCAAGTCCCTTCCTGACTTCCCTGGAGATGTAAAACATCTAACGTAGTACGGTTTTATGAGTCTCTATGACCTACACAAAATACTAAAATTTCATTAAATTATACGTGTCAGTTCAAAAGTCAGAGGCGAAAAGGTAAGTTGCTGGGTTTTGGGGCCCTGTATCTCCGTTAAGGGGCACTTTAGGTTTTTTTTATATTATAAGAAATTAGAGTTAATTTAATATCCCCTATACGCTCCCGAGAGTATGCCAAATACTTACAGGACACTCTGTATATTATTGTGACTGTTTTTTTCTCAGGCTTCTTTTGCTTTAGTAAGTTACGCCAAGAAATCGAGATTATGTCAGGAAAAAAAATTAGTTAGCTAGGCCATTATTCTTCTTAAGTGTGCAAATACAAATATTATCATCACTTAGGTGCCAGACAGGTTCCAGTATAGTTTGACAATAGTAAAAATAAATTAAGGTAACTAAGTATGTACTTTCATTTCAACAATACAAAATATTGTTCAACATAATTGTATTCGTATACAGTATACAGTATGACCAGTAAAGTCCGCATCATTATGGGAATTTTTTATTAATAACTTTATTCGAAATTTGGCTTTGGCATCAAGTTCTGCTTCGATCGAGATGAAATTTAAGCAAAAAAAATAGCAGTCATGTGATTTACATTATCTGTCAAATTTAAATTTTTTCCAAAAAATAATTTAAAAGTAAGGGTAAGGGTTATTTCTGAAGGTATCGAAAAAAGTTATTCGAAAAAATTTTTTTAAATGCAGTTTCTAGCATACATGTAAAATTTTTAGCTGCATAAGATAATTTTGATTTTTTACCCATATTTTGTAAATTGCACCACTTTTGTAAAATAAGACTCAACGCAACCTACATACAACTTCTTAGTTTTGACACTACTTTATATTTGGGCTATTATTATTTGGTCGCATGTGATGTAAAATTAATTTGTTTTTGACCCTGTAGGTATAAGGTAACTTGATAAAATAAGTGTTTTTAAAAACGTTGTTTGTGTCTGAAAGTAAAACACCTTAATATTAAGACAAAAAAGAACACACTGTCATCAGTAAAGTGTTCATTAAGTGGAAAATAAATTTTAGTGGTGGGTAAAAAATCAAAATTATCTTATGCAACTGAAATTTTGCATGTGGGCTAGAAAATTCATTAAAAAAAACTTTTTTCAATATTTTAAGAAATATCTCTACTTTTGAATTATTTTTTGGAAAAAATTAAAATTTGACGGATAATGCGAATCACGTGACTACTATTTTTTTGCTTAATTTTCATCTCGATCGAAGCAGAATTTGATGACAAAGTCAAATTTCCAATAAAGCTATTAATAAAAATGATGCGGACATTAATGGTCACACTGTATATTTTACCTACCTGGTAGGTAGGTACTAAGCAAGTAACTTTTAGTTCAGCTAAATTACTAAAAGATTTACAGAGCCAACAGCAACCAGTTTTGCCCCCCACTGTTAAAGATCGAAAGGAATTTGCCGATTTTAGTAGGAACCGTAGTGGTACTTTCAGTAAACAAATTATTGTACAAAAAAGTCGCAAAAAAAAGGTGCAAAACAAGATTGTGGAACGCGCGCGACTCAGTAAAAATTCAAAGATAGTACTCTAAGGTCCCTCTGGTGACAACTATTCAAAGCGCAAAAACACTAAAGAAGCTAATCTGCAAATTTTGTTTCAGCTACTAGCCAGATCGCCCCCTAGAAAGGAATAGTTAAACCTTTAAAAGCGTTAAAATTAAACAGCCTACTTTTTAATTTTCACAGAAAGAAATCTAAAAAGTGCAGTTTCACTGAATTCAACTAGGAACGAGATTCCTGTTGACCGTAGATTGACATTAGTTCAAAATGGAATCAAAAAGATAAACAAACAAACTTGGCAAATTGGTCAAAATGATATTAACAAAAAACATTGTAGAGGGCTACAACCAAAGGTAAGAAGTGGTGAAATTCTGTTTCATTATGTAATATTTATAACAAAAATAATTTCGGTTTATTAGTTCATACAGTGAGGACCTAAAGTCCGTCCCCCCCCCTCCAACTTCTAAACCGTTCGGTATATTTTAATGAAATTTTGAACGGTAATATTTGAGCAAGTCTTGCACTTCTAGACATACCAATGACAGCTTTAAATGTCAAGATGACAGCTGGGTCCGCTTTTGGAATATTTTTTTAAATGGAACACCCTGTATATTTTTACATTTTTAAATTCCACATAAAATTATAATTATTTTTTATTAAATGCACTATTAGTCTATACTTCATAGTTTCCGAGATATTGACTTTCGAAAAGTGACATTTTTGAACTTTGACAGCTTATAACATTCTAACAGTACGTCTTAGAGCAAAACGGCTTACATGTCCCTATCTTCAATTTTTATTATCTCCCAAAAAAATCAACTTCCGGTTAAACCGGATTTAACTCGAAAGCAGTAAATATAGTTGTTCCGGTTTAACTGGAAGTTGATTTTTTTGGGAAGATAATAAAAATTGAAGATAGGGACATGTAAGCCGTTTTGCTCTAAGACGTACTGTTAGAATGTTATAAGCTGTCAAAGTTCAAAAATGTCACTTTTCGAAAGTCAATATCTCGGAAACTATGAAGTATTTTATAGACTAATAGTGCATTTAATAAAAAATAATTATAATTTTATGTGGAATTTAAAAATGTAAAAATATACAGGGTGTTCCATTTAAAAAAATATTTCAAAAGCGGACCCAGCTGTCATCTTGACATTTAAAGCTGTCATTGGTATGTCTAAAAGTGCAAGACTTGCTCAAATATTACCGTTCAAAATGTCATTAAAATATTCCGAACGGTTTAGAAGTTAGAGGGGGGGACGGACTTTAGGTCCTCACTGTATATATCTTTCTCATGGTAATTTAAAAACCTCAAAATATTACAGAATACCGTATTATAATAAATTAATTTTACAAAAAACGTTTTTCAGCCACCCGGATCGTCGAATCTGAACCGAACGAGCCGATGGATAGTGTTACCTAGACGCCGATTAACCCTTAAAATTCTCATGATTGTATAGCTATTAGAGATATCTTAAAAATTAACTTCTTGATTTAGATTTAAATGCTCTACAACTTTTGTCTGAAACTTTTTTTTTCTAATGTTTTTTTTGTTTTAAAGCTGCAGGTCAAAAAAGCATTGTCACTTCTCTTTTTAAACAATAAAATGTACTTTCCCAAAAAAACCAGCTTTGCAACTAAAATTCCATTTTAAGCGCTTCGTTTATTCGATTAAGAACATTACCATTAATCGTATATTTTAAAAGATAGTATACCTACCAGACAAATTGGCCGCGTTTATTCCATTGGTCAACGTATCTGCAAAAAAAAAACAATGCCATTATTTTAAACCGAAAACCTGCAAAAGCATTTACTGTTTAAAATGGCTCAGAGTAATGGAAATTACACCATTAAACCAGTCATTAGTGGAATAAATTGTTAAATTAAGCCAAAACTCCAACAATTTAACGAACGTATAAAAAGCATGTGCCTGTAAAACGGTTTTTCTAGTTATTATTTAACCATATTGCTTTTGTCCAGTTTTTATGGTATTTTTGTCGGTATAAATTCAGCCATAATTATGTATTGAGAAAAATATAGCCTGGTTTATTAAGGGCCGAGACACAATGAAAAAAAAGGGGTTAGGCGATAAGCAATAAGAAACAGAAATAGGATTTAATACTCAGAAACAAATCAATCGCGACACAAGTTTTTGTAAGTAACAAGCAACATTATAAATATTTTTTTTAATTTCTTATTACCTATTTCTTCTTTTTTTAATTGTGTCACGGCACAGAATATATAGCCACAAACCCGAACAAACCTGAACAAACCTGAACAAACCCAACAGAACGCTGGAGATGTGGCAACATAGCAAAGCCGAAATAGGTAGCCGGCTGCTCCCAGCCCTATAGAAAACGGCACGAGTTCTATCGTTTTAAAACAGATGACAGCAGAAATTTGTCATCGATCAGCTGATATTGGAACATAATAATATCCCCAGATTAGTAGTGGACCGTAATGAGCCCAAACACCGAGTTATGAATTGCGTTTTTGTGCTTTTTGTTACATTTAATTAAGTTTTTAAAATATTTAGTGGTTATGGTGCCTTTTATTTTTACTTTCATTGAATTATAATTACTTTTTTGTGGCCAGTAAGGACCTACAATTATTATTTATTTGACCAAAAATTTACGGGTTAAAATTTTTTAATTCTTTTTCATTAGGGATCATAATTATTATTGTGTGCCTTGCTTGTTAGCTGATTTCATCGATAAGTAATAACTTTCATTTTAACTGAACGCCGTTTTTGTCAAAAAGTTAGTTTGTGAAATTTTTGTTCTTAAAATGTTTGTTCGAAAAGGTTAAGTTTCTAATGTATAATTTTGCATTATCTAGGTATCATATTCTGTTTCAAGAAAAATAAGTAGAAAATATTTCTCTGACTTAGCTAGGTAGGGGAGAGTTGGACAAAACCGGGTAGGTTGATAAAACCGGGTACCGTCTAATTCTGCCAAATGCCTGTTGCCATATCTATCGGACTGGTACCCGATTTTGTCCAACTCTCCCCTACCTGCACCCCTGGCACTATTATTATTATTATTGTTTGGCAATAGTAAGGTTAAAATAAAATATTGACCATTATATTAGCCTATATAGTAGTTTAAGAGGTAACCATATTAATATGTAATAGGATAGCCTACAAATGTTTGTATTCATTGAAAACGGGTACAAGTCTTACGACCGTTATTTGCCATATTTGCGTAAATTCGGCTTTTATGCTCGATTTTTGGTTTTTGAGGTTATAGTAGTGACATGGCAAGCAAAGCATTGGCGTAGATAATAATACGTCTAATAAAATGTAAAAAATATTTCTGTACTATCGCAAATTTTTATATTCAACGCACCTATATAACAACAGCAACAATAACAACAATATAAACATCGAATGTAAAAACAATATCAACAATTATTAAAATTTAATATTTTGTCATATTATGACCTTCTTTTTCGAATACTTGAGCTAATCTGTTTGAAATTTACAATAATATTTTGATCAAGGCCTTCCCAGCACTCATGAATTACTTCATATAATTCATTAGCATTGTGAGGTCCAAAATTTCTTCTGTATATTTCTTTTGCAATTAAACCCAAGACGTTTTCTATTGGATTAATATCGGGACTATAAGCAGGCCATGGCAGAACTTCTACATTATTATGTTGAAACCATTCCCTCACAGCATTTGCGGTATGAACCGGGGGGCAATTATCGTGCTGAAAGACGAATGAGGTATGTGGATATAGTTGTCCAACAGATGGTAGCATTATATGTTCCAGAACACGCATATAATGTTCGGCGTTGAATCTACCCTCCAATCGCCATAAGACACCAGGCCCATGAACACAAATCCAACCCCAGACATTCACAAGAAAATCGTCCAGGCCGAAAAGCTAGATCCCTAGTATACCGCTCTTCGAATCTTGTGTTGTCTGGACGGAATACACGGATTTGTGCATTATATGTAGACTGAAAACCCTTTTCGTCAGTGAATCCTACCGTGTTCCAAAAATGATGGTCGCGGTATATATGATTTAGGGCGAAAAGTACCCGAGATTGCCTATGTTGATCTGTGAGCATAATTTTTTTCGCAGCTACGCGGTTTTTTAACTCCGATTCTTTTACTCTTCTGCTGGCTGTAGGTTGGGATCCAGGAAATCCGACATCAATGACAGCGTCTCTTGCAGTTCCGAAAGGATTTGCCCTTAGATATTCCAGAAAGGCCTCATCTTGTTCAGGATTGGTAATGCGGACCGGACCAGTACCAACCTTTCTTTTTAAAACGCCTCTTGCTCCCAACGTTGCTTAACTCTTAAAATTGTGCTCTTGCCTTTTACGTAAAAATTTACTAGTGCCCGTATTGACCACCCATCTTCAATTCGGGCTAATATTTGAGCTTTTTCAAGTTCTGTCAAAAGAGGCGGCATTTTTAAAATTTTGGCATTGACAGTCTTTTACTTTTTAAAAAGTCAAAATTAATCAACTCCGATTTACAATATAACAAATTTAGTGTACCCAATTTTCATGAATAAAACTGTACCTTACATAAGTAAAATTGTTATTAGAGATTACTATTATTAAGTATTGTTTGTATGGTAATAAAATAAAGTTTCTAACATTTGGTTAGCCTACATACAAGTTTAGAAATGTAACTGTACCAATAAATTGCATTTTAACGAACAAATTCTATAAACATCATTTTTGGTTCTACGTACCTTACCTAAGTCAAAAACTGTTAAAGTATAGTTTCCCTTGACAGAATAATTAAAACTATGGCTAAATTAAAGCTTTTAACATTATGTTAGTCCAAATACAAGTTTAGGAATGTAACTGTATCATAACCAACAAATTCCATAATAACCACTTTTGGGTCTTCGTACCCTACGTAAGTCAAAAACTGTTAAAGTAGGGTTTCCATTGAGAGAAAAATTAAATCCCTGGCTATACTGAAGCTTTTAACTTTATGTTAGCCCACATACAAGTTTAGAAATGTAACCGTATCATAGCCAACAAATTCTATAAAAACCATATTTGCGTCTAACGGTCTACGTACCTTACGTAAGTAATAATATATGGGGATTTCCTTGATAGTAAATGAAATATCTGACTGAATTCAATTATTTTATATTGAACTGTAGGTATAGTATTTTTCCTATACAGTGTCCGCAAAAAAGTCCGCATCAAATGGAATTTTTTTTATTATTAGGTATAGGTAAAAATTGAAAAAGCAGTTAGTTTTTGCTTACCTAAAAACCAAAAATGACGCATACTGAAGCAGCTGCACGACTTGCGTTACCTGTCAAAATTGACATTTTTAATAAAATAGGTTCTAAAATGCCCTTATTTATCAAAATATCGTAAAACTTAATTCGAGAAAGTTGTTTATTTAGGCATTTTTAGCCTCTGTACGAAATTTTTACAGTCTAATAGAATTTTTATTTTTTGCCAGATTCTTGAAAATTTTGATCAACCCTCGTAGATTAACTTTTATACATCGATGTAAAACCATTTGCCTTTACTTTATTTGTAATCTTAATGCAAATTTGTGTAAAATTTTTGTTTCCAATTATTTATTTTGCTTCAAAAACTAAAATTGTTATTGATCAGTATGTAATGTTTGATGCAAAGTTTATCTAATTACATCAGTTTTGTCAAAACCGACGTTTCTCATTTTTCTTAAGTTAGTAAACAGATGTACAAAAAGAAAATATTAGGAAGCTTTCGTTGAAATTTTACTAAATTAATATTGGATCAAAAAGATTAAATATTAATCGCTCGAAAGATTTTATTCAACAAAAATATAGTTTATTAATATAATTAATTTAATTTAATAATAATAATTAAGTAAAATTTCAACGAAAGCATCCTAATATTTTCTTTTTGTACATCTGTTTACTAACTTAAAAAAATGAGAAACGTCGGTTTTGACAAAACTGATGTAATTAGATAAACTTTGCATCAAACATTACATACTGATCAATAACAATTTCAGTTTTTGAAGCAAAATAAATAATTGGAAACAAAAATTTTACACAAAATTGCATTAAGATTACAAATGAAGTAAAGGCAAATGGTTTTACATCGATGTATAAAAGTTAATCTACGAGGGTTGATCAAAATTTTCAAGAATCTGGCAAAAAATAAAAATTGTATTAGTTTGTCAAAATTTAGGACAGAGGCTAAAAATACGTAAATAAACAACTTTTTCGAGTAAAGTTTTTCGATATTTTTATAAATAAGGGCATTTTTGAACCTATTTTATTAAAAATGTAAATTTTGGCAGGTAACGCAAGTGGTGCAGCTGCTTCAGTATACGTCATTTTTGGTTTTTAGGTAAGCAAAAACGAACTGCTTTTTCAATTTTTACCTATACCTAATAATAAATAAAAATCCCATTTGATGCGGACTTTCTTGCGGACACTGTATCTAAGTATAATCTGAACAAATAAAACAAAAAAAATTCTGTTGTAAATAGGAGTGAGTGAGTCCTATTTAAAGTTGCGTTTCAGTTAATTTAGTATTTTCAAGGTTTGGATAATTATAATATTATATTATAGTTTTTAAATCTATTTTGATACTTTATCTTTAAACCATATAAAAACTCATGTTTATTATTACCTACCGTAAATTATAATATTTAGAAAACAACACTTTTAAGAGAAATTAGTATTAATATTTGGCAATATTAAAGCGGTTGAACCAATGATACTATTGCCTCAATTCTTTTAGAAGGTATGACATGTATAATTTTCAACTCCGGTCCTGGAATTCATACCACCTTATCAAAATTTAATATACCAAAATTGACAGAGTGTCACGTGACTTTGCCTCCATCTTGCAAGAGTATTCAAAATGTTTACTATACATGGTTTTCAAACGGCCTTTGTTCATCCTCTACCGTAAATTTGTCGTTCATGCTTGTTCATAGTTGCCAAACGTAACGTCGCGTTGGTAAATATAGGAAAAAATTTAATTGATTATAAATAAAAAAATTTAGTATAGTTAATTTGTGAGGTAGGTATTATATATTATTATTATGTTGTAAAACATCTATAACACCGGCGCTAAAATTTTGCAAGAAACCCCAACGGGATGCATGGGTATATTTGGGCGCCCTTCCAACTGCACCTATAGGTGAGCTACCCTAAATTTAACTACTCGACTCGTGGAAATAATAATGCTCATACCTAAATTTTAATGTAAAAACCTATATTTTACTATAATATAGTAAATTAATCATGATTAAGCTATTTTCGAAAAATATTAATAATCCTTATTTACTTATAGTTCGTGCCTGTGAGTAATAAGTTCGGGTTTGTTCGTTAAACCATTTAGAATGGTTCGCAAAATATAATGGGTAACCTCTAATAGCATTTATACTACTAATTTTTTATTATTTTAAAAAAATACAGTTATTGGGACGCATTAGATCTACAATTTGAAATTATTTTGAATTATATAGGGTGTCTCACGAAGTCAGGGTATATCAAACATACTTTTTTTAAATGTATATTAAGTATGACCTTTTTGGATTGCTTGATTAATTTTAAGAACATTATTATATTGTATAACGTATCGTATGCATAAAATAGTTCTTGATATATTAACGATTTTTCAAAAATGTTTAAAAAGCATGCACTTATCGCGTTCGATTGCACAGGAAGTAAACATTACATAAAAAATCCCCTAATTAAAAACATACATTTCTGGCGTAGGTATGTCGACGATGTGTTTTGTGTTTGGACCGGTACGGACCGACAATTACACCAATTTCTCAATATTCTTAATGGCCTAAACCATAAAATACAATTTACCATAGAAAAAGAAACATACCACTCAATTAATTTCCTAGATCTCACATTAATTATAAATCAACACAATCAATTTACCTACCAAATTTATAGAAAACCAACTACCACAGATATAGTTCTACCCGCAGATTCAAAACACCCCCAACAAACAAAACTAGCTGCATTTAATAGTATATTACCTCGAACAGTTAACATTCCTTTCTCAGACATCGAATATAAAAAAGAATTAGATATCATAAAAACAATAGGATCAAACAATGGTTACCCCATAAAAATCATAGACCACAAAACAAAGAAAAAACACACAAAAACTTCTCTACGAAGGATATCAAACTCCAATAAACAGAAAATACTGCTCAATCAGATATACAGGGAACAGAAACCAAAAAATCTATAAAAAACTTAATATCATTCCTATACAAATCAATAAAAACAACTTACACAAACGCATATCCAATGCTAAAATAGAAACTAAAAACAACACTTTCACAAATTGGGGTCTTCCAAATACAATGCGACAACTACGATGCTATCTACATTGGACAAACAGGTAGAAACTTTGACGCCAGGCTTATAGAATTCAAAACATCCATTATAAAAAACCAAATAAAACAGGGATAGTCGATAACTCCATAAAAGACAATCACTCAATCTCTAACAACATAAAATCCGAATTTGAATCGAACCCGAAATCTCCTGTTTTTTGCAAAACTTCTGTAACTGCAACTGACTAAATTTAATTAAAATGCATATTAATTATTATAATAATATACATATAATTTTAAATATTTAGTCATATTATATATTTTTATTTTATTACCTATATATTTTATTTTTGTTAAACTTTATTAGCAGGTAATGCTTTTTACTTTTCAAAAGTATATGGGAAAGGAAAAAAATATAATCGAAATCGGCCAGCAGACCTAGGAATTTCCAAATATACCGATTAATACCTTTTCTAAAAGTTTAAAGCTATTTTTCGGTTGGTTTTAGTACAGTAATTACATTTAAATATTATGATTTTGGACATTAAATAATGTGCTATTTTTTATTATTTGATTTTTGGTATTATTATTAGATTAGCAGTAGGAAAAATTTATTTTCTTAATTATATAATACCTAGGTATTAAAATAATATTTGTTTATTTTGTGGTTTTGGTTGAAACCAAAATGCCAGCTTCCTAAAATAAAATAATATAATAAACGTATGATATTATGATATTATGTATATTTCCTTTTTTTTTGCTTATCTATTTAAAGAAGAAAGGCATACAACGGCTGTATCGGTGAATAAAAGAAATCGGCATTTCCTTGTCTGTTTTGCCAATTTTTACCATAAACCTAATCTCGTTTGGTGTATTAATAATAATACCAAAATTAACATTAATGCCTTGAAAAATATTCTTCGATTAATTGAAAATGTGTAAAGTCCGATAATGGAATTTACGCCAATACCAACCTAATACAATAGAATTAACCAGCATATTATTATTAATGTTATGTGTTCTATCAAAATTCATATTTTATAAACACCTGTAGTTACTACAAACCTTAGACCAGTCATTAACAAAAGTTACTTAAAGTTTTTGATATTCTTAAAACTCTTGACAGGAGCGTAGTTCTCCTTCCCTGATCCTGTTTGCATAGAAAGTGCCGTAAAAATATTTTTTTTTTATTTCCTTAGTACTGTAGGCATATTTGCAAAAATGCTCGTCTGTGGGGCATAATAATCCTCTAATGTCAAATTTTTCGAAGAACACGTCGAATCGTGACTGAGTCACCTGTCATTTATGGCACCCTATTGAAGTACGTTCTATTTTACGTTAAGATGTTGGCGACAGAGGCAGGACACAACTTCTTTTACCATTGCGTTAACCATATTTTACATGCACTTGTACGGTGTTCCTAATGGTTTATTAGTACAATGACTTGTAAAAATACAGCGTTAAACAATTGAAACATCTAACACAACGTGCGATAGATTAAAAGTTATTTATTGGTAAAACATAGAATTACATTCGACATTCACTAAACTTACCAATTGAAAACGCTATAAACAACCATGACAGCCTACCTACTAGAATTTCGCTGCCAAAATATGGTAGCTACGAGCCAATCAAGCGGCAAGCGGTGTGCCTGCGCATGTTTGGCGTTCAATGCTGCATTGCCATATTATAATTTACGTTCGCGGCGTAGTACATAGCCATGCCATGTTTTTTTAAATACAAAGAGTTATTTTAGATCTCAGTGAGCGTAATGTTTGGCAATCTATTGTACCGTAATTAAAATGGATAAACTAATAATAATAATAAATTTAAACAAATGATGATAAATTACATGTTTATTATTGAAAATTGGAGAGTTATCCTAAATTGGTTTATTCTACTCACCGTTCACCGTAAATAATAAACACCAAGAAAACTTAGTCCCTGAAACAGGACGCGTGAGCTTGTGACTCACTACTGAGCTAGGAACTTTTTGGAAGATATATGTTAATGTCACATGTTGGTGGCAATTATCTAAACGCTTTGTTTTAAAAAAAAATTTACTCTACCTTAAGTTATTTCTGTCTGTAACACTATTAACAACCAGACTTTTCATTATTTGCATTTGATAAGCAAAACATGTCTGTTTTGCTATCGAGTTATAAATTTATAATAGTTGATAATAATAATAATAATACTAAACTGTCTTTATTGGTTGATAGAAAATGTAAACAAGTGATTACAAAAAATCAAAAAATTATATTAAGAATCCAACATATTATATAGTTATAACAACCAAGGTGAAGTTCGAGCGTAAACACATCCTTTTATTCCCGCTTTTACACTTAACCTTTATAAAAGAAAAAAGAGAAAAAAAAACTTAAACACTAATACTAATAGTTAGTAGTTACTTAATTGTAGCCTATAATACTATATAATATAAAAAAAATATATAAAAAATTATAATACGGCATGTATATTACACAATGACATATATATCTGCCAGTAGATGCTTAATATTCAGTCCTATATAACACAACAAAAAAACTAATTACCATTTTGCATAGTCCATAGGTGTTTGCGAAGGTCGCGTTTAAAATTTAAGAGAGTCAGTCCTTTTAGGGCATTCGGTATGGAATTGTAAGACTCTCTCTCTGAAATAGCACAGTGCAGTGTTTAGGTGGTGTTATAGGCAACGATTTTTTGTTACGAATATTAACATTAAGGACATCTGCTCTAAATTTTTTTTCATTAAATAGCTAGGTTGTTTATGAGTAATAGCCGAATGATGTAAAGGGAGACTAAGTAAAGTAAACCGATTCGTCACACTAATGCCTGTATGCTCCGTTTTAACGTTAAGTTCAGCTTTATAAAGTCATACTTAAAGTTAAAATAATTTTTTTTATGCATCGCATCTAGACTAAGTTGTCTCTGTTAAGGAAACAATACATTTGGCAACGTTAAGAAGTTAAGTGATTTTCTTTATTTTAGTGTTTACCAACCTCACATTTTTACCGCACCCTTGCGATTTGAACCGGCGAATTTGATTTTAGTTCCTAAATAGTTTATTGTTGTTATTCCTTTATATATATATATATATATAGAGAATCCTATCCAAGCTGAGCCAACGATAGTAAACTGTACATGCAATGCTGAGCCAGGCAAACAAAGCTGAGCCGTATATGTGGCTCAGGTTCGTTTTTCCATAATAAACGGGTCATGTGATTAAAAAAAATCAACGCGTATGAATTTTAAGGCGGAGCCATGTTTATCCAATCGTAGTATTTTTTTACAGTCAGCTGATGGCTGTCAACGCTGGTTATTCCCGCCAATTTTTCCCTCCAAAAAGTGGCTCAGGTTGGTATGAAATATCTAAATTTTAGTTCGGCAAAATGTCTACCGTGGCTCTGCTGTACCAATCGTAATATACAAATGTATATGAGTAAAGGTATGTTCGTGCATTACAACCTGAGCCATGTAAATGTGGCAACAATGAGATTCTATTCATATTTAAAACGGTAATATTCGTTCGATTAATTTATGAAAAACCTACAATCAGTTATGTGGCACTTTTTTTTTATATAGTTTTCTCTTTTTTCAAAAAACTTAGCATTTCCGAAAAATCAAAGGTTGGTTTACTCTACAACAACGCATTATTCGAAATTAAATTTTAAACATTTGATTGGTAATTCAAATATAAATTTACTTAAGTTGCTGGTTAAAATGGGCTCCTTTTACGTGAATATCCTGTCAAGTCCGTGTCTGTCCCTGGAAATTTACGAGAATGCTTCTTGTACGGATTTATTAGTCTTTATCACATCACACCAAAATTTTATTAAAATACAAGATGGTGTCAAAGTAAGAACCTAAAATGTAAATCACTAGGTACATCTTTGGGACCCCATATTTCCGTGTAAAAGTACATTAGAAAAAAAATTATATGAGACACACGGTAATTTTGCTGCCGTTTGCCATATTATACTTACCGGACACCCTGTCTCTATCTTATGGACGTAAAAGAAAGAATAAATACATGAGTCAAAGTGAAGGTTGTACAATACTAGCTTATATTTTATTTAATACATAAAACATGCTTGTTAGCGCATACCTAGGTAATAGAGTAAACACAGTTACAGGTTACAGTGGAGAAAATTAAACCAGGGATCAACTACGCAATAGCGACTACCTGTTGCTCCTTTTGAGCGTCCTGAAAGAAACTGTTTCGGGAAGGAAAGAAAACAATCGGTTTCAATACATTTTCTATTATCAACGGGATTTATAGAAACCAGTGCGACATTTTCTATTGTCAAAAACTGTACAAATTTTAGGTGTAATTCAGGCAGTATGTCAGCTATCTGCTCAGAATGATATTGATATGAAAGGGAGAGGGGAAAGAATAGTATGCGTGTAGGCGCGGAAACGATTCCGGTGGCTGCTAATGTTAACCCATTAACGCCCAAATTATTTTTTTCTTCCCAAATTCGAAAATATTCTTAGAGGTAACTCGTATGGTAATGTATTTAAGGTGTAAGTGGTTATACAATCGGGTGTTTGGGGAGGAAAGGGCAATATTTTGGGAATGTGTTCAGAGGGTAAAAATAAGATAAATACACCCATATGTTTTAGTTCGATTCTCAACCATTTCTTAAATAATTGGTTCTAAGGTTTTTGTAAGTTAATTTTATTTTCAAAAACCCCTCTATCAACTTTAATACATTTTTCGGCACGTTTGTTAATCGCTCGGAAAACACGTTGGATTGAGTAGGGGATTGTTTTTTTTATAAAAGCTGCAGCATTGAAAATTCGATCGCGGAGTGCTTCTCTCGTTTACATTCGTGTTTCATTTATTACTACCGATTTTATCCATCCCCAAAGGCAATAATCAAGCTGGTTTAAGTCTGGTAACGTCGGTGGCTAAACTTGCGGACCACCTCTGCCAATCCAGCGATTAGGAAAACGATACTTCAAGAAATTTCGCATACGGAGACTAAAATGAGGTGGGGCTCCACCATGTTGGAAGTACATTCGTTGTCGAACATTTAACGGAACATCATCCAAAATGTGTATCAAATGGTATTCCAAAAACCGTAAATATCCTTCTCCAGTAAGACGCCCATCCATTTCAAATGGACGAAACAACTGGTCGTTAATAAGCATTCCACACCAGACCTTAATACTGCATCGATGTTGAAAGTTTCGTTCAAATGTAGCACGAGGGTTTTCATCTGACCACCGATGTTCATTGTGGCAATTATTAATTCCATCATTAGTGAACTAAGCTTCATCGTTAAATAAAATGTATTTGTGCAGGCTTCGATTTTGATGGATCCATTCACTAAATTGTACCCTTGAAACAGGATCACCATCTAGAAGATGCTGAACGGGTTGAACGTGAAAAGGTTTTAAACCGTTTTTTCTAAGTTACTCCCATATGGCTAGATGTGATGGTGATGGTATATCAAGTTCATTTGCAACCCGTCACGTACTTATACCTGAGTTCGCTGCGACAATATCCAGAATATTTTCTTCATTTTCCACATCTAGGCCCTGCACTCTTTCAGAAACAATTCTCACGCTTGGAAACATTCCAGATTTCTGAGCAGTTGCAAATGCTTTTTGAAAAACTGTTCTATTTGGAACTCTTCGATTTGGAAAACGACGTCGATATTCATTAACGAAAACTTAGCAAAACAAATGTAAACATTTTTAAAATAAAACTAAAAATGTAAAAATTAGGGATAGAAAGATTTGTTGAGGAGTTTTGGAAAACATGGAATGCACAGGGTCGCATCACATTTTGTGCAAAAAGTACACGGCTTTCCTTTACACGAAACGAACTGGCATCCACGTTGATTGTCTCCTTTGCCCATAATATGATTTCTCTCATCAAACCTAACATCATCAAAAATGTTCTCCCTCTTTGTACTCGTCGACCATGCCCCAGTTTTAGGTATGGAACAGCATTATTCCTGCAAAAATCTTTTATTGAAATATGCTCCTGGGTATGTAGGAAGTTATATAAAATAAAACTGTTTACTAATGCCATAACCACCATACGGGTGATTAAACACCAATACCATTTTTTCCCTCTGATAGATTGAATGTTTCTCCATATAGTAGCAAATCATGACGATCCACACCACCCATGTCTTAGTACATCCCCCTCGAAGTAATACCGGAATGCAGTTCCAAGGGGAAAAGCAGCAGTGCATAAGAACCATTGACTTAATATTTGTGTTATTATGTCAATGATAAGAACCCTCGGCCGGAAGTATTTTCGAAGATTTTTTACCTCCTCCTAAAGAAAAAACACCACCCATGTATTTGTTATAGTTGTTTATAAATTTAGGCTGTTTTATTTCTTTATTAGCTCTACGAACTGCACACATTGGCTCAGTCGGATCGAAATTAGTTCCCATTGTAACAATTTTCTTGTCGTTCCATCTTACCATTAAAACTGTGTTTTTTTGTTAAATTGGTGATCAAACACTCTCCTGTTTGACTTTTCCACTTCTTGTACGGACATCGAGCGGCGTTTTTTTTGTCCTGTTGTCTCGTATGGTGCCACTGGCATGGAATCCTTTTTCTTTTAAGATTTTAAACAAATTATACCTACTGAAATAGTTGTTAAAATGAACTGTGTATCCGTACGGATCATTTACTACGTCCAGCATATTTGTAATAACTCGTGTTCCCAAAGAGTCGTTCGATTGAGTTGCTTCTTTTTCACAACAGAGAGAAAAATTAAAGCAATATCCACTGTCGCCACATAAAGCCCACAGTTAATAGCCGAATCTTTTTGGCTTACCCCTAATAAATTGCTTCAGTCCATGGTGACCGTAATACCTTACCATCATCTCGTCAACAGATAAGTGCTTTTGAAATATTCCCCACTTTCGAAAGTTCTTGTTTATTCCATCAAGAAGCCGTCTATCATTCTCATTGCTTTTACGTTATTTTGCAAATGTAAAAACGACTTGATCTCTAGATATCGATTTCGGCTCATGGAATCCTTTACTAGTTGTTTACCCAGATCTATAGCGTTCGACCAATAGTCTCGTTCACTTGATAGACTATGATATCCGGAAAAAATCAAATATCCAATGAATATTTTTACATCTTCAATTGTAACAGTAAATAATGCTGGTTTATTTTTTTTGTTCAGATTAGTGTCCGACCGAAACAAGATTTTCAGTTTTGGCCGAAACCGAATCTTCGGCCTTGGTCTCAGTTTCGGCCGAAAACGAAACTTATTTATACATATTCAAAATTTTATTGTATACTGAAAATTAATTTATTTTATATAGGATGAGATCTTGGGAACGGAATGAACTCTTCCCACTAAAAAAAAAAAGGTCGACAGGGAAAAAATCTATTTATATAGACAACGAACCCACCCAAACTTAGCCGAAAGGTGCGCGACAATTCACGTACACTGAGTTTCGGCATGGCCGAAGGTTCGGCCGGTTTTTGGCCGAAACCGTAACTGTCACCGAACCTATTGGCCGAAACTAGCCGAAACCGAAACTTCGGACGGTCTCGTTTAGATACATACCTACCGAATCATTTCGTCGAAAATTTTTTGATATATTTCTACGGTAAAAAAATGTTCAAAATGTTCTAACATACTTGCGTTAAATAAAGTTTGAAGCATATTGGCAAATGAGTCATTTGTCCCATATATCGAAAAAACAAACCCGAACAAATAATTGTAACTACAAACGTGCGGTAAGTAACTACTTACCGCACTGATTTGAGTGCGGTAAGTATCACTTTACCGCACTGTCATATAAAAGTTAACTATTAAATTTCTATAATTTATTTCCCAAGCAACCTGATATTAATGCATTGTTGATAACGACTGACCTACCTACGGGGTAAATTAAAACAGTGCTCTTTTAGTTTTTAATATTGGTGCCCTAAAACATGCTTGTAGATAAAATATCGTACAATATACTTACGCCTTCGGCTCGTTTTGTTAAACATCACGCACATGCGGTAAAGACGTACCTACCGTACTTGTATTGTAATATACTATTAGGTGTCCTCAAACGATGACGCTGGCGTTAATGGGTTAAATAAATAAGGTTTATCGATTATCAGTTATTGAATAAAATAAGAACAGACTCACTAACATTTCTTTTTCCCTTTAAAATATTTCTAATAAAAGGTATACATACTTTGGCAACAATGCACGGCTCAGTGTTGTTAACTCAAATCTATAAAGATATATATTTGGCTCAGATTGGATATAAATGTCTAGTGGCTCAGGAGAGTACAAAAAATCTCCATATATTTTAAAATTATAAAAATTATATAAAAATGCATTAATTAAATATATATTTTGATAAGAACTTACATTTTACCTTATTAATGAAATATAGACTTTAAAACAAAATTTTCAAAAATCTATATATATATATATATATTATTATGTAAAAGTATGCGTAAAGAACCATCGCTGTATTTACAAATCATTATTAAATTCTAATAAATGTTCAATTTCTTGTAACACTTGTAAAACCGTGTACTTTCTTAAGCGAAATCCACGGGAAAACGATAAATTGTTCAGAGTATCAAAATACTCTTCTCTATAGTATTGTCTGCGTGGGAAACCCATTTCGATTATGTCGATAACATCAAAATCGTCGTCTTCCACGAAGATAGCGTCTTACACTTCCATATATTTTTTTTAAAGTTGAAGCAAGACAGTTTAGTATTTTTATTCAAGCATAATCATTGTTTTTGTTAATGTTATTTCTTGTCAGATAATGACAGTAATAACATAAGTCATACAATATGAACAACTTAATTTCTAAAGTCCAGGATTTTAATAACTTAAAATTAAGAACGACTTTTGCTTATTTTGTTGTTCGTGCATAAGAATTTTGTGACTTATGTCGAAAAGTTCCACTAAGTAAGAAATTATGCTAACAGTGCATATGGCCATAAGCCATTTCAGATCTCTAAGTCTGTGCGAAACGTGGTCAAACTTTCGTATCCCAAATATATACCGTATGCAAGAGTTCTGCACTTTTTGAATCTTAACCATAGATACGTTGTCCAGACATGGAAAGAATACTGGGGAGCAGTAGTTAAAGCAAGATAATACAAGGAATTTACAAACCATAGTCTTGACATTACGAGACCCTCCCTGAGGGGAAACAAAAGTTTTAAACGCAAATAAGCCTTTTTCAAACAGTTTAGAACATGCGAACGATATCTGAAAGAATTGTCGATCACCAGACCCAAATTCCTAATATTATCAACAAATGGTAGATCTTGGTTACCTATCATGATTTGCTTAGTACCAATGAACTGGCTACACTGATTCCTATTGCCAAAAATAATGACAGCAGATTTTGACGGTTTCAAATGTAGGTTAGGTTTAGCGGATATATCGGCAATTATGGAGAGATCTTCATTTATTTTCAAAACGGCACCATCAAAGTCTTGCGGAATGAAACTAAAATATATTTGTATATCGTCAGCATACTTATGCAAACTACAATACTTAATGTGTTTAATAAAATTGCTGGTGTATATCGTGAACAATAGGGGTCCCAAAATGGAGCCCTGAGGAACGCCCTTAGTCACCTTCGTTGTCTGTGACACATTATCACCCAGTCTCTCACGTTGCACTCTGCCACTCAAAAAACTTTTTATTAAATTTCTAGCCTCCGGGCCCAGCCGTAATTCTCTCAGTAAAATCATTATTTTCTGTAATGCCAATAGCTTTGCGTGTTGAAATATATCTACTCTTTCGCTAATTGATTAAGTGGTCATAAGCATTGAATATACTGACCAAAGCGTTGATATCTTCTTTGTCTTGGCATGTAATATTGCATCAATGATATCGTGACTTAAGGTGTCAAATGCCTTAGAAAAGTCCAACAGAGTTAATATTGTAATCATTCCGTTGTCCGTTGCCGCTATTATATCGTCAGTAACCTTGAGTGCGGTTGTACAACAGTTCCATTGCCCTCCCCCTTCTGCTGTCCTACAGACACGTAGAAAGCTTTTCTTTCTGAGGGGCATCAAACGTGCTATTATTTTTTTACAGCATTTAAAAAGTTAGCATAGTGATAATGGGGTTGGTTAATTTAAGCAATAATTGATAACACGTGAACTAGCTCTGGGGGTACTGCCCCTCAATACCCCTCCCTTATCTACGTGCCTGTCGCCACAAAAGGTTGATTGCTAACAATATTTTATAAATTACCTGAGCTATAATTCTTCCTAATGTCTCATATCAATGAAAATCAATAAAGCATGCCAAACAATGTTGAAGTTTGTCCTTCCAAAAATTCTCCGAAAGCCATATTCCTTTTATGAAGATTAACTGTAATAATGCATTACCAGACGCCTTATTCCATAGCTGGGAGCCGGATATAGGAAAACTTTCCGGAATTTCCAGAATGTCCGCAAATTTATGGCTTTCAGTGCGTAAGAAAATATATCTGTAATTTATGACATATTTTGCCTGGGCCCGCTCGTATCGTGTAACAAAATCTTTCTAAAATATGAGAAAAAAATGGTCTGCTTGTTTGGGAAGCACAAAATAAAAAATTACTAATAGTGGCATCAAAAAGGTAACAAAACGGTATTATTTTATTTAAAAAAGCATAAATCTAGTGACAATAGAAGTAAGAATTCGATTATACGTCAAAAAATGTGAACAATGCGACAAGTAGTCAGATGCAGCTTGCCTACAAGGTTATTTGGTCAATATTTAATAATAATTGACTTTTAAAAAAGTATAAGCTCCATGCCAAAACTCTCCAATAAAGAATCGAGCCGAGCAAAGCGAACTACCACCAATTCCTTTGCTTGTTCCTAACAAATGACATAAATGCATTGAAACAAACATACGTGCTATAGGAGGTTAAAAAGAGACAACGAACAGCTAATGACATCGCTGACGACACGAACGTGAAGACAAGCAAAACTAGTTACCTTATAATATGAGAATTTTATTTGCTTAAAGTTAAGGAGCCCACAGACTGCTGCTTTGCTCAACGAACAAAACGACAAACGCGAGACTGCAGTTTTGTTGACCATTTTAATCAGAAACTACGTAATTATGAAGAAATATATTTATGTATAATGGTTGCAGCATTAGCCATAATAAACAGAAACGAACAAAGTTGTCGTTGGAATGGGTTTTGAAGAGTTACATTCATCAGTTTTCTCATATTAACGTAGTAAAAGAGCTGAAATTGGTACCGAGAGAATGTTTTAATTATTTATATTGTACTACGCCCTCAGCAGCGCTGGACACACTTCTGGGGTTGCCTAGTATCCGTCTGGATACTAGCATTCTCCAGAATGTGTCGTGCCAGGTGCTGCAAAGGTGTGGGTGACATAGGACATATGAGGATCGCAGGCATAGCCTGAGGTTCCAATACTTTCCTTCAAAGCGATCCCCATCAAACACTCTTTAAGGCTGACAGGAAGTACACTCTCACGATACCTAGTAAGGAACAGTGGGAGAAAAATAAAGTAATATTCCCCGAGGACTCTTTGATCTGCTACACTGATGGATCGTGCACGACTGGTGTTCACTCTTCGGGAGCGGGACTATACCTGGACAAAACTGGAATCCGTAAATGCTACCCGCTGGACAGTTACACGACAATTTTTCAGACAGAGGTCTACGCAATTCTGACTACTGCAAGTCTAGATTAGGTCAGGGACTGCCAAGAGCGGGTAATATACATCCGCTCAGATAGCCAAGCTGCCCTCAAGGCGATATGCAAACCCAGGGTCACGTCAGTACTGGTTGAAGGGTGTGCAGAGAAGTTTTCAGATATTAAACTGGTCTGAGTCCCGGGACACAAGGGGGTGCAGGAAAACGAAAGAGCGGATATGCTTGCCAGAATCAGCAATAGGAATTTCAAATCGACATGTGGGGTCGGCACATAAAGAGTGGGCGACACGGCGTTCAATGGAACAATGGCGGCAAACCCAGGGATGCAGACAGGCCAAGGAGTTCATAGCAGGAGCAGACCAATCCAGATTAAAATGGCTTCTAAATAGAAGACGGCGGTCCCCAATCCATCAATCCATAAATTATAGGATAAATAAAATATCAACCATAGTTTATTTGCAACCATGCCCGTAACAATAATATTTCATCTATCTTTGAAAGGTAAAAAGTTGGCGTTTTTTGCCTTTTACTTTCCACCCGGGTGGAAAGTAAAATCATTATTTTCTGTAATGCCAATAGCTTTGCGTGTTGAAATATATCTACTCTTTCGCTAATTGATTAAGTGGTCATAAGCATTGAATATACTGACCAAAGCGTTGATATCTTCTTTGTCTTGGCATTTTCGCTAAAATAAGCTAGTAGCTCCGATTCAAAACCAGGATTTTAAACTTTGTTCTCCGTAGATTATTCTTTAAAACTGTTATATGCCTTGTCATTATCGTACGGCTTTTAGTTGGCAGAAGATCTTCTTCTTTTTTTTGTTGCTTCCCGAATTTCTTTTGGAGTAGCAGCAAACTCAAATTCCTTATCTGGTATGGAAACCATATTTGTAAAATTATCTTTGCCATCTTGATATGTATAATTATCTATATTATCTTACCAGCGGTGCTTATTTCAAATTCTTATATATGTCTAATTTTTAAAGGGCTAAGTAAAAAATTACAATTCGCTTTTAATAATAATTTTAATTCATTATTCATCATAATGAGAGGTGGATGAAGTGGTTGTAAATAAAATCGTAAACCGCGGTGGAAAGTTTCATTACTTCTCGAGATTTAGTTAACTATCAACTCTCTCGACAGTAATAAAACACTTTTCAGCTAGGTACGTTATGTACTATTAAACCATATTGTTGACATTACTGACTTGTTGCTAATATCCGTTTTTCTGATAATAAAAACATTCACAAATACTTAGTGCATTAAGTTTTTTTGCTTTGTCCATAAAAACAAAAATAAATAATTCATTTCCAACCATTTTTCCTTTCATATTTTGGTATTTGTGTCATACAAAGCATTTTAAGAGTAGAGAGAAACAGAGTTCTGGCCTATCCAAACAAAAAAAAAAAACAAGTAAAAATCGAACGTTTACCACGATGATAACATATAGGTCACAGTCTGTCACCAACTGTATAGTTGAGAAGCAAACCAAAATTGTAGTTGATTTTTGATATTATGAAATCATGCTATGATTTGACAAACCTAACGAACCTAAAAATATTTAATTAAAAACAAACAAACGGTTGTCACAGTTTTAACGTTTTGTCATAATTTGAAAAACAAAACTATAACCTCAATTATTTAATTTATTTCCTGGCCACTGACCTAGAGGTCACCACTGTTCATTAGTTTCTCCCATCATAAACCTTAAGGGTCCCTGGATTCGTCAAGGTGGAAAATGGAATCCGTATGATGTACAATTTCACCCCACTCTTATTAAGGTCGGTACTCCAATGAGCCTTAAAACAAAATGATGCAAGCTTTCGAATTATATAACCAAAGGTATACCTTAATATGGAAATTTTTGGAGAAATTCAAAATTTTAAGAATTAATTTTCAGAATTTTCTCATAGCCACAGTATTTATAATTTTTTCCCCAAGTTTCTATGTTTATTCGTTTCCGAGATATAGCCGGTGTCACCCTGAATAAAACACCCTGATTTTTTTTAAATTTATATAAAAATTATACTATAAATAAAAAAACTTACTTCAAGTTAAATTGTGAGATAAAAGACTGGTCATATATTCACATAAGATGTAGAAAAAAAAATTGACATGGCAGAACAAAACTAACAGTACAGTTGTGAAATAAATTTAACTACATATTTAACTTTAATACAGCTTAAAAAGCGAACTCAACAGAAATTATGTTACAAATTATTGTTTTCCATTGTTTTATAACGACAAAAAATAAGGTAACATTATCAAAACAACTAATACGTTAAAACAACAGATAGGGCATTTCCGAACAGAGTTATACCAACATATCTAAAGTAAAGTTAGTAATAAACCGATTCCCTTAAACTTTAAGAGTTTCCTTAACCTCACGAACGAACAAAGGGATTATTAAATTAATTATTCCTATATATTAGCTCATTTTAGATGTCATCTAATAAATGATCCTGGATCAAACTTCCCCTAACTACATAGTTGTTCCGGAGTAAATTTAGTTCCAAAGTAACTTCTTGTTATAATTAAGTTAAAATTGAACGGAAATTATTTTAAAAACTTATAATAGACCGACACGGATTAGAAAGAAACCATAGAAAGTTTTCCCGAGTTTGGAAATACATTTTAATAGAGTCTCTCTATAGTATTAAGTTTTAAAAGCTTTTAAAAATTGTTTAAGAGCCTATATCAAATTCAGAGCAAGACTTAAAACTTGTATGAAAAACTTGAAAAAGATTTATAAAAAGATTATTGTTAATGGGAATTCTGAGAAACTTTTTCTGTTAAAAAGCAGTGTATAAGTAATTCATCATACTAAATACTTAAGCAAATTTACAACAGATATTTTTAGGAAATTAATTATTATAAGAAATGAAGAATAAAAAACCTGAGACTTCGGAAATTGATTTCTAACTTTATCTTTGAGAATTAAAATTTTTTACTGTTTGATGTTAAGCCTTTCTTAAAACTTTTTGATTTTCGAAACTTGCTAATTGCTAAGTTAGATAATTAAAGATTAATAAAAATAGGCCATGTGCCCTTACGTACATATTTCATGTAATATGTGTAACGATCCGGTTGAACCGGAAATGCCAACTTTGTTATTTTAAATGAAACACCCTGTATAAATATAATATGCGCTTTACGAAAAATATTAAGCCTATAACATGTATCAAATCCTTGAGAAAATGACATTGGAAATTGTCAAATTAGCCACAAATTTTATTGTTTTTGCAATAAACAAATATAAATTTAATATTGTCGGGTTACAGTTTGTAGTCAACTGGGTTGTGTAGCTTAGATAGTTTAAAATAGAGATTTATAAAAAAGAATTATTCAATCGTCTTAACGGACTTAAGGTTGTGCTCCAATTCTTCACTAAAACACCAAGGAATTTTTAATAAGTTTATTTAATGGCAAAGAAAAGCGAAGTAATTAATTGTGGTAAAAAATACAATCTTACAAATTATGAAAATAACCAAAAAAAAATATGTTTTTACAAAAATATTAATTTAGAGAGTTACTTTAAGGAAGAGTCGCCTTCTTAAGGCTCACTTCAGGGATGGTGGTTTAATCCAAGTAAGTCAGAAGAAACAACTATGACTTTATAGTTAACTCAAGCCAAAAGAAGATTAAACAGTTTACGCCTAAACACGGCATAAATCAATGTATAAAGAACACTTACGCAATGGGAGCAAAGTAGACTAATTCTGGAGCAGTGTTTTCCATAAATTCACTTAAATTAAGAGAAAGTACTTTGTACTTAGTACTTTGGATAGAAAGACGGGCAGAGGTTTCCCTTACACTTGAATACTTTTTACAACTCTCTCTCGTACGTGCTCTTTAGAGTTTTTATAGTGCTTTGTAACCCCTACCAATTGGAAGAAGGGGTTCCTTTTTTTGCTGTGTCATGAATCCAAAACTGGAAAAGAGGGGATTTTCCTGGATGTACTACTGTGTATTATTCAAAATGGAACCCTTTATTCCAACCAATTACAAACAATTATGTTTATAAACTCTCCTACTAAACTCAAATGTCACTGTCTCTCTTCTACACACTAGTTTTTTATCACACATTTTTTTTTGATAAGCTCCGCCACCTTAAGAGTCTTTACATTGCAGTTAAGTTTTTACTATGTCATCTAGCCTTAAGGATGCCAATCCATATCCGACAATATTATATTTTACATGTTTTTAGGTATTCCGTATGAATGAGTTACAACTATTTCACTCGTAGTAATTTAATTAAATACTAATTTGTCAATTTTTATGTATTGTATTTTACGAATAAAATTTGAAGTTGAAATTGAATGTCTAAACCGAGGCCTAAACTTACTAAACTTAGTTTTTAAGATATAAAAAATTAAAAATTTAGGTACATTTTTAAACAAGCAAGCATTGATGTTAATTTAAGTATTCATAGTTTCATCTAAGGTAGCTATGAACCCCCGCAGAGAGTTGTAAAGCATTTAAATCCGAATAAAAAAGTTTATAATGATTTTTATGATATTGTCACGAGAGCACCGGGATCCTTGATTAAAAGGCGGTCATCATTCAATTCATTGTAACTCTTTATTACCCAATTAAGCAATAATAACATTAGATAATAATAAAATACCCAGTATTACCTTTTAATTAGCTTGGCTGTGGCGAAGAAAGGTGTCACCGTGATCTTTATTTTCCGTTCCGGCGCTTGACGGTCGTACTATGGAGGACTTGAGGTAGGAGGCCGATCGCAATGCATTGGGTTCGGTCCCAAATTAGCATCGGTAATTCAGGTTTACGAGTCGCCGTAAGATGGCGCTCGTGTTCGAAGTGGGCTATCAAATAAATGGTTTCTTATGGACGCGATAACTATTTTTATTTAAATTAGTTTTTTAAGGAATAAATAAGGACTTTTATATGAATTTACACTTACTTTGTTATACTTATTAGTAAACTCTTCCTGTATAAAGTTCCAACGATGCTTGGTTTTTAAAATACAGGGTGTTAAACATTCTAGCTACAGAGGTTTTTTTTAAAGTGAGCAACTAAACAACTATTATAATCTTATTTTATTATTAGAATATGAATACATAAAAAAACACAAAGTTAGTATTCACTAAAATAGGTTCTAGGGGTTCAACTTCAACTGAAGTAATAGTACTTGTATATCTGGTAAAGACGTATATTTCTTTCGTTTTATGTTGGGCATCTGTTTGCTCACATGGTGGTTTTAGCCTTTTTTAGGATTTTACAAATATGAAGCCATATCAGGGAATATACTTGGTTTGGTACTGACCCATTCTTTAATTTTGGTTTCCCTCTTTTAATTCTATTTATGGTACCATCAGCCAATTCAATTTCATAAAACTCCAAAATATCTTCTGCCGGAAAGTGTATGCACAAACAACATCATTAGTGGCGTTTCCTCTCTGAAGAAGATCCTGTCTTACACCCAGACACAAAGCAAACTCTACTTTTATAAATTTTACCATTATTCATTAGATATAAGATGGAAATCAATTACAATACAACGTTATTTGTCTTGTATTGTCTTCAAACCTTCAAACGTTATTTGTTATTTCGAAAAATAAAATGTCAATTGTCAACAGTAAAAGTCCAAAACGAAGAAGAAGAAGACAACATCAGCCCACTTGCGAAGCGAGAGCATCTATCGGCCAACTAGCGAACTAACCAATAATCGGGACAGAAATTGAAAATGCTGGCCATTGTCGATCGGCCTCCTACCCTCTAGTTCTCCATAGGTCGTACTCACTTGACTACTGACTGATAGATGCATGCGCATTCCGCGAGGATGACTCTTGCTGGTCGTTGCATGGCTTTTCCCCACTCTGGGCCCGGCCATTGGGATTACCAATAAGCGGAGAAACCCAGGCGACAACTCCTCAGAAAGCAAAACTACCCCCCGTGACAATATCTCTAATAATGGCCCTAAAATAATGTAAATTTTCATGGTTGGTTGGCCTCTTCGAATCTTCACGTATTTATTAAATTTTCAACTTGGCAACACTGTCAATCGGCTCGACCAGTCTAGACTCAACGCGTGACGCTTGACGTTTTATATGTCAAATTATGACAAGACGTCGAAATATCAAAAAACAACTACCATTTTTGGTCTCTCGGCTCCTCAGTTGGCTATACAGTTGTTTTGTATTCTTACACTGTTAGAAATCCTGGACGTGAGAATCAAAAAAAATTATAATCAATTAAAATAAATCAAATTTAACCTAAAATGTATAGTTATTTTAACTCTTTTGTGTTTAGTAAAAATCAGATTTTAAAAACTAACTTTTCTGGAAGTCGTCTTAACATAACAGCTAACTAAAATTAAGATGCAATTCTTTTACGGTTCAAATAAATCAAATACTAGTAACTTTGATAAAGTTTATAATCATTATCAATATCTTTTTTAGTTAAAATTTTAAAAGAAGTTAATACTAACATAAAAAATGTGTCAAATTAACTAATTAAGTTGTAATTTTTACTGCACAATAAAATCAGATTAATGTCAAAATAGTAATAACATATTTTATGAGTTACTGATTGACTGAAGCGGTTTTAGTTAAATTGACAAAAAAACGGGAGTGGACTTTCTGGGACATAAAAAAAAAGTTAAATTTGATTCTTTTCTTTTAACAGTGTACTAGCCGAGTAGTAGAAGGATATGGCCTAGTTTCCTTGAATTAAACGTCAATATTTCACTAAATATTTTTAACAGTCCTGTATTATATTAGTTAAACGGGGTGAGTTAACAATTGCGCAGAGTAATTTTATGCTTTAAAGATAAGATTTGTCGATTCTGTTACAGTTCGGTTGGATATTCTGCACAAATTTAAAAATATTTTGAATTATGCATACGGGTGTGCCTAAAAAGTAGGAAAAGATAATTGTTTTTGGGACAACCTATATTTAAGTAGATTTTTTATGGTAATTAATATAAGAAGAAGGAATAATTGTCAAGATAATAAAAATAGCATCACTTGCAAGCTTCTCTTTGTTGTGAAAAAAATATTTGTTATCTTATTTACGTGGCCTTTTGTTTCTAAGTTAAAAGACAAAACACTTAGAAGATATCGCTGTTATCAATTGGAACTCCCTCTTTTCTGCCATTTGAGAGCTCGTCAAAAACTATTCAATTTTTGTAAATAATATCTTGTCCCTATAGCTAATAGTTTTCTAGTTATATTTTTTTTGTCAGTTTATCTCAGTAGCCTTGGAAAACAAATAAAAATTATGTTATTGGTTGATATTAACAATTGGATTAGTGTTAAAGTTAAGCATTTTTTACTGTTAAAATTTTAAGTCCAATTATTTATATGCAAAATAAAACTTTTCAAGATTGAATTAATCGATATGATTATTTATGTTATAAGCTGGGCAGATTATACAGGGCGAAACATCCTGAGCGGCGAACACCTAATACTGTTTCTTAATATTATCCACTAACATAAGTATCATTTTTTTCCATGGCTACTGAGATCCATTGACAAAATATGCTAAAACGATAACCCGAACGAACCCGAACAAAAAAATCAAATTATTTCAAAAACTGTTAGATTAGGTAAATCTACCAAACTTAAAGACTCCTCGACGAGCTACAAGATGGCAGCACCATTTGACCAATATCTGATATATCAGTTCTTTTGACTTGATACATTTAGGATGCAAATTATGGATCGCTTGGAGTGAAAATTTAAATAGTAGTTTTCCACAAAGATACAAAATTATTATTATGAATTGAATTTTTTGGTATATTTATTCAATAATAAAAAAGTTAAAATGGCACGTAGGTTTCAACAATGTACCCTGATGTAGGATATCTGGTTTAAAAAAAAAAATTTTTGAAACACCTTACTTTTTTGACTTCCTTCAAGACTTAAAATTACTATAAGCAATTGCTGCCTCACCCTGTACTTGAATCAGGTAGTATTAGTAACATGTTTTATTTAACAACAAGCTTCAATTACATATTTTTTTTAATAACTTTTTTAAACAAATTTTTATACATTTATTTTTTAAATTTTGAAACGCAATATTATTATTCTTTAAACAAAAGCTTACAGAAAAGCTAAACAATTTGCAAACTGTATCAGATTTTATGTTTTATTTTATTTTGTTTTTTTATTAAATGTAATTTTGAAGTTTTTTTTCAGTTTTAATGAGATTTCAGATTCAATAGAATTTCCTAAAATATTATATTCTACCCGACCTTTATGAAAAATAGATTTATAGGTTAATTTTTGGTTGGAGTGTTTAACTCTTTACATATGAAAAATTTACAGAAAATGGACAAGTTCTTCAAATTAAAGATAATTATACATGTTTCACATCAAGACCCCTACAAAGCAAAAAAAAAATCAAAATCTTTCAAGTGGTTCTTCACATATCGATGGACAACCAACTATGTACATACAAAACCAATACATTTTTAATGTCGGTTGGTACAGAAGTCTTCATTGCACAACTAATCTTTCGAATGTCATCGGTTAACCTCACTCTTATTAGGTTTCCTATTAAACCTCTTTAACTTTAATCATAATAAAACCACTAAATTGACTTGCGGGAATCAGGATATTTCCAAGTGGAACAAGTATAGAAAGGGGGGAAGTTACTTTTCCAAGAAAACTTCCCCTTAAAACTTACTAAAACAGTCATTAGTGTTGTTATGGTACATTGTTTCGCTTTTAAATAAAGGGGACTTCATTTCTCTTTACACCAACACATATTTACTGGAAAGTTTTAACAGTATTTTGTTTATATTCTTAGAAAGTAAGGCTTTCTTTTGTAATAGATAACGCACTATGGCTTTTATTACCTAAATATTTTGAATCTATTATGTAAATTTTGAATACAACTTTCAATTGTATATAGGTTATGTTGTTTTGCATGGAAAATCAAAATATACGGAGTAAATAACTAAGTAAGTATCTGGAATAAATTCGACAACAAAGAATCCATTTATTCCTGGAAAAATCTGCATGAATAGGAAATAAAGCAGCCAAAACTGGAAGAAGTTCTTCTAGCTAAAAATTGAAATATAACGGTTCATTAAGATTACCCTTAAAGATTATTGGCCCAAATGCAATGATTCGGTAATCATTTATGCTTATACACACATTAGACTTTTGTGAACGTTGAGTATGAGTTTTCTGAATCCAGTCTGGCTTATCATCAGATGAGTACCGACATAACTATAGAATGCTAACCTAGGATTAATCATAGTTTCACAAAAATAAAGTCGACCATCTGGGTATTTTCCAATAACTCCTGCACCATTAGCATTTCCTTTGGGTGTATTTTACATAAATTTATTAAACAATGCAATAAATTTGAATTTAAATTTGAATTTGATTTTGAATTTGAATTTGAGTTTGAACCAATAAATGAATCTGTTAGTGTACCACAGGGATACGTTGTGGTGTCACTTAATGTCGTGTCACTCTTTACCAATATTCCTAATAGATTGGTAATTGAGATAGTTATTAGGAAATAATCATATATAGAGGCCTGTACGGACATTCCCAAAGACCTGTTTCTAACGATGCTTAATTTCTGCTTTGAATCAAGTTACTTTCAATTTAATGATAATCTACGCGTTCAGTTTGAGGGTAGCGCAATGGGTAATCCCGCTAGCCCAGTTATAGCTAATCTAGTGATGAATGACTTGATTGAAACTACCCTAAAAAACTTCCGTTCATCATACCATTTCTCAAACTCTATGTTGATGATACCTTGACGGCTGTACCAATGGATGAGATAGATAGTGTCCTCTCAACATTTAACAATTATCATCCTAGACTACAGTTTACTGTAGAATGTAAATCAAATAACAAGATACCGTTTTTGGATACTATAGTATACAGAACCGATTCTGGAACAATTAAAACTAACTGGTATATGAAAGAAACTAGCTCTGGTAGACTTTTAAATTTCCATTCTTGTCATTCTGCATCACAAAAAGTCGCAACAGTTAATTAATTTATTGTATCCTTTCAAACAGAGAATATAATAAAAATTAAACAAGATCTTAATAATAACAACTATCCTCTTACATTTTGTTAACCGCGTTATAGCTAGACACAAAGACATACTAGGGGATAATGTTGAAAACAAAGTTCTAAGGGCGGTCGATTCTTCAAATTTCCATTTTCGATTCCACAACTTTCTAATAAAATTAAAAACTTTAAACTGATGAGTGTAATATAGCCTTTTATAATACTAAAATGATACATAATTTATTTACCATAATAAAGGATCGACTACGATTGGACTATGAATCTACCATACTGTATGGCATTCCATGTAAGCAGTGTAACAATAGTTTTTATGTTGGCCAAAATAAACAACTGTTAAACGACAGACAACACAAGTATGATTGTAGTAGGGTAGACAAATCAGACGCAACAGCACTTTCTAACGAGCCAGGACTTTGATTTTTCCCACCCACGAATATTCAACTAATAAAGTAATTAGTATATTAGTAAAATAATTTATATTAACTTAACTAATTCAATTAATTTTAGAACTGACACAAATAATTTGAGTGCTTGCTACTCTGGGATCTTAAATAAATATAAAAATGTGTTTAATGAGTACGGAAGGAGACATTAGTACCTCTTGTGGTGAGGGAGAATTAACTTTACAGTAGGTTGTCTCGTTTTATTATATTTTTGTAGATTTTTTAAAACATACCATTGTTAGAACGGAGCTCGTTATTAACTTGACCGAGGAGTCTATCTGCAATAGCTATATATAATTTAAATCTAACTTCAGCTTCAAACTTCACTGTTTACGTTTTACTATCAAATTAGTACTGACAGTACGGATCCATACATGTATTCAATATGTTTTGGAGAAAATGTGTTGTCATATTCCACAGTATGAATATACACTATACAGGCTTAAAAGACGTTTTTATTTGTATGTTGTAATTTGTTATTAAGTTATATTTTTCATGTAAGTATATTTTATCTTAACAACAACAATTTAGTTAATGGCCGAAGTTGTGATGTATTTATATATTGATTAGGGACCTACTGCCTCATTTTCATTTTTGCTATGACTGTATTTTTATTTTGAATTTTATTCACATTAATTTATTGTTTAAAATGTATTTTTCTTGATTATAAAAGGTGAAATAGAAAAAAATGTATAAAGCACATGTTTCATAAGGCGTTTTAGCGCACGTGTCAATAAAAAAACTCGCCACTTTGTGGCTTGTTTTTTAAAATAGACGCGTGCGCTAAAACCGCTTCTTATGACACGTGTACTTTAATATACTATTATATGTTAATTAGGACAACGACCTTCTAAAAATATTAGGAAATAGGTATCATGTATTTTATTA
Organism: Polydrusus pterygomalis; assembly: GCA_963969555.1. Classification (NCBI taxonomy): domain Eukaryota; kingdom Metazoa; phylum Arthropoda; class Insecta; order Coleoptera; family Curculionidae; genus Polydrusus; species Polydrusus pterygomalis. The sequence continues at coordinate 104,397,089 of OZ018376.1, read as the reverse complement.
AATTATTTCACTCGTAAATACAATTAATTTAACTTATAAATACACTTCCCAATATTTTAACTGTCCCTCGTAATCAAACCCGGGCATTGGGTTGGCGTCTGGAGCGGAATACCTGAAGATGTCACAATGACCTAGCGGTAGCTCAGCGTTTAAGCAAATTCGATTTACTAGCGCGGGTCGGGTCATCGCTAACAGCACTCCGCAGCCCGCGAAGAAATATTGTAGAGGTTGGTCGACAGTATAATTTTGATTTGAGTTTCGGGTATTTTCATTGATCAAAATCGATTTTGTTGAAGGTTTTTTGTAATAATTAAATAATTTCCTATTTGTATGGTACGCGTTTGATTATATATCGGTAGTGCAGAAAATGAAACAACTAAAAAGGCAACTGGCGCGTTGTTAGTATCAAAAGTCGTTTATAAAGGACTATGTTATTTCAACCAACGAGTAATTGAAGACCTCGGTGCAAAAACCAGGTAAGTCCAATTTCTATGAAAATTATTTTTTTGCATATTCTAAGAATTCAGATTACTGCGGATCGTTTGGTTCTAAAATCAGGTAAGTGCAACGCATCTATTGTAAAATAGAATTGAATTTTACTTGCCTGATGAAGTGTTGGCAGCATAAACCAGGCAAGTCCAGAAAATACCTGGTTATTGCACCGAATTCATGTTTAATTTGGTTTGGACTTGTCTGGATTAAACTCTAGCAGAGTATTGTTCGCGCTGCAACAAGTCATCTTAGGCGCGCAAATGTCGTCAGAAGAAGAATCTTTTCAATCGTCAGGGAGCGAATATATACCGAGTGATAAAAATATTCCGGGTCCTAGCCGTGCTAATCCGCGCCTTTTATTGTATAGAAAAAAAAAAGTTAGTAAAGAAAAAACAAAATATTGACTTCCCTCCTAAACAAGGCAAGAAACGCATTCGCTGTCCTGACAAATCGCAGGAAAATGTGAGAAAGATTAAAAAAACAAAGGGGGAAATGCATGTGTAAGTTTTATACTTTTTATTTGGCTTAAATAAAGTTAGATGTGTATTTTATTATTACTAATGAGAGAAAAAAAATAAGCAACTAACTTATTATTATTATTATTATTTTTTTATTATTAATATTACTATGTTTGGGGCAAAAACCAGGTAAGTCCAAATTTTTACCAAAAAAAAAAAATAAATTTGCGTTGATGTTTTTATGAAATTTCGTATTAGGCGTATTTTTAATTACCTTCCCTACACAATAAAATAAATTGGTTTTGTGTTTATTATTTTTAAAGAAAATAATACGTTTTTTTAAATTTCTCAAAACTTTTTATAATGTGACTTACCTGGTTTTTGCACCGAGGTCTTCAATTCAGCACTTTTTTAAATCTAAAAATACGAAGGATCGACCTGAAGTTTTTTTAACACGCTTTTATTAGTTTCATCTGTATGTTTGTATGTATGTACAGTGACCGGCAGAAAGTGCGCAGCATATGGGAAAGTTTTTTATCTTTAAGTTTAGAAAATTAATTTTATTTTAGATAGGTTCTGCATGTTCTCAAACCAAAATAACACCCATTAAATCCGGTAAAAGTCTTATGGTATACGAGGTAGGATCAAAAATGTGAAATTCCGCTAAGAGTAAAGTACCTCCATCTTTCATTTTAGAATATTTTTTTACTAAGAATTATTGTTTTAATTTTAAAGTTATACCCAAATTCCAAATGTCGCCTATTTTGAACAAAAAAATGGATTTAATCGTATTTTCTGAATAACCCTGTATAAAAAATAAATGGCAACCGAATAGTACGAAAATAAGATTTTCTGCAGACTTTGTTAGAGATAACCGTCGATCATAAGTCCGATTAGTTTGTTTTCATAATATTATGGCTTTTTAAAATAAAAACACAAAAATAATAAATATTTTTGCTGCACACCGTATTTTATTTTCTGAGGGAACAAGTTAATTTCATCTAACTGATATTTTTTGATTTACATTGACTTAAAGCATCTCCTAAATAGTTTTTTAAACATTGAAGTATGCATAGAAAGTTTCCTTTTAAGTTATAAAGAAAAAAAATTTAATTAAAAATATATTTTCCTCCTTATTTTGCGCGACGAATAAAATCCGTTCAAAATGTATTTTTAATTTAAATTTCTTTCTTTATAAATCAAAAGGAAACTTTCTATGCATACTTCAATGTATAAAAAACTATTTAGGAGATGCTTTAAGTCAATGTAAATCAAAAAATATCAGTTAGATGAAATTAACTTGTTCCCTCAGAAAATAAAATACGGTGTGCAGCAAAAATATTTAATATTTAATATTTTTATGTTTTTATTTTAAAAAGCCATAATATTATGGAAACAAACTAATCGGACTTATGATCAACGGTTATCTCTAACAAAGTCTGCAGAAAATCTTATTTTCGTACTATTCGGTTGCCATTTATTTTTTATACAGGGTTATTCAGAAAATACGATTAAATCCCTTTTTTTGTTCAAGATAAGCGAAATTTTGGAATTTGGGTATAACTTTGAAATTAAAACAATAATTCTTGGTAAAAAAATATTCTAAAATGAAAGATGGAGGTACTTTACTCTTAGCGGAATTTCAAATTTTTGATCCTACCTCGTATACCATAAGACTTTTACCGGATTTAATGGGTGTTATTTTGGTTTGAGAACATGCAGAACCTATCTAAAATTAAATTAATTTTCTAAACTTAAAGATAAAAAACTTTTCCATATGCTGCGCACTTTCTGCCGGTCACTGTATGTTTGTAACCGACTTCTTGGAACCCGATTTTGACCCACTTTAAACGGTCAGATTTAATTTAAATTTTGTAGACTCATCAAGAACCGCTGACAATACAAAAATCTATTCGCAAAAAATTCTCCTGTCAAGTTTTACCAGCGGTCAAGTATAAAACAAAGATGCGATTTTGACGATACAAATTATGGGGTCGTATAGTAATCAATGCGGAGACTTCGTGAAAAATACGCAAAAAATTCTCCTGTTAAAATTTAGTAGCTGTCAATATGTCAAATCGTTTAAAAAAAATGATATTAATGAAAAAACTAGAAGGTCGTATGTATATTGACGGTGGAAAGTTGAAAAAAAATACGCTAAAAATGTTCTTGTCAAAATTTGACATTTGTCAATATGTCAGAATTATTACAATAACCGATAGTAATGAAACAAACGTGAGGTCGTATAGTTGTATATATTGTCGCTAAGAATAGAGAAAAATTATAAAAAAAATTATACCAGTCAAAATAAAATTTTGACAATTTTTTTTTTAATTGTGAAAACTTTTGTCGTTTTTTTATTTCTTGCAAATAACTCCGTTATTGTAAGTTTTAGAGAAAAATGTTATATAACTATATTTATGGAACTATCAGCCTGGAAACTATGACAACCATATTTCAAGCAGAGGTTCATGCAATTGAAATGTGTGCAAGACTGCTGATTTGCTGATAGACCGACGGTATGCACACAGATCAATCAAGATATTCTTCGAAAGTCAAGCTGCATTAAAAGCTCTTGAATCGAGATGGAGTACTTCAAAAACGGTGTGGAGCTGTCACGAAACACTATCCGAACTAAGTCTGAACAACAAAATAACCCTAGTATGGATACCGGAACACATGGGCCTGGAGGGTAATGAGGCTGGACAAGCTCGCTAAGAGAGGGGCAGCACAAAAATTCACAGGACCCAAGCCGGTAATAGGTATATCTCATGCTACGGCCAGGAAAACAATAATAGCCGAAGCAAAAAGCAAATGGGAAAGACACTGGTAGAATCTACCAGGTCTAACACACTCAAAAGCATTTATATACAGCCATATAAATCAACAACTAACTGACAGACTACTTGTGCTCAACAGGTCATGCCTTAAAGTACTAGTAGGATTGTATACCGGCCACTGCAGATTGCGACACCATATGTATAAAATTGGAACTGATGAATGCCGGCTCTCTGCATGGAAGATGCAGAAACAGCAGAACACGTAATGTGCGCCTGCCCCGCAGCAGGAAGAATCAGATTCGCTCTATTCGGCGAGATGACTCTGGTGCCGGACGACATGAAAAATGTCTCTCACAATACCATCATTAACTTCATCAAAAAGTTAGACCTATTGGGGGAAATATAAATAAGGTGTGAGCCACAATAGATCGCATTGTCGCAGTGGAGGGTTAGCTGTAACCCACTCACTTTTAACCTAACCTAACCTATATTTATGAAAATTTCAAAGACGCGTCTGTTTTATTTTTAAAATTTTCGTCTAAGTATTATCAGCTTCGAGATATGAGGCAAAATATAGTAATCATATTTTGGCCGATATCTCAAAAACCGTAAGAGATACGAAAAAACAATAAACAGCTGAGATGTAGATTTCTTCGAGCTACAACTTTTTAGTTATATAGACTTTTTTCCTAAAGTTTATACTTTCTGAGAAAAATTACAATTTATGAATATTACAAAATTTTCCTGGAAAATGTCGGAAAATTAAAACTTTAAAAAAATTTGCAAGTATCGTTCTTTTCTTATAATTCGGCATAGACGATAAGGTTTGTTCGGGTTTGTATGTATGTTTGTTTGTAACCGACTTCTTTGAACCCGATTTTGACCCACTTTAAACGGTCAGATTTAAATTAAGAACCGCTGACAATACAATAATTTACTAATCTAGCTCAATCTACTCAAAAAAAAAATGTTCCTAACAAAAACTCAAACTAAAAAATGAAAAATAAATATAGTTTAAAAAAACTAAAAAATACGCTTTCATAATTAATAAAACTAAAATGCGGAAAATAAATATAGTTTAAAATAATTCTTGAAAATCTTAATATAGGCAGAAAATAATAATAAACGATAAAAATTAGTATTAGGTATTGTGAAAAAGCGTGGGGTGCTCGATATACGAAAAATATATTACAAAGCGCCCCACGCTAATGTTTATCCTTCATTATTATTTTCTGCCTGTATTAAGAATTTCAAGAATTATTTAACACTATAATATTTATTTTCCGGTTTTTAGTTTGATTAATTATGAAAGCGTGTTTTTTAGTTTTTTTTAACTATATTTATTTGCCTATATTTTAAATTTGCTACTGTCCTCCCAATATATTTAAAGTTAATAATAATATAAATGACCTCGAGTCGCCACTGTTAATGAGATGACTAAAATCTCATGTTCCCAAACTTATGCTTTGAGATTTTAATAATTGGGATATATTTTTAATAGGTTTTAATTCAGGACATTCAGTGCTGAATATAAATAATTCGGTTATGGTAAAAAAGCCCATTGTGTTCCGTAGAAACCTATTTGTAAATGCTGACTAATATAGGAAATTTATATAATTGGAATTAATATAATTTTATTGTAAGAATCTAAACATTAACTTAATGTTTGTGATATATACCTGTACCATTTCGAAAACATGTGCATTATTAATATGTTATCTGTTCTAATCTATATCAAAATTTCTGCAGGATCAGGTGTTTCTGACAAATGTATCGCGTTGCCGATGGCATTTAGCTTTACCTGCTTTGTTATATTTACTTGACGAATTGGAAAATCCGTTTCAAGATTTTCCCGAGGACGATGTTATAATGGAACTTAACTTCTAAGGAAAACATTTATTTGAAACATGTTAAAACAGCCACAGACGCAATAATTGAATTACAAAGGTGTAAACACACAGCTATTTAAGAGTTTACTAATCTTTGTATTATTTTATAGGTCTGCGTAAAGACTAGTAAAGAATTGCGGAATTCTGCCTGCGTTTTAGTGTTACGAATTAATAATTTTGGACATAACAAATTGCATTGTATAATAATAATAATAAAAATTACAGTTAGGTAAGTATAGCGCCCTTACTACCGTGAGAGCAAAAATTAATTGCATCAAAGAGGGCTTGGATTAAAAAACGTAGGGCTTGGTTTAGATCACAATGATATGAGGGCGATATAACGATCTAACCAAATCTAGGTTAAAATTTTGTCGAATTCATATTATGACATGATATGCCAAACTAATGAGAAATAAAATAAGTAGACAAATACAAATTTATTTTTGTTGTTTACAAAATTAACAAGGTGGAACCAGGCTTCATCCGAAAAAAAAATTAGCGATGAATCAAATTACTTGTAACTATGGAGGACTTGAGGTAGGAGGCCGATCGCAATGCATTGTATTCGGTCCCAAATTAGAATCGGTAATTCAGCTTTACGAGTTGCCATAAGATGGCGCTCGTGTTCGAAGTGGGCTATCAAATAAATGGTTTCTTATGAACGCGATAACTATTTTTATTTAAATTAGTTCTTTAAGGAAGAAATAAGCACTTTTATATGAATTTACACTTACTTTGTTATACTTATTAGTAAACTCGGCCTGTATAAAGTTCCAACGATGCTTCGTTTTTAAAATACAGGAACATTCTAGCTAGAGGGTTTTACCTTTGGAGCTAGAAAGAGACTTATTTGGCTGCGTTTCATCTCTGAAGAAGATCCTGTCTTACCACCCCGACACAAAGCAAACTCTACTTTTATAAATTGTACCATTATTCATTATAAATATGGAAATTAATTACAATACAACGTTATTTGTCTTGTCTTGCCTTCAAACATGATTTGTTCATTTGTTATTTCGAAATTCGAAAAATAAAATGTCAATTGTCAAAGGTAAAAGCACAGAAAAATAAAGGGTTTAGTAAAAGCTAAAAACTATGGAGGCTCTAGGTTTTCCACATTAAAAACGAAGAAGAAGAAGACAACATCAGCCCACTTCGGACGCGAGAGCCATCTATCGGCCAGTAGCGAACTAACCAAAAAACCGGGACAGAATTTGAAAATGCTGCCGTTGTCGATCGGCCTCCTACCCTATAGTTCTCCATACTTGTAACGACTGTCAAAGATGACGGAATAACTGATTGATTGTTAATTCAGGTCGTTACTGACACCCAACAGGTATTAAGCTCTACGGCTAAGCACATCCTTAGATGCAAGGTCCTCTTTAATGCAAATAATTTTTGCTCGCGCGGTAGTAGATTCGAATAAGTATAGCGGGAATGAGGGCAGGCAATGAAATGGCACAATTGTATAAGGGATAAATACAATTGTGTTATTTCATTGCCTGCCCTCATTCACGCTATACTTATTCGAATAAAAATTACCTTAAAATGTTATAATATGTCTATCTTATAATCTTATGTAAAAACTAATATTCACTACTTTGTCATAAAAACTCAAATCCTTAAATATTTCTCATTCATAAAAATGTCAAGACTAAAAAAAATTATCAAAGTTTTTTATCTAGCTGACCTGACTAGGGAGGTCCGCACTGGGACGTCTATATAGGGTGGTGTACCGCCAGACCGGCCCTGTAACTTTTGCTACCCAAATATTGGATTCCCTATTAATTTCATCTCAAAATATATATAAGACTGTTCTGAAGGTTCTTATATGATGGACTTGTATACCAAATCTTAATATTTTATAAGCCAATTAAAATATATTTAGACAACACTGCTTGTAAAATTCATAAAAATTAAAGACGGCTCTGATTCGTCAATGAAACCCCCAGTAATAATTATGATGATGTAAAATTTAACTAGACTTTTTTACTAGCATCATTCACAAATCCATTTGCTAAACCAGCATGTAGAATAATATACAGTACACCCTCTGACCATTTTTTTTAACTGTATGAAGAGTATCATCTGGCCAACTTCGTCTTAAAGCCACTTTACTGTATATCCAGGTTTCATCCAGAAGAACAGGTTTTAAGGGAAATTGAGAGTTGCCGTTATTCTTATAAGTTCTCTTAAAAACTCTACTCGTTTTTGGGCTATATGGGGTTGATCTATTAAAAAACGCCTGTTTGATACAGTACATTTACGCCATTTTTAAACAGTCCGCTAATGAAACAGTGAATATTTAAACACCATCAATAATTTTAAGGTTTAATTATATTCAGCGAATGGCTAAGTGTTTACCTATACATCCCATTAATACGCTCTCTTATGAATTTCGTGAAGTTGTCGACCACGGGATTGCGATTCTTAAAATCTACAGCCTTCTCTATCCTCTTTGCCTTAATTCGTTGGATTGTTGAATACGAAAAAGATAGGTATTTATAGAAACAGTGCTGTATATTTTTCATGTTTAGTATTTATGTTTTCGCAATTCCTGCTTAATTATCTACTTACCTCGTAAATTGCGTTAAAAGGTAAAAAATAGTTTTTCCGGCATCACTTTCTCTTTGAAAATAATCAAATCATTTTTAAATTAACACTTGTTCTTTTTCACAATACCATGACATTTTTGAATTAATGTTGATTAAAAATGTCACTGTCAAAAATGACCATAAAACTTTTTGTCTGGTAAAATCATACAGCATTTATTTTTGACGCAAATTTACTATCTCACCTAGTTCAGAAATGCTACAAAGATAATAGCCGTGACGTCACGGTCAGCGGTTATTGAACGGACTTTACGTAGTCGACGATTTAATCGTCAAAACTTCACTTGTTTTTTTTTTTAGTAAACAGTCCTGTATTTTGTTTCACTTACTCTTCCTTAAATCCTAGAAGGCATTGGTCAATAAAATTATGAAAATCCGATAAAGATAAAAAAATTAGTTGGTCCTTAACCCTGCAGAGGTCGCACGCGGACTGTCACTCCGCAATCCGCATGCAAGAAATATCGGCCATTATTTGGTACTCCCACTCTTTTGGGCTTGCCGCTCTCAGTACCTCTCGGGAAACAGTGTCTTATTGCCAGTGACAAATAACAAGTTAGTGGATGCATATGTGTGTGAATTATTATTAAGTAATTGCGGAGTGAGAGTACGCAGCGTCCACCAGTATTAAAATGGTTTGTTACACATGTAAAATTCAAAAATCCTATGTTAAATGTTAATATTGTATAATTATTGGGTAAAGTTTCTTTTTAATAAATAAATATTTCATTGTTTTAAACTGCATATGGTCGCCTTAAGATGCAAATGGCCTAACTCCACTTTTTGTCAAAATTGACATTTTGTATTGGTTGTGTTCGCGAAAATTAACCACACCTACGGGAAAACGCTTTACGACCAGAACATCAACCTTCACGCCAAAAACAGTAAGTTGAAACTGGCCTATCTCCGGTCCATTCTATGATATTGGCCTAACTCCCAATAATTGTGTGCAAGTAATGTGTGATATTAGACTGTCGCTTGTTTCAAGTAAGTAGTTTTTTGTGTCTCCTGAACAATTTGCCTTCTGCCAGTTAGGCCATTTGCATCTTGAGGCAACGATACAAATTTTGTTTGTAGTCCATAAATTATCTATTATTTGCCATGCTGAGTGTGAGTCCGCAGCGACCACTCATGTTTCATTATAGAGCGCGACTCCTGCAGGGTTAAATTTATTTTAAAATCTAATTGGGCTCTACCAATAAAAATTACCAAGCATTGAGCAGGCTTGAAACGAAAATATACTTAGAGTTATTGCCGAGGATGTTACCAAGCGAAATACATGCGAAAAGGGAGACGATTTATTAAGAAAGCATTTCCTCGAAACTGGCTAAAAGCGCTCCCAGTGCCATTAGGGTATATTGTTCCGCTCTAGAATAGAAAGGGTAAATCTCACGTCTTATAATAACTGTATAGGGTAAGTAGTAAAATGAAAATGATATTTGGAAATATGTTCGTAACATACATTTTTAGTACATGTTAAGAGAGTATAATTGCAGTAGGGTACAACAAAAATTGAGTAAGGGGAGCAGAGATAGTTGAAAGGCTTAAAGGGGAAGAGTCGTTTTCATAAAACAACAACAGTAGTGTTGAGTTGCATAAACGTTTTAAACAATAATAACCCAAACAGGCAACTTTGACTGTCACATTGATGACATTGGCAAACATAATAATTGCTTCACAATCCAAGTCGTCTGATTCATAGAATCTAAACTAAAGACATTTTGAGTCAATGAGTTCCTACATCCACAAATTGGTTTTTAATTCGCGTATGTTTGGGATTTACTTTATTTAAAGTCGAACAATCATTTAGTTCCTAAATAAAAATATAAACTGCAATTCATGGTGGCTTAACAATACAAAAAAAGTTTGGTCTTACATTATTGGTAATAGTTACCTAAATATACAGCGTGTCTTACGGTCGATGGTACCTTAGACGTTTCTGACGAACCAGTAAAGGAATCGTTCTAAAAATTTGGTCGCGTACATAAACGGACATGCTCTACCAACCTAAAATATTTTTAACAATACAGTGTTGCCGCTTCCACACAAAAATAATAGCAACCTCGCTTTTTTAAATGCAACACCATATATTTTATTTTATTTTCGAAACTCTCATTACTTTCCTTACAATTTTTATTAACTCTACTCTATACTTATCTCTTACCGTTTCTAAAATATAAATTAATTTCCGTTTTTTTTTTGTCCGAAAACGTCACTTTTAAAAATGCTGATAATTTTGAACTCTTAAACACTGAAAACCTGAAATTTGGTAAATAGTTAACTAATACCATAGGGCTCTTTGCCCTAGTCCCAAATCCTAGTTGCAATATACAGGGTGGTTGAAAAATACACTTATTCTGGTAACTTGAAAAAGTGACCATAAGTCCTTTTTTTCAGTTGTAACACCCTATATATTATTACGGATTTGAAAAGCTGCTAAAATTTCATTTAATTCTTGTATATCATACCTGTACCTAACTTACTAGTTTAACCATTTTTTTGACGTATTAAGCATAATTTGTAAAATTTTCTATACAATTCAATTTTCATTCGGTTATTAGTAAGTTAGCCATGACAAAAACTGATGTTTACGTATGTTACTATGGTTATCGTTTTGACATTTAATTAAGTTTAGATACAAGATAGAAATACACTTTAAAATCATGGAAGAAATCTATATAAATGCAGTTCTTATGAATTTATTTATTTTATTTGGACAATCTGCCAGGACATGTATACAGGGTGTTTCTTAATAAGATGCAAATATTTAAGGAGCTTATTATAGAGCCCATTTAAGAAAAAAACTTTATATAAACATATGTTCTAAAATTCTTTACTGTTACAGGGTGCTAAAGTTTTAAGAAAAAATATTTTTTTTAAGATAACTTTGGTATGATCCTGTATATTTTTGTGAAACGTGGTACGCATCTTCTATGAATCAAAAGGCGTTTACTGCTGTACAATATAATTTTTTTTATTCTTGCCAGTGACGTTCGTGCGGGATTTGAACTGCATCAAATGCAGGGGATTTGAAATGCACAAAAGTGTTACGCCACTGTTTTTTCTTTAGATAAAAATTATTTATTAAATCCTTATTCCTTACTGAGCAAATCTGGTCTCTTCATTTTGATTCATTTGACGTATGGTTTTCGCATAAAAAAATAAAATACATTGATTTGAACCTTATTATGAAATTGGGTATTATCAAGGATTAATAACGTAAAATATCTAGTAGGTAAGAATCAGATTTTGTTTTGTACACATTTACAGTTTGGACAGCAGTTGTCTACCTAGTCTAGTTGGTACGTATTTATGTCATTAAAATTAACAATATTATTAAAAAAAAACATGGTCCATTTTACGAATTCTGTGTTTGCAGATATACATTACATGTATGGGCTTACTGATGGTAACGCATTGGAAGCCAGGCGGTTGTACGAAAACCGCTTTCCAAATAGAAATATTCCGAATGCGCGAACATTTTCAAATATTCATAGAAAGTTGTGCGAATAGGGAAGTTTTGAAGTAGTTAATCATCTATAAGGAGTACAACGTACTGTAAGAACACCAGAAATTGAGGTAGCAGTTTTGAATTCAGTCGAGGAAGATCCCGGATTAAGTCCCCGAAAAATTGGTTACAATTTAAATACCTCACATATTCTTGTTTGGACAATTCTCAATGACTTTTTATTATACCCCTACCATATCCAACGGGTTCAGGCCATACTTCCACGCGATTTTCCATTAAGGATGAACTTTTGCCAATGGTTTCTTGAAAAAGTAAATGAAAATCCATTATTTGATACTGAAATTTTATTTACCGATGAAGCCAATTTTTCCAGAAACTTTCACAATAATCATTTTTGGGTTGAAGAAAAGCCACATGCAATCGTGGAATCCCGTCACCAGGACCAGTTTTCCGTCAACGTGTGGGCTGGAATATGTAGTGATTATTTAATTGGACCCTATTTTCTTCCTGAGAGGTTGAATGGGCATAATTATTATCTGCAGTTCCTCGAGGAAGAATTACCAGCCTTGATGGAAGATGTTTCCATTTTAGTAAGAAATCGACTATGGTTTATGCACGACGACGGGGCGCCAGCGCACTTCAGTATTCTGGCGCGCGAACATTTAAACGAAAATTATAATAATCGCTGGATAGGTGGCGGAGGACCACAGGCATGGCCACCTATGTCCTCAGATCTTAATAGTTTAGATTACTTCCTGTGGGGGTCATCTTAAAATATTGGTTTACAGCACACCAATTCATACTGGAGAGCAGTCGAGAAATCGCCTTATAGTTTCTTGCGAAACAATAATTAGGAACAGTCCCGGCATTTTCCAAAGAGTACGTGAGTCCATGAGAAAAAGAGCAGATGGACATTTTCAAAACCTGATTTAATTTATTTTTTTGGGCGTTCAGGGTAATTTTGTGTTGTATTTAAGTTCTTATAATTTCATATTTTTACCGTTTAAAAACCATTCTGTCAAATAAATTGTTGTTTAAAGTTACATAAATTGTTTTTTCTGGTCAGTGGTCTTGCAAGATGCATATCAATATTTTATTTTTTTATGCGAAAACCATACGTCAAATGAATCAAATTGAAGAGACCAGATTTGCTCAGTAAGGAATAGGGATTTAAAAAATAATTTTTATGTAAAGAAAAAGCAGTGGCGTAACACTTTTCTCTTTAAAATTATGCAGTTCAAATCCCGCACGAACGCCACTGACAAGAATAAAAAATTATGTTGTACAGCAGTAAACGCCTTTTGATTCATAGAAGATGCGTACCACGTTTCACAAAAATATACAGGATCATACCAAAGTTATCTTAAAAAAAATATTTTTTTCTTAAAACTTTAGCACCCTGTAGTTCAACAGTAAAGAATTTTAGAACATATGTTTAAATTAAGTTTTTTTCTTAAAATGGGCCCTATAATAAGCTCCTTAAATATTTGCATCTTATTAAGAAATACCCTGTATACATGTCCTGGCGATAATTGTCCCGATAAAGATAATCGTTGAAATTCGTGAAAATTGTCCATGCACAAACCCGGATTGTATTGCCACTCACCATTTCCTCTTACCCCGTTTCAAAAATACACTTCAACCATGAATGTTTTGTGCTGTTCCGTAAAGCCCATTGTGTGAATTATTCAAGAAATTGGAAAAATTAGCGATGAATCAAATTACTTGTAATGACTGTCAAAGATGACTGAATAACTGATTGATTGTTAATTCAGGTAGTTACTGACACCCAACAGGTATTGAGCTCTATGGCTCAGCATTACGTTCTCAGATGCAAGGCCCTCTTTGATGCAAATAATTTTTGCTCGCACGGTAGTAACGCAATACAAGTGCTTTATCGAAAGATCAGACTTAAATAAACTACTTTACCAACATTTTTGTATCAATAGACTCCAAATATTATAGCAAGGGTGGCCAGTTTTACTAGAGATTTAAAACCTTTTAATAATATGACTTTTTGGCTTCAAAACAAAGCCATGACTCAGGCTTAATCGTTGCACTTATATTTTATTTATACCCACTTTCCTTCTTCTCAAACAGAAACTTCTTGCAGTAATGCATCTTTTGTAAATTAGTCTGGAAAGTTTACTTCGCTATAAGGAAAAGGCTAATCTGGCTTAGAAACTTGAGGAAGATTAATTTTAATATCGACTATTATATGAAAGAGATACGTCCTGTAAGGTGGTTTTTAAAAAGAAGCTAAAGCCTTCTTACCGAGAAGGGCTTGTTCGGGAAATTTTCAGACAAAAGCTAGCAAAATTTATAAATTTTAAATAAATTTATTCTGTCAGAAAATGTATTTTGTTTTCGGTTCGTTCTACAGTGTACACGTAATTAAAAATATGTCGTCAATGCAATAATTAATACCCAAATGTTAAAATAATTCGTAAACTTTAATCTGGAAACAAGTGAGTTATTATTTAAAGTCTTCACAACGACCATATTATTATGGCTTACATATGGCTCTTATATTTCTAATGAATCTGATTAAAGTGTTATCAGAGCGTCTTTCAGATTTTCCGGCAACAGCGTTACCTCGCCCAATATGTTAAACCTGAATTTTCCAACTACAGAGCAGATTGTAACGACCAGCGATCGATTTGTCATATTTCATTCAGCGGAGTCATCCTACCGATCCTATCCATATAAGGTCACGGTCACAGTCTACAATGATCAGTGTACGAACCTACCACAGCTGATGCGATAAAGTGACTTGTTTAATCCTTTTAGTTTGTCAGTTAGCAGTTAATTAATTAGACTCTTTATAAACGGTCTTGAGCATATTCGACTTAGTAAGTTGAGTCATTACCTGGTCCATTTGTCGTTTATTCCAGCCAGAAGTTAACCTTTTTAGCCGTCGTGTTGCAGTAGGTTACTGCTAGCAGGATGTCTTGGTGGTAGAACGTTTTTTAATTGCGTATTTTGGGCACGCCAATTCTGCTACTATCCGGTAGCTAAGTTAGAGACAAATATAAAAAATGACCTAGGCAAGGCAAGGATGTATCAGCGACATTTTTTAACTTGTACCATTGGGTTCATCTTAGCTGCGACAGTACAGTTTCATTACATTGTTAGCAGTTCAAGACTGAAAGTTGTGTTATTAGAATCATTGAAAATATTTCGCTATTGTACACAGAAAAAAGTAAAATGTTGAATCTAGCAAGTCTATTGGATTACTTTTAAAAAGGTTAAATTAAAACAATTTGGGTATTTTTAAACAATTTTACTCGATTATTTCTACTACTTGATTGGGTTGAATGTAAAATGTTAAATTAACCAATTTAAATTGTTAGAATCACCTTCCTTGAGTAAAAACAAGCTCATTTAAATAATAAAAATATTAATACTTAATTGTACCTTTTCTGTGTTAATTCAATCTAATCAAAATGTTGATTTTAAACATTATATTGTGTTAAACAATACTGTATGGTTCAATCAACCATTTCATTTTGTTAATATTACCTATTTAATAACCTTCGGTTTGAAATTCTATTTAACCCTACTATCGGTTAGATTCTAGCATATGAACGTGTTAATTTTAGTAAATTTGAAAGATAGTCAGGCCATCGCCAATTGACCAATGGCAGCTCAGTTTAGGGACGCTAATAAAGCAGCAAGTGTCTCGTCATTCGCGGCATTCGCATAACAACAGTAACAACATAACCTTATCTGTTTTGTGGCGGCACTGGAGTCTGGAGTTCATTTATGGTTTTCCTCGTGTTTTTCTTTCTTTGTAAGTGTAGGAAAATTGTGCAATGGAATTGAAAAAGCTGTTGCGGGCTTCCACACCTAGTGGAAACATTTTTGGGTAAGGATAATAATATATTATATTATATATAGTATACTATATTTAGTGTCACCTGTTTCATTATTCCCAAACTAATTGTATGTAGGCACTATAAAAATACTACATTAAATTTGTTATTTTATTAGGTAAGTATACTTAAGTGTATCGTGGTACCTGCCTACAATTGATAATAATTTTAGGTAAGATAAATATGTAAATTTTAGTAAAAATTTGCCAAAAGAGACATGAGATTCATGGTCCATATAGAATACGACCTAAAATTAGTCGGTATAAAAAATCCATGTTTTCTCTTTTTAATAATTACCTTACCTAATAATATTTTCCTTTGGTACCTACCTACAAGCAAAAAAAAATTCTTAATAGGTGCTTACCTTAACCTATATAACCTAATTGTTTTAACCCTTTGTGTATACCAACGGGACGGGACTATCAAGTCCCACCAACTTTATTTATTTATTTATTTATGAGTGGAACAATAACTCATATTTTGTTGTATTCGAATATTAAAGATCGAACTATATATTTTTCTGTCAGCTCTTTAGATCTATATGTACCGATCATATTAAACAGGAAAACAATAATGTTATTTTATTATTGGTTTACAGAAAAGTATGTAAGGGTTTTATGGCAATTACATAACACTAATTTGGTTTCTCCCTCAGGCAGGTGTCTCCAAACACTCTGGGGTGAGGGTATCTAGAGTCGGATACGCGCAAGCGCAGACATGGACGACAATAAGAGGCACAGCTGGGAACAGTGGGAACACGACCGGACCGGCAGTTTGTACCAGACTGGTCCATCAAGGATCCGCACCGTTTTGTTTCCCTTGGTATCTGTTAGGTATAAGTAAAGAGATTGTATTTAAACTTGACCAGTACATTACGTTGTATAATAAACTACTACTATATAAGGCGGGTATATATCTTTTATTACACCTCGGATATCACAAATTTAACCTATTCATATTTTTAATTTAAACCAATGATATGGTAAATTTAACCCTTCTAATGGGTTGTAACAACAATATCAAATTTTTAAAATGATACAAGGTTACAAGGATATGGTAAAAATAACCCAATGATATTGTTACTTCAATCATATTATTTGCTATATTATACCTTTAGTGTGGTTTAAATCAACCAAATAGTCGATTGATTTGATCATACCAAGTTAATCATTTCATAGAGTTGATTTAACCAGATCATTGCGTTGTTGCTATTTAAACTGATTATTGGGTTAAATCAAACCTATTTGCGTTAATTCAATCTTTTACTTTTTTCTGTGTAATATTTGTAAATGCCGATAATGGATACATAGCACTGGCAGACCATTGTGTGGCCGTTAAGATTTAACAATAATATTAGATTCTTACTAGCTGTATTTATCGTACTATGAGGTTTCTTTTAATAGTTGGAGAGCTGTAAACAAGAAAAGTTAGTAAGGGAGTAAAATTGCTTACACCAGAGATTTACGTTATTTAATGACACTGAACAACGCTGTACCAGGTTTCAAGTGGATTAGTTTTTAGATTGTTAATTAATTAAACATGTAAATGCAATAAAAATGATTTTTTTTAGGAATATATTAACATTATAAATATCATTAATTAACACCAATTTAATAAATTTTTAATAACATGATTAAATTCTAATTTTTCTATCAGTGTACGCGTTTAAATTATATGGTTTCCCAAAGAATTTGCGTTTCATAAAACAATGCTTTTTGAAGAAAGGGGACTTTTTATATTTAGATAAACTAGAAGTGGAGTGGTAGGTAAAATGAAAGAAATTAGACACTTTCAGTCTTTCGACACCACTATATTAAGGTAAAGCAGGGAATATTAAAATCGTAACATGTTTCAGACGTAGTAACGTCCTTTCTCAGAAGTTATTGAAAAATAGTAAAGGAAATTGAAAACTTGTTTCTTGAATCAATAAAGGAACATACTCCAAGATTTGTATTATAGAGTATTAGTAAACCAGAGATTAATTTATTTAGTCTGTAGATTTAAAGGTCAGATTAAATTGAAAACCCCCAGTAAAGAGGCAAATAGAAAAATTTTTGACATGAAATATAGTAGGAAAAAGGGATACACATAAGCATAGAGTTGGAAAATACTATAAAGTTGAAGATTGATAGAAACAGTATGTTGTGGTATTATGGGATACAGTAAAACAAAGTCGAACTTGTAAATTTCCACTATATTAACTAGAAAAATTACATGTTTCGCTAACACTGTAGCTTCGTCAGATGACAATCATTTAATAAAGGTGAAAATTAAAAATTGGGGTGCAATAAAACAAAATTAATGAAGATGTAATTAAAACAGTGGAAGGGTTATAATAGCGGGAAAATCCAACAGAGGGTTAAAAAATTTAATTAAATTAGCTACAATATGGGTAATTTATAAAATCTTAAGTAGGTATATGGTCAATAGAATAAATTTAACAAAGGTGATTTATTTAAATCTAGTTGATCATTAAGTAACAGGTCTGTATTTTTAAGTTTATTTATTTCCATAGATTCTAACAAATTTAGTTTAAGTCTTTGTTTTCTGTACGTAAGATTTTAAAGGAAGGATCGAAATTATGTAGATAATGAAGTAAATGGTTAGCATAGTTTGAGCCTATTTTATTTTTTAGAAAACTGTTATAATGTTTCTGTATTCTTTTGTCAAAATGTCTACCAGTTTAACCAATGTATGTTTTAGGACAATCTTTGCATTTTAATTTATAGACGCCTGATTTTTTGTTTTTATCGGTTTTAGTTTTATTGTTTTTGATAAATTTACTTAAAGAATTATTAGTTTTGTAACACATTTATATCAAGTTTGTTAAGAAAATTGCCAATTACTTTGCTAGGTTGTCCAAAGAAAGTGACAATTTTAAATTAGTCAGAGTTTTTGCTTCCTGGAAAAACTAAGCCAATAGCTTTTTTATTTACAAAATTCACCTTTGTTAATTTTATTCTGTTGACCATATACCTACTAAAGATTTTATAAATTACCCATATTGTACCTAATTTAATTTAATTTTTAAACCCTCTGTTGGATTTTCCCGCTATTGTAACCCTTTCACTGTTTTATTTACATCTTCAATAATTTAACTTTATTGCACCCCAAGTTTCAATTTTCACCTCTATTAAATCATTGTCATCTGACGAAGCTACAGTGTTAGCGAAACATGTAATTTTTCTAGTAAATATAGTGGAAATTTACAAGTTCAACTTTGTTTTACTGTATCCCATAATACTATAATTATGGATTTCCACCTAGTAAACAAAAACAAAAACCTACTTAGTTTGATGATTGCTGTTTTTAGTTTTGAAGAACACAATACCTAATAGAAATAGTGTATTATAGGCCGTACTTGTAGCAACATTTTAAATCTTTTAAATAAAAGTTGACTTTACCGTGACCATTTGATGTAAGAAACCGTATGACCGACGACGGGTGGAATTGAATGTCTTCAAATGTCAAAACATCTATTCGTCGTCACAAAGAAACAATAGAAGTAGTGAGGATGGTAATTTAGTTTCTAGAGTGGGCTGGTATTATGGTATGTAAGTTATTAAAATGTGAGTGTATCGCAAAAAGCACATTTAAATAGCTCACATGATGAGATTTAATATTCCATAACTAATTAATATATTACCGGAGAAAAACATTTTCCGATACGTCTTAACTAATATAATAACAAAAAATATGAATATGCTGAATGTTGTTCTAAAAATATTTTCGTGTAGAATATATTATTTTAATAAAAATTTCACTTTGTGAAGCACTGTTTATAGTATATTACATAACGAGTGTTGAAAGTGGTACATTCCAAACGAGGAGGTATTTAGCACGAGGCGTGAGCCGAGTGCGGAAATTTTTCGAGTGTGAGAAAATCACTTTCACACCAGCAATGTACACAATTTTTCTTACGACCATACAAAATAATCAAAAAGAGTTTAATTTGTTTTTAATAGTTTGTAGGTATCGCCATTGTGTTAAAAAAATTTTTCAACACTAGAGTTGAAATAGTATATTACATAACAAGTGTTGAAAGTGGCAATCTTCAAACGAGGAGATATTTAGCACGAGGCGTCAGCCGAGTGCGGAAATTCTCCGAGTGTGAGAAAATCACTTTCACACGAGTAATGTACACAATTTTTCCTACGACCATACAAAATAATCAAAAAGAGTTTGTTTGGTTTTTAACAGTTTGTACACCATTGTGTTAAAAAAAATTGACAAAGTACAAACGCAATAAATGTAAAACAAATTTCAAGGCGGATTCCAACAGAAGCGTCTATATTAAAACAAAATAAAAACAATGCCTACTTACAAATTTTAACTTACCTAGATTTAAATAAAAATAATAACTTTTTCTCCTATTTGCTTACGCACATCATACCTAGTATCTATGTACAGTGAATAAATTTCGTTTCTGATTTTTTAGCTGCTTGCATTCTTTCAATAAAACAATAATATACCTAAATATACATACAAAAACAAAACACAAACACAAAACATAACCTCAACATTTTCTTGTTCTTATGGCTCTGCTCCCTGGGGGCAATTTGCCAGCACATTAGGGGTGATCGTGATGTTGTCTGGTCTGTACCATATCACGACCACTGACTTTTCTTCTTTGCGTACAATGCGGTTTGGACTGCTTAATATGAGTCTCTGGATTTGTGTATTTGACCTTTTCTTAGCTGCTATTTTAAGGGTCAAGGGTTTAGTATTGACAATTACAACATAGGATAGGAGTGACATTTACTAAAAAGAAGGGATTTAGGGGTTAGTAGACAGTACAATCATTTACTGAGTAAGAACCTAACTAGACACTTCACTAACTTATTTATTTATTTATTTATTTTTATTATAGTTTTATTTTATGATAATTAATGTATCGCATTATTAAACCTCAACATTATTGAAAGATAGAGATGGAGTTAAATATCGATAGCTTGCTAATTATAAAAGTTCTGTCTATATTCGATTTGTTTTGATATTGCTACTACTACTTACATAAAGCACTTTCACTTACACCAATATAATTAAACATCCGAGATAATGGCAAAATTATAAATCGGTATTTCCTAGGGTGCTCTATTTCGGCTCTATAGCTGCCCCTTTTTTTTCTGTGGTTCAACTCAGTGGACATAAACCGTTTATTTTTCTGTGAGTATAAAAATTGGCTGGAGGCTGAAAAGCTAGAGGCCATCGCAATCCTCGAACAGAACAGAACAGAACTTTTCTGTGAGTTGACATGTAAACATGAAACATGACAGTTGGTGGGTTGCCTGACATATTATTATTTTCCCTTTTTGATAATATTATTTTTATCATAAATAAGTACTCTTCGGTTCCCAAAAATAACTAAAAATTTGCAGTAATGCAACTGTACTTTACCTTGTGTGTACTTTACCCCACCCAACACCCCAATTCACTCCACGTGTCCCGTAAGTTTGTTATGTTTAATAAATAGTTTTGTCGTCAAATTGACACCTGTTTAAATTTAATATCTTAGTGTGCTTGGTATTTCCACACTCGTGTTGAAATATTTTTTTACAACACGCGTGTGATATTTGGCACTTTCTAGCCAAGTTAACCGTGTTGTTATTGTCATTTTCGTAGGTGGTCGTAGGAAAAAATAAAAACAATGCCCACTTACACATTTTAACTAACCCAGATTTAAATAAACATAATTTTTTCTCCTATTTGCTTACGCACATCATACCTACTATCTATGTACAGTAAATAAATTTCATTTCTGATATTTTAGCTGCTTGCATTCTTTCAATAAAACAATAATATACCTAAATAAACATAAAAAAACAACAAAATACAAAACTAAAACATAACTTCAATATTATAGAAAGATAGAGATGGAGTTAAATATCGATAGCTTGTTAATTATGAAAGTTCTATCTATATTCGATTTGTTTTGAATATTGCTAAAATAAATTTACTTACTTAAAGCACATTCACTTATCGTCGCCTTAAGATGCAAATGGCCTAACTCCACTTTTTGTCAAAACTGACATTTTGTCGGTCCATATATGAGATTGGCCTAACTCCCAATAATTGTGTGCAAGTAATGTGTGATAATAGACTGTCGCTATTGATAGTGTAAAATCCATTGTTTCAAGTAAGTAGTTTTTCGTATCTCCTGAGCAATTTGCCTTTTGCGAGTTAAGCCATTTGCATCTTAAGGAGACGTTATCCCGTATCCTTTAACATTGGAAAAACATGGATATTTTTATCCGATATAATTGTAAACTTATAAATCGGTATTTCCTAGGGTATTTTATTTCTGCTCTATAGCTGTCCCTTTTTTTTCTGCGGTTCAACTCAGTTGACAATGTTTATATGTTTATTGGATTGCTTGATATATTTTCCCTTTTTGATATATTATTTTTTTCATAAATAAATACTCTTAGGTTTCCAAAAATAACAAAAAAAAAGTTTTTTTATAATTGCAGTAATGACCTAGTGTTCTAGTGTTCTTTACCCTACCCAGCACCCCAATTCGCTCCACGGCACGGGTCCCGTAAGTTTGTTATTTTTAAAAATATTTTTGCTGTCAAATTCGTCGGCCATCAGCTGTTTTATATTTCAACACACGTATTGAAAGAACATATTTCAAACACGCTTGTGATATAAAGGACTTTCTAGCCAAGTTAGGCATGCTTTATTTCTCATTTTTATAGGCGGTCGTAGGAAAAACACTTAACTACATCTTTATGACTATATTATTATTTATTAATTTTTAATAAAATTAAAGTCGAGCTTGGTGGTCTGGTTGGTTCAATAACAGTTAAAGCGTCCCACTTAAAATATTTCTTATTAAATATTAGTAATTTATTTGTAATACAAGGTACCTAAGCACTAATTTTATAGTTACGTTTAAGTTCACGGACTGGAAAAAGTCTTTAAGTAACTTTTCAGAAAGTTCCTTAAACCGTAACATACTTTCTACGATTCTCGTATGTAAAACTACCAAAGTTTTAAGCATAATTTACAAAAGTTACACACTAAAACGTTTTCACGTCGGAAGCAGTGCAATTACTGGCCGAATTAACGCCGTCAAACGCGAATTCCGCTTTTTCTACGCCCAACTTTGCCGCCCAAAAGACCTACTATTCACCGCATGCCATTTTTAACACCGTTTCGTTTTCAGCCAAATTTACAGAATTTGTTATTTTAATGGCCAGTAAATTTTGCAACGGCTGTCCCTGATATATAATTTAAATTTTCGCTGTATTCTATACTCTTTGAATAATTACATTTTCGCCATTAAAACAATTTAATTAATTGTTTTAATTGGGAAATAAAAGTAGCCCGATTATTTACAATTCTCTGGTCATAAAGTCAATTAACTAAAAAATAAGTTCTGATATAATGGTTGTTTAAATAATCGTTCCTTTAACAGCAACATACTTGATTTATATATAATATATAGACAGTCTACTTAATACGTCCGGTAGTGGCAACATAAATATTAGGCAAGAAAATATTTTTCTGATCGAAGGTATGAACACCTACCCTGTACCATTGAATATCAAACTATAAGAAAGACATATAAGCAGATTTCCTAAATCTGCTACGTTAAATTCATAGATGGCACAATGAGTTCACCAACAATAAAGCGTGTTGATGCAGCCACTAACGACAAGCCTTTTCACTGCTAAATTTCAACATTGTTGCCGCCTCTCTGTTTGACTTGCTGCATGATCGGTCAAAATATCACTAAACTGAAAAACTGCCGTTCTATTTATATCCCACATTGGCCGTTTTTGTTTGCTGAAACATTTTCATTATGGTAAACCAATGACTCATATACTTCTTTATCCCATTTCATATGTTTATTTATATTCTTTTATCTGGGTTTCCCATATTAAATATAAGCATTAGTTCTTAACTTAAGAGTACTAATTCAGTAAGAATCTTAAAACTACCAATGTAAACAAACCCAATATAACAAGTTATAAGTAAATATAGTATTTGACGCATTTTTAAATTTCGTTATTTCCCGTTCTATTTTTATAACTAGATTTAACGTATCGCCGCTAATTGATTTATCTTAATCTTACATAAAAATTCGGTAAAAATGAAGGTTGTATTACACTACAGCGCGTCGGCTTAACAATAACCCACTCCACAAACTTTCACCCGTATCCTCAATATCCCAAAAACCGCTGATAAATGGGTTTCAAATATGTTTATATTAACAAAAATAATCTCAGGTTTAACTTGAAACTTATATGGAGTTGAAGGCCCAAACCTTACTTAACAATAGTACCTTAGAAAACAATAAATATAAAGTGTATTTTACTTAATACTCTCAAATTTATATTTTTAACGTTAAATATTACATTACCTACCTGTCCTTAATTATTTGTTATAATCCTAACTAACCCAAAAACGGTTAATTTTTGACGAAAAAAATCTTTCTGACGCTTTTTATCTACTTTTATTTGTTTAACATTTAACACCTAATGCTACGGTAAAATCATTATGAAAATAGGTCCAATTACCCAGGAGTAATCAGCGTACATATTATTATCAAAATCATACATCCGGCTGGAATTAAGAACCTGCTATTTTATTGTCAGTTAAAAATTCTTAAATCCTTAAAAATTCCAATAAAATACGATATGTGGCAACACCACGACAACACATCAGTGAATTTGAGGCATCTGTTGCCTAGGCGCTGCATTTATAACTTTAGATTTACGATCAACTCCACAATGGCGGCCAAACCATCTCCAATACAGTCTAAAACAGGGTTGTCAAGTTTCCTCGAAGATCCGCTATTCTTATAGTTTTTGATATTCAATGCCTGTACTGACGAGAACAAAAGAGTTCAAAACCGGCCTGCATGGATAATTACTTTGAAATGTGCCATGAACGACGACAACTCAGCAAAACGTATTTTCCTAAACTGACTAGAAATTTACTAGACTTTGGTAGTTTTGAACAGCTTCGCCCTAAAAAAATATATAAAATATGAAGAAAATCGTAATAAATACATTTTAGAATATTTAGATGAACATCCAACATTATCTACAAGAATTGCCGACGCACAGCTTGGTATTCCAAAATCCACCATTCAGGATGTTTTCATTTTTACTAAAACACATTTCGCCAACGGTGGCTTACAAAAAATATTGGATAGAACAAAACTTTTTATAGCACAAACAATATTATTGTCGAATTAGGTATTGGGTATACTTAACGTGACCATACGTCCCGTTTTGAACGTTGAACGGGACAGTCCCCAAAAAAAGCTTCGGGACGCCAAACTGTCCCGTTTTCGGAAAGTGGGCGAAGTTTCTTTATGCTTGCCTGGTTCTAATGCACCGGTAGAGCGAATATTTTCACTCATGAGCAAATTATGGACTTCGGATAAAACCCAATTGCAAGTATCAGTCCTTAAAGCGATGTTGATTATAAAGGTGAATGTGAATCAAACCTATCAAGAATACCATTCTTTTCTAAATTCGTCACCTAATATATTAAAAAAAATTTCTTCATCTGAGAAATACCAAACTTAATTAAGCCGCCTATTATAATGACGTTAAAAATAAATTTTTCAATAATGTTGTGCTTTACTTTAACAAACCAAATAGATTTTGCAGGGTCCCGTTTTGAGGAGAAAAATAAATGGTCACGTTAGGTATACTATACCTAAAAAAAGAAAATTGATGGTTTCAGGAAACTGAAACATCGTAACTGAAATATTACCAAGTAGGCATGTTCTATGTAAAAAGTTGCTATAAAAAGGTGTTTACAGATTTAAAGAATATTGGGAAATAAGATAGTTATAACTGATCTAAGAAAATGCAACATTTAACTTAATACAAAATATCTCAAAAACGAAAAGGGCCAGAATTGATCCCCATCCACCAATAAACTGCAAACGTAATTACCTAACTACTTTTCTCATTTAACCGTCTTTCTATCTCTTATAGTTTCCGAGATCGCAATACTGTTAGCACCAATTTCGGGCACCTTGTATATATACCTATATAAATTTATCTTGGTCAATAACTCATGTTCTAAAAAATATTTGCCTTTTTAAACGAAATGTTAAGTACTTAATTCTCTGTTATACCGTGGTAGAACAAAGCTAGCACTGCATTTAACCTTTTTGGAGAAAACCTTTTAAAGATACAAAAGTAAAGACATAGTTTTTTGTAAATAAAATAAAGCTCTCTTAAACGAGGCAAAGTTAAATGCCACCTTCATTTTGCTAGATCGCAAATTGTGTAGGAAATAATATTAGGAAATATTATGTAAGGATTAAAATACAGATATTTTGTTATCTCCTAATTAGTAAAAATTCGAGGAAAATCGTTACCTTGGTGAAGACTGTAACGTTCTCTTGCGGGTAATTTAAAAATTTGGAAATAATTTCCAACACAGTCTTTTGGGCTCTTTTATATAAAAAAATGTATTGAAACTGATCTACCCCCGGTGTGTTCATCACCTGCAGAAATCCGTCACTCAGTTGTATATTGTCAGTTAAAACATTTCCCTTAATCCTTCCCCATTTCTTAACTAGCATTGCAGATTATTATTTACTTTTATACGATGGCATTATTATTGCATAATAATGTCCAATCTTTGTTCTCAAGTACCACAAAATAAAAACACCCCGGGAGACAAAACAACATCTGTTACAAGTTACCTAAACAAAAAGATCTGTGTCAACGAACTTGACCATATTTTACTACCCTTAGAAAGCAAAAGTGTATTGATTTTCGTTACAGTTACAAATAGTACCGTTAAGCTTTGGCCTCCTTTTTATTTTAAAAAAATAAAGAGCCAATCTTGTCTTGCAGACGAGTTGGCGGAACTTTATTTGCAATTTAAATCTCCCATGTCTAATTATTTTCTGAATAGATTTTTTTTTTTGATAGAAATATTTGTAACAATGAAATTGAGGTAATAGAATATTTAGATTTTTATATGGCGCGAATAAACCCGCACAAAGCCAAACAACCCGAACCCGAACTACGCGAACAAAACTGGCAGCGACAACGACCTTAACTTGTGATTGGTAAATATCGACTCTCTTTTGCGCGTCGTTTTTTCTCCCTTTCTTAAACTCGTCCCCGCTTTTGGCTTAGTAAAGCGTCGCGTATGTGGCCATCTGTTTTTCTAACTAAAAGATCTGACCTGTTCTAAACCGTTTTGTTGATACACTATATACTAGATTCCTTTAAAAAAGAACAAATCCCCCTAGGGCTGTTTATGGACGTATCATAGGCTTATGACACATTAAATTTTAACATATAGTTTAAAAATTAGATTCCTATGGTATTAGAGAAACAGCCCTACATCTAATTAAATCTTACCTATATCTGGAAGGAAACAGCAAGTGTTAATAATAAAACAGGACAATCAGAAGTTGTTATCAAATAAAGTTCTAGTCAATTTAAAAGATGATATAGTGTCCGCTAAAACAATTAAAAGAAAAAGAGAATATAGTGGCATCTCGGACAAGTGTATGTGTGGGTTATGGCTGCCCGTCGAGTCCTAATAAGGACGAAACGGCCGTCGTGGTCTACCCGCCCCAGGGTATCCATTGAACTTGGATCCCTGGTATTCCAATATAAAAAATAGTTACACACTTGTCCGATATGCCACTATATATTCTTTTTCTTTTAGTTCTAGTCAATGTTTGAGTACCTCAGGGTAGTGTCTTGGAACCAATAATTTTTGTTATATACTGAACAACATCACAAATATATGCTATAATGATTGGTGTAGAATAACAAATTATGCAGATGATGCAAATATATTGGTAAGTGACAATAAAATTATGTGACAGTTATAGAAGAAAAAACTAAAAATATTATGAGTGCAAGTAAATGGTTTGCAAGAAACAAATTAATATTAAATAATAATTAAACTAATATGTCTCGTGTGGAGGAACCATAAATGATAGAAATTGGCAAGCAATTAAGAAAAACAAATGTTAACGGTAACTGCTGTGTATATACAGGAATGTACAAAATGTTAATCCATCTATACATACGAATTACAATAATTATTCTAAGCTCAGATTAACAATTACTAAAAAAGGAGCATACTATAACTAGGTAAATTTATTTAATTATTTGCCAGCACCTATAAAAGCATTCGATAATATTAGTATATTAAAAATAAAATATTTGATCTGCTGGTAAATATCGAGATTACAATTTTAGTGAATATTTTGAATATGTCAAAAAAATTGGTGAATTTGTGAATTGTTATTTTGGTTGTTTTGTTGACGTTATTTCGTTTTAAATGTATCTTTATTGATGTACCTTACTTTTGAAACAAAAATTGTTTATTATTATTATCTAAAATCATTATTATCTAAAAGTTTCACTGACTCTTAATCTGGTATATTCTTCCAATAGACGGGCGCATGCCAAGTCCATCAGAAGGTCACTTATGGTTTAGGAAAGATCTTGCGATATTGCAAGTGTAAAGTATAGTGGCTTTTTAAGCTTGCGAGTGTATGGATTCTTTGAGATCCAGTTGATCAAGATGTTTTATGAATGAGTTCGGTGTGATCCCTGTTGCTGAGATAATAAACGGGAGAATATGTATTTGTTGTTGTTTCCATATTCTTTCCATTTCTATTGCTAGTTCTTGATACTTCTGTTTCTTTTCGGAATATTTTTTAGCAACGTTATGGTCAGCCGGTACTGCGATTATTATTATTATTATTATTATTATTATTATTATTATTATTATTATTATTATTATTATTATTATTATTATTATTATTATTATTATTATTATTATTATTATTATTTCTTTTTTTTCCCACTTAATCTTAATGAAGTGGTGTTTCTTGTCTGGGATGACGGGCTATACCAATTGGTCTCAGAGTCTATTGCTTGAATTGAGGAATGATCGCACTATATTGCATGTCTTAAGGATAACAGACTTTTGTATGTTTGTATGGATATTTGGGTTGAGACCGAGTTCCTCAGGATGTGTCGGGAAGATGTATGGGGTGATGCCTGTGGTTGAAATGGTGAATGGTATGATGGTTCTTTTTTTCTGTTTCCAAAGTTCCCTGGCTAATTCCAAATACTTTGCTATTTCTCTCTATATTTGTTTGAATGTTGGGGTCGTTCGGGATGGATATATCTATGATAGGTGATTTGTTGTGTTGTTCAATATAGTTTGTATTTGCTAGTATCTATGATGATGGTTGGGGAGTATTTGTAGTATGGTAGTTCTTCTGTTATTAGTTTGTAGGTCTTTGCGAGTGCCTGGTGAATGATTTTTCCTGCCATGTTGTGTCGTTCGCTATATTGTGTACCTGCTAAAATTTTGCACCCACCAGTGATATGGTCTCTGTATATTGGTGGCATTTTCTACATGTATCAGTATGTAAGTTTGGGTCTTTAATTATGTATTTTTGATAATTCCGCGTGGTTATGACCTGATCTTGTATTGCGAGAAGAAATTCTTCTGTCTCAGGGAAAAGTATTCCATTTTCTTCTTCTTCTTCTTCTTTATTATTATTATTATTATTATTATTATTATTATTATTATTATTATTATTATTATTATTATTATTATTATTATTATTATTATTATTATTATTATTATTATTATTATTATTATTATTATTATTATTATTATTATTATTATTATTATTATTATTATTATTATTATTATTATTATTATTATTATTATTATTATTATTATTATTATTATTATTATTATTATTATTATTATTATTATTATTATTATTATTATTATTATTATTATTATTATTATTATTATTATTATTATTATTATTATTATTATTATTATTATTATTATTATTATTATTATTATTATTATTATTATTATTATTATTATTATTATTATTATTATTATTATTATTATTATTATTATTATTATTATTATTATTATTATTATTATTATTATTATTATTATTATTATTATTATTATTATTATTATTATTATTATTATTATTATTATTATTATTATTATTATTATTATTATTATTATTATTATTATTATTATTATTATTATTATTATTATTATTATTATTATTATTATTATTATTATTATTATTATTATTATTATTATTATTATTATTATTATTATTATTATTATTATTATTATTATTATTATTATTATTATTATTATTATTATTATTATTATTATTATTATTATTATTATTATTATTATTATTATTATTATTATTATTATTATTATTATTATTATTATTATTATTATTATTATTATTATTATTATTATTATTATTATTATTATTATTATTATTATTATTATTATTATTATTATTATTATTATTATTATTATTATTATTATTATTATTATTATTATTATTATTATTATTATTATTATTATTATTATTATTATTATTATTATTATTATTATTATTATTATTATTATTATTATTATTATTATTATTATTATTATTATTATTATTATTATTATTATTATTATTATTATTATTATTATTATTATTATTATTATTATTATTATTATTATTATTATTATTATTATTATTATTATTATTATTATTATTATTATTATTATTATTATTATTATTATTATTATTATTATTATTATTATTATTATTATTATTATTATTATTATTTTTCTGTTTCTCACATAATTGTGGTTTATTTTTTTATACGCACTGACGGGCTATGCCAAGTCAGTGCATATTCTATTATTACTATTCTGAATTAAGGAATGATCTGACAATATGGCATGTTTTTAGAATGACTGATTTCTGAAAGTTTCGATGTATGTTTGTGCTGATTCCTAGTTGTTTCAGGTGTGATTTAAATGTTCCTGGTGTGAGGCCTGTCACTGACATAATAAGAGGGATAATAGTGACTTTCTCTTGCTTCCAAAGTCTTTTCATTTCCATTGCCAGGTCTGTGTATTTGGAGATTTTCTCATTGTATTTCGTTTGGATGTTTTTATCACTAGGAACAGCTATGTCAATTAGGTATGTGGTTTTTTCTTTTTTTAACTGAAGAGTGATATCTGGTCTATTTGCGGATATTGTTTTGTCTGTTTGAATATTTATATCCCAGTACAGTTTGAAATCTTTGTTTTCGAGTATGGATGTTGGTGTGTATTTGTAGTATGGTTCTGAGTTTTCTACGAGCTTACACGCTATGGCCAGTGCTTGGTGAACTACTTTTGCTGCTGCGTTGTGTCTTGCTGTGTATTCTTGGCCAGCAAGTATTTTACATCCACTTGTAATATGTTCAATTGTTTCCTTCTGGAGGTGGCATTTTCTGCATGTGTCGTCTGTTATAGCCGGGTCTTTGATTATATGTTTTTGATAATTCCTTGTTGCTATAACTTTATCTTGAATAGCGAGTAAGAACCCTTCTGTTTCGGGAAAGAGCTGACCATCTTTTAGCCATGTATATGATGATCCTTTGTCGATGTAATCTTGTTTCACGTGGTATCTATGCTGTCCATGGAGTATTTTCTCTGACCAGGTATTGATTTTATCTTGTTGTAATTGTGTATCATTGTATGTGTCTGCTGGGTGGTTTGTTTGGGATAGGTTGAGGGGCGTATAGTTTTTATCTGCATTGCTTATCGCTGTGTGGAGACTGGTATTTTTAGTATGAAAAAATTCTCTGAGTTTTTGGATTTGCCTTGTGTGCAGGGATGTTACGTCTATAATTCCTCTTCCTCCTACATTTCTTTTGATTGTTAGCCTTTCTTTACATGAATTGGGGTGTAGCTTTCTGTGTTTAGTAAGTTCAGAGCGTATGAGGATGTTAATATTTCCTAGGTCTGTTTGGGACCACTTGATAATACCGAATGAATATGTGAGAGTAGGTATGGCGTACGTATTTATGGCCTTAGTAAGGTTCTTGGAATTTAACTTGGTTTTTATCAGTTTGGTAAGTCTATTTTTGAATTCACTTATAAGCTCTGTTTTGATGTGGGTATGGTTTAGTTTGGTGCCTTGATGGAATCCTAGGTATTTGTATGTTTCGTCTCTGAGCATGTTGTCTAGTGTTTTATTATTGACTACCTGAACATCATGATGTTCTTTCCACTGACCTTTGTTTATGTGGAGTACTCTGCATTTACTCATTCCAAACTCCATGCAGACGTCTGAGGTAAATGTTTCCGTGATTTTAAGAAGGCCCTTCAACTGGGTTTCCGTGGCTGCGTAGAGTTTAATGTCGTCCATATATAATAAGTGGTTTATTTGTTGTTGGTTTTCTTTATTATGCCTGAGATGAAAGCCATGCTTTGTATTATTAAGTATGTTTGAGAGTGGGTTAAGGCAGAGACAGAACCACAGGGCGCTAAGTGAATCCCCCTGGAAAATACCACGCCTGATATGGAGTTCGTCTGTTTGGATATATTCGGTTTCTGTGTTTAATCGGATATTCGTTCTCCAGGTTTTCATGGTTTGTATAAGGAATTCTCTGATATTCTTATTGATTTTGTAGATTTCAAGGACCTTTATTAACCAGCTATGAGGTACGGAGTCAAAGGCCTTTTTATAATCTATATACCCGATGTGGAGGTTTCTATGTTCTTTTCCAGTTTGTCCCATGATGACATTATCTATAACCAGTTGTTCCTTACAGCCCTGGCTGTTTTTTCTGCATCCTTTTTGTTCCTCTGTGAGTATGTTGTTGATCGTTAGATGTTGTTCTATTTTATTGCAGATTGTGGCTGTGATGATCTTATATAAGGTTGGTAGGCAGGTGATAGGTCGATAGTTTGAGGGGTTTTTAGTGTCCGAGTTTTTAGGTTTTATGTAGGTTATTCCTTGAGTCAGGAAGCTGGGAAGCGCCTGAGGTTGCTGCATAATTTTGTTAATTTGGCGTGTAAGTGCTTCGTGTGTAGTAGTAAACTGTTTATACCAGAAGTTTTGAATGTTATCTATGCCAGGGCATTTCCAGTTTTGTGTGTATTTGATTGTATCTGCGATTTCTTCTGTTTTAAGTATGATATCTTCTTGTTCTATTATGTGTTTGTGTCTATCTTCTTCGGCTTTAATCCAGGTGTTGTTATTGTGTTGTTTTGATTCCGACCATATGCTTTTCCAATAATTGGTTATTTCTTGTTTGTCTGGTGGTTCTGTTATTCTTATTTCCTGGTTGGAAACGGTTCTTTGGTAGAATTGCTTTTCATTTCTAAGGAAGAGGTTGTTGGTATCTTTTCTTTCGTTTGACTCTTTGTATCTTCGGAGTCTTGAAGCGTATACGGCTAGTTTTTGCTTAAGGGTATCAAGGATCTCTGACATTGTTTGGGTGGGATATTTGGATTTTATTTTTTCTGCTGTCTGTGTTACATATTTTGAGGTATTCCCTTTGGTGAACTGGGTGAGGTGTCCCAGACTTTTCCTGATTTCATTAATTCTGTTTTCTAATCTTATCTGCCATTTGAATTTAGGTTTTGTTTTGTTGAGATTTCCTTGTCGTTGTGGTAGTTTTTGATCATTCTGTACGATTGAGGTGATAGCTGCTGCGTAGATTATTGTATGGATATCTTCGATTGTACTTAGGTTTGTTATGTATTGTGGTATTATATCTTTGTTAATTGTATCAAGGATTTGTCGTGTGTTTTGCTTAAAGATCAGCCGAGGAATTGGGTTTCTCAGTGTAGGGTCTGAGCCTAACCATTGGGTTAGGTATTCATCCATTTTCGTTTTAAGTTTTATTGAAAGAGGTGATTTGGGAGGATGTTGTGTGAATGTGGTTAGGTGTGAAGATTGGTTTATTGGTGTGTCTATGATGTTTTGTTGCGGTGTTTCCGCTTTCTGTATGTGAATGTTGGGGGTTGTGCTTTCATTGGAAAATGAGTAAATTGATGGTTCTTGTGTTTTATTTTGCAGGGTGTGTTCTAAATGTTCGTTAGTATTTCTAACGTGGGGCTGATCTCTGTTAAGTTCGGTAGCTACTGTATCTTTGATCATTTGTAATTCAAATGGCGTGAGGCGATTGTTCTTGGTGATGGTTCTTTTTTGATCTATTACTCTCTGTTCTGTAACATGTTGTTCGAGGTATGGATATTGGGCTAGAAAAAGTCTTCGTAATTCATGCCTGTAGCCTGATTTTATTGTTTCGAGTTTTGTGGCAGTGTAGTAACAGCGCATTACTGTTTTATTCATTTCAACTGTCCATTGTAGGCGCTGTCTTTGTTTGCCAGCATTGGTGGTTGCAGGTTGTTCCTGCAAAACATCCGTAGCCGGGTTTGGATCTATATTTTGTGGGGTTAGGAGCTCAAAGTGTCCTGATGCTGGGTTGCCTGTCAGAAGCAGGTGTACGTTCTTATCGTGTTTTATTTTACTTATCGTTGTTGGTTATTATTATTATTATTATTATTATTATTATTATTATTATTATTATTATTATTATTATTATTATTATTATTATTATTATTATTATTATTATTATTATTATTATTATTATTATTATTATTATTATTATTATTATTATTATTATTATTATTATTATTATTATTATTATTATTATTATTATTATTATTATTATTATTATTATTATTATTATAATTATCATTATTATAATTATTATTATTATTATTATTATTATTATTATTAATATTATTATTATTATTATTGTTATTATTATTATTATTAATATATTCTTTAAATTCTTTTCTATTAAAGC
This sequence comes from Polydrusus pterygomalis, assembly GCA_963969555.1. Lineage (NCBI taxonomy): Eukaryota > Metazoa > Arthropoda > Insecta > Coleoptera > Curculionidae > Polydrusus > Polydrusus pterygomalis. Next base: position 104,362,849 of record OZ018376.1, on the reverse strand, counting down.
AGTATCAATGGACTTTGTTAATATCAATCAAAACGGTTCATTAAAATTAAATTAGAGCCATTCATATATCGGTATTTTCTATTTCCCATACTCTCTTCAATAACAAAGAGACGACGCTATTATTTTGAACAGAACATTGTTCGAACACATAAATTATCATGCATATTACAGGTAATATAAATTAATAACAGTGCTCGGCCCAGCTTTATTAGTTTAGTAGGTACGAACTTGTAGTGCGGCTAAGCCGTTTTGTCAATAATAACTCAAACTGGGACTTGAATTTCAAACATTAATTTACTTCAATAGTCAACACATCAGTGTATTGGTAGTAATAATTCACCACAGCACAGGTATACAAAGGTTATTTGTAGTTGGCGCTAAATAAATACATCCTATTCTATATTTACATCATTCCGTTTATAGCCGAACAAGCTTTGAAGCTATTATATTTCTATTGTAAGTGAAAACTCGTATTCATCGATGCTCAATCACAAAAATTATTATTTTGAAATGTAAGACGTTTCAGTTGACTTCAAAAAAAGTACCTACGTTGATCTTAGAATATTTATTTCGACATTATTACTTACTGATAAGAGCACGTCAATTTATGACCCGAAATAATGAATAATAATTCCCCTTTGTTCCCACAAGACATCGGGCATGGGCTTGCTAGCTGAGAATCGTGTACAAGCCCCTCTTTGGAGTAGGATAATCCTGACGGATTCGTTCTAGAGAATGTGAATTTGTTTCTGGAACTCAGTGATGTAAACAAGTCTTATCGCCTATTGATATTATATTATAAAGTCAGTCTAAAGAATGTTTACAAAGTAGTACCTGTGAAGATCTTAATTTGCATACCACAACAAGATGTTTTTGGAAATATAGCTAGCATTCGCCAATAGCCAGTCTCCAGACTGGCCGAGGCAGTCAGAGAGGCGTTGCCTGAGCGTATGTAAGCATGTAGCAAAAATGCGTCATGACGCAAAGGTTTAGGCGATCTTGGTGGAATTGCCTAAGGCTTCTCTCACAGTGGAAGCGTAAACGTGCGAATTTTTAAACGGGTGGGAACGCACGAATACGCCCGAACCATCCCACCTGCATTTTTTAGATACACGCTCTCACACTAGCAACAGGCCAATTCGTACGTACACGTGCGTAAACTTGCATACTGCAATCACCTACTATTTGGTTTGGATTTTTACATCGATTTACGCCAAAATGGACACTGAAAAGTTGAGAGAATTAGTGCGAACGAAAATATTTGTGGGATCAAAGGGAAAACCGTGCATGATATACAAAGGTCTCGGTGGAAAGAAGTTGCGGAGGAAATGAAAATACCAATAAAATTTAATAAAATTCTCCACGTTGTCATTATTCTTTAAATCTTCCCAAATATGCCAAAATTCACCATATTATTGCTTTCTTTTTTGTAATAGCTCATTCACTCATATTTTCCTCTTGCGGAGAATTATCCTCTTTAGTAAGGTATTTTCTAACAAATAGGCATTATAAGCAGGTACTCTATATTACTGATCAGTTCTTAATTATTATTTTACTATCAACAGCTTTAAACTCTCTGTTCGCATTAAACTGCAGTCAATGTGTAATATCAACGGATTTATAGGCACGATTAAAAATTGGGACGTTTCCGTGCGTTTAAGAATTCGCACGTTTACGCTTCCACTGTGAGAGAAGCCTTATGATACATATTGTCAGGGAGCAATGAAAAGTAAATTGTTATTATACTAAGGAGCCTTATTCTATCGCAATGTTTAATACAATTTTCATTAAATCTCAAATAAAACAAAAGTTTCTCCTTGTCCACCTAAAATAACATTTTTAACTTAATTAAAATAAGAAAATCCTTTTGCTTGTCACAATGATAAATGAGCAGTGAAAATTAAATTATTTCCGGATTTGTTTCAGAATTAATCTTGAGCAGATTAAACAATACGTCACTAAGAGACTAGTCTTGAGTAATTTTAGGGATAATTCGTTTTTAAAGCTTATTTAAAATTTTCATTCCCGGTTGTGCCATTGACAGAATAAGTTCAATCGACAGGGAAGTTATCACGTAACTCTTCTATCCAATAGAATTTCCAAATTTGTCTTGGAAAATATTATAAAATGCAATTTAAAAGTAAAACGGTTTTCTGTCCGAGGTCCATCCAAGTGCCTCATGCAGTTCGGCTAGGTTTGGTCTAGTGCGCTCACCCTAGTTGGTCTTACACTCACTCATTTATCGCAATTCCTTGTCCTAATTTGAGTAGGTCGGCTGTATATCCTCTGGTTCTAGTTTTGGTTGATCGAGTATTTGATGACCTTTCCGATATAATGACTCGCAGTGGCAGATTATGTGCTGTACGATTCCCCTTTCTCGCATAACCTGCAGCTTAGGTATCCAACGGCATACGGCGCAGGTGCTTCTGAACAGCCATGTGGTATGTCGGAATTTCTATAATGGTTCTCAGCTGGTTTTTGCTCATCAGAAATAGCTGTCTAGTTAGTTTCGAGTCTGGGTTTCCGATAAAAGATTAGCTATTGTTTAATCTCTGTCGTCTGTTTTAGTAGATTTTTTGTCCATTGTTATATGTCATCCCGTACTGTGCATCTTGGGACTCCGAGTGTCGGTTCTAGATCTTACATTTTCCGAACACACCCTCTTTTAGAAGTTCGTCAACCTTCTCACCACCAAGCTTTGTTAGTTTTTTTCAGGCCACAAGTTCCTCTTGGCATTCCCAGAGCAGTCTTGAGGTCATGTTGTTGCATGTTAGCGCTCTAAGGGCTGCCTAGGTGTCGGAGGTTTGATGTAATAACCGTTTACATGCATATAACATTATTGTGAGAAAAATAAGAAAAACTTGCAACTTAACGGTGAGGTAAATAATTTTTACCTGAATTTTATGACTGTTTTAACTTAGTTTTTGTGATTAGGTAATTTTTTAAAAAGTGTTATTTTTCCACTCGTCTTTAAATGTTGTGTGTGTACTAATTATCTCGCTTTAAGTTTTGCATTAATTTAATTACAACAATCATTATTTTTTTCTTCAATACTCTAAAACCTGTTGAATTTAATATAGAATAAAATGTCTAGTAATATTTGACATCACAATAATAATTACTGGTGGTTTCATTGAGATAAGTATCATAGCCGTATTTAATTTTTAAGATTTTTACGTAGAGTTTTTTCTGAATATTGTCACGCCCAGTTTTTAGGGTGCGACGAGGGCGTAGAGGTAACGGAACCTTAATAACTATTAGGAAAACAAATCGATTTTGAAACCAAATTTATTACCAAATAAAGATCACCAGATGGGTTTACAAAGAATTAAATAACCAAATGAACGAATCGGATTTAAACCTTTTACAAATCAAATTTAATACTTTACTTACATTATATTTATTAGCAGCATTGGCTTCTTGGGGAACCAGCAAAGATTATCACAGAAACTTTTGACTGTTTCTTACGGGCTCTTGAGCACTCGTGTCGAACGATATTTTTTCTATCAACAATATGCCGTTCGTCAAGTCAGGAGGTTTCCCTTCTTTTAAAAAAACGACGAAACCCGGTCATGAACCTTAATTTTGCCTACTTGACGACTTGACAACCATTGATAGATCAGGATGCGCGTAAAATGTTTCATAGTTGCAACTTCTCGAATTTGTTTAACAAATTTAATATAGGTTTTATGTTACGTAGGATTGATCTGACATTAACCTTAACTATAGAAATCTACTAAAAATTCGAATATTAAACCATGAAACATTTTTAAATAAATTCTTTTTGTGACAATATCTTTTAACTTGCTTATTAGAAACTAATACCTTCTGGTGTGCAAGTTCACCATACAAGGCCTTCAAAAAAACAACTTTGAAGTAAAGTTAATATGGTAGCCAATATTTTTGGGTAGCAAATTTTACGTCAGATATGCCATGGTCATTGGCCCGTTTGGCGAGGTACCACCCAATATAAAGCTTAAACATCAAAAACTATATTTGTCCGAAAATCTGACGTCCCCATGAGTTGGCAAGATCAAATTTTGCACATATCCAGATATTGCTACCAATATGTAGGGATAAACCTATTTTTTTTTTAATTTTAATGAATATTAGAATTAGTAAGAAGACAAAAGGGCAAACGTCGTTGACACGCATTGCCTCGATGACGCTTCTCTGCGTGGCTGGGTAGAGAGCGGGAACTTGCCAGTTTATTATAAATGAAAGGAGTTAATGGAAAATGCCGAAGAGCGATGATAGACCCTTAATCAGGCAATTTGAATAAGGACCACATGAAACAAGTCGGCGATTCCAAATTTGGCCTTGAGTCAGGCAATAAGATTAAAAATATAGTAAAGTGGGTCAAGACCCCGTGGCAATGTGTCAATGCATATACGAAACTTGCCTGACTAATTTTGCAGCTAATAACAATGGGGTAAAATCACTACAAAAATAATAAATTAATTTAATTACATTACCGAAAATTACATTTTAAAAAAGTAAAAATTTACACAAGTAAACACGTAAAATGTAAGATCAAGAATAACGCAGGTAATAATAATAATAATAATAATAATAATAATAATAATAATAATAATAATAATAATAATAATAATAATAATAATAATAATAATAATAATAATAATAATAATAATAATAATAATAATAGTCTTTATTAAGAATATAAATTATAAATTATAATTCTTAAAGGGCAAAATCTAGCTGATAAGCATCAGCTACTCAACATTAACCCTTTTTGGACAAAATAAATAATTATTAATGTGTAATCCGACAATATATAGTAAATATAGTAAATATAGTGAGTCACAAATTATACTTTAATAAAAATAAAATAAAATAAAATAAGCCATAATAGTAATAAATATGCACCGTTGGCACACATAATGTGCACTACAATACGTTCAAGTAAAGAAGAACAGTAGTTCTAGATCTAGTATTGAAACTGTCAATGTTAAATTAATGCAAAATTAAAATCACAGAAACTAGCCCTCAGCGTTAGGATTCGCCTGCTTCTCCAGAAGTGACTTTCTTATTCTATTACAATTCAATATTAAAGAGGGGCAAGTAAAGTAATTATTGAAGATATTAAAATATTTTACCGCGTTGTAGGTAAATCCTCGCTGAAAAATAGTTTTTTTATGTTGGGGCATTGCGAGTGTATTTGATCGAACTGAAACATTGTGAATGTCTTTTCGAAAAACTAAATCAGATCTTAAGTAGGTACATAGGTGTTGATGTTTTTAATAATTTGTATACAAAATGTCAATAATAAGAGTTGAAATATATTCGCTATATTCAACCAATTGAGTTCACATATTTTAAGGGAAATATGGTCATATTTTTTTAAATTAAATATAAATCTGCAGCAATTATTCTGCATATTTGTAGATGTTGCTTGTCCTCTTGAGTTAAACATGGATAATATAGGATAATACAATATGTAATCATAGACAATATATAGGCTTCACATAACTTTTTACGCACTGTAAAGTTAAGAATATGTTTATTTGCATATAATATTTTTAACACCATGTAAGTCCTTTTATGTACCAAACAGCACCCCTAAATTTTTGGCAGTATCCGTGAAGTTAAGCCGCTTCCCATTACATTGTACATTGATATACTATTTTTAATGGTCATTACATCCTCCAGGTGCAAAAAGTAAAACCTGTGTCTTTTGAGCATTTAATCTAAGGTTATGTTTACTGCTGTATTCAGAAATTCGCTGCAAGTTTGTGTTTATGTTTGCTTCAATATCGTTATAATTTGACGGATTAAAAGTGCAGACAAGCTGTGTATCGTCGGCATAAGTGTGGACTTTGGAAAATGATGGTATTTTACCCATATCAAAAGTATACAATTTAAAGAGAAGGGGTCCCAAAATGGAGCCCTGTTGTACACCAGACGCCACATTACCGATGTCTGACACTTCTGAGCGCGATCTTACAAGTTGCCGTCTACCTTCCAAGTAATTTTGAAAAAAAGGAGAGTGCTTGATTTGACAATCCAAAGTAATCCCGGAGTGTACTACACTGTGAAAATAAAATTTATAATTGCACACACAAGTAATGTTTTTCCCTTTTGGCTAGCCATTTCACTTAACTGAGACATTTTAAACGATATTTAGAACGATAATTGCACTATTTGCAACACAGTATTCAAATAAACTTAATACCCTTTGTTGAAACAGCATTGACGCATTTTCTCATTCGAAAACTCACTAAGAAAATCAGACTATCTATTTATTATAGTAGGGGAGCCCACGATGCTAAATAGGGATTTACTCGAGCGTCGTGGGGACCTATTGGATCTTGAAGATTGGATGGTAGAAAGGAAAAAATGTCATATCATGTGTACCCTTTCACCGGTGGGGGGAGTTACTACAGGCTTTCAAAAATGTAAAAAAAACAGTCACATGGATATACTCGAGCGCGTCAGATATTAATAGTGTATATGCCCCACGTGACTCTCATGACGGAGGTACATTAATCTGTCGGTTTTTATGGTGGGGGCGGCGGTACGGAAGGGTTAAAAATGGAATGGGAAAATTTACTCGAGCGTGTCAGATATTCAGAGGGGATCTTAAGGGATACCTAAGAAAGCTCCCATTCAATAGACTGACGATTCGGATGTGACGCAAGCTCGTGGCGACTTTTCGAAAATGCAAAAAAAAAACGTTATTTTGACATACTCGAGAGCGTCAGATTTTCATACAGACGGTTCAGCTTGGTGCCCTGGTCGTGCTGATTCATAATCTGACGATTATTTTGAGGGATTTTGTTAATCTGACCGTTTAAAAAAAAAAATTCATGATTTTTTACTTATTTCGGTACAAAATTTGGAACGAGTAATAACAATAAGAGTGACAGACTGCGATACAAATAACGACAAAATCCATAGCAACAAAACGGTTTCATAACTATCTTGATGCTTTTTAATAATATTATTTTTGCATGGAATTAAGAGAAGAATGCATAAGTGTGTTATATTTTTGAAACCGAAAGAAAAGGAACCATCTAATGCGCTTCTAATATACAGAGTATCTCATTTAAAAAAATTAACTGTTTGGTTTTAAATGTGACATGTGACACCTACTGTCATTTTTGACAAAACCCATAAATACTTGGCCAAAAGTTCTACATCCTACTTTTTGAGTGAACTCAAAAAACAAAAAAGTTACAGGCTTTTGAAACTGGGACAAACTAAAATGTAAAATAATAACCCTGCACGCGCTAATAAACTTTATTGACGATTTTTGTTACTTCGGCTTGTGGTAATCGGCAGATTATATTTTTCCCGTTATCCTTGAATTATTTCCTTCAAAATAAAAAAAAAAATTAACCGCGCTCGAGAAAGTCCATGTGACGTTTTTTTTTGCAAGTTTGTGACTCTCCCACTCCCTTACGTCACGCTCAAATAGTCAGATTATTGAAATACAGACTCCTTAGCATGTAATTAACCCACCACACCTTAATCTGACGCGCTCGAGTAAATCCAGCTATCGATTTTTTTTTTACTATTCTGATAAGCTGCCGTACACGCGCGGCACTATATAGAGGGCTTAGACATGGCACAGGTACTCAACAGGGTGCAAGGTATCCCCCATATGTTAATCAGCCGCGCTTAGGTAAATCCAAAAATCCCCTGTTGGGCTCCCCTACTATTACCCTACCTGCTTAAATGCTTGGGCCAATTTTCCTAATGGGCTTAACTATATGTTTTTACGATCCTTCAGATTAAAAGATTTTGGGTCCAGATTCGTAGTGCTCGTCGTTAGTGTAAGCGGTTTTCCTATAATTCGAGTTTATAAGAACACTATACAAAATACTATAGAAAAATTGAGAAAATTGAAAACATATTCTTTTGAATCGATCATTACAAAGATGTACGTTTTCGGTATAAAGTAAAAATGTTTATCTCCATATTTCAAAATTAAACTCGCTATTAAACACGATGATTTGCAAATCGAATCCAAAACTGCCCAGCTGTTATCGTTCCGTTTTTACTATTAAACGTGCGTGGACACAAGAGACCATTCGCGGAATGTAAAAAGCGGTTAACGAAATGAAAATCTAAATTCAAAAATTAGAATTCACTGTATAAATTTTCTGTTAAATCTCTATCGCAATCGTTCAATAGCTTTCGATATTGCACGTTCGCTTTACAAATTTTAGGATTTTGGTCGTTTTAAGTGTTTAATGGGAAAAGTTTAATGCGAAATAAATATTTATTTTAATGGTTTTACGAAAAAACAATATCTAATCCTAAAAATTAAATCCTAAACTACTTCTACTGAAATTTAGTCGCTTTAAGCACGTCAAAACACGTGTAAAATAAACTGATTTAAATTTCTCACAATAAGGAAATACCATTTACTTTAGTCGCAAGAGATTGGACTATAAATTTCGTTAAAAAACACAGTAATGTGTAGTATTAATATAACTGGTTTGGGTACCGGAGCACCAAGCAGTGCGAGACCACGAAAGACCAGAAGAGCTGGCCAGACTCGGAGCCGAAACTTCTGTCCAAGGGCAAAGCAATAATAGTGTCTGCACTTAAAAAGTGGGTCACAGAACAAGGGCGGCAAACCCAAGGATCAGACAGGCTAAGAATTTTATAGCAGGACAAGACAAATCCAGATTGGAGTGACTCCCAGGTGGAAGCCGGCTCTTAATCCATTAATGGAGATTTTGAGTTGGCAGAGTTGCATGAGAAACATATTATGGCACTAATTGGCATGGAGGATGACTTAATTTATCCTGGATGCCAGGAAGAGAAAAAGACACCTCTGCAATTTCTGGAGATGTGTGAGGCTCTGGTGAGACTAAGGCACCAGGTCTTTGGCGCGGCGATTTTCTAAAGTGAGAAAGTTGTCTTACTCGCCTGAAAGAACATCTTGACTTTCATAACGAGTTCGGGGAGGTACGGCGAAGACACAGGTGGTTTAGGGAATTGGTGGAAGATTCAGGGATAGGCAAAAAGAATTGCCTTGATCTACATGCCAGTTTGCGGAGCCTCCAATAAACACTACTTCTACTTCTACTACTACCGTGCGAGCAAAAATTATTTGCATCAAAGAGGGCCTTGCATCTAAGAACGTAATGCTTAGCCGTAGAGCTTAATACCTGTTGGGTGTCAGTAACTGCCTGAATTAACAATCAATCAGTTATTCCGTCATCTTTGACAGTCGTTACAAGAAATTTGATTTATCGCTAATTTTTCCAATTTCTTGAACAATTCACACAATGGGCTTGACGGAACAACACAAAACATACATAATTGAAATATATTTTCGAAACGGGGTTAGAGTAAATGGTTAGTGACAAAACAATCCGGGTTTGTTCATGGATGATTTTCACGAACATTGTCCTTTTATTGTTGGGGAACACAAAAAAGGAGCAGTAAGACCATCTGTAAGTACAGAAGAACTTGTTTGAAACGTTCGTGAAATAATGCAAAATACGCCAACAAATTGTATAAGATGCCTATCTCAAGAAGTGGGAAGATCTTATGGAACATGCAGGACTATTCTTATTATTTTTATTATATTCTTACTTTGTTAATTTTGTAAACAACAAAAATAAATTTGTATTTGTATACTTATTTTATTACTCATTAGTTTTATCATGTAATAATATGAATTTGAACCTAGATTTGGTTAGATATATCGTCCCCATATCATTGTGATTTAAACCAAGCTCTACGTTTTTTAACCCAAGCCCTCTTTGATGCAAATAGTTTTTGCTCGCACGGTATATGCTAGTATAAGCCATAAACAATTTACCTTTAGATAAGCAAACAATAATCACAAAAGAGGCAGTTTTATGGCCTCGCGCATGTAAACAAAGCTAGACACTATTAGACATGCGCACTGCAACATTATCGTTTGACAAATGGGAAAATAGACAGGTCCGGGCTTTAAAATTTAAATTCTTGCCAAAAAATTGGAATTTCTTCTCAATTTTTCATCAAGGTGGTAAAAAAGGTAGTGATTTCTGGCATTTTTAGTAGTAGCAAACCTATTAGATTTTAAGGATAGAAAATTGTTTTTAAGGTTTTGTTATTAAAATTTGTTTAAAAATCATTCGTCGTTATGTTTTTAGTTCGAAAAGGAAGATAACAAGACAATTAAACTATAAAACGTATAAAATCAAATATAAAAACAAACAAAACCAGCTAAATAACCAATATTCGATATTATCGAGTACGTACCTAACCTCGTCAAATATTAGTTGGTATTTGGTATATAACTTGTATTGGTTTTTACAATTTGGACTACACTTGGGTACGTGTAAAACATTTTTAAGCCTAATTTCTTGTTCAAGAATTTGAAAAAGTTTTTGCCCGAGAACTTGACCCGTGGAATACTGACCTTATTAAAAGCTTAATGTCGGGGTGCACTGATTTTAATCAAAAAATTAACTAACCAGCAACTTTGACAGAAATGATTTTCTTACAACCTGAATGGCTCGGTGAGCTTACTTTTACTGATTTACCGGAAACTTTGATTGTCTAAACGTTTCCCAATGTTACAAAGTCGCCACTACTCCATACGTATGGAAAATACGAAATAGGTACCCGGTAAATATTAAACACCCACAATCCACGATAGCTAAGAAAACCTTCAAACACAACAACAAAAATGGCGGCCGAGCCGGTTCTGGAGAGCAACTGGAGAGTATCTTAAGCATGTCGGTAAAGTAGGACAGGCCGATAACACGAGGTTTGTGCGCATGCACGAAGGTGTCCAGAAAGAAGGCAACTGACCGACGAGTCATGCGCATGGACGTGTTTTTTCACCCATAAAACGTAACTTTTGTTTGCGCAGAAGATAAGCTGTAGGTATCTAAAGGTAAATTGTCTATGGTCTAAGCGGGCAATCGTTGGGACATATTTTAGAAGAGATTTTATGTAAGTTAAAGACTTTAAATTAAGAACGTATTTTGTGAAAGCATTGCAGCTCAGTTTTTTAATCAGCGATCAGAATAAAAACACATCCATCGAAAATATGTTTTGGATTATTGCCAAAATTTCGAGAGCCTGGATCTGTTGCTAACAAAAAGCGAATTTGATAAACCAGTACTTAATGGAGTCACTAAAATAGTGTTTTTAGGGCACATTGCTCTATATAAAGCTAACGTCGAGTACTAGGACTCTAGCTACGGTATCTAGTGCTAAACCGAGCAGCATTCTGACAAGTTCAAAAAACATAAAGTTCATTCCTACAAAGTAGTACTAGTACAGAAATCTAAAGTACGACTCTAATCGGCGCTTTTTTCTGCCGTTTTATAAGATCATGAGTAATAACTGATCAACATTTTATTTTTAATATTTTTTTCTTACGAATGCTCTTTTTCCTAAACTTTGTATATTGGTCCGATTCTAATCCTAGGCTTTTTCATAACGTACGACATACTCAGAAATTGAATGTTTGGACTCGTTTTTTTTCTATTGGTGATATGGTTTAATAGGTTCATTTTTTACCAGGCAATTTAACTGCTAAAATGTATTGTAATTTATTAGGGATGCCATTGAACCAGCAATAATAGGAATTTTTTAAAATGATGAATACTAGGTTAGGTTAGGTTAGAGTGGCAGACCTCTGGCATTGTCCAAACAGTCACACGTAGTTCTATTAGGACCTTTGTGGTACCACACATGTTCCGCGGAACCTATTTGCATCGGCTTCCTGATGGTAAACGCGATCGTAAAAGAATCTTGACAGCTCATTCACACCACATTCGTTGTCATGAATGAATACTATATGAAAAACCACGGGACCATGCGCCATAGCACTTTGCTCGGCCTATTTGGAAGTAACTAAAAGCTTGCAGGACATTGGATTAGCAGACGATGTGCTAGAAGTGGTCCCCATGATCACACGCTTTTAAGTCCATTAGATTTATTTTTATTGGTACATCAAAAGCAAATTATACGCAACTTAACCAACCTCACAGGCAAATTTACGATAATGTAGTATTAACTAGTAGCTTTCAATTACTCCAAAAATACTTTATGGCAGCTTTTTTTTAAGTGAGACCTTTACTACTGAATGGAGGCCAGTTATTACCATTTTGCAGCATTTACTTAGCTACGGGTATTTGTTGTTTTCTAACTTTCCCAAAATTAAAACTGTTGGTATTACTGTAAAATAATTAGCTCAAGTGGCCAAAAACAACGATGTTTCGTTTTTGTTTGGCCATCCTTTATTTTAGTCAAGATAAAAAATAAACTGACATACAGAAAATCATGTCATTGTCACAAAAATATCGGGATTTGAACAATGCCTGGTCAGGGATTAGCACCCTAGCTAAATAGTTTTCCTGCTGCTTGACATGATTTACGAATTGAATCTTTAACTGCCCCGCTGTTATCGTTTTGTTTTGGCTATTAGGCTGAGTGTATAACACAAAACCTGACGCGAACATAAGATAATAAAAACGGTTAGTGTAAATAAAAACTTGATAGCAAAAGTGCGGGTTTTATTTTTATAGCTGGTCCAGAAGTGTCATTTTGAAATTCAGTTGGGAAATTCGGGTATAATAAAAAAGTGTCAGTTCCGTATTTACAAATTATGTTTTAATTCGAGAATGCTTTAGTGAACCATTTCGGGTTTTAAAGTTCTTAAACTACCAACTATTGGAAGACAATTAATACAACGTTATAATAAAGAAACCGGCCACCTAATCAAGATACCCTCAGAGTCTTCGGTTTTCAATTTTTCAATGTGTGATAAGGGGATCACATTTGGTTGTTGCCCACCATTTATGCCGGCGTTTACTTGAAGCTCTGTATTCTTTGCTTTGATTTATGCGGTGAAGAAATACCATTAAACTGTTTGTATTCATGATACGTTTTGTCCTAAACGAAGAAGCGAAAAGCTAAATGTCAAGAAAATTATAACATACAAAAAATCGCTAATACTCTTACCTTCTCGACATATTTTCGTGTCAGTATTACAGTATTAATTTCAATATTATTCGATTTTGTGTTGTTGCAGTTTACAACTAATCCAGAAATAACTTTACCACTGCTTGAGGAATTAGTCGCATTTTCTTTTTAGCCCACGTTGCTCCATCCCTGATAAGACAAAATAAATATTTAAGAAGTCAGTAAATCCAAAAAACAATGTCCCAAAATACATGTACGCCGCTTACCTTTCAGGAAAGTTATCATTATTTAGAGCAACAAAGACACATTATACAATAATACCATTTTGATTGTTAGGATAAACGATAAACTAGAAGAAACATTACCATAAAATACATTTGCGTCCTTATTGGTCCAATAATTTGGCAATTAAATTAAGCAACAAAGACAGAAAGTGCATTTAGGTCTATGTTGCTTCATATTAACACTTTAATATTTTTGTTATATTTATCTTTGTGGCAGTGTTGTTCCACGCAAACGCACTTAACACGGGGTATCGCGCACAACCGACTGATCAGGCATTGTTGCTCCAAGAGCCAATTTATTTGCCCCATTTCCACAAAGGCAGAGGCGGCATCTAGCGACAGAAGTTTAAGACACAATTTCACATTCCACACAATTTTAAGTCCAGATTAAGGGTTTTGCTATATTTTGCCACCAAAATATGACTTCAGGAAAAATTTGCACTTACGACGTTGTTTCTCCGGAGGTGCGAAATATGCATTCAAATTTTAAATTTTAATGCAAGCTAACTTACTCCTTTTTGATATTTAAATTATACTTATTTTCGATCTGACAAGACACATCTTTAAAGTCAAAGAAATCAAAAGTACCTATCCATTTCTTGTACGTGTATTTCCAGATGATAATGATTCTCATTTACCAAGTTTAACCTTATGATTTCAACAGGATGGTGCTCCCCGCATTATGCTGCTCATGTAAGGAAGTACTTAAATACAATGGATAGAAAGACGGGGGTCAATAGAGTGGCCACCCAGATCGCCCGAATCTAATCCACTGGACTTTTTTTGTGAGGCTACGTAAAAAAATACTCTACAAATCTACACTTGACTCGGTAGATACGCTTAAGGATTCCATTCGCCGAGTAATAAGTAAAATTTCCTCACAAGTAGTCCAAAATGTACAACAGGACTTTTTTGTCGACTAATCTACTGCAAAACAGTTGGTCGAGGACATATTCAACAAGTTATAAAATAGTTTCTTTTCATACTTTGTCGCAGGTCTATTTTGTTTTAAAAATTAATACTTTATTAACAGTTAAAGATATACGGCATGATTTACGAAAAATATCCAGAATTGATTGTGGAATGTAAAAATGTAAAAATATACAATATGTTTCATTAAAAAAATTATTTTATAAAATAAATTATTAATACACCTAGCATTTTTATGAGTATAATATGTATTTTTTTTTGCAAAAAAAAATATACCAAATAAATTTGACGGATTCGAGCAATTATTGTGGGAAGTATTCTATGTAAAACGCTAATTCGTTTCTTTATCAAAACCCTGTAAAATCGTTATTTTTGTACCAAGGCAAGCACGCAAAAGCACTTTACGCCAAAGTTGTAAAGAACATTTTTTGTGCGAACGAAACAAACAAACCAGCAAAAATTTTTTCCCCTGTATTATCAGATGACAATATTAAAATAAATTAAAATATAAATTTAAATTTCGTTGCTAATATGCATTAGGTGGGGATCTTCGAGGAGTCACCCCTGGTAAGTGGTGACATTCGTGTCAGCGCATGGTTTGCGGTCCTTCTTTAAATGCCAAGAACTTATTTGGGCTCAATAAATAAACCATTGAACTTTGTTTTTGGATCCCAGCAATGTACTCAAGTTTGATTACAAATTTTGAGAAATTTACTACATAAGCAGTTTTTGCTAAATCTCGATACTTCATTCTGAAACTTTACTCATACCTCATTCGTATTGAAGACTTCTCAAACAAAATCTCCGCTTCAGACATTGCTTAAAGCACACACTTTTAAACGGTAATCTTTCAGAACCATTGATTTTCTGCAAACATCAGGATTCGCTGCACCTGATGGCCTTCCACTTCATGGATTATCTTTTCACTGCCGAACAGAAAGTATTGACCTAGGAGAAAACAAATTTGACACACGAGTGGAAAGGAGTTGTTATTTTTAACATTACTAGACAAAGCGTATTCCGTTGTTTCTGTCATGGCTAGACTTTTTCTACTTTCCTTCGTATAGTATTTTTTTTAAATAACTCCAAAAAATACTGATGACATGTATACATTGTATACAGAAATAAAAACTAAATAGTTTAACATAAGCACAATCCTTTGTAGTCAGTTTCAGACTACATATTTCTAAATATGGCTTCAGGTTATTTTTATACACTATAAGTATATACCATTTAAAAACTACTGCAGTAACAGCAAAAATAATATTATCTTTTATATTTTGCTTTAAATGTTAAAATATTTATCATTTGCACGCCTCGCTGCCATTTAATTATTTTTTATTTGTTATTTTTACAGTTGTTGATACAGGGGCAGATCCAAAAATTTATCTCAAGGTAGAGGGCAAATAAAGAAGGATTACTTGTATACAAATTTATTAAAAAACCAACGAACCAAAATGTGAAATCATAGGTACTTATTGAAAAAATTTAATAAATTATTTGAAACAACAACTAATAATTTGTTAAAAATTTAATAAGTTGGTAAGAAAAACAAACTATTAACCGTAGGCAGCAATATATTTGTATAAATCATTGAATATCAAACTATAAGAATAGCGGATCTTCGAGAAAACTTGACAACCCTGTTTTAGACTGTACTGGATACGGTTTGGCCACCATTGTGGAGTTGATCGTAAATCTATAGTTATAAATGCAGCGCCTCGGCAACAGATGTCTAAAATTCACTGATGTGATGTCGTGGTGTTGCCGCATATCGTATTTTATTGGAATTTTTAAGCATTTTAACAGACAATAAAATAGGAGGTTCTCAATTCCAGCCGAATGTATGTTTTTGATAATAATATGTACGCTGATTACTCCGGGGTAATTGGACCGATTTTCATAATGATTTTACCGTGTCATTAGGTGTTAAATGTTATACAAATAAAAGTAGATAAAAAGCGACAGCAAGTATAACTAAAATAAGTTTTATTTCGTCGAAAAATAGGAAAATACGTAATACACTAATACAAACAAACTGGATGTTTCTTAAGTAAGAAAGTAAAACCTACTTATTTTTACCATTTTGAAAAGTAGTAATAATTGCAAATAAAAACCAAATTATGCAAACCGCACATCATTAATATTTTACCCATCATAATATACGTTGTAGCCTAGGTATGTATTGAATAGTAAGAGTCGTCATTTAATTCTGTTAGAAATAGAAAACATGGCAGTCAATATGTTTTTATGTAATTAACGTTGGAACGTCAAAGGTTGAAAATATTATATGCTACAAAGCAATTAAAAATAGGGACTATTTTAGGTCTAGACTATACAATAAGTAGGAAAATAAATGTAAGCTACTTAAATCTAGGATAGGTGTAGGTACTTATGTGAAATCAAGGTTTACGATAAGCTATAAAAATAAATTTAAAAAACTCAACGACTTAGTGTCAAATTAAAAGTTATATTTGTGCAAACAGACAGGCGGCAACAATGTTTTAATTTAGCAGTGAAAAGGCTTGTCGTTAGTGGCTGCATCAACACGCTTTATTGTTGGTGACTCATTGTGCCATCTATAAATTTAACGTAGCAGATTTAGAAAATTTGCTTATATGGCCTTCGTATACTTTGATATTCAATGTATAAATTAATCAAATTATAAAAACCAAATTGGTATTTAACAGCAATATAAAAACTACAAAACAAAGTCAACTTTTCTCTGCAACTTTAAAAACCTGTCTAAAATATTTTTTAAATTTAATTGCACATCTGTAAGAATATTGAGTCACACTAAGTCAGTTAGACGTTCTTCTTTTATGCTGTTTTGTAGACGTAATGTTAAAAAGCCACGTTCTGCTGTAGTTATGGAAACTGGCAGAGTTGCTAGAATTTTTAAGAGTTTTCTACAGACACAACGATCTAAACAGAAGAAAGTATTACTTAACTGTAGTAAATATGGCGATCAGCCGAAAGGATTAAGCGCATAGCGACATCTAGCGTCAATTTTAAACACCTTTAAAGCATATTAGCACCTCTAAATTTAATGGAACTTAATAAAATTAAGTCAAATGTTAAGAGAAAATTACTTGCAAAGACCAAAGTCACAATTACAAGAGTCACACTAGGCAGCGCTAAGACTCGTAGGTCGTCGGTTAGGAAACCAAAACCAATAAAACAGAAGAAAACGTTTTTCTTAATATCGTCAGATCCATTCTTAGACGCGTCTCGCCATATCACGGCTCGTCAGTAAGGCTAGGATCTAACGAATTAAAGGAGCGTGTGTACTACTTTCACTACAGTACGATTTTCTCGTAACATTTGACTTAATTTTATTAGGTTTTGTGTAGAGGTGTGGGTATGAATTAAAGGTGTCTAAAATCGACACTAGATGTCACAATTATCTACGCCGTTCAGTGCACGGTAGTGGCAGGAGGGCTGAATCCGCCCCTGTTTGGATTACTGGCCAAAAAAATCAGTGTTTTTACCGTAAAACTATAAAATGGTCATGCTTTAAGTCTAAATGTTTTGATAAATTTAAAAACTTTTTGCTTTATCGGCGTCTTTTCAATTGTTGTAATATTTTAGAAAGATCTTTATTATTGGAATATATTTTCAGTACCTACGTTCTAATTCGGTTGTAGTAAACATTACCATGAAGAGCACAAAAAGTATAAATTTAAAAATAAATTTATTAACAACAGCGAAATTTTCGCTTTTGAAACTAAACAATAAAATTGCTGAGTTTCGCTTAATTTAATTTTCATTTAAATAAAAATTATTACGATTTACGATGTAGTAAAACGAAATAACATGAACAGAGCGGAGAAGTACGAATTTTTTAATTATTTATTTTTAGCTGCTTTACCCAAAATATTAAATAATGATTTTTGAATATATGCATGCTAGCTTGTATTAATTCATTTAATAAAATGTCATGGTAAACTTTTATACTATTTTACCGAGTCATAATAATACACATTATTTATATAAAGCGACATTTAAACCATATTTTTTGTATTTAGAATATAAAAAGTAAAACGGAAACTGCCTACAAATGTTATTTACAATTTAAATTAATAAACAAATATATTTATAGGGTTCTGTGCAGCACTTAAAAATTGTTTATAACTGAAAATATTGTCAAAAGTATTAAGCTGGATAAAAATAAAAATGTTTAATAGTAACGATAAATAATTGATTCAATAACCAACAAGATATACATAAATATATGATTCATTTATTTGTAAAAGCAGTCTGCTGACTCATTTTGGGATATTTTTCTATAATCAATATAATTTAGAAATGTTTGTATGATGTATGGCTATTAGATAATTTCTGTTTATATTTAGAAATAGCTATTATAGTCGTCACAGAAATTTTAATCCCATTTTTCTTTAGAAAAATCATTAGGAAGTAGTTTCTTTTATGCCTTGTTAACAAAAAAACATTTTACATTTATACAATTTATAAATACGATTAATTTATTGCCAATTTAAAATATATCAAAAAAAATCTTTGGTAAATAGATAAGCATTTTTATAGCGAATGAATTATTGTTTTCCTACGACCACCTACTAAAATGACAATAACAGCATGGTTAACTTGGCTAGAAAGTGCTAAATATCACACGCGTGTTGAAAAAAAAAATTCAACACGAGTGTGGAAATACAAACACACTATATTTAATTTAAACAGGTGTTAATTTGACAACAAAACTATTTATTAAAAATAACAAACTAACGGGACCTGTGGAGCGAATTGGGGTGCTGGGTGGGGTAAAGTACACTAGGGCATTACTGCAATTATAAAAAATCCTTTTTTTTCCGTTATTTTTGGGAACCTAAACGTATTTATTATAAAAATAATAATATATTAAAAAGGGGAAATATGTCACTGTCAATATTGTCAACTGATTTGAACCACAGAAAAAAAGGGGTAGCTATAGACACAGGCTATAAAGCAGAAATAGAATACCCTAGGAAATACCGATATATAATTTTACAATTATCTCGGATAAAAATATTCATACAATGATTAAGGATATGGGACAAGTGAATATGCTTTAAGAAAGTAAATTTATTTTAGCAATGTTCAAAACAAATCGAATATAGATAGAACTTTTATAAGTAACAAGCTATCGATATTTAACTCCATCTCTATCTTTCTATAATGTTAAGTTTATGTTTTAGTTTTGCGTTTTGTTGCTTTTGTATGTATATTTACTAATATTTAGGTATATTATTATTGTTTTATTGAAAGAATGCAAGCAGCTAAAAAATTAGAAACGGAATTTATTCACTGTACATAGATAGTAGGTATGATGTGCGTAAGCAAATAGAAGAAAAAGTTATTCTTTTTATTTAAATCTAGGTAAGTGGACATTGTTTTTATTTTTTCAACTCTAGAGTTGAAATAAATTTTTCAACCCTAGTGTTAAAAAAATGTGTGTAACACAATGGTGATACCTACAAACTATCAAAAACAAATCAAACTCTTTTTGATTATTTTGTATGGTCGTAGGAAAAATTTTGTACATTACTCGTCTGAAAGTGATTTTCTCACACCTCGTTTGAAAAGTACCACTTTCAAATTTGTTATGTAATATACTATTCCACACTGATGAAAATGATCTAATACAACAGGCTTGCTAAGACATAGTTTGTATTGATAGCTTATTTTTTATTAACCCATATTAAAAAAATTGCTAGTGTGTCAAACCCGCTTTAGTGTTATATCAATTATAGATTTTCTAAAACAGTGTTTTTATTGGTAGTAATCAGTTCCATTAGCAGCACAGTCTTGTCTTAATACAGCAATTTTGTTAAAGAAATAAATTGCATCTTCTCAATGCAACGCATTTTGTTCCCAGTAAAGAGCTTTCTCTACATTTAAGAAACCAGAACAGCGTCCCCCAAAACGAATTGTATCCGTTAGAACCTATAATCCACCAAGACGATGATGAGAGTTTGTAGCGATGGGCAATCGCCGCGCGCCTTAGTATTAGTTTTAACGTATTTGTTACGCAGGTCACAACGTTGTTCGGAGTCTTCTAGCTGTCCTGCCTGATTTTGAATTTTATTGATTGTACCAATAACTGTTTCAATTAATTTATTTTAACTTTGTATTTAAGTTTTTTTTTAAACTTTGCATATCAAATAAAGCAATAGAAGATTCTTATTTCGAACAAACCATCATTAGTATTGAACTTTATAATCTATGGACGCATTTTACCATCTCAGTAAACCATGTTACAAAATAGATCATATGCAATGTTAAACGACAAGAACAATATTACACTAGAAGCTATTTAAATTTTTGAGAACTACAGTACTGATTTTTAGTGGTAAGTATATGCATTGTTAACCGTAAAAAGCAAATATTATTATGATTAATGTCCAGTTTTATTACAACTACCAGTCGAAACTAATACAGTATATAAAACCAGATAACACATCCTATAGAACTCGATAATTACTGTAAGTATTCAGGGCAATAATGGGTATAAACCATTTTATGGTAGCAATAACTCCTATTTGCTGTTGGCTAAATTACCTGGATATTATCACTACACAACGCAACGGTCTAGCAATTTTCGTTGTTTTATAGTAGGAAAGCGCGCATATAGTATTAAACAGTTGTATGTGAATTATTTTAAGGAATATAATGCTTTTTTCTCATTGCAGAACTATTAAGTGTTGGTGGTATGCTATGAGCAGGAAATTTTAAAAAATAGTTGAAAAGTTCCCAATGTAAAATGAAAAAATATTTTGTTAATAGTTATGCTATGACTATGCTATGGAGTAATTTATATAGTAAATTTAATTAAACGTAGAAATGAATTTTTCTATTGTCTGTAATAAATATATAACTTAAAAATGTATAACGACATGCCGATACAATTTTTAAAATTGAAAGAGTTTTTCGCCTCCTAATCGAGAGGTTCTGGATTTAAATTCCAGCGGAGGCGAAAACTTTTTTAAAAAAATTGTCTGCATGCCGTTAAACATTTTTCAATTAAATGTAGGGTTTGGCAAGAAAGGCGGGGTCCAATTAAAATGTTAATATTTCTTAATATCCATAAAGATAAAAGACATGTTAATGTCGTTTATTCTTTGTCACGCATTTTAAACCAGTACGTGGTTGTCTGTAGGGAGTTTCCAATCGAGTACGTAGGCCTTCCAGAATACATTAAAGTGCTAATTTCATATTATATTTATAGGTACCTTACTTTGACACTCGCTACAAAAACGTAATCATATTATGTTAATTGCCAAAACAGTATTGAATTTTTTAAGTTTTTTACGGTCACAAACTTTACAATAAAATTAGGTGCCTGTAGATCTATTTTAAACTGAGCACCTTTATTGTGTCAATGCCTGATCGCTTTTAAATTAAATTCTATACAGCGCAACGGAACGCAAGTGAGTACCTACTACTATTAGTACATTTATTCATATCACAACTTATGGAAAACTATGATTCTCTGATTTTAAAAAATTGACTCGTGGCCCTTGGCCTCAAAATGTAGATTTAACTTGTTTTGATTGTTAGTCAGTTTTATTATATTTATAAAAAAATGTATAGTACTAACCAAAACGTTGTGTTAAGTAACAAAATAAAGACAATAGAAGTCCGACAAGGCATTTTTTTCTTTGATAATAACACATTATCTACCACCTTCAAACAAACTACTATGCCTTAATATGACAAAAATCCAAAATATTGAATGACTTACAAATAAATTTGATATTCAAGTAGGAAAAGGTTCTCGCTCTTAAATTTAACTAAGCAAGGCAATTCGTAGTTAATTGTTTTAATCATGACTGGGTAGATATTTTACTTTTTATTCTATTTCTCTAATCCATATTTTTAACAACTGTTAAAATCCACAAAATCGTACCAGATACTAAAATGCACATCCTAATATTGCAAAATATAATGGTTGTTCACATACCCTGGGTAGTATTTTTAAAATGTGTACCTCTGTACCTAAGTATCTATTCTAATGCACTTTTAAACATTGAAAATCAAATTAAATTGAACTTTTACCATACTTTTTACAAATTTATCTTTAATATATTTGAATTAGATACTATTTATACTTTGAGAAACCCTTATTAGTGTGCAACTTAAAATAAAACCTTTGCACTGTCAGGTACCTCAATACCTTTTAACCTGCCTATTAAACCAGTTGCGTAATTGCATCGTTCCCCCGCAATATCAAGTTTGGGCAACCTTATTAGACATTAATATATACAGTTACCGTCAATTATTGCAGTGGATATAAATTATATACATGAGGGACTGATTTCCAAAACTGCTCTAATCCAAAATTGTCAATTTTGAATATTCCAAAATAACTTGTAGCAACCGAACTAAATAGTTTATAGTTTAACCCTTTGTACAGTTTATAGTAAAGGCGTCACAGAGTTACTTTACAAAAAGAGAATTAAATTCATTAAGTCATTTAATTTTTATTGAAAAATAATAAATGGAAAATATTAGTTGTGCTACAAAACAATGGATATGACAAGTTATGGAAGCAACAACATTGGATTAAGACACTTTTGAAAATAAAAATGACACTGCTACTACTTTTAAGTAAAACATAGTATTTGTTTTAAACATATTATACCTTATTTTTGAAACGCAAAAATAATAACAACGTTCCCCAGTCAACGCCGATAGAATAATGAATACCTAATATTAAAACTATGGAAAATTTTAGCGGCAAATTGGCACAAGAAGAATAAGACAAGTTATGTTACCAATATTTGTATATATAAGAACAGTTTTGGAACAAACATGCGATTTTGCTATGCAATTTGTAATGGACAAAGTAAGTTATGGTGTAAAAAGTATAATCAAATGGTGCAGGGATACCCAATACTATTAATAAAAAAATTTTGCGGTAAAATTTAAAAAATGGATAAGATGAGTTTTGGAACTCAGTCTCTCACATATATACTTATTACTTATGCTGGCGAACGTTACCCGAACTTAAATGAAATATTTAGAGTTTCAACTTTAAATGTTCATCCTCGTATATGCAGGGTGATTCGGGAGGAACGGACCAAATTTCAGGAGTGTATTACTGTATTATACATGCGAAAACAATGGAAAAAAAACCATATGTGCTTATCCGATATTCATTTGTTTTCTACGTTCCACTTTTATCTAAATTTTCACGTAATTAGAGTATGTTATGCTTAAGACTCTAAACTATTTGACATCAATGTTGTCTTGACAATGTGTCTCTGTATTGTGGCAGTAATTAAAAGTTTATTTTCAAGTTTGAGTGATTAAAGTGTTACAGAATGCCAAATACTTATTCAAATTTGAATATGCAAATATGGTGTTTATTTATGGTTTCTGTAATGGAAGTGCTACAGCTGCTGTTGAAGAATATCGTCAACGGTATCCACATCCCAGACATCCGACTAGAAACGTGTTTTTCAGAGTTTTAACAATTTGTGCGAGAATGGCAAGCTTCCCAGTGCCAACATTACATCTGAACAAGCTACTCGACAAGGTTTAGTAGAAGTAGAAAATGTTCTGGATTTAGTAGAAGAAAATGCAACGACCAGCTCACGAAGAATTGGTACTCAATTGGGCATTCCACAAAAAAGAGTATTAAACACACTCCACGGGCAAGTACAGAGAGTACAGCACCTAAAACCGGAAGATTATGCTAAACGTATTGAATTTTGTCGGTGGATAAATAATCATCGTGTTGTATCGCGTATACTTTTTACAGATAAAGCAACATTCACCCGTGATGGTATTATTAATACTCGTAACTCTCATGTATGGTCAATCGAAAATCCCCACGCAACAGTTGAAAGTAATGTTCAACATAAGTTTTCGGTTAACGTGTGGTGTGGTATTCTCGATAGCTATTTAATTGGCCATTTCATTTTGGAGATCGCCGCACAGGAGACTACTACCTACATTTTTACAACATGAGTTACAAGGACTACCAGAGGATGTGCCTGTAAATATCAGAAGGCAAATGTATTACCAGCACGATGGAGCTTCTGCACATTTTGCTCGTCAGGTCAAGCAACATTTAGACGAAATATTTCCAGGGCGTTGGATTGGTCGCGGTGGTCCAATTAATTGGCCTCCAAGATCTCCAGACCTTACATCACTAGATTATTGTTTATGGGGCTGGTTTAAAAATGCAGTGTACAAAGTAATATTGGACACTCGGGATGCACTAATTATTATAAATAGATATTAACAGTGTTAGATGAAATGCAACCTTACAGTATAAGGATTTTTCAGGTGGTTAGAAAAATATTTTCTCTTCTAATATTCAAACAAATATAGGTGTCTTGAAATAAATTCGATAGATTAAGAATGCTTCGAGTAAATGGTTTAAATGAAGGTCGCCAGTAAAAGCGATGGAAGACTCTTAAGAGAAACATTTTTTTAAAGCATTTGTTTTTCATCCATCCCCAATTGTATAACCTATTGTATGAGATTTCATTATATCGGCCCTAAAATAGCTGGGATCCCCGCCGTGCAAGGTCTGCAGGGGTATACTTCTTTTAATAAGCTGTGTTAAGAGCAAACACTATAGTGACTCAATCGCCATTTCATTATCTAATCAATATTTCTTTTTTTTTTCGTTTTCTCTGAAAAGCAACAAAATACCCGTCTTTGGGTACAGCTTTAATAAAAGTAAAAAACAAAATTTTGTCAAATTTGAGCATATTTCCTTTTTAACTTTTATAATTTGTAAATCCAGCCCTTCTTAACATAAAACTATAGGTAATTGTACTTCTAAGAGGAGTATTTGGCCGATTTTTGGGTAAAACGAAGAAGTAACGAAATGGCGATTGTGGCCACTAGTGTTTGCTCTTCAACAAACCCACAAGTTTATTATTTTCGCTAACCTTACAGACTCTAAAATATTTAATTAAGATATTTTTATATATATTATATAACACATGCATAATAATAAAAGTAATTGTGCATTCCTTATGCTCTGGGTGTTGCACAAATTAACACTAAATACAAAATTTCCACTGTTCTGATTTTGTTTTTAAAATGGGTCTCCTGGGTAATATATATCATTTTTTATTACCCGTTTCATCACAAATCCAGGAGAGACGTACAAAAACTCCAGAAGCAATCAAAATGGATTATAAAAGAAATATGAATTTTTTCGCATCTCGTATTTTTCCCGTGGGTATTACTTCTTAGGACTGCCCTTAATACCACTTAATAAATTAAAACACTTTGCTTTAAGTCTTTTATAAATGGTAAATGGTAATATTCTGGAAAATTATAATTAGGCATGGCGTAAAATGTTTAATTTTAATTAATTTTAGGTAATTTTTTTTGGGTGTTTATTTATTACAACTTTTTCGTTTTTACTGTCTGTAATAAATATAACTGAAAGACTAAAAGAAAATAATTGTCGCATATCGGACAAGTGTGTAACTGTTTTTTTTATCTTGGAATACACAGGGATCCAAGCACCCTGGGGTGGGTAGACCACGAAGGCCGTTTCGTTCTTGTTAGGACTCTACGGACAGCCATAACCCAAGCAATCCGGACAACGGCGGAAAGGTATATTAAAAGCCTTTTGCGAAAGCAAAGCGGCCATCAATAAACCGTAGCGCCATCCCAGCGGAATTAACTCAAATATAAAAGGCAGTCACACTGGTAATAATCGAAAGGTAGACAACTAAATAAACCACAAAGTGCATCACAATCCAGTATAGGGAACGCTATTTGCGATTTCACCTGAACATCTGCCGTTTTGCAGATTAGAAACAGATCAACGCTGGCACCCACTGTAATGCGAGCAATCCGTTTAAGAAAAGCCATAAAAATGTTTAGAAGATAATAGTGTCCGCAAAAATAATTAAAAGAGAATAATTGTGGCATATCGGACAAGTGTGTAACTGTTTTTGCTATTGTAATACACAGGGATTCAAGTACAATGGATACCCTGGGGCGGGTAGACCACGTGGACCAGTGTGACTGCCGTTTATATTGGAGTTAATTCCGCTGGGATGACGCTTTGCTTTTGCAAAAGGCTTTTAATATAACTTATCGCCATTATCGCGTAGAGTCTTAACAAGGACGAAACGGCCGTCGTGGTCTACTCGCCCTAGGGTATCCATAATGCTTGGATCCCTGTGTATTCCAATATAAAAAACAGTTACACACTTGTCCGATATGTCACAATTATTCTCTTTCATTTATTTTTGCGGACTATATATTATTCTCTATAACTGAAAGCTATTTACGAGCGAGGCTTGTAGAAAAAGTTTAATGTCACAGCTGAGGATCGAACCCAGGATCCTTTGGTTTACATGGTATATATTAAATGAAAGAAACAAATATCGAATTCCTGCAGATGTCGCAATATTTCGACGGTGTATCTTAATGTACCCAGAAGAGAACGTTGCCATTACCATAACCATACATACCCTGTATCTATACAGCTTTGTTTTGTTACACAAATCTAACTTCTGCTTATACCAACATTATTTGGTTGACAGTAAAGCATACATTTAAAAAAAATAAAAATTGTTACTGGCTACCAGCTATTAGTTACAAAGTTACATTTAAAATTACATTTAGTTGTAGTTTAGTAACTCTATAAAATCGGCTATTGTAATTTTATGTCGAAAACGGTAAAACCACGGGTTAAAAATTAAACTGGTGTTGTGAAAATTCCAGTCATGTGTAGCAATAAAAATGTCGACCGATAAAATTAATGCTGTGCTCACGCAAAACAAAGCGATGTAATAAATAACTGTTTAACTGTAATCATTAATTACCATTTATAGTAAAATTAGGATTTCAAAAATCCACTGTTAGACCCAATGAACTTTTAAAGGACGATTACATACA
Organism: Polydrusus pterygomalis; assembly: GCA_963969555.1. Taxonomy (NCBI): domain Eukaryota; kingdom Metazoa; phylum Arthropoda; class Insecta; order Coleoptera; family Curculionidae; genus Polydrusus; species Polydrusus pterygomalis. Next base: position 104,335,844 of record OZ018376.1, on the reverse strand, counting down.
GGGGTGGTAAAAAAGTCTGAACTAATAATAATTATCTCCCGAATTACGGATTGGAATTTATTTAGTTTTGACGTAGATGAATATCTGGTCATGCTACATCCAATGAAGATGGTGGTAATGTCACATTCGTTCTAGAATATTAGTTTTAAAAATTTTACTGGGCTATTTTTGGGTTGCACAAAATAATAAATTAACCAGAACTTCGACAAACCCATTAAAATAATTGTTTCTCCCTCAATAAGAGTGGTCTGGTTTTTAATTTACTAATCTGACAATTTTAATTGAACGTGGTTATGCAGAAAGCTTCCAACCAACAATATACAGGGTAGAAACAAAAGAAAAACTAAAAGTCTTCATCCACAAATTTATTAGAATAAAAATATTCAACTACGGTCTCAACATGTTTCGAACGTAAAATCGTTCATCATCAGGAGACATAAAAACTTTGCTGCAGGTGTAAGCAGAAGGGAAAATGGTAGAAGGTATACAATCTTAATGGAGCTTTTATAACAAAAGGTGTGTTGTTGTATCAAATGAATGGTGAAGAAAAATTGGTAAAAATTTATATCGTACGTAAAAAAATATATTATATAATAAAATAATTATAGTCAATTAACTTTTACTAGAGCATGTTAGTCGTTAAACTAGTGTAGTGCTACTGTGTAATCAAAATGTTTTTTAGTCAAAACTAATTTTTTTGTAATAGCTTTCTTTTAAAATTTAAATAAAACTGACAATAACTTTCTTTGTAGTCTTGAAGATGGCTGTATAATAAACCGAAACGTAAACTAATTAAAAATAATTTTAATCAAAAATTGACCGAAAGCCCAGGAAAAGTTTACTATAATTTAAGTTTTAACATTTCTATTTCAGTCAGAACAAAACTTTTTCTTCCAATTTTAATTGATGAGTACTATCAATTCGTTTCTGGTTTATCTTTTAAACCCGTAAAAATTCCAAACGTCCACGGTGCACGGTCTCTAAAGCTAAATTTTTAAGTTTATCAATTCTGCGTAGTGCTTTAAAAAAATAATTCCTAATTTAAAAGTTACACCCAATCAAGTTGGCGGCCTATAAGGCTGTAATAAGCTTCATTAGGTTATGATCTAGCCTATTTTAAGTAGTACCTACATAACATTAGCAAAAATAGATTTGGCAAATCTTACCAAATACTTGAATAAAAATTCGAACGGTTGCAAACAAACAATATGCTGTGCTTACAACTGGAAAAATTCTAAAATGTAAATATTATTTTTGCACTTTTGTCACGTTTTCTCACATGACGTCTAAAAATATAAAACACCATTACCACACTGTGAATGCATTATGCTTGCGAAAAGTCGTGTGATTGGCAGGAAAATAATGCTTTGGGGGTGAATGTTAAAAAAGTATGTCTATATTTAGATTTAAAGGAAAGGAAATATTCAATTTTTCTACAACGAGTTGTACAAAGAAATATCATTGTGGGTGAGCATAACCGCCTAATAAAGAGATTACTTCTTGTTTGCGCAAAATCGCCTTATTTTACAAACTATTAAACAATAACTAACTAACCAGGCAACGTTAGGACATCAATGGCAGTGGCCCAAATCATAATAATATCGGTACCCCAGAGGTAAAGTGTACTAAGTCCACTTTGCGCTAAAAATTACTTAACTGTACTATATGTCACTTAGATTTTTATGCTCTATCGAGAAAAAAATCCGTAATACACCTTATTACGTCTGTTGAGGAGTTAGTTAGTTTTAAATAATACCAAGTCACAACAACAGTACTATACTATACCACAGACTATACTAATTGGACATATAATATGTCCAATACCCATGGACTTAGTACTGTTTCACTTTTTTATACTTTTATATTATGTATAATTAAAAGAAAAAGAAAATATAGTGGCATATCGGACAAGTGTGTAACTATTTTTTATATTGGAATACACAGGGATCCAAGTTCAGTGGATACCCTGGGGCGGGTAGACCACGATGGCCATTTCGTCCTTATTAGGACTCGAAGGGCAGCCCGGTACTGGTACCTACATACCTATGGAACTATAAAAACAATAAATTCTTCGATTAAAGTGTTAAAAAATATTATTTTGGCAATAACTCTGAAACGAACAAAGATATCAAAATGCGGTCTTCACACTTTTCTTGAAAATTTAGTCTACTTTTCGATTATAATGTCATAGTTATACCGTATGATTTGAATTTTCGGGATAAAATCGAGAAAACTGTTATTATTAATAATTGCGCCCTCTAGCAATTTTATTAGAAACTATCTTGTACCGTTGGATACGATAATTAAAAGTACTAACCTTTCTCTTCTAAACAAGTTTAAACTTAATAAAATCGGATAAGTCGTTTAGAAGTTACATCGATTTTAATGATTACACTTTCAATAGCTTCCCCCACTCTTATCAAGTTCGGTACGTCAATTAGCCTTAAACCAAAATGATGCAGAATTGTCTAGTCTTTCTAATGATGTAACCAGAGGTATACCATAATATAGGAATTTTCGGAGAAATTTAGAATTTTAAAAATTAAATTTGCGGAAATGCGGAACTTCTCATGATCACTTTAAGCATAAAATTTTTTTCCTAAAAGTTTCAATACTTAGTAGTTTCCGAGATATGGCCGGTGGCCACCCTTAATAAAACACCCTGTATTACAGTCGTATAGCGGGCTTTTTACAAAGAAATATAATTATCGGGTAGCGTAATCGCTTAATAAAGAGACAACGTCCTGATTGCGCAAAATTGCTTTATTTTACAGGAAATGTGCTATGACAGTTCTGACAGCTTTTGTTGAGTTGCACAAAGCTTTTAAACAAAAATTAACTAACCAGGAGTATCAACTACAGTGGCGTAACTTAATTCCTGTCATAATATAGTAACTGTCACTGAGTCAGCAAAAATTTAGAACATTTGGAGCTATTTTTAAGACTTACTTTAAGTACATTTTACGTTATAATGACTATTTTTTTTTAATAGAGTAAAGTGTACAATACACTGTACGTTGTACGTGTACACAACATCCTTAACCTAAGCAATATGAAATGAATTTTACCTAAATACGAATGAAATAAATTTTTTTCTCCACGACCATTACTGAATGCAATAATTCCAAAATCATTTTTGATAATTGAATGTAAAAATTCTCGCTCTTGAGTTGGAATATTTATTCTGAACCACTTGCTTCTTATGCGTTTTGCGTTTATTTTTATTCCATAACAAGATACGGAATGAATATTCTGTAATTGATATAAACGACATAGGTTGCCATGAATTTCGAAACTGTCAGTGTCAGATAAAAATGGCCGCGTTGTAATAATTATTTTCAGACAAATTTTAGTGCAAGTCAAAAAATGAGTGAAAAATCGGATGAATCAGATATGGAACTGGATGGTCGTGGAGAAAATATAGTCTGCTACTCTAGGCCAGTCATTGGAGCATTTGAATTAACCGTAATGCAATCAATTCAAAATTTCGGATTAACGTTTTGCTTGATGAAAATATAAACTTTACAAATTTGCACGTGTCTATGACGTACGGAACATTGTTTAATCGACAGAAATAAATAATAAGCTAAAAACCGTCTGCCCAAAAATTGCAAAAAAAGTGCAAATCGAGATTAAACACCACCAATGTCGAAGGAATAATTGTGCAAATTTGCACCTCCTAATCTCGTACGGAAATCAGTGATTTAACCGAATATGAAATTATGTATTGCAAATGGGTATCGAACAAATTGCAAACAATCCAAAAACTACGTGCAAATATCGAGATTGAGTGTCAATATCGAATGTGAGATTTGCACGCAAAAATTTTGAACGGAAAATATTTATTTATACATTTTTAATTTGTTGAAAATTTTTAGGGTTCGAACAAATTGCAAACATCGTGCAAATAAGGGATGTAGTTCGAATTAACATTTAAAGCGTTGCTACAAATTTGCACGCGTATACGGGGTACGGAAAACCAATTTTCATATTATTTTTAAATTCTACCCAAAATTCTAAGCATTTTTTATATTTATATCTATATTTCTAAATTCAATGGTTTAGGAGATATACAGGGTGTTACAAATTCGAGGGCCACCATTGGGATCAGGGAAATGGTAATAGATACGGGGAGGTTTAAATTAGGGCAAAGTTGCGCAATTCAATGCCGATCAATATACCGTCAAGAAGATTTGTCCATTTCGAGTACTTCCGAAGATATTCGATAAAATCCGATTTTAACGTTTTTCATTTATATGTTTTCCTGCGTTTATTTAAATAGATAATTAAAAATAAATTTATCCTTCTCATTGCCACTTTTTCTCTTCTATTAGACTGTGGTATCAGATTTCGAATCCGACGTTTTGTCTCTGGGCCCCATCATTAATTTATTTTTTTTAAATACGGACCTGGATTTTTTATTTTATTTTTGGAATCCCCAAGGCTGATTGCATTATTGTTGCATTATTTTGATTAGGATTTAAAAGTTTAAGCCCGGTCGTAGCTCAGTGGTAGAGATACCGCTTACGGCCGTGGCGATCCGGGTTCGATTCCCGGAGTGGGCATATGCATAATAAAAAAAAAGTATGACCGAATTTTAGTTGGTTAGTGTAAGATCGTCTTTCGGAGGAGACGTGAAGCTGTCGGTCCCGGCCATCTCTGGTCGTTAAGTCACGCTAGAGGCGCTTGCACGACCTGAAAACTCTAGCACCAGACTTGAGCACCACAAGTTACACGAACTTAACTTTACTTTAAAAGTTTAAGCAAATAAAAAGATCTTATAATATTGTTTTTGTTTATTTTTTAATTAATGTAATTTTATTTAAATTCTAGAAATAATCAGAAATAATGGTAGGTAGGTAACTACACATTCACTAAAAAGAATCAATTTTATCTAAGACTAAGATGTTACAAAATATTCCGATTGCACGTATACATTGATTAATTTTGTTCCTTACTTTTTCAGTGGACCTTTGTATTGACCTTCTCCTTATTGACCTAAATCCTTCAATAATCCTAGCTCTAAGTTCTTCTAATGTATTGACATTATGTTTATAAATTTTATTTTTCAAAGCCCTCCACAAAAAAAAGTCTAAAGGTGTCAAATCTGGAGATCTCGCAGGCCATTCCACCACACCTCGATTTCCTATCCATCTGCCTGGGAATTCATGATTTAAAAACTCCCTAACCTCTTTTGTTCCATGAACCGGGGCACCGTCTTGTTGAAACCAATTGGTTAGTAGTCTGGCGAGCGGAATCTCAGCTAGAATCTCTTGTAAATGGCTGTTTAGAAGGAAGAGATAGTCGGCACCTCTTAGTATGTCTGGTAAAAAAATGGGTCCAAGAATTTTGTCTCCAAACATCCCTGCCCAAACATTGATACTGAAGAGTACTTGTTTGCGTATTTCTCTATTAACTCTAGGATTTTCTACGGCCCATACGTGCTCATTATTTCTATTAAAATTACCGCAATTGGTAAATTTACTTCCATCGGTCCAGATTATAGACCTAAGAAAGTTATTATCATCGTCAATTTGATTCTGTAGCCAGTAACAAAAATCTAACCGCCTTAGAGGATCTCCTTCTTGCAACGCATGGGAAATATGGATTTTATATGGTTTTAAACTATTATTTTTTAAAAATTTCCAAGCCTTAACATGATTTAGGGTTGGCAAGTCAGATTCTACGGAAATTTGCCTTGTGGATGTGGAAGGGTTGTTGTCTACCTAAAATTATACCATACCCTAAATAAAATAGCGCCTATACTTTATAAAAAAGAATAAACGAAAAACCAAGTTTACATGGTTTTAAAAGAAAGCCAGTCAAAGTTTAAAATACAGACCTGGTGTAAAACATTATTGGATTCTGCTTCTGTTAGACGTTTACCATATTTTTTTCTGGGTTTTTCAAATCTACCGTGTTTGCGTAGGTTTTTATCCAACTTTTGAAAGAACCTTCTGTGGGGCTGCTGTCTTTCGAGGTAATCTTCAAAATATCTTTGCGCAGCTGTTACTGAGTTTCTGTTACAGCTGTAATAAACCTTTATCATATCACTTTTTTCCCCAGTAGAATATTCCATTTTAGATTTTTAAATGATCAGCCTATATCACCTCACAAAAATCTTGAAGTTAAAAATTTCTGACTGTCAGTTATGAAAATTCGCCCATTTTTTTCCCATGGTAAACTACGATTTAATTTTATTTAAGCCTCCTGGGATTAGACATCAAAGTTAAAACTATTACATTTTTAATTTTTTTTGGGGCCCATCAGCACCCCACATCACTATTTTTTTATAGCTTATGTGTATTTTTACGTTAGGAATTAACATTATTAAGAAATTTAATATTATTGTTTGGATGATTTTAAAATACCTACATTAATTAAAAAATAAACAAAAACAATATTATAAGATCTTTTTATTAGCTTAAACTTTTGAATCCTAATCAAAATAATGCAACCATATAATGCAATCAGCCTTGGTGATTCCAAAAATAAAATAAAAAATCCAGGTTCGTATTTAAAAAAAATAAATTAATGATGGCGCCCAGAGACAAAAAGTGGGATTCGAAATCTGATACCACAGTCTAATAGAGGAGAAAAAGTGGCAATGAGAAGGTTAAATTTATTTTCAATTATCTATTTAAATAAACGCAGGAAAACATATAAATAAAAAACGTTAATTTCGGATTTTATCGAATATCTTCGGAAGTACTCGGAATGGAACAAATCTTCTTGACGGTATATTGATCGGCATTTAATTGCGCAACATTGCCCTAATTTAAACTTTCCCGTATCTATTACCATTTCCCAGATCCCAATGGTGGCCCTCGAATTTGTAACACCCTGTATATTGACATTTAAAAAATTTTTGAAGTTTGACAGCCTGTCGTGTTATAACGGTACGTCATAAAGAAAAACGGCTTACATGTTCCTATTTTACTTTTTCATCTCCTATTCAAATATGCCAACTTCCGGTTTGACCGGAACAAAAATATTTCGATATTTTTCCATATTTCCGACGACGACGAGGACGTACGCAAGACGCCGCCACGTGGTTCCATGAGCTTGCTATCGCACGGTGTTTACAAATTGTTCAATGTCTATAAATTATCATTAATATACAAAGTCATCAACATTCGGTTCCGTATAACGCATGCATGCGAGTGCAAAGTAGCTAGCGGTTAGACTCAAAAAAATATTGCGAATCACTTCGCGTATGTGCACGGTTTGCAATTTGTTCACAATCAATAAATTTTTAGTAGAATAAAATTAATATGAAAATTGGTTTTCCGTACCCCGTATACGCGTGCAAATTTGTAGTAAGGCTTTAAATGATATTTCGGACTACATACATCTCTCATTTGCACGATGTTTGCAATTTGTTCGCAATCAATAAATTTTTAGTAGAATAAAAATAATATGAAAATTGGTTTTCCGTGCCCCGTATAGGCGTGCAAATTTGTAGCAACACTTTAAATGTTAATTCGAACTACATCCCTTATTTGCACGATGTTTGCAATTTGTTCCAACCCTAAAAATTTTCAACAAATTAGAAATGTATAAATAAATATTTTCCGTTCAAAAATTTTGCGTGCAAATCTCACATTCGATATTGACACTCAATCTCGATATTTGCACGTTTTTGGATTGTTTGCAATTTGTTCGATACCCATTTGCAATACATAATTTTATATTCGGTTAAATCACTGATTTCCGTACGAGATTAAGAGGTGCAAATTTGCACAATTATTCCTTCGACATTGGTGATGTTTAATCTCGATTTGCACGTTTTTTGCAATTTTTGGGCAGACGGTTTTTACCTTATTATTTATTTCTGTCGATTAAACAATGTTCCGTACGTCATAGACACGTGCAAATTTGTAAAGGTTATATTTTCATCAAGCAAAACGTTAATCCAAAATTTTGAATTGTTTGCATTACTGTTAATTTACTGGCCTACTCGGTTAGTTTAGTTAGAATGAAAATTCGATACTCGTGGTTCCTCAAGCTCGCTACGCTCGCGTTCGTAATCTTCCACTCGGATCGAATTTTCATTCCAACCTCGTTACAGAATCTACTATTCTGATACTGCATATAAATAGAAAACTGAAACTATACCAAGATTTGAGTGGAGTTTAATCCACATAGACCGACAGACAGACAGATAGCTAGCTTTTTGTGATCTAGGAATCCTAAAATGTTGATATCTCATATCTGAAAATATTTTTTTTTGAAGATTAGTATTCTGCCATTGAAAGGAAAATCAATAAAGTAAATAGGAAAATTATTATAATTGTAGAATTATATTAAAATTGTTTGGTCAATGACAAAATGGTGTTTACTGTAAAATACACACGCCTATGAAATCAGTGTAAAGCGTTTATATAAACTAAACGATGCATTAAATTGTGATTTAACAACATTCATTTTGACCGCCCGCTTGGCATTGTATCACGGTGGCTTAAATTTTGATAATTGGGAAAACTACGAGTCCATTTTTATTTGAATATCAGTTGGTTTTGAATAAGTGGACTTTTATAGGTATCAAAATTATGCCTATTTTACTACATAGGTACAATAATTTTTTTATTTTGCTTTTATAAAACGTATTATATTTTTCCAATATTTTCCACACCAACTTTATTTTTATAAAAATTAAGCTTCTACTTTTAAATTCCTCTCAACTCTTACCCTTTTATACAGTGTGGCCAGTAAAGTCCGCATAATATGGGATTTTTTTAAATTAATAGCTTTATTCGAAATTTGACTTTGGCATCAAGTTTTGCTCCGATCGAGATGAAAATTAAGCAAAAAAATAGTAGTCACTTGATTCGAATTATATGTCAAATTTTAATTTTTTCCAAAGAATAATTCAAAAGTGGGGGGTTATTTCGGAAAATATCAAAAAAAGTTATAAAAAAAGTTTTTTTAAATGCAGTTTCTAGCCCACATGCAAAATTTCAGCTGAATAAGATCATTTTGATTTTTTACCCACCACTAAAATTTATTTTCCACTTAATGAACACTTTTTCATTTTTGTCCTAATATTAAGGTGTATTACTTTCAGACACAAACTACGTTTCCAAAAGTACTCATTTTATAAAGTTACCTTATACAGGGTCAAAAACAAATAAACTTTGCATCACATGCGACCAAATTTTAATAGCCCAATTTTGATTTTGTAGAAAACACACATTTAATATGGCGCTACTTTAAAGAAAATGTATCTGAAATAAAGCATTGTCAAAACTAAGAAGTTTTATATAGGTTGCGTTGAGTGGTGCAATATACAAAATATGGGTAAAAAATCTAAATTATCTTATGCAGCTAAAATTTTGCATGTGGGCTAGAAACTGCATTTAAAAAAGCCTTTTCGAGTAACTTTTTTCGATGCTTTCAGAAATAACCCCACTTTTGAATTATTTTTTGGGAAAAATTAAAATTTGACAGATAATGCGAATCACGTGACTACTATTTTTTTGCTTAATTTTCATCTTCATCGAAGCAGAACTTGATGCCAAAGTCAAATTTCGAATAAAGCTATTAATTTAAAAAAATCCCATATGATGCGGACTTTACTGGTCACACTGTATATGTTTGTTGGCGGTACTGGTATGCTTTGGAAACGTCCAACATCGACACTATAATATGTTGTTTACTGCTACATTCTTCTGACGGTTTTCGCCATGTATTGTTCAAATTTAACTTTATGTTACCTTTCGTTCGTCGGTAGCGTTCCCAGATCTACTTAAAAATCAGTAGATCCACTGATTTTACGTTAAGTCTACTGGTCTACCGATTTTAGGCTCAAATCTACTGAAAAATAGAAATTGGTTAATTAAATTAAAAACCAAGCGTATGGGTGACGTCACGCTAATGACACGGCTTGCACTTGTGTAGTGTAATAAGATTGTATTCACAGCCTTACTCAGCATAGACAAGTCCTGGCGGTGTGCACGGCTTGTAGAGGTTAGGTCGAGAACAACAACAACAAAACTGACATGTTGCATTCGTCTCTAGCAGATGGCAGCACAAGTAAATACTAGTTACTACTTTCGTTTTATTTTTATTTTGTTATTACGAATATTTCCCTCCTAAGAAAAAAATTGAGTAAGAGGTGCAATTTTTGATAAATTACAACAATGCTCACCAAGAAGGTCTACAGAAAAAATTATATTCGTATGTAAGTTTCCTGCCAACATGTGAAAATATACTTTTTGCATTATCAGCTTATGGATTTTTAAAAAGTCACAGAAATAAAAGTGATCTACGTATGAGTTTTTTCATAGGAACCATATTCAGCAATGCACAATTTTTTTTCCATAGCAACCATATTCAACCTTTTTTATGCGCAATATCAAATCAAAAAGGAATACTTGTTAACTATGTATTTATTTGTAATTCTTGCAATATTTTTAATTTTTAAATATGTGTATTAATTTTTGTATTTTTATTTTATTCGGGAATATTCCTCTAAATAGCATTCGTGCTTCAAAATAACCAGATAATTTTAAATGCAGGCTTGTTTTTTTTTAAAAACGGCATTTGTGCTAATGCAGGAAAATCACTCTTCTAAATTTTTCAAACGGGGTGTGGGTGGGTATTTATGTACAATAATGCGCTAGTATGCTTTACCCCACCCAGTACCCAATATCACCCCGCAGGTTACTAGGGTTCGTTTTATTTAAATACTTTTGCTGTCAACACATGCGTTGAAAAAAATTCATCACGCAAAAAGATATAAAGCACTGTCTAGTTATAATTTATCCAAACTCAGTTTGATGACATAAAAAAGCGACTAACGGGCCTCAAAGATACCGACCTCACAACCAGGATTGTCAGATCTTTATTCTTCAATTCTTTAAGCTTTTTTTATTATAAATGTTCCTTTTATATTAGTATTCAATTGTTAGTCAGGAACTCTCTTTGAAAGCTAGTTTACAAATATACTTTAAACCGAGGAGTTTTGAGTGTGACAGAAAAAAAGAACAACCCATTCATTGTTATATTAATACTTTCTTTAGTTCTTAAGAAACATTATAACTAAAATCAAAATAGAAAGTGTTTTCAGTGTTAAAAAATAACTAATTAACAAACCCTTGTTTCACCTAGACTGTATTTACAAACCAGAAAATTTGGAAGAACTAGCAAGCGCACAGAATTTATGCACGTTGCCATTGACACAAGCGTCAATGGCGCTGTCTCGGACAGTCCGTGAATAATACTAAGACAAACGTAATTGCAAATTTATATGTCCTAGACAAGAAAGCCGGAATATTTTTAGCGAATGAAGCTATTTCTATCTACCTGCCAAAAGATAATTATGCCATCATCACTGTCGCCTTAGTTATTTAATAGTTTAGAACAGTGGAGTAGGTGGTTTAACATATTTGCTGTAATTTACGTATTTAATTTTGGTTTATAACTGTGTACTGAGCGTAGGTAACGTTTTTTTTTACTTAATATATTTTATTGAGTTGTGGCTTTAAACATAAAAAATTGGACAATCGAATGGTCATAATGGAATCTCGGCGTATTGTGGAACTACGACAGCAGTATTTGCGCTAAATAAAAAAGTATTATTTGTAATTATGGGAATTAGATAAAAATATAATTTATAGACAGTTAGTAAGACTGGTAGACAGTTCAAAAAATTGTTCTTTAAATACACCGTGTTCGAAAAGAAAACGTGTTATTATTCTGCATGCCGGAGGTAAAGATGGCTTTGTGTCTAATGCGTTGCTCTTGTCGGCAAAAAATATCACTTAATCTTCCGCCGATTATCATGAACATATGACCACGGATTTGTTTGAAAAATGGTTTGCTGAACAGCTTTTACCTAACATTCCTCCGAATTCGGTAATTGTTATGGACAATGCGTCATATCATTCGAGAATATTAAATAAAATACCTAACAAGAGCACTAAGAAAGAAGATATTGTAAAGTTAATGGGAAATAAAAATATGGATATTCCTGAAAGGATTCCAGTCAAAAAGGAATTAATTAAAATCATCAAAAGGAGAAACTTTAAAAGTGAATACGTAATTGATACTCTTTGCATTACTCTTTTGCGATTACCCACATATTATTGTATCTTTAATCCTATCGAAATGGTTTGGGGTACCATAAAAAACAGTTTACGAAAAAATAATCAGTCACTAATATTGAGCGCAGCTGTCCTTGATAATATTCGGCAGGTAATTAGCGACATGAGTAGCGATGTATGAAAAAACTGCGAAGCCTATGTTATAAAAGTAGAAAAGGAATATCCTGTTTTGCCGCCTATAGCGCCAATAGTGATCCAACCGGGAAACGATTCTACTTCTGAATATTCTGATGATTCCAGCAATTAAAGTGTTACTGCATTTTAAATCAATAATGTTTGTTTAAAACGTGTTACATATTAAAGTTGCTTTATTTATAATATTATTATCATATTAAAAAATTAAAACAGCACCCTACCCATTTTAATTGTTTGGTTGGCGACGCCTATGGTTAGGAGTTTAATACTTTTTTATGTCATTAAATTAAACTGAGAAACACTATACCGTGCGTTTTTTCTTATTATCATAAGTGAAAATATATTAAAGCATACATGATTATATTCTCAACATACAATTGACAAACGTGCAGAAATAAATCGCATCTGCTAGTGACACATATAAGTAACACTCATATTCGATTTTTTTTTTGCTCCAAAACCATGTTCAATATAAATATATTTATTTGAGGTGTAGTAATGCTTTGAGATATTTACAGACATCGTGTAGGTAGACGTGACTAAAGTCCCTAAGTAAAATTGACATTGCTGAATTTTTCATGTTTACAGCAATAATAGAGAGGAAAGTTTGAGTGGGTATATAAATATTATGTATAAAGGTATACGTATTTTTAGCATGGATTTATAAAACATGTAGAGTGGGTGAGTAGAATTTAAATTATTTTCTTATATACAATAAACAAGAAACTAACCAATTAAGATAGTGTATCATTTGAAATGCTTATACACTTTTACCTAAGTATTGTGTAATTATGTTGGTAGTATCTCATTCGCACCTTGATACCTATACGAAAGGGCGGGCGTCCCTAAAAGGTGCAGAAAAAATGCTACCGCAAATTCCCGAGGCTTAATTATGGCAATCTAACCCAACCCGTCTCAGTCCAAAGATGGTTTCGGTGTGTAAAAGTTCAATTTGGTTTTAGTTTTTTAAAAAATTAATTTTTAATAATTGGTGTATTGTCACAATATTCGGGGGCATTTTGTGGGGAGAAATATTAAAATCTGCTTTTATTTTTATTGTTAAATTTAAAGGGCGCCACTTGCGATACCTTGCACACATTTAAAACGAAATAACTTTTTTGAGCAACTCTCTCGTAAACTTTTAAACAAACATTATTATTCTTCAACGTCGTTTACTTAAAAAAAGGTATGCGTGGTAAAAGTTGATTTGAGCAGCCGTTTTTGGAATATCTGGATTTAAAAAATTCACTTCGTGTATGGCCATGTCTAAATTATTGTAATAGAAATAGAATTATTACACTGTATTTTTTTGTACTAAAAAGTACCTAATCTAATACCAAGTTAACATTTTCTATAGGGTTTTACATTGGCACCTAGAGAAGTAAATCCCTGTATGCGCAAAATAAAAAAAATATTTTATAATATTTAAAGTATTAGTTACATTTTGATTTTTTAGGAACTAGTTTATTATGTAAATACACTTAACCTAAAATAATTGCACTATTAGTGTGCATAAACAAGGAAAATATTTATAAACTGATATTTGTCAGAGAAAATAAAATTAAGAATTTAGAATAAGTCAGTGAATTTATGATTGTCTGTATACAGGGTGGCCTTTTAGTGTGGCAAAGTACAATAGCTCCTTTACTATTTCAAATACATTAAAAATATTAATACAAAAGTTGAGGGGCAGTAAGTGACTTATAACGTAAAATTATTTTTAACTCTATAGGGTGGCTCAAAAAAGCGGAACAATAAAAAATGTACTTTTTTTAAATGGAACACCCTGTATATTTTTTCATTTTTAAATTCCACATAAAATTATAATTATTTTTTATTAAATACATTATTAGTCTATACTTTATAGTTTCCGAGATATTGACTCTTGAAAAGTGACATTTTTGAACTTTGACAGCTTCTAACTTTCTAACAGTACGTCTTAGAGCAAAACGGCTTACATGTCCCTATCTTCAATTTTTATTATCTTCCCAAAAAAATCAACTTCCGGTTAAACCGGATGTTACTCGAAAGCAGGAAATATAGTTGTTCCGGTTTAACTGGAAGTTGATTTTTTTGGGAAGATAATAAAAATTGAAGATAGGGACATGTAAGCCGTTTTGCTCTAAGACGTACTGTTAGAAAGTTAGAAGCTGTCAAAGTTCAAAAATGTCACTTTTCAAGAGTCAATATCTCGGAACCTATAAAGTATAGACTAATAATGTATTTGATAAAAAATAATTGTAATTTTATGTGGAATTTAAAAATGTAAAAATATACAGGGTGTTCCATTTGAAAAAAGTACATTTTTTCTTGTTCCGCTTTTTTGAGCCACCCTATAGAGTTAAAAATAATTTTACGTTATAAGTCACTTACTGCCCTTCAACTTTTGTATTAATATTTTTAATGTATTTGAAATAGTAACGGAGCTATTGTACTTTGCCACACTAAAGGGCCACCCTGTATATAAATGTTCTGCAATACTTCCTGAATTTTTTAATATTGTTGATATTTTTTATTTCTACGGGTAATATGTTATATAGTTTGGGAGCTAGGTAGCTAAAGAAGCACAAATTAATATTTGATTTACTGTGGGGTATTCTGAGGTGTTTTTCAGTTTTGCTTCATGTTGTATATCTATGATTAATAGGTTTTTTTAGTTCGGGTTTTTTGTGAGTGAATATTGAGACTGCTATTATGTATAGGTATCGTACATTTAAAGTATCTTCATTATAAAGTAATTGGGTCGATTAGCGTTTTTTTTTTTATTAATTATTTTTAATCTATAATTTTGAACAACATTTAATGGTTTTAGCGAATTTTTGTTCAGGCCACCCCATGCAATTATGCCATAACTTATTAAATATTCTAAAAGCGCTTTATATATGGATAGTAACAATTTTTTTCCAAGAATTTTCCTTAGGATGTAAAATTTGTAGATTAATTTCCTTATATTTTTCGTTAGGTTTAAGACATGTTTGTTCCACTTAAGGTGTTTATCAATAGTGGTGCCTAAATATTTTGTGGTTTCTACTTCATAAATAGCATCATCTAAGCTAATAATTTTTATTTTATTAAAATTTTTACGATTATATAAGGTAAGAGAAAAAGCAATATAGTTGGTTTTTGATGTATTCAGTGTTAATTTAAAATGATCTAGCCATTGTTTTATTGTACTAATTCCTTGTATAGCATTATTTTTAACCTCCTCCCATGTTTTATCTTCAAAAATGACCGCTGTGTCATCTGCGTAAGATATGACGTTACCATTATTGATATTTATTTTTATTTGTTATGAAAAGAATTGGTCCTAGTACGGTTCCTTGCGGTATTCCAATTTTAATGCTCAGAGGATCATTCTGGGTATCAGCTATTTTTTCTAATTGTTGTCGATCTTTTAGGTAGCTCTCTAAGACATTTAATACGACGCCTCTTACTCCATAATTGCGCAACGTATCCAGTAGTAAATGATGCGGCACTGTATCGAACGCTTTTGCTAGGTCAAGGAATACGGCAAGGCATTTCTTGTTATTGTCTAATTTGTGCGTTACCTGACTATTATAGTTAATTCATATAATATAGCGGTTTCAGTGCTGGATCCCATAAATCCGTGTTGATTTTTTGATAGAATATTATTAATTTCGAGAAAATTGATTAGTCTATCTTTAACGCACTTTTCAACAATTTTTGCAAAATTATTTATGATACTAATTGGTCGATAGTTACCTATATTGTTTTTATCATTGGATTTATAAATAGGAGTAAGAGTTGACATTTTAATTTTTTAATTTAATAATTAAACACAATTTGAAGCGACGGCGTTAAATTAAAATATCTGTCATTTTAATTTTGAAACATTTTGTATAACATATCGTATCCTCAAATTCAATAGTTTTCAAGTTAATAATAATTTTTTTAAAATTTGGTGTTTTGCTACACTTAAAAACCATGAGACAGTATGAGTGCGAATAAATATGATTTTTAAGTCGCGACTAAAGCATATTAAAAAAAATTAACATTTACGGGACCCTTTCAAAATGATTTTCTGAATATAACAATTTTTAAAAAGTTCTAAAGTCTGTTGTTTTTAATACAAACCCTATTTTTTTTTTAATTACTATAACATTTTTTATCTTGTTAAAAACCATTTAACTTTTATAAAGAATGTCCTATTCCTAACTAGAATAGTTTTTGAAGTAATTTGATTTGTTGAAACTTTATTTTTCCATATTTTGTCAATGGATATCCACCAGGAAAGCTTATTATTGGCAAATCTTATCTTTAAGAACACTTATCACTTGCCGCATTTAGGAAAAAGTGTGACAACAAACTATAAGAAGACTATTGAATAGAATTTGTTAAAATTTTGCTTCGAATTTTGACTACACATGACTACAGGATGTTTTTTTAAGGTCGACGAGCGGCCATATCTCGGAAACTACCAGGCATAGAAACTCAGGAAAAGAAAAATGATAATTAAAGTGGCCATGAGAAAACTATGGAAATAATTTTTAAGTTCCGCATTTTGCCGCAAGAGGGCGTAATTGAAAAGTAAATTTTAAAATTTTACATAACTCCGAAAATTCCATATTAAGTTATATGTTTGATAACACCATTTTAAAGCTTGGACAATTATGCATCATTTTGGTTTCTTGCTCATTTGCGTACCGACTTTAATAAGAGTGGGGGAAGCTGTTGAAAGTGTAATCATTAAAATCTCTGTAACTTAAACGACTTATCCGATTTTAGCAAACTAAAGACTGTTTGGAGGAGAAATGTATGCATTTCACCAATCGTATTTAGTTGTCCATAATAGTTCTAAAAAAATGCTAAAGGGCGCAATTTGCAATAACAATACATTTTCTAATTTTACTCCGAAAAATAAATCATACGGTATAATTGCGATACCATAATCGAAAAGTAGATGAAATTTGCAAGAAAAGATGTGAATATTGCAGTTCGATATCTTTGTTCGTTTCAGAGTTATTGCCAAAACAATAATTTTCAATACAAATTGCTCCCTCTAGCAATTTTATTAGAAACTATCTTGTACCATTGGATACGACAATTGAAGGTACAGTCTTTAGTTTGCTAAAATCGGATAAATCGTTTATAAGTTACAGCAATTTAAATGATTACACTTTCAACAGCTTCCCCCACTCTTATTAATGTCGGTACGCCAATGAGCATAAGACCAAAATGATGCATAATTGTCCAAGCTTTAAAATGGTGTTATCAAACATATACCCTAATGTGGAATTTTCGGAGTTATGTAAAATTTAAAATTTACTTTTCAATTACGCCCTCTAGCGGCAAAATGCGGAACTAAAAAATTATTTCCAGAATTTTCTCATGGCCACTTTAATTATCATTTTTCTTTTCCTGAGTTTCTATGCCTGGTAGTTTCCGAGATATGGCCGCTCGTCGACCTTAAAAAAACACCCTGTATATCACCTTCAATTTAAAAAAAAAAATTCCAAAATAATTTTTTTTTCAAAACTGATAAAATAAAGGTAATATAGTCATGTAGTATCAAAATTCGAAGCTGAATTTAAAATTTTAATAGATTCTTTCCAATGGGTTTCTTGTAGTTTTTCACACCGTTTTACCTAAATGAGGCAAGTGATAACGTTACAAAATTACTTCGCGCGATAGTTGACTCACAACTGTGTATTCTAAAATAATACACAAACGGTTTTCACTCTAAAAAGAGGGTTAAATTTTATGAAGATACGAAAAAATTATGCCAAACTACAAATCGCAGCCATAGCTATGTGTCTTTTCAGCAAAGACAAAGCTTCCTAATATTGAAATTATTCCAGTTAACAGTTCCTCCCTGTATAATATGATGTATCAATGGTATTGTACAAAATAGATATTAGCTTTTTACATTACTTTAATAATATTAGATGAAAAATTGGATTAATTAATTTATTAAATAACTTTTTTTTATTTCAAATTGTTATACGCTATTATTAATTCTAATAAAAACCGTATTGTGTCATGAAAAAAAATATACAAACCAAATAAAAACGTTCTTTAACGATATTGTATTTGTATAATTCCGTAAAGTTTATTTCAACCAAGGGTAATTCCAACGTGCTGATTGCATCTTTTGTTATGCAACTAACTGTACACCAACCACTGGAACTCATCAAGATTGCAGATTGGACCTTTATGGTTCTACTAAGCCAGGAGTAATAAGTGAAAACGGAGTGGGATTTGTATAATGGTGGTTAGTTAGTTTTAAGTTAAATTCCAAGTTAAATTATTTTAGTCTCGAAAGTTTTCGTTTTAAATCATGCCGAAATAATATATTGTGTGTGTAATTTGCATTAATTGCTTTATAAATAGCAATATATAGGTAATATAGAAACGATCAGGAAAACAAAAATATATTGCGGATAAAGTGAATAATTATTTAAAAAATATATCGAATTGATGGATATACGGTATATCCGCGGATTGATTTAACAAGAGGAAAAACATTTTTCCTACGACTACCGATGAAAATGAGAAAAAAAGCACGGTTAACTTTGTTAGAAAGTGCTTTATATCACACCCGTGTTGAAATGAAAAACAGCTGATGGCTGACGAATTTGACAGCAAAACTATTTAAAAATAACAAATATACGGGATCCTTGGAGCGAATTGGGGTGCTAGATGAGGTAAAGTATATTAGGACATTACTGCAAATAAAAAAATTATTTCGTTACGAATTTTTATGATAAAAAATAAAAAGATAAAATAGGTCAGGCAGCCCCTAAACATGGACAATGGTGATGTCCACTCTCTCCCACTAAATATGTCAACTGAGTTGAGCCCCAAAAAAAAAGGGTTTAGCTACAGAAATGGAATATCGATTTATAATTTAAGTTCGATTTTTACATTTATCTTATCTAGGATAGAATATCCATACAATGTTTAATGATACAGGACAAGTAAATATTTTTTATGTAATCTAATTTATTTTAATAGTAATGTGAGCATTATTCAAAACAAATCGAATATATGACTTTTATAATTAAAAACGATATTTAACTCTATCTTTATCTATCTATAATTATTGAGGTTAGGACTTTTTCGGAGTTGAGTATTATTGTTTATTTGTTGTTTTTGTACATACCTATAAATAAAGAGATGCAGGAACCTAAAAAATCAAAAACGAAATTTACAATACATAGATAGTTGGATAAGCGTAAACAAATAGAGGAGAACACGTTATTCCTTTTATTAAAAACTAGGCATTGACCTAATAAAAAGTCTATTACCTGCACTAGGTAAGTTAAAATGTGTAAAATACGCAATGCTTTTTTTTGGTTTACTATAGATGCTTCTGTTGGACTCCGCATTGAAATTTGTTTAACATTTTTCAATTCTAGCGTTTTAATAACTTTTTCAACTCTAGTGCTGTACATGTACAGGGTGTCCCAAATTCGAGCCTCATCATGGGGATCTCGGAAACTATAAGAGATACAGCATCGGTCAAATTGTGGCAAAGTTGCGCAATTTCGTACTGAGCAATATCGCAAAAAAATATCTCGGCTATCTTTTTTAGTTTTTGAAATTTTTGCAAAAAACTAAAATTTTGAGTTTTTGTTTTTTTAAATTGCTCGACTTATTTTATCCGCTACAGAAAAACAAGCACAACATTGTTAAGGCAACTTTTTACGCTCCATATTGTGACATTTTTAGAATTTCGTTACAACGTTTCGTTTTTGTGGAACTATTATCAACTTTAATTTTTTAAATACGGACCTGCATTTTTTATTTTATTTTTTGATAGCCCTTTAAGCCCTGAATTCAACCATGTACCACACTTAATTATATTTAGAGGTTTTGATGTCATTATTACATCTTCAGGAATGTGATAATTATTTTTAAATACGGCCCTGTTGTTAGTTACTTAATCTTTTTACCACATACAACATGTAAATGAATCCAGAATTTTATACAAATAATTTACTATATTTATGTTTTTATATAAATTGTAACAAAGTAAAAATAAAATCAAACAAAACAAAGGTGGCTATGACAAGAACTTTTACTTGATTGTTTGGCTTATTTATCTAGACAACTGCAGTCACCATTTATATTGAATATTTCAGGAAAATTATGTTTTCTGCTTTAGAAAAGCGCGACATGTTACTAGTTTATTATTCTTTCAATAGGAATTCACAAATTTCTTCTGACCGTTATTTACAGGACTATCCTGAACGCTTGCAGCCTCATTATAGTTATTTTGCTACGCTTGATACTAATTTAGCCCAGTATGGTAGTTTTAATAAACCAAGAGTCAAATATGGTACACGAATGGAGCCGGAAGAACAACAAAATATTTTAGATTCTGTAACCCACCAAAATCCCGCTAAACGATATTTCAATCTAACAACTAACACCAGGGCCGTATTTAAAAATAATTATCACATTCCTGAAGATGTAATAATGACATCAAAACGTCTAAATATAATTAAGTGTGGTACATGGTTGAATTCAGGGCTTAAAGGGCTTTTAAAAAATAAAATAAAAAATGCAGGTCCGTATTTAAAAAATTAAAGTTGATAATAGTTCCACAAAAACGAAACGTTGTAACAAAATTCTAAAAATGTCACAATATGGAGCGTAAAAAGTTGCCGTAACAATGTTGTGCTTTTTTTTCTGTAGCGGATAAAATAAGTCGAGCAATTTAAAAAAACAAAAACTCAAAATTTTAGTTTTTTGCAAAAATTTCAAAAACTAAAAAAGATAGCTCAGATATTTTTTTGCGATATTGCTCAGTACGAAATTGCGCAACTTTGCCACAATTTGACCGATGCTGTATCTCTTATAGTTTCCGAGATCCCCATGATGAGGCTCGAATTTGGGACACCCTGTACACAATGGTGATACACCTACAAAACATTAAAATAAAACAAAACGGTCTTTGATAATATTTTATGGTCATAGGAAAAAATTGTTTACATTAATCATGTGAAAGTGATTTTCTCAATCTTTGAGAATTTCCGCACTCGGCTTGCGCCTCGTGCTACATAGCTCCTTGTTTGGGAAGTACCAGATTCAACACTTGTTATGTAATATACTATTTATTTTTAGCTTTGCAAAAAAAAATCGTTACTTATAGATGTACAGGGTGACCATCACATAGACATGTACGTTTAGATAAGCAAACAATAATCGCGAACGTGGAAAATTTATGGCCTCGCGAACGTAAACAAAGCCATACAGAAATATGCATGCGCACTTTAAAATTTTCATTTAACGAGTGAGAAAATAGACAGGTCGGGGATTTAAAATTTAGGTCCTTGCTCAAGAAATTGTAATTCAATATTATAGGTTCTAATTTGGGATATCAATGCTGAATCAGATAATACGTATTTTTAAAACTTCAATTATTTATTATTTTTCTGTCTTCATAAACTTGGCTTTCAGTAACTCTCAGGAATACTATACTAAAAATATTAATTTTTAAGGTACATGAAAGTTTGATGGCCTATAGGTTTTCTTTTGTTAGGTAGTGATCTTTTTTTTTTCATTAGGAAAATATATATGTTTTTTATGCACTTAAATTTTTCCTCCTTTACATTTTTCGCTATCATAGTTTCAAAGATACAGGGAAATTTATAAAAAAAGTACCGATTTTCAAGATGGCGGACCGATTTTGAGGCCTTTTGGTCACGTGGATTTTATGGGATTTTTAGTATGATGAAAATGACCTAAAACTCTACTTTTTCCACTAGTCCCAGCTTTATACTAAATTGTTCCGGGTTCCCCCTATATGAACGACCTAGTTGTACTGGAGTATAAAAAAATTAAGTTTACAAAAAGTCGCAGAAGAACAAAGTTCATTTTTTTTAATGAAATATCTTTTATATTACTCCAAGTTTACGTTCTTTTCAAGATTCTAAAAAAAAGTATATAACATATTATAAAGTCTTAACTGTTTTCGAGATATCGAGTTATAGCTATGATAAACTTAACGGGGACTATTTAATAATTTAGGATAAGGGTAACTAAATAAATATTCTTGTAATGATGTATTAGAAAACACTGAAAGCAACGGCAAACTTTACTAAGAAACAAAATTGTCAAAGAATAGGTATTTTAATTTAAATAGGCGTTTTCACTACATTCTGATTTTTGATCCTATCGCATAGAAAAAGAAAACAGAAAATTGTCTACGGTTATAGTTTTTAGAATTTTGAATTATTTATTGAGAAAATATTTAAACAAAATGCACTTTCTAATAAATATTCGCAAAACTGGCAATCTACGTCATATGAAATAGACCAGTCTCAGTACCTGAACGATCTCTGTAGTCGGGCCTTCTGCTCTTTTTATTTAAGTTCTCTACACAACGAAAACGTTATATTCGGTCGCATTACCGTCAAAGAAAACGTTATATTCGGTCACATTACCGTCAGTTAAAATAATTCCGCGATTAATGATTCATGTTTCCAAATTTTCTGCTTTCACCCGGCATAGATGCAGAAGCAGCAGAACACGTAATGTGCGCTTGCCACGCAGCAGGAAGAATCAGATTCGCTCTATTCGGGCCGAGGTGACTGTGCTGCCGGATGACATAAAAAATGTCTCTTCCAATAGCATTATTAACTTCATTAAAAAGTTAGACCTATTGGGGGAAATATAAACAAGGTGTGAGCCACAATAGATCGCATGATCGCAGTGGAGGGTTAGCTATAACCCACTCACTTTTAACCTAACCTAACCTTCACCTGGCATCATTTTAATTGTTTCTAGGAAATATTTATGATACTCCAGGAAGATTTTTATTATTGGAGTGCATTATCAGTAGGTTCAAATTCAGGATGTCACTGCTGAATGTGTTAAATTCGGCACTGACAAGGTCCATTCTATTAATCGTATACATTTTTAACGATGTGACAAAGTAAGAAATGCTTCAGAAAGTAATTACATCATTAATTTAAAATCAAAGCTCGTACTGACAGTTATATTGGCTTGTCCGATTCAGGAATAAATCAGATTACGCGAATTCGCTCCGTCTAGATTAAAGTGCATAGTTTGAGGTAACAGCAGCCGACCGCAACAGAGACGTGACAAAGATTCCAAAAGGCTATTCTCTACGGACATCTGTTGGAAGTTTGTTCCTTTGTTGCAGATTGAACTTATATGTGCAGTTTGGATACCAAAATTGTTCTAGTTTGACATCGCTAACTAGCTCGGTACAAAGTTATTTTCTAGGATTTAGTTATTGTCTGGGACGCCTTATCATTTTGTCTAAGGGACATGAAAAGTTTGTTCAATATTGTTTCGATAATGGTTTAAAATCGTGAGATATTAAAGAAGTTTGAAAACAACCAAAACTGTCACAATAAATTTAATCCTTCGTTTTAGATTAATGGATTTAATTTCTAATACAATACGATACAACAATACCTTGTTGCTTCTTTATTCTACTTTTGAAGTTGAAACGTTTTTTAAATTGATGAATATTTAATATATATATTTAAGGTGGAAGTATTAACATGCTTGCCAACCTATAACCTATTTCGCGTATATTTATT
This sequence comes from Polydrusus pterygomalis, assembly GCA_963969555.1. Lineage (NCBI taxonomy): Eukaryota > Metazoa > Arthropoda > Insecta > Coleoptera > Curculionidae > Polydrusus > Polydrusus pterygomalis. The sequence continues at coordinate 104,312,062 of OZ018376.1, read as the reverse complement.
TAATTGTTCTAGCTTTTACATAAAATTTAAATAAAATCATTAGCGTCTTCATATTTTATAGGTAATAATTATTGACATATTAAATAAATATTAAGGAATTTCATTAAATATTTTAGGAGAATTGTATAATGAAAAATATCGGGTAAGATTTTTTTTAACATTATTATGTCATTGCTTTTTCACTATACAATTCTCCCAAAATTAGCAATAAAATAAATTGATATTTTTGTAATATGTCAGATATCAATTACCTAAATATTGTACCGACGATATTGATTTTATTTAAATGTTAGTTAATCAAATAATAAACTAAGAAAAGCAACGCGAAATAGGTTATAGGTTGGCAATAGATGGAATGACGTTGAGAATTCCACCTTAAACTAAATTTCCTGCACATACAGACGATTTTACAGCGAGTTTGGAAATTAAAAAAATACATCATCAAAAATAAATCTACTAGAGTTTATCCTTCTTGGAAATATGCTGGAGCTAGCTTTTAGAATATTATTAAGTTAAATCAGTGATTCCCAAATGGTGTTCCGCGGCATACTAGTGTACCGCGATGACGTGCTTGGTGTTCCGCCAAATATCTTACGTATTAGATACTAAAAAAACACCAATTAACTTACTTTAAATCAAGGGACTAAAGTAAACACCGTATTAACTCTTTGCATTTTTCCAGGATCATCAATTCCGATTATCGCATAAATTAAATTCATTTACCTGGTTGTCAAGAGGTGCGTACCTTGCTGATATATTCTCAAAATTAAACGAGACAAATTTATCGCTACAGGGAAAGGACGTAAATATATTTCGCGCCAAAGATAAAGGTTATATCTCTGTCGCGGAAATTGGAATATTGGCGATCTGCTGCGGAACAAAACGAGTTTGATAGTTTTCCGTTTTTTATGGACTTCCTTCATGAAAATCAGCTCACATTGGAAGAAACTATTCGTCAGGATATTTTGGTGCATCTTCAGGAACTAGCCAAATCACTAAAGGAGTATTTCTCGTTCCTAAACGATACTGAAAACCTCAACTCATGCATGGGTTCAAAATCCTTTTCAGGTAGAAAAAAAACCTAATGACTTTTTTGGATTAAATTTTGAGGAACTTATTAAAATAGGTTCAAATAGCCAATTAAAACAAAAGTTTAAAAAAGTTCTTCTTATTACTTTCTGGGAAGATTTAGGAAATGAATATCTAGAACTTTCAAAATGTGCCATGCTTGTGATGTTGCCTTTTGGCACCACCTACCTGTGCTAATCGGGAATTTCCCATTATGTTTTTACAAAGACAAAATATAGAAATAAACTGAATGCTGCTCCTGATTTGCATTTACAGTTGTACAAATCACACTGTTCTCATTAGTTCTCTCTGCATTGATTAGTGATGTTTTCAGTTTTTTTAAAACTTTTTCATTATTTTAAATTTGTAAACAAAATGTATTATATATGACTTGTTTTTTATTGCTTTTATTATTTTCATTTATTTTTTATATGAATGGAATATCGTAATAAATATTAAATATTTTAAGTAAATAAATGCAGTCATTTTAAGTAGGTATGTAGAAAAATAATATGTAGTGTTCCGGCATTCTTGTGTCAACTTGTAAGTGTCCCGCCGTCTATTTTAATTGGGAAACACTGAGTTAAATTAATGGTATTTTTCTTTTTGCTGTCGAAGTAGCTTTAACATGCACATAAATTATCATAAAATGTTTACAGCTAATTAAAGTTGTAAATTATCTACAGGGAAGACAGCAAGCAGTATCTGTTAATGGTAACGACTCGGATTACTTAAATGTGTCCAATGGTGGCCCCCAAGGCACCATCCTAGGACCAAGGTTATTTGTATTTTACATTTTCCGTTCTCCTTTGTCCTTTTTATCGTGTAGTGATCACTTTTACGCTGATGATACTCAGTTCATTTGTCCTTTTATCCAGACGAAGCTATGCAAGCGATAGCCGCGTTAAACTTTGATTTGGAAAATGGTATTGATTTTAGTAATAAGCATTGTTTAAAATTAAACCTTAATAAGACAGTCGCTGTGGTTTTTGGGGGTAAGGTGGAGAGGCAGCGGTTTATTGAGCAGTATAGCCAACAAATTAATGTTCAAGGTCATAGTGTTAAATTCAGTTTTGTAGTGAAAAATCTGGGTCTTTATATTGACAACGAATTAAGGTTTACAACTCATGTAAATAGATGCATCCAAAAAGCTTATTGTAATTTAAAAGGTATTTACCAGCATCGACAAGTTCTTAATAGAAATATAAAGTCAATATTATGTGACTCTCTTGTCCTTTCCCACTTTAATTACTGCTATGGCGTTTATGGGCCGTGTTTGACTGATATGGATGCGCGACGTATTCATAAAGTTCAAAATTCTTGCCTACGACTTATTTTTGGCATCAAAAAACGCGAACATATCAGTCACAAAATTAGGGAAACTAGTTGGTTAAACATGCACCAGAGTCGCTATTTGCATATGACATGTCACTATCATACCATATTACAATACCAATATCCTGTTTATCTCTATCAAAAAATTAGGTTTCGCACAGATGTACATAATATTAATATTAGATTTAAGGGTAAGCTAACAATACCACAACACAAAACACAACTTTTTAAACGATGTTTCTCTTATAATATTGTCAAAATTATCAATACATATCCCGATGATGTCCTCAATATGTTAAGACCTAATTTAAAAACATTTGTTTATAAAAAATTGTACGCGTAATGTAATAAGAATGTTTAATATTGGCTACGGACTGTGACTTGAATACCTACCTATATATACTATTATACATTTATTATTGTTTCTCATCTGATTTGCTCACCAAATGTTATTTTCTGATATTTTTATTTTATTTTATTTATGTTCTTCTGGATTAGTTCAACAGACGTCGTGTTGCAGCAATGTAGACACGACGAACTGAACCTCGCCCATCATACATTGTAACACATTGGTTATAAAATTTTGAATAAAGGCATTTATTATTATTATTATTAAGTTTATTATGTCAAACTGGATTCAGTGATTTTATGGTTAAATTCTTTCACGATATCAGTTGGTGATAATTAGTTTTCATATTTGTTTATACTAAAGTTTTACTTTCATATTTTTTACTAGCTCAAAAAAAGTTATTTTATCGAACTTTACTATTGTTATGGCGACATTCTTTTTTCTATTTATAGAATATGAAAAGTTTGCCATTATAGGTATAATAGTAAGAATCGACCAAACGTGCAAAAACCAGAAAAAGAGGCACAAACAACACTTAACATTCTATACGTCAAAGGAGTATCCAAGACAATAAGAAAACTAGGACAACGAAACAATATCAACACAAAATTCACCTCGAGAGACACCTTATGAACCCACCTGATAAAGACCAACAAACCAAAAAGACAGGAAAAACTGTGTCTACCAGATTCCCTGCGAGAGCGGCCAATCTTATATTGGTGAGACACTAAGACTACTAGAAACGAGGATTAAGGAACAAAGTATCAATGAGCCTAATGAATAAAAATGTAGCAATTGCTTTTTCTTATAAAATCGAAGTAATTGCTTGAAAGCCAATGAATAAAAACTAAAGTAATTGCTTTTGCGTCCAGCAATTGCTTAAAACTGCAGGAATTGCTTTTAGTCAATGCTTTTTCTTAAAAAATAGAAGCGATTGCTATCGTTTGCTTAAAATGTAATGAATAAATTAAGGAATTACTTTTTCTAGTGTAGCAATTTCTTTCAACTTTTTAAGGTAGGTCGACCACTGCATCATTTGCTTGGTACTATAGTTCTCCGCGGCATTCACGTGCGTTGCTCTTAATTTGTGTCTTCAATTATGGCTGAATATATGAAGGTCCGTAAAAGAAAAATCTACAGTGTACGTAAAAATTGCAGATTTGATGATTTCGGAAAGTTATATCGATTTGACTGCGAAAATGTTGAGTGGTTGGCAAATTATTTTTTGACTAATAATGGTAAAAGGCGAGGGGGTGCACTGTCGCCTTTAAATAAGATAAAAGTCTTTCTGCGGAAATTGTCGGATCCGGGCTTTCAAAATTCTGTAGGTGAAGAACTCAGTGTTCACCAAACTACTTTCTGTAACCCATACACTTCTGTAATGGATGCAGTTTTGGAGAAGGCCAATATTTTTATTAAATTTCCTACAAGTGCTGAAGCTGTTGTGGAAGCTAAACGGTTGTGGTCAGAGAGATTTATTTATGGTCCTTCAATTTATGAACGAATACCAATTGCTTGTCTATAATTTCTTCACTTCATCACTACTATCACTTTTCTCATTTTCACTGAAATAGGCCATATCACAAATATAAGTTTCCTATTTTCCACAAAAACGTAACATTACTATTTTACTAAATAAATATACCAACGGTGTTGTATTTACGTCAACTCTTTTACAAATTAGGCACCAAACTGAACATCAAATCTATAATCTGAACAAGTGGATAAGCCACGTCTAAACTTGTGTTGAATAAGCATTTGCTATAAAGGTGTAAGAAAGACAGCAATTGGGTCAAAATTTTATTCAGATCCAGATCTAATAATTGCTTTTACTTATAGCATTTGCCAGTCAAGGAATTGCTTTTACTAAAAAGTAATTGCTTCAAGTAATTGCTTAATTTTTATTCATTAAGCTCATCATGCTGAAAGGAAAGACCGAAACCTTTGTTAAGTAGATGTAATCTTGGAATAATAACGCGCACGAATTAAACGCATGATTGCACCCATCTCAGTCAAGCTTAAGTGCATCTAGCTAGTGTAAATATAGCTGAAGTTTCTGTGCTTATCCATTTAGTGTTCACCTGAAGACGACTGTGGATATTTACGAGTTGAAACGTTGTGATTTAAAACAAATAAAGACAATACAAGTTCAGAACTCTTCTATCATTCAAGAAACATCATTGTTCCAACCTTTAAATAGACACAAGTTAATAATAATAATAAACTTCTTTTTTTCAAATCATAAATACAAAAAACATAAAATGAAATGACGTGACCAGCTAAAGAAAAGTACATTGTTTTCTTTAAACTCCTAAGCGACGAATCTAAACTATAAGGTTCTAAATCAATAAGTAGTTTTTTAATTTCGCTTTTGTACATTTTTTGTCAATTTATTTTTTTAATTCTATTTGGTAAGGCATTAAATAATTTTAAACACATAAAATGTGGAGATCTTTCTGTAAGTGTCAGTCGATGTATTGGGTAGTTAACATCCATTGTTCTTCTGGGGTAAGAATGCGATAGTTTAAAATTAAGAAGTTCCTGATTTTTAAAGAAAACCATTAAACATTCCTAAATATATATCCCGTAAACTGTCATTATAAACTTATTTTTAAAAACGCCCCTACAACTTTGCTTATAATCCATCTAACCCATAATTCTCATTACTTGTTTTGAGCTACAAAAATGTCTTGTATCGTGTTATGTCTTCCCCAAAAAATAATTTCATACTTTAGTAACGATTCGAAATTAGCATGACACATTATCCTAACTGTTTCCTCGTTCATATACTTACCAACGACCCTAGTTCCATAACAAGCGTATTTTTATTAAATTGTTCAAATGAATCGACCAGTCAAAGCATTCATTGATAGTGATACCTAAAAAATGTACATCCTTTGAGAACATTAATTCTTTATTAACAATAGATAAAGTTGGTGGTTCTTGAACTGTTGACTGTTTAGTTTTAACTAAAATTATATTGGTCCTTTCTTTGTTTAAGATTAATCTATTTTTTGAAAATTAATCTGATACTAGGTTAAAAAAGAGTTTGGCTTTTCTTAAAAGGTCATCTAAAGACTTATTTTCGATAATCAAATTAGTATCATCTGCATATTTACCAATCTGCTGGTTTTCATCTTCCGTTATGAAAGCTAAGTCGTTGACAAATATTATGAAAAGAAGGGGGGCCAAAATGCTACCTTGTGCTATGCCTACATCATTATTTAATATTTCTGGCTTACAAGTTCGATCGTTAATATATGAGGCAAGCCATTTTTTACATTCCTCACAATACCAAATATTTCAAGTTTGTTAATAAGTATTTCCCTCTCTTATTATATCGCAACGAATTTGATCTTTCTTACGCGTATTATGTTATGCATGTTATGTTAAGTAGCTCATTACGAAACTATTTTTAAAATATTTAGTTTTATTTCTAGCAACGTTCTTTTTGCTTTTAGAGTCGAAGTAAATTATTTACTAAAGAATATTGTAACCCAAGTTTAAACCGAAGTTTTTGGTGCATATAAATTCTTAATGGAGATTTAAATCTAGTTACAGTTGTCAAGTAAACATGTTAACCCAAATAAATTGATTTTATAAGAAAACGCTCTCTAGAAATCCGCTGGAACGACCTTTATATGCAGTTGGGAAACCATATATATATATATATATATCTGTAGCTCTTGATATCTATACCGAACTAGTGCATTATAAAGTTGCCTCTAACGATTATTTTTACAGTATTTTATGTCCACTTATGAAACATTAAACGTTTATTTAATATGTTAGTCTGATTCTAAAGATTTTAAATTATATAATTATACATTTACTAAATTTCCAAAAAAAGTTACTTGTTTTATTGTTAGGAAATAAACTATTCAAGTGTCGCTAGTATTTCTTTACAGTTCAACTACTCTAGTGACTTTAGTATACATTTTAAATGGAATAGTTAATAGCATATTACAAACCAAGTGTTGTTGAAAGTGGTACTTTTTAATCGGAAATTCTCCGAGTTTGAAAAAATCACTTTTACACGAGTAATGTACACAATTTTTCCTACGACCATAAAATATTATCAAAAATAGTTTGATTTATTTTTAATAGTTTGTTGATATATCAACATTATGTTAAACAAATTATTTCAACAGTAGCGTTGAAAAAATTATTGCAACACTAGAGTTGAAAAATGTTAAACAAATTTCAAGACGGATTCCAATAGAAGCTTCTATATTAAAACACAAATAAACAGTGCCCATTTTACTCATGTTAACTTACCTAATTTATAGAGGTAATAGACTTCTTATTGTCTATGCCTAGTTTTAAATAAAAATTATAACTTTTTCTCCTATTTGCTTATGCTCATACTACTATCTATGTATTGTACACTGAATAAATTTCTTTCTGATTTTTTAGCTCCTTGCATCCTTTCAATAAAATAATACCTACGTTTAGGACATAAGTACGTACCGGGTGAACAACTAAGAATGGTCGTCGGGTATATCTCGGAAACTACTAAACGTAGAAACTTGGGATAAAAAAAATTATGATTAAAGCGGTCATGAGAAAATTCTGGAAATAATTTTTAAGTTCCGCATTTTGCCGCAAGAGGGCGTAATTGAAAAGTAAATTTTAAAATTTTACATAACTCCGAAAATTCCACATTAAGGTATATGTTTGATAACACCATTTTAAAGCTTGGATAATTATGCATCATTTTTGTCTTATGTTCATTGGCGTACCGACTTTAATAAGAGTGGGGGAAGCTGTTCAAAGTGTAAACATTTAAATCGCTGTAACTTCTAAACGACTTATTCGATTTCAGCAGACTAAAGACTGTTTGGAAGAGAAATATATGCACTTTCACCAGTCGTATTTAGTTGTCCATAATAGTTCTCAATAAAATTGCTAAAGGGCGCAATTTGTAATAATAATAGTTTTTTTGATTTTATCCCAAAAATTCAAATCATACGGTATAATTATGATACCATAATCGAAAAGAAGATGAAATTTTCTAGAAAAAATATTAAAACCGCAGCTAAATATCTTTGTTCGTTTCAGAGTTATTGCCAAAATATTAATTTTTAATACAAATTGCGCCCTCTAGCAATTTTATTTGAAACTATTGTGTACCATTGGATAAAACAATTAAAGGTACTTACCTTTCTTTTCCAAACAAGCTTAAATTGAGTGAAATCGGATAAGTCGTTTAGAAGTTACAGCGATTTTAATGTTTACACTTTCAATAGCTGCTCCCACTCTTATCAAGTGAAAGTGTAAACATTAAAATCGCTGTACCTTCTAAACGACTTAACCGATTTTACTTAATTTAAGCTTGTTTGGAAAAAAAAAGGTAAGTAACTTCAATTGTTGTATCCAATCGTACACAATAGTTTCAAATAAAATTGCTAGAGGGCGCAATTTGTATTAAAAATTAATGTTTTGGCAATAACTCTGAAACGAACAAAGATATCTAGCTGCGGTTTTAATATTTTTTCTAGAAAATTTCATCTTATTTTTGATTATGGTATCATAATTATACCGTATGATTTGAATTTTCGGGATAAAATCAAAAAAACTATTATTATTACAAATTGCGCCCTCTAGCAATTTTATTGAGAACTATTATGGACAACTAAATACGACTGGTGAAAGTGCATATATTTCTCTTCCAAACAGTCTTTAGTTTGCTGAAATGGGATAAGTCGTTTAGAAGTTACAGCGATTTAAATGTTTACACTTTGAACAGCTTCCCCCACTCTTATTAAAGTCGGTACGCCAATGAGCATAAGACAAAAATGATGCAAAATTATCCAAGCTTTAAAATGGTGTTATCAAACATATACCTTAATGTGGAATTTTCGGAGTTATGTAAAATTTTAAAATTTACTTTTCAATTACGCCCTCTTGCGGCACAATGCGGAACTTAAAAATTATTTCTAGAATTTTCTCATGACCGCTTTAATCATAATTTTTTTTATCCCAAGTTTCTACGTTTAGTAGTTTCCGAGATATACCCGACGACCATTCTTAGTTGTTCACCCGGTACAAATAATACAAAAACAACAGAACTAAACAATCACAATTATCTCCTAGGAAGTCCCAACCTCAATAATTAAGATAGATAGAGATGAAATTGAATATCAATAACTTGTAAATTATGAAAGTTCTATATCTGTACTCCGGAGGCATACGACACTGTGTCCAATTTTTACAAAAATTAGGTAACTATGTAGTTTTATTAAGAAAATTAAACTCTTTTGTGGAGCATACAACACCAAGTCCAATTAGTTATGGTAGCTGAGAAACAGGGTAGACTTTTAACACTATGTGCTTTTGTATGCAGAGGCCTAAGACACCAAGGTAATAATATCTGTATTATGCCTCGGATCTTTAGTAATATCTTTAGCAACACATTTAGCGGCATAGAACACTATATAATCACTTGGTGTTATATGCCTCTAACTAGATCTATATAATAGTAGGTGGGGATTACACATAATGTTAAACGTCAGCTGACTATCGGCATTTAGGCGGCAATAAGTTTTTATTTGGTGTATTATTACTTTTCCTTTTACCAAAATGCATGCCATTTTCATTTAATATACTTATTTTTTGTAAAAATTGGACATAGTGTCGTATGCCTCCAGAGTACAGTATCATGGCTTATAATTTTCTACAGGCATAGAACACTATGTCCATCAAAATACAAATTATGATAATTAAAATTTTGAAAAAAATTTATTTACAAAGAAACACTAAATAATTATTACTTTGTGTAGTGAAAGTAAGATAATAATCAACACTAACCTCAAAATTATGTTAAACCTAATTGTTTTTACTAAATATCCACAAATCGAGCTGATGGCACATAGTGTCGTATGCCCCCGGAGTACAGATATTTGATTTGATATACAATATTTTTAAATAAAAAGTAAAGTTGCTAGCATTTTTATAATCCACCTTGTATTTCTTTTCAAAAAAATGCATTTCACAAAAATAAATTTAACAGAACCCAGCGATTCTTGAAAAAGTGCAAGGTATTTTATATAAAAGGCTAATCCGTGTCTTTATCGTAAATTTAGATATTAACACCCCGAATAACTGTTCGTAATATCGGTTTGAAAACTATTCGAAAAAGCACTCTGTATTATAAATTAAAAGTAGGTACGTTTATTTCAACTTGGATAGCATTTACAACTTCTCTAAATTTTAATTGAAACTAAAAATAGGGTTAGAAAATTAAATTCATGCTTTTCCCCCTTTTCGGGTATTGTAGTTAAGAGTTTCGTAGGTTGCTAAATCGTGTTCCAACAAATGTAATTTGTTGCAATGGGTTTGCTTTATTTCCAGGAATTTCAGCAATATTTCCCAAAAGTTTCGTTAAGCACTTATTCCAGTGCAATTGCTGTTACTGAAGTTTAAAGTTAAGCATTATGTCAACTGTCATAGAATTGTGTGTTCTTTTGTTACAAATACTAAATATTTATTTCTTATTTATTGTTAACCAAATAGCATTGTTGTTTGTGTCATGATTTGTATACATTATACCTACGTTATCAAAATATTGACACTTAACAATTTTTAATTTCATTTTAATTAATTATTCTATGGCATCGAACAAAATTATATTTTTATATAGAAGAATGTCGATACAAATGAAAAATTATACAAAAAAACTCTCTGTTTTTTGTCTTTATAATAAAAAGCATATAATATTATTTAAAAAAAGCTACTTTAGCTTAATGACTCTCAGCTTGTCTTTGAACATAATAGCAGGTATCATATTTACCCTTATTATTTTCCCTGGGTCCATCTCCTAAAACAATTAAAATTTCTTTTTTTTTTACAATAATAGTTATCTAGTCACTTTATTTATAAGGTGAAAACGTATTAATAAATAGGTACATTTCTTTTACCCCAGTTCAAAAACAAAGCAAAACCATTTTTTATCTTTTATCCTGGCAACGACATCGATAAAGTCCAATATCTCGTCTATTTCGAACAATAGAAAAAATCCTTTTATACAAAAGTTGTGCGGACACTTAGGGTGCATATTTTAAATATATTGATGTGGCTAAAAAGAGGGATACAATCCAAACCTAGGTTTTTTTTTAAACGAGACACCCTATATATTTTTTGATTCCCCAGTCATATTGAATGTAACAATATCTACTCATAATAGACATTTAGATAATTAGGATTTTTTTGGTATAAAACGGCAATACGAAATTATTCATTAAGCAACAAATGTTCAATATGATGATCATGTTGGTCAACATGCAATATCATAAACAATATTTTAAAAATATGCACCTCAAGTAACCGCAACTTTTGTATAAATGGGTTTTTTCTATTGTTTGAAATAGACCAGATATTATACTTTATCTCACTAATGGACCGCCCTGTATGGATAATATATGTAGGTACGTACATAAAGCTGAATGTAATATTATCCAGAAAAAAACCGACCGAGATGATGTAGGAAGTGCAAATATACTAAATATCTGGATAAAGGTACCAATATATAGGAACTTACTGAAACTTACTGAACATTAATAAATATGTTATAATATATTTTTGATAAAATAACGGCGGCATAATCAAAGGTTTGGAATTCTCCTTTTAAACAAGTATGTTTTAATTATTTTACTATTATATTTTTTTACGTACTCAGAACGATAGAAATTTCTACCTATTTTTCCTTTACCATTTATTTGATACACTAATACATTTTTTATATTCCATAAAAGCTACATTTAGGTTGCATGCCTTCTACCATTTTCTCTTCTGCTAACACTATCAGCAAAGTTTTTTTCTGTCTCCTCATGATAAACGTTTCTGCGTTCGAAACCTGTAGACCTCAATTGAGTATTCTGATTCTAATAAATTTGTGGAAGAAGACTTTTAGTTTTTCTTTTCTTTCTATACTTTCAACTTCACTTTTGGCATGGACTATTTCTTCAAATAATATTTTTACTTAATAGGTACACATGACAAAGGCATGCAATATAATTAATATAAGAGGCAATCAATAGAAATTTGTCATTATTGATTTCTATTAAAAGCGATTTCTGATTGGCTAAAATGTAAACAGGTTTGTAACCCTTATATTTTATGTCTATGTGTTAAACATATATCTTTCAGGATATACTGACACCCCCTGTATTATCGATATAAACATATTTATTTTTAAAGTGTCTAGCTGCTTTATTTATAATACATAGTACACTGAGGAAAATGATCAAATACAACATGTTTACTAAGACATAGTTTGTATTGAGAGATTATTTTTTATTAAACTATATTAAATAAATTGCTAGTGTATCAAACCCGCTTTATTGTTATATCAATTCCAGGTTTGCTAGAATAGTTTTTTTATTCGTAGTAATCAGCTTCATTAGCAGTACAGTGTTGTTAAATAATGAACTACTTTTCATACAGCAATTTTGTTAAGAAATAAACTGTATCTTCTCAATGCGAGGCATTTTGTTTCCAGTAAAGCGCATTTCCTACAATTAAGAAAGCAGAACAGCGTCCCCAAAAACGAATTGTATTCGTTAGAACTTATCATTCACAAGACGTTGGTGGGAGTTCGTAGCGATCGGCAATCGTCGCGCGCCCTAGTATTAGTTTCAACGTATTTGTTTCGCAGGTCACTGCGTTGTTCGGAGTCTAGCTGTCCTATCTAAATTTGAACTTTATTGATCGTATCAATATCTGTTTCAATTAATTTATATTTACTTTGTATTTAAGTTTTTTTAAACTTTGCGTGTCAGATAAAGCAATAGAAGATTCTTACTTCGCACAATCCATCATTAGTATTGGGCTTTACGATTTATGAACGAATTTAACTATCTCAGTAAACCATGTTGCATAATAGAAAATCATATGCAATATTAAACAATAAGAAAAATATCACACTATAGGAGCTATTTAAATTTTTGAGAACTACAGTAATGATTTTTAGTGTTAAGTATATGCTTTATTAACCGTAGCAAGCAAATATTAGGGTAAGTCCGGGATAGTTGGACCAGTGGGTTAGACGGACCGACACCGAAATCGTCACTTTAAAGCCTACAGCGCGTAATCTAATACCGTCCACACCTTTAGTGGAAGAGTCCAAGTTGAGGAAGCTCGTAATAAGGTGTCAGTCAGCCCGGTGAGACAAAGATTGGCGGAATGGAAGCATGTGACGTCAGAGTGTGACGTCACATATGCCAGACAATTGTCAGTAGAACCGCTCTACGTTTACCGTCCCCATCCTTGTCGTCTATCCTTGTCTAAGGTCCTCATCATTTATGAGTTAATATAACTCCTACGTCGTTATTTGTTTAAACTGAATATGTTTACTAAGAAAAGCGACCTTTCTTCGTTCGAGCTATACTTGTCTCTCTTTATATATAGCGAAGGTAACTTGATGCAGACAGAGACAGATCTATGCTACAAATTACCCGAGCCATTAAATTATTTTTAAACGTTCAGTGTCTTCTTGGACTCGGCCAAAAATAATGGAATCGCCCAGCCCAACCTCGCCTTAAAATAAAATGATAATGGCTGACAATAAAGTTTATGAGAGAGTTTGTATCACTTGATCTTTTCTATTAATATTGGTTAATGAACACGAGCCTGTTTACATTTCATTCTGCTAAAGGTAAGTTTGCTAACTTTGATTAATTATTTTTATGATTTATAGGTACAAATCCAAATCATAACATACATTTTTTATTATTATAATTGAACAAAATGTGCCGATTATTTTCTCCTAAATTTTGGTAAATCTATAAGTACGCATATTTTAATTACTAAACCCTACGATACTAATTTAAATCTTGCCGATTCTTGCCCTCTATGTATGTATATTATACGATCATTGAAATGAATATTCATTTCAATGTATACGATCTATTTTTTTTATCTTTTTTAAACCTTTTGTAGATTCTCTGCCTACTAAACTCAAGTGGAAATAATTTTATTTTAACCCACTCGGAAGTGTTTTTTCCATGATCTGATAATTGGTTTTTTTACATTGTGGTATTTTTTGTTTTAGATTAGCTGTTCGTTATGTGAAAGAATGAATTTTGGAGACAAGATTTTGTCTTCACCTTAAGGTTAGCTATAAAAAGTTTTTACCCAGGCCTTTCCGCTTTTCAAGGCTGACAATGGAAATATGTATTCTTATGCAAAATGCATGCACATTGCTTAGAAAGCTTCAAGTAGAGAATGAATGAAAAACCAGTTAACGAGGAACTCGATCAGCAGATTACGAGAAATTATAAGACAGACTCAAATGGTAATTATTGTGATTTTAATATTTTAATAAAATTATGTCATGTGCATTTTTGAGTTTTATTTTTTATTTTCTTCGAGGCTAGACCAACAACAATATAGAGTATTTTATTTTAAAGTGATATTTAGTCGAAAAGGTTATTCAGAATGCTGCTATTTGATTTTTACTACATATAAAATCAACTAACGGGATTTTGAATAGTTTTTTTGGCTTAAATATTACTTTAAAATATTTTGCCAGTAAAAAATAACAACACTATGGGCGTTTAAACGTCCCGCCTCTAGCCTTGAGGTTCCAACCAGACACGATGGTGGCGCTCTTTTTGACAGTTTTGACATTTCTTTAATGACATTTTTGCTTCGACCAATTAACATGCTTGTTTGTCTTCTTCCTGGTGTAAGTATTCGTTGGTGTCAGTCGCTCGTCGATACTAAGAAGTAAACGTTGTCGAATAATTATTGTATTTAAATTTTTGTTGTAAGTGTAGATTATTAACTGTATTAAAAATAAAGGTAATTTTTTTTTGTTATTTGTATTCGTACATTTAGTTGAGATGTTAGAATTACGTTTAATCTAATTTTGTTGCCTTTTCTATACGCGTGACGTAAACAACAAAGTGGTCCAACTAACCTATAGTTTTGGGTTAGTTGGACCACATTTTTTCGGGTTAGTGCGACCATTTTTGTATTAAACGTAAGGCATTATTTTCCGGGTTAACATCATGCCAACCTTTTACAAAAGAAAGGGGACTGTTACCAGAGCAACGTGGACTGCCGAAGCCCTACAGAACGCCATGGGGGCAGTAGCTTCAGGCACGTTGGGGGTTAATAGAGCAGCAAAAGCATAGGGCATACCTAAAACGACTTTGAAAAATAGGATCAAATGCCAAAAGACAATAAAATCTCGCTCATTGGGAAAGTCTTCATGTTTAAATGAAGAAGCCGAAGCCAAGTTAGTACAGCACATAAAAAGTTATTGAAGTTTGGTTTTACTCCAGACAGGGATGCGGTAAGAACTATGGCCTTTGAACTGGCCGAAAAAAAAAGAAACCAACAAGAGCAAAGGCAATAGATGATGATAGTGACACATTGTCTGAAAGTGAAATCGTTTTGCAAGATGACAGTACAGACGAAGAATGGAATGAAAATATTTGTGCATGGTGTGGAAAAAACTATTCTAAAACCAAAAAAGTGACGACTGGTGCAAATGTATTCGATGTGATAGATGGTCACATGAAGGATGCATGAAATATAAGAATATGTGTGATCGTTGCGGCAAACTTGCTAATAAAAAAATTACATAATCTGCATTTTGTGTAAATAGGATTTAAGTTTTAAACTTTCAGAGATTTTTTAATAGAGGGTGTTTATATTTAAAAGTTTAGGTTTCAACGGTGGTCCAACTAACCCGCATGCTATGGGTTAGTTGGACCACTAGTCACTTTTACATTTTTTAATTACATTTAAATATGTTTAATCATTTGACTACGTTTATAATAAATCCATATATACTAACAGAATATGTATTAAGTGTTCCTTGTTTCCAAGCCTTTAGTATGAAACTTACGAAATTATAGCGTTTTAAAAAAAAGTGGTCCAACTATCCCGGACTTACCCTATTATAATTAATTTCAAGTTTTATTACAACTGCCGGTCGGAACTAATGCAGTATCTAAAACCAGATTACACCTTCATAGAACTTGATAATTACTGTGAGTATTCAAAGTAATAATGGCTATAAATAATTTTATGGTAGCATTAACTCCTATTTTCTATTGGCTAAATTACCGTGATATTATCACTAAACAGCGGTCTAGCGATTTTCGTTGTCTTACAGTAGGAAAGCGCGTTGCTGCCACATATATTATTTAACAATTATTATTGTTTAAAGAATATGTAATTTCTTATAAGGAATGGAAGGTTTTTTTCTCAGTGTAGTGAACCAAACTCAATTCATTAAATTTCCGAGCAAGTTTCCTTTTATCTATGCAAAGATTAAATCATTTGAACATTCTAAACTAAATGGAACCGGGAATGTATGTGTTTATGTAAATAATAAAGTTATTATAAAGTAAATGTAATATAAGCCTGTTTCTAACATCTCTGATTAGGCAAGTAACTTTACACCAATTACTAATCCTTCGCAGTTACGTTAAACTAGAGGTTAAAAGTAAGTTAGTGTTAACAAGGATAACTCGATTAAAGTTGAGATCATACTTAAATTATCTTTGGATGTTGTTTATTCAAACGGATTTTGATAAATTGCGATTAATTTGTTTCCCTCGCGAATTTGAAGAACTTCGTAATTACGGCATAATTAAAAGTATTTTTTTCATTCTAATTACTATGACAAAATTTGGAGTTATATCTTTTTTTAAAAGCAATGTGTTAGGCCTACGCATTTCGTTCGAAGAAATCCATCATCAGAATATTAAGTCTAGATCTGAACATAATGTCGACATAGAACCAGTGTACGAATAAAATAAAATTGTATGAGTGATTATTTCCTTCTCTATCGCGTGCCTGTCAATTACCCATACTGCATTTTAATATCGATTAAATTCGCGAAAATTTCTATAAAAAATAATATCACAGACCTTTAATAAAACTCCAGTCAACCTTATTTTTGTAAAATTTATAATTTTAAATTCCTCACGTCAGAGATAAATTAAAGCAGAATTTGTGTAAATAGTAGTTTGTGCACCGTCAAGTATACAAGGTTACCATGGATACAGATATGCAGTGGCAGGGTTTGGGCCAGCTTTATTATATGAAATTAACCAAAATATTAAAATTACCATACCAGTTACCACAAAAGACCACAAAATTTAATTTAGAAATACCGTGCGAGCAAAAATTATTTGCATCTAAGGACGTAATGCTTAGCCGTAGAGCTTAATACCTGTTGGGTGTCAGTAACTACCTGAATTAACAATCAATCAGTTATTCCGTCATACATCTTTGACAGTCGTTACAAGTAATTTGATTCTTCGGTAATTTTTCCAATTTCTTGAACAATTCACACAATGGGCATATTTTTGGAAATACCATGAATGGACATCAGCATCCCTCTGGGACTCTACGCCACAAAGTACCAAGCAGAAGTTAACGCAATACAAGCATGCTTATAAAAGAATCTAGGAATACACCTACTATCAGACAGCCAAGCTGTTATTAAGGCTCTAAACTCCAACATATTTACATCAAAAATCAAAATATAGTGCCGCAACGACCTCGACCTCGACCTAGCAGCCAGGAACAACAAGGCGGAACTCCTGTGGGTTCCTGGTCACTCAGAGATAAACGACAATGAAAATGAAGATGAACCAGGGGCCCCATTACCTGCCTTTGGAATATCAAAACAGGCAACCAAAACAACATTAGACAAAAGGGCACAAAAACATTATTTATCTCGATGGAACGGCACACCTGGTCAATCACCCTCAGGGGCCAATATTGGTAAACCCTCTGAGAAACTGTCACTTTGAAAGCTACTCCTGACGCGTACCTAATTAAAACAAGTGACTGGCCTGTTAACAGGTCGCTGTCACTGAAAGAAACATCATTAACGAATAGGAATTTCCAATGGACGTCTTAAATACAGATTTTGCGGTGAAGAGGACGAAACCGCTTCTCATATACAGCTACGAAGCTTGGAACACACACCCTATTTTAACCAACCAATCAACCAACGAGCATGAAATTATTCCGATGTCAATGTCATATTTTGAAACTAACCTCAAAATATTAAATTCATAAACAAACGGGTGCCCACGTCATGATTTGACAAGCAAGACTATCCTCAAATTAGTTAGTTAAACTACGTGGCGCTGACTGAAAGATGCGGTCTCAGATGTAGACCTCAACCCATCGGCGACCCCCTTCCACCTGAATCCGTCAAAGTGCTGAACTAAACTTGCTAGTTATGTTGGCTTACTTACTTCTCCGGGAAGGCTATAGTGTAATCATACGATAATGTCGCAGAAATTACCAATTTTAAAATATTTTGTTAAAATTTCAGTTTTCCCGCCATGGTTTAAAAATGTTCAATTCCTATCATTTCCGAATATTAAGAAGTATGATGTGCCTAAAGTAAGCTGTGGTAAAAAAGTACTAACAAGCAAAAATACTGGTTTAAACCTAAACCGTAGATATTTGCTCTATAGAGTTGCCATTTTCTTGAACTTGTCAGCTATCTACCTATTGTTTTATACCTATGGTTTAGACATTATATACTACGAATATATATTTGACTTTTGTGGAAAATATTGTGATTCGCCCTTAATACAACGCGGCCTTTATTAACAAATCAATACACCTTTGTCACGTTCGTGTAACAGTTAGCTGCTGTTATCTCTAACTGTACGGCATAATTTACTGGGAAGGAAATTTGCGTAATCTGATTTATTTCTCAATTAGACAACCCAATATAACTGTCAGTGAAAGCACCATTTTCCAATTAAAATTGCTTTATGACAATTAGATATCTTTTTATCAGGCGGTAAAAATCGGATATTTTCCTGATTTTATTTATTTACAGGTTTAGTTTATATTTTTTCTCAATATGACGAAGGGTACCATGTAAGTTTTTCACTGACAATGATACTATACGATTTTTTGATAATTTTATTTTAAAACATAACCTCCCTTCAACGCATCGCAACACCACCTGTACCTACTGCAACCACTTATTTTGTTTGGCTTGTTGGTCTCTAAATTAGGCATCAATATCTCTTAGCAATAATAGGTTATCGTCTGGAAAGTGAAGTCCACTGATGTCCTTTTTTCAATTTCTGATTAAAAACAAGTTAGATGAAGCCAATTAAGGGGAAGTACACACAAACTACTTGGTAAACAATTTCTTCAAATTGGGGAAAGAAAAAGTTCAGAAATAGAAATAATATGTGGAGTTCCACAAAGATCAATTCTAGGTCCATTATTATCCTTAATTTACATTAACTCCGTTTCCAAATTAAACTTAAAGCGCAATATAAAGCTATTTGCCTATTATACAACAATTATTTATTTTGCTGAATCTTTTGCAGAAATCTATTTTGATATTAATAATGATTTAAAAATACTTCGTTCTTGGCTTTAATCAAATAAACTAACGTTAAATTTTACAAAATCCTCTTTTATGTAAACTTTATTATAACTAAAATTAAATTAATTTAACATTTAAAAGTAAAAATAATTAATATTCAAAAACGACAAAATTTCTAGGATTGGTTTTAGACGAAAATTTAAATTCGAAAGGCCATATCCAGTATATTATAAACTCGATATCTTCTTTGAAATACTTAACAAATATATAGTTTTCATTAATATATTGAAAATTACAGTACTTAGCTTCTGTTCAATCTGCTTGTTTAACAAACTTAGAACCATTACATAAATTACAAAATAAAGTCATTAAATACATACACAAATTACCACATTTAGAACCAACTGTTAATCTATATAGACCGAACCGAATCTATATAAACCTAACAAAATAGGTAAAATTACACGTTCAAAACATTAATAAATTAACAATTTGTGTTCTATATTATTTTAAAAGAAAAAAAAATCAAACATAACACTTAAGGAAAATAAGACCTTACATTACATGATCATAACACCAGACATTGTATAAATTATTAAACTATACCAGTGAAACGAAATTTCGAAATAAAAATCGCTTTTATATAACGGAATAATAAACTACAACAATCTTATAACTTATAAAAAACATTTAAAGAGATATTTACTAAATTAAATAATTTAAACTATTTTTTAAAATTGATTTTATTAATGAATTAAATTAAATTAAATTAACTTCTATTTTTTATTGTTATATATTTTTTTTTATGGTTACCATTTTCTATATTATATTTTCCATTACCATGTAGTAAACTGTAAAAGTTAGTTTGGAATAAGGCACTTTAAAAGTTAAATCCGTACTATATAGCGGATCGTATAGCTCAAGAAAATGATACTCGAATTGGACTTTCGATTCTATACTTTTCTAGTGTTCATCGTAATTTCCCCTTTTATTTCCCTTAGTGGTTGGCTACCAATAAACTACAACAAACACATATTTAATCCCATGCTGCAACATAGTTCAATGTTTCAATGTCCCAACTACCTATTAGATAACTTATTGGTTAAATTATAAAACACAATTAAGCGGGGTTTAATAATGATAATTAAACTAGCACAGAATATACTGGGATTAAACCTGAACCTTAAATCCCGCTTGACAAACTAATCCGTGACGACGTATCGACAAAGCGGCTGTAAATTTATTGCAATAGTTCGCATCATTGTAATACAAGCACAATTTATGCAACTGGGTAAAGTACTTTTATAACAAGATTATAATTGACCAAATAGTTTATATTTGGGCTTTGGCTAAGAATTATTTAAATAATTTATTTATTATTAATTATTCTCTGTAGCCCATGGAAGCTGCAAGTGCGATGCTTTCCCAGAAATATTAAGCGCTAACAACACAATTTTAAATATATTGCACTTTCTTTGCTGTAAAGGTTTTCGCAGGACCCTGACCGTGATCATTGAAAAAAAAACTTACCAATTACCCGTTGCTCAGTTTCAGATTCTTGCATGTTACTTTTATATAATTGGCATTGTGCATACCTGAAAAAAAGAAACAATATTATATAATAATAATAATAATAATAATAATAATAATAATAATAATAATAATAATAATAATAATAATAATAATAATAATAATAATAATAATAATAATAATGTGTCCAATATTCATTCATATTATTATAGAACTCACGATCTACTTAAAAAAATTTAAGTTTGTTTTTTAAACACACTAAAATTTTTGATATTCCTTATATTCTGTGGAATCTTGTTGAAGACAACTGGCCCTATGTGGCGAACTTTTACTAATATTCAATCTACTTACTGTCGTATGCAGATTATGTCTGCCACGAGTAAGGTATTGGTGAATATCACGATTTTCTAAAAATGTTGATTTATTCAGAAAAATAAATTTACAAAACTCGTAAATAAAAACGTATGTAAGAGTAAGGATTCCCAGTCCTGTAAACTCTAACCTGCAAGTCGTGCCCGGTGGAAAGCCAAGAATGCACCTCAATACCCTTTTCTGTATTGTAAACACCTCTCTTGACGTAGAGGAGGCGCCCCAAAAACAATTACCATAATGCAGCCGAACAAGCGTTATAAACAGAAAGAAGCTCCCCAATAGGGAGAACGATTCTTAAATTTCTATAGTGAGTGTACGATAATGAATACTGATTTCCTTAAATTTTCATTTCTTGCGTACGAAGTTTTAATTCTTAGTTTTTTAAACGACTTTCCAAGAGGTATTAAGTACCTTTGAGGTTCACCCCAAATGTTTTATTTTAATTAGAGTAGAACAAACCCGAACAAACCTTAATGAAATCTATTAGAAATTCCAAATACTCCCACAATGAAATGTACACGTGCACATTGAAAAATTCGATTACATTTTTTGATTTAAATTTTATTCAATTCGTAAATCAATTGTATGATTTGTACTGTTATTTATACAAGATCTTCATATTGAATAACTTTAAATCGATACTGACCAATTATATAAAATATGCGCGTAACGATTTAATCAGTGGGTAGTACCACCCCATACTTTTTCTTTGGCAGTTGAACAGGTGGCAATCAGTCGTTGGTTTGAATGTTACCTATCGTTCGCATGGTGCCGGTTCATTTTGTCTTTGTATATGACATAAGCAAGTGGATGGTTAAAAAACACTAAAGGCGTGTTTAACAGTACTGTTAGGGAACATACTCTGGCTCTTCAACTTAAATTTGTATGTTTATATGTTGCCATTGCTACATCTTGTCTAATAAAATAATGTGGACAATCTATCCTGATCCATCCATCTAAACAGATACCCTAATCAGACATTTTGTATGCTATGCAGATTGGATTCTTTAAATTCAGCGCCTTTAAAACTAGTTTATGCTAGTTCAATGAGTATAATATGATAAGAAACCATTTAGTAAACACATCTCTGA
Organism: Polydrusus pterygomalis; assembly: GCA_963969555.1. Taxonomy (NCBI): domain Eukaryota; kingdom Metazoa; phylum Arthropoda; class Insecta; order Coleoptera; family Curculionidae; genus Polydrusus; species Polydrusus pterygomalis. The sequence continues at coordinate 104,289,984 of OZ018376.1, read as the reverse complement.
ATTTTGATGATATCTTAAATTTAATTAAAAATAATTTAAAATTAAAATAATTAATTAAAAATTAAAAAAAATAAATAATTTTTTATATTTGATAATTTAAAATATTTAATAGAAATTCATTAAAATATATAAGTAATTATTCTTTCAATAATCAGTTTTAAATAAGACGGACTCCTTGATTGATTTAATCAGTAGGCAGTATTAATTTTTTAAATCAATCTGGTGTGGACCTGGATTTAATCAGTACTTTTTGCTTAAAAATATAATATTTCTTTAAATGCGTATAAATTAGCTTTTGCTCATACTGCATGGATGTCACAAGATTTACTTATTAACTTATTATTATTATTATTATTATTATTATTATTATTATTATTATTATTATTATTATTATTATTATTATTATTAATATTATTATTATTATTATTATTATTATTATTATTATTATTATTATTATTATTATTATTATTATTATTATTATTATTATTATTTTATCAATAGCAAGCGGAAAGACCGATGAAGCTATTGTTTTGGTCTCTTTGATTTGTTTTTTTTTTCTTTAATTGTTCATCGTGATTTAAAATGTCTAAAAGTCCGTTGGCTAGTTTAAATTAGGTATTTGTTAAATTCTTACGAAAATGTTATTTAAACATGGGTAGGTAAGTATTTTGGACGCACAAATATCATTAAATCAACTTGTACCTGCTGCCAACCTTAATAATAATAGCATACTGTTTAACGAGCCTATAATGTAGATCATAATTAACGCGGACGATTATAATCATATAAGGGGATTATGGTTCATTATATACGACTCTACGCTTTATACAGTATGTCCGGCGATGTGGTAGACAAGAGGACAAACAGATCAAAAATTTAATTTTTCGAGGAAAAGTCATTGCTTGCTGAAAAAATACGATTGTCGACGAAAAAAAATCATATTGTGTACAGGGTGTCCAAAAACTTAAAAATTCAATTTTTTTACAAGAATTACACCTAAATATAAAATAAAACATTTAACAAAATGCAATAACACAATCATTCACCAAAATCAGACAGTAGAACAACAATTATTTTTCAAACACCGCTCCGCCCTGAAAGACGACGCATTTTTTCAGTTGGGCTACAAGATAGTCATATCTTCTCCACACCTCTTCTAGGGATATTGCTCCTATAGCTTGTGTAATTCTTTGTTTTAAAATGTTCTCATCATTTGGTAGAGGATTGGAATAAGTTAACTGTTTTACTCGTCCCGATAAATACATATCTGCCAACGTAACGTCGGGACTTCTTGGGGGCCATAAAACTGGACCATTTCGCCAGATCCATTTTTGTCCAAATCAAGCCATTCCTTTACTTCTCTAGCAAAATGGGTCGGGCATCCATCTTGCTAGAAGTACATGTTTCGTAGGTAATCTAATGGCAGTTGTTCCAAATTATCAGAAAAAAAAAGTATTTAACATATTTAAATAAGAATTTCTATTACAAGTATTCTCAAAGAAATATGGTCCAATTATACCATAGTAAAAAACAGCGCACCATACATTTACTTTTTTTAAATATTGACGTCGGGTTGGAATTCTAAACATAGGATTAACATCACTCCAATAGCGAACATGTTGCGATGCTACAGTTCCATTCTCTTAAATAACATTTTGCTAAAAATTGTAGAATACATTCTTGTAAAAAATTTGAATTTTTAAGTTTTTGGACACCCTGTACAAAATATGATTTTTTTTTGTCGACAATCGTATTTTTTCAGCAAGCAAATTTTCTTATAAAGAATGAGTCTTCCTCGAAAAATTAAATTTTTGGTCTGTTTGTTCTCTTGTCTACCACATCGCCGGACATACTGTATACAACAGTACACTTAAAAAGCACTATGCTAACGCTGATGCTAAGAAATTTAAAAAACGTAATGTTCCCGAAATGTATACCGGTCTGATCATTGCAGACCACCTTTAAAATTGAAAATACAAATATAAATAGATAAAGTTCTTTATTTTTGGTCAAACTAAAATGAAGGGATCCCAGATAATCAATTTCGTTTATAAACCTTTGGAAACTGAAGTCGAAATACTCAATTTCGGCCTTTTTTTTGACAGCTTAAAATTTAATAATTTTAATCGAGATTAGTGATGCCGCGAGACGAGACGAGACGAGAATTGGCCCATTCTCGTCTCGTCTCGTGAGGGGAGAATTTTTTTTTATCTCGTCTCGACGAGAAACGCGTTTTTCTCGCTCGAGAGTGCCATTGTCTCGTCTCGTCTCGTCTCGTCTCGTCTCGTCTCGTCTCGTCTCGTCTCGTCTCGTCTCGTCTCGTCTCGTGAGTAGGGAATCATAAAAAATATTTTTTTATACGAATCTTAAAGGGGGTAAACATTTAAAAGTATCTGGTCGTCTCGCAGAAGGGTTTAATATAAGTCGGTTTGTTAGTCATGTGACTTAGAAACTATTTTTCTTAGATCAACAAAATATTGCAAGCGGCCATACATAACACATACAGACATAATTCACGTAATGTAATAGGCTTGGCACCGAGGCATTTTCAGTCCAAAATATACGGGGTGGTAAAAGATACAGAATAGAGAACGATTTATAATAATAATAATTGATTCATAATGGAACTACCCTTCTTTTATTATTTATTTTTTGGCATAATTCGGGGTATAATTAACTGCAATAGTTTGGAAAATATTCGACTAAATAAAGGGATCAGCCGAGGCCTAGATTGTCATCCGGGGAAAAACCTTAATTTTTTTATTACATTAATAGAAAGTGCAAGAGAAAGAACTTAACGAAGTTTTTCCGAAAATGCTTTATTTGACATATCAATCTCTCATAGTTTATGAAATATTCGGACTAAATCGCGGTAACATTAGATAATTAATTATTGTGTCCTTCTTTTACATATGAGTTATACAATGTAAACTGTAATTGGTTTAAGATTACCGCCGCTACAACAGGAAGTTTTACAATACCTATAGGAATCTCATATATTTTTGTTTAGTCTCATGTACTTTTGTTGTATCTTCTATGTTTCTAAAAAATATACCTATGTCTGACAACCTTTGGTATGAAAACCAACAAGCATTGCCATTGCGTTTTTTTCTACTGCAGTACTGCAGTGCGTGAAGTACCAAATCTAAGCATGCATAATAAAGCGTAAGGTAAGTCTTTTTCGCACTAATGCGTGAAATTTATGTGACTTTTGTTGTTAAATACGCGTAAAACAAGTATCACTTTAAGAAATTGTTGCAAAATAACTATTTAAACTTGTTTGTTAGTTTGCTTTACTACTAATTTGACTTCTGTAAAACATTTTGGCTAGTTTTTGAGATACGTTCTGTCACGGTTCACGGTATTTTACCAACCATGTAAATAAAATTACTCCATAGGAAGGTTTCACATTTTATTATTAGGATTAACAAACATGTATTAACAATGACATTTTGAATTGCGTTTCATCTAAACTATGCTTGTAAATATCTTGGCAATGTTCGTAAAAGGACTCTTTGTTTATTAATGATTTTTGTGTGAGAAGTTTTTGGCGAATTTCGAATTTTTGATACAAAATTGTTAAATTTAGTCAAAATCCATCGCCTTTCGCCTTGTGAATGAAATTTGACTGGGATCCTTTTCGATATTGTGTTTTCAATCGAAAATGCTTTCTTTCAGATTTGGTTAATTATTTAAAAATGTCAACTACTAACCGTAGACAGAAGAAAGAGGCTAGACAATTTGATTCTGTCCTCTTGAATATCTGTTTTAAGGTAAATGCCTTCACAATACGATAGAGTGAGAACGTTAAACACATTATTTTTCTGTCTATATATTAGGAGATACCAAAAATTCAGTGTTCTAACAAACGAGAAAATTCGAGAAAATTCGAGAAAAAACGAGAAATTTCTCGACGAGAAACGGTCTTCTCTCGTCTCGTCTCGTGACTTCTCTCGAGAAAAAAACTTCACTCTCGTCTCGTCGAGACGAGACGAGACGAGACGAGACGAGACGAGACGAGACGAGACGAGACGAGACGAGACGAGACGAGACGAGACGAGACGAGACGAGACGAGACGAGACGAGACGAGACGAGACGAGACGAGACGAGACGAGACGAGACACGAGAATTTCTCGTCTCGGCGGCATCACTAATCGAGATATTTGATTATTACGAATTCATAATAATTACAGTCGTTATTTTAGTATTTAAAATTTTACTTGTTGTATTATACATTGCATAATGCTCCTACTATCAAAAATATTATGCGACTATTATTAAATAGTAGTAAACATTTTTTGGATATATTAACAAAATTAAAATGTAAAAATAGTATATTAAAGTACACGTTTCACAAGAAGCGGCTTTAGCGCACGCGTCTATTTTAAAAAACGAGCTACAAAGTGGCGAGTTTTTTTATTGACACGTGCGCTAAAACGCCTTATGAAACATGTGCTTTATACATTTTTTTCTATTTCACCTTTTATGATCAAGAAAAATATATTTTAAGAAGAAAATAAATCCTTCAAATTTTGTAAATTTTTATGTCTAAATTTTATGTTGGTAATATTATTTTTTATCATAGTAGCCTCTGGACAACAAAAATTATTTTGCAAACTGTCATTTTTTGATTTATTGACCCATTTTTACCACAAGATTCTAAAGTTATTTTAGCGATATGAGATTTGAAATTGGACGGAATACGTTGTGTAATCCTTGAACATTCGGTATATATACAGAGCGTTCGGAGACTCGGGCGATTTTACTACTTTTTTTCGAATTTCAAAAGACGTGACTTTACGTCACGGCATTGCAATTTAGTATAGGGAAGATGGAAAATTCAAATAAAGTTGAAGTTAAAATCGACATTGGAAGGTTAGTAGATTGAATTTTGGATAGAATTTGGTAGAAAATGATAGCTTGAAGCATCTACAAAAGATTGATTTATAGATTTATGCAACCAACATACATGACTATTATCCACACAGAATAAAAAAGTAGGTTATCAAGCTATTTTTCCTCTGCGAAAAATGGGTTTTCTCGTAAATCACAAAGGCCGCGCAAGTCAATGAAATAAAACATTTAAATGTTACCAACATCAAATAAAGAAAAAACGCGTATCGAAATAGCTTCATTACGATACGCAAATGCGTATCGAACTGAGCTTATTATGAACGTGAAATAGAAAAAAAAACTTTAAATCATAATGGCTCATCCCTGATTTTGATTTATATCTTGTTTTAGACCAAAATTTAAATTGTGAAATCCTTTAGTTAGTCAAAAATTATTTGTAACTCTTTACGTGTAAGTAAATCACTTCTCTTAATGCTAAAAAGTTTATAAAATTAAGTCCAGTTAGATTAGAATGTCAAAGTGGTAATAATGTTATGAATGTGCACTTTGGAATGTAAACTCACTATTATTTGGCGAAAACTTTTTCTGAAGTGGTACAGTAGTCCTATTAATATTTGCATTCTTTGTGTATAAATAACTTTTAATTTGAGTTTTAATTAACTATATAAACGTACCAAACGTTCGCTTATTAAGGTAAATGGTTTTAACAAAATTACTGTTACCGACGGTTAGACCGATACTAAAGTAAATCTATCTTTAAAAAAATTCGATTTCTTTGTAAATAAATAATCTTTTAAGAGATTTTCGTTCTTTATTGATTTTATAGAAGTTATTCAACTTTCAACTTCACGATAATTAATTTGACCGAGATCGAGAGCGTGAACGTATATCAAAAAGTGATTTATTATGAAAAAAAATTGATTGGTCACGTTGGTTATCGGGTTTTTTTTTACGATAAAACTACTATCCGAGTGACGTGGAAACTTTTAGCTAAATAATATTTTTAGTAAATATCTGCTTGTTATTTTTTGTCCTAGGAAAAAGAGTAGAAACATTTTTGGATCTTTCCAGAGTAGAAATTAGACCGTTTAGTGACTGACTCATGCATATTTACTAATTCGGTGAAAACGTATGACCGTAACAGCGTATATTCGCTGTTTATTATCCCATCCATCCCCTAACATGTTTTGCTATATACTGGCTTTACCTATAGGGGTGGGGATGGGCTAAAACATCGATATTTTCATCTCCAACATCGATGTTGTTTCGATGATTTTATGATACCATCTGTACTGAAAACATCAAAATTAAATTACAAACCTCCGAAATGTGTATTGACATAATTTTGGAAACGTCAATGACATTCTTCGACGTTTGTCGAGACACTTATCGATATTTTTCAACAATAATCGATGATATTTTATTCAGTATCGATGTCTTCGTTCATTTGAAGGTGGATCAACTTGAATCATTCATGGGGAAACCCGTTTGAAAGATGTAGCACAAAGCGATATCTAGTTTCATAGTTGAACACTTCTTTAGCATATCAGCACCTGTGCTCACTTATATAAATAAGTAAAATGCTAAGAAGAAATCAGCTGTACCTAATATCATTATTTGTGACAATTTCACAGTTTATTTAATAAGAGCATTTATTTGGTTACAACTGTGTTGCTGATTAATTATTTTGTGGTTGCTTATTGTTTGCTTCATACGAAGTCAGTTAAGACAACGTAAATATTGGGGGTACGATCAATTTACTGCATCACACACTGAAACTACAATACAAATATAACAAAATGTGTACTGATCGCTACCTATACAGATGTTTGAAGATAGTCCACGTGGACTTGACAAGTCTGTCATCAATTTTTTTTTAGTTTTTTTGTCTGTCTCAACTAAGATCGTATACACTTTAATTATAATATATGATATATATCACACTGCTACATATCATTATGTAACTCAGAAGAATAAAATAAACAGAATACAAGGTGACATATAAACTAACAGTGCATCAACACAAATAAACGTTTGGTTATTCAGATACCTATTTATTATACAGGGTGCTGATAAAGTCTGGAATAATCGATTTTTCTTGAAAACGCAAAAGTTTTTCGAAAAACGCTCGGACCCGTCAAAAACGCTAGGCAAGTGTCACCTTCACTTTTTTAAATAGAACACCCCTTTTCTTCTCCAATATTCAGATTCCTCTCTAAACTCTAGACAAGTTTTGTATAACATATTGTATGGCTAAAGTCAACAGGAATTGAAATACAGGGCCCCCAATAAAAATCAAGGTATAATTTTAAAGCTTTTTTTCCATGACAAATACTTAGGCTAGGAAAAAAATTTCAAAAGAAAATTGGTAATACAGTGAACAATCTAAAATATTATTTAAGTAATTAGGTAGCAAAATATAAGGCCAAGATACAACTTCGTTGGATGATTTACCCTCATAAATGCTTTTTACTGCAGTTAGGTATTTAAATCGTTCATTCTTTTTTACAGTTTCATCCAATTTGTTCCTTACTTGACCTCCAACTTTACCAGGAATGTTGTGACATTTAGCTACAGTATGTATTACCAATCAATATAAATACAGTTTGTTAAGAAGATAATAATAGCGCATTATTAAGTGACAATCAACAACCCCTAACAATATACCTGCAAACCCCGGAAACCCAATAAAAACCTTGTGTATAACCAAAATGTAAATATAATTATTATAATCTTCTGCAGATTGGAAAAATCCCTGAAATAAGTACCGAACTGGACATTAAACCGTTAACGTTTTAAATTTTTTGATAAAGCCGAAAACATAAAAATATGCTCTTAAAATAATAATTTATGAAAAATATGCAAAAAGGGCAATGCAACAAAAACAAACCTGAACAAACCCGCAACTTTTAAATCTTCGTAACTTCGGCCTGTAGCAAGCAATCTTAAGGTTGTTGCAAGTCACTTATGCGGTGTAATGGCTTGTCTTAACTTAACTTCGTGTCCTGTTTAATGATAAGAGGAGTTACTAATTTTAAAAGAGTTCAATAGGTTTCCTAATTCATTCCAAGCTAATTAAACCAATTTCCTGGGTCCAGTTTCAGCCATCTAACAGGTTAATATTGAAAAATTGGTTTCGCTTCAATAGTCATTCCTTCGGCGACTTTGTCATTTCATTTTTTATTTTATTGGTGAATGCCGTCGCCACTGCACATAAATATATTGTCTTTATAACTACATTGATTGTTGTTGGGTTTGTTCGTGTTTGTTCGGGTTTGTTAATGGCCGGTGAACAAAACTGTCTTCTCGGCTTCGCTATTTTGTTCGTCAAGCGACTTGATGAACCTTTGTTGAACTGGTAAACAAAATGCAGTTTCGCGTTTGCCATTTTGTTCGTTGAACGGCTCCACATATAATCATTTTATGGATCTTATGGAACAGTTAAATTTAAATTAATAAATTGAATAAAAATTAAATTTTTTTCCTGAGTAAATGTTTCATTTTTAGATTTTTACTTAAAAAACACAAGTTATATCAAGAAACCATTTATGCAGGGTGTCCGGGAAAATGTGGGAAATCTCCCGAATATGAAAAAAACACGTGAAAAGAATACTAAAAGTTCATATAAACTTCTTTCGTATCGGCCTCCTTTTTGGAGATATGGGCTCCCAAAGAGCTCCCATGGAATTAAGTTTCTGACACATAATTATTTAACCAACAGGTATATTTCACTTTTTTTTCATATGATCTATACCAGGTAAGACCCTTCAAATTACTATCCCAGAAAGTGTTGCGAATTACTCACAGCTGCAGGGACGGACTAGCTGTGACACTAATGTGCCCATTTTTTTTACGCCCTGTATGATAAAAACTTTGATCAACGTTTTTTACATACCTTTAACTATTGACTAAAAATTAAGTACTCTTCATTCATGTTTCTAATCCTAACCGTTTTCGGAAAAACGTCATTTTATTGCGATCATGTATTAATATTAAGCAGTTACAAGTGAACATTTATAATTTATAGGAACAAAGATGTATCTTTTATTGAAATACGCTAAATATACATGATGTAAATATGTTAAAAATTACGTTTTTCCGAAAACGGTTAGGATTAGCGACATGAGTGAAGAGTACTTAATTTTTAGTCAATAGTTAAAGGTATGTAAAAAACGTGGTCCAAAGTTTTTATCATACAGGGCGTAAAATGGGCACATTAGTGTCACAGCTAGTCCACCCCTGTAGCTGTGAGTAATTCGCAACACTTTCTGGGATAGTAATTTGAAGGGTCTTACCTGGTATAGATCATATGAAAAAAAAATTGAAATATACCTGTTGGTTTAATAATTATGTGTCAAAAACTTAATTCATTGGGAGCTCTTTGGGAGCCCATATCTCCGAAGAGGAGGCCGATACGAAAGAAGTTTATATGAACTTGTAGTATTCTTTTCACGTGTTTTTTTTTTCATATCCAGGAGATTTCCCACATTTTCCCGGACACCCTGTATAGAATCTTCTACAGACATATTATTTTTTGTTTATTTTGTAAACAATACATTACCAATACTTTGTTAGATTTTGACTGTTCTCTTATTTATAGAAAACAAAAAAAGCATTTTAATCAGCATAAACTTTAAATATGTTTTCCTTTTTGAAACGCCGGCGCCGGCTTTTAAAAATAAATTTTATTTAATGTCAAATCGGATATAGATAAATTTGCTGTTACGGTTGGACGAGAAAATGCTTTTTGGGAGTTTTATTTTTTATTTCAAGAAAATGTAGAATTTGACTGATTTCTTTTTTATCAAATGGTGGCAAGCGCTTTAAAGTCTAGCCCTCCCATTCATAATAAATTTACAACTTTAGGTCTTCATGCCTAATTCCAAGATTTTTGTTAAATATAAAATTGGAAAATATAGCTTTAGGTAACTCTAAATTCAGTTAATATACTGATAACTTGGTGAATGCGGCATGTAAACAGAAAAGGAATGCTTTTTTCGTTATATCCCAATACAGTGTAAGTAGTTTCGGCCAAATAGTTCATTTTAAAAAAACAAGCCTAACATAATTTTTCAAAATATTATTTTATCTCTCTTTAAAGCAACTAAATGGATAAAATTTGTAATTTTTTTGCATAAACCTAATATAGCGCAATAAGTTTAGTGGTTTCGTCTGAAAAGTTAATTTTTAAAAAGTACCTAAGCTTAACGAAAAATAAATCAATTGACTCGTCCGTTACTTTGTGACTATACATTTTAACTATGTAAAATGAAAACGAATATATACTTTGTTATTTGTCTTTTTTTGGCGTTACGGCAGTTTCGTAGTACAACTACATCTTCATGACGCTAACATAGGTTAAGTTAGCTGAGGGTATATACAGGAGTAGGGAATAGTAAGCGTTTCGAAACCACCATGGATTTGGATCGCAGACACCCCCCCACCACCACACCCAAACCTACCAATACAACACTCCCCCCACTCCTCCCCCCACTCCTACCACCACACCCAAACCTACCAATACAACACTCCCCCCACTCCTCTCCCCACTCCTCCCCCCACTCCTCCCCCCACTCCTCCCCCCACTCCTACCACCACTCCAACCCCCACTCCTCCCCCCACTCCTACCCCCACTCCTACCACCACTCCTCTCCCCACTCCTACCACCACTCCTCCCCCCACTCCTCTCCCCACTTCACCGTTCACCGAATCCCCCCACATATATAAAACGATTTGGATCGCAGACACCCCCACCACCACACCCAAACCGATGGGTAAATTGCAATCCTCCTTCCACCACACCCATTCCTACCAGTACACCTAATTATCCTACCACCACAACTAATCCTCCTACCAACCACCTCACCTATACAAATCATGTATGAACATATACGGGATATATACAGTTTCAACCCAAACCGATCGTAAATCGCAAGGATATAAATACATATATCCTCCTTCCACCAATCTATTATGTTTTACTATATAAATATAAATAGTTATCAAGCCAGTATTAATTGTGCTCGAAACAACAAAGTATACACACATCCAAAAAAAATAAAAAATGAATAATTATTGCTGTCCTTCTGTGGATATTATATTATCCCATATAAATGGAGAGAAAAATTTAGGCGACCTTTCCAGTGATGAATTAAAAATGATACCTTTGGAATATTTAATAAAACATGCAACTTCCTACGAACTTCTAGATATATGGGGAAAATTACCTAGCACCTATAAAAATAATTTTAGTTTACAAATATCCCTACCATGCTTTATCCATTACAACAGACCGGATTGGAACACACATTTTGATGGGTCTCCTCAAAGTCAACGAAAATGCATGTTTTGTAATAAAATAAATTTGAATATCTAATAGATAATATACATTACCATACTATGTATTACTTTAAATAAAACCTTACTATTAATTTGTATTATTATTTACAAATCCCGCTTAACACAGCTTGCGACAATCTAAAACGAGATTAATTGTCTTCCGTGTTTATATAAAAAACAAATAATATCCATCAGAAGTCAATAACCACATTTCATTGAACTCGTTACATTAACCGCTGCCTCGATAGCTTCAGGCAAAAACAAGTTTTGTTTCCATACTTCATTTAAAAATCAATTCTACATGTTTCCTAGGTCATTATCCGGTTACTAAGGTGCATTGAGTTGCATTTTTAATAAATACGCACAATTTCCTAGTTCAAACGGTCAACTCAGTTCAACATTTTTTGACTTTGATTACAATATATAAGCTGGTTGGATTTGCTTCAACACCTTATAACAAACCAGCATTTGTAGACCTTAATACCTGCAAAATTTACTTATTATCCTAGTCTAAGTAGTGACATTTGCCATTTATGATGACTCCCCCCAACCTCGATATAATTTGATAGTAGTAGTAGATGGGGGTTTCGTCGTCTTCAATTTTTAAATACAATATTAAAGTATATAACTTTTGGATTAGAGCTTAATACTCTAGTATATAACCTTACTCGCTTAAAGATGGATGAAAAATCAGCAAGAGAGTTAATAAAAACAAGAAAATCTGTTAAACAAAAATACAATGCATTAAAATCGGATTTATCTGATAAAGAAATTCGTATGGAAAAAGAGTTTAAACCAATTACTCAACCTTTGAATGAGCTAATTAGAAACATTAAAACAGATCCGTTTATTAAAAGAGAAAATTATTCACCGCAAATGTTCTCAACTCCTATACAACAATTTCAATTTCCTACTCCTCCAGAACGCATTGCGAGAAAATCAAATGCCTATGATAAATATCTTCCAACAACCACACCTTCATTTTTAAGAGATAATGATGATGTATTTTGGGGCAATTTAGAAGAACCTAGTATACTGGAATCCAACCATGATTCAACAATCGAACCTACTTTAGAAGAGATACAACAAAGTGTCTTGGAAATAACAAAAACACCGGCTTATCAGGATTATTTGAATGCTTATGATCTGTTGGTAAGACCATATGTTGATAAATTAATAAAGGATACAAAGGGTGAATTTGATAACAAATATGGTCTTAATCATGATATTAATTCCGAAAAATATAAAATCGCGAAGTCTGAAGTAGACTTTATAGGAAAAGATGTTAAGGTTGAGGGTGTTAGATATGAGGGAACACCTGGTTTATATGAACTAATATTTAAGAAACAACCTGTTGGTTATTCCACAAAAGATATGGAAAATTATATGGATATTTTAAAAAGAACGAATGCATACAGACGAAATTTTGATTCTAATAATCAAATCCAAGGAACAACCGACATTAAATATGTAGAAATAATTAAACCATATTTATTAAAAAAGGGTATATTAAAAACAGGAAGTGCATCATCGGAAGTAGATTATCGTTTGATGCTACCAAGTACATCCAGAGGGTTACCAAAACCACAACAAAGACCACGTTCTACGAGATTACAATCCACAAAAAGCGTGACAGGAAAGGGTGCAATGTTAAATTTATCAAAAAATAATGTGGATTATGTTTATTATGATAATTTAAACGAGATAATTGATATATTAAGGTTGTTGACAGCATCACAAATGGCTGGACATACAGGACATCAAAATGAAATAATATCAATTTTGGAAGAGTTAAGGGAAGCTCACATTATTTTATAAAAGAAGGAAATATTATAAATTTGATTCATTACAACAATGTCGATCGATAAATTTGGAAGTCATAGTTCAAAACGATACTTGTCTAATTATTCTGCTGCTGTATTGGGAAAAAAGGTGATTGAAACTGCGGAGAAAACAATTACAGATAACTTTACTAAGGATGTGAAATACATAGAAAACAAAATTATTCAAAATTTTCAAAAAACTCTTGAATCAAAGACGGAGAGTGAGAGAAACTTTAAAAGTTTAAATAAGAGAGTAAGTGAAAACGATGAATTAATAAAAAGTGTTGTGAAAAAGGTAAAGTTATATGAAGACGAAAATGTTAATAAAATAATAAATTTAGAGGATGCTATCAAAGAGCAAACAACCAATGTTCACCAAATAATAAACGATATTCAACCATTGAAGCAAGGAATATTTCCACATGATGTGTTAACAAATACGATAACTAAGCAACATGAATCATCTCATAAAGATTTAGAAAAAGAGTTAGCAATAAAAATAGAGAGTATTAATAAGAAGCTTAGTTCAGCAATAAAAACATTTCAAGAAGATCACATTCGCATGGATAAAAAAACACTTGAAATTGAGTCATCTTTGTTACAATTATTAGTTCATAAAACTGAATTTGATGCTTTAGATGAAAAATTTACCAATGTTTCAATAGAAATGAAAGAAATTAGCAATAACCTAAATATAGCTAAATTGCATTCTGAAAAATTGGAAGAAAAATTACTAAACATGATATGGTCTTCCGCTGAAAAAGTAAATGAAATTCAAAAGGACGCCGATAAATACGACTTAAAAAATATTGAAGATAGATTATGGACAAAAATGAATTCTGCAATTAATGAAAAATGTGTGACTGTGAGTGATATTCGCATGCCGTTTAATATGATTGAGCGACGGATTGATGACTTAGAAACTGAATTCAAAGAGAAAATTGCTGTTCTCAAATAGGATACGTTGTAGAAGATCTAAAATATACATTAAAGGGAATCCAACTCCAGTGAAGAAAATATCTTATCCATATCAAAAATTATAATATTTAAGGCTAACACTTAGTTAAAAAATGTTAGTATCTAAAACTAATCATGAGTGAAAATATTAAAGAAACTGTAGTAAATGAGCTTCATAGACCAGCTAGAAAAAAATTTAGACGACGTTATGTTATAATTAAAGGTTTAAATGATCTATGGCAAGCTGATTTAGTTGAAATGCTTCCTTATGCAAAGCTTAATAAAGGATACCGTTACATATTAGTTGTAATAAACGCATTTTCTAAGTATGTTTGGATTCAACCTGTTAAAAGAAAAACCGCAGAAGATGTAACTTTAGCAATGGAAAATATTTTAAAACTTGCTAAAACTCCCCCAAAACACATCCAGACAGATCAAGGAAAAGAGTTTTATAATTCCAACTTTAACAAATTAATGCAAAAATATAAAATTAATCATTATAATACATTCTCTAATTTAAAAGCTAGCATTGTTGAAAGAGTCAATAGGACTTTAAAAACATTAATGTGGAAACAATTTAGTTTACAAGGAAATTATGAATGGTTGAATATTTTAAATGATATTGTTGTTAAATATAATACTACAAAACATAGAACAACTGGATTAAAACCCATTGATATCAATGAAAAAAATGAAAAGAAAGTTTTAAAATCAACTTATAATAAAATAAAAACCATTGATCCAAAAAATTCAAAGTTTAAGAAGGGAGATTATGTTAGAGTCAGTAAATATAGGGAAGCTTTTCAAAAAGGGTACACACCTAATTGGTCAAATGAAATTTTTGAAATTAGAGATATTAATCTAACCAATCCAAAAACATATTTGCTTAAAGATGAAAACGATGAATCCATTCAAGGAGTATTTTATACAGAAGAGTTGCAAAAAGTTAAACATCCAAACGTATATCTGGTTGAAAAGGTGTTGAGGAAACAAGGAAATAAGGTTTATATAAAATGGTTGGGTATGGATAAAACACACAATTCATGGATATTAAAAAGTGAATTAATTTAAATTGTATTTATTTCAAAAATAAAAGTTACATAAATCATTTATTATATATTTTTTTTTAATTTTATAACTAACTAGTTAAATTGATATAAAATTATCAAATCCCTTTCTATATCGTCCCTCATTCATGGAACTATCTTTATCGATAACAACAAAATCATATTTATTTTGCCAACACATTGAACAGAGATCCTTAAATGTTTGTATGTTCATGTCGCTATTTACGTGATTATCATAAATATGTTTTAAGTTGGTGGCGTCTTGTTGAAAAATTATCAAAAGGTTGGCATTATCTCTGATAAGTTGTTTAGGTATGGATGAGTATGTTTGACATAAATAAAAACAATCGGTATTTTTATGTCGACCAAAACAAAAATAATCTCTCATCAGTGCTTGACTGCTACAAACGATATCATCAAAAATAATGATTGAGTTCGGTTTTATTTCATTTGGTGAAACAATATCATCAGCATTAGAAGATTCAAAATAACCAACAAATTTTAGTGGTTTAAATAATGTTCTTAAATATTCATATTTTGATTGATTTAAGGATTTCGAATATACATATATGTTTTCAAATCGTAATCCATTAAGATGTGTGATAAGGGAAATAACTAGATTTGTTTTCCCACATCCGCTAGGACCTACAACTAAGCAGCGTTTGCAATTTCCTCCAAATAATCGACCATGTTTCCGATAAATATCTTGCTTTAAATCAAAATTTTTTATTGGTAAAGAAAAATCTTGTTTTATAATCTTCATTGTTTGAATATCTCTATTTAAGTAAGAACATTTATATATTTCAATCATTTATATATAATGATTAAACACAATAGCAATACTAACATTCACTCTAAGAAGCGTAAGAGGAAAGGAAGTGGATTAATAAATTCATTAATTAATAAATTACCCATAGAACTCCATATCCCTTCATATAATTTTTGTGGTCCAGGTACGAAATTAAACAAAAGACTTGCACGAGGAGATAAAGGAATAAATCAATTAGACGAAGCGTGTAAAGAACACGATATCACATACTCGAAACATACAGATATTGAAAATAGACACGAGGCTGATAAAGTATTAGCTAAAAAAGCATTTAATAGATTTAAAGCTTTAGACGCAAAGTTTGGTGAAAAAATTTCATCTTTGGTTGTTGCTGGAATAATGAAAGCAAAAAGAAAGCTTGGTATGGGAATGAGGAAAAAAGGAGGTCAAATATCTTTTAACACTGTTGTCAAGAAAGCTCGTAAAGGAATAGTTGGAAAAAAATTTAGTAACATTAAAAACATCGCATCCGCTGCATTATCAACAATTAAAAATACAAAATCAAAAATACAAGTTCCAAAACAAAGAATTATTCCAATTCCTAAAACTGGTGGAATTTTACCATTAATACCAATCTTTGCAGGTCTATCTGCTTTAGGAGCCCTAAGTGGTGGTGCTGCTGGCATTGCTTCAGCTGTAAATGCTGCTAAAAACGCGCAAAACAAATTAGATGAACAAAAAAGACATAACAAAGCTATGGAGAAAATATCGATCGGAAAAGGTCTATATATTCATCCTTATAAAAAGGGTTGTGGATTATATTTGAAACCATATTCAAAAAACTGTTAAAATTGCTACCTCGCAGACCCTTGACTAATGTAGATTTATTAAAATATGCTAAAATACTAAAGTTACCAAATTTTAGAGGCGTCTTTATGAGAAATAAATTACCAAAGAAAATTAAAAAACATGAAACAGGTATTATTAATTTGGATAATGCAATGGGTGATGGCACTCATTGGACAGCATATATTAAGAACAATAGAAACATAGTCTACTTTGATAGTTTTGGTAACTTAAGACCACCATCAGAAGTTATAACTTATTTTCTTAGCGATGGTAGTGAAAATAATATTAAATACAATTATGATGAATACCAATCTTTCGATACCTACGTATGCGGACAATTATCTTTACAATTTATTTATAACAATGTGTAAGCGCAATTAATTTGTATTCTTATTGCAACCATCATGTCGTTTACTATAGCTCTTTCTGACAGTTCCGCCATTCTTCAAGCAAATTTTCATCCGCCTATTTACTTAAATCCCGACTTATCTTATGTTATCGGTCTAACTAATTTTGAAACTTTTAATGCAATACCAAATATTGATGAAAGTAATAACAAGGTGTATTTTGGAAAAAATAATGAATTTCTAACGATTCCGACAGGTAGTTATGAAATGGAAGACATTAACAAATATCTACAAAACGAGTTTAAAAAACAAAATATTTCGTTTTATTTATATGCTAACAACAACACGTTAAAATCAGTCATTAATTCATCCGTCGATATTATTTTTAAAGATGGTGCAATTGGAAAAATTTTGGGTTTTAATAATGGAATTTTAAAGGGTGATGGATCTCCAAAAACATCAGAAAACCCTGCAGAGATTATAAAAGTTAATTCTTTATGTATAGATTGCAGTATCGCTGAGGGTTCCTATCTGAACGGAAAGCCTGTACACATCATTCACCAGTTTTTCCCTAATGTTAGTCCAGGATTCAAAATAATAGAAAGTCCTCAGAATATAATTTATTTTCCCGTCACAGTAAAAGTAATAGATAAAATAACAATAAAAATAATAGATCAAGACCTTAACATTGTTGATTTTCGAAACGAGATCGTAACAATAAGATTGCATATTAAAGAGGTATAATGGTTATACTTTATAATCAAAATATCACTAGTTTACCAACAAAAATAATTAAAAACTATAAGAAGAATATACATCATAAACCTAAGATTAGTAGCGAGAAAATCTTTCATAGGATAACATCTAAAAATAAAACATTTTTAAAATCATTAGGTCTTAAAGTTTTAGTATAATGGATATTCTTAACATAACACAAGATCTGTTTATAGATAACTCTATCGTACATTCAGAGTTTCATGCCTATGAACCATATTTACCAACAAAATTAGGAAACAATGATGAAATTACAATACCTATACATGAAGTTGAAAAATATACACTTCCATCCGAAAGCTTCCTTTATATAGAGGGAAAACTAACTAAAGATGATAATACTGTTTCTGAAACAATGAAATTAATTAATAACGGAATAGCGTTTCTTTTTAAAGAGATGCGATATACTTTAAATGGTGTTACAATTGATTCAGTGAGGGATGTGGGGATAACTTCAACAATAAAAGGTTATTTATCATATAATCAAAATCAATGTAATAAACTAAAAAACGCTGGTTGGTTCCCTATGGGAAACTCACAAGTGGTTGATGCTACCACTGGTTTCTTTAATGTTTGCATCCCTCTTAAATTTTTAATGGGATTTTTCGAAGATTATAAAAAAATAATTTTAAATGGTAAACAAGAACTTATTTTAGTGAGAGATAATTCTGACAAAAATGCTACACTTAATACTGTAGATCAAAATCCAAAAATTCAACTTACTAAGTTGACTTGGAATATACCGCATATATCAGTAGCGATTCCTCAAGAACTAGCATTAACTAAAATAATTGATAGAAATAGTAACATAACAATTGCATTTAGAAGTTGGGAGTTAATAGAATATCCGGAGCTACTTAAAACAGGTCGTCATAATTGGCCTGTCAAAACCTCTACAAAGATCAATACCCCAAGACATATAGGGATTTGCTTTCAGACAGATTATAGAGATAAGGCAATATCTGATATGTCACAATTCTCCGATATTAAATTGCGAAACATCAAAGTATTTTTAAATTCTGAAAGATATCCCTACAATGATCTCTATTTAGACTTTGAAAAAAATAAATTTGCGACATTATATGAAATGTTTGCAAGTTTTCAAAAATCCTATTATGGGTTAACGCCGGAACCAATTTTTTCTCCAAAGGAATTTAAAGAAAATGCCCCCATAACATATATCGATTGCTCCCATCAAAAAGAATCCATTGAAACAGGACCTGTTGTTATGAGAATTGAATTTGAATTACAAGAGGATCTAACTAACAAAGTATCAGCTTATTGTCTTATTATGCATGACAAAATATTTACATATAATCCTTTAACCAAAAACGTCAGACAACTCTAAGACACTTTATAAAATCATAGGTTTGCGGTTTGTTTCCATCATTATGATTGAGACGCTAGAACAACGATTATCATACTTTTTAAAAGAATTGAAGCTACTGAAACAAAAAATTCAAGAATACTCTGATCAGAAATCGCTGATTAAACAATTTTCACATCTGAAATTATGAATTTTCTCATTCTCGACGTCCAAGGTTTCAAAATTGAAAACAACAAATTTGTTCCAAAGGAATTAGCTGCTTATGATGGAAAAAAAATATGTCACTACGTTTTTAAACCCCCATTTAACATGAAATATTTACCACCAAACTTGCAACAACAAGCTGTTTGGTTAATGAAAAATCATCATTGTCTTCCATGGTGTGAAGGATATACACCCATTCACAAATTTTCTGAAATTATCAAAAACCTAACAGAAAATGTGGATCGTGTGTATGTGAAAGGAAGTGAGAAGTCTTTATACATAAAAAAATACTCCCTATGCACAGTGATTGAACTTGACGATTACCCTCCTTTAACTGCAGAAGAATCATCATGTTTTTACCATTCCAAATCATCCTGCATCTGCGCATTATCCAATGTTTTTACATTATATAATGATACAATAATGATTGAATAAAACAAATAAATATATTTATGTTTTTTTATTTATAAATTACAAATTACTTCCAAACATTTTTTTTTTATTTTTCAATACAATTCTTTACAAATTCGTTACAAGCAAATAATTCAACATCCTCTACAACACAATCAGAGAAAAAGTTTAACAATTCCAACACGCAACAAACATTTGCGCTGTTTAATATAGGTAAAATAACATCATGTACATTTTTTAGTAAATCACCTTTTTTCATGGAAACTCCACTAACTAGAATATTATAATATTTCGAAAATTCTTGTGATTTTAAAATATCCAAACGATATTTAATCAGATTTGATAATTTAACTAATTCGTTTATGGTGTCACCAGCAAGGAAGATTTCGTTTCCACCGTCTTGTACAATCTTGATTATTCTTGACTTGTAATGGTGAACAAAGTGAATTTCATATCCTTTTGTCTGCAAGGGTTGCCATCCAAAAGTGTTAGAGCACATGAAGCTTTGCATATATCCTTCATTACTTAGAAGTGATATCCATTGATCTTCATTAAGGATAACAGTTTGGTTATACTTGACTCCGCCGAGTTTAATAACCGGTTCATATTTTCTCTCTAACGAAAATCCAACACTAACCCATTTGGATTTGGATTTGTTGAGGTAGTACATGCTTTCATTGATGAGAGCACCATTACGTTTCTGACTAAATTCTTCGTTCTTGGATTGTTGAGGATTGTAGGACATGGTATCAATGTAAAAGTTTGCCATTTTTGTAGGTTATGTGTAGACAACGTTTGTGAAATTAATGTTGATGCAACTTGAACTGTCTGCTTAAATAAGCAATAAAAATGTAGAGGGGGAAGCTGTAATGTGGGGGGATATAAATGATAGAGGAGCATTAGTAACATCAGATAGTAACCATGAATGAGACCAATGTTTTCCTTTCAAGGATATAATTGCAGTTTTGGTTACATTGGTTGTTATATCGTTATAAAAATTGTTATGAATAAATAAAATAGTTACAAAATATGTTTTACATTTTTTTATTTATAATACAAATATGCTTTAAATAATACATATCCCAACAAACACATAAACAATATAAAAAATATTATTACAAATATTATACATGTGCGTATATTACATTCTTCCATATGTAATTTGTTATACAATTGATTCCATTTCTCTGTTAGTGCATGCGATCTATTGGAATAATATATCCTTAACTTATACTCTACAGTGGATGAGTTATTTATTACATAATCATTTATTTTATAAGTAAACAATCCATTACTTATATCCATCCTTTTCCATGTTGATGGCCAACTATCATTATTTGCATTATTAATCGATAAACAAATAAATGTATCTTGAACATTGGGATTAACTTGTATGAATAAAGTATTGTTAATAAACGCTGATAGGAAAAGAACACCTACAGGTAGGACCATCATTTTAAAAATAAAATAATTTTGTTAAGTTCTTAGGTTTTATATTCATCGTGAACTAGATTTCGTAAAATATCGATAACATTATTAACATCAGGATCATCAGTTCTGGATTTATCTTCTAAAATGTCAATGTGTTTGTGCCCCCAAGCTAGGGTTCTAAAAGAGTCTTGAATTATATATCGTTTATCATCTTTTGGGGACAAAGCAACCTTATTTTTTAGTTGAGTAAACATATCATGTAGGATTGAACGAAATACATTCATTTTTCTAAACTTGATTTCTGAATTTTCAACTACATCTTTATAATCTTGTTTAGTAATTAAATTTTGTATAACATATTTTTTCACACCTTTTGCTTTTTTTTCCGATTTATTTTCTAAATTGACGCAGTAAGCTTTTGCACCTGTACCATAGAAACTTAAAATTGGTTGACCTGCAAACTCATCTTTCATACGTCCTAATACAGATTTATTCTTAGTTATGTTATGCATATTATTTTCATTATAATTGGAAGTATCAAATTTATCTAAATTATTCTGAATATCTTCATAAAAGTTTGGCGTCTCTATTTGGAGAATCAAACTATCGGTATCAGTGTACAATAATATTGCTTTGTCGCCATATTTACTTTTGATGTAATCATAATAAAAATTATAAATTATAGTTTTTGATAATTCCAAGACTGAGAATCCAATATAAACTGGTTTGTTGTAATTCACCTTAACTCTTTCCATTTGTATTGCAACAAAATTTTCGTTAAAAACTAACCGATTTTTAAAATTTGGTTTAGCTATCAGTGTTTGCGCTCCTTGCTTTTGTCTAATATTTTCCCAATGTGTGATTAATCTTATATCAACCCGCTTATCAATATTTTCCAAAGATTTACCATAAATAGCGTTATTATATAATTTGTAACAATCTTTTTCTAACTTGTTTTTGGATTTATTTCTCATTTCAGTATTTAAATCAATGTAAGGTTTCAAAAATGCTGACTGTTTAAATTTAATTACTCTGTGAATTTTAGTTACATTCAATCCATTTCGAATAGCTTGTTTAAGATTTCGATAATGAATTACATATTTTTCTTTATTGTTTAAATCACAAATTAATTTCTTTTGTTTTGAATCTGGTGGACAAATATTTTCTGATAAAAATGGTAGTTCATTATGTTTTTCATGTAAATCTTGAGGATATTTTATATCTACTTCTAAAACATATCCATATTCACCATCATCATCAATTGTTATCACATCAAGAGTTTCTATTTCTTCCATTGACATCCAAGAAAAATCACTTATTGGGAGATATTGACTCATACTATGTCCATACAAGTTAGTTGCATCTAAATACATAATAAATGAAGTTGGTTTATCAGAATCATAATTTTTAAGACATGGGTTATTTGCTTCAGCTTTTCGAACACTGCAATGACAAATTCCACCTCTTATACTATTCTTAAAAAAATGTAACATATCAATATCAGTTAATAATTCCAATTTGACGTTAGTCATTTTTAACATAGCATCCCAACTTAAACCAGGTAATGTATAATATTGTGCAGGATCCAACTTAAAATTATTTATAGATACATTTCGAAATGCTTCAAAAAAATCTGTTAATATGAGAACGTCAGATAGTAAATAAATTTTTGTATAATCCATTAAGGTTTGACAATCAAATAAGTTCCAAATATGAGTCGCTCTATTGTAATCTAATGGATCTATAGATTCATCGCGTAGTTTATCATAAAAATCATCAATACTTGGAAGTTGATTCTCATACAATTTTTCAAATGAATCAACATAAGAATATGGGTACACTCCCTTTTTTCGAATTTCATTGAAATGGTTGGAATCTTGAAAATGTTTTTGAATTTGTATACATTGATCTGTTTCTAAACTTTCACCAAACGTTTCTAATGAGGATGCAACAAATCTAAATGAATCCAAAAATCTCATTTTAACAAATACATTTTTTTCTTTATTGTCTTTGTCTTTATATTTATCAACCAGAATTGATTTTGAAAATGAAATGTATTTCTCTTTGGTTTGTGCTAAGACATCAATGTCATCTTTTTCACAGCACAACTGCTTAATAAATAGGTGACTATCGTAACCCGTTAAATTATGAAAAAATATGGGGATAAAATATGGAATTTTGAAATTTAAGTTGCATATGCTATGTGCTGCACCTCGAAATTCACCAGTTAAATGATCATGATCTCTTACTTTTTCGTTTTCTTCAACTTGTTCGTTACATATATGACAAATATTGGTTGATTTATAAGTTGATTTCTGTTCATTTGATAGAGGAAGCATTTTTACTATAGGTTTAAGACAGTTATTGTAAATTCTATGTACATGATCTTCAATTCGTTTACAAAACTCCTCTGCAGCATCTAAACCAAAATAAGAATCTAATACTGATAGAGAGTCATCATATGAACATTTAATGAAATAAGAGAATGCATATGGTTCATGTTTAAAAGTGTTACGTGTATAGGAATCCAAATCATTTTCTGGTTGTTCAAATTGTAAAGGTTTCAAGAAACATTCGAAATCTGCATATATTACAAAAGGAACTTTAAGCTGTCTTTGGAAATTTTGAAACTGTAGTATATTTTCTGGTATATGTTGTCCGTATTTATTAATTTTGATATCATTGGTTGGAACTCTTGTATACAAATGATTACAATCATTTTTTTGATGAATTTCGAGTTTTTGTATGGAAGTAAAATAATTTAAGCAACCATCACAAAAATATTTTTTATGAGAATTTTTATTGATTTGAGATGATAGTAATCTTGACATATCTTTAATCCAACAGTAATGATTTTTTTCACCTTCGCTTATTAACAATAAATTAACATGTAATGGTAGTTTTTTATTAGTGTAATGCATGGGACCAACAACTTCATATTTTTGTTTACTGTCTTCATAAACACACTCTAAACCGTAAACATTTACAGATATATGATTTAGGATCTCGAACTTTGATATATCTTTTAGCTTCATTGGGAATTCAATTCCTTGTAAATTTAAAGCATTGAAGAAATTGGGATATGAACTCGTTCTATCAACATGATTTTTAGCAGGATACAAAGCACTTATTACACTCCACGCAAAACAATATGGATCATCATTTTTTACATTGATAATTGCTTCCTTTAATGTAATTTGTTTTGGTAAAGAAATATATGAAGATGCTCCGATTGGATTAAATTTATTTATGTTAATTTCTAAATGCAGTATTTTTTCTAAAGCCCAACCTGACCCATTTTCTGCGAATATTGAAACTTTCTCTTTAATTTCAGATAAGAAATCCTTATAAATTCCACTTAAATCAATCGTAGATGATATTATCTTATTTTTTGTATTAAATGATTTGGTTTCTATTGTTTCTTTTGATTGTAAAATATAGCTACCAAATAATTCTACATTAATCTTAATACACTTATGTTTAACTAACTGTTCTGTAATTAAACTCACAAACTTTTGTTTCACTGTTTCAAAAAATTCTTCAATGTCTACATACTTTTGAGATGGAAGTAACATGTATGATATAATTCTGTTTTTAAAAGCTGAAGTTAAAATTTTCACATTATTATCACTTTTAAAACTGCTTTAATGATGGTTTGAGCGCAAATGTGCATTTAGTTTATTTTTTACATACCAAGTATTACATTCCTTACATCTTGATAGAATAAGTTTAGGAATTGGCGGTTGATGTTCTGATTTTTGCGGTTCCTCTATTTTTAGTTTCTTTGTTGGTATCTCACATAATTGTGTGTTGTTCTTCCTTTTAATATGGGATGATCTATTAGGACATGATTCCCTTTTATGTCTATTCACGTTTGATTGATGGCTGAATGTTTTATTGCAATCGCTGCACTGATACATCTTGTGTAACTAAACTGATCTTAACAATACTGTTCACAAATAACTATTAACTTTTCTAAACTGAACAACGACTGCTTTTTACAATAGCAAAGCAGAGATAACTAATGGTTGTGCTTGTTTATGGGTTTATATATGTGGGGGGATTCGGTGAACGGTGAAGTGGGGAGAGGAGTGGGGGGAGGAGTGGTGGTAGGAGTGGGGAGAGGAGTGGTGGTAGGAGTGGGGGTAGGAGTGGGGGGAGAAGTGGGGGTTGGAGTGGTGGTAGGAGTGGGGGGAGGAGTGGGGAGAGGAGTGGGGGGAGTGTTGTATTGGTAGGTTTGGGTGTGGTGGTGGGGGGGTGTCTGCGATCCAAATCCATGGTGGTTTCGAAACGCTTACTATTCCCTACTTACAGGGTCGCTTTTATGTATGGAAACGATCGATTATTTGCTAAAGTAAGATAGCTAGCGAAGAATATGTTAAATACAAAACTTTTAGGGTTTTTGGAAATCTATTACACTGCACATAAACTAAGTATACAGGATCAGTTAAAAAGCCATGGAAGAACAAAGTTACTTTACATTATACATATATGTATATTATTCAATATTTCAATTATTTACAAGATTTTAAAAAAAATATTTAGCACACCACATACCCAATCTTAACCGTTTTAGAGATATCGAGTTTCGAATATCGTTTTCAAATAAATATAATAACAATAATTAAAAAGACAAACTAAGTTTTAGTAAACACAATTTAAAATCCTATTTTATAAGGTGCTCAAAGTGTTCACCGTTTACCTCCTGGCAGTAATGAATTCGGTGAACAAAATTTTGTAGCGAATCTAAAAGAATATTGGGAGCAATACTCGAAATTTCATGCATTATTCTTTGTTGAAAATCTTCGATATTTTGTGGCCTATTTTTGTACACTAAATTTTTGATATGGCCCCACAAGAAAAAGTCAAGAGGGGTCATATCAGGAGACCTAGCAGGCCATTCAATTGCACCTCTGCGCCCAATCCATTTACCAGGAAAAGTTTCCTCTAGATATTCCCTCACCATCCGTCCAAAATGTGGTGGAGCCCCATCTTGTTGAAACCATATTTGTTTAGCCGGTAAATTGGGATTATTATGGTTCGGGAATAATCGTCTGAGCTGTGGAACAATATTCTCTTGTAAAAGTAATAAATATCGTTCAGAGTTCAAATTTCCATGTATAAAATAGGGTCCTATGACGTTTCCAGAAATAATGCCACATCAAACAGTGGTTTTTTGTGGTCGTTGGGTATGAACTTGTTCCATCCAATGTGAATTTTCGTCTGACCAATATCTACAGTTGTGTCGATTTACGTGCCCGTTTAAACAAAACGTTGATTCATCGGAAAATAAAATGTGGTTGACGAAGTTGACCTTATCCATAATGATTTCGCAAAATTCTGCGATCAAAATCGTCTTCACTCAATTCTTGTAACAAACAAATTTTATATGGTTTGGATTTTTCTCTTTTGGTAATTTTTTGAATGGAATATCGACTTATATTATGATTTAAAGCCCGCTGTTGCGTCGAATTTATTGGATTTTCTTTCACATCTAACATGACATTTAAAGAATTTTCTTTATTAGTAACGCTTACCGGTCTTCCACTTTGTGGTCGATCTTTCAGACCTCCAGTTTCATGAAAACGCGGCAATGTTTTGAAAGCAGTTGATTTAGTTATAGGTTCTCGATCTGGATGCAATTCATTAAAAATATTCACCACTTGGGTAAAACTCCGTGTTCTATCGCCGTACCCTATCATCATTAAAATTTCAATGCGCTCGGTATCACTTAAACGTGCCATTTTTACGCGAAAATTGTTCACAAATTGTAAATGTAAGTATTTTTGGCATATCTGTTGTCAAGATGACAAAACAACATTGTTATGGAGATAAATATTTTCCAAGTTAACTTGATGGACTAGAAAATTAATGAATGTAATAATTTATTTGAAAACGATATTCGAAACTCGATATGTCGAAAACGGTTAAGGTTGGGTATGTGGTGTACTTAAAATATTTTTTTTAGAATCTTGTAAATAATTGAAATATTGAATAATATACAGGGGGTTCCATTTAAAATAAAGTAACTTTGTTCTTCCATGGTTTTTTGACTGATCCTGTATACTTAGTTTATGTGCAGTGTAATAGATTTCTAAAAACCCTAAAAGTTTTGTATTTAACATTCTTCGCTAGCTATCTTATTTTAGCAAATAATCGACCGTTTCCATACATAAAAGCGACCCTGTATGTATAAGTATACAGTGTAATAAACAGTTTATGCCGAATTTTGGAGTTTTTAATAATTTTAATAATGGGGAATTTCCGAAACCTAATTGTGTGTTTATGTGCCGTTTCACACAGGACCGATGATCAGTGCTGATGATCGGTCCGGCCCATTGTTTAAACCGTGTCTTTCACATATGAACGTATCATCGGTCGACCGTTACAATGTTAAATGTGGGCCCGACCGATCATCAGCACTGATCATCGGTCCTTTGTGAAACGGCACTAAAAGGTTCACATTGTGGTAATTTTTATGTTTGTAAATTTCGATATTTTCTAATATATCTAGTTTATGACCTTTTGCTCTTATATTTAGCGAAATATGGTCATATTTTTTTAAATTAAATATAAATCTGCAGCAATTATTCTGCATTTTTTGTAGATGTTGCTTGTCCTCTTGGGTTAAACATGGATAATATTAGAATAATATCATAATGAATGAACAAAAGATCATCCAATTTTGCGAATTATTTTTTAGATACAAACCATAGTTTTCCAGACATTAACAACTTATGAAACTTACATTCTGAACAATGAGGTCATAAACTAGATATATTAGAAAATATCGAAATAAATTTTACATAGAGAAAGAAATCATTTTTAAAAAAGTTATTTTATGTGGCTTAAAAGTAACAAACTGGAGGAAATGTATGCTTTTTTCGTATTATCCCAATACAGTACCATAAGTTAAGTTGTTTCGGTCAAATAGGCGAATCAAATACTTAATAATATTAAGAAAAAAAAAATCCAATTTTTTGTATTTTGAGAACAAAGAGCTAGATTTTATTCATATTTAAGTAACTTGTAGTACCGAGGTATAAAGAGAAACGTGGGTATAGCTTGATGTAGAGTATATTGCCTGGTATTTTATTTATCCCAAAAAAATCACCCAAACACGACGACTGTAATTTCTATTGATACATAAAAAATTTATATTCATAAACTTAAAACAAAATATACCGATATTTTACTTTAACTTTAAAGCACTATATAAGTTATGAAAAATAAACCCATTTTATTACTACTCTAAGGAACGTGTCTTGTACAAGAACCAAGATAAAAATAATGCCAAAAAATATTTTGTATTTTAACAAGAATATAGTGTCATTTCATAAAAGACACTACTTTGTTAGTTTTCCTATATTTGGACGTTTTAACTTATTTAAATCACTGAAACCACAATTTATTATGCATTTCGGTAATCTAGAAAGCCAGAAAATATAGCCATTTCAGCAACAATCGATACTACAATTTGGGTTTTGCCAGCGCAGACTGTTAAAAAAAAGGTAACATATCTATTATTGATAATGGTAAGGTTGTTGGTTTACTTGATGCCGCATTTCAATGGTCACTTTATTTTTCGTTTAGAAGAAGAGAATACTTATCTGTTATAGTACCTTAATTCTCTGGATTATTTCTTTCGTGGTCCCCTAAATACAAAAGTTTACGTAAAAAAAATCGGAAAATTTAGAGGAACTTAGGCAATGATTTATACACGAAATTTGCCAAATAACCGCGGATATGGTAAATATGTAAAGAATGAATTTTACTTTAGGTTTGTCAAGAAAAAAATAGGCAAATTTTCCAACAATTTTTACAACAAATTGCGTCTACATTACCGAAATGCAAAAGTAAATCGTGGGTCGTATTCCATTTTTGATGCTTTTTCCAACGAGCACTGGCAATACATACCTTAATATCTAAAAAAAAATTGGGGGCGGTTTCTAATCTCCCCAATAAGAGAGGTAAATGTAATGAAGGCCTGAAAAAAGTATGACAAACTAAAAATAAATGCAGCCGTTGGTTGGTTGGTTGGTTAAAGGCGGGGGTCGGGTTTGACGTGTGGCCCAAGCTTCTTACACTGCAGCCTTCGGGCTTATTGTGCGCCCCAGTCTGGTGTAGGTGCCCGGTCTGGTGTACGTGCAGCCGTAGTTCTCTATTTTTTCAACAAATAAAAATACTTTCTAATACTGAATTTACTTCAGTTAAAAATTGCACCCTGTATGGTAAGTAATATACAGGGTTTTTTTACGGTGCCGCCCAATAAAATATTGCGGAAAGTACTGCGATTAAAATCCTGCAAATTTGGATAATGGGATTTTCGAAGACGCTGTCTTTAAATAAAATAACAGTACTGTAAGTTGTCTCAAACTTGCTTATAGAGCACCCTATATAATATATTTTTTTATTCCCTTCGTAATTTCCAATAACTTTTATTGAAAGTTTTCGTATTCAATAATTGAAAAAGAAAATCGTTTTTACGTTGCTGCTTCATGCAATATATGCGACAATATTACTTATCTGTACAAATAAGGTGTCCCTACCTAACGAGAAATTTACCGAACTTGTATTAGATTGTGATCCGGATCAGTTTAGCGAGTCCGGGCACAGGAAACAGGTACGCCGGATCAATTCTACTATCGAACAGCCATCAATATCGAAGTGGTACCACACCAAGGTAGCCTTTTAATTGCAGTTTCGCCATTGAGAATACCAGTGTTGATTGCATGAGCTGCGCATTGTGCTAAGTGCTCCACATAGCACTGCGGTTTGGGTGTGTAATAGTTATTAAAAAATTAAAATAAAGTTTTTTACCCTACCACTGTACACACTCCATAATTATACTTTATTTTCTATTTATCAGCTAAATAGCCTTAGTTTTCTGTAAATGTTGTCGGTAATATTCAGAAGATTCAAACGCATAATTTCAAAAGCGCCCCATTGCTCCGACGAATACTTAAATAATGTGTAAACTGTTGGATACTTTTAACGAGAAATTTCGCTTTTGTCGCGTTCGCCGTTTAATTGTGCGATTAACACCCTCAAAGGATTAAATTAACACCTTTTGTTGTGGGGAGATAAAGCCGGTCAATGCGATGGTTTAATAGGCAAATCAATGCAAAATTTATACATTATTTATTAAGTTATTTGGGATTCTAAATGGTTATAAATTGGGTTCAATGGTACGGTTAAATATTTGGAATGAGCTGATAGAAAATTATTTTCCTTTTAATTCTAAACTATAAATTGTTTTAATAGTTATTTTTAATTATTTCTAGGACATGATTTACTTTAATAATAGGTCAGAATAAAGTTTAAAGCATCGTCGGTCCAATGTAAGCAAATTTACTATTAAAGATTGTTTAAGTGTACTTTCAAGTTTTCAAGATACGTGGCGGGTTGTGGGTTATTGTGATTTTGAAAAAGTTTTGCATATCTTCAAACCAAAATAGTACCCATCAAACTCGGTGATAGTTATAATATGGAATACGAGGAAGAATCAAAAACTTAAAATTGCCTTATGTAAAGTATGAAGTCACAGGACTAAAGTGATCTATGTATGAGTCTTTTCCATAAGAACCATATTCAGTAATGTATGAATTTTTTTTCTTAGAAACCCTACTCAACAATATTATTTTATGCGCTATGTCAAACCAAAAAACAAATACTTATGTTAACTGTGTACCTAATTGAAATTCTTGCAATTTTTAACTTTAAATATATTGTTCGGTATTGATTTTTCTGTTTTTATTTTCATTCGGGAAATATTCTACTAAATAGGATTAGTGCTTAAAAATTACCAGATAATTATGCATGCAGCTTTTCTTTAAAAACTGCATTTTTTCATTTTCATATTTAAAAGAAATATAGCGAAACTATCAAAATAAACTCATGCAATTTTTAGAGAACACGTTTTTATGGAAAATTATCGGTAATTTTAATGCACTTATGCTATTAGCCCCGATAATTCTATTGCACTCGCGATGAATAAATAATAATGTTACTATGATGATACTATTTCTCTCGAATAAACTCTATCAAAACATCGATTAATAGTTAATTGTTACTGACAACGACACTCGTCTGTGATCGTCAAATATTTAATTTTTGGAGTATTTGGCGAAAAAACGTAAATGAGTTTAAAACTATTCTAATTAGGTATAGGGATTTTCCTAAATATTTTTACAATTATATAGTATTTTCTACAGCTTCCTTACTTTTAACATTTCTGGTGTATATTGTATTTTGCCTTATTTTAACAAGGCAATTTCAGAGCGACCACATAATGTCTGGAAAGAAATGACAACGAAAATATCTTTTAAAAATTGAATTAGACCAAGCAATTAATCATCTTTCTGTTAGATGATTTGGATCACGAAGATATTTACTTTGCAGAAGACAATTTTAGTGTAATGTAGCTGAACAAGATATCATAGAGCAATCTTCTACATCTGCCATAAATACAAATGAAGATTGAAGAAAAGGGGCAAGTGAATTAAAGAATATCAATGTACAAGTTGAATTTTATTTAGTCCCAGAAATAAGAAGTGTGGATGCAATGGAAATGGTGATTGGACGATAACAAATAAAGATAAGAAGCAAGAAATGGTATATTATGAGACTTCTTACCACCTCCTCGATATAAATAGTTAATAATGTCAACATTACATATGTATGGTTGTAAATAAAGAAATAAAAAAAGTGGAAAAAAACTAAACCGTGAATGTCTCTAAAACAAAGCGATATAGCGCGGCGGTGTTAGCGTGTTACACAGAAAGTCAGGGGTGAAGATTTCAAAAAAGCAGAAAAAACTTAAAAGTGAATATTTCTGGAAGTAAGAACATTAGCGCGGCGGTCTTGAAATATTACAAAGGAAGTTGGGGGTAAAGAAATAACATAAAGTGGAAAAAACTAAAAAGTGAATATCTCTGAAACAAAGCGAAATAGCGCGGCGGTCTTGACGTATTTCAAAAAAGTCCGGGGCGAAGATTGCAAAAAAGCAGGAAAAACTCAAAAATGCATATCTCTGGAACTAAGAACAATAGCGCGGCGGTCTTGAAATATTACAAAGGAAGTTGGGCGTAAAGAATTGAAAAAATTTGAAAAAAAATAAACAGTAAATGTCGCTGAAACAAAGCGAAATAGCGCCGCGGTCTTGGCGTATTACACAGAAAGTCGGGGGAGAAAATATATACCAATCCAAAACATTTCATAGCCGACTTAAGATTTAGACATTTCATGAACAAAGAGTACAAGGACCAGCAGGTAAATGGCTGTGTATAGCTAAAGAAATAATTTTGTCGCTATTTTTGGAAAGGTGGCTTTCTTCAATATGTACTAATATTCAATTCAAATTCAATTCAAATTTTATTTATTTCTCAGTATACAATAATAATAATACATAAAGACTTAAATAATATACTTTAAGAGAGATAAATAAAAACTTAACCCACTTAAGGCTACGCTGTGCGTGGGTACGTTTTAATTTATAACATGAACATTATTACATTAATCATAAACACCATGAACGAACTAATATAAAACGAATAAGCCTGATAAACCCTATCAAGGTTACCAACCCAAACCAAAATCGTTCAACCTAGAACCTAGCAACAAAATAGCACATTCTTGATATACTGTACACATACACTATACAGAGCAGAGAGTCAGCTCACGCATTCAAAATTGCATTCAACAATAAATTATACGTATACATATCAAATACAAACGATAGCATTCCATTAATTAGACCATATGGTACAGGTTTTTAAAATCAATATATTGGTGTACCTGATATCTAGGCAATGAAAGTATCCATTTTTTTATATTTATTTTAAATAATGGAAAATGGGTTACATTTTTAATTTCCGAAGGTATAATATTAAATAACTTGGGACCCAGATAATAAAAGTTTCTCTGTAAGATTGATTTTTCTGTCCGAGGTACAAAATTTGACCGGTTGCTATATCTTGTGTTATAATCATGTTCTATCCTAAGCAACTCATTTTTGAAAATGAATTGTCTGGAAACGCATGCTAAGAAGTAAAGCTGCCTAATGTCAAATATACCACTCTCTGAATAAAGAATATTGGAAGGATAAGTAAAAGGTTTTTTGAAAATTATCTTAAGAACCGATTTTTGGATAACTTCCAAATTATGTACATGAATCTTGCTTGCCGCGCCCCAAGCTATAATTCCATAAGTTAAATGGCTTTGTATTAGGGAGTAGTAAAGAATTTTTAGTTGCTTGGTATCTAAGATTTTTGAAAGATGTCTCATTTTGTACAGAATGAATCTTATTTTTTTGACCGTACTATTTATTTGAATTTCCCACTTAAGGCCACTATCAATTATGATGCCGAGATATTTTATTTTATTTACTATTTTGAATTTAATTTGGGAGTTGTTATTACCCGTAATTTTAATAGTGTCATAAGAAGGAAGATACTTAGAGTAAGATGTAAAGGGAACACAAAACGTTTTATCAAAGTTAACTGTAAGTAGGCGGCTACTGAACCAGTCATATATAGTTTTAAAATCTTTTTCGATTTTGTTCCGTAAAGAAGCCCAGCACACGTCATTATAAAGCACGGCCGTATCGTCAGCAAAACTCATAATATCACCGGAAACCTCCAATGAAAACAGTTCGTTCAAATATATATTAAAAAGAATCGGTCCCAGGACAGTGCCTTGAGGTACTCCGTATTCTATAATTTGCATGTCACTGACGCAATTATTAATTTGTACACACTGTTTTCTGCCACTTAAATAACTATTCATAAGCTCATAAGTAGTACCTCTAAAACCAATTCCCTCCAATACACGAAGCAACAATCCGTGGTCAACAGTATCAAAAGCTTTAGCCAGGTCGACAAAGATGCAACATGCCGGTCTTTTTTCATCAATAAATTTACATACTTTTGTTGTTAGATCGGTTATCGCATCCTGTGTCGACCGGCCCTCCCTAAACCCGAACTGTTTCTCCGACAAAATTTTGTATTTTTTGAGGTAATCAGATATACGCGTTTTTAAAAGCTTTTCAAAAATTTTGGCGCAAGCTGGAATCAGAGAGATAGGTCGATAATTGCCAACATCAGACTGGTCACCGCTTTTAAACATTGGCCTCACGAGGGCTGTTTTAAACTGCTCAGGATATTGCCCGCTCTCTATAGATAAATTGTAAATATGAACTAGAGGGGGAGATATATCCTTGTTAACTAATTTCAAAATTTCTGATTTTAAATTATCTATTCCTGGAGCTTTATTGTTTTTTAAATTTTTGATAACCTTATTTACCTCATTAATATCAGTTGGAAGAAGGACCAGAGAATTTGGTTGAGACATTTTTAAATCTGGGGTAATATTATTTTCTATTTTAATTTTATCCGCCAATTTTTTGCCAATATTAGTAAAATGTTTCACAAACAAATCTGCAATTTGTTTTTGGTCGGTCACAATAGTCCCATCGTGCTTTTTTATTTCGAGATGATCCGTTTTATCTTTGGTTTTTTGGTTAGTTATCGAATTAACAACTTTCCATAAATTCACAGAGTCTTGTTGATTTTCGCCGATCAAATTTTGATAGTAATTTTTCTTTGTTATATCAATCAAGATACCCAGTCTATTTTTATATTGCCTATATGCTGTTGTGTTCTCCTCGGTTGGACATTGTTTCATGTTTTTGTATAGTTGTTGTTTTTTATTTATTGATTTTATAAGACCATTAGTTATCCATTCCTTTCTTTTAATTTCATTATGTTTTACCCTCATTTTATATGTAGATAGATTTATGAAATCACCTAATTTTGAGTGCAGTAGATTGGTTGCTTTGTTTACATCTCTATTTGCATAAACATCCTCCCAATGTTCATTTTTAACCAAGGACACAAATTTATTTCTATCTAAAATCTCTTTAGTTTTAATATTAGAATTGTTATCCTTTTCCGTAAGAACTTCCAATAATGTACTATAATGGTCTGTAACTGAAGTTTCGTATATAAAAGAAACAAATTGATTTGATCTTGTTTTATCCCTGACAAAAATGTGGTCTATGCATGAACCTGAACCATTTTGTACCCTTGTAAAGTCATTAATTGCTGATAGAAACCCATGTCCCGCCATAATATTTAAATAATTTTGTGCTGGTAAGTTAGTTATATTAATATCCCCAACTATAACATGAATATCGCAATTTTTAACAGTCTCTAGATATTCTTGAAGATTTTCATTAAACATATTAATACAGGTAGAGGGAGGTCTATAAATAGCATTAATTAAGAGTATTTGATCATTAAATGCAGTGTAAATTTCAATCATTTTTAAAACACCTATATTTTTTACTATATACCCGTAGTTAATTCCGTGTCTAATATATACCGCAACACCATCGTTCTGATTAATATCGCCCGCAGTATACACCAAATTATAGCCCTCGATGCCATGTAAAAATGGATCTTGAAGTTGCCAAGTTTCTGTAAATACTAGAAAATCCATAGATGCATCCAATTGCCTTAATATAATTTTAGTTTCATCAAAATTTTTTTTTTAAGCTTCTAATATTATTGTGATATATTTTAAGATCTTTTTTATTCTGATTAGATTTGAATATATTATTCATTTCTAAACTAGTCTTAACGATATGTGACTTTATCGTTCCTATTTGAAAATCCTGTATATATCTATCCATTCTCACAATACCAAAAACCAACAAGCAAAATGTACACAAACAGATCTATAATATATACAATAAATAAAGAGAAAAATCAATGTACCTTATTCGCAAATAATATGCATTATATTACATTACATAATGGACCAAAATAGCATGTACTATTTTTAAACCGAAAATCATAGAGGTCATTAACTTTAGGTACAATATAGGTACAGATTATCCTATATTTTTTATTTTAACAAAACAGTCAAATTTACACATTTCTAAGTAGGCCCTATAATAATTTAATTATTATTTCAAACTAAATCGGAGCATCCATGCCGTCATAATTACGCGTGATAGCGGCTCCATTGCGTCAACACTTTACATACTCACAGATATTAGTAATCTGTGACAAAATGGTTTACTTCTCGCCACTGTATGTGGTAGGTATTTTCAATACGCCTATGATACTTGCGTAAGATGCAAGATCTGTGGATTTTTTCTTCTCGTCTTCAAATCTTGAAATAAATAAAGTTACTTGCAAAAGATTTTAGAGACAGCATGTTCATTGGGTTAAATTTAGTTAGTATACACGCAGTTGGTATTGTTAAATAGGCAATAGGCAAAAAGATTTTAATCATATTGTATAAACAGGATACTTTTCCGACCATATTTATTTTATATGGTTGCCATTCTTCTGGGTCGCTAAAGAAACACGATCCTTATGCGCCCCTGTAATAAAATTGTAATGTTTACTGTCGCATATTATTATTCTCTTGGCTCATAGGAATTAAGATAAGCCGCTAGTAAATTTATCCGTTAAAAAATTCCTACCCTCCGTTCCTCTGAACTACCAAATGTTTAGCTACGCTTACTCTACAACTTATGAACTAACCGACATATAAGCAGAAAAAAATCAAACCAACAATACTGGAGTATGAGATATGGATTTTAAATGGCTTGTCAATAAGAGATATGCTATATTCCTAAAATATTCTCGTTCAGTTATGCTATCTTTTAGTTACTGGCGTAATTTCTAATATGGCTTTGTTAATATATTATTACAAACTGAGCAATGCATTTAAAGTTTCGGGTATTTGAACTCGTTAAATTTAATAATAATTATGTGTTACAGATCGTAGATATTTAAGGAGCGTATAGCCCAACGACTATAATTTTACCCAACTCAATAAATTAGCATGACCTGGTACGTGAACGACCGTTTTATTCAATAAAGAAGTAAGACGTGAATTGATTTTTATTTAATATTCACTTAGGAATAATTTATGAAACATTACTCTGCTCCAAGAATTTAATTTCATCGCTGCATTCATATATCGGAAGGCACGAATATTACTGGAAACATAATTTACAATGACATTTATGTATAATCATTAAAGTGTTACTTTAACTATTTAATATGAAAATAAGATTTTAATTACACTGTTGTAAGTTACCTTAACCGAGTCGTCCAAAAGTGAAGCAATAAAATGGACGGTGCTCTCGCTGCATTTCCACTTCATAGCAGCAAATACGTTGGCATTGAACTTTTCAGGTAAGCATACTGTGAAATATCTACTGAACTTTTAAAATTCACTCTCGAAATAGTGAACACAATAGGGTATTTAATGTAACAAACATGCTAAAATAGGAAAACGGTTTTAGACGTTTTGTTTTCTTTTGGGAAATTATTCACCCCAGTTTTCTACAGTATTTGGTTGCATTAGGTCGCGCCACGAGTAGGCACGGCACAAAAAGGAAACATTTAACCCTTAGTGATAACGCTCAAATATTGAAAGACTTAGGGAAATGTGTCGGTGTGGTCGTTTTATTCAAAGAATATGGTGATTCTAAGTCCACCATATGCGCAATTCGAATAAGAAGGGTAAGAATTGAAGAAAAAATTAAAAGGTTCAAAAACACTTTTATAGGACCAGAAAAATGAAACCTTTAGGACATCCAGAGTACCCTAAAATGGAAATAGCTTTATAGAAGTGGTTTTTAAAGAAAAGATAGAAAAATCTTCCGGTGACTGGTTTAATGCTGCAATAGAAGGCTAAGTTGTGAATACAAAGAATCTACTTTATTTAATCCAAGCAGCGGTTGGTCGTATAGATTAAAAAGCGTTTAGGAATATGTTACCTAAATCTTTTAGGCGAAAAATCATCGTCACAGCATGAGCTTATTGATCCTTTCAAAAAATTTTACATTTAAAATTCAATGAGCTTCAGCTATCAAAAGAGCAGATTTATATTTATTAAATTAAGAAAGTAGGTTTACTATAATGAAAAAATCGATTAAGTTCACTATATTGCGATTCTAATGTATTTCTAAAGATTTTTAATATTCTTCGACAATAAAGGCAAATTTTTATGACTTCTGTTAACTTAAAAAACTTTTTGTATTGCGAAAATTCAGGAAAAAAGGTATTTAATTTGCGTCGTAAAAAAAGTAAATAAGGGCACAAAATAATGAACTCGTAAAACTTACAAGCACAGCATAACGATGCCTTAAGTACAGCTCTTTGGGCAGCGCGAAGAGAAGGACTTGCCAACTTCAAAGGCTGCTTTACGCCTTGGGCAAATACCCTATTTTTTTTTAGTACAAGACAAACATAACGGGGACCCCTCGACTTTAACGAAATTTGGTACACAAGTAAAACATAAACGCATCTTTTAGCCATCTATATCTACATTAGGTTGTAAAAATTTCGATAAAATAACATTTTTGAACACATTTTAGAAACTATAGATAATACCCAAACAAAAAAAAATTATAATTGTTTCTCTTAATGTGGTATTTTGTACTTTATAATGTCATATTTCATTAAAATCGAGTGTTATGTCGTTATTTCGATGTCGATCTCCTTGTTGGTCCTAAATAACTTCTTAACTAAAGGGCGGAATATATGCAAAATGCATAATATATGCAAAATGGATAATATATGCATTTTTTGCATATTTTGTAAATTTTATAATAAAATGCATATTTTTCATAAATTATTATTTTAATAGCATATTTTTATGTTTTCGGCTTTATCAAAAAATTTAAAAGGTTTAATGTCCAGTTCGGTACTTATTTCAGGGATTTTCCAATCTGAAGATTATAATATATCTACAATTACCCGGTGGGGAACATGAATTAAGGCCGCAATGTTCTACGCAGAGCATTTCGAAGTCATTAAAGAACTAGTTTTGGATTTAGATGACGATTCGCAGTGTATTGTGCAAAGTAAAGAGTTGTTAAAAAGTGTAAGTGTAGCTTAAGATCTTGTTTTTATTAAGGTTAATTTTAGTTTAATACCGGACATGACATCCTCGTTCGAGAGTAGAAATTTAAATAGAATTCGATAGCTTTCGATACGCTTTTTTTCTTTATTTGATGTTGGTAACATTGAAATGTTTTATTTCATTGACTTGCGCGGCCTTTGTGATTTACGAAAAAACCCATTTTTCGCAGAGGAAAAATAGTTTGATAACATACTTTTTTATTCTGTGTGGATAACAGTCATGTATGTTGGTTGCATAAATCTATAAATCAATCTTTTGTAGATGCTTCAAGCTATTATTTTCGGCCAAATCCTATCTAAAATTCAATCTACTAACCTTCCAATGTCGATTTTAACTTCAACTTTATTTGAATTTTCCATCTTCCCTATATTAAATTGCAATGCCGTGACGTAAAATCACGTCTTTTGAAATTCGATAAAAAGTAGCAAAATCGCCCGAATTTCCGAACGCTCTGTATATGTACCGAATGTACAAGGATCACACAACGTATTCCGTCCAATTTCAAATCTTATACCGCTAAAATCACTTTAGAATCTCGTGGTGAAAATGGGTCAATAAATCAAAAAATGACAGTTCGCAAAATAATTTTTGTTGTCCAGAGGCTACTATGATAAAAAATAGTACTACCAACATAAAATTTAGACATAAATTTACAAAATTTGAAGGATTTATTTTCTTTTTAAATATGTGTTTTTTATTGAAAAAACTACAAATTAGAAAAAATAGTATAACGTACGTGTTATATAAAGCAGTTTTAAGCACTTGTCCCGTTATAAAACTCGCCGCAAGCGGCTCGTTTTTTAACATGGACGCGTGCTATAAAATGATGCTTT
This sequence comes from Polydrusus pterygomalis, assembly GCA_963969555.1. Classification (NCBI taxonomy): domain Eukaryota; kingdom Metazoa; phylum Arthropoda; class Insecta; order Coleoptera; family Curculionidae; genus Polydrusus; species Polydrusus pterygomalis. The sequence goes on along the minus strand of OZ018376.1, from coordinate 104,250,049 downwards.
ATAAAACGTGTACGTTAATATACTATTATAGTGCGATTCGAAAATCGATTTTACAGCGCAATAAAGTGTTCTTAGAATCTGCCCTCGCGTCGCGTTGGTGATAATGTTGTATCTGTCCTTATAGGAACATAAATAATTATATAAAATTAACTATTAAACTAGTGTGTTTAAGCTACTAATGTCATTTTACATTAAGGGCGATTACTAGTAAAAAGAAATTTCGTCGCGGCATTGTTGCTTAACCCTAATTCTCAAATTGCCGAAGTAACCAAACCAGGATATCTAATATGAAAATAGTATATTATTTTTTAGCTTGTGTCTGACAAGTATTTTACTTCAGATATCTACCGGTGCGATGAACTAAAAATAATTATTATTTCTATTGTCAACACGTAATAAAATTTATGGAAACATAGCATAATTATTAGAAAAAATATTTTCTAAATACCCAAATAATCATTTGAATGCTATTAATACTATTATGTCAACACCCCTTTAAACATCCCACCAACCAATACATCCTAGCAAAAATAAGAACATTGTTGGATAATCGATGAGATTTTTAGACAGGATATTTTTGTATGTATTATGTTTTATTTTTGTAAAAAAAAAACTAACGAGAATGGCTTTAACTTTACAATTTAGCACAATAAACTACGATTCAAATTAACAAGCTATAGCAAGCATTTGCATGCTTATTTTGGGTAAAAAGCTTTTCCATTAATTGATCGATTTTCATACAAAACTGGACGTTTGCAAATATTTACTGAATAAATAAAAATAATAATAAATCAGCTGGCCATCAATAGAAAACTTGATCAATACCTAGTGACGTTTTCGACAAAATATTTGTGATTGGTCATGTTAACTGATAATTTGAAATCGCGGAAAACTTTTTTGGCACACACAGTTGGTGAATGAAAAAAGTTTCCACTTTTTATTGAAAGGCGCGTGTAGGAGTATGATTGTTTCTAAATATGCAAATACGTCCCCGAATCAACGACGGGGAATTAAAATATTTAAAATACAAGTGTAATGTACTATTATGGAAATGACTTATTAACAGTCGCACCTGGAACGGGGGGGGGGGGGGGGTTCAGTTCAGTTTTTAAGCTTTTTTTGATCTATTTTTTTATTTTGTTTAAAAACCTTTTAAGACATTTATTTTATATATTTTTTCTACCCATAGACATTATTTGGTAGAATTGATACAATATTTGACCCTCACCGGATGTTTTTTAAACGCATAATACCATTGACACGCCTCCGTCATACCGATTTGCCCGTTTTTTAGCCAGTACTGTTTCGCTTGTTGACGAGTCCAGTGTCGGTAAAAGTTATTTTTTTGAAATTCAACTGTTACTTACATTTTCAAAATAAGTGGAAGGTATTTGACTGATCGCGAATTGGAAGAAGCTCTTTATAAGGACGATAATGATTTGTATAGGGATTATATAAATCCAGATTTGCAAAGTTCGGATGAAGAGTCCGATGTTGATCAAGTTAAACAGCGAGGTCGCTCTATGCAAGACACCGAAAGAAATAAATCATCTAGTAAAATCAAAGTAAACAAATAACTGGTTTCAAAACAACATGAAAACATACTATAGCGACATGGATAATATTTGACCAGGGTTATTATAATTTTTTGTATTATTTTAGCTTCAAATGCTCAGCCAGAGCAGAGCAAATCTACTGAAGAAAGTATGGATGAGAAATCAGCCGAGGAAAGTAGTACGGAGGAAGATAATGGTAAGACATATATTATGAAAATAAACTATTAGTATTTCTGATTTTTTCTTTTCAGATACTGTAGCAACACGTCGTCCACGACCTAAAGCAATAATAAATCAATACAATTCTAACACGATTTCTCCATCAAGTCTTATTTGGAAACCTGATCCTATTGCTCGACGAAGACAAATTGCTGCCAATATAATGAAAGAAGCCCCTGGTCTAAAAAATGGAATAAATCCTGCAACACCACTTGAAGCGTTCCGACTCTTTTTTATTGACGACACCGTTGATTTTATTTTGCAATATACGAACCAAAAACTCGCCCTTGTAAAAGAAAACACTCCGCAATCTTCGTTCATACAAAAATCAAGAAGTTTTGAAAAAAGCGAAATATTAGGCTTCATAGGATTTTTGAGAACAGCAGGTGCTTACAAGCAAAATAAAGATCCAGTTATGTCGATATTCAGTGAATAGAATTTGCCAATTTATAGGGCCACCTTTTCAAACTACCGATATCAACTGTTGCAAAAATGTATAAGATTTGATGATCAAACCACTCGAGGTATTCGTAAAGAACATGACAATTTTGCTGCAGCAAGAGATATATGGGTGCGTATCATAGGTAAATTTCCAGACTTTCTGGCTCCTTCAGAGTCAGTTGTAATAGACGAGGAGCTTATAACAGTTCATAGTAGATGCAAATTTCGTTTATATATTCCTACAAAACCTGGTAAATACGGAATTAAAGCTGAGGACAGCTGTGACTCGGAAAACTACTAGTTTTGCTGCAGAACCTTATACAGGAAAAGTAATCAATCAGCCCAAAGACTACAATAGTGGTCCGGAGGTTGTAAAACGTCTGGTAGCATTAGCAAAATTGCAGAATAGTGGGCGCAACATCACAATGGACAGAAAATTTACGGCACTGTCAACCGCAAAAGCTTTATTAGAACAAAACCTTACAGTCGTGGGAACCATAATGAGCAATAGAAAAGATGTTTTACCAGAATTAAGACCACAATTTTTGAACAATGCAACTCCTGGCACTATTCCATTTGCCTTCCGGGAATGTGAAACACTTGTAAATTTTGTGCCAAAAAAGAAGAAAGTTGTCACTTTTCTTTCTACACAACATCATAATATGGAAGTGCAAAATGACAAGCCAGAAATTATTTTGTGCTATAACTCTACAAAAGCTGGCGTAGATACGCTTGATAAATGTGTAAAAACCTAAAGTTGTCGACGAGGTACAAGAAGATGGCCGATGGCGGTTTTTTTTTTTTAATTTGATCGATACAGTTGCCTATAACTCCTATGTTTTTTTCATAAAAACCAACGAGAACTGGGCAAGGGAGAATCCAAAACAAAAATCCGGAAGAAAAGTTTTTCTAAAATGCTTAGGCAAAGAGTTGTGCCAAATTAACATGAGTAATCGTTCAAAGTATAGAGGACTTCAAAATAAATACATAGCTGCTTTGAAAGTGTTTGGGTTCGAATGTCAACAGGACGCGCCCACGACAAGGGATATTGTTCGTCGAGAGACTACCGGAATAGCTACTCGGTCCGCTGTGCAAAAGATTCCCAAAAAAGGAAGATGTTTTAATTGTCCAAGGTCGGCTGATCGAAAATATATGAAGGCAAGTTCTAATTGCGACAAATATATTTGTCCTAGGCCTACGGCCAGTGAACAAATTAACATAATTAGAAATTGAACCAACTGTAATAATATTTAGGTTTTGCATACACGTATTCTGAATAAAATATTGTTTCATTATCGTTTTAAATAAAAGGTAAATTGTTTGTCTCTTAAAATTAGTTTTAATTAGGATCCTGGATTTCCCCACGAATTTATTTACATTAGGCACTGACCTCCCCTTTTACAAGTTTAAGAAAACCTGGGGTTAGTCGCTAACCTCCCTGTTCCACATTCTCTGGGTACACAGTAAGGGACCCAGTGCGACTGTTAACCCGCAAATCCTGATATGAAAACAAATTGCAGAAACACATTTTTATATGTCGCCTTGCTATAATATTAAACGAGAAGAAGAAATTAAAGGTAACTAGTAATTAAGCTTTAATATTTTTTAATTATTCTCGTTCTAGAAACACCATTATTACATCTACGGCATCAGCGACTGCTTGTTGACTAACTGAAGGATTTTCTTTAACAGATAATAGCACAGCGAATTGATTTTCTTCTGTTCGGACCGGTTTATTTCTCACTGGTTTTGGGTAGTTTACATTTCCCGTTTGTACAAACGACTCTTATATGTTTTGCAGGCTCCTTTTGTCTGGATGTCGTCGTTCTGGATAACGCTGTGAGTAAACTCGGCTTGCCAAAAAAGAGTTATTTTCGCATGCTTCTAATATAAAAATCATATCTACGAACTCTTCTTGGTTGTAGTCCATCACAAAAAACAATATAAAGTACTTATAACAGCTTAAATAATTACTAATAATTTAAGAATATTTGAAACTTTTAGATTACTAAAGTCCAAATAGTCTCTTGTCACTTTAATAAACTTAAATACCAATAAATTGTTTTTCAAAGCCACCTTCGATATTATTTATTCATAATAATGACTGTTGGAATATTTAATAAAATGACTTTTCTGCAAATAATATGCGTTAGAAATTGCGATAAAATTGTAATCAGGACAAATGTTTGATTATTAATTCTGCATCGAATGACATAAAAATATACAGGGGTTCCTATTTAAGATAAGAAAAATAAATTGCTTTAAAGTTTGCAAAGTTTGACACTAAACTTTGGACACCCTGTACAATTCTTATTAATTAAACTTGGTTAACGAGACTGTTATACCTTACTTAATAAGTTCCTTTGTATAACTTTATTAACGAGGTATTAGTTTTATTTTTTATTAATTTTTAAAAGCAGTGGTGCAAAACTGATATTTTTTAGTTTTTAATTTTTTTTCGCCTATAATACCGAATCGATTTCAATAAAATTTTAGGGGTATGTAGGAAACTATAGGAGGCACCCAAAGAAGTAAGAAAATATATCCCCTGTAGTCTAAAAAAATACATCCTTATGACGTCACATTTTTTTGGAGCACACTGTATAAAAATAACTATTTTCCTGAAATGCGCCCCAAGATAAAGATACGGTCCGCAAAATATCAAAATTCTAACTTAATTACTAAGTGAGCTATAGAAGTCGGGAGGTGAGGTGCAGGACCCTGTATACATAAATGAAACTTAAGCTTTTTAAAAACAGATATATTTATTGTAATAAATGTTATTAATGTATTTGTTAACACATTTTAATTACAATTCTGTATATCATAATTTGTTTAATATTCCACCTCACGCGCCCAATTACTCAAAAACCACCAAAATCGTTCAGCGTACTACACAATAAAATCATGGCTTTAAATGCTCACTCCATACAAAAAATACGTTTTCGAACAAAAAGACTAAAGCAAATATTTACATCACGTTCTTTTGCTAAAAAGCCCTTTCACCATTTATCGATTTAGTACAAAGACCGACATGAGTAAATATTTTTTTGATAGAATTTGTCAATTTTTTAAATTTTATTTCTTAGATTTGGCGTTAAATTTAAATTCAAATTATGTATTATTTTTAAAGTTTCATCATAGGTTGCCATGTTAAACATTAGTAAAAAGAGAAATTCCTACATTTTATAATGGCCGTTTAATCAAAATGGATGAACAATATCGTCTAATAAGCATCCAATATAGTATTGTTAATAGTGATAAGAAAGTGTGATATATTCTCTAAAAGGTGAGAAAAAAATGCTACCACAAATTCCCGAGGCTTAAATATAAAGATTTAACCAAACTTATCTCAGTTAAAAGTGGATGGATGCGATACAGAGTGTCAAAAGTTCAATTTTAGTTTCGAAAAATCAGGTATGTCTTTAAAATTTACAAAGAACTTATATTTTTCGCTAGTAAAGTGCTTTTTCCTAGGTTTTTTCTTTAGGAGATATTAAAAAATATTATTAGGAAAATATGTTTAGAAAAAATAACCAAGTACGAAAACAAAATTTTGAAATTCTATGCGTACTTTCATATTTTGCATTACTTTCATTATACCCTTCCTGTTAAAGATTAAAAAAGATTCGTTATGAAAGGTGTATACATTCTTAGTCAGATTTTTGTTAGAACATATTTTTTTAATAAAAACACTTTACTAGTGAAAAACAAGTTATTTTTGTAAATTTCGAAAACATACTTGATTTTTCGAAACTAAAAAGTCAGTGTTTTTAATCTTTTTAATCTATTTATAAGTCGGTCCAGGGAGACATTGTATATATCCTGTTAATAGATTTATACAGAACCGTGTCCAATTTTCCTTGTATTTATGTTTTTCCTCCATTAAAAATATTTTTTTCTTTGGCAAATATTGTTTACAAAACTTTGACTAAATAATGAAACTTTAACAAGAAATTATAAATACCAATAAATCAAAAACAAAAATATAAAGCTTCTTTTAAATATAATAGTTCAGTAATATATAACAATATAGAATCTGATATAAAAAAAACTAAACTATTCGGGTTTTAAAAGTCATTTTAAAAAACATTGTTCTAGAGTCGGATTGGAAGCCTGATTAATTGTTAATTAAAATCTTACTTTTTTGTGCCAACTAGTATGTTACTGTCAAAAATAGGTATTTTTATTTGTTATATTTTATAATATTTATATTTTGGCACAAAGAAATATCTTTATTATTATTAATAGCTATTTTAAGTTATTGCTTATGTAATTTTTATTAATTGAATGATTTAATTTTAAATTGGAACCCTTTTATTAATAGTACATCACCTAACAAGTATTGAAAATGGTACTTTCCAAATAAGAAGATATTTAGCACGAGGCGTTTGCCGAGTGCACAAATTCTCCGAGTGTGAAAATAGTATATTACATAACAAGTGTTGAAAGTGGTATCCACCAAACGAGGAGGTATTTAGCACGAGGCGTTAGCCGAGTGCGGAAATTCTCCGAGTGTGAGAAAATCACTTTCACACGAGTAATGTACACAATTTTTCCTACGACCATACAATATAATCAAAAAGAGTTTGATTTGTTTTTAATAGTTTGTAGGTATCACCATTGTGTTAATCAAATTTTTTCAACACTAGAGTTGAAAAATTAATTTCAATTCTAGAGTTTAAAAAAAAAATAAAAACAATGCCCACTTACACATTTTAACTTACCTAGATTTAAATAAAAATAATAACTTTTTCTCCTATTTGCTTGCGCACATCATACCTACTACCTATCTATGTACAGTAAATAAATTTCGTTTCTGAACTTTTAGCTGCTTGCAGTCTTTTAATAAAACAATAATATAGGTACCTACGAAAACAACATAACACAAAACTACAACATAACCTCAACATTTGCTCAACATTATAGAAAGATAGAGATGGAGTTAAATATCGATAGCTTGTTAATTATAAAAGTTATATCTTAGGTATTCGATTTGTTTTAAATATTGCTTAAAATAAATTTACTTACATAAAGCGTATTCACTTGTCCCATATCCTTAAACATTGTATGGATATTTTTATCCGAGATAATGGCAAAATTATAAATCGGTATTTTCTAGGTTATTCTATTTCTGTTCTATAGCTGCTCTTTTTTTTCTGTGGTTCAACTCAGTTGACATGTAAACATGACAGTTGGTGGGTTTCCTGACATATTATTATTTTCCCTTTTTAATAATATTATTTTTATCATAAATACTCTTAGGTTCCCAAAAATAACGAAACAAAGGATTTTTTTTATTTGCAGTATTGCTCTGGTGTACTTTACCCCACCCAGCACCCCAATTCACTCCACGTATCCCGTAAGTTTGTTATTTTTAATAAATAGTTTGGTTATCAAATTGACACACGTTTAAATTAAATATAGTGTACTTTGTATTTCCACACTCGTGTTGAAATATTTTTTTTGAACACGCTTGTGATATTTTGCACTTTCTAGCCAAGTTATCCGTGCTGTTATTGTCATTTTCGTAGGTGGTCGTAGGAAAAATGTATTTCGACTCTAGAGTTAAAAATAAAAATAATGCCCACTTACACATTTTAACTTACCTAGATTTAAATAAAAAGAGTAACTTTTTCTCCTATTTGCTAACGCACATCATACCTCCTGCAACAGTGAATAAATTTCATTTCTGATTTTGTAGCTGCTTGCATTCTTTCAATAAAACAATAATATATAAATATACATACAAAAACAACAAAACACAAAACTAAAACATAATCTCAACATTATAGAAAGATAGAGATGGAGTTAAATATCGATAGATTGTTAATTATAAAAGATCTATCTATATTCGATTTGTTTTGAATATTGCTTAAATAAATTTACTTACATAAAGCACATTCACTTGTCCCATATCCTTAAACATTGTATGGATATTTTTATCCGAGATAATTGTAAAATTATAAATCGGTATTTCCTATGGTATTCTATTTATTATGCACTATAGCTGCCCCCTTTTTGTCTGTGGTTCAACACAGTTGACATGCTTGGTGGGTTGCCTGACATATTTTCCCTTTTTGATATATTATTATTTTTATCATAAATACTCTGTGTGTTCATTAAGTGGAAAATAAATTTTTGCTTAACCCAACGGAAAGTTTATCTATTTTCAACGATTTAATTTAAAATCTCTTTATTTTATTTTTTATTTTTTTATTTCAATCACAAACTACGTTTTCAAAAATACGTATTTTATGAAGTTACCTTATACAGGGTCAAAAACAAATAAACTTTGCATCTTATGCGACCAAATTTTAATAGCACAATTTTGATTTTGTAGAAAAACACACATTTAATATGGCGCTACTTTAAAGAAAATTATCTGAAATAAAGCAATGTCAAACCTAAGAAATTTTATTTATAGGTTGCGTTGAGTCTTATTTTGCAAAAGTGGTGCAATTTACAAAATATAGGTAAAAAATCTAAATTATGTTATTCAGCTGAAATTTTGCAGGTGGGCTAGAAACTGCATTTAAAAAAAATTATAACTTTTTTCGATATTTTCAGAAATAACCCCACTTTTGAATTATTTTTTGAAAAAAAATTAACATTTGACAGATAACGCGAATCACGTGACTACTATTTATTTGCCTAATTTTCATCTCGATCAAAGCAGAACTTGATGCCAAAGTCAAATTGTGAATAAAGATATTAATAAAAAAAATCCCATATGATGCGGACTTTACTGGTGACACTGTATAAGACTATTTATTTAACTTATGCCTAATATATTAATTTATTGATATGTTTTTATTATGTAATTGTTCAGTTTAGTGATTTGTTGGTCTACTAACTAACCACTGTACTATTCAATATTTATACTGAATTATGAAATAAAATAGTAATGTGGGCGCCTGGGGGGGGGGGGGGGCAAGTGCCCGTTGTGCCCCCCCCCTATGGACGCCCTTGTGCCCCAGTGTACTTTACCCCACTCAGCACCCCAATTCGCTCCACGGGTCCCGTAAGTTTGTTATTTTTTAAATAGTTTTGCTGTCAAATTCGCCGGCCATCAGCTGTTTTATATTTCAACACACGTATTGAAAGAAAATATTGCAACACGCGTGTGATATAAAGAACTTTCCAGCCAAGTTAGGCGTACTTTTTTTCTCATTTTCATAGGTGGTCGTAGGAAAATAAATATACGATATTAGCACTGTTCTGAGTAGAATCGCATCATTCAACGAATAGGATAACTCTATTGGTCCAGTTTTAGAGGTTAAACATATCCAAAAAAGCCTTGAAAATGTTGATATTCTGCGAAAAATGTAAAAGAAAAATTGAACAATTTTTAAAATAAATATCTATTTTAGAACAGCTGCTGAATAAAAACGAATGGAAAAAGTTCCCTACGCAATAAAATTCGTTATTTAAAAATACTGCCATAAGTCTGATTACTTCTGAATATGCAAATAATTTTCCGATTCGACGGTCGAAATTAGAATTTTTAATAAATTATGAAAAAACGACGATGTAAAGCGAAAATGTGAAATGAGTTTTTTATGTTAAATAGAATCCGTTTCGATTGGCGGTTCAAATTGGAAGGTATTTATTATTTATTTATCTTACCGTTTCTTTGGCAGTTTACGTCAAGAAAATTGATATAAAATATGCGAATTTTATTCCTTTTAATTTTTATAGTGACTATAGATTATGTTCTGCCAGTTACAAAAAATCCAACAATACAGTGTATCCCAATTTCTACGCATAACTTAGCATCTCCTTTCATTATTATAGAGTTGAAAGTTTATTACATAAGTTTGGTAGAATTTACCCCAAATGATTTTTTTTTCATTTGAGAAAAACAAATTAATTTTTAAGAAATTTTAAAATAAATCGTCATATTTATTTTTCAATAATAGTAAAAGATATACGTACCACCTATACCTAATACCTAACGCTTTTCAAATTGACACGTTATATTGGGGTTACTGCTTTATAATAATATGGCGTATGTTTTGACATTAACTGAATTTCTATACTTTTTTTTGTTGTTCCGTTACACACCAGTTCACTAATACTTATGACTATTATTCTGGTTTTTACAAAATATTTTTTTACTATAAACTACATGCATATTATTATTACTCTACATCATATTAATTATGATATCATCATTCGAAAGTGTAACAAATAATTATATCCTTATAATTCTAAAAAAAAGTCATTGATTTTTGTATTTGTGTCCTGAAAAAAAATCATAAAAAATTTTATTATTATTTTTATTTTATTTTGTAGATTTCTACCAAATTTTAACGGTGTATACTACCGAGAAAATAGAAACCACAGTGGCGACAAATGTTCGGGAATTTTCATATTCACGACCTTTAGGTTTGGTATGGCAGCCCACACTACACATGCGATGATAATTATATGTCTCAAAAATTATAATAATTATTATAAATTGCAATTTATTTTATCATTTTTAATTATTATTATAATTTACCTTTTTTTAAAATTATTGTTGCATTAGATTATTATTAGCCGCTCGCCACCCGTCATGAATCACCCTGTATAATATATTAAAAAAATTAAAAACAAATTTAAAAAATCAATCGATTAGAAAAATTAATTAAATCAATATCTAAATCTTATGCCCAAAATAAAGAGGGGTATAAATAGTAGTGATGGGATAACTCGAGTGAAAAATAACCTATAATTCGGTTTTTTCAATCACTTGAATTATTCGATTATCTTCGGAAATAATTCGAGTGACGTAATGAGTGACGAACATATGGTTTTTATTTTCCAACGCGTCTCCAAAGTTGCTGCCCGCCTGTCAATCACTCACTGCGGCCAGAGCCATCTCCTAGCGAGCGGCTACATCGAGTGGTTTCAGTTATTATTGGCGATATAATTCAAACTAAATACTGCATTACGGGTTACCTTCCTATATGATTTATTAATTTTAGATTTAAATACTGCATTACGGGTTGCCTGCGTAGGATAATAGGATTTTTTATTTAGATTTAAATCGTCGGCGTCTACTGAAAACTTAATGTTTAGTGGTGAGTGGTGAGTATTCAGTATTCATAAATATCATGCATGAGTTATGCAATATCGGAATATCGTGACATCTCAAGGTTAAGTAGTTAAATTGTAAGAACTGGGAACCATGCCAAAAAATCCACAAATATCTCCGCCACATTTAATAATCCGCAAAAAATCAATCGATTAACAACACCGAGTCAGTTACTCCCAATACAAATGCTGTATATCAACTTGAATAATGAACCGCCAATATTAATAATTAATATTAGCATTTGAGTGAAAAAAAATCGATTATCATTCGGTTTCTTAAATCACTCGAATACTCCGTAGTCGATTATTAAAATAAGTCGATTTTTCCCAACACTAATAAATAGCGGAATTAGAAAATATTCAGTCGTTGCGGAATTTTTGTATTGACGTAGGGATATTCGTAATTTTATAGTTGACAACACTGCGCGCTAATACTAATTGTAATCAGCAAATAGTTTCCTTAATCTTATTACATTGCCTTAGCTATGAAGGCAGGGAGCAAAAATATTCTAGCTACAGCCCAGAACCTTAATAAAAGAAAAACACAAAAGACAATTTAGAGTTTTAAAATAAGGGCAAAACGACCTGTTCCAAAATTTCTGCAACTAGTGCAAAAAGTGTATGTTTATTGCACACGGCATAGAAGTTATTCACCGAAACGTAGTCGAGGTGAATAATATGCCATGTGCAATAAACACACTGTTCGCACATGTTACATACACTATTTTTTCTACCATCGTTTTTTTATTTAACAAAAAATATTAAAATCGCTCTGTACACACAAAAAAATCTAGTATCCAGTTGAACCTAAAAGTTTCAAACTGAAACTAGCATAGACATAAATAGGAGCAATGCTAAAGTAAAATTAAATAGAAAATACCATAGCATCAAAATATAGTTTTAAATTAATACTACATTCTTTTAACTTGACTCTACTTTAGTATTAGGGTAATAAAAATAAATGATCAACCTATCAATAATTGTAGTTGCCGATATAGTATACGTTAATATTGGTTTGATTCAAAGTATTCGAAGAATGAATATTCGTTATTTTCGTTTAAGTATGAGTTATTATTAAGTTGAATATACGAAGTTGCATTTGAGCACACATATTTTATTTGTATCTTCAATTTGTGACTATCTTACATTCTCAGCGAAACTAGACAAATCAATTTTTTATTATCTTAAAACTAGTTTATTATTAGATAGAGTAAAATTTAAAATCATGTAGTTTTTAAACAGATAGATCTGAAAGGACTATATTATTAAGGTCAGATAGGATAAGCTCACCGCAGTCAATAGAATTGTACATGTTAAGTTAAAATGTCTTTGTGACATAGGTATCAAATACTATCGTGATATTACCTCAGGTATCTGATCTGAATATAGCCCTAACAGATAACTGATAAATGAAACAACGTTTTATTGCTTTTGGTTTTATTAAAAAAAACAGGTAACCAAACAGGTAACAAAAACACATAACTATAACGAATATAATATTTTTAGTGCATGTGTATGTAAGATTCACCTTGCACCCTATAAACCATCATTGAAAATGGAACAGATATTTTTCTGATATTAACGGAAATTAAATTGCTATTGCCAGTTTCGTTACAAATTACTTTATGTGCGCGAAAATGTTTATTGTAATTACTAATTTGTACAGGGTTGCACAAAAAGTGTACATCTCTGTCATCATTTTTATTGATAAGGATATGTTGAATTTGGCATATTTTCGGTACCGTAATTCCGTCTTACTTTGCCCACCGATTAAGAAAGTATGTACGATATGTTGCTATTTTTTGTCTGTAAAAAACATCCAGGTAAAAAAGATATTTTTAAAAAACCTAAAAAAAATGGGCAAAGTAAGACGGAATTACGGTACCTTATCTGTAGTGTATTCATGTATTAGAACATAACATTTGGTATATTTAATTCCGTTGATCTCATACCAAGGAGTAAGGAAGAAATTATTTTCCAGAGTCTGAATAATTCCTCCATCACACTATTACACAAAACGCGCAAAATAGAACACACACTACCAGCATCGGTGAGCATCGACGCGCGACGCCTGCGTGGATGTTAAATAACGACTAAACGTATTTCGGTCGTTTCCTCGCAGAACAAGAGATCACGTGATGCAAATAGCATCAAAGAAATAATAAGGGTTTAGATTTTACTCAAGTTTATTATAGAGACTGTCTTTGTGCTCGCTGTGAGAATACAAATTTATTTTTATTTTTAAACCCATCATAGTATATTTCACTTTGACCACAATACTTATTTTTAAAACAAGTATAAGATTATCTTGTTATGATGATGATGTAATCTCTTTATGAACATAATTTTGATTAATTTGATGATATAATTTAAAACCAGTAGTAGTTTAAAAATTAATATATTTTAGGCACAAAATAAAGCAAGTTAGTTTCAAAATAAGGCTATTTGTTTGATCATTACTATAAGCTTGTTTTAAGAGTAGTTTTTTTTTGTGTGTATTACCTCTCCTTTGTGTGCAAAAGTTATTGTTGTTGACTTTAACACAATAAAATTATGGCGCCCTGTCAACGTGAATTCCATTTCGATAGGGTATCGACGGTGTGCAACACACAATACACATACTATAAACAAATTGGTCGTTTCCTAGGTAATATACTTTATTGCACTAGGGCAAAAAGTACTTTATTGCAAAGTATGCAATAAAGACCTACTTTTGTCACTAGAAATTCATACACAAATTGACATTTTTTGAACGATCGTAGAAAAAGTGTCTTATTAACATGTTTATTTGACGGAAGTTCAAATGTGGAGACAAATTTTTGAAACGATATTTAAAATCAGCTTTAAATTCCACAAATATTTTCTAATTTATTCAACTTTCCAAATCTAAAAACAATTGATATCCGAATTGTGGGAATAACATTTGAAATACACTGTTTAAATCTTTAATCCGCTTGTTGGAATTTCGTGGCAGATCCAGCTGCACAACACTAGCAGACCTAAGCTATAGTGAAACCTATAGCAGCAAAAGGCCAACAAATACAAAAGAAAATCCTTTACAAAAACAAACTGCTCTCCAATGACTTTTGAAATTTTTTGCCAGCGCTTTGAAGATGGGTTTTTTAACTAATATTTTACTTCAACGGCGGAAAATGTCGTAACCTATTTGCCAAAACTTATATAAAAAAGTCCTCAAGGGCTACATCTAAGTCGGTATATTATATATCAAAGGGCACATAAAGTAATACAAAAAAGAGCCGTACTAAAAGAAAACGATGAAGGTAGCGTGTCTTTCATAAAAAAAAAATAAACATAAATAAGGAAAATACTCCCTTTTTTATGGTAAGTTGTTTGAGTTAATATTCTAAAATGTAAAATGTCATAGGAAAATAAATATATTTATGTGAGAAGCATATCATACACCACAGGGTCTACAGTATCTAAAAGATGCGGATAAAGTGCTACCACAAATTCCTGAGGCTTAAATATGACGATCTAACCCAACTTAACTTACTCCAAAAGTGGATCATTCAAAGTGTCAAAAGTTTAATTTGGTTTTTGTTTTCCATAAATTTTGTGGGATAAAAAATTAAAGTATGCTCTTATTTTCATTGTAAAATTTAGAGGGCGCTACCTGCGGTACCTTGCACACATTAAAACCAATTTTTTTTGTAATCCACTCTGTATTGAACTTTAAATAAACATTTTTATTCTCCAATGTCTTTTACCTAAAAAGGGTATACGTGGTAAAAGTTGATTTGAGTAGCCGTTTTTGAGATATCTGGATTTAAAAAAATTACTTAGTCCTGGTCTAAATTATTAAAATGATTGAACACAATTTGAAGCAAAGGCGTTTAATTAAAATAACTGTCACTAAAAACTGACTGTAGACCAGGGTCGATAATTTTCGAAACCAAAAAAAATAATAGTAGGATGAAACCCATTGGAAAAGGAAGAGAATATAACAAAAATGAAAGGAAAAATAATTTACGGGCGATCCGAGGTCGGGAAGTGGAAGGGGGTGAGTTTTTAAGGGTAGAAAACGATTTATCTCGATTCGTGAGAATTTTCGATTAAAAATTAGGGTGCTTTTTCGATATTAAGTCAAAATAAGGTGAAAAAATAAATATTTTAAATCAAAAAAAGTACAGTGTATTTGGGACATAAAAAGGTAAGTTTTCACCAAATTTCGTGACAAAAAATTTTTTTTTGTAAAAGATAAAAATAAAAAACCAAAAACTTGGTTATTTGAATTTTTCACATAAATTTTGAGGTTATGTAAAAAAAGTGTAAATACAAAAGTTGTAGATCTTTTTATTACCTACAACTTTACTATTTAACATTTTTGCATAGGACTTGTAGTTGTGCCGAAAATCGAGATAAATAGTTTTCTACCCTTAAAAACTCACCCCCTTCCACTTCCCGACCTCGGATCACCCGTAAATTATTTTTTCTTTTATTTTTGCTATATTCTCTTCCTTTTCCAGTGGGTTTCATCCTACTATTATTATTTTTCACTTTTTACCATTTTCAAAGGCTTCAGCCCTGGTCTACTGGTGTTAAATCGAATCTAAAAAACAATTCAAGCATACATTTGAATGGTCAGTTTTCACTTTTCTTTTCATCATGACCGTATAGTGATCGATATGTTATTGGTTTTTGGATATTGTCAAGGAAATGGTTTAGAATCTTGCAAAGTATACAGTTTAAAAATTCCTAATCTTCGCTTACCAAACCATAAAACATTCGCAGCAGTTGAAAGACTTCTTCGTGAAACGGGTAGGTGCGTCTGTTTCTATTAATAATCGTACTGTACGTACAGTACAGTACTCCAGAGGTTGGGGAAGATAATCTAAATCAGATTGAAAAAAGTCCTCAACTCAGCAGCAGACGATTGGGCTTACAGCTAGTATGTTAATAGGCTGACCAGAGAAAAACTACCGCACCCACTTTATGTTCAATGGGTACAAGATCTTTTACCCCGTGATTTTGAACCACGCATAGCTGCCGGATTATCCAAGAACATAGAAATCAAGGCAGGAACCTAACACGAAGAATTTTAGAATTTAAGATCAATGTGTGGGCAGGAATCATAGACACTTTCATAATCGGTCCTGTCATTTTAACACCTCGACAAAATGGCGAATATTATTTGGAACATCTGCGATCTCTCCACTTTTTTTGTTAAACATACGTAATTATTTGAATGAACAATATAAAAAAGATTGATTGGTAGACGCAATTATGCACCCGCAAATTGGCCAGCTCAATCGCCTGATATCACCCCAACCCTTGTGTATTCTAGGCCAGCAGATACAGAAGAAGAATTAGAGAGACGTATTCAAACTGGAATTGACGCTTTGAGAAATGTGGTACAGGCAAAGAAAGGGGAATGTCAATATTTCCTCATTTTAAACTAATCAAACCATCCGATAGCAAATAAGAAAATCTATCGAGTAGTAACATCATAAAGGCGAAAAAGAAGGAGAGTCAAAAGATATCGTGACTTAAAGTTTTGCCATACAGGCGAAAAAGGAGGTGTGTCCGCGCGGATCAGGTTAAGAAGGTGGAATGTCGCAAAAACAGTGCCAATAAAATTACGACCTGTCTTGGCGTTAGTCTTTTTGTCTGCGTATCTGTTGTTTATTTGACTTTGTGGACAGATGCAAACAAGTAGTGCCTGTGTTACAAAGTAAAAAAAAAATAGTACAATAAATTCAAGTGGCAAGTGGCAGTGCCTGCGATGACTTTGTTTCTGACGTTCATGGGAAAAAGAGGAAACGTTTTTGAAAACTATCTGATATTTCAAAAAACCTTAACAATGTTCACGATTAAAAAGTGTACGCCTTTAATTTGAGTCACAGTGTATATATATATTTCTTAAAGTTAATAAACTTTGTCATTTTACTTTTGAAAATAGTTTTGTAAAGAAATACGAAAATACTAGGAAACTTCTTATGTGATTCTGTGACATTCCCCTTTTTTATACGTTATGATTTGTACCAATTTAAATTTTATTACGTTTTACAAAAATTGTAAGGGAAATTTAAGTAACACATTTTTGTCTTTCAATGTCCAATACACATCCCAATTTATTTCATATAAAGATTGGGCCTAAAACTAACACATATAAAGTTATAGGGTTTTAAACTTTAAAATTACTTTCCTGAACATTTACATTTTTTGACATTCCCCCTTCTTTGCCTGCACCTTTAAATGATGACGAAACGCTCCAAAGAATTTAGTTTAATTTTTTAACACGTATTAACCTTTGTACACGCCAAAATAGAGGTCATTTTGAACATTTGTTAAAAGAATTTTTCTTTAAATAAATTAAATTAAATTTTTGTTATTGATAAATCTTTTATTGACTGGTTTTACTTGAGAATAAAATTAACAACACATTTATGTAATTTATTTTTTAGTTTTTAGTGACAGTTATTTCAATTTAACGCATTCGCTTCAAATTGTGTTCAATTATTACCGGGTAAAATTACGTTGGAGAATAGGAATGTTTATAAAAACTATTTATTTATGTTTATTAAGGCAGATTTTAATTGTTTACCCCACGAAACCCCCCTAGCCGAATACTGTGACGATACATCAGTTATTAAAAAAAATATTTATGAAAACTAAAACCAAATTGACCTTTTGACACTCTGTATCTTCGAAATCATCCAGTTGTTAGATTGTCACATCTAAAGCTCAGGAATTTTTGGTAGCATTTTTTCCACACCTTTAGGAGACACCCTGTATACAGAAGGGACAATCATACTACCACATTTATTTTGTCCAAAGTATCGTGTTGTGTCGTATGGTCAAAAAAGGTACAGGTAAATTGGGGAGAAACATCTCATCATGTAGCAGGTAAATTGGGGAGAACAAATAGGTACTTAGGCAATATTCTATTTACTATTCAGAACTTAGATATTTAAATAAAAGTCGATTTTATAGTAAAAAAATATATTGTTCTACTTATTAAAAACAAATATTTAAAATTTAAAAAAATGCTCTGATAACAACGAACAAACCGGTTGCCAATACACCTTTTAGAACCGATTGGAGAGGTGGAAGGTAAATGTTAATAAAATTACTTGTAATACAGCCCTTTTGAATTCTACCAACCTATTTTTATAGATTATCCCCAGTTTACCTGGGACAATTTCAATCCTTAGATTCGCTTGGCCCCAATTTACCTACCCTAAAAAGATTAAATCCCGAATTTACCAGCACCGGTGGGGGTTGATGCAAAAACTCATTAAGTCAAAATAGACGCACAAAATTCACTATGTTACTTAATGAGTTTTTGCGTTTCTATGAACTGATAAAAATTATTTAATGTGTATTTTGTATGCTCGTTTTCTATGAGCTAGTGATTTTAAAATAAAAAATTTGCTAAATTGGGAGAATGGAGCCTGACTTAGTGAAATGTACAAAGGTCTCAAAAGTCACCAATTTTGACTTAGTGAATTTTTGCATCAAGCCCACGATATTCAAATTTTACTGTAGTAAACAAAATAGGATATTTATTTCCAGTTATGATTTAAATGTGAAAAAACGAAAACATTCGACACACAAAAGAGCTCAAAATAAATCTGTAACTAAATTTTTAAAAATCAAACATAATCCAAGCAAAAAAAAAGTGAACTGACCCTGCTTTATTGGAACCAACGACTAAGTTGCTAGCAAATGCTCTATACTTTACACCTCAGATCTTTTTCAGAATTTTTGGCAATTAATTATGGTAAATGTTTAACAATGAGTAATGTAAATATTTGCTAAATTTGCTTAAAAGGAAAGAAGGTCGACGGTATTCACTTTTTGTAAAAATGCTGGAATACTATAAAAAGTTAACATCCATCATAAAGTTACGAATTTCGGAAAATTTAACAACTGAAATGACAAAAGAATATTTGATACAAACTGGCAATAATGTCTGGCAACTAGTCACGCTAAATATCCTATAGATAGCCAACTTATATGGATTCTTAAATTAGACGTAGGAAGCACCTGCAACTTAATACAAAGGCCCAATAAAACAGCCAATCAGTTAATTCTACATTAAAAAAATTGTCAAATAAAAAAATTTATAAGACTTGCAAAATACGAATCATCTAACTTGATTTTTTTTAAATTTCTATAGGTATACAGACCACGTTTATTCTATTTTTCATTGTGAAAATAATTTTCTCTTTAAACTTTCAGATGCCTGTGAAAAATGTGCAATTTCTACAACAAAGCTTTTAATAAAAATAAATGAATTGTTTTAAAGAAAATTCCTATTTCGATCCATCCCAAGAGTCCACTCACTTTCCTGCAATAACTAGCTGGCGTACTGTCTAAATGGACTATTCAGGTAAGGATATAAAAGTGGAAATCTCTTTGGTAAAAACATAATAAACCGGTCTAAAAGAAAGAGGTAAAAGGTCAATTTCGGGAAAACAGCACTTTCGAGGTTTCTTGACTGCATGTTTCTGTTTGTTGTTCTGTGTATAGAAAGATATGGTATTCGAAATTTAGAAGTACGAACGTTATTAAGCGTTAAAAACTATTATCTTATGATAACAACAAAGCTATAGTCAGTTTGTAATTTAAATACTATTTAATAAATTCATTCAATAAGGAAGAGTTTTTTTTCCAAAAATGCTTGGCCACGGGTATTACCATTTTTAAGTTGTGGCCTTTTTCATAAAAAAAATATTGATATAGGTATAGTGTATTTTAAAATTGAGATATGACGATATCAATATTTTTTTAATTGGCAACCCTAGTTTTTGATTGGCTATTTATAAAGTTATATAAAAGTACTAAATTGTTAATTTTTAATGCTTTACATAATCACGGCAGGTTTAACTGTAGAAATTTAGGATTTTCGAACAATATTTCCACATATAGTCATAGATTTAGACCATCAGTTTCGGATTTGTTCGGTTTTGACTAGACATGTGGCTTTATTTAGAAAAACAGAGTGATTCTATAGGGATGGCGTTACGCTGCACTCGTGGTTGCTGGACGTTTGCAAGGTGGTTTTTAATGCATCGTGCCGTTTTCTGTGGAGTTGATTTAGGTTATACCGGCTCGTAAAATCCTAATAAGGACAAAACTGTAGTCGTGGTTTACCCGCCCCAGGGTATCCATTATTGTTGGATTCCTGTGTATTTCCTTACAAAACACACTCAACTGGTCCGACATGCCTCAATTTTGTTGCTGTTAAATATTTTCACGGACACAATATTATCTCCTGAAATTTAAATAGTCTTACTACAATATTATCTTCTGAATTTTAAATAGTCTTACTACCAATTTTTTTAATTACCTTGTGCTCTAGTAAAATATATTTCAAATATCAATTGGATTTGATCAACCTCATGAACTGGTGTAAATTGAATGGAATGGAACTTAGTGCTTCAAAATGTCACTTGATGCTGTTCTCTAGGTCTCGCACTCCCCCTACATACCAATATGTTATTGGGCAGGATACACTGAGACTTGTGGATAAAGTTGTTGATTTGGGGATAGTATTGGATCGCTCTCTTGGTTTCGTGCCACATATTACAAATATTAAGAGAAAGGCACTAAAAATGTTAGGGTTTATAAAGAGATCTTCGAGATATTTTATGCGTCCACAATCCTTAAAGTCTCTGTACTGTTCTTGGGTGAGACCCAATCTGGAGTATGCATACATGTAAATAGTTTGGAAACTGTCCAGCACAAGTTTCTTAGATTTTCAGCATTTAGAGTCCCAGATCGTTATGCAATGTCTTATCCTGAACTTGAGTCTGTTTTGGGGCTAGTTTCACGTGAGGTTCGCCGTAAGAGGCATGATTTAAAGTTATTATACAATATCTTAAACCATGTTTGCCATTGTCCGGATCTGTTGGTCAAGATTCCAATTTTTGTTCCACCCAGAACCACCCGTTCTAATTTTACTTTCTATCAGCCATTTAATCGCACAAATTATGCTTCAAACTCTTTTCTGTAGAGGTCTATCAGGTTGGCTAACATCGGCGTAGCTAGCCTTAGTTTTCAGCGGGAGCCTGGGCCCCAGTGTACGGTGGATTAAAAAATATATTATCTATATTGACTATTTTAGGGGGGCCCAGGGCCATCAGGGGGGGGGGCAGCCCCCCTAGCTACGCCGATGTTGGCTATCTATTATTCTAACGATTTGGACTTATTGTATTTACCTATGTTAAAATATGCATTACTTGCCAATTATTGTAATTTTAAAAAATGGGCTAAGCTCGTTAATAAATAAATAAATAAAATATTTAATGTTATACTTATATCACACAATTTTATAGTACTTACTAGAGGAAAGGAAAACTTTTTAAAGACTACTTCTATCGGACGCTGATGATGGAAAATGAATTTATATCGGTGGCACCTTTATTCATTAATCGCGGTTTTGATGTCAAATATTTTAATTTCCCTATATACGCTCTAGTAGAATATGGTATAGATAATTAAATAATGCGGAAAATATTTTATTTATGTCACATAACTTTATAGTACTAGAGAAAAAAGAAAAAATACTAGCCTATGTTGTAAAAAAATATAGTTGGCACCATATTTTGGTAAATCATAATAAGTTTTAATTGCATTAATTTTACGTTCCCTGTGCTCTAGTAAAACAAGGTTTAAACAAACATCTAAAATAAATATTATTCTTTATACTTTTCATAATTTTATACTACTGAGAACAAGGAAAAAGTATTAAAAGAATAAAATTAATAACGCGAACAAAATAAATGATATATTTACGCCTTATAATAACACAATCGCCAGTGTTTTTATTACAGCTGTCAAGCCAGGGAGATTTCCAGTTATTAATCTTACAGCTAGGGTGGTTTCCGAAAAAATGTCAAAATGCAATTTTAATCGCATTAATTTATTGTAATTGTCTTCTCTCTCTCTCTCTCTCTCTCTCTTTCCAGAAAAGTTGAAATAATAAAACAACAAAATGTTTTGTGCACAAAGGCTTTTAATAATAATTAGCTGACCAAGCAACTGCGATTGTGACATAAATGACATTGATAAACTATATTTTCACATAATCAACGTTGTCTGATTGGTAAATCAAGAATTAGGTTAACCGAGTGTTTGTTTGAAGGTGGTAGACAATGAAATAATATCAAAAAAAATTATTACCTTATCGGACTTCCACTGTCATTATTTTGTTATTTAACACAACGTTTCGATTAGTTAGTATCTCTAGCCGTTTTCAAGTGTAAACAAAATTATAATTTTAAGGCTACTGTCTTAAATACTGTCCATGTGCAATGAAGCTTGATGACACCGCCTATGTGCTTATTGGAGTGTGAAGTTTAAGCTGTTGGTTTTGAACAAGAAGAAGCTTTCCGATATTCGGTATATCTATACTTGGTTTACTAAATATTTGGGTATTTTAATTCATAAAAGCTGCTTCTTTGACCTTTGGCTTTCTCCACTGCTGTTCCGTGTCCAAAACATTGGCTTCTGACCACAGTATATTATGCTGGTTGGTCCATACATGTTTCGCTATACATACTCAACTAGGTAAACTTTGAGATCAGGTATAGCGGAACATAAATGTACCAACCAGCATAATATACTGGGGTCAGTAGCCAAGGTTTTGGACACAGAACAGCACTGGAGAAACCGAAAGTTCAAAAAAGCAGGTTTCATGAATCAAAAAAAAAAAGATATCCCCAATATCTAGAAGCCTCTTCTTGTTTAAACCCAACAGCTCAAACTTCACACTAAAATAAGCACATAGGCGTCAGGCATCAAGCTTCATTGCACATGTTGTCCCCAGTACAAGGACCCTTAATTTTAATGACACATACAAATGTCAAACTGCGTGAGTGCCTTCTTTGGGACGAGTCCGACAAACTTTCTTATGCGAAAACTTTCGGCGCTGCTGCGTTTTCGAATGCCCGATTCCCAGAAGTGTCGATATGACGTCTTTATGACTCCCCGTACATACGAGCTTGATTTTTTAAAAACTGTTTAATAAAATTAATTTAAAAATTATGATCAACTTGTCCTACAAAAATCATGCTGCGTGTGGAGTGTCCACCACCCCCAAAATGTCGATATGACGTCACTATGACTCCACGTATATACAAGTTTGATTTTTTAACAATTGTTTAATAAAATTGAGTTAAAAATTGTGGTCAACTTGTCCGACAAAAATCATGCTTCGTATGGAGTGTCCACCACGCCGAAAATGTCAATATGACGTCATTATGTCTCTCCGTACATACAACTTTGCATTTAATATTTTTCGATTAAAGATAACGTACTGATTGTAAAAAAATATGTGATTGTGAAAAATATGAAATGCAAAGTTGTATGTACGGAGAGACATAATGACGTCATATTGACATTTTCGGCGTGGTGGACACTCCATACGCAGCATGATTTTTGTCGGACAAGTTGACCACAATTTTTAACTCAATTTTATTAAACAATTGTCAAAAAATCAAACTTGTATATACGTGGAGTCATAGTGACGTCATATCGACACTTCTGGGAATCGGGCATTCGAAAACGCAGCAGCGCCGAAAGTTTTCGTATAAGAAAGTTTGTCGGACTCGTCCCAAAGAAGGCACTCACGCAGTTTGACATTTGTATGTGTCATTAAAATAATGGGTCCTTGGACTGGGGACTAATGGATATTATTTAAGACAGTAGCCTTAGAATTATAATTAAGTTTATACTTGAAAACGGTTAGAGATACTAACTAACCGAAACGTTGTGTTAAGTAACAAAATGAAAACAGTGGAAGTCCGACAAGGTAATAATTTTTTTGATAGGTTACCCGAGTCACTGACTGATTGTTGGAACACTATTTCTACCAATGTCATTTATTTTATGTCACAGTTGCTAAAGTAAGTTAATTGTATAAAATCTTTGTGCAACCCAAATTGATAGTACAAGTCTTAAAATTATTTTATTTGATTTTAAAGAATACACTATAAGCGCTTATGTAAACCTTACATTCCCAGTTCTCTCTTCTTTCTAGCTGCTACAGCAGCAACTAATGCTGCACCTCTACCACTACCGTCCTCGGATAGGACAACGTCAAAGGTATAACCGGGATGTATTAACTCGTTCATTTTTTCAATCATCATACGTCTAAAATATAAAAAAGGAAAATATAAAATAAATCTATTAAACATGCAAATACCAATATTTTTAACAATAATGCTAATATCAAACTTTTTATTTAAGTATAGGGGTAAGGTTGGAAACAATAAATAAGGTTTAGTTATAAAAGGAAACAACTTTGTTTAATAATATTTCAAGATTACATTTTATGACTAGGGGCATTAAATCTATCCTGATAGTTATAATTTATTTAGTCCGGCGCTGGACCGCTAACACTTAGCCGTTGTCAATAAAGTTAACATTTATTAGACAAAATGGCCGGGGTAAAAATACGAAATTTCCGCTGAAAGCTGGTGAAAATCGCCCTTATTTATGTACATATAAAATAAATATTCGCTAAATGATGGTGAAAATCACACCTATGAGGTAAATAATACCTTAAAATCATTCTTACAGATTTTTTTCCCCTAAAACCGGCACAATGTTACATAATATATTTCTATATAATACGCTCAGTAAGCACTAATCAGAACTCATATCTCATTTAAAAAAAAACATGTAATTTTAATATCTAATATCCAAAATTTGTTATTTTCTATATGGTAGCTTTAATAAATAGATGTTATAAACTATAATTTAAAAAAAGGCTGGTGTTTAAAACCGACTTGGTATGCGACACATACAGAAAAGATTTGCGATTGCATCTTCTGTGCGTAAGAAAATAATTGGCTACACACAACCAGTCCAGTCCGGTGCAAGATCAGTAATACACCATACATTGTTGTCTTATACCAAGACTAAAGATGAATAAACAGCTTATTTATTCGAGAAAGCAATACAGTACGCAACTGAAAGAACTGTGTTTATTTTTACCTTGGAGGGACATAGAAATGCCTTTAATTGGTATTGTAAAAAATAAACTCAAAAGCAATTGAAGGGGCAAGTGGATGAAGGTGTTATGTAACAAAATGTTTATTTTAAGTAAAGTGGAATTAAAGGTAATTTGTTAGCATTTTTTGTTAAATACAAAAAGTTAAATTCATTTGGTATTATACGAATTAGAGCTCTAATGAAAGTTTAATGACAGTATGGTTTTTAATGTTCTTTTTCAAAATCAGCAAAAAATTTTAGTTTTGTGTACATAACACCTTTATTTATTTTAATATTCACTCAAATATAATAAAAAATGCGTATCATGTGTAATAATGTATTAAAGGACTACATAAAAAAATACATATAAACATTCCTAATATAACAAAAATTTATTTTGTGCGTTTACGTTTCTCTGCTGGTTCATCATTTGCAAATTTTCTAAATATCTGTTCATAAAACCATCGATGTTCAGTAGCAACAAATGGTAACTGAGTTTGAAGATTCTGAATTTTTTCCTTGGAAACACTTCCTATTTTATCAACCTGTTGTTCAAGCTCAACGTTATTGGGAGCCATTCCATTTGGATTTTTTAATATGCACACCTTCTTAGATGGTGTGTTTTCATCGTAACTTTCTTTGAAAAGGTAGCTACCAAATTCCTCCACTCGAATCCACTTAATTCCATCTCGAAACTGTACCTTTTCATTTAATGTATTCTTTTTCTTATTTACCAATCCTAATTGAGTGTTAAGGCTTTCAACATTCATAAAATAATTTTGCATATCAATTACAACTGAATTTTTAGTTATCCCACTTTTTATTATATTTCGATACTTCTCAGGAGTTAAAATGTTCTCATGTTTTCGGAGCACCTTATCGATGCGACCAAAATCCCTGTCCGAGTCAAGATACGTATGGCCTACTTCGGGAAATTTGTGGTCAATATTTTTGAACATACCTTTTAATACTAAATACAGGTAAAAACAGATCATGCTAAAATTTATTATTATTAGCGTCAATATTTTATGAATGAATGTGTTATGTACCTTATATTATCCAAAATGTAATATATGAATGTGTCATGTACGCTACGCTGTTGTTACTTAAAACTAATAAAGGTGTTAAGTACCTCTGTCTTGCCATACCTGAAATGAATGAAAGCGCTATGTGCCCTTAACACATTCATATATTACATTTTGGATAATATAAGGTACATAACACATTCATTCATAAAATATTGACGCTAATAATATTAAAATTGAATATTTCTTTACATCTATGGGTATACAGGTAGTTAACACTTTCATCCATGACATTTTCTATTTTTTTTTTAAATGTTACATAACACCTTCATCCACTTGCCCCTTCAATTATGATGAGGCAGATACAAAAATAATTTTCCCTTCCATGTTTGCCTGTCGTCGTGGTGCCACACAGATTCTTATTTACTCACCTTATACAGAGATATCTTCCTCTTTGCTTTGTGGTGCTCCAAGCCCTTTCTACTGGACATGCTGTTTGTAATTATTGTAGGTGGTCAAAATCAAAAAATGATTAAACTTAACAAAGTAACTGATTCAAAGGAAAACTCCATTACTAGGCCCATACCCCTATTTTATATAATTTTTTTGGATTCCGCATAAAATTCTGAATATTTTTTAATAAAAGCATTACTGGACTATACTTAACAGTTTCCGAGATATTAACTCTTGAAAAATTACATTTTTGAACTTTGACAGCGTCTAGCTTTCTAACTGTACGTCTTAGAGCAAAACGGCTTACATTATGTCCCTATCTTCGATTTTTATTATCTTTCCAATACTGTCAACTTCCGGTCAAACCGGAAGTACTATATTTCTTACATCCGGTTTAACCGAAAGTTCACACTATTGGAAAGATAATAAAAATCGAAGGTAGGGACATGCAAGCCGTTTTGCTCTAAGACGTACAGTTAGAAAGTTAGACGCTGTCAAATGTCATTTTTCAAGAGTAAATATTTCGGAAACTGTTAAGTAAAGACTAATAATGCTTTTAATAAAAACTGTTCAGAATTTTATGGAGAATCCAAAAAAATTATATAAAATAGGGGTATTCATTGAAGATTTAGATCTTACCCCCCCCCTTCCTCTTATGGGCTTGAAGTAACAAGATTGACAATATACGCGAAAGATGTCCCCCTCGAAATAAAAATCGACGTATCTGAGCGATTTTCCACATTTTTAATTTAAAAAGCAGAAAAATCGAGGTGGGAAGTTTTCAAATGTACATGAATAGAATTAGTTATCAACCCATAAAATAATGCCGTGCTGACCAGCCCTGCCCAGATCTGTCTTAATGATTAAACTTTGGTTAAAAATTAACTCCTGTTATCTGTATGTTACCTTGCACTCTAGAGCTTATTAGGTGCTGTTTGTTTGATGGTGGTAGACAATGAAGTAATATCAAAAAAATTACCTTGTCGGACTTCCATTGTCTTTATTTTGTTACTTAACACAACGTTTCGGTTAGTTAGTATCTCTAACCGTTTTCAAGTGTAAACTAAATTATAATTCTAAAGCTACTGTCTTAAATACTATCCATGTGCAATGAAGGTTGATGACTCCGCCTACGTGCTTATTGGAGACTGTGAAGTTTGAGTTGTTGGTTTTTGACAAGAAGAGGCTTCCAGATATTGGGGATATCTATACTTGGTTTACTAAATATATGGGTATTTTGATTCATAGAAGCTGCTTCCTTGAATTTTCGTTTTCTCCAGTGCTGTTCTGTGTCCAGAACCTTGGCTTCTGACCACTGTATATTATGTTGGTTGGTCCATACATGTTCCGCTATACCTGATCTCAAAGTTTCACCTTTTTGAGTATGTTTCAGATGTTCTTTAACTCGTACGGGAATAGTTATTTTCCTAACAAGTGCGCAAAGTGATACTTTTCCGCACGCAAGTACAGTTGGACGAACGACGCGAAGCGGAGTTCGGATAAGTTCTTGCGTGCGGAAAAGCACTTTGCGCACTTGTTAGGAACAACATTTTTCCTACGAGCTTCATATCAGATAACAACAAAAATAAAAATATGATAATTTATTTAATAATTTTTAATTCGACTTTAAAGAAAGAACTATAATATACTTACAACTAAAAATTACATAACAAAAAAAAATAATAGAAAATTAAAAAATTACATAACAATAAAAAAAATAATAGGAAACTTAATTATTTGTTTATAACATTTATATTTATCGTCAGAGCTGCTCATTTTAACAGTGTTTATATATATTCCCTACCAAGGAGATTTTTGAATAGTTTTACTTTTCCGCACCCAGTGCGGATAAAAGTCTTATCCGCACTAGTGCGGAAAAGTGTAACTTTGCACACAAAAATGCGTGCGCAAAGTACTACTTTGCGCACGCTCGTAGGAAAAAGGTCTTTTAGTTTCTCCAATGGGCGATTCGCCACACTCGCATGGGATTTGATAGATACAATTTTTTGTGTTTTCATAACTGGGGGGTTTTACTTTTGTAAGAAAGCTTCTAAGCGTATTTCCGGATTTGAAGGCTGTTTTGATATTATAGTTTTTGGTTATCCTTCTAATCTTTTTAGAGATACCCTTGATATAAGGTATTGTAAGAAATGCTTGCTCCTCTTTCGTTTCTGTATTAGTTTTTACTTCCCGATTTTTAAGTTTTGAGATGGTATTAGTAACAAAGGTTTCAGGGTAACCATTCTGTTTTAAATCTTTTTTGATGTTTGAAATTTCAATATTTAGGTCTTCCGGATTGTTGCAAACATTAGATGCTCTGTGATAAAGAGTTTGAATTCTGCCCTGTTTTATAGAGTTTGAAGATTCGATCCGTGATTAAGGTATTGCCCGGTGTGAGTGGGTTTCCTGTATACTGAAGTTTTTATGTTATCAGCATTTAGTCACGGATCGAATCATTCAAACTCCATAAAACAGGGCATAATTCAAACTCTTTATCACAGAGCATCTAACGTTTGCAACAATCCGGAAGACCTAAATATTAAAATTTCAAACATCAAAAAAGATTTAAAATAAAATGGTTACCCTGAAACTTTTGTAACTAATACCATCTCAAAACTTAAAAATCGGGAAGTAAAAACTAATACAGAAACGAAAAAGGAGCAAGCATTTCTTACAATACCTTATGTCAAGGGGATCTCTGAAAAGATTAGAAGGATAACCAAAAACTATAATATAAAAACAGCCTTCAAATCTGGAAATACGCTTAGAAGTTTTCTTACAAAAGTAAAACCCCCCAGTAATGAAAACACAAAAAATTGTATCTATCAAATTCCTTGCGAGTGTGGCGAATCGTACATTGAAGAAAGTAAAAGACCTCTTCCCGTACGAGTTAAAGAACATCTGAAACATAATCAAAGGGGTGAAACTTCGAGATCAGCGGAATATCTATGGACCAACCAACATAATATACAGTGGTCAGAAGCCAAAGTTTTAGACACAGAACAGCACTGAAGAAAACGAAAATTCAAGAAAGCAGCTTTTATGAATCAAAATACCCATATATTTAATAAACCAAGTATAGATATTCCCAATATCTGGAAGCCTCTTCTTGTCAAAAATCAACAACTCAAACTTCACACTCCAATAAGCACGTAGGCGGAGTCATCAAGCTTCATTGCACATGGATAGTATTTAATACAGTAGCCTTATAATTATAATTTAGTTTACACTTAAAAACGTTTAGAGATACTAACTAACCGAAACGTTGTGTTAAGTAACAAAAGAAAGACAATGGAAGTCCGACAAGCTACTTTTTTGGTATTAGCTGCTCTTGTGTTAAAAGAAACGGTGCTCCACCATGTAAATGTCTTTCACATACTCTTAACTACACTGAACTGTGGTGTGTGCGAAGGAGACGAAGGTTTTATGTATGACACCGATGATGATTTATCAGGGAACTTAGGTGGTGTATATAATTTGTTGTAAAGAAATTGAATAAATTGATAGGGACTAAATTGGTTCTTCGGTTCATGTATATTTTACCTCTGAGCACTTTGGAAACAGATATTCTTAATGTAATGAATACATATATGGCGGTCATTTTGGATTAATGCCTTTATACAAACCAAACAGTGCAATTTGAAGGTACAATGTCAATATGTAGGCTGCATTATTCTCCTCAACTACGTATGAAATTGCACTAACCTGAATAAGGGGTGATATTTGTAGACAGATCCATCCACACCAATTGATATTTTTTTCTCGCCCATTCTATGAATCAGTGTACAACATGCAGCTGCACTAAGGTAAGCAGCTCTTCTTGCTACACACATACAAATATATCTAAGGTTAATTAAATCTTGCTCCTTTGCGAACGAATCCATTCCTAAAACGTATTTATAAATATAAATAAAGAAAAGCAAAGGCATTTAAAGATTATATAGGATTTAAATGCAGGCACAAAATAAGCATAGGTTTTCTGTTGACTATATTATGATTAAACTAGCTCGACTTATTTGAAATAATTTAGGTAATAAATAAAATCATATATTTTACGAGAAACTGAGTGAGCCAATGAATGGTCACCATAATCGGCAATCCAACAGCAAATTCATAGTTTTGCAGGTGATACTACAATTTTTAATAGCGATACAAATTGGGAAAACTTAAATAATAAAATTTAAAAAAATTTTAAAATTATAAAAAATTGGTTTGATAACAATTTGTTAACAATTAATTTTAATAAGACAAATTAATTATATTCCTTTTACTTTAAACCTAAATATCCTACCACGAAATATGAATAGTATTCAAATAAACGAAGATATTTAAATTTTTAAACTTAATAAAATAAAATATTTAGGAACTATTTTTGATAGTAAATTAAATTGGAATTTTCACTTAGAATACTTAATTAAAAAATTAAGAAGTTTACTACCGATTTTTAAAAACACAAAATTTTTAAATGTAAAACATATGGAAATATTATATAAACATAAATAAACATTATATTTACTTCCTTCAAAATAATTATATTCAGAAACAAAAAAGTTGAACATAAGACAAATTTACATTTATAACATCTTAATATACAGTGTGTGTATAAAGTCTGGAAACGGCTTAATAACATCACAATTTACTGGCCGATTTAAACCAAATTCGGTACAGTTGTGTAAGAGGATCTAACGCACCGAATGACGATATTGGCGTTGTTGCCAGCTTTTTAGTTTGTCTGGAATTCGAACGAATTTTATATTTTTAAATATAACACCCAGTATATTTTTACATTTTTAAATTCCACATAAAATTATAAATATTTTTTATTAAATGCATTATTAGTCTATACTTCATAGTTTCCGAGATATTGACTCTCGAAAAGTGACATTTTTGAACTTTGACAGCTTATAACTTTCTAACAGTACGTCTTAGAGCAAAACGGCTTACATGTCCCTATATTCAATTTTTATTATCTTTCCAAAAAAATCAACTTCCAGTTAAACCGGAACAACTATATTTCCTGCTTTCGAGTTACATCCGGTTTAACCGGAAGTTGATTTTTTTGGAAAGATAATAAAAATTGAAGATAGGGACATGTTAGCCGTTTTGCTCTAAGACGTACTGTTAGAAAGTTATAAGCTGTCAAAGTTCAAAAATGTCACTTTTCGAGAGTCAATATCTCGGAAACTATGAAGCATAGACTAATAATGCATTTAATAAAAAATAATTATAATTTTATGTGGAATTTAAAAATGTAAAAATATACTGGGTGTTATATTTAAAAATATAAAATTTGTTCGAATTCCAGACAAACTAAAAAGCTGGCAACAACGCCAATAACGTCATTCGGTGCGTTAGATCCTCTTACACAACTGTACCAAATTTGGTTTAAATCGGCCAGTAAATTGTGATGTTATTAAGCCGTTTCCAGACTTTATACACACACTGTATATATATATGTAAAAATAAAACCCTTATACAATTTAAAAACCATAATCATAATACAAGTCATAAAAATGAAATAACCATAAAACCTAAAATAAATAAGTCCATGGTAGAAAAGAATTTCAAATATTTATGTTTTTATTTAAACGATTATTTACCAACAAAAATTAAAAAATTAATTTCATTAAAAAAAGTTTAAGTTGAAATAAAAACATGGATATTAAAAACAGACAATTTGAAACTATTTTTAGAAATGCTTTAATTAATTAATTAATTAATATTTTTCTGCATAATTTATATACTTAAGTACCTAACATTTTTTACTTAAAAATTATAAATTAATAATTATATTATAGGTAATATATTTTTTCAAAAAAACTACGTTTATACTATAAATTAACATTTTTTCTTTAAGGTGGTAGTATCAACATGCTTGCCAACCTATAACCTATTTCGCGTAGATTTATTTATGTTTTTTAGCTTTTATACAAAATTTAAAGAAAATCAGTATCGACTTAATATTCTATAGGTAATAATTGACATATTTAATAAATATCAAGGAATTTCATAACTTATTTTAGGAGAATTGTATAGCGAAAAATATCGGGTAAGATTTTTTTAAACATTATTATGTCATTGTCACTCATTGTTCTTTCACTATACAATTCTCTCAAAATTAGCAATGAAATAAATTGATATTTTCGTAATATATCAGATACTACATAAATAATGTACCGACGATATTGATTTTCTTTAAATGTTAGTTATTAAAATAATAAACTCAAAAAATCAACGCGAAATAGGTTATAGGTTGGCAATAGATTGAATGACGTTGAGAATTCAACCTTAAACTTAATTTTTATTGCATATTTATGATTTATGATTTTACATAATAAAACAAAAAATAAGATTCACGGAATTGAAGAATAAGTTTATAAAAGACAACATAAAAATATTTTATTATATTATTAAATTAAAAAAAAAACTTATTATTATTAATATTAAGAGAAACAAATGCAAAAAATAACTAAACTTAAACACAGATTAAAGACTATCGAATTAAGTCAACTGACGTATCATTTTCAAGAAACTCGACCCAAAACTGCTGCCTAGTTGCGGCATTTTCGGGACAAGGTCTACCATACTTTTAGTTTTATTATTTACTGATACTCCCTTGTAAGTGGTCATCGTATCAGACATATTTAAGTTTACTTCTCGTTTTAATGTATTCTTTGTAGTTTTAAAGTCGCCTTCTGGGAATGAAAGTATGATATTCCAAGTTAACCTTTCATCTACTTAAATAAAGTTATTTACATTCTATTGTCGTAAATAAGAAGGGGATAAATATCTTTTAATACTTTGGCTACTGCAGGCTTTGTCAATCGATATCTTTTAAAAAATCCTAAGTCAGTCATCTCTTCAAAATAACTTGTACCATATCTGGTATCTGGTACTTCTTGGTCGTCGTCATATAAGTCAAGCTTTTTTATTATGTCCATAACAGTATTAGAAATGCAAATATTCAGCAAAAAATCAAAATAACACCAAAAAAACATAACTACTTCAATGAAAAATACGTTTTTTGGACGTTTTCTTATCGCAATTAAGTAAATAATTGGCCAAATTTGGATGGTGGATACCCATTTAATCAATTAATCACAATTAAATCTTAATCAGCCAGAACATATGTTGGTGGTACGGGCATAAAGCACACGATCAATATATATTGTCAATAAAAGTTTGTCAATATGGTCAATAAAAATTGACAAGCTGTAATTGCCTCACTATCAATATTTATTGACAATCTATTTGGTTTCGCGCAAACAGTCAAGGATGTCGGACCGTCAAAAAGCTTGTGTAGCTATTATTTTAGCTCTATCAATAAAACAGAAGAAGAAAAAGCGAATATGCGCTAGAGAGTGGCTTCTAAAGAGGGACACGTTTTCTCACATGAGTTTGTTGGATGAGGTGCGCGTATCTCCTCCAAAAGATTTCCAAAATTACTTTCGCATGACGAACGCTTGCTACGGAGAGTTGTTGAATCTAGTGGGACCAATCATCGTGAAAAAATATACAATAATGAAAAATGCAGTTTCAGTTGAAGAGAGATTGTCATTAACTCTCCGATTTTTAGCAACTGGTAGATCATTTGAATGCCTGAAGTTTTCTGCTATTGTAGCTCCTAACACTATTAGTGGAATTGTGGTAGAAACATCAAAGCCTCACTATCACAATTCATTATATTAGCTATGTATGCGCTACTGGACAAATAATAAACTGATTTGTTCAGGTGTACGCTACCACACTTCTCAACAAAATGGCCAAGATTGTCAATCTCTCCCTCAGACGGTCAATATTTATTGTCAATCGTGCAAATATTTTGGTTTTCATCAAACCAGCCCATCAATATTTTACATATTGACAATCTGTCAATCTTTCCACTCACATGTTCAATAATATTGTCAATACTCCGATATTGACAATATTTATTGATCGTGTGAGGGCCGCTTTAGGGTTTTAAATTTAGAAACACGTCCTTTAAATAAAAACTTCATATTTTTTTGTCTGCAAAGTGGCGGTCTGTGTTTCTCTAATTTAGTGAACTTTGTTATAATTATTGTTTACAAGAGAAGTATCATTAGTGATCAATAATAAAATATAACATTAAAAATTTTAAAAAAATTAAAAAATTGGCAACTTTTAAAAAACAATTAAAGAGATATTTACTAAATTAAATTATTTCTACTATTTTTTTAAAATTAATTTTATTAATAAATTAAATTGGATTAACTTCAAATTTTTTTTATTGGGATTTTTTTTAATGGTTATTATTTTCTATATTATGTTATCACTTTCCATGTAATGAACTGTAAAAGTTAGTTTCTAATAAAGACATTTTGAAAGTTTATTAAGTAAAGTCGCAACAGTGGATCTTTGCCCGTGCGTCATCAATCAACGATCAGGACTCAATGTGGTTAATAATCCTGCATCCTTATTTATTACAGTAACAAGTTTGAATAAAACCATAAAATAACGTCTCCAAGATTCCGCAATAATATAACGTGCTAGACAAGAATAAAACTATTAACGTCAATTAATAACTTTTTTTATTTGTTTAGTTGACTACCGTTGTATTTTAGAACGTCATTGTCAACCTTATTTTGATCTGCCAATCTAATTCGTTTTTTGTAAATTTGTGTGCCTTAAAACTGTTCCTTTTTCTAAAAATAGTTCTTTTTAGAGCTAATTATACCCACCATCTGTTTTGGCGGTAAGTATTAAGGATTTTTATAATACCTAATTTATTTATTTTAAATATTCTAACCGTGAAAGTTCTTTAAAAAGTTTACGGCAGTGGCTAAATTCCCTTAAATGAAAGGATGTCAAAAATTTGACTTTTGCGATTTTAATAGTCAATAAAACACCAAACTTTTCTAGATTTTAAGCTTTAAAAATAGTATTAAATGTATTAACATTTGTTTGTCAATTTCTTTTAGATAATAGAGAATGCCGGGCAAAACTTAAAATAAATAATAATTTTTCGGGATATTATGTAGGTACGTCAAACGGTAGGCAGGCACGTCTATTTTATGAACTTAGACTTAGTTTTGACTTTTTTCGGCTCGTAATTTTGATTTGATTCATACGATTTTGATGACGTGAAAGTGATGACGCACGGGAAAAGATCCACTGTGGCGACTTTAGTGACCACTCTGTATACAGTGTGGTTGTTTAAGTGTGCAGCATATGGGATTTTTTTTATTACCGATTTCTAAGAAAATTTTATTCTTGATAAAAGTTGGTGCATGTTCGATTATCATATTTGGTGCACTTGGAATGGTTGCAAGTCAAACGGCGTACAGGGTAGGCCAAAAAATATAAAACTTGTACATGGTTATCCAACCAAGACTAGACAAGGCGATTTTTTGACTTTTCCTGTACTTTTATAAAAAAAAACTGAAATAGCCATCTTAAGTCATTTTCTCCCGCGAATTCGAATATCTTCAGCAAAAAACAATTGAACATCAAACAAAAGTACTAGGGGTCACTTTGATATTTTTTTAAATGGGATGCCGTATTTTTAATGAGCTTATCCGATTTCTCATATAAATTTTGATCTAAAATGTTGGATTTTTAATTCAAAAACGCCTTTTTTCTTCAGTTTTAAATTCGGAAAATGTTCGTCTACCGTACGATTAATACTTGATAGATGGATACCCGTTTCACCTGTTCACCCTTTAACCTGCTTTAAAGCGTCCGTCAGTTAGACAAAATAATCAAGTGTCAAGTTTCTATATATTTTTCACGAATTAATTACAAATAATAAAATATTCTTTAGAAGAACGGCTAAGTGTAATAAAATTATATTACAAAAGTGGAGAGAATGCTCGACAAACACAAAGAACGTGAAAAATATATAGAAATTTGACACTTGATTATTTTGTCTAACTGACGGAGGGTGAACAGGTGAAACGGGTATCCATCTATCAGGTATTAATCGTACGGTAGACGAACATTTTCCGAATTTAAAACTGCAGAAAAAAGGCGTTTTTGAATTAAAAATCCAACATTTTAGATCAAAATTTATATGAGAAATCGGATAAGCTCATTAAAAATACGGCATCCCATTTAAAAAAATATCAAAGTGACCCCTAGTACTTTTGTTTGATGTCCAATTGTTTTTTGCTGAAGATATTCGAATTCGTGGGAGAAAATGACTTAAGATGGCTATTTCAGTTCTTTTATAAAAATACAGGAAAAGTCAAAAATCGCCTTGTCTAGTCTTGGTTGGATAACCCTGTACAGGGTGTCCCAAATTCGAGCCTCATCATGGGGATCTCGGAAACTATAAAAGATACAGCATCGGTTAAATAGTGGCAAAGTTGCGCAATTTCGTACTGAGCAATATCGCAAAAAAATATCTGAGCTATCTTTTTTAGCTTTTGAAATTTTTGCAAAAAACTAAAATTTTGAGTTTTTGTTTTTTTAAATTGCTTGACTTATTTTATCCGCTACAGAAAAACAAGCACAACATTGTTAAGGCAACTTTTTACCCTCCATATTGTGACGTTTTTAGAATTTCGTTACAACGTTTCGTTTTTGTGGAACTATTATCAACTTTAATTTTTTAAATACGGAACTGCATTTTTTATTTTATTTTTGATAGCCCTTTAAGCCCTGAATTCAACCATGTACCACACTTAATTATATTTAGACGTTTTGATGTCATTATTACATCTTCAGGAATATGATAATTATTTTTAAATACGGCCCTGTTGTTAGTTACTTAATCTTTTTACCACATACAACATGTAAATGGATCCGGAATTTTATACAAATAATTAACTATATTTAAGTTTTTATATAAAGTGTAACAAAGTAACAATAAAACTAAACAAAACAAAGGTGGCTATGACAAGAACTTTTACTTGATTGTTTGGCTTAATTATCTTGACAACTGCAGTCACCATTTATACTGAATATTTCAGCAAAATTATATTTTCTGCTTTAGAAAAGCGCGACATTTTACGAATTTATTATTCTTCCAATAGGAATTCACAAATTTCTTGTGACCGTTATTTACAGGACTATCCTGAACGCTTGCAGCCTCATTATAGTTATTTTGCTACGCTTGATACTAATTTAGCCCAGTATGGTAGTTTTAATAAACCAAGAGTCAAATATGGTACACGAATGGAGCCGGAAGAACAACAAAATATTTTAGATTCTGTAACCCACCAAAATCCCGCTAAACGATATTTCAAACTAACAACTAACACCAGGGCCGTATTTAAAAATAATTATCACATTCCTGAAGATGTAATAATGACATCAAAACGTCTAAATATAATTAAGGGTGGCACATGGTTGATTTCAGGGCTTAAAGGGCTATCAAAAAATTTAAAAAAAAATGCAGGTCCGTATTTAAAAAATTAAAGTTGATAATAGTTCCACAAAAACGAAACGTTGTAACGAAATTCTAAAAAGGTCACAATATGGAGCGTAAAAAGTGGCCTTAACAATGTTGTGCTTGTTTTTCTGTAGCGATTAAAATAAGTCGAGCAATTTAAAAAAACCAAAACTCAAAATTTTAATTTTTTTGCAAAAATTTCAAAAACTAAAAAAGATAGCTTAGATATTTTTTTGCGATATTGCTCAGTACGAAATTGCGCAACTTTGCCACAATTTGACCGATGCTGTATCTCTTATAGTTTCCGAGATCCCCATGATGAGGCTCGAATTTGGGACACCCTGTACAAGAATAAAGTTTTTTAATAAACATTTAAAACAAAAATTTTGCACTTTAAATAATAGTTTTTTAATTAGCATATTATCATTACTAATGTTTTATCTTGTTAAAAAGAATTTTTAGGATATTTTAAAATTGTGTTGCAACAAACATGAAGTTTGTGATTCCTTAATAAACTAAAAATTCAAGTAAATTTTACAAATATGCTTGAATTTGAACAAAGATATGTAAAATTGATTTGATTTTGATTAATTTATGAAGGTCTTTATGGTGAATACAAAAAAAAAATTTTGAGAAATTATTATTGTTTTTTTTTAAATATATTTTTTTTACTTTAGGAGGTTACGTTTTTAAATCTATGCATAACTTTTAATTCTAAACAACTTTTTTTCATAACATTTTGCTGAATTCTCTGAAATAGGGGTACTTTATTCTTGTACAAGTTTTATATTTTTTGGCCTACCCTGTACGCCGTTTGACTTGCAACCATTCCAAGTGCACCAATTATGATTATCGAACATGCACCAACTTTTATCAAGAATAAAATTTTTTGAGAAATCGGTAATAAAAAAATGCCCATATGTTGCACACTTAAACAACCACACTGTATATAGTCCGGTCAATCTAGACATTCGATGATACATAAATTTACAACAAGCTAAAAATCAGTAAAATGGTTCAAAATATAATTATAGATAAAAATTTTAAGTTCCCCATCATTCCCTTGTATGGAAGAATTTTACTCGAGGTTAAAGCTCAAAAAAATGAGTTTTTCGCGATTTTCAGCAAAACGGTAAGTTTTATCATAAAAATATTCCAAACAAAAATTGTAGACCATAAAATTATCTATAAAAAATGTATCAATACTTTTTTTCCTACGAGGTAGGTACCGTTTCTGAGATATAACGATTCAAAAAGCCAGTAACTATAATACTATCCATACGACTTTACTTTGTGCATTAGAAAATGCAAAACGGTATAGCCACACTGTATGCATCGTGACTTCGACCAGCCCCTGTATGCTAAAGCTCGAGAAATGGTATCAGCCGCACCTGAGGGCTCTGAAGTATCAAAAATCATCATCAGACTCGGAGGATTTCATCTACTGATGTCTTTTCTGGAAGCAATTGGTCATATTATGCAAGGAAGCGGCATGAAAGAAGTACTCGCAGAGATCTATGCGGTAAAATCATTAGAAAAAATGTTCAATGGTCATGCTTATGCAAGAACTGTTCGAGCTCATACACTACTTCAGCTTACTTTGGCAATTATAATATTAAAAGAAGTTGAAATTAATGACATAATGGATGCAGATCTAATCATAAATATCGAGGATATATTCGATAACACTTTTATTATTATACGTATATATTATATAATCTCAATATTTTTATATGGTTTCCATTGCTAAAGAGTTCCTAAGAGCTGAGCGTATGGGGGATTGGAAAGCTCATTTAAACTACTTCAAAAAATGCTTCCTTTTCTTCACGCGTCTGGACATTTTCCTTGCAGGATATGAACACCTTTACTTGCAGGATATACAACAATTACAGAATTTGATTGATCCTGAAGTTTACGAAAAATTTTTAGAAGGATTTTTCACAGTTACATGATCCTTTTCCAGAGGTTAACAAAATTGCTTTTATTGCGAGTGGTGTCGTTGGTGATGATAAGATTAATTGTTATAAAGCTCGTGAAGTTGGACTGGCTTCTATGGCAAAAATGACATGACTGACATTCAATAATATTAAATTAAAACGCGCTGACAAAGTTGCTCCTCTTTTAGCTATGACTAGTACCATAAAAGTTCATAATAAAAATCACGTGGAAACATGTGCATATTATGACGATAACAACTTTTTGAATCGTTATATCTCAGAAACGGTGGGTCGTAGGAAAAATAGTTATTTATGTATCAAGGGAATTATAAGTGTCTTAATTACCGAGGGAAAAGTTTACTTTGGCCCGAGGGAAGCAATTGACCGAGGTAATTGAGACTCTTATAATTTCCGTGGTACATAGCTAATTTTAATTCCGTCCTATTTAAATTTTTGTTCATTTTTAAACCGGAATAAATGTTTCAATTTATTACCTTTCCGGTATATTCGAATCAGGTGCCCTCAATAATGACATTGACGTTGTAATGACATGAATAACAAATAGTTATTTTAGCATTTCTTGTTTTATTTTACCTGTAAACGGTAGAGAGAATTAGATAATCTTTAATATCCCAAGGGAGTTATAACCCTCTTTATTGATAGCGTAACCATGATGATATAAACTTATAATATCCCGGTCAGAAATGAAAGTATTGATACATTTTTTATAGATAATTTTATGATCTACAATTTTTGTTGGGGGTATTTTTATAATAAAACTTACCGTTTTGCTGAAAATCGCAAAAAACTATTTTTTTTTATCTTTGACCTCCAGTAAAATTTTTTCCATACACGGAAATGATAGGGAACTTATATATTTTATTTATAATTATATTTTGAACAATTTTACTGATTTTCAGCTTGTTGTAAATTTATGTACCTTCACTATCATTTTTTGGTCTAGGTTGACCGGACTAATAAGCTTCAATAGTTTTATTCAACCCCAAATAACCTTTTAACGATATATTGGATGGTACACCATCAGAATGGCTATGGGAAATACCATGTGAATTGTGCTATCCCGAAATATTGGCTCCCCTATTAATTTTACGTTAAAATTGTATAATACTTTTTTAAAGGCTTTTGTATGGTGGACCCGCATGCCTAATTTTGTTATTTTTTAATAAGCGAATTAAAAGTTATTTAACAAAAAACTCTTCGTAAAATTCCTAAAATTTAAAACGGGTCCGATACCTCAGGAACCAATAAGACAAATAATAATGTCAAATGTTTTTAATGGTTTAAACATGTTTTACAGTATTAAAAAAACAAATGGTTAAGTACTACATGGAAAAGAGTTCTCGGAGAGTATTTAAAATGTTCTCTGCGATGTTTTCTACAAAACAACAGTCCTTATTAATATTGTTTGTACTTTTGAGTGTAAAGGTACAGTAATTAACAAATGTAACTGCTTAGAGCAAAATAACGGTGTACTCGATGGTGGAGTACAAGAAAATAATGCCGATTTAGAACTCTTACTTCAAGTATAAGAAAGTAATGAAATTTATCTTCTTGTTAAAACTGTAGGCAAGCATGGCAAGAAGGCTCCAGAATACTGCGTAATTTATTTAACTATAAATATATCATCCCTATAAATATCAAAAATATCACGAATTAAGGGTTGATCGTGAAATTCGAAGAACAAACTTTTATTTTGAAGTTATGGAAAGGGTAAATAACGATGGGGAATTCTCAGGCAATGTTTGTTTTATCGAAGAATATACCTTCATATTAAACAATGGACCAAATGTTCAAAATTTGACGGAATACTTAATACCCTCAAAATATTTGTACATCGTATAATTAGATCTTTTTCTTTGCAAACAAATGTGGGAAAAGATTTTTTTGAAACTTTTACAAAATCGAATTGGACCTGCATTAGAAGACTCCTTTAATCTCTCGTCATTATTCCCTAAGGGAATAATATACGGCATTATAATAATAAATGCATTTTAGGACAACAAACAATAGTTAATTTACGAAATAGTACACAGAAAATTTATAAAGCAGATGCGAGGCGCAGCGCGCAGTCTAGCCAAAGAGGCTACTCTACTGAACCCCGATCAGCCCAAAAGTTTTAAATAAATAAAAATACAAATATAGTCAACACTAAGCGTTACCACACCCAAATACACCAAAATATAGTAAAAAATACAAAACTAAATCACTACACCCAAACAAAAAATCATTGCTATGGTAAAAACATATAGAATA
Source organism: Polydrusus pterygomalis (assembly GCA_963969555.1). NCBI lineage: Eukaryota > Metazoa > Arthropoda > Insecta > Coleoptera > Curculionidae > Polydrusus > Polydrusus pterygomalis. Next base: position 104,207,745 of record OZ018376.1, on the reverse strand, counting down.
AAAAACAATCATTGGATAAATCATTTAAGTATTCTGGAGATTAAGTAAATATTTTTTGTAGAGTAATTTAAATTTATTGTAGTTTAGTAAAATAAGCTCGTCAGGTAAATTGTTATATAACTTAATACAGTTGTAAGTAAACGATCTCTGAAACATGGCACTCTGGTGATGATGAAGGTAGTTTTATTTGAAAATCTTATATTACGTGAATGTAAGTTATCCCGAAATTCGAACTTATTTTTTATAGATAGAGGTAAAGCAGGGTTGTTAAAGAATTTATGAAAACACATTAAGCAATGAAAAAAATGTTTAAAATTATAGATGTTAGAGTACAGAAAATAAACAAAGATTTGTCAAACAAAGACCTAATTTTCTCAAACGGTAAATGATCGGGCTAGGAGTTGCTCCTAAAAGTGAAGATACTTGGGTTTTGCACATAAAGTAAGGAAATAAATCCAAAACGTTTTCGATTGACGCACAATGGAATTAAATTGTACCATAAATTGGTCAGCTCGTTAAGGGGATCTTTCACCAAAAGACTTTCTCCTGTGGTGTCACAAAAAAACGATATTTCTAAAAATATGGGTTATTAAAATTTAGGAATATTTCGAGAAAATTAGCTAGAGAAAACGAGTTTTTATAATTGGCCATATACACTTTGCCGGAAAAATAACGCACAACCAAAAATTAATCTTAATTTTAAATTTGATTTTGTCGCGACCTTTGCGGGCTCATGCGACGATATATATTTTTAGCAGGAAAAACATCAGCAGGTGAAATATGTGCTGCAGTTCAGAGACAGAATGCGATTTACATTGGCATACTTTTCTTACACCTTTGTTGAACCGGCATAATATAACAAACATTTTATTATAACCCTAAGGTAGTCTGAACGCATTTTATACAAGAACCAAGACACAAATTTTACCAACAAAATATTTTATTATTCAACAATATTACATTGTCATTTGACAAAAGAAACTACTTTTTAGTTTTCCTATTTTTAGAAGCTTTTACTTGTGTAAATCATTGTAAGTGAATCGCCCTGTATATCTTAGGTTAGAACCTGTCAAAAAATAATTATAGTTTAAAAAAAAAATGTTACAGATTGGATAATAATTAAATTTATCAATTAAAACATAAAAATTAAAGTAGTCATATACTTTACATCAAACAATGCCCATATTTTTCCTCTATACCTTAATACTACAAGATATTAAAATATGAATAAAATCCAGCTGCTTATGTTCGAAATTTGATTTTCATAATTCTTAAATTTTGTCGGATATGGATTGGCATCCTTAAGGCTAAGTGACGTAGTAAAAACTTCACTGCAATGTAAAGACCCTTAAAATGGCGGAGCTTATAAAAAAAGGTGTAAATACAGACTACTGTATAGAACAAAGACAAAGACATTTGGGTTTAGTTGGAGGAGTCGGAATAAGAATATTTATAACAATAATTGATTGTGATTGGTTTGAATTAAGGGTTCCATTTTAAATAGTACACAGTGCTACATCCAGGAAACTCCCCTCTTTGCCAGGTTTGGAAAATCATTTCTTACGCAGTAAAAAGAAACCCCTTCTTCTATTTGGTAGGGGTTACAAAGCACTATAGAAATTTAAAAGAGCGCTTACGAAGGAAACAGCTGTAAAAAGTATTCAAGTGTTAGGGAAAGCTCCGCTCGTTTAACTGTTCAAAGTATCTTTATTTGTAGTGAAAGAATGGAAGGCGCTACCCCAGAACCAGTCTATTTTGCTCCCATTGAGTAAGTGTTCTTTTTACATTGTTTAATAAAGTGTTTATGAGTAAATTGTTTAATTCTCTTTGGCTTGAGTTAACTGTAAAGTAGTAATTGTTTTTTCTTACTTACTTGGAATTAACCATTACTCCTAATCTAATCTAGGCTACATAACCCAGTCGACTACAAAGCGTAGTCCGACAATATTATTAATTATTTGATCCGCCTATAAATTATTCAAGATCCTGTACATATTTTATTTCTGTATAAGTGCAAAAAGAACTTAGAAACTACTCTTTCAGCAATAACGAAGAAAAAAATATTAATAGTTGAAGTGAAAACTCCAGGCATAGCAAAAAATCTCAAATTATGAAATTGCCAATTTAAAAAGGCCATAACTCAAAAACTAGTCATAAGATTGTATTACGGCCTTTTAAGTGCTTAAGTGCGGAACTTAATGAATACTACAAACAGGAAAATATTGAAAATATTGTCAGTAGGTAGAGTTATAATTTTTTTAAAATATTATTTTTATTTTATTTAGCCACACTTATAACTAAATAGAAACCAGAACAAATAAAACCAAACTAAATCTATCATAGTCCAAATTAAAAGAAAATTAATATCATTGCTTAAACACACCATAGGTTAAAACCTAAAACTAGTTAGCATATCCGTTACCGTTGCCTTTACGTTCTTTTTACGTTCCGTTGCCGTTCCGTTACCGTTCCGTTACCGTTCCGTTACCGTTCCGTTACCGTTCCGTTACCGTTCCGTTACCGTTCCGTTACCGTTCCGTTACCGTTCCGTTACCGTTCCGTTACCGTTCCGTTACCGTTCCGTTACCGTTCCGTTGCCGTTCCGTTACCGTTTCGTTACCGTTCCGTTACCGTTCCATTACCGTTCCATTACCATTCCATTACCGTTCCGTTACCGTTTAATTACAGTTCCGTTGCCGTTCCGTTGCCGTTCCGTTGCCGTTCCGTTACCGTTCCGTTACCGTTCCGTTGCCAATTTAGGACGGTTTTAAGTTTTAACATTAGCTAATACATAATACCGCTAAAAAAGTTGTCACAAAATACTATTTGATTCCTTATTTGATTACTTACCTACTAATTTGCAAATCGCCTCTGCGCGTTGAAGGTTTTCTACATTTGTTCCTGGTTCATTTTCAATATCGGATAAGTAGGCTGTTAAAAAGGTTTCTCTAAAAATATTTAAAAAATTAGAAAACAAATAAAATCACACACATTATACAAAAATGTGCTGATCCAGATAATAATAACAAAAATAACACAAGTTTACACTAGTTTACAGCCAATTTGAAAACGGTAATGTAAAAGGTAGTAAGATTTTTGAAAACTAAGTAACTGGATAAATGGCAAACGCTTTTCTATACCTTTAGCAGTTCCAATAATTCGGCGAGAAATAACAAATCAATTTAACGACTTTTGCATGACAAAAGTATCTGGTTTTTCAAGAAAGAGCAAACATAATAATAAATATCCTGATATTCCCTCAGCAATAAAACCGGTTCTTCATAGAGAAGATTTACCAGTTCGAGCGGCAATTGGGGAGAAATATTTAGAAATATATTATGATAAGGCAGAACCCGATAATATATCAGAAAAGGACGATCCTTATTTTCCCGAAAGTGAAGGGAAAGCACCCGATTTTATCGAACTAGCTGAATTAAATAATCTAGTTCGGGTCCTTCACTTCTCCAAAAAACTTGCTAAAGTATTAGGTTCTAGATTATAACACTGGAATTTATTAGCCACTTGAACCAAACTTATACAATATTTAGGAAACGTAACCAGGAGCTATTTTCGTTTTTTATTATGCAAGATAAAATGGAAATGAAAAAATTAGGATTTGCACATAACCCGGACGAATGGCATTTATTTATAAATTCGTCCAAAATTAGTTTAAAAGCAGTTCTGCTTAATAATAACAACGGAAGACATTCTATTCTCTTGCACATGCAGTTGACATAAAGAAAACATACGAAAATATGTCACTTTATTCTAAATGCAATTAGCTGTAATACGTATAAGTGGCAAACATCTAGTGACCTAAAAGTCATAGGACTATGACTAGGGTTCAGGGTGGATTTGCGAAGTATTGCTGTTTTCTTTGTCTTTTAAATAGTAGAGCAATAGAGAGCCATTACTAAGTAAAAAAATGGTCAATATATTCCAGGTCAAGCTAACGTAAAAAAAATATGCCTCTTAGTGATCTCAAAATAGTTCTGTTACCTCCATTCCACATTAAGCTGGGATTAATGAAAAATTTCATTAAAGCATTAGATAAATTAGGAGATGCATTTAAGTTCCATAAACAAAATTTTCCTAAACTAAGCGATGCTAAGCTTAAGGAAGGTATATTTTTTGTTGCAACGCGGTAAAGCTTTTATTTTACTTGCTTCATAATGGGATAGCCGTCAGTTCGCATCAAAGGTATTTTAATCTGTTAAAGGTCAACTGAAACTTTAATGTGAGATTAGCCAATACAAGAGTAAAAACGGTTCAGCGCTAGTACGCTAAATAAGCCAATTGTCTTGCAGATTTCTCGATTATAGCCTACTAGAAAATCGTTGCGCTTCTTTTTTCTAGTTAATTCTAAATATCTAAAATTTCACCATGTGAATAAACTTAAAATTTCATTAATAAAATGGTTTATATTTACCTTTGTTTCATCTGATCAGAACACCTGCCGCCGAACATCACTCCCTGTTCAATAAACCTTAGTGTAAATAGACGCACCACTTCGCCCAAGTACATTCCGGAAATCAGTTTTTCATGCAATTGTCGTCCAGCATTTACGCAAGCAGCATCTACAGTCTTGTCAATGTCCGTTCTCATAAAATCAAGACATCCATCGTCTCCAAAGGCGCCCATTTCTAAATTGATAATAACTTTTCCGGAACCCATATCGGGTTCATCAAACAGTTCGGCATTGGCTTGGGTTTCATAATAACAACCATTATTTCCAGTTCCGACAATTAGTCCGATACGACAATCTTTATATTTCCATGCACATGACATCAGGGTACCAGTGGTATCGTTTAAAACAGCACATATATCAATCTTAACATCGCCTCTTTTAGCGATTGCATCATTCAGCAATTGAACCACGTCTTTTCCAATTACATCTTCACACATAAAACCCTTTGTCCACCTTTCTAAAATTCCCACACAAAGTCCTTGTTGTTTTAGTGGAAAACTAAAGGTAAAACCTAAAGGTAGATTTGCGTCTGCAACACCTTTTGCCTTTGCATAATCGGCCAAACATTGCGCAATATAATCAAACAATGGTAGCCCAGATCCAGTCATAAGGTCTGGTGAAACTACATAAACTTTAGAATCCATATGACATTCCCCACCATTTAACTCAACTAGAAGTACCCTAAAGTTTGTTCCCCCTAGATCTAGAGCTAAAAATTTGCCTGTGCATGTGCCGTCGGGGAGGTCTTGTACATACGTTGGAAAACATTTAACGATTGAAGTTGGATGGGTGGATTTAGCAAGACCCCTTTTTATATTGTCCAACAATAAATCCATTTCTCTTTTAAGAATATCATTAGTTAAATTTAATGCCTTTGTACCTTCCTTTACCTGTGGAGACGCATTCTTAGTCAACCAATCTTCAGGTCTCTCTGAACCAGCAGGATTACATACTTTGCTTTGGCAGGACATATTTGTGGAATTCTTTAATATCACTTAAATTTAGTTTAATTTCTAATAAATTTTGATGCTCACTAAAATTTTGCTCCTTGACTTGACACGATGTGTCACCGACTTTACTGGTGTTTAAACAAAAACCACAGTGACAATTAAAAATTTTAGATATTTACAAGCAAGTTACCTAAATCACAGGTATTAAATAATTATATTGGTGCCCTTTTTAACTTTTTATGACATAATAACATACAGTGGCCGGCAGAAAGTGCGCAGCATATGGGAAAATTTTTTATCTTTAAGTTTAGAAAATTAATTTTATTTTAGATAGGTTCTGCATGTTCTCGAACCAAAATAACACCCATTAAATCCCGTAAAAGTCTTATGGTATACGAGGTAGAATCAAAAATTTGAAATTCCTCTAAGAGTAAAGTACCTCCATCTTTCATTTTGAAATATTTTTTTCTAAGAATTATTGTTTTAATTTCAAAGTTATTCCCAAATTTCGGTTATTTTGGACAAAAAAATGGATTTAATCGTGTTTTCTGTATAACCATGTATAAAAAATAAATGGCAACCGAACAGTACGAAAATAAGATTTTCTGCAGACTTTGTTAGAGATAACCGTCGATCATAAGTCCGATTAGTTTGTTTTTATAATATTATGGCTTTTTAAAATAAAAACATAAAAATATTAAAAAATTTTGCCGTATTTTATTTTCTAAGGGAACAGATTAATTTCATCTAACTGATATTTTTTGATTTACATTGACTTAAAGCATCTCCTAAATAGTTTTTTTTACATTGAAGTTTGCATAGAAAGTTTCCTTTTGATTTATAAAGAAAAAAATTTGAATTATATAAAATATTCCAAAATGAAAGATGGGTACTTTACTCTTAGCGGAATTTCAAATTTTTGATCCTACCTCGTATACCATAAGACTTTTACAGGATTTAATGGGTGTTATTTTGGCTTGAGACCATGCAGAACCTATCTAAAATAAAATCAATTTTTTAAACTTAAAGATAAAAAAAATTCCCATATGCTGCGCACTTTCTGCCGGTCACTGTAATAGGGAATATTTTCTTATATTTATTGAATTCTTCCTTGCGCGCCTCACAAAGTTTGGACGGGAAGTCATACAAGAACAGAGAAATCTAATCGTGTAGTATATTCTTTATTACATAAAATATCGTAAAAAATAGGAAGTAAATTATTAGCATTTTTATTTTTAAAACAGTGGAAAAGTACAACTCATTTCTTAAAGTTAGGTAATTTTAAGAAAAATTAATTTTCGACGGATTCCTTATTAATAAATAAAATCTTTGTTATATCATTATCGTTGAAGCTAAGTCATAGCTGATGTGCGGGGTGCAGTGATAATAAGATCTCCTTGTTTAAAGTTTATTGCGGACCCAGAAGTCGGGAAAAAAAATTCCGCTCGCTGTTCTGAAAATGGCACCTTTACTTTATTGTATTGACAAGTGAAAATGAGGCTTTTTAGGGTAAGTATTATAATAATAGTAAAATAGTATTTTTTATAAAAAGTATGGTAAACGCATTTTCCACAATTATTGTTAGAAACACTTCTTTTTCTACAAGTGTGTGGAAATAACCTGAGTCCACCAGTTCAATTTAAATTTTTATTTATAATGTTACATCTTCTTACTTATTTTGGTAATTTGTAATCAGAGTACAATTATTATTAGTTAGTAGAGAGACATCCCCCATGGCGTTAAAAGTTTGTTATGCCCACTTCGGCAGTATAGTCGCAGATCATTTCTAACAGTTCCGTGTATACTATTTTGTATTAGGCAATTATATATATATGTGCAACTTCCGAAGGCATTTTCATATCTGGTAATAATTTGACCTCGTCATTTTTGACAATCAAAAAAAACTGACGAGTTAATGGGTACAGGTAGTAATTATATAGGTCAGTATTATAAGGAAATTAGTAAATTAAATTGAATATGATATAGTATTATGTATTATGTTGATAAAATTTTCAGCACTTGTGCTGATAAACAAAATTTCCACTCTAAAATCCGTGTTGAAAATGAAATTTTCCGCGTGCTTGTACAAAAAAAAATATTATAAGTTTTTAAAATATGGATCGCACAGAATGCGTGGTTATGCATCAACTTCAAATTTCAAAAATTACAGGTAAAACTTAACCAAAAATATAACTATTAACCTACCTAGAGAAAAAGGTTTTCAATTTTTTTTGTCATGGGTGATTGAATGGTTTGGTGAGTGTTACAGATCGTGATTAAGGCTTAGAGAACCTTTCCATTAACTTTGCGTTTGAATACACCATAGGGGCAGAATTTATTGAAATATTGAAATACATTAAAAAAGTCCGCCAAAAATATTTTTTTCAATATAGAATTTTATACCCCTTTTTCCACCTTCTAGGGACGAAATTTCCCAAAACAATCAAATAAGTAGGTACTTGCTTATTTTTAAAAAGTAAGCATAGTTTAAATTTTCAGCAATATATCTTAAAATTATAGGCAGTTACAGGTACCTCCTAAAAATACGCTACACCCATTTTTTTAACCCCTTAGTAAATTTTGCAAAAATCACGAAATAAGTATATTATAATTTTATTAAAGGAACTTATAATTTATAACAATTTTTATATCTCTTATCAGTTTTAGTTTCTGAGTTATAATACTTTCTACCAAAATTTCAAACCCCGTTTCTACCCCCTTAGGGGTCGTTACAAAAAAATCCCTTCTTAGCGGATGCCTGCGTTGTAGGAAGAAGACATCTTAGACTGGGTATTAAGGAATCAGTTAGTTAGTAGTAACTTCACAATTTTAGATGATAGTATACCGGGTGGCCCACTCTCAACGCAGGATTCCATAGCATCTAAACTTTTTAATATTTTTTAAAAACAGAGTTATAGGGAGGCATTGGGTCTACAATTTAAAATTATTTCAAATTATACAGGGTATCTCAAATAGTCAGGGTATATCAAACATACTTTTTTTAAATGGAACACCCTATATATTATGATATTTTTGGATTGGATGATCAATTCTAAGGATATTCTGTATAACATATAATATGTTTAAATTTAACAGTTTTTGAGTTATTAACGATTTTTTAAAAATTTCGTATTTGCAGCACGTAAAGAATATGCACCTGTCGGTAGTAGAGACTGACAGAAATAAATAAAATTTGGGTTATGGAATATGATTGTTCAGTAGCGTCTAAAGCATATTTTAAAAAACAAAAATATTTACCGAAGTCTTTTAAAATGCCTTTCTAAATGTAACAATTTTAAATACGTAAAAATTCTTAAAAGTCTGTTATTTTAAATACATACCCTATTATGTTTTATGCCTAATCAAAAGACATTTTTAATACAATTCTAATTATACTGGTTTCCGATACCTACCTTTTATAGTTTTCTCTGAAATAGCTATTTCTTCCTTTACCATATAAACTCGGTGTTTATTTTCTCATAGAGTACCTTGAATACCGCACCGTGTCCTTACGACGCTCTTTTTCTAGAGTGCCATGGACATTAGACACCCAACTATTCATTTTATTAATCTTAAGTCATTTGCAGTTTTTCTTAAGGAAAAAAATTAATAATATTGCTTAAACTTAAAACAACAGAAATATGTTTTTAATTTACAAATACTGAAAAATGTCACTTCAAATGACCTAACATTAATAAAATGAATAGTTGGGTGTCCATGGGCACTCTAGAAAAAGAGCGTCATACGGACACAGTGCGTTATTCAAGGCACTCTATGGGAAAATAAACACCGAGTTTATATGGTAAAGGAAGAAATAGCTATTTCAGAGAAAACTATAAAAGGTAGGTATAGGGAACCCTAGTATAATTAGAATTGTATAAAAAATGTTTTTCGATTAGGCATAAAAAATAATAGGGTATGTATTTAAAATAACAGACTTCTAAGAATTTTTACGTTTTTAAAATTGTTACATTTAGAAAGGCATTTTAAAAGACTTCGGTAAATATTTTTGTTTTTTAAAATATGCTTTAGACGCTACTGAACAATCATATTCCATAACCCAAATTTCATTTATTTCTGGCAGTCTCTACTACCGATAGGTGCACATTCTTTACGTGCTGCAAACACGAAATTTTTGAAAAATCGTTAATAACTCAAAAACTGTTAAATTTAAACATACTATATGTTATACAGAATATTCTTAGAATTGATCATCTAATCCAAAAATATCATAAAACATAGGATGATCCATTAAAAAAAAGGAAGTTTGATATACCATGACTATTTGAGATACCCTGTATAATTTGAAATAATTTTAAATTGTAGACCCAACGCCTCCTTATAACTCTGTTTTTAAAAAATATTAAAAAGTTGAACAGTTTATATGCTATGGAATCCTGCGTTGAGAGTGGGCCACCCGGTAGATTTAATATTTACAACTACTGTCTAAAAAATTACAATAAGATCACCATAGATTAATGCGATCACCATAAATTAATGCGAATGAGGCCTTCGCCATTTCGTTTCTTGATCAATAGCCCCCCATACACCAGCGGATAACTTAACGAATTTGATATGGCACGAGCCAAATACGCATAGACAATGATTTACCTTTAGATAAGCAAACAATAATCACGAAAGTGACAGATTTATAGCCTCGCGCATGTAAACAAAGCTAGACACTATTAGACATGCGCACCAGTGGCGGCTCGTGGGGTAGAGCCACAGTGCCATGGCACTACCTGCCCTCCTGTCCAGCGTCCTGTCCTTTACAAATTACCAAAACCTATTAAAATTAATATTCTCCTTTTTAAAGCAATTAGCAAAATAATTTAAAAATGGAACACAGTCGGGTGCAAATTTCCATCTATTGAGGAAGCGATTATGCGTAAAACGGTAACGTAGCTTTAGCGCCAAAGCGACGAGGCACACGGGAGGCCCGAAGTTATGACGTAATTGCCATAACACACCAATAAAAAACATAGGAAAATGACCTTGAATGCGAGCAGGAAAACATCTCCGTGTAGCGCCAGGCTCTTTGACTCCGTTTGACCGTTTGACGTTAGACGTTTCAAATTCAAACAGTTGTTTGTCCGCGTCGTGTCGTGTAAGGTTGTTTGTAAACTAAATAATTTTCTTTCGGCCTGCTGATGTAATAGAAATATTTATGGAAAAAATACTTGGGTGTGCGGTTGTGATAAATCTAATAGACTATTTTGTTTTATGTGTGTTTTATTTGATGGGGGAGCAAACTTGGTCCCAAAAAGGTACAGATGATTTGGTCCATATCTGGGAAAAAATAAAGACACATGAAAAATCGAAGGTACATTTAAACAATATATTTAATTTCAGTATGCTTGGTAAAATTAACATTAAAACTCAATTAAATTCTGCATATCACAATGAAATAATGAAGAAAAACGAACAAATTGATAAAAACAGATACATATTAAACCAAATTATAAACTGCGTTCGGTTTGTGGTTCTTTCGGTCTATATAGTACACTCTACCTACAGTATTTTTTTAAAATTCAAGATATAATTGTAAATTCATAAATTAAATTAGGTGCCTTTTTGCTTATTTTTCCTACTTCAAAAGCAAGAACTATTAACAAAGAAGGGCGTGGCACCCAAAATTTTTTTGCCTGCGGCGCTAAGGGTTTACCTGGCCCTACTTCACTAAAATGGCACGAGCCGCCACTGATGCGCACTGCAAAATTATCGATTGACGAATGGCAAAATAGATAGGTCCGGGCTTTAAAATTAAAATTCTTGCCAAAAAATTGGACTTTCTTCACAGTTTTTTATCAAGTTGGGAAAAAAGGTAGTAAAGTAGTAGCAAACCTATCAGATTTTAAGGATAGAAAATTGTTTTTAAGGTTTTGTTTTTAAAATTTGTTAAAAAATAATTCGTCGTCGTGTTTTTAGTTCAAAAAGGAAGAGAACAAGAACAAGTGAATTAAACTAGTCCTATAAAATCGAATATAAGAACAAAACCAGCAAAATAACCAATCTACGGTGTTATCGCGTGCCTAACCTCAAGTCAAATATTAGTTGGTATATAACTTGTATTTTGATTTTTATAATTTGGCAAAAACTTGGACACGTGTAAAACATTTTCAACTAAAATTTCTTGTTCAAGAATTTGAAAAGTGTTTGCCCGATAACTTGACCCGTGAAATACGGGCTTTATTAAAAGCTTAATGTCGGGGTGTACAGATTTTAACCAAAAAATTAACCAACCAGCAACTTTGACAAAATTAATTTTTTTCACAATCAGACACAATTTCCTAAACTAAACAAAAGCTAAAAATCCGTAAATATTAAACACCCACAATCCACAATAGTTAAGAAAACTACAAGGAATCCACAGAGAAACCTTAAAACACAACAACAAAAATGGCGGCCGAGCCGGTTCTGCAGTGTGTTTTGAGCATGTCGCTAAAGTAGGACAGGCCGATAACACGAGGTTTGTGCGCATGCCCGATGGTGCCCAGAGGGAAGGCAGCTGACCGGCGAGTCATGCGCTCGGACGTATTTTTTCACCCATAAAACGTAACTTTTGTTTGCGCAGGAGATTAGCTGTACATATCTAAAGGTAAATTGTCTATGCAAATACGCTGATAAAACTTTACGTGTATGTGGCGAGCCGAGCTTCATCGGGCCGAGTAATATCTTCCACGGATGAAATCAGCAGGTTTTAACCCGTCAGTAGATTCGCTAGGTTAATTTGGGACGCGTGTCAAGTCTTCCAACTTGGTTTGAGGTTAAATTAAAATAATAAATAATCTCTGTTAATTCACGTTACCTACTTGTCAAAAGAATTTATAACGGAATTTTTAAACATTTACCAAAGTTATTAGTATCCATGTTTGTGGCAAGTAAAGTGCAAAGATAACATGAACAAAAATTTGAAAAATAAGGCATATAACCATACTTAACAAATGTCTGAATGTATCATTATCCATCCTTAAATAGTTACGGAAATCATTCGGCTTGTCTTGTTGAAGTTCTTTCAAGAGTAACATAATAATATGACTCAATTCATTTCTACGAGAAATCCATTTTTTACCCACTTGCTTCGTTTTTTTTGATTTTTCTTTATTGATAATAAATACATACGCTTTGACACAAGCTAAAGCGCGTCTTCTACGATTGGTATTCATTTTTAAAACTCACCGAGTACAAATAAATCCGAGTCGATCTAAAACCACTGGTTAAATCTTTCAGGGATTCCAAAAGATCGCGAGCCACGCCAAAACTGGTATAAAAGGTGGAGTTTTCTCCCATTAACGAGAATATTTAATCAGGCGAATCTAATCGGGTTACAAAGTCGGCAAGCCAAATTCGGCTGCCCAAAAATGACGAGAGTTTTGGTACGTACCGAGCCTAGCTCGCAGACCAAATCCGAACGGATCAAATCGATCCAACTTATATGTTAGGGTATGAAGGGCTATTATTTCGTTACCGTTTTGTTCAAAAATCGGCCAAATACCCCTCGTTGGAGTACAATTATTTTATTATTTATCATATTTCGTGTCATGTACTTATGTACCCAAACACAGGTATTTGCCAGCTGAAGAAAGCGTAAAAAAAACGAAACGTTGATAAGAAAAAGAAATGGCGAATGCGTTACTAGTGTTTGCTCTTAAGAAAATATTTACTTCTTCGTTTCCCAAATAATAAATTTTAAGTTTAAAGCTTTCGCTAAGGAGATATTGAAATGCACAGTAAAAATTTCAATTTTTTTTAATAAATTTGTCTTCAGATGTTTCGTGACACTAGTTTTCCATGCTGCACGCAATATAACAAATTTAAAGCAGCCGCGGCAAAGAATTGAGAAAAATGTTATTGGCTGGCAGATAATATTGAGGGCTTTATTCGAAATAGGGTTAAAATAATAAAGGAAACCCTTGGGAAAAAGAAGCTAAAAGATAAAAAAGTTTTATGGATTTACAACTTTTAGTGTTTTAAATTATTGAAGTTTTGTTTTGTCCATCCAAAGCAATTTAACAAATATTATCTTTTACAGGTGTCTAAAATCGACATCAGATGTCGTCAAGCGCTGCATCCTCTCGGCTGATCGCTATATCTACTACATTTAACTAGTAAACACTTTCCTTTATTTCGTGAGATCCTAGCCTTACTAGTGAGCCATGACACAGCGGAACGCGTCTAAGGATGTAGCTGACAAAATTAAAGGAAAAATGTTCTTATGTCTTTATTGGTTTTAAAAATGGATTATTAACAAAGTTTTACGGAACTGATCCGTAAGTAGTAAGTATCTAGACCTCAGGGTCCTTATTTCTCGAGCGTAAGAGAACGTGAACGATCACATCACGCAAAGGAGCATTCCCTTCCGCGGCAGTTCTTCTATGATCATAAGTTAGTAAAATTTGGTATTCTCGAATGCAGACGATATGTTCCGTGCGGGGAGGTGATAAGACAGTGTTGCCAACCATTTTCAAGGCAAGCGCCACCACTTTTTACGAAAATTTTAAAGCAATCTAAAGGTAAATTGAGGTGGAAATTATTAGTGCGGGTTTTTCTTTATTGTGAAAGGTAAGATTATGAAACTTGTCAATGTCAAATATTATTCATTCGTCAAATATTTTTTATCGATGGCTGAAAATGAAAATAAACCTGTGGGCCCCATCATCTAGCAGCAAAAAGACATGTTGGCAGAATTCATGCTAAATCACGAATAATTGCTCGCTGGAAGATTTACCTCAGATTTCACAAAAACAACTTCTAAAATAAAAACTCTTTGACTTTGAAGTTTAAAAATTTAACGACGTAAATATAATATTGGGGTTAGAATTGCATTGGATCGGTCGTTCCCACTAAAAATAGTAGTAGAAGCGAGTTCTCCCGTAAATCGGTGATGTGAATGGTCCCATGTGATCAAGAATACCGTTTCATACGTTGCGTGAGAACTCTGCCCACATTTTTCCTGAGAACAGTGTTCCCCAGTTTCAAGAGTTAAGGACCAGATCAATTATAGTTTCGAGGCCGGACACTGGTATCGGCATTAATAAATCGCTTAATCCTGCAGACGCAGAACGAGCGACGAGCAAAGATATATCATCGAACCGACTCATAGACAATATACCTTTAGATACATACAGCTTATCTCCTGCGCAAACAAAAGTTACGTTTTATGGGTGAAAATATACGTCCGAGCGCATAACTCACCGGTCAGCTGCCTTCCCTCTGGGCACCATCGGGCATGCGCACAAACCTCGTGTTATCGGCCTGTCCTACTTTAGCGACATGCTCAAAACACACTGCAGAACCGGCTCGGCCGCCATTTTTGTTGTTGTGTTTTAAGGTTTCTCTGTGGATTCCTTATAGTTTTCTTTGCTATTGTGAATTGTGGGTGTTTATTATTTACGGATTTCTAGTTTTTGTGTAGTTTAGTGAGTTGTGTTTGTGCTTTTAGTGACTTAGATTGGAATATAAACAATGACTAGTAACAGCCGTTGTATGATTTTATTAGGTCCAATTAGTGGTAAAATACCTGGTATTTCGTGTTCAGTAAGTATGGAGTAGTGATGTATCTTGATATATAACTTTTTTTATTATGATCAATTTAAACACATCAAACTAGGCCGAGGCTACACAAACAAGGTATGAAAATAACCCACATTAAGACAGATTATTCCGATGCTTGTTTTGGTATATTTTATTTGAAACCCTGCAATATAATTAGGTATGCCAAATTTTCGGGCCATATATTGCTTCAAAGAGTTTAAAAGACACTTTTCTCTTTACTTATATTAAATTTTAAAAAAAGTAAATACCTAGGTTTGTTTATATTAATCCAAGGGTGCATTCCATGGGTCAAGTTCTCGGGCAAAAACTTTTTCAAAATCTTGAACAAGAATTTGTGCTTAAAAATGTTTTACACGTACACAAGTTTTTGCCAAATTGTAAAAATCAATACAGGCATTGAATATCAAACTATATAAGAATGACGGATATCCGAGAAAAGTTGATAACCCAGTTTTAGTCGTCTTGGAAGTGGTTTGGCCGCCATTGTGGAGTTGGTCGTAACTCTAACCTTAAATCTGTCGTTATAATGCAGCGCCTCGGCAACAGATGTCTCAAATTCACTGATGTGATGTCATGGTGTTGCCGCATATCGTATTTTATTGGAATTTTTAATGATATTAACATTTTTAACAGACAATAAAATAGGAGGTTCTCAATTCCCGCCGAATGTATGTTTTTGATAATAATATGTACGCTGATTACTTCGGGGTAATTGGACCGATTTTCACAATGGTTTTACCGTTGCATTGGGTGTTAAATGTTAAACAAATAAAAGTAGATAAAAAGCGACAGCAATTATAACTAAAATAGGTTTTATTTCGTCGAAAAATAGCAAAATACGTAACACACTAATACAAACAAACTGGATGTTTCTTTAAGTAAGAAAGTAAAACCTACTTATTTTAACCATTTTGAAAAGTAGTAATAATTGCTAATTAAAACCAAGTTATACAAACAAACCGCACATCATTCATATTTTACCTAACATATTATACGTTGTAGCCTAGGTAGGTATTGAATAGTGAGAGTCGTCATTTAATTCTGTTAGAAATTGAATACATGGCGGTCAATATGTTTTCATGTAATTAACGTTGGAACATCAAAAGGTTGAAAATATTATAAGCTACAAAGCAATTAAAAATAGGGACATTTTTAAGTCTAGACTATACTATAGGTAGGAAAATAAATGTAAGCTACTTAAATCTAGGATATGTGTAGGTACTTATGTGAAATCAAGTTTTACGATAAGCTATAAAAATAAATTTTAAAAACTCATGCAGCAAGTCAAGCAGACAGGCGGCAACAATGTTTTAATTTAGCAGTGAAAAGGTTAGTCGCTTTCTTGTTGGTGAACTCATTGTGCCATCTATGAATTTAACGTAGCATATTTAGGAAATCGGCTGATATGGCCTTCTTATAGTTTGATATTCAATGATACAGGTTATAAACGAACTAATGTTTGACTGGAGGTTAGGTACGCGATATCATCGAAGATTGGTTATTTTGCTGGTTTGCTTGGTTTGTAACAAACCCGAACAAACCCAAACGGCAAAGTTTTTAATCAATGGCGTCACATTAAATAGGAAGAGGCCTTAAAGGGTCCTTATTTCAAGTTTTGGAAGAAAACCAGTTACTTACAAGTTAAAAATTAAAAGACATCTGGTTTTAATAGTTTTCATTCTGTCTAAAATATCATATTAGTAGTAGTAGTAGCATGTTTTATTTAGCCAACAGCTACAATTAAATATTTTTTAAAACATTTTTTAACACATTTTTATAGATTTATTTTTAAATTTTAAAACGCAACCTTCTTTTAACAAAAACAGACAGAAAAGTTAAACATTTTGCAAATTGTATCAAATATTACTTATCATTTTGTTTTTTAATTAAATGTAATTTTAAAGTTTTTTTAAAAAGTTTTAATGATTTTTGAGATTTTCCAAATTATTATATTATGCTATCAGACCTTTATAAAAAATAGATTTATTAGCTAATGTTGTAGACACTCTATCCACAAAAAATTTTGAGTAGTTCATGTTTTATAATTATGATGGTCATAATTAAAAGAACAAAATTTTTTTAAACAATCAATTATTTTTAATTTTATGTGCAAAGATACATACTTACTGAATAAAAAATTAAATTTCTGACATTCAACCAATCCAAATCTTTCAACATAAAATTAATTTTTGTATATTTGTCACAATTTAAAATAATCCGCATTGCCTTATTTTGTAAAATTTGTGATTTATCAAATATTTCCTCACTAGCACAATATAAAATGGAAGAACAATAAAAAAAATGTGTTAATATAATAGTATTAAATATAGTTTTTTTAGAAAACAAATTTAAATTAGAACTGATTATTTTAAAATATCCCACTTTTCCGGCAATCTTCGATATAATACTTTCAAAATAATTAAAAATTTTTAATTTTGAATCAAGGATTATCCCTAAATACTTAAAACTGTTTATTAGTTCCAATTTTTCACCATCAATTACAACATTTATATTTTGACAATTTAAATTATTACCCATAACCATACATTTAGTTTTTGAAATATTTAATTTTAATTTCTTTACTTTACGCCAATTTAATTAGTATTTGGATCCTTAGTTTAACACCGAGTGCGAGGGCAAGGGCGAAAAGATGAGGAGGTGACCGCCCCCTGCCCCTCCATACGCTATGCCACTGAGTACTAATTATAAAAGAACATGATGTCTGCAGGAAAAGATCTGTATACCCTATTTATTAAGTAAATATCGTGTAAGGAAGTTTTATATTGACACTGGAAAGGAGATATTTATAATATGACATTGAGGTTAATATTAAATTATCATATTTTCTAATAAAAGTTAATAAACATATAAAAGGACAAAAATGGCAACCAATTCATATGATCTATATAAACACTACAGCTAAGTACAGGTTAAGTCAACCATAGAGTAAAGTTCATCTCATTTGTTTCGGGAATTACCAAAAAACGATAAATACAAGAGTTTTAAAGAATGTTAAAATGCCCAGTTTTGAATTATTTTTATTAGACAAAAAGCGTGTCGAATATAACATGGGTTTTTAGATACTGTATTTTTTAAATTTATTTTTAAATTCTAGTTGAAATTCTATAATATTTTTGTTAATAATGTTATACAGTGAGCTCAAAAAGGTTGGAATAAATTCGTTTAAAATTCAGGTAATTATTTTCTGGAAAAACGCTTGGAAACGTCGATTATTATTTTTAATTGCGATTTTTTTGACATAAGAAATGTGTATATACAGGTAGTCTCAAGAAGAACATAATATACCGTCAACATTGATTTTTTTTTAATAGAATACCCAGTATATTATATTATTTTTGAATTCTACGATACATTCTGGACACTTTTTGTATAACATACCATATCTCCAAAATCAACTGTTTTCGATATATTGACATTTTTTCTGGTACGAAAACTACATCAATTAAAAATGAACTCTTTACATCTATTTACTCTATAATATTTACAAACCTAGACTATATTAAATTTATTTTAATAAAAAAGTTGAAATTGACCGCCACCAACTTCCTGGCAATATGCAAGTCGTTCTTTGAATTCTTCCACAACTTTATGGATTTCCTGGGGCTCTATTAATCTAACCTCATGCCTTATTCGAGCTTTAAGTTCATCAATATTGTTAGGTCTAGTAAACTTTAAATTTTAAATAGCCCCACAGAAAAAAATCTAGCGGGGTCAAATCTGGTGACCTTGTCGGCCATTCTATTGGACCCCGTCGACCAATCCACTTGCCAGGAAAGACTGTATCCAAGTGCTTACGCTCCGGGCGTTTGTAATGGGCTGGTGCCCCGTCTTGCTGGTACCATAAGTTATTGTTGGGAATGTCTGGCTCATCTGGATTTTGAAAGAGTACAGCAAGTGCCGGTGTCAACTCAAATTCAAAAAATTCTAGATACAGTTCGCCATTTAACGTACCATCAAAAAAGAAGGGACCTAAAATCCGGTTATCAACAATTCCAGCCCAAATATTCACATTTTGCTGGTATTGTGTGGGACTCCATGATCCAGTGCGGATTTTCCTTAGCCCAATATCGACAGTTTTGGGGATTCACATGCCCACACTCATCAGAGAACACAATTCTTTTTAAAATTTTACGATCTTCAATGTATCTGTTCATCATTATTTCGCAAAATTCTGTTCTTCTATCCGGGTCATCTTCATTAAGTTCATGAACCAACTGTACCCCATAGAGATACCAGTAAATGCCTGTGTCAAAATAAATTAATTCAGGTAACAGGTACAATAATAATAAAGAAATGCGCAATTAAAACTAAAAATTCACGGATCTCAGCATTTTTTCAGAAAAATAATAAAATGTCGAAAACCGTTGATTTTGGAGATATGGTATGTTATACGAAAAGTGTTCAGAATGTATCGCAAAATTTAAAAATAATATAATATACAGGGTGTTCTACTTAAAAAAAAATAATGTTGACGGTATAATATATGTTCTTCTTGAGACAACCTGTATACACATTTATTATGTCAAAAAATTTGCAATTAAAAATAATAATCGACGTGTCCAAGCATTTTTCCAGAAAATAATCACCTGAATTTTAAACGAATTTATTCCCCCCTTTTTGAGCTCACTGTATATACATACCTAAACCTGGTAGTTGTTCTAATAATTTTTTTTTTTTATAAAAATATTAGTATTTACTCTTATAAAAAACTGTTTCCGAATGTGGAATACTCATATTTGCTACAAACGTTCTATTAGGATGACAAAAAAAACATGTAATTAAATTTGATTTAGATGATACAGGGCGTTTAAAATAAATTTATACTTTTCCATAATTTTAAATTAAAAGATGTCAAGTTTTTTAAATAGTACACCCTATATATTATTATTTTTTCTAATAGATTTTACAAAACTCTTCAACTTTCATTAAGTATGTGATATATATTTCATGAAACTGGAGGTCTGAAAGATCGACCAAACAGTGGAAGACCGGTAAGCGTTACTAACGAAGAAAATTCTCTAAATGTCATGTTAGATGTGGTAGAAAATCCAATAAATTCGACGCAACAGCGGGCTTTAAATCATAATATGAGTCGATATTCCATTCAAAAAATTACCAAAAGAGAAAAATTCAAACCATATAAAATTCATTTGTTACAAGAATTAAGTGAAGACGATTTTGATCGCAGAATTTAGTTTTGCAAAATCATTATGGATAAATTGAATCAAAATGTCAACTTTGTCAACCAGATTTTATTTTCTGATGAATCAACGTGTTGTTTAAGCGGACACGTAAACCGACACAACTGTAGATATTGGTCAGACCAAAATCCACATTCGATGGAACAAGTTTATACCCAACGACTACAAAAAACCAATGTTTGGTGTGGCATTATTGGTGGAAACGTCATAGGACCCTATTTTATACATGGAAATTTGAACTCTGAACGATATTTATTACTTTTACAACAGAATATTTTTCCAAAGCTCAGACGATTATTCCCGAACCATAATAATCCCAATTTACCGGCTGAACAAATATGGTTTCAACAAGATGGGGCTGCACCACATTTTGGACGGATGGTGAGGGAATATCTAGAGGAAACTTTTCCTGGTAAATGGATTGGGCGCAGAGGTGCAATTAAATGGCCTGCTAGGTCTCCTGATATGACCCCTCTTGACTTTTTCCTGTGGGGCCATATCAAAAATTTAGTGTACAAAAATAGGCCACAAAATATCGAAGATTTGCAACAAAGAATAATGCATGAAATTTCCAGTATTGCTCCCAATATCCTATTAGATTCGCTACAAAATTTTGTTCACCGAATTCATTACTGCCCGGAGGTAAACGGTGGATACTTTGAGCACCTTATAAAATAGGTTTTCAAATTGTTGTTTACTAAAACTTAGTTTGTCTTTTTTATTATTGTTATTACATTTATTTGAAAATGATATTCAAAACTCGATATCTCGAAAACGGTTAAGAATGGGTATGTGGTGTGCTTAACATTTTTTTTAGAATCTTGTAGATAATTGAAATATTGAATAATATATAGGGGGTTCCATTTAAAATAAATAACTTTGTTCTTCCATGGCTTTTTGACTGATCCTGTATACTTAGTTTATATGCACTGTAATAGATTTCTAAAAACCCTAAAACTTTTGTATTTAATTTTCTTCGCTAGCTATCTTACTTTAGCAAATAATCGATCGTTTCCATACATAAAAGCGACCCTGTATATTTTTAAAATAATTAACAAGAGGTTTTCCAATCAATTTTTTTTAAGTTAAAAGTAATTGATTTGTAATAACTTCCTTTTAAAATTTAAATAAAACTAAAATTATCTTTCTTTGTACCTCAGAAGATGGTTATATAATAAACCAAAACGTAAACTAATTAAAAATAATTTTTATCAAAAATTGACCGAAAGCCCAAGGAAAATTTACTATAAGAAACCAGAAATCCCCTCTTTAAAGTTCTGAATAATATAATATTAGTCAGATAAAGTTAAATTTGACATCGATGGCAAAAGCATATAGGTTTAAAAAATATCGATGAAAATCGTTCAGCACTAGTTGTGCTATAAGCTGCGGCAACTTAAAAGAGCTTAGTCATCAAAACTACATTAAGAACAAGTTGTCTAAATTCCTGCCACGTATTTGATGAATGGCTTTTATCGGATTATGTTTAATAATGTGAATGTGTTTTCGTAGTCAGTATATATAGATGCTTTGTTGCTATGTGTGTGTGTCATAAAGGTAAAGTATGTCTTACCGAATGATTCATGTACTATTAAGGATGGGAACGGTATCAATATTAAAAAACTACGAGCGACCAAACGTTTGGGAAAATTGTGTAATGTACAAAGAAGCAGTTAGTATTTACACTTGACTGGTGGCTTAATGTTTATTGCCAATATTACCTAGATTGGCTAATAGATATTTAAACTGTGACTTTAATAAACACTTTTAACGTTTAGATTTCAAATGCTTCCCATGTAGTGAGAACGTAGAATTTTGAAGGGTTTGATTTTAATCCTTCAAAACTTTATCATTTATTTTAGTAAGCGCCATGACTTAATCCAACAACCAAGTCCAAGTCTACGCAGTAACATACTTGTCCTCAACCAAATGTCATGTATCCGATCTTCGAAAATCTTTAATCTATGATGTGGTATAATATCTGCCCGCCACCAAAAGAGAAGGGCTGTTAATAAAGTAAACGTGATTTTTATTGATATAAAATTGTGAGGCATTTGTCAATGTCTGATGGATATTCAGTCAGAATTTTTTTTGAGAAAATAACTCGCAACAAAACAATTATATATTTATTAACAGTATACAACTTTATTAGTAAAGGTACAAAACGTTACATTTTAAATTTTATTTGGAAGCTGATTGAAGTCTTCGTGTCATAATGATTGAAAACTCCCCGTAGTGTTGTCATCAGTTAAATAATGGTATGATTGAAGAATTTGTGTGACATGACAAAAATAACAAAATTTAATTGGCTAGTAGAATTGCAATTTTTTTTTGTAAAATCACAAGAAAAAACATTTTTGGCAAAATTGTTGCTTGGCAATGTCACGAATAATAATATTAACAAAATTACAAGCCGTTAGGGGAGTGATTCTTTTAAAAGTTTTATAAGCCAGATTGCCATAAAGCAAGAAACGTTAATAAAACCAGGAGAACAGTTTTGTCTACAACATTTTTTCTCTAGTGGTATTCACCGTCACTATTTTTACTTGGGATATTGAAAATAAACAAATTAAAACAAATACCGTAAAATGGGGTGACTTTGGTCTTTGGGGTGGGATTGGCCAAATTCTGAAATAACTTTAATTTGATCACTGTGGCACTTAAAACTAGTGTTTAGTTTTGATTATGAGTTTAATTTGGTGCTACTAACCCATATTAATCAATTTACCTTAAAATATATTGTAATATACTTATTACATAATTGTTAGGCAATATTAAAAATAATGTGTTTTTTTGTTAGAAATGATAGGCCAGAAAAGTTGAACGATACCGAGTATTCTACGAGCGTTGAAAGTAATTCAGTGTAATGTTTATTATAAGTAACTATATTTTAATCTATTATTTAGACCAAATGTCTCATTAAGTAGTTTGGCCAAAAACTAGACCTATGTCAAAGTCGCCCCCCTTCATTTTTTATATAGAAGGGGTGTCTTTGGCCGGGAGGAAGTGGAGAGGAAAATCGAACCAAGAAAATCAGCAAGGCCTTAAAAATAAAGAAACAGACTCAAGAACAAGAAAGTGACGATTCCTCAAGTGCAGACGAACTATTGAGCCTTCATGACTCCTCATCAGAATTATAATGAAGACTTTTCGGATCTGGAGAATATTGAGGCAGCTCAAGCAAAATCTCCATCACCTAAAAGACATGTCGAATATATCGTAGGCGATTACGTTGTGGTGCAGTACGAAAAACAGTTCTACCCTGGAAAAGTTATTGAACTTTCCAAAGATGGTCTAAAGGTCTCTGTGTTAGCCGAAATTGGTATCAGTCAATTCAAGTGGCCTAAAGTAGAAGATGTTTGGTACAAGTGGTGCGATATTATAGAAAAAAATTGAAGAACCTTTTGCTCTAGACCAGTGGTTCTCAACCGCCATTCCGCGGAACACCGGTGTTCCGCAAACCTCTTTCAGGTGTTCCCCGAAATAATTTAGTAATATCAACTAATCTGAATCATGAGATAGTAAGTATTTGATAAACTGATTACTTCACCGCAAATGTGTTGACAAAGGTGGTGTTCCGCCATTTTCCTATTGCTACCAAAAGTGTTCCGCCACCACAAAAAGGTTGAGAACCACTGCTCTATATAGGCAATAGAGGGTTTTTTTAAGATTCCTGAAATGTTAAAATATAATGAGAATGTAGGTATTTAGGTCGAGATTATTAGATTTATTAAACCAAAATAATTTTTTTTTAGAAAATAAGTTATTATTTTATTTACAATGAACGTTTTTTTTAGAGAATAGCCGTTAAGATATAAACTGTGTTTTACAATAAATGATTTTTGTGTAAATGGTTTTATTTTTATTAAAAAAACTTATCAAAAATGGTAAATAACGGCCAAAAACCTAACCAAGATAATTTTTATGTAGCCAAAGTAGCCTATGGCGTAACTTGAAATTGATACAATTGCATATTATAATACATTTACCTGACTGTCCAAAGTAACCCCGAACATTGGGGCGACTTTGGCCACCATTAAAAAAAAATCTCACAGGGACATGGGACACCCGGTATGTTTAGAGATATGTTAAATTGAACGAACCAAGATAGACTAAAATTTTCTAATGGGTTGCCAAAATGTGATTCAAAAAATGTCCCAAATATGGCATATTAAACTTAGAAATCGGCCAAAGTCACCCGATTTTACGGTATCATATTGTTGGTATTGGTCACCTAAAAATTAATTTTATTGTGAGTGTTATACTAAATATCACGAATAGTCTCGTTTTAAAACAGATGACAGCGGTTATTTGTCATCGATCAGCTGATATTGGGACAAAATAATATCCCTAGATTTGTAGCGGACCGTAATGAGCCCAAACACCGAGTTATGAATTGCGTTTTTGTTATATTTAATTACATTTTCAAAATTTTAATTTAATTACTACTTACTTGTAAGTACCTACAATTTCATTTGACCAAAAATTTAGATACAGGTTAAAATTTTTTAATTCTTTTTCATTTCGGATCATAATTATTAATGTGTGCCTTGCTCGTTAAGTTGATTTCATCGATAAGTAATAAGTTTTATTTCATCTGAACGCCGTTTTTGTCGAAAAGTTAGTAAAATTTTTGTTCTTAAAATGTTTGTTCGTTAAGGTTAGGTTTCTAACGTATAATTTTCGCATTTTACATTATCTAGGTATCCTTTCCTGTTTCAAGAAAAATAAGTAGAAATTAAGTATTTCCGTGACTTAGGTAGGTAGGAGAGAGTTGGACAAAACCGGGTAGGTTGATAAAACATGGTATCGCCTAGTTCTACCAAATGCCAAAACAGCTTTCCATATTATTAACCTTTAAAAAGCAGCTATTTGATTTTGAAGGAATTATTTTTATTATTGTTATTAGTAAATATTATTATTGTTTGGCAATAGTAACGTAATAGTAAGTAACATTATGTTACTATAGTAGTTAAAATAGCTAACCATATTAGTATGTAATAGGATAGCGAACAAATATATAATTCTATTTTCTGTGTCTACGTACCTTATATAAGTGAAATTATTATTATTTGATATTACTATTATTATTGTTTGTATGACAATAAAATAAAGTTTTTAACATAAAGTTAGCCTATATACAAATATAGAAATGTAACTGTATCAATAAATTGCATTTTAACAAACAAATTTCATAAAAACCACTTTTGGGTCTACGTACCTTACGTAAGTCAAAAACTGTTAAAGTAGGGTTTCCACTGACAGAAAAATGTAATCCCTGGCTAAACTAAAGCGTTTAACTTTATGTTAGCCTACATACAAGTTTAGGAATGTAACTGTATTATAACCAACAAATTCTATAAAAACCGTATTTGGGTCTTCGTACCTTACGTTAAGTCAAAAACTGTTAAATTAGGGTTTCCATTGACAGAAAAATTAAATCCCTAGCTATATTGAAGCTTTTAACTTTATGTTAGCCCACATACAAGTTTAGAAATGTAACCATACCATAGCCAACAAATTCTATAAAAACCATATTTGGGTCTACGTACCTTACGTAAGTCATATATGGGTATTTTCTTGACGGTCAATGTAATAACTTGAATTCAATTAGTTTATGTTGAACTGTAGGTATTTTACCTATAGGTATAATCTGAACAAATAAAACAAAAAAAAATCTATTCTAAATATGAGTGACAGAATCCTATTTTAAGTTGTGTTTCAGTTAGTTTAGTATTTTTAAGGTTTGGATATTTATAATATTATAAACTTTTTAAATCTATTTTGACACTTTATCTTTAAACCATATAGAAATTCATGCGTATTACCTATTACCTACCTTAAATTATAATATTTATAAAACATAACTTTCAAAAGAAATTATTACCTATTACTTATTATTTGGCAATATTAAAGCGGTAGAACCGATGAGGCTATTGCATAAATTGTTTTAGAAGGTATCACATGTATAATTTTTAGGTCCGGTCCTGTAATTCATGCCAACTTATAAAAATTTAATAGACCAAAATTGACAGAGTGTCACGTGACTTTGCCCCCATCTTGCGAGAGTATTCAAGATTTTTACTATATACACTCTGTTGAAGGGGTTTCACTAACAAAAAAAAGCAAACACCAAGCTTTTGGGACATTTAATTGATGACTGTCTGACGTTTGACTCTCATATCTTGGAACTTGCTAGGCAAGTAGCTTCGGGATATTGTACACAGTGCGATTAAAATCGATGGAGGTTGGGACCACTTTAGCTAAGAGGGCCTATTACTCATTAGTGGAGTCTTACTTGCGCTATGGAATTGTGTTCTGCTGGGGAAATATTTGTAACTACCTGCCGAAATCACTGTTTATTCTGCAGATCTTTGTAGTGTGGATGGCAGAGCGTCATGTAGACCGTTATTTAGATCTAAGAAAATCTTTACTTTGTCATACTCGTTATTCTTGAAACTGTCTGCATGATATACAAGCATAAGAATACATTGCCAGTGCCTGACCACTTTCATGATACTAGAAAATCACTCTATAATTTATGAAAGCCGTAAATTGCTTAACCACCTTCCTGGGTAAATAAGATACTTTTTACACTTAAAAGATTTAAAAGAACTATAAAGGGACTACATGTATGGTGGGGAGACTCTATTATGAGGTGGTCGAATTTTGCAACCGCCTTTTAACTAAGTATTTTCTGCACTTGGTTATCTTGTTTTGTGGAGTTCGTCTTTGTTCTGTTTACTGTATTTGTAGTTTCCCGATTAACCTATATATTTTTCATCTCATTTTTAGATGTATATACCTTAAAAAACATTATTCATTTTTATTTCTTTTAATTTGTATATTCGTACTCAGTATATTACCTCATATTTTTTCAGCTTTATTAATAAGAAAGATTATTCGTCAAAACAATAAAGTGTATTCTGAATTGGATTGAATTAAATTAAATAGTGAAATAGTCTCGAACAAACCCAACAATCTATATTATTTAAGAGGAAGCGTTATGTGTCTATGTTTGTCCGAAAAGAAAACCGGCTTCAAGATAAGGTAGGAAGTTCAAATTTTGTCAGTGTGTAGAGAAAAATCTCTAAATTATTTAATATTTAATACTGGAACGAATTATACAATAAATAAACATCCAATAGATGTCGACATGCATGCGCTTCCTCTCAAGCACGTAGCAAGGAAATGTATTCGGGGGGGGGGGGGGCTCCAGCAGTGGCGTATTTCGGATTTTGATGAGGGTGGCCTTTATTTTTTTGGCAAAAAATTTTTTAGGGGCCACGCCCTTTTATTGACTCTCGAAACTTGGAAATTCTTAGTTTTGATAGCCTAACCCGAAAAAACGTAGATATTATAATACACTACGCCCATTAATTATCGAATATTAAAATGCACCCTCAAATTAATAAGCTGTAATTTCGTTAATAATGAACCAATTTTAAACTTTTTTTTTTTAAATTATAGATATAAGATTCTCGTGTTTAGCGCAGAGTAGTTTGCATCCTGACACGTCTTATAGTACGGGGTAGCGCTAGAAACTGGCCAAAAAGTTTCGCCATGCCACTAGAGGCAAAGAAAAAAATACCATTTCTTCAAAATAAATTCTGTTTCCGAAAAAATGTTTCGTAAATAATCAATAAGTCATTTTATCACTTTTGGGTTTTAAATTTAGAAACTTGGCGAAACTTTTTGGCCAGTTTCTAACGCAGATAGATGTCTAATTGCTTTCGTTTAAAAAATAAATTAAATTTAAATTTTATGTAAGATATGTCAGTTATAAATTTAAGGATATTCACATGCATCTAGATTTTATGCGCTACCCCGTACAATAAGACGTGTCAGGACGCAAACTACTCAGCCCTAAACACTAGAATCTTATATCTATAATTAAAAAAAAAATATTCAAAATTGGTTCATTATTAACGAAATTATAGCTTATTAATTTGAGCGTGCATATTTGAATATTCGATAATTAATGGGCGTAGTGTATATAGAAAATTTTAAATTTTTATTTTAAAAATTATTTTCTTTAAGTTATGTATAATATTATGTGTTATTTTCCTATTTGGCTGAAAAAATTTTTTTTCTGAGAATTTCGGGGGGGGTCCGGACCCCCTGCCCCCCCCCCTGGCTACGTGCTTGCTTCCTCTACCCTTGTATGGTAAGCGTAGGCGTAAGTATGGTAGCGAATTGATAATAATAATAATTGAAATGAACGAGCTAAGCTGCGTCATGTTGACCAGTGCTTTTAAACACATATGTTTCAGCAGACTGTCAAGTATTTTAATGAAAATAGTCTGCTTTCTTTATCTCAGTCCGGTTTTCGTAAAGGTTACAGCACTGCATCGGTCTTATTGAAGGTCTTGGACTATATTGGACTTGGTACTTATTGGGGCTGCTGATAGGAGTGCAACGTCGGCTCTGGTGTTGCTTGACTATAGTAAATCATTTGATACGCTTGATCACCGGCTTTTACGTGCTAAGCTTCGCTTATTCGGCTTCTCTAAATCTTTAATGAATTTCTTTAAAGAATATTTAAGAGGCAGGTCTTAATTTGTGCTCCTGGAGGGGTATCGTTCTATCTCTAGGGAGGTGCGTAAAGGTGTGCTCCAGGGGTCGATCCTGGGGCCTCTACTTTTTGTAATTTATACAATCGATGTGAACGACTTTGTTAGGGGCTGCGATTTGCAGAGGTATGCTGATGCAATAGGTTTACTAGGGCCAGAGTTGTTAAGGCAAAAGATAATCTCACACAGTGCTTGAAATCGATTTATGACTACTCTCAAAAGAATGGTTTAAAGTGAAATCCTAAAAAATCCGCAATTATTTATTTTGGACCTGATTATCAATGGGCAGCTGAAAACTCGAATGTGGTTATGGCTGATACGGTACTACCCGTTGTGCAGGAATATAAAAATTTGGGGGTTATTTTTGATAGCAAGCTTCGGTTTAGAAGTCGGGTAGGTAAAGTTATTAAGAAATCGTATTTCTCTCTCAGAGACTTATATAAAAATAAGCACGTCTTAAGACCTCAATTAAAGAAGGCACTGTGTGAACCGAGATTACTAAGGGTTCAGAATTCATGTATTCATTTTATTTATGGACTGCGAACCGCCCTTTTTCAACGCAGTTTTTCCGACATAGTTCCTTAAGTTTATAATGCTGATAATATGTAACAAATTCCTTAACCTAGGTAAGAATTCATGTAGAATCAAATATCGTAGATTTTTACTAGGAAATTATGTTTGAATTATAAGTTTCTTTTATAATTAGATTTAGATAATATTACTTGAATTTAGTATTTTTTCCTTGTAAAATTCAAATTTTTAACAATGTATTATACATATTCGGTTAAGCAAACAGCTGTTGCTGACCTTCGCCGAGTCGAAAATAAAGTTTCTATCTATCCATGTGTTAACAAGTACTTTTTAATACGCATGTGATATAAGGTACTTTCTTGCCAAGTCAATCGTGCTTTTTTTTACTCTCGTAAGAGGTTAATGGTTATAGAAATAACGTCCTTTCTTGCTGACTTCTAACCTTGTAAAGCAATTAAATTTAATGCATTTTAACTAAGTTAACTTCAAAGAATTTTTTCAATAAACAACGATTTAAAGCGATTTCGTTTCTTAGTCGAGCAAGAAATTTTGAAATGCTCTCATTGAAGCTTGCACAGAATGTTTCTTTCATGACATTTACAAGGCATCTGACGCGGAAATTGCGGAACCAACGACAAAATTTAATAATACTGCGCTAATTATACCGCTTGGAATATTTGCCAGCACTTTCATATTATACGGTGCGAAATATTTTCGCAAATCTTTAATGAAATCCTAGTTGGAAGCATCTGGGAATAAATTTTTGTCGAACATTTTAATTAAACGAAAATTTATTTTTACTGGTTAAAACCTTACATGTTGTATACAGCACGGGGACAATAATCTGTAAAATTGTTCCCCTAGGACTCTATAGGTTAATATAATATGCATCCCTCGTTGATTTTATTGTTCGGTATCGATAATAAATAAATGAAATCAGGGGCCAGATAGGGCTGTAGATAGATCAGACAGAGCTGGTAATAGATTTCTGTTTCTGCCTTGTGTAATATTGTTAGTTTTATATTGTATAAGATCAAGCTGTAATTTTTTTACCATTGTCCTGTTGTATTTTACAATAAATACTTTATAAACATTTTATATATTGCTAATATTTGGGCGTCTTATACAGTGTGAGTTTGTAAATTGGAATAAATTCAGTAAATCCAGTAGTTTTTTTTTGAAAAATGCTTGGGCACAGATATTAACATTTCAGGTTGTGTTTTCTTTTATATTTATACCGCCCCTATAACTTTTTGTTTTTCAAGATAAAGTATTTTATCGTCAACCGTCAGTAAAGTCGTACATTATCAGAAGTTCCGGAAGTAAACGAACACTTTATTTTATTGTAAAATAAAATACTTTACCTGCCACAAATGCGGCAGATAAATACTTTTACCCTCCGCAAATTAGTGACTTTGACATTTATTAATCAAAAATCGTCTGTCACTGTCACGCCTTTCCCTATGACAGCTCGATAATAGTTTTCTCGCGATTTATTGCGATGAGTTATACCTCAATTTTTTATATTATAAATTCTGAACGGTTGGCGATAAAATTTTGTATGCACCACGTCAGTAAAGTGTCTTTATCGACTCGCCTGTTAATCGCATCGCTCGCTCATCTCATAAATTCAGACTTGTCCGATAAAAAATCACTTTACTGCCTTGGTACATAAATAACTATTACCCTCCGCAAATTAGTGACTTTGACATTTATTAATCAAAAATCGTCTGTCACGCCTTTCCCTATTACAGCTCGATAATAGTTTTCTCGCGATTTATTGCGATGAGTTATACCTCAATTTTTATATTATAAATTCTGAACGGTTGGCGATAAAATGTTGTATGCACCACGTCAGTAAAGTGGCTTTATCGACTCGCCTGTTATTCGCATCGCTGGCTCATCTCATAATTTCAGACTCGTTCGATAAAGAATCACTTTACTGCCTTGGTACATAAATAACTATTATCTGCCGCATTTGCGTCAGGTAAAGTATTCCGTCAGTAAAGCCGTACATTATTAGAGGGATTTCCAGAAGTAAACGAACACTTTATTTTATTGTAAAATAAAATACTTTACCTGCCGCAAATTCGGCAAATAATAGTATATTAACGTACACGTTTTATAAAGCATCATTTTATAGCACGCGTCCATGTTAAAAAACGAGCCGCTTGCGGCAAGTTTTATAACGGGACAAGTGCTTTAAACTGCTTTATATAACACGTACGTTATACTATTTTTTTTAATTTGTAGTTTTTTCAATAAAAAACACATATTTAAAAAGAAAACAAATCCTTCAAATTTTGTAAATTTTTATGTCTAAATTTTATGTTGGTAATACTATTTTTTATCATAGTAGCCTCTGGACAACAAAAATTATTTTGCGAACTGTCATTTTTTGATTTATTGACCCATTTTTACCACGAGATTCTAAATTTATTTTAGCGATATGAGATTTGAAATTGGACGGAATACGTTGTGTGATCCTTATACATTCGGTACATATACAGAGCGTTCGGAAATTCAAGCGATTTTGCTACTTTTTTTCGAATTTCAAAAGACGTGATTTTACGTCACGGCATTGTAATTTAGTATAGGGAAGATGGAAAATTCAAATAAAGTTGAAGTTAAAATCGACATTGGAAGGTTAGTAGATTGAATTTTGGATAGGATTTGGCAGAAAATAATAGGTTGAAGGATCTACAAAAGATTGATTTATAGATTTATGCAACCAACATACATGACTGTTATCCACACAGAATAAAAAAGTAGGTTATCAAGCTATTTTTCCTCTGCCAAAAATGGGTTTTCTCGTAAATCACAAAGGCCGCGCAAGTCAATGAAATAAAACATTTAAATGTTACCAACATCAAATAAAGAAAAAACGCGTATCAAAATAGCTTCATTACGATACGCAAATGCGTATCGTAATAGACTTGTTATGATACCAAATTAGAAAAATACTTTGACCCTCCGCAAATTAGTGACTTTGACATTTATTAATCAAAAATCGTCTGTCACTGTCACGCCTTTCCCTATTACAGCTCGATAATAGTTTTCTCGCGATTTATTGCGATGAGTTATACCTAAATTTTTTATATTATAAATTCTGAACGGTTGGCGATAAAATTCTGTATGCACCACGTCAGTAAAGTGTCTTTATCGACTCCTCTGTTATTCACCTCGCTCGCTTGGCTCGCTCATCTCATAATTTCAGACTCATCCGATTAAGAATCACTTTACTGCCTTGGTACATAAATAACTATTATTGGCAACCTTATTTTTTTATTAAATATTTTTCTATATTATACTATTTTAGAAACGACAAGAAATAAAAATTTAAAATTTGATACTTTTGATTGACTTAACAATAACGACTTGACAATAAAAGTGGTCAATGAAAAAACTAGGGTTGATATTAAAAAAAATTATCGATATTGTCATGTCTCTAGTTTGGGATATACTGTATGAATATTTTTTTTTATTAAAAATACCACAATTTAAAATGTTTATAACCGTGTCCAAGAATTGTTCCAAAAAAAATATGTACTGGATTTACTGAATACCTTCTTAAAATGCAATTGGTATACATATTGAGAAAACAATATAACGTTATATGCAGTGAAAAAAGTTTTATATATCAATTTAAAAAAATAAAAAAATACTAAATAAATAAATAATTAAATAAAATATTTTTTTAACGAATAACTACGTACTTTACGTATTTTTTTATAAATTAAGATATAAATTCCCAGTTTTATAATATTGTAAGTTTGATTTATTCATAATTCATGTTTACATCTTGATTGCTTGTTTACAAACGTCAACTATATGATGCACAAGATAAAAATTAGGTTAAAGTAATAAGAAAACCACATAAATCAAATGTTTATAACCTCAAAAGTTAAAATATTTATACAATATAAAGGCATTTAAATAGAAAAGTTAAAAGAAATATCATCGGGGCTAGACCGATAAGGCACGAGCAAGACGGCTATAAATTTTACAACCAACTCGGACACAGTCGTAAAATGCATTTTAAGAAACTGGTTTCCATTTTATGTAACGTTCATTACGAAACAGTGTAACCGGCATTGAAAGGCCTTTTTAACTATATTACATGCGTTAGTTTACCTTACAGTTGCATTTTCAATTGTTAAATTCTAAAAATGAAATATAAATTCCAGAATATTAAATACAGTTTTTTACGATATACCGTTACAAAATTAACAAAGTAAGAATATACAGAAAGAAAAAGAAAAATAATTAAATAAATAGCTGAAATTGGCCACCGCCATGTTACAAGCATAAATTCGCACGTCTCTTCATATTTTTGAAAGTGTTGACCAGCATCTCTGGAGAAATGTTACCACATTCTTGGATAATCCTTTCTTGTAATTGTTCTAAATTTGCAACTGGTGTTTTAAAAATAGTGTTCTTTAAATGAGGAAAAACGAAGTAATCCATAACCGTCCTGTCGTCGAAAAAATTGCGTAAGTAGTTAATAGTTTCGGCGTCTGTATGGGCGGTTGCACCGTCCTGTTGAAAATATCCAAAACTTAAAGCGTCCTCAAGTAATTGCTCCACAAATGGATTCAAAATATTCTCTCTATATCGCTGTGCTGTAACTGTGTCATGGAAAAAAAATAGAATAAGAATAGTCTTGCATGTTCCATAAGATCTTCCCACTTCTTGGGACAGGCGTCTTATACAATTTGTTGGCGTATTTTGCATTATTTCACGAACGTTTGCAACAAGTTCTTCTGTTCTTACAGATGGTCTTCCTGCTCCTTTTTCGTGTTGTATAGAACCTGTTTTCCTAAACACAGCCACGGTTACCAACGTTAGGAAAATGTTCGTGAAATTCGTCCATGCACAAACGAGGATTGTATTGCCACTCACCATTGAGTCTAACCCTGTTTTGAAAATACGCTTCAACCATGAATGTTTTGTGCTGTTCCGTAAAGCCCATTGTGTGAATTGTTCAAGAAATTGGAAAAATTAGCGAAGAATCAAATTACTTGTAACGACTGTCAAAGATGGCGGAATAACTGATTGATTTTTAATTTAGGTAGTTACTGACACCCAACAGGTATTAAGCTATACGGCTAAGCATTACGTCCTTAGATGCAAGGCCCTCTTTGATGCAAATAATTTTTGCTCGCACGGTATTATATCCACTAGTATACTGCCGTCCAACGAATATACCATTTTTGCAAAATTGTGGTTTTAAGGGATTTGAATTATTTATATTAAAATATGGTAAATATCTATTTTCTTAAATACAAATATACAACTATTAAACATACATTTTAAAATTAGCTTATTTCATAATTATGTCAAAATGTAACTACCTAATTACATAATATAAATACTTTACGTATCGCAGACCTGTAATATATAAAACGACAGAATTGTTTGCATTTGATCACGATCAGAAATCGTTATTAACACAAATCAATGAAAACAAATTTCTGCTGAATAATTTAAAAAATTTTGAATTATTAACGAAACCGATTTTATCATAATTGATTTAGATATTTAATGAAAAGTTAATAAAATCTTACATACACAAGTTCGAATCAGATGGCTTAATCACGGACTCTGATTTAATTAATAGACAGTGTAATTTTTTTTTTAAATCAATCTGTCGTGGACCTGGATTTAATCAGTACTGAGTTTATTTTGATTTAAAACTAAATCATATGTTTTAAATGTTACCCTTGCTTTATGCATTTACATTAAAATAAACTGTAAGCCATACCTCGTTTGTTATGTTATAAAGGACGGAATATTAGCAAAATGTATATATATGCATTTTTTGCATATTTTGTCAATTTTATAATAAAATGCATATTTTTTATAAATTATTATTTTAAGAGCATATTTTTATGTTTTCGGCTTTATCAAAAAATTTAAAACGGTAAAGGTTTAATGTCCAGTTCGGTACTTATTTCAGGGATTCTCCAATCTGAAGATTATAATAATAATTATATTTACAGAAAAAAGTATTTCACAATTTTTTTATTAGACTAACTAGGCGAACCTAGAATAATTTATAATAATTTAATTCGACATGTTTCGAGTGTAGAAATACTCATCATCAGGAAAACAAAGTGAATGGTACAATGCAGATATTAGCAATAGATAAAATAATAGTGGGATTGAGCCGTCATGGAGCTTTCAAAGGTGTACAAAAGGTGTCGGTTTTTGACTATTCAATTTTTTACACCTCTTGTACATCTTTGAAAGCTTCATTACGGCTCAATCCGACTATTATTTTCTCTATTGCTAACAACATCAGCATTGTACCATTCACTTTGCTTTCCTGATGATGAGTGTTTCTACACTCGAAACATGTCGAATTTAATTATTATGAATTATTCTAGATTCGCCTAGTTATTCTAATAAAAAAATTGTAGAGAAAGACTTTGTGCTTTTTTTTTTTAACATTTAATTCCACTTTGAGTATGGACTAGTTCTTCAAAATTATATTTACATTTTGGTTATACACAAGGGTTGGGGGTTTCCGGGATTTACAGGTATAATGTTAAGGGTTGTTTATTGTCACTTAATAATGCGTTATTATTACCTGCTTAACAACTGTATCTATATCGACTTGTAATACATACTTTTAGCTTACGATCTTGTTTTTATTCAGGTTAATTTCAGTTTTATATCGGACATAATATCCTCATTGGAGATTAGAAATTTAAGTTTAAGAGACTCAATTAGTATTGTTGAAACTTTTTCCGCTAAATGTAATAACACTCCAGGTAAATTATAAGGTCAAGTAAGGAACAAATTGGATGTAACAACTGTAAAAAAGAATGAAGGATTTAAATACTTAACTGCAGCAAAAAGCATTTATGAGGGTAAACCATCCAACGAAGTTATATCTTGGCCTTATATTTTGCTACCTAAGTTGCAGTATTGTCCGATTACATCAGCAGATGTTGAAAGAATCTTCTCTTTGTATAAACATTTTTTCTAATAGAAGACAATCCTTTTTAGTTAAAAATTTTAAAAAATATTTAGTAATAAATGCCTTTTATACAATTTTAGGTTGAAAAATTGTTTACTTTTATTTTTCTTTGTTTTTTTTTGCATTTTTTAAAAATAAACAAATTTATCGGAAACCAATGTGTTTCTTTACCTCATGCATTTTTGGTAAAAAAATGCAAATAAAGGCAAACAATGCATATATATGCGAATATTTTGGCTGAATTGAAGTGCATATAATCCGCCCTTTAGTTTTAACCAACAAATTATTGTTTACAAACATAAGGTGCTGTAGCTGATAGACGAAAGCTCAGGAAACAGGATTTTCCATCAAAAAAACATTAAATTAATTTTATAGTTTGAATAGTTGACACATGTGTATAGACACAGTACACAGTACAAGATATATACCCTTCTTAAATCCTAAAGTAGCCATTGTCTTATACTCTTAAAAATATTTTTCGCATTTTATACAGTAATGCACTAGATTAATGACCTCAAAATCGTACAGTAAGGGGTCACTTTACAGCATAGCAACCATTACAGCGTAGCAACCATTACTGCATAAAACGTCAATGTCATTCAAAACAGAATTTTACAAGAAAGAAATTCGTTTATTTTAAATCTTATTATATTTTACTAAAAGCAAACTTGAAGAAGCTTCGCGGGTCGCATTCAGGATATCTTCCAAGTCGTTTTCATTAGCTATTACCATAATTCTTGTGAAATTCACTTTTCAAAAAAATATGATTTTATTTGGATGCTGTCGTCAAACACAAAAAAACATCTTGTTTATATTGCTAAGTTACCGAGAAGTCATACTACTAAGTTTTTGTAGATTTTCTTCAGTAACTATTCTTTTTAGATTTAAATATGAAATGCAAAATAATTAATTACTTACAAAATGCGAAAAAATAGTATACGCACCTCGTCAGAAAAGTGATTTTACTTGACTCGTATGGAAATTAAATCCTCGCTTCGCTCGGATTCAAACTAACCATACTCGTCAAGTAAAGTTCCATTTTTCTAAACTTGATACGTAATGTACTATTAAAATAACTTCAGTTAATTACATCATACATGTAATTTTCATGTGTATAAAGGAAAAATGTTCTCTAACATAAAAAGTTTTTTAAAATTGAAAATTGTTTATGCCTTCGCTGTGAATCGAACCCAAAACCTCTTGAATACCAGTCGAACTCTCTACCAATTGCGCTACGGAGATTCTGAAATTCTCTCACTTACATCGGTTTTATAACCTATATATTTAAATAGAAAAAAGAAAAGCACAAAGTCTTTCTCCACAATTTTTATTAGAAAAACTAGGCGAACCTACAATAATTCATAATAATACAAATCGACATGTTTTGAGTGTAGAAACACTCATCATCAGAAAAACAAAGTGAAAGGTATAATGCTAATGTTGTTAGCAATAGAGAAAATTATAGTGGGATTGAGCCGTAATGGAGCTTTTAATGGTGTACAAGAGGTGTAAAATTGAATAGTCAAAAGACCGACAATCAAGACATCAGCATACTGAAAAGTCAAGGGTTAGTGCAAAGGCACTGTCCTGGGCAGAAAAATGAGGAGAGCAAAAGAAAAATTAGGGAGTTTTAAAAAACTTATCTGTGAAAATCATTATTAAGTAGTGAAAAATCTTGAATTTAATTCAGCTTTGTCAAAGACATGTGAAAGTATTGAGGTAAGATGGAAAGAAAAAGAAAAACAAGTTGTTTTTCATAAAAGTCGAAGCATCATATCGCTTAAAGCAAAATACTGTTATTATTACTAGAACATCTTTGTTGGAGAAGTTCCACTGCAACCAGCAAGTGTCAGATGGAAAATGATCATCAGAATATTACATTTAAAACTTATTATGACTTCTCCATCAGGAGTCGCTAATCATCAATGGTAGTGAGTGAGTTTCTTTCCTTAATAACACCCTTCCCCCATTTGAAATCGCACAAGGTTCCAAGCTGTACACTACTAACATAAAATTAAATAAGTTATATGGCCGAAGTAAGTGGGTGAATTTTAGAGTCCATGTATCGCAATTAATAGAGCGTTCGATTGGTATTCGAGAAGTTTTGGGTACGATTCCCAATGGAAGCATAAAAGTTTTTTAATTTAAAAAAAGTTTGTCTGCTGTCGAAGAACATTCTTCTTTAAGTAAATTATATTTCAAATCTTAAAAGTCCAATTATTTGTACAACCTAAGAAATTTATAAATTTCGCAACATCGCAATATAATTGAAAATTAAGTTCCTACCACGATAATAATAATATGCAAAATTTGGAGTGACAATTAAAAATTTAAAAAGATACATTTTAAAAAGTAACCTTTTCTTGTGCTGCCTTTTGAGCCACTCTAGAGTCAACAATATTTTTTATTTATAGATCCCTTATTGTCCTTTAACAGTATTATACCGTGCGAGAAAAAATTATTTGCATTAAAGAGGGCCTTGCATCTGAGGGCGTAATGCTTAGCCGTAGAGCTTAATACCTGTTGGGTGACAGTAACTACCTGAATTGACAATCAATCAGTTATTCCGCCATCTTTGACAGTCGTTACAAGTAATTTGATTCATCGCTAATTTTTCCAATTTTTTTGAACAATTCACAAAATGGGCTTTACGGAAAATCACAAAACATTCATGGTTGAAGCATATTTTCGAAACGGGGTTAAAGTAAATGGTGAGTGGCAATACAATCCGGGTTTGTGCATGGACGATTTTCACGAACATTTTCCTAACGTTGCTTTTATTGCTGGGGATTTTTATCATTACTTGAAAAGAAACGTGGCTGTGTTTAGGGAAACAGTTTCTATACAGTACAAAAAAGGAGCAGGAAGACCATCTGTAAGAACAGAAGAATTTGTTGCAAACGTTCGTGAAATAATGCAAAATACGCCAACAACTTGTATAAGACGCCTATCCCAAGAAGTGGGAAGATCTTATGGAACATGCAGGACTATTCTTAAGAAGCAATTATTAAGCAATGAAATTATTTTTCTTTTTCTTTCTGTATATTCTTACTTTGTTAATTTTGTAAACAACAAAAATAAATTTGTATTTGTCCACTTATTTCATTACTTATTAGTTTGGCATATCATGTCATAATATGAATTTGACCAAATTTTAACCTAGATTTGGTTAGATATATCGTCCCCATATTATTGTGATCTAAACCAAGCCCTACGTTTTTTAATTCAAGCCCTCTTTGATGCAAATAATTTTTGCTCGCACGGTATTACCATTGTTAATATATTTTAAATATTAACGAAGCTATTGTACCTTGCCACAATACGACAACCCGTATAGAGAAAACATTTTTTTATTATAATTCAAAATAGTAGAACGTTGTTTAAAAACGAAAACAAAGTAAATTGGCAAATATGCTGGCGATGTCATCATCAAGCAGCTTGTGTTTTCCAGTTTCTAGATAACCGATATGTGTCAATTTGGGTGCATCATATAAAAATGTAATCTTATCTGTTTTTAGGGTTTTTGTTCCAAAGACCAAACAGACGTTGGTTCTATTTTTATAACGAATAAAGTTTTAAACAGCAGTATCCGCTAAAGAGTTTTAAATTTTGTCCATCAAAATATTTAGATCTTATATTCTTCTAGTTGTGTTTTTACGTGTGTGTGTCACTTTTTTAATACGACATAATAATATGATGTTTTCGCTTTAATATGATTTTTTTGCAATTTTGCCTGTAATTAATTTTAACGGGATGTTGTTGTTAAAATAGTTTTAGGCCAATTCATACTTATTCATATACAGTGTGACCAGTAAAGTCCGTATCATATGGGATTTTTTTTTTATTAATATGTAGCTTTATTCGAAATTTGACTGCGACATCATGTTCTGCTTCGATCGAGATAAAATTAAGCAAAAAATAGTAGTCACGTGATTTGCATTATGTGTCAAATTTTAATTTTTTCTAAAAAATTATTCAAAAGTGGGGTTATTTCTAAAAATATCGAAAAAAGTTATTGGAAAAAGTTTTTTTTTATGCAGTTTGTAGCCCACATGGAAAATTTCAGCTGCATAAGATAATTTTGATTTTTTACCCACCACTAAAATTTATTTTCCACTTAATGAACATTTTACTAATGACACTGTGTTCTTTTTAACACGCTTTTATTAGCTTTACCAATCTGTCCTGTATGTATGTTTGTTTGTTTGTTTGTAACCGACTTTTTTAAACCCGATTTTGACCCACTTTAAACGGTCATATTTAATTTAAATTTTGTAGACTTATCAAGAACCGCTGACAATACAATAATCTAATACGCAAAAAATGCTCCTGTCAAGTTTTGACAGCTGTCAGGTATAAAACGAAGATGCGATTTTGATGAAACAAATTATGGGGTCGTATAGTATTCGATGCGGAGACTTCGGGAAAAATAAGCAAAAATTCTCCTGTCAAAATTTGACAGCTGCCAATATGTCAAATCGTTTTAAAAAAAATTATATTAATAAAAAAACTATAAGGTCGTATGTATATTGACGGTGGAAGGTTGAAAAAAATACGCAAAAAATTCTCTTGTCAAAATTTGACACCTGTCAATATGTCCGAATTTTAAATATCGTTCTTTTCTTATAATTCGGCATACACGATCTGGGTTGTTCGGGTTTGCTCTGGTTTGTACATTATACATGTTTGTGTATTATACAGATAACCAGATAACCGACTTCTTTGAACCCGATTTTGACGCACTTTAAACGGTCAGATTTAATTTAAATTTTGTAGACTTATCAAAAACCGCTGACAATACAATAATCTATTAATCTAGGTCAATCTACTCAAAAAAATATTTTTTTCTTACCAATAACTCAAACTAAAAAATGAAAAATAAATATAGTTTAAAAAAACTAAAAAACACGCTTTAATAATATTAATCAGACTAAAAAGCGGAAAATAAATATAGTTTAAAATGATTCTTGAAATTCTTAATATAGGCAGAAAATAATAATGAACGATAAACATTAGTATTATTGTGGAAAAACCGAGGGGTGCTCGATATACGAAAAATATAGCGCAAAGCGAGATCCCAATATAGAAAACCGAATTCCGATATTGTTGTGGTTTATTATTACCTTAGTTCCAACCTATTAAAAGATTCGCTCCTGACCGGTCATTTCTAGTCGCCTAACTAATTTGCCAAGGCAATAATGGATTGCTTAGGTGAAAACTGAATTGACATTCTGGAAATTACCGTTCAGGAACAATTCTATTTCTGGGCTAGGATAAGGCTTATAATTCTGAATTTTACTCGATTCGTAGAAAATGTCATGTCACTGTTAATGATAATTCCTCCTTAACCCATTAACGCCCAAATTAATTTTTTTTTTTTAATTTTTATAAAATATGAATTTTTTAGTTACAAATGATAATCGTTAGTTAGATTACACCTTCAAAAGTTTAAGTGATTGGTGGTTTTTGAAAAAAGGGCTGATCTATAAATAGATCGCTGGGCAAAAAGAATATCATTTTATATATTTTTAAATGAATATTATTTCTAGATAAAAACTATTTTTCATGAAAATTCGAAAAACATAGCTAGATACTGGCAGCGTCTTTGATTTTCTTTTTTTTTGGGAAAATGGCCTATTTCGTCTAGTCGTACATTATCTAAAACAAGTATTTTAGAGGTTGAAGGAAAACTGAATGGTTGACCTTTGGAAACATTTCTTCCATGACCTAGTTTTAGATATGTTACCATATCTATTATTCTCGTAAATAAACACCAGTACCACTTCTTGCCCCGAATTGCAATACTGTGCTTTTCCAACAGCCAATCGTGATGATCCACTCCTCCCATAAATTTATTATAGTTTTGAATCAATCGTGGCTGAGGAACTGGAACTCGAGCTTTTTGTTCTTGATTCTATCGTGGAGCTGATGCTAGTGGTTTGACCGCAAAAGCATCGTATGTAGGGTCCATTTTGGTCCAAATTGCAATAAGTTTTTCCGGTTCTTCTAATTTGCGCTTTTTCTGTAAATGCGGCAGTGAACGTTCTAACGGTAGATTATCATCATCATCACTATCTTCTACAATGTAATGTGGAAGTACTTATGTAAAGCCAGCAACATCCTTTACAGTATCTTCATCATTGATAACTTCCTCATACGTGAGTTCGTCAACTTCAGGAGGCAACGCTAGTATATCTGCGTCAATTTGTTCTGAGTATAGATAGTCAACAGCATCTTTCAAGTTTTTAAAAACATGTTTATTTCTATCCATTGCAATAATTCTAAAAAAAAAAGAATAAATATTTTAGAACATTTTTATAACTATTTAAAAATTTTATACCTGGAAAGCCCAGTGATCTATTGATAGATCGCTAGTTTTTCTCAAGTATAAAAAAAAATTTATTTAAAATTTTATCAATATTACTTTATGGTAGTCTTTATTTGTTATATTTACAACTAAATAAGAAAAAAAAATTACCTACCTGCAAGCAAATCAAAGATATACCACAAAATAGCTAGGGGCGCACAAGAACTAAAAATAGCAGAAATAAATAGCTGCACTACTCAATTCAACAAGTCGATATGAACTAATCACAAAGATTTGTTGTTATAAGGTGGTCCTAACTGATAATAAAAGTGGGGATGTATTCGTTTGATGCATCGTAGACGGCAGAACGACGTGATTTGTAAAGTGATCTATAAATAGCACGCTGGGCGCTAATGGGTTAAGCCTCCTAATAAAAGTATCTCCCTTGGTTTCTGACCCCTTCATATGATTTACGTATAAATAAACTTCTTCATGCATCTTGAGCAAAAATATTACGAAATGAAGTTGTCTTATCCGAGAGTTAAAAAAAATTTATAAAGTACATTTTAATACCCATAAAATGCTCTCTATACAGAATAGGGAATATCATTTTCGCCCTTATTTCCTCCTACGAGAATAATAAAAGTTAAGTGTTTAAGAAACGCGTCTCTTGTCGTATTTGGTAAGATAAATTTGCATATAAAAGTAAGCCAAGAAAAAGACCCAAATTGGGATAAGTTAACGGTTAAAAGTTTTAAAGGAAAGACTTCATTTTTAATAATACAAAAGAGAAAAATATGTCTTAATAAATCAGATCTCACTGCTTTCACTTAATAAAGATGTTTTATAGGCAAATAAATTTGCTTTTTTAAAACCAATCAAAGATAACTAAAGTGTTAATCAAACATTCTTGAACGTCCATTAACCATTTTGTTACATAACGGTTAGTTAGTATCTCTAACTGTGTTAACGAAATTATAAATTCTAGGGCTATTATTGTCTTAAATATTACCCACGTGCAATAAAGCTCGATGACCCAGCCCACATGCTTAATGGAGTGTGAAGCTTGAGCTATTTGTTTGTTTGTTGGATAAAAAAACGCTTTCAGATGTTGGTAATATCTATACTTGGTTTACCAAATATACAAGGACACCTATTTTTTAACCCTTTGAGCAACATTTTTCTAAATGTAATTTCTTTCTATTTTGTAGGGATTGTATTAATTTTATCTTGTATTTCTAGTGATTTTTAGTTATTTAAGTAATTTTAAACCTTAATTGAGCTTTTCTCCTTTATAACATTTTTATAAAATCAAAATTTTTTTAGCATACAGGTTCTTCAATTTGACCGCCAAAACAGTTGTCATTTGTTCCCCCTTTTGTCAAGTTCAAGTTCATTTCCCGTCTGACACGTGCTGGTTGCAGTGGAACTTCTTTAAAAGATGTTCTAGTAAAACAAAACTTTTTTTTTTAATTTCTTAAAACTTATTTTTGCACAAAATGTATAAGTTTTGACTCCTGCCGGGGTAACTGGGCCGTAACAAGCCTGGTACCCCAACAGTATTTTATTTCAAGCTTATAACAATACAAAAATATGTTTTAAAAATAATATTTAATAAACATAT
Source organism: Polydrusus pterygomalis (assembly GCA_963969555.1). NCBI lineage: Eukaryota > Metazoa > Arthropoda > Insecta > Coleoptera > Curculionidae > Polydrusus > Polydrusus pterygomalis. The sequence continues at coordinate 104,163,530 of OZ018376.1, read as the reverse complement.
TTTGTTTCCTTCTAAAATATTATTTGTTAATAATAATATTCTGAATGTAAAACAACTTTATTACAAAACTTCCATTTTATATATATATAAAAATAAAAATTTATTACATAATATTACTCATATACGCCAAACAAGACAAAAAACAAATCTATGTTTATGTTATGATAACTTTAATTTAACACTTTTAAAAAATAATGCTTTATTTGTTGGCATCAAAATTTATAATATATTACCTTCTGATTTGAAAACTATGAGTTTTTTGACATTTAAAAGAAAATTAAAATCATGGATTATGCAAAATGATGTAAAGGTAAACCAACTTATATATATGTAATACTAAATGTTAAAATTTTTCTATTACAATTTTTCTATTATAATTTCTTCCTTATTTAATTTTTCCTTTCCTTTTTTTTTTGTTTTGATGAAATATTTTTGAATTATTTACCCTTATTTTTAAATATTATATTTATGATCTGATTAAAATTAATAATCTATATGGGTGTATATTTTTTCATTACAAAATCGGACAGATTTGTTAATCTATGGTTTTGTAATGATGTTTTCATTGAATTCATTTTTATTAAAAAAAACAAACAATGTTATCGATTTTTAATATTATTATAAACAAACCTGCAAATAAATAAATAAATAAATAAATAAATAAATAAATAAATAAATAAATAAATAGTAAGCCAATCTACCTCATTTTATTACATTCCCTTTTTTTATCTTTTACAGAAAGCATCTGCATGACTTTTACGAAAAACAATTTTATCTTTTTTCTTTCCCTCTTATTTTACCACTTTCACATGTCTCCGACATAGTTGAATTAAACTAAAGATTTTTCATCACTTACACTTAAAAATGATTTTTACAAAGTCTTATTAAAACTCCCTAATTTTTCTATTTTCTCTTTATTTCCCACCCAAAACTGTGGCTTTGCACTAGTCCTTGACTCTTCAGTATGCTGAAATCTTTTCTGTCTTTTGACTATTCAAATTTTTTTACTCCTCGTATGTACCATTGAAAGCTCTATTACGGCTTAGTCCCACTTGTTATTTTCTCTACTGCTAATAACATCAGCATTGTACCATTTACTTCGTTTTCCTAATGATGAGTGTTTCTACACTCGAAACATGTCGATTTAATTTATTATGAACCATTCTAGGTTCGCCTAGTTATTCGAATAAAAAATTATGGAGAAAGACTTTGTGTTTTTTTCTATATCATTTAACTCCACTTTGAGTATGGACTACTTCTTCAAAATATACAAGTATTTTGGTTCATAAAAGCTTCTTCTTTGAATTTGCCTTATCCAAAACCTTGGCTTTAACCACTGTGTATGATGTTGGTTGGTCCAAACATGTTTAGTTATACCTAATCTCTGAATACATTTAGAGATACTAACTAACCGAAATGTTGTGTTAAGTAAGAATATAAAGACAATAGAAGTTTTAAAAAGTAATTCTTTTGATGACAAAAACAATCTTAATAAAACATATTCCTAAATTTTTTAGATAAAGTCTAATAATTCTTGAGCGATGTTTAATCTAGAAGCATTTGATTTGATTAACGATACTTGCGTTTAGGTAAATTTAGTGTTATTATTTTAATATCTTAGCCTGCATATATACATGCATTTTTCTTTTAATAATATAATTTTAGCAATCAGATTTACTTTTTTTTTGTAATTACTTTTGGTGTTTTAACTTTTGTAATTGTTTTTATCGCTCTTACTTTACTACCGTCAAACCTAAATTGTGTCTGTATGATTTTTTATTATCATAAATTAAGACATTTATTATTATAAATATTATTTCAGTAAATGTCATTATGTTTTCAGCGTTTTCATTTAAACGTTGAAACATATTTTATAAAGTACAAACTTTTTATTAACACCATTAGCGTACAACCAGCCGTCCTTTATTTCATTCGCAATATTAACTTTTTAACGGCAACTATGTTGCAATTGTTTTACAAAAAATATAACTTTTTACTGCAGAAAAGTTTTGAAATTGTCATGTATTTATTTGCTTGGTAGAATAAAAATTTAATTACGAAGTATTGTGGTGTAATGCGGCTTTTTCATTTTGATTTTCTTTTAGCATAAACTCACAAGTACATTTATGCTTTTTATTTAATTAAGAGCTTGAAGGAAGACAAATGTGCCTTATTAACCGCAAGCCACTTGAAGTTAATTTCTAATACAATAATTCACTGACAGATTCCAATAAGAAAATATCGCCCAATCTAACCATAAAGACTGCCAAAGCTCAGAATTAATTTTAAAAAGGAGGATGGAATAGTGGTCAATATCGCGGAGAATGGCGTTGCCAGTTCTCTAGGCTCCACTTCCTTATGATGTTACTTAAGGACATTTACTAAAATTTCTGGTAAGGACATTTAGCATGAACGATGAGGCGCTATACTTTAGACACCAAAAGGTTGCTGCTTCCAATCCTATATCAGTGCTAAACTTTTTTTTTAAGTCTTGGTGAAAAATATTATAAGGAGGTGATTTGGAACGGGTTTGTTCAGGTTTTTGTAAATATTTGTCAATAGCCAGAACTATGACACTCCTATTTCAAGTTAATGTCCGTGTGGTCAATTAAAATCTAAGTATTGAAAAATCCGGAGTTCTCGTTAAAGCAGTTTATAAAAAGATCTAAAATAATGGTTACAATAATCCTTTTACACAACTAGGTATGTGAATGACATATTTACAACAAAGCGTCCACATTGCACCATTAAAAAATTGGTGTCTGGTTAGGTATTTCCCTATGAAGAATTGTTGGTACTATTTTTTTCCATGACACAGTTACAGCACAGCGGTATAGAGACAATATTTTGAATCCATTTGTGGAGCAATTACTTGACGATAAACTACGTTTTGGATATTTTCAACAAGACGGTGCAACCTCCCATATAGCCGCCGAAACTATTAACTACTTACGCGATTTTTTCGACGACAGATTGATCAGTTTTCGATTAGACATTGAATTCCCACCTAGATCACCTTGTTTAACGGTTATGGATTACTTCGTTTTTCCTCATTTAAAGAACACTATTCTTAAAACACCAGTTGCCAATTTAGAACAATTACAAGAAAGGATTATCCAAGAATGTGGTAACATTTCTCCAGAAATGCTGGTCAACACCTTCGAAAACATGAAGAGGCATGTGAATTTATGCTTGGAGCATGGCGGTGGCCAATTTCAGCAATTTATGTAATTATTTTTCTTTTTCTTTCTGTATATTCTTACGTTGTTCATTTTGTAAACAACGAAAATAAATTTGTATTTGTCTACTTATTTTATTACTCATTAGTTTGGCATATCATGTCATAATATGAATTTGAAAAAGTTTAAACCTAGATTTGGATAGATATATCGTCCCTATATCATTGTGATCTAAACCAAGTCCTACGTTTTTAATCCAAGCCATCTTTGATGCAAATAGTTTTTGCTCGCACAGTATATTGCTTTAAAAAAAAAGAGTTTTAACATTGATTATTTAAATAGTAAAGCAGAATTGCAGTTAATACCGCAAAAATCGTGGACCTCTAATAAAAAATACAAGTTCATTAAGTGGATGAAATGGCAAAGGGCAATGTTAGAAAAAATATTGTTTAAAACGAGCAGAACATTTAGGTTCTACTTACGTCGACATATTTTACCTTACATAATGTACCACTATTTTGCACTATTAAAGTAAAAAAAAATATTTATTTTATTGAGATATATTTAAATCACGTCAGAAATACACCAATATCTAAAAAAGTTACACTTCCCAAAAAACTCTATATCCCCTCGCAGTAATGAGTAAACTAAATTTTAAAAGAGGTGACTGCTATAATAGCCCAGGGAGCTGTTATGACCCGGCCTCCCTATATTACATATAGTAGTCTAAGTACAATAAACGTAAAAATTCACTTATAAAATAGCAAATTTGTTAACACTGTCTTATGGAATGGCAAGTATATACTTGGTTATGTACGGGTACCTAGTTGACTCCCGAAATTTACGAAATAATACTAAACCTACATCTACATCAAAGGCTAGCATAAAATATGTAACCTTAATTAATAAGTAAATCATTTTCAATATAGTCTACAATTCAAAGTTAAAACAACATTTGGTTCTTCAACACAAAACCACCCTTATGTATTGGCGGTTCAGAGAAATTAAAAATTGTTTTATACTACTTACAGTTCTTTATTCAAAGTACACATTTTCGTAGGAATATTTGTTCTTACAAAAGCCTTAAAAATCCATAGAACCCCCGTTAACCTTAAGAAGGGAAATGTTACCTAGTAAACTCATATTCAAACATAAATACCTGGACACCAATCTCGTCAATAAAATTTCTGTTTTGAATATTCATGATCTAACAGATAAATACTAGATACATAAAAACTCTCCTCCCCTTTGCCTAGCATTTAGAAATTTTCAGCAAGAAGTAGATAACATTAAACACCTCTCTCAATTCGAGATAGAGTACTTTAGTTTGGTTTTCCCAATAAGTCTTTCTTTACCTGCTTTCACGGATCACCATGGCATAAATGCGTATATTCTCAATACCAGCCTAGAAACGTATTTAGACTCCCTTCACATCTATACAGATGCATAAAAATCTGAGCAGGGATGTGGCGGGGCCTTTTATATCCCCAAAATCAAAATTGAATACAAATTTAGATTAAATGGCAGTTTCTCCGTTTTTACTTGCGAAGCCATCGCTATACTAGAATCTCTAAACTACTGCACTAAATTGGACCATAACAAATTTTTGATCCTGTCGGACTCCTTGTCGGTTTTAAAAGCCCTTAAAAATTTGGATAGCTGAAGCTCTAGTGTATGTCCAGTACTTTTTAAGATCAAACAATCCCTTAAAAAGCTTAGTCAATATAATAAATCAGTGGTGTTTATGGCTCACCAATGAACTACTCTATTGGAATAACAGATTCTTATCTTATTTGCAAATCTAGAACATTAGAGCAATGGCAACATAGATGGAGTAGATACAAATAAGTCAATAAAACAAGATTTTCACAGATCCATTCGGACATACCTATAAACTACTGGCACACCACTCTTAACGTTTCGAGGAGATACATAACCACTTTAATTAGGCTTAAATTTGGACATGCAAGGTTATCCTGCTCATCTTAAAAAAATTAATATTGTTGAATCAGAACTTTGTGAGACTTGTGCCGTTCCATGTGATTTGGATCATTTATTCTTCGAATACCGAAAATACTCCAACAACATATATAGTATTATAATAACGGAATGTCATATCATGGCTTCCCTAAACTTACTCCACGTCCTGTCCGAGGTAAACAATGTAAAGGCGCAGAAGGCTATCATGTCCTTCTTACATAGAAATAATATTAAACTGTAATCATTAAGTTATAATCGTAATTTTATATCGGAATCCTTAAGAAGTGTAGATATCCTAAATTCCTATTGTTATGTGTTTCCCAGGGCCCTCCTATTTGTTTATAAAATGCTCTGATCGGCCCAGAGCGAGAAGCGAGTAACCCTGTCCCTTTCCTTTTAGGTTTTTTCCTTTTCTTTTTTTTCTTTTTTTTATGATTTGACGTATTACCTGTAACCCTTAAAAACTTAGCGGCTGGCTGAATGGCAGATCTGCCAAAACAAAAAAAAAGCCTTAAAACAAATTTAACAGCGCGATAGGTTCAAAACTTAAATATGATAATTTTGCATTATGTTAGGCAAACGTATAATTATTAATTGCAAATGTGTGCCACCCTTGGACGTACCATATTCAATGATTTGAATTAATATTGTTTTCTTAGCGTGTGGTTCGAACAGTCTAATTTTGAGGTACTTTTCCAATGCTTTCGGCTGCTGATTTAAAGATAATCCATTTTAATAACAAGCAAACCGATCGTTTCTTTAACATGACAATAATAATAAAACATATATAGAAAATAAAACCAAATTAAATCTATCGTACATCGAAAAGTCATCCGGTAAAAATAAGTAAGAGTAATCGCTTTCCAGAGCTGTAGCCGACTTTCTTAATTACGGGTGCCCTCTAGAGGTACTATACGTCAATACATTGGTGGCGAATTGGCACTTTTAAACTACATAGTTGAATCTTTGGGGACGTCTTTGTGCCAGTCTGAACAATCAATTTAAAAGAAGTCTAGAAAGTGTCGCTGTACATTTTATTCAAGATAGCTCGAGACTAATTTCAAGTAAAAATGTTAGTTGTTTGATTGACCTAATGGCATTTTAGAAAAATAAAGGTTGTTTCCATGTTTGAGATCATTTTAAAAAATGTTTGTTCATAAGTAAACTGAAAATAAGGTTGTTTCCAAAAAAAATATATATATTTTTGAAAAACAGAACAATTAAACTTAAAAGTGTCATTTTTTTAGTAAACAAAACGCAGTTTTTTAAAGTGCTAAAATAATCAGGGTGTTTCATTTTAAAAATGTAACTTTGTATCGTCACATCTTCATATACTCCTAGAAAGTTTTAAATTATGGAGCCAAGCTGCCTCTTCAAGTATCACATTTAACATTATTTTCATCTGTAGAATTGTTATTTTGTGCATTTCTGTTAAATAAACCATTTTTCTGATATGCAGTTAACAAAATTCAAACGACTATAACACTGACAACAACTGTCATGCAGACAGACAACAACTGTCATGCAGACAGACAACAACTGTCATGCAGACAGATAACAATATTCAATAATATGATTTAGTTAGGCCTAAAAAGATATTCCCCAATTATTACTCCTTAAAATCAGTAATAACTTGGTAAAAATTCTTTAAAGTTTCGCGCGTGTCAAAAGCATTTCAAACGACCTTTTAAGCGCGTCAAGCCCGATGACGTCAGGAAGTATGACTTTTCCGTCATCCGTCATTCTGACCGGTGGCCGAGCTACCGAGTTTGCATTTGGATTGTCGTGGATTTTTTTTTTATGATCGAGCACAAGCACTATAGGAAATAGCTATTTATACAATAAGTTGCGAAATAAGTGTCTTTTAGGCACGCGACATGAAAATTCAAATCATCAATCAATCAAAAAATCAAAGTGACTAAAAGACATTGTTTCGTAACGAATTGTATACAATATTTTTTCTACTGAGGTTTTATAATAAAAAACTTAATTTTACTAACATTTTATTACCTATGTTTCATTTACACCTTTCATGTCAAAAAAATCGATAGTTGTCAAAAAAAATTCTAAAGATTTTTTTGTCAAAAACTGCGACAAATATAAAAATAAAAATGAGTGATTTAGAAGACTCAGACATTGAAAATGCCGCAAATTAGGCAATGGTGTACCTTGTTCCCCAAAAATCAAGAAGTTTGTATGAGGGCACATAAGAAAAATTCAAAAAATGGTGTGAAGAAAAAAAGGTAAAAAACTTATCAGAAAAAGTCTTTTTGGCATATTTTTCACTATTATCAGATGCCTATAAGCCATCATCTTTGTGGAGTACTTACTTAATGCTTCGAACGATGGTTTATTTGAATAAAAATGTTGAGATGAAGACATTTACAAATCTAATCCCCTTTTTGAAAAGAAAATCTACGGGGTATAAACCCAAAAAGTCGAAAGTTTTTCCTAAGGAACAAATAGAAAGGTTTGTCAAAGAAGCAGACGATAAGAACTATTTATTGGACAAAGTCATACTTATTGTAGGAATCTCTGGAGCATGTCGCAGAGAAGAACTCACATATTTAAATATGAATAATATCGAAATTTCGGAGTCTTTAATTAAAATATCCATTCCAAACACTAAAACAAATGTTGCAAGAAGCTTTGTAATTAGCGAAGGCTCTATTGACGGCATCAACTTCTTGAATATTTTCCGAAAGTACGCGCAGTTACGTCCAGCACACATAACCCATGAAAGATTTTTTATCGCATACAGAAACTCCAAATGTTTCAGACTTCCAGTGGGTATTAATACCATTGGAGCAACACCAAAGAAAATTGCTGAGTTCTTGGAGTTTCCAAACGCTAAAGAATATACAGGCCACTGCTTTCGAAGATCTTCAGCAACTTTTTTAGCTGACTCTGAAGCGGATATATTGATGCTAAAGTGACATGGAGGTTGGCGGTCAAATACCGTGGCTGAGGGGTATATAGACGATTCTTTAGAAAATAAAAGAAAAATTTCCGAAAAAATTCTTGGTGAAAAATCTTTGGACGCTAACAACAAACGTGTTAAATCTAATGAATCCGAGTATTCTACCAGCTCTACTAGTGGCATGGGTTTAATTGATATTGCTGTTGCAGTTTAAGTTCAAATTCCTCATCAATTTTACAAAGAGAAATATCTCAACGTACTGTTTTAGGTTACCCCAGCATTAATTTTAATAATGTAAGTAACTGTACTGTTAATATTTATAATAAATAGGTAAAACTATAGTCTGTGTTTATATAGCTATTATTTGTAAATAATTACTTATTATTAGCTGTTTCATTTGCCCCTTTCAAAAATTGACACTTGCCAAAAAATATTAAATTATACCTAGTCTGTGGTTACGTTTTAATTGTAAATAATTACCTGCGTTACTTTTAAGCACGTTGCTCCTGCTAACGTGCTTAAAAGTATTTTAAGCATGCTGCGCTTAAAAGGAGGTTATTAAAAAACCATAATGACAATCAAAAAGAGGTTATTATAAAACGTCAGTAGAAAAAATCCTTTAAGGCGGTCTGGGAGCGGTGCGTGTGCAAAGAAAGCGATTCACGTTTTTCTTGAAGGTTACTGTATTGTTGTTTTAAGGTGGAATTCTCAACGTCGTTCAATTTATTGCCAACCTATAACCTATTTCGTGGATGTCACACACGAAATATTAGGCAATCCAACGATGTGTCAAAAATGACAGTGGTTGGCAAATGTAATATGAGGGTAAAACACTCTGTATTAGTATATTGTATTAGTGTTCTAATTAGTTATTATGATTAGCTAGTATAACAATACTGTCGATATAACAAATATGTAATATAAACATTTAGCGTAAGTGGAACAACTATGTATGTGGCGACATGGACTAAGATTCAGAATATAGTTTGATGTTGAATATGAAACACCGTTTTCTTTGAACCCTTTGCTGCAACCTATCAGAACATCAAATTATTACATGGCGATCCTGCCAACCAAAAAACCATAAGAAGAAAAGCACCGATATGGAGTAAAATGGGTAGTGCCAAGTCTAAAGAGGAAATAGTTATCAACCAGGCCTCGAATGGAGACGCAAGGAGCGAAATATCAAACAAGGGGTTTTCGCTGTCAGAGTACCTTTTACTAACACTTGTAGTAGCCGTTATCCTGTATATCATATATAGTGGGATTCTTCGTTATCGTAAGGAATTACGAAAAACTATTCGAAGAGAAATTAACAGAAGCGAGTTAAGAAAATCAAGGGATGAATTAATGACGGAGGAAGCAGTATAAAATTTTTTTTTAGGTTCTTTTTAGGATAATTATAAAGATGGTTATTACACTTATGGGAAAAAAAAAACTGAAAATGGACATAAGAAACAAGGCGATATGTAAAGAATGGAAAAAATTAAGCAATTTAGTAATTAAAAAGAAAAAATGTACTAAGTAAGTTATAGAATTAAGTAAATTGTATTGAAATAGGGACCTCTTTAACAAGTACTTTGCTCTTAAATAATTAGATTTGCATATTTTTCATGGGAGATAACTTAAACATAATTTTAAGTTCTCTAGCAGATGTCAGAACTTATCTAGGAAAATTAAATTACGACAGACGAAAAACATCCATCGTTTCAACTAAAGTTAGGGAAGCAAAAACTATTTACTCTCGACTGAGTGAGGAGGTTTCTGCTATTAATCAAAAAATAAAAGATTCTGAACTCGACGAAGCAGACATTGAATATTCTAAAAATACTATAGACAAAATTAAAAAAGTATATCAGGAAATTATAAATTTTGATAAACAATTCGCAGAAGGTTTGAGTAGTGATAACCAAGACGCGGAAAGTACAAATCGGGATAACCAGGACGCGAAAATTATACATTCAGATATGTCGGCTTTTGACCTGAAAGTGGCCACGAGCCTCTTGCCTGTAATGGATGACTCGGAAGCTATTACACATAAACTAATCGACGCGGCAGAATTTTATCATTCTATGCTTAACGATGATGGCAAGCCTATTTTAATTAAATTCATTCTGAAAACACGAATTTCAAATAATGCGAAATTGAGATTAAAGTCAAGTTACGATTCTATGGATTCATTATTAGGAGACATAAAAAAACATCTTTTAACGAAACAATCCGATACCGCCCTTCAGGCAAAATTGTTTTCCGCCAAGCAAGGCGATAATACTGTTTCTGAGTTTGGTAAAAATCTTGAAGATATCTTAGTAAATCTGACAATTTCTCAAGCAGACGGTGATTCAAGAGCTTTTGATATTTTAAGACCAATAAACGAAAAAATCGCTATAAAAAGGTTTACAGGTGGCCTTAGAAATCATAAACTCAGCACAATCATATCTGCTAGAAATTTTGAATTTTTAAAGGATGCCATTAGAGCGGCGCAGGATGAAGAAATTTCCTCTCAAAGCAGTAATCAACAAATTTTCAATATGTTTAGAGGAAGAGGAAACAACAGAAATTTTTCTGCAGGTTTTAACAGAGCTAGAAACTCTGGAAGACATTTTAATAACAATTTCAATAGAAACGTAACTAATAGAAATAACAATCATGTTTCTAATTATCAACAAAATAATTCTCGCTTAGGTAATGGTAATAGCAATCCGCAAAGTCAGCGTTTTCAGGGGGGACACCGAGGACGTTCGTTTACTCGCGGTTATCGTGGAAATTCGCGGAGACAAATAAATTTTGCTGACCAAGACATTAATGCAGGTCAGGAAACGTTGCCGTACGATGTTTCTAGGGAGCAAACATTTTTTCGTCCCTAAAGTAGAGGGGAATAGTCAAAATAATATTTTTACTTACTCCGAAAATTACTCAAATTCAGTTTCTTTTAGAGTAAACAACAAAAGTTTAGGATTCTTAGTAGATACGGGAGCGTCATTGTGTGCGCTTAAGTTAGAGCAATTAGATGCAAGTATACCTTTACATAAGGAAAATCTTGAAATAAATGGCATAGGTGGTAGAGTATGTTCCGTAGGTTATGTATACTTAAATCTCGCTATAGGAAACATACAATTTAGGGAAAAGTTTTATGTATTTGATTCGTTGGAATGTCATACAGATGGTATAATTGGGAGAAATTTTTTAGGGAAGTATAAAGCTAAATTAAACTATGAGGAAAATACTTTAGATCTTTTCAATGAGGGAAAGAATGTTATTTTAGACTTAAATGCTTGTTGTAGTCATATATTAGTGTTACCTGCAAGGTGTGAAAGTATTCAGTACCTTGAGACAGGGTTAAATGAGGAATGTGTTGTTATGCCAAGTGAGTTATGCCAGGGTGTGTTTGTAGCAGGAGTGATTGCACAACCAGTGAATGGGAAAGTTCCGGTTAAAATTTTGAATACACGGGAAAGTGAAGTACGCTTGAGAAATTGCTTACCTAAAACTGAGAAGCTCAGCAATTATGATTGTTGTCAGTTTACTTCTCAAAATATTTCAGTTAATCGAGTAAAACAGTTATTTGACATGCTTAAACTTACCTACTTGAATAAAGAAGAGAAAGATTCAATAGATCAATTATGTGCTAAATTTGCAGACATATTTCATATGCCTGGGGATAAATTATCTGTAACAAATATTTATAAACAGTCAATTCAAGTCAAACCGAACACTCAACCAGTTTATATAAAACCTTATAGACTGCCTCAATCCCAGAGGGAGGAAATAAATAAGCAAATTTCCCAAATGTGCGATAATGATATAATTGAGAGTGCGCAGAGTGAGTGGTCGTCGCCTGTTTTACTGGTACCGAAAAAGAGTGAAACATCAGGAGAGAAACGTAGCAGATTGGTTTTAGATTACAGATTTTTAAACCGTAGTTTAGTAGATATCAAGTGGCCTATTGCAAATGTGGTTGATATTTTGGATTCTCTTGCGGGAGCTCTTTATTTTTCGCATTTAGATCTAAGTCAGGGGTATTATCAAGTGGAACTAGATGAACAAAGTAGAAAATTGACAGCCTTTACAACTGATCGGGGGCAATGGCAAATGAAAAGATTGCCCATGGGGCTAAAACTTAGCCCCAGTGCCTTTTCTAGGATAATGACAGTTGCAATGGCAGGTCTAAACTACGAAAAATGTTTTGTTTACCTTGACGATCTAATAGTATTCGGGAGAAATCTTAAGGAACACAACAAAAACCTTATGGACGTTTTTACTAGACTTCGTAAAGTAAATTTAAAACTAAATCCCTTAAAATGCGAGTTTTTAAGGAAAGAAATTCTTTATTTAGGTCACATTATTAGTGATAAAGGAATATCTCCTGATCCTGAAAAAATTAAAGCTTTAGACGAATATCCCGTTCCAAAAAATTCAGACGAAGTTAAACGTTTCGTGGCTTTTGCAAATTACTACAGAAAGTTTATTCCGAAATTTGCGGAGCTATCTGTACCCCTAAACAAATTGTGCAGAAAGTATGCAAGGTTTGAATGGACGGATGAATGTAACAACTCATTTAAAATCCTAAAGAACGCACTAAGTCAATATCCAGTTTTACAGTATCCTGATTTTGCAGAGAAAAATGAATTTATACTTCAAACTGATGCGTCAAAGTCAGCTATTGGAGCAGTACTCTCAAATAAAAATAATAGACCAGTGGCGTACGCCAGTAGAAGTTTAAATAAAGCGGAAATAAATTACCCTATTATTCACAAAGAACTTTTAGCTATCTACTGGGCTGTAAAGCATTTTCGGCCTTATTTATATGGACGCAGATTTAAAATAGTAACTGACCATAAACCTTTATTATACTTATTTAGCCTTACTGACCCATCCAGCCGGTTAACAAAATTTCGATTAGGCCTTGAGGAATATGATTTTTACGTTGAGTATGTGAAAGGAAGTGAAAATGTCACCGCGGATGCATTATCAAGAATTATCTTGACATCTGAGGAATTGAAAAGCATGAATAATGACATGATTGCTGTTTTGACCAGAGGACAGTGTAAGAGTATGAAAGAGCAAGATTGTGTGTTGGACAAGGATAACCTTAATGTTTGGCCTGATCAACCAGATATTGTGGAAGTTCTTAAACAACCTAAAAATTGCACTGAGTTAGTTTTAACGACATCGTCCAAAATAAAAACATTGTCAAAAGATATAACTGAACACTTGGGGAGTTTTTATTATGTTCCATTGCAACTTAGTTTGTACTTTAGTCAAAATACTCGATCGGCATTGGCGCGAGACGAAATGCTGAGAGATTTGGCCAAAATAACTAAGAAAGCAAATATAAATGAATTATATATTTTAAAAAATGAGAAAAATAAAATGTTTATTAAATGGATAGGTAAGGAAATAAATAGTAATCCTAATTGGGGGGGCCCCCGTATAAATATTGTACAAGGAGCTAGCAAAATAATAGATAATGATGAGAAACGAATTATTTTGAATGATTTTCATTTACTTCCCACAAGTGGACATGCAGGCATAAATAGAATGACAAATAATATAAAAAAGTATTACTTTTGGCCAGGTCTACATAACGATGTTGCAGACTTTGTAAGAAAATGTGACACTTGTCAAAAACAAAAGCATTGCAATCGTTATACTAGACAGCCCATGGTTATTACGTCGACAGCCAATTATTCTTTTCAAAAAGTATATTTAGATATTGTAGGACCACTACCAACAGATGTAAATGAATTTGCATACATCCTGACTTTACAGTGTGAGTTAACAAAATTTGTGGAAGCATATCCTATAAAAAATAAAGACACCGTATCTGTGGCAAAATCATTTGTGGAAAATTTTATCTTACGATATGGAATTCCACAGGAAATTGCAACGGATAGGGGTTCTGAATTTATTTCTTCCACTATGAGTGAGGTTTGTAAGCTTTTAAAAATAAATCAAATTTATTCCACGGCATACCATCATGAAAGTATTGGTTCTTTGGAAAATTCACATAAGGTATTGGGTGCCTATTTAAGAATTCAATCCGAAAATAATGATGCAGCGTGGAGTACATGGATTCCTTATTGGTGTTTCTCTTATAATACTACAGTCCATACTGAAACTAAATATACTCCTTTTGAACTGGTCTTTGGAAAGAAATGTCAGATTCCTAATAATCTAAATAATATGTTAGAAACCATTTATAACTTTGAGAATTACCCTATTGAGTTAAAGTATCGGTTGCAAAAGGCTCATGAGGATGCAAGAGCTAACTTATTACATTCAAAATTTAAAAGAAAGCAAAGTTATGATGAAAAAATTAAACCCATTCAATACAAAAAAGGCGATTTAGTACTGGTAAAAAATGAAGTGGGAAACAAAATCGCAAGTCCTTGTTTTCTTGGTCCTTATTTAGTTATCGAGGATGAATCTCCAAATGTAAAACTAATGAAAGGTAATAAGGAGATTGTAATCCACAAAAATAGAACTAAGTTATATCATAGTTAAGTAATTTCTAGGTAATAATTTAGTAGTAAGGAATCGGCCGGCCCTACTTTCGTATTCTTCTCTATCTGCTATTTATTCTAGGTCTGACTACTCTAATTTTCTTCCTTTTCTTTCTTCATTTCTTGAATTCTTATTGACTAAGAAAATGTTTGTTATAAGTATAGTTATTATTTCACATGAGTTAATTACTTTCATATTATAATTAGCAGGAATTTCCATTTGAAAACAAAGTGTAAATTCCTTAAATTGCCCGGGGAGGTGTAATATGAGGGTAAAACACTCTGTATTAGTATATTGTATTAGTGTTCTAATTAGTTATTATGATTAGCTAGTATAACAATACTGTCGATATAACAAATATGTAATATAAACATTTAGCGTAAGTGGAACAACTATGTATGTGGCGACATGGACTAAGATTCAGAATATAGTTTGATGTTGAATATGAAACACCGTTTTCTTTGAACCCTTTGCTGCAACCTATCAGAACATCAAATTATTACACAAATACTGCTTTATAATTGGTGCAAGTGGCTTAATGCTTTTTGCCCTTAGGGATGTCCGATACGCTGAAAGTATCGATCTTTTGTATCGATCCAGATCGATACAAATATATATATACGTATCCAGCTATAAAAGCGAGGCCCGATATATTAAACAGGCCACCCGAGGCCCACTCGATGGGATGGTTTTTTAACTATATATTTTGATGTTTTTAAATGTCCTTGTAATGTTAAATGATAGCCCCTATCGAGGGGTAAGATATTACTAAAATTTAAACATACATGTATGCAACTTACATCCGAGTCCCTTTTACCATAGATAATTAACATGCGAGGCCCACTGTATATAAATGGCATTTTCAATCAACTTGCGAGTCCCTGCGACGTTGTCAAATATCTATTAAATATTTGCCCGCCAAAAGTCTGTTTACATTTCTTTACACCTGCATAAGCGCATTTTTTGTCGTAATTTACTATTTCTAATATTTTGGTGGTGTTATTTTAATTTAAAAATGAATGGGCGTTCAAAATATATTTTGAACATATCGTTAACCCAATATCCATTAGGAAAGTTATCTCTGTAAGCACTAAATTATTATCACTATTAAATAACTGTGATCAGTCTTTTCGTTTAAAGTACTGCGCGATAACATTTTTAGTTCTTACTGTATTACCATAATTAATGTGAGTTCTTAATCCTGAGTCCGGGAAACAGCTATTTCTGGGTTTAAGCCATATTTGAATGGGTGCATGCAAGAAGGGTCCTTAGTCCATTTTTGCCGAAAATGAGATATGGTGATATTTGACATTTAGAAAGGTAAACTCAATTATTTGGGCAAGAACGGACCTTATGCGGGTTTCTCCTATGTAATTAAAATAAAGAATTTTGACGGTTCATGCAAGAACGGACCCAAGTCCGGGACTTGTTGTCTTATTATGCTCCACCATTCATGCAAGAAAGTACCTAAGTCCGATGATTTTTCTGCCTCCCAAGGTTACCATAGGTCTATTTCTCCACTGCAATTTGGTTTTAGAAGCTAGATAATAGGTGGATAACTCAAGGCTAGCCGGTTCAACAATAATTCTTATGCAATTTTGTTATGAGGTTTTTTTCGATTTTCTCAAAACTATCCAAATGGACTAAGGACCCTTCTTGCATGCACCGATTCATTTTAGAGTGCGAGCGCATCAGCGTTCGCCATTTACCCCGGGGGGCAAACTACCTTAAACCGGTACTAGGTGTGAAATTTTTCACACTAATTTGTATTTTTTTTTAATTTTAGAGACTAATCAACCTAAATAAGAGTATTTCTATTGTCATAAACAGCAAAATATCTTATTTCTAGTGTTTGTTTGAAGGTGGTAGACAATGAAGTTATATCAAAAAAAAAAATTCTTATTGTAGGATTTTGATCTTGGTCGCGTAAATGATCCATCATTTATTATGACTTGTTAAAACATATTTCAGAGACATGATGCAAATTTTCATTGGATTGCATGTAACAAACGTATCGTATGTTTTAAAGTTCTGACATAGGTACTCCCAGTTCAGCCATTTTTTAAAAGAAAACACACATTTTAAACTTACAACTTTTAAGTCAAGATTGAATATTATTGATCTGACATACAAAACTTGTTTAAACTTTGCCATTAACAGATTATTGTATTTTGTTTCATTAGCGCCTTGGCCTACTGTTAAATAAAACTTATAATTTAAAGAAAATTGTAGTTTATTCAGCAATTTTTTCAAATACATAATATATACCTACCATTATCTATTTTTAAAACACCAAGAAAATGCTTAATTTAATTAGTTAAAAATATATAGGGTGTCCTATTTAAAAACATATGTACCTATGTTTTATAACAAAAACTACGCCACTGGATTCTACAAAGAAATTTCTATAAGGATACCTTTTCACCTATCTTATAATTTAAAAGACAACTAAGATACCAGGGTGTCCCAAAGGTGCTACTGTTATTTTCACCCGGTATATCAAAAACCAAGAGGGCTATGAAAATTTTACTAACGGTATGTTTAGTTTAACAGTATAGTGCTGGGCTAAACCGTAATCCTCCATCTTTAAATATAAACGAGATACGCTGCAAAAGTGCCTAAAAATGGACACCCTGTACTTAGTTTCTTTATGTTATTTTTTTTGAAGTGAAAGGGAACAGAAAGAAATAGAAAAAAGAAAAAAAAAGATATTATGTTGAAATGTTTCAAACATTTTATAAAAAATAAAAAAGCCACTAAAAAACAGGAAGTTAAAGAATTTAAGCTTAAAGAAAAAGTTTTTGAAAAAATAGAGTGGGTTAGAATTAAAACTTATACTAAGCCATACTGCATTATAGGGTGTATTTTAGAAAAATATTTTCGCATATACAGGGTTGCCAAAAAAACTGTGATTACATAATTTTGTATTGTGTTAAATGTTGTTTAACAACTTAATTTTTGAAATTTGCAATTATTTTGAAAACGGCTGCAAATAACTTATACGCTTTCATTACAAAAAAATCTGCTTGTGAATTCTACATCAAGAAGCCAAATAACATACAGGACATTTTATTTGAAAAACTTGAGAAACATTGTTTTAAATGTGTGAAATCATATTACAAACACACTGAATAAAATAGATTATACACCATTAGATTTAAAACATCTCTAGGCCCCTTGCCATAAATCTCACCCAATGATGTGTTTAAAAATAGTTTTTTTGATTTTTTCCAGTTTTTAATTTATTGTTCTGAACTACCAAAGCAAAGTAAATAAAATTTTAAGTAATTATAGAGGACAATAATAACAAACCAAAATATAAAAAACATAGTGTTCCTTTTAAAAAATATAAAATTATGTTGGTGCACTTTTTTGGGCCACCATGTATATACCTAAAATACACCCTATGATACAGTATAAGTTTGCATATGATTAAAATTTCTAACTTCATTCCCAGAGGATCCATGAAAGCCTGACGCCTTATTGCAAGACCCTGTATTTACTGTTTTTCTGTTAAATATTATAGGTTAAAATACTTTCTACGTCTGGGGGCTACTTTAACTACCATATTATAATTATTAATAATATTACCAAGATTTTATGTACTCATTATAAATGGACCGCCCCCTTAACTTTTGTTTTTTTTTGGATTTTTTGGCTTTGCACATAATGCATACAGCCACTACCGTAACTTAATTGATATTTTTTATTTTTAAAACATTTATACTACCTCATTCTCACTAATAATTAAATCGACATTTCTAAGAGACAAATATTAACCCTATGCGATACATAAATAAACAGGGACACACGCTTCACGCCACAGGGGTCCTTCTGGGCGACTTAAAAAAAAACACACACAGTACTGGACCACGGATGGTAAAGAGTTAAACACATAAGGATAATCAAGGCCCTACAACTTTCTCTCACACATTCTAACAAATGATATGAAAACCTCAAAAACCTTATTGTCACTTCTAACTAGTGCCATCAAGCTTTCAGCATTAATGGGTAAACTGCTATAGTTGGCCAATTCATGATATATATAATCAGAAGCTCGTTGATTCTACAGGCAATTAAATAACCAATGGTTTAGATCATCAATCCTTGTACCATCGCACGAGCAGAATGGGCTATCCACAAGTTTCATCTTGTTTAGTAAATATCTTAAGTTTCCATGGCCAAATAATGCTCTCACAAAAGTTATGTAGTCTCGTCTATTGAGTGATGTAACTTGTATACTAGGTTTCGAAACTAATAATTTGTTATTCCGGGTATAGTAGTTGGAGTTATTGGATGCATAGTGTGCATAAGATTCCTTCCACGTATTTTTACTATTTCCTTTGACTACTGAAACTAAATCATTATGTTGTAACCCAGTTATAACTGTACCGTTTTGAATAGCCTGTTTAGCAGATAAGTCCACTTTGTCATTATGAACAATTCCCGCATGACCTTTAACCCAGATAAAAGAGACCTTAATATTTTTTGATTTCAGCTCTGATACTTTTTGACAAATTTCGAATATAATAGGGTTTATATAAACATTTTTTACTTTATTTTCTATAGCTTTGAGACACGACATAGAGTCCGATAGAATAGCGTAATTGGTGGCCGAGTGATTCATTGACAGTTGTAGTATATAATTCAGTGCTTGTTTAACAGCAAATGATTCTGCTGTAAATATGGAGGCAATGAAGTTCATCTGGAAGGATCTAACAAAATTGGCATTTGGAACATAGAATGCACATCCGACACCATCCGATGTCTTAGAGCCATCGGTATAGATCGGGATAATGCCTGGAGAGTCACCAATGATATTGTTAACAATTTCATTGTTAAGGTGTTTAAGATCGGTGTATTGCGGGAAA
Organism: Polydrusus pterygomalis; assembly: GCA_963969555.1. Classification (NCBI taxonomy): domain Eukaryota; kingdom Metazoa; phylum Arthropoda; class Insecta; order Coleoptera; family Curculionidae; genus Polydrusus; species Polydrusus pterygomalis. The sequence goes on along the minus strand of OZ018376.1, from coordinate 104,144,073 downwards.
AAGTGTTAACCTTGTCAAAGAGGATATTAAGATTTCCCGTGAAAAACGGCAATTTATCCCCTTAACTTTGTTATTTCTAAAGATAGAGAGCTGTTTTTTTACCAAATTGTAGGAAATCTTTTGAATATTTTTACGATTTATAAAAATATTATATAGGGTGTTCCAAAAACGTGTATCAGGACAAACTTATAGTTTTTTTTTAATGAAACACCTTGTATATTATTACAGATTCAGATTCTACTGCAAAGTCTGAGCAGATTTTATATAATATACCCTTTACCTAAGTTCAACTGTTTCCGAGCTAGAAACAATTAAATATCGACTAAAATATTATTTATTTAGTGGTAATTGAATAATTGATGAACCTGCAAAAAAAACTTTTCTTAGAAAGAAGAATAAATACATATATGAAATAGTATATAAGGTATAACAAAAATGAATACCACCAAGTTTTTACTGAGACTATATTATTCTCAAAAGTAATGGTAAAAAATGTTCAACTAAAAACTAAACTAACATAACAATAAAAACAAATTTAATTTAAAGAAATGATTAAAGTAGATGTTTAACATGTCCTCCATTTTCTTGAATACATCTTCTATAAATTTGTTTTTGTCTCTCTATTGCAGCTAAAATGATTCCTTGATTTCTGCCATTTAATATTTCTGTTTCTTCGCTTAGTATTTCCCTAATCCTATTGACCGACGGTTGTTTTTCATGATTTAATTTTCCTTATAAAAACCCCCAAAGAAAATTATCTAAAACAGTTAAATCTGGGCTGTTCGCTGGCCATCTGCAGGACCCAAATCTTCCAATCCAAAAATCAAAATTTTGTAAGTTCTCTGTATCTTAGAATATGATTTACCTAGTGTTTCAGACACAGGTATAATGGATTTCTCCGGACATTCTAAAATTACAAAGCAAGGGAATTAACATGCAGATACCAATTATTAAAGGAAAAAATTACCTTCAAACTGCACAAGAATCTCTAACTCTTCATTTGCACGATTTTCATTCTCAGCTAATGTTCTTTTCTTACGCTTAAATATAGTTTCGGTAGAAACTTTATGGTATTTTCGAGGAAAAGTATTTAAACTAGGAATTCTCCTTTCTCCTTCAAATATTCTTTGATATTCTCGTTTAGCTTTTCTTTTGTTGTATGCGTTTTTAATATATGATTCATATATATCACGTTTTTCTGCGTCAAAAAAGTTCATTCTTTAATCAATTCAACTGACTTAAATAAGTAATGTTTTACTTTGCCAGGGTAATTGCCAAATTTGTTTTAATTACTGAAATCATATCTAACTTGACAAATTGAGCCAAATAAAAATTAATAACCATTCTTTTCTAAAGTCAAGTAACCTAATGCTATTTAAAGCAGAGGTACCACAATAATTGGCACTTATTCAGATAATTCTTAAAAAGTTAATATAAGAAAATCATCATCATTTTGCTGTATGTCTGACCGTTTTGTGGCAATAATTAGCAAACTTTGGTAAAAAGTCTATTTTTAATTGTTTCTAGCTCGGAAACAGTTGAACTTAGGTAAAGGGTTGTGACGTATTAAATAAAAAGTAAGTGAATGCAAGAGTATCACAGGCTGACGGCAGCTATATAGCGAGAGCTAGGTCGTAGTTCGGTTGCTTACCTTTCTTCCCTTCTGCAATAGAGGGCGCCACCACAATTTATTGAGGCTAAATTGGGAAAAAGTAGTCTGTTGTTATTATTGGAAAACTATTCAATAAAACACAAATTTAAACATGTAACATGTAACCTGGAGGTTTATTAAACACATTTTTAATGATAAGTTTGAATTTTGAAATTTGAATTAAGTTATATGATTTGTAACATATAAAAGTAAAGATGTAACTTTGAATAAAATAAGTTTAGCGCATCTAGACAAGGTTTTCTTATAACTAAGTTATTTAATTAAATGGTTGTAATGCGGGGTAAAACCAGATTCATGAACCTTGTAATACCTACCTACCTGAAATTAAATCAGTAAAATCAAAGATATAAATCTGTCGAGATTGCTTTACATTTACTTATAAATCAAATTAAAAGGTTTAAATAATGAAGGAAAGAAAATTTTATAGAAAATATAGTAAAGTTTGTGTACACTCTCGGTATAAATTTGTTCTGAGAAATGAATTTAACCTTCATAAAAACCGATACGATGGTACCTGATGAGTACAGTTTCCTTTGTTTTTTTTTTAAACGTCCCTTGTCAGCAGCTAAGGAATACAAAGATCTCCTGTCTTAATGCAGGCTCCAACCATTTTCACTTGGTTTCGAAGAAAGGTTCTAATTCATTTGCACCTCCCTCAGGTTACGGACGTCACCGGACAGTTGCAGAATTACCAGACATGGACTTGGACAATACCCTTAGACAGACATACAACTGAGAATGCTTTATCCCTCCACTTAGCTTAAGTTAAAGCCAAAATCAAGAGGAGGTAAAAAAACAACAGAAGTTGAAGAATAACCCTAAAAATAAACGATAAGAGTTTATTAGAAATAAATCATAAAATAAATGCAATATTCAGCAAGTCTCGAAGAAGAATTAGGCGTACCGTGACCTAGACTTACCTCTAAAAGGGCTGTGAAGCCACATGGCCATTTTTATCAAAAACGTGCAACCTTAGGAAATAGGTTAATCGACCTTTTCGGTTCACAGCTGGCTCAAAAAAGAACTTCCGTCAGTCCCCCTTGGACCAGAACCCTTTTTGACAGTTAGATCTGTCTCTAAAGATGGTGTATTCCTTTCGGCTGGCCTCAGCTACAGAGCATACCACGAAATGGTTAGTCACCAAACTATGACAAAGGTAAATAGATCGTCAAAGCCCACAAACTTAGCAGTATAACCCTCAGTACAAATTGTTACGACGAGAGCATGCTTATCATTGCTTACAACAAAATTAACAATTTACTTCCTAGTATGTGAAAGGAATACGCCCTTCAGCATTTTAAAATTTGGAATAAACCACCCGGAACGTCTCACGCAGAACCACTGCCACTGGTAGCTTCGACGAAACTTCCTCTGTGGAATTCTAACCCTAAATTCTGACATTCCAACAGGTTTATTTATTTACATTTAAATTAATGAAAAGAATAATAATTATTAACATGGTAAACGAAGAGAAGATTAATTTAATTGGAATACTTATATTACAAAACTTAAAAATGGAAAAAGGAGGAATGCAATTTGGTCCGATAAGGTAGGATAATTTGAATCTAAACAAGGAGACAAATTGAAATTGCTACATTATCCCCCTCCGAAAATAAAATAGGCTATATCCCTTATAGACTATTTTTTATGAATTTTTTTAATAAACAAAAAGGGAAATAGTATATGAAACAACTTTGCTCTCTGGATATTTTGGCATTCGATAACTGCGTGTATCACCCGCCTGTAAGAAGGGACAAAATTGGTAAGACAAGATCGGTAAGACAAAATCGATAAAGACAAAATCGGGAAAGTCTATCAAAAAAACCAGATGCAAAGAAATTAAATCAGCTGTGGATCAACACAAGCAGGAGGTCTGAATGATTACCCCTTGTGGCCAACAAGGATTGATAAATCACCGTAAATTATACAAGGAAAAGAAAAGTGAAAAGGAACGTTCCCAAGGGCTAAAAAAAATAAAAGGGGAAATTTGAACTTACAGATCAATATAATCTATATTGAGTAAACTTCGTAAACCAAATACTCAAAATATACGTGACCGTATTCTAATTAATTATCGAAGTAATAAAACTAGTGATATTATTAGCGTACGTCTACACAAATATCACAAGAAAATACAAATCACTACCAAAAAATATAATCATCGCCAATAGCGACTACAAAAGTGAAATATAATAATAATAACTGCCTCCACAGCCTTAAATAAATATAACAGCAGGTGGAGAAATCAAAAGGTCAAGAAAACAGTTAAATCATAAATACTAAATTATCAGCATATAGATAATCTTAGTAACCAAAATTTCTCTAAATGTCAAAATCAAAATTTCTAGTATTAAAAAATGTTAGCCTGCCAAAAATACAAATTCTTAAGTTTTAAGAGAAAGGTGAATCTCAAACTTAAAATAATAAAAACTAACATTTTCCCTAGATATATACTAATTAGTCCGAATCGAGAGAATCCTGATCTGAAGTTTCCAGGTCAGTACCGTCATATTTTTTGAGGTCTTTAATATGCCATTTACCAGCCTTAGAACCATCAACATTTTTAAGTTCATAAACTAAATTAGAAATCTTTTTATGCACTATAGAAAGGATATACTTTGGAGCTAATTTTGCCATAAACTGATTTGCTGCGTTAGACAAAACATGATTTTTTCGCCAAACACGATCACCCTGATTAAATGAAACTTCGCGCTTTCTAAGATTATACGCTTTAGAGTTTCGCTCATAGGCAGCGTGAATCCTGTTTTTAACATCTACAAAAATATCTCTAAGACCCAGGATATTCTTAGCATATGAATCGCCATCTCCCGGAACAATTTCGACGTCTTTAGCTTTATCTTCCGCGGATTGGGTATAAAACTTGCCCGACAAAGGAGGATGTCTACCGAAAGTAAGAAAAGCAGGAGTAAAGTGAGTAACTTCATGTTTTGAGGTATTTATTGCTTGTTGTATTTTCGAAATATTCGTATCCCAATCGTTGTGAGCATTTATATAACTACGAATGGCGGTACCAACTGTTCTATTATTACGTTCGACAAAATTACATTGTGCAGAATACAAAGCGTTATACCTAATTTGTACCTCATACTTTTTACATAAGTTCTTTAGACCACTACAATTGAATTGAGGTCCATTATCGCAAATTAGAGTTTCCGGACACCCAAACACTAAAAACACTTTATTTTCCATAATATTTTCAATATAAGAATATTTTGAACTACGTAGAGGAAATAAAAGAGTGTACTTTGTGAACCAATCTGCTATAACTAAAAGCCATTTGTGTCCCTTTTTTGACCTTGGAAAGGGTCCCATTAAATCAGCAGCTATACATTGGAACGGAAGATCCACTTTCTTCTCCTTTCCCATAAGTCCCATACGAGTAGTGTTTGCTACCTTTTGTGCACCACAAACTAAACAAGATTTAACAAACTTCAAAACATCACGCCTCATCCTTGGCCAATAATAAAAATCCTGAACCCTATTAAGAGTCTTAAAAAAACCAAAATGACCAGAAGTTGGTGGACAATGACAATGTTCAATGACTTCAGAAATTTGTGGATTTGGTACTAGAATTTTCCATTCGGGAATGTTAGTATCCATTGGAAGCTTATTCGGAATGAACTTAAGAACGAAATCATCTTCTACTTTCCATTGGGTATACTTATCTGGTGACTGGATAATTTTTTCTCGAAGTCCACTGTACCAGGGATCAATACGGTCAATATCAACACTAAAAGGATTTATTAATGAAACAACAGGCAAATCTTCTTGATCGTCTGGTGGAGGAATTCTACTTAAAGCATCAGCCACAACGTTGTCCACACCTCGTCTGTGTACTAACTCAAAATTATGTTGCCGCAAACGCACACTCCAACGAGCTAACTTACCAGTAGGATTTTTCATATTATTAAGCCACAAAAGAGAATAGCAATCCGTTATGATTTTGAACTTTGGAGCACCTTCAATGTACATCCTAAACTTGTCTAAACAAAACAAAACCCCAAGACATTCGCGTTCCACAACGGAGTAATTTCTCTCTGCTTTAGAAAGTGACCTACTAGCATATGCAATGACATGTTCTTCATCATCAATAATCTGTGACAGCGCACCTCCTACACCTGTCAAGCTGGCATCTGACGTTATGATAAAAGGCTTGCCAAAATCAGGTTGAGACAAAATAGGGGAGGAAACTAAAAGTTCCTTGATCTTAACAAAAGAAGCTTCTGCAGCATCCGTCCAAGTAATTGGTTGACTCTTCCTGCGACCTTTAAGAAGATCATTGATGGGCGACATTAAACTAGAGAAATTATCTATAAAACGCCTATACCAAGAACATAATCCAACAAACCTCTTAACTTCAGTGGCATTTTTTGGTCTTGGATAATTTACCATACAAGCAATTTTGTCTGGATCAGTACGCAAACTATTGGATCCTACTATATAACCTAAGAACTTTAAGCTAGTTTTAAAAAAATCGCACTTTTCTAAATTCACCGTAAGATTCGCTTCCTTTAATCTCTCTTTAACCTCACCTAATAATTTTACATGATGATCAAAATCAGGACTACAAATTAATATATCGTCAAGATATGTAAAAACAAACGGTTCATATTTAGAACCAAAAATAGCGTCTGCTAAGCGTTGTTGTGCCTGCGCTGCGTTAATTAATCCGAAAGGAACTGTATTAAATCTAAACGAACCGCGCCCCGAAACATTAAATGTAGTTTTGTCCTTGGAACTTTCATCTAACGGAATCTGCCAAAATGCTTTTCTCAAATCAATAGATGAAATATATTTTGCGTTACGTAACAAACTTAGGATCTTATCTATGCTAGGCAAGGCATACGAGTCAAATCTTGTTATATTATTCAAAAATCTGCCATCAAAGACAAATCTAAATTCTCCATTAGATTTTTTAACCAAAAGTACCGGAGAAGACCACGGACTATGAGAAGGCGATACGACCCCTAGGTTTAACATTTCATCTAATTCTTTATTCAGCACTTGAGACATATACGGTGACATTGGATATTGTTTTTTATGGAATGGTGGAGCATCACCCGTGTCGATTGTCAATGTCAACTTATTAGTTCTACCTAACCGATCTTTACTACTAATACTATTAAAGGAAGCAATAACATTATCAGCTTTACTGCGTTCTATACGAGAAAGGTCATCTAATGAACATAACGGTTCCAAAGTAAAATTTGAATAATTCTCGACTGTAGGTACTACCGAATTTGCTAAATTAGCTTGTACTTGCCAAGAATTATTTTTAAAATCGACCGAAATTTTAAACTGTTTGGCAAAATCACATCCAAAGATAAAACTATGTGGTAATGAAGGTACCACCAAAACTGTAACTAATTGACAACAATTTCCTATAACTATAGGCAAATCAACTGAACCTTCAACATTTTTCTGAGTTCCATCAGCTGTACATATATTCTTTAAATTTACTGAATTTATCTTTAAATCAAAATGTCTCAAAATATCTAGACCCTTGGTGCCTACAACAGAAGCTGTAGCTCCAGAATCCAACAAAACTGTAATATCTTGGTCAAACAATTTTACCGAAACATAAGGACGATTATCCATTTGCTTTTTAATAAGCAAGGGAGAAATTTCATTGCTTGAACAATCTTTATAAAAATCTGAAACTATTTTGAGCCATTTATCCCAATCAGGTTTACTAAAACGACTAAAATTATTGCTGGTAGCTGAGGCTGCAGTATTATATGTGATGTACCTGCCTCGATGATACATCTTCTTTACAAGTTTTTTGAACAGTTAGTGCAATTGTTTAACTTAACACCCCGTAATCCACATTTAAAACAAAATATACTACGCTTTAACCTACAACTCTGAAATGTGTGATTTGGCCTTTGACAATTCCAACAGACTATATTACCTTGAGTTTTATTACTGTTACTATTATTATTATTTACTGAATTACCTCTTAATCCAGAATTAGAAACAGGAATATCAACATTAGAACTACCTGGGTTATTTAAATTATCCTTTGGCTTACTTCTATTTTTATAAGAATTGTCATATTTATTTTTATTGTAATTACCATTTTTATTAAATTTATTTTTATTTGAAGAATCTGAAAAACTTAATTCTGATAACTCATTAGCAACATGATTTTTATTTTTAAGATAAGAAGCTTCTTCAAGTTTTCTACAAAGTTTAACTAAATCTTGCACTGTGGGAATATCTGCCAAAGCTAATTGGGTAATATAGTCAGGCAATAAATTTTGACGAATGTTTTTAACTTTAGTTACTTCGGCTGGTGTATGAACTAATCTAGCGAACAAAACTTCTAAGTGAGCAACAAAAACTGCGACTGATTCATTTCGCTTTTGTTTACGATGCTTTATCTGACTCCATAACTCATCTTCTATATCAGAATGCAAAAAGTCTGTCTTTAGCTTAGCTACTAAAGAATCCCAACTATTAACCGTACTCTTTACACTTCTGTACCAGACAAAGGCATCACCTACAAAAAGTTCAGCAGCTGATATAAATAAGTCTTCCGACTTGACTTTACGAGACTCTGCGAGTTCAGTTACTCGTTCCAAAAAGTTATAAAGATTTTTTGCGTCCCCGTTAAATTTAACTTGCCAATCGCCTATAGCTGGAATATTACCCGAGCAGTTTACAATAGGTGGTGCAACATTTATAATTGGTGTTTGAGGAATGGAAAAATTTGCAGAACTAGTACTAGCCGAATCTTTACTGCTGTCGTACAAGTCAGCTTCCAACACTAAACATGAAGCATGGGCTTCCCGCTTATAATTTTTAGCGTCTTCATTATCTACCGGACAATGTAACCGACCAATTCTACCTGCTAAATGAGTTAATCTAGACTTTACTCTTAAAAATGTCGAATCAGTTGCACTACCCTCAAAATCTGCTATAATTTCTTTAATTGATTGTGTAGTTGCTTCTACTTCAACCGCCTCAGTTCTAAAATTTAAATTATTTACAAGTCCATCGATAATTTCAGACTTTCCGCTAGCTTGCTCTTTTCCCAAAAGTCTTCTCAAAATTTTGCGTTTATCTGCCACAGGACGATTAGACTCTATGCCACGAATCGCTAGTTCATAAACCAGTTCCGAATCTAATAAATGGTTTGGTTGAAAAATTTCTGCCATGATAAAAATTAAAATGTGGTTTACGGCGCACTAATCAAAAATAACTACCAAATATTAAAAGATAATCAAGTGTTTACTTTACCCTGTCTTAAAATAAGAAACGATCAAATTTAATCAAAATACCTTACCAATCCACTTGGACCACCCTGTAGGTTAAAGTCAAAAATAAATAAATCAATAACACAAGTCTAAACAGATTTAAATCAAATTATGAAATAAAAAAAAAATTTTCAAGTTATTTTTATAAGTCTAAGCTTTTTTGAAGACCACTCTGTACATTAGGGGATAAAAAAAAATGTCATACAGTTGCAAGCTAAAGTCAGCTAAGTCTATAAATGAAAATTTAGAATTAAGTGGAATAAATTCAAGTCACCACTTTTGAGACACCCTGTACAGTATTAAATTTTTTTTTTAAATTTGCTTCAAAATTCAGTTATGACACTATATAGAAGGTAGGATTCCAGTAGAAGTTGAATAAAATATCACTCGAGTAGTTCGAGTCAAATGTCATACGAATTTATGACACTCTGTATATCAAATTAATATTGCTATATCATTATTTCAGAACAATAAGGTCCTAATCCAATTATACTTATTCCCAACTATGGTAAAGAAAAGCACTTGAGTGTTAAAGTCAAAAATCAAAATAGTTCAGTAAAACCTACTCGTTACTAATATTTCAGTTAACGGAGCAATGTAATATGGGGTACTAAATTTAAACAAATACTTTACCCAAAATAAGCCACACTATAAAACCAAATAAAAGGAGCTAACAGCTGATTCTGCCTCCACAAAAAGTGAAATACCAAAACAAAATACTAAATATTTGAATCATAAAACTGCTTTCCAATACTCTAAAAGTGTAACTATTACCATATGGTTCACCTTACCAAAGCTTCAAAATATAAATTCATAAAGTATCAACCCCAATACAATATACCATATTAACCAAAATCAAGAAAAGTGAAATCTGCATCTAAGCATAGGTTACCAGCTTGCGCTTAACCAAACAAATGTTAGAGAGTACTGTAGGAGAAATAATAATTATTGAATCGTTTTCCAATATAGTATTCAAAATTTAAGAAAAATAAAAGGAAGAAAGTTTTAAAAGGCCCCACGTTATTGGGCGCTATTTTTCTCCTGTGACGTATTAAATAAAAAGTAAGTGAATGCAAGAGTATCACAGGCTGACGGCAGCTATATAGCGAGAGCTAGGTCGTAGTTCGGTTGCTTACCTTTCTTCCCTTCTGCAATAGAGGGCGCTACCACAATTTATTGAGGCTAAATTGGGAAAAAGTAGTCTGTTGTTATTATTGGAAAACTATTCAATAAAACACAAATTTTAACATGTAACATGTAACCTGGAGGTTTATTAAACACATTTTTAATGATAAGTTTGAATTTTGAAATTTGAATTAAGTTATATGATTTGTAACATATAAAAGTAAAGATGTAACTTTGAATAAAATAAGTTTAGCGCATCTAGACAAGGTTTTCTTATAACTAAGTTATTTAATTAAATGGTTGTAATGCGGGGTAAAACCAGATTCATGAACCTTGTAATACCTACCTACCTGAAATTAAATCAGTAAAATCAAAGATATAAATCTGTCGAGATTGCTTTACATTTACTTATAAATCAAATTAAAAGGTTTAAATAATGAAGGAAAGAAAATTTTATAGAAAATATAGTAAAGTTTGTGTACACTCTCGGTATAAATTTGTTCTGAGAAATGAATTTAACCTTCATAAAAACCGATACGATGGTACCTGATGAGTACAGTTTCCTTTGTTTTTTTTTTAAACGTCCCTTGTCAGCAGCTAAGGAATACAAAGATCTCCTGTCTTAATGCAGGCTCCAACCATTTTCACTTGGTTTCGAAGAAAGGTTCTAATTCATTTGCACCTCCCTCAGGTTACGGACGTCACCGGACAGTTGCAGAATTACCAGACATGGACTTGGACAATACCCTTAGACAGACATACAACTGAGAATGCTTTATCCCTCCACTTAGCTTAAGTTAAAGCCAAAATCAAGAGGAGGTAAAAAAACAACAGAAGTTGAAGAATAACCCTAAAAATAAACGATAAGAGTTTATTAGAAATAAATCATAAAATAAATGCAATATTCAGCAAGTCTCGAAGAAGAATTAGGCGTACCGTGACCTAGACTTACCTCTAAAAGGGCTGTGAAGCCACATGGCCATTTTTATCAAAAACGTGCAACCTTAGGAAATAGGTTAATCGACCTTTTCGGTTCACAGCTGGCTCAAAAAAGAACTTCCGTCAGTCCCAAGGTCTCTAAAGGGTAGGTTGCCTGGTAACTCTATGGCCGAAGCGACGTGAGCGGGGTGTCTACGTCATCGAGACGACAAAGTTGGTTTGTTTACATGGTGTACATAGCGGTTTTCACTGAACCATTGCTTTTGTAGTGTTATTTAGGTGGTTAAATTTTAAACAATTGTGAAGCGTGGACATATTTTTGCGAACTCACAATATTATTTTGTGAGAAAACTATCACAAATTGTAAATTTTCAGCGATTTTCATTGTGTGAATTTCAAGGTTAGTTTATTAAACTTGATTCTTCTCTATGTTCTAATTTTAAAACAAATTATTGTTTGAATATTTATTTAGATATGAGTGGTGGCAATATTTGTAGCATAGCTAGATGTAACAGTAATTCAAAGAAGAAGCCAGATCCAGGCAAAAAATATCATGTTTTTTACATTCCCAAAAAACCCCATCGTTTCAAAAGAATGGGAACGAAAATGTTGCTGAAAGGATAATTGGACGCCCAAAAATAAGAGGATATGCAGCAAGCATTTTCTGTTTACTGACTACAAAGATGAACTGCAAGCTCGCTTAATGAATTTCCAACCAATGGTTTTAAACAAAGATGGTAAGTGAAAAAGAGTAAATAAATAGGCAGTTCTCTATTAATAAAGTGACAACCAAGCCCAAAGTAAATAAACTTATATTATTCAGGGGTGAAAGATTCCAAAGTAAGGGTTGAGTTAATGTATTTATAACAATAATAATATTAATATTTGTGGGGGCTCTTGAAGTATCATCTAATGATGATAATCATAATTATTATTATTAAGACAGAAGTTTGTAGGTTTAATGAACCCTTATTTTATTTATTTTTTATAGCTGTCCCGACATTATTTTTACCTTTGATAGAAAATAAAGATACCAACTGTGTTATCGAAAAGAGCTCGTCAGATAAATCGAAAAGAAAACAAAGCAACTGTGGAAGGTTTATTACAGTTAGAAACAGAAAAGCTAAAAGCCATTGATAACAGTTCCATGGATATTTCGGAGGTTACATCAACAAGCAAAAAAACAGATTATGATATTATTTGGGAAAGAAAATTTTCATTATTGAGACAGGAAAATGAGAAGCTCAAAAAAAAATTGCAGATCATGAAAATAAAGAAACGATTTTAAAACAAAGTGGCTCCAACTTAGATGAACAAGATGTTTTGTCTCCAAACCAAGTGGACATTGCCTTAAAAATTAAATCTAAAGCTCGCTGGACACAGGATGAACTCTTAAAAGCTTACGTTAAAATATTTTGGTAAACGGTCATATACCTATATTTAAGACAAACTTTGCATTATCCGCTGCCTGGAATATCCACTTTACAACAGTGGGCTGCAAATTAATATCAATTTAAGAAATGGAATTATAGATGATATTTTGCACATTATGGGAATAGCAAAAACATTAAAAAAAGTGTTAATAGACATTAACCCTAATCGTTATTGAACTTCTTAGGTAATGAATGGTAAACCTATTTTATTTTGTGACATCATTTCATTTTATTCCCCATTGTAAAGTATAATTTGAAATAAAGAAATTATTATTGTTATTATTTCTCACAATTCCCAATATTTTTTAATAATAGATAAAACATGGTTTTCCAAAATATAATATTTAACATTATATGCAAAATTTTAAATGCTTTTAGCACTTACCTACCTATTACATTACTGTCTATTTTCTGATAGGCCTAATTAATAATCAGAATATTGATAATAGAGTAAAAGTGCCTGTTCTTCCACCCAAGCCATAATTAGGAAAATATATAAGAAATATTCCTTTCTTAAGGGCTAAAATCATTTAAAGTTTGTCAAAAAATGATATTTAAACAAAAGCAATTGAATTTACGTATCAAAACCACAGGAATTCTGTGTAAAAACTATTTAATTGCCATTCTTTATATGCTGACCATGAAAATATTTTAAATGTGTCGTCTGGATGACGTATTCCCGCGCATGAAATGCGAATATCTGATTGGCCCAAAGTTACCAGGCAACCTATAGTATAGAGACCTTGCGTCAGTCCCCCTTGGACCAGAACCCTTTTTGACAGTTAGATCTGTCTCTAAAGATGGTGTATTCCTTTCGGCTGGCCTCAGCTACAGAGCATACCACGAAATGGTTAGTCACCAAACTATGACAAAGGTAAATAGATCGTCAAAGCCCACAAACTTAGCAGTATAACCCTCAGTACAAATTGTTACGACGAGAGCATGCTTATCATTGCTTACAACAAAATTAACAATTTACTTCCTAGTATGTGAAAGGAATACGCCCTTCAGCATTTTAAAATTTGGAATAAACCACCCGGAACGTCTCACGCAGAACCACTGCCACTGGTAGCTTCGACGAAACTTCCTCTGTGGAATTCTAACCCTAAATTCTGACATTCCAACAGGTTTATTTATTTACATTTAAATTAATGAAAAGAATAATAATTATTAACATGGTAAACGAAGAGAAGATTAATTTAATTGGAATACTTATATTACAAAACTTAAAAATGGAAAAAGGAGGAATGCAATTTGGTCCGATAAGGTAGGATAATTTGAATCTAAACAAGGAGACAAATTGAAATTGCTACAGGGTATATTATATAAAATCTGCTCAGAATTTGAAGTAGAATCTGAATCTGTAATAATATACAGGGTGTTACATTAAAAAACTATAAGTTTGTTCTGATACGCGTTTTTGGAACACCCTGTATAATATTTTTATAAATCATAAAAAAAATTCAAAAGATTTCCTACAATTTGGTCAAAAAAATCAGCTCTCTATCTTTAGAAATAACAAAGTTAGGGGGCGGTCCATTTATAATGAATAACCCTGTACAAAGCCCAGCTTTATCAATCAGTTTTGCAGGTCACAGGCTACTTGATACATTTAAATCTAAATTTATTCTCAAAAGATGTTTCATTACATGAAAGTTCCTAGTTAACCTTTTAAAGTTTTTTAAGGGCACCTTTTCTAAAACCTAATAGTGTGTGGTATCAAAATAATCGTAATAAAATCCTATTTTTTCTTAACCCGACGAGCCACCATGTTGCGGTTTAAAAAAAATTAGTTATACAACTTTAAAGATTAAATTTTACACAGCACATGGCATTGGACCAAAAATAGTAAAATTGTATTTTTCCCAAGATTAAAGAACTGAAATAAGTGCTTTTAAGGTATTGATAGCCCTCTAGATAAAACAATAAATTTGAAAAAAAATATTTTCTTGGTGACAAAAAGTGACAAGTGACACATCGTTATATTTAGAATGTCATATGGAGTAAAAAAAAGAACAAATATATTAGCTGTCCCATTAAAAAATCGAAAGTTTATATCACTTCTGGGTAAACCGGAAGTTCCATAATGTTGAGTTACCTGTCAAAAATGGCAGTTTCATGTCGTATACAAGTTTCCCAAATTTTATTTCATTATCTTAAAAAACAAAAAAGTTAGAGGGGCGAACCACCCTCCGTGGACACCCGGTATATTTTTAAATCGGTTACAAACCATTTTTTAAGACAAGGGCAACAAAATTGTAAAAAATATCCAATGAAATGAAAAATATATTGAAAAGTTAATACGGAAAAATAATAGTTTGTAATTTCAGATGATGTCCCACAGTAATAGCTCCTACTTTTTAATTATTTTATTATATTATAGCAAATTATCAAAGCATTTACATACTAACACCGTTGCCAGTGTTAAGGGACTCAGAATTGGCAATAAACTACTATATTTACCTGATATACAGGGGCCTCGCATTGCTAACAGCAAGTTTATACAAAACGATCGAAGCGGCCTCTAGTAAAAAGCAGATCGAACTAAAAACCGTATAACAGGTGACATGCAGATGAATTGCGAGTCCCAAAACAATTTATCAGTATGTGGATCTGGGGGGTCAGGGGATGGTAGACAACTTTATATACATGCATTTACCATGCGAGGCCCTTTTTCGGGCCTCGTATGTGCAAAACGGGCCTCGTATATTATGCTGTACATATAAATACGGGACTCGTATGTGATGAGGATAAATCTATATATATAGGTATATAGAATATAGGCAATACTGGCATTCTGTATACCAAGAAAGGATAGCCAAATTGTGTGCGCGCGGATTGAGGGAGAAGAGCAGCAAATGCAGCACGAACGACGCGTGGGTTTTGAAATTTTAGGATCTATCGATACTATCTGAACGATACTGAGTAAAATATTTCGATACTCTTTATATATCGAATAAAAAATATCGATACAAAATATCGGAAGGTAAAATATCGATACTCAAAAATATCGTATCGTATGGCGCATCCCTAGTTGCCCTCCACTGTCATTTAAAGTCACGTGGTTTGGATTCCCTAATACTTCTTGACGTCACGACCCGTTTTTACCCGCTTGGGATAATTTGAATTTTGGTGCATTTTTAAATCTTGCTAGCGGTCTTTTGGGACGAAACATGTTGTTTCTTTTGCTGCCATATATTTTATGACAATATGTGATTATGTTTTATAGAATTTTTTTCATATTTAAAATTTTTGTCAAGTTTCCTCTTTGCTAAAGTCAGGAGTTTTAAACAATAGTAAACAAAACTATTTATACCTTTTTTTATTTCATATCAGTAAAAGGAAAAGCTGAAATGCAATAAATCTAAAAATACTTAATATTTTCGAAACAGTTGAAGAAAGGTATAGGATATTGTACATGAAATATGTCTAAAATTTTCTGAAGAATCCAAAAATTGAATAATATACAGGGTGTCGTATTTGAAATAGAAAAGTTGGTACCTATTGGCCACTGTTACATAACACACCCTTTAAAAAAAGTATTTTTGGACAAGCCCCCATGTATTTATTATCGAATTTAATCCATTTGGCTGATACACACTGTTGGTGCGCTCGGGATTGCTGGAACTTTTGGAGTAGAGTGCGAGTGGATTATCATCACGTGACTTTAGAACTAACGGAGTTAAACCCGAACGCTAAGGTGTCAGGTTGAACCGAACCTTGAACATACATAAACTTACAACAGAAGTATTTGTGTCATTTTTCGCATATAATCATATTTCCATCTTCATTTGTCACAGGAGCATGGGTTATTTTAGAAATTGTTTTCATATTATTCGCAATAAATACCATAAATTTAACTTTAAACAAATTTTGTAAATAAATATAACCTAGAAATTTCAAATTCAAATCAAAGATAAAAAGAAAATGACAATATGCATGCCCGCTCCTATAATCCTCATCGACGATATGGAACTTGTAGAGTGTGCTCTTTTCACTCTTAATTTGATACCCGAACGCATAACGATTTACTCTTTTAGCACCAATTTCAATACCCAAACGGGCGAAGTGCGCTTAGGTGCTTGTGGAGTGAAAAGAGTGTGATCTTTCGACAATCCCGAACGCACCTAATATAGATGTTAGGAGTATTGAGTCATGGTTGACCTTAAGTTCCTGTATAGCCGTAATCAATAGAAACGTTCAAACCTATTTCTATTCTTGACTAAAGTTTTAGTTATAGTCTAAGATCCGACCATAGAACGACCTTCACCCATCGCGTTACGGGATGAAACATGTTTTTATATAAAATTTAATATGTCAAAAAATATATTTCGTGAAGGTTGCCTGAAAATTTTGGTGCAAAGTATTTTTAATTAAAAATTAAAAAATGATTTTTTTTAAACGTTTAGCGTTTAGGTTAGGTTCAATCATATTTGACATAAATTGTGTGCAATATATGTCAAATATGACAGAACCTAACCTAAATGCGTTAAAACTTTGCTTGGTATTTACTACAGGGTGGCCCATTAGTGCGACAAAGGTCAATATCTCCTGTACCACTAAGATAGCGGAAAACTTTTGACGAAGCTTATTAAGGGTTAAGAGGTGCTTAAGTAGTCAACCCATCATAGTGCACAAGCTACATGCTTTCGATTTGTATGCAATTTAATAGGTAACGGAACGAGTGCAATGTTTAAAAAAAAATCATTTTTTAGTTTTTAATTAAAAATAATTTGCACCAAAATTTTCAGGCAACCTTAACGAAATATATTTTTTGACATATTAAATTTTATATAAAAACATGTTTCATCCCGTAACGCGATGGGTGAAGGTCGTTCTATGGCCAGATCCTCTACTATTAGGGCATGTGCATAAATTCCAATAAGATAATTTTATAATAAGCCACTCGCTGTAAATTATTCTGTATTCAATCGAACCTTGTGACTCCACGTTTCGTTTGAAAGAACTTCTTTGTAAGGGACAATGGAAACGCAATTTAATAGAATCCACGCAAGTGTGCCAATGACAATTTATATAAAAGGTCCCATTGTTCTGATTGACGAAATATAATATCAGCAAATAATATATTTTTTCCTCCATCGAACAAAAATATATTTTGTGGCCAGTAAAGAAAGCAGGATAAAGTTAAACAGGGATTGCCGTTATATTGGAAATACTTTCGACCCATTTTTATATTCCATCAAAAAATTTATAGAAAATGTGTAGTATAAACAAGGAGGCTAATGTATTTTATTCCCTAGGGCGAGTTTAAGCATATGAGTCGAGGTACGTTCAAGAACTTTTTGAATTTCGAACATTGTACGTATACACTATACAGGCTCCCGTAATAGTGCGTCAGGCTTCCTTAGCTCCTATACGAATGTTACGAAATATGTTACGAAATAATACGAAAAGTTTATTAACTGGAAAAAGAAAATTGTTAACTTCATTCATATGCCGACTGATACTGTAACAATACATACAGTGTGACCAGTAAAGTCCGCATCATATGGGATTTTTTTTTTTATTAAAAGCTTTATTCGAAATTTGACTTTGGCATCAAGTTCTGCTTTGATCGAGATTGAAAATTAAGCAAAAAATAGTAGTCACGTGATTCGCATTATCTGTCAAATTTTAATTGTTTCCAAAAAATAATTCAAAAGTGGGGTTATTTCTGAAAGTATCGAAAAAAGTTATTAGAAAAAGTTTTTTTAAATGCAGTTTCTAGCCCACATGCAAAATTTCAGCTGCATAGGATTATTTTGTTAAACGTAGTAAACATGTTAAAAGAAATTTTTTCCTTCATTTCGTCAGATCCATTCCCAGACAAGTTTCGCTATATCATGGCTTATCTGTGAGGCTAGTATTCGACGAAAGAAAGGAAACTCAAAGTTCTACTTGAACCAGTAAGTATATGGAAAAACAAAACAAATAAATATGTGTTTAGCCATTTACGAAAATTTTGCTCCTAAGGAGTGGAAAAATATGGTATAAATGTTTATATTCTAAATGTCTTGAACATTGGCATTAAAAGTCTTAGATTAGAATGAAACAAGCTTTTCTTATTTTTTAAAAATCGATCCCTAAAAGGGTGAAAACGGTTAAAAGGGATTAAATAGGGGTATACAAGTTTATATTGTAAAAATACTTTTGGTCCAAATTTCTTGAAGCTTAGCATAAATATTTTAATATCCAATTAATAAAACAGTTATTTCTTATTTTTTTAAAAATTTGTCCCTAGACGGGTGAAAACGGGTATAAAAGTTTGTATTTAAAAAATAATTATTGACGGACTTTCTTGACGTGTATCAATATTTTAATAAATTCTACTCCTAAGGTGTTTATGAATCCAATATCGACGAAAAGATTCTGTGAGCGTTATTAACGATTTGTAATGAAATAGATATATTTTTGATTAATTATGAAGAATCTATATTTTTTGGTATTATTTTTATGAACAAAGCTATTAGACAAATGACGTTATAATTGAAAGAAAAGGAAATAACGTCGGAAAACAGGAAAGAATCATTTTTAAAAATAATATAGATACCTATTTAGGATTCTATTGGGATTGGGAGTACCTATATATGGTACCTGATGCTGCTTAGTTTCGAAATCTATTTTATTTTATAATAATTGACCGTAAATCATTTAACTTTGATCCTCAAAATAAAAATACTTTTTCCTAATTTAGCCATAACTCTCATAACTCTTCGACTGCATGTAACAATCCCAGTAAATCTATTCCCAATCGGAAACTCGTCAGGAAAGAAAAAGTAAAACTAATCACTCTCTTGAGTTGTTCCCGACTTTCCTAATTACAGAAGCCCTCTAGGGGTACCACACTTTTCCACGTCTATCGGGAATCGGAACTTTGATACGTAGACATTATATCCTACGGGACGTTCTTGTTGGGGACAATAAAAAAAAGTTATACATCGGTCCGATTTCATTAGTTATATCTTATTTAAAAAGTTTTGATAGGGTCAAAAATGTCGAGCAAGAAAACTAAAATGCTGAGATACACGGGAGTAAAGCTTTCTTTTTGTAACCATTATTCCGAGGACAATAAGAAAAGTTTACTCAATAATTAATAAATATATTTTTAATTTCCCTTTAATTGGTTTGACAATATCCTTTTTTAAACGGCGGCTAAGATGCTTTTTTACATTTCCAAATATAAAGAAATCTGGCGGAGCCAGTGTTGTAACTAGAAGTCATGAGTCCTTATATATCTTTATTCGAAAAAATTTAAAAAGCTCTGTTTGTGGTAACAATAAAAAAAATTATTTTTAATACGGTAACCAACAAAAAGTTCGCAACATATAGGAACAAAATTTATTTGCAGAGTACAACTTACGCCTCCTGGAATGTACGTCACAAATTGGAAGTACATAATAAGACATAATAACGAATGAGACAGAAGAAATGTCATGTCAAAGTTTAAATATTTTATTAATAACTGTGTTGACTTAAGGTGGGAGTATCAACATGCTTGCCAACCTATAACCTATTTCGCCTAGATTTATTTATTTTATTTATTTTTTTTATTATTCATATTCTATAGGTAATAATTAACATGTTAAATAAATATCACGAAAATTTCGTAAGTTATTTAAGGAGAATTGTATGTCGAAAAATATCGGTTAGGATTTTTTTTTAACATTTTTATGTCATTGTTCTTTCACTACACAATTCTCCCAAAATAAGCAATGAAATAAATTGGTATTTTTGTAATATATCAGATATTACCTAAATAATGTGCCGACGATATTGATTTTATTTAAATCTTAGTCAATAAAATAATAAACTAAGAAAACCAAGGCGAAATAAGCTATAGGTTGGCAATAAATTGAATGACGTTGATAATTCCACCTTAATAGGCTATAATCACAATGACATTTAATTATTTGATTTTGACAAGTCGATATTTTTAACTGGCCAATTTTGTGTTGTGTTGTATTTTAATAATTTCTTAGTTAAATATTATGAAAGCATGTTTTATTATACAGAAATAGAACAAATATTAATTCTGAGGCTAGCGAAATGCTTTCAACGTGAGCAATGTGCGGAAGAACCCTTAGCTACTCTTGCTGCTGATCATTAAGTAGGTTTAACACTTTTTAACCTTAACTTAGCAGTAAATAAAACATTGTTACATATTAAAATTTAAGATATTTTCTGATGCTTTAGGAATTTCCTCGGAACTATAAGTAAACTGTGTAAAAGGCGTCAAGCCAGACAATAAATATCATAAAAGAAATACCAATACTGCTCTCACATGGCCTAGTTCCTAACAACTAAAGGTTGGTTTTTTGTATTATTTTTTCCAATCAAAAAGTTTTCACTTTTCCTACACCAAATACTCACCACAAAATTTTTCGATTACGATTTAAACTCTAAAGGCCTTGTAAAGTTAGAGCTGGAAAGGACCGATTGCTGACACTGAAAGACCTCACTGCTACCAAGGGTCAACAACAGCCCCAGCTGGTTTAGTCTGGCTGCCTTCCCTAGGTGGTAGCTCACATGTGTGAGCATAAATCTAGATTACACGTATTTAAATAATGTAGATGTGAGGTTTAAAAATGTATCCATAAAACAAATAAAGAGATTAAGAAAGAAAGAAAGCTCTCACATGGCAAGGAAGACCACTCCATGAAATTCACAATCATGGCAATGTATCAGAAATTTATAAAATGTACAGGGTGGTCAAATAAGCGAGGACGTCGGCTTTATCTCGGAAACCATTAATCGTACAACTTTCGGAAAGATTTTTTTATGAGTAAAGTGGTCAAGAGAAGTTGCTGGAAATTACTTTTAAGTTCCTCATTTTGCCGCAAGGGGGCACAATTAAAAATTGTTTTTTTAAATTCTAAATTTTTTCGAAAATTCCCCTATTAAGGTATAACTCTGATTACATCATTGTGGAAAGCTTAGACAATTCTGCATCATTTTGGTTTATGGCTCATTGGCGTACCGACCTTGATAAGAGTGGGAGAAGCTATTGAAAGTGTAAACATTAAAATCGCTGTAACTTCTAAACGACTTATCCGATTTTACTAAATTTAAGCTTGTTTGGAAGGGGAAAATAAGCATCTTCAATTGCCGTATCCATCAATACACGATAGTGTTTAATAAAATTGCTAGAGGGCGCAAGTTGTAATAATAACAGTTTTTTCGATTTTATCCCGAAAATTCAAATCATACGGTATAACTATGACATCACATTCGAGAAGTAGATGAAATTTGCAAGAAAAGATCTGAAGACCGCAGTTCGATATCTTTGTTCGTTTCAGAGTTATTGACAAAACAATAATTTTTAATACAAATTGCCCCCTCTAGCAATTTTATTAGAAACTATCGTGTACCATTAGATACGACAATTGAAGGTACTTTCAAACAAGCTTAAATTAATAAAATCGGATAAGTCGTTTAGAAGTTACAGCGATTTTAATGTTTATACTTCTACTATAGCTTCTATAGCTTCTTCCACTCTTATTAAGGTCGGTACGCCAATGAGCCTTAAACCAAAATGATGCAGAATTGTATAAGCTTTCCAATGATGTAATCAGAGTTATTCCTTAATATGGAAATTTTCGAAGAAATTTAGAATTTAAAAAAACAATTTTTAATTGTGCCCCTTGCGGCGAAATGAGGAACTTAAAAGTAATTTCCAGCAATTTCTCTTGACCACTTTACTCCTAAAAAATCTTTCCGAAAGTTGTACGATTAATGGTTTCCGAGATAAAGCCGACGTCCTCGGTTATTTGACCACCCGGTACTACAGTAAAGGTAATATTATATGTTCACACAGTTTTTCTGAACGAGTGTTTATTATTTATCTTTTTCTAATATTATATTTTTAGAGAAATCGAACCCAGAACCAAAGCGGAGGCATATAACTTTTTCAGTTTAAAAAAAAATTAAATGAATCGAAGTTTTCTAATAATAAAGACTAAGTTTTAAGTAAACATTGAAAATAAATAAAAAAATTTAATTAGTGCTAAGTTAATTCAGATATTTTATTTTGTTTAGTGTTGAAAACAAATGTCTGTTCTCTAATTTTTTATTAGTTAAGATGTCTGGAAAACTAAACTAAAAAGTTGTTTGTGCTGAATTGATGATAAAGAAGTTTTTGCTAAAAATGTGCATTATATTTCTGTCCTTGTTATTCTTAGGACTTATATAAACTTGTCTGTTTTTTATCGTTATTAAATCATGCAAAACTTATTTAATAATATTTTTATATTTCTTAAATAAAACAGAAATTATAAAACCTAATACACTTAAATTGTTTTATTGTAAAATATTTTATTTAGTTGAAATAAATAAATCGAAGAAAATCAAAGGCTACAACAATTTTAATTTCTATATTTTTGATAAAAATAATATTTTAACTTAATTAAATTCTGCATACCAAAGCGAAATAATTAAGCAAAACGATATAGGGATACGTGATACAGAGATATTTTAAATCAATGTATAAACTGCGATCGTTTCGAAATATTGACTAAACGGGGAGCGGTCCAAAAAGGTTTTATGCTTTTTACCCCTTAAATAACTTTTTGTCAGACCGAACTAAAATGTCACGAGCCACCACTGCCTCGTCCCTATACCATCCCATAACCATGATAGAAACAGCTAACTATGCCTTGCCGAGTAACGTTTAACAGCAATAATCAACTTGTATATCAAATTTATATTCAATTTGGGAAAGCTGATGTAACGGCGTGGTAGTCCATATAATCTAAGGTTGTTATTAATTATTGTTGACTTTTTTTTATCTACATATTAATATTGTTATTTCCTTAATTTATTAATATTATTTTTAATTTGTTCAGTATTTTATAAAGTATTTTGCAACAGAAAATAAGCTTTTTCTAATTTGGTATCATAACAAATCTATTACGATACGCATTTGCGTATCGTAATGAAGCTATTTCGATACGCGTTTTTTCTTTATTTGATGTTGGTAACATTTTATTTCATTGACTTGCGCGGCCTTTGTGATTTACGAGAAAACCCATTTTTCGGAGAGGAAAAATAGCTTGATAACTTAATTTTTTATTATGTGTGGATAACAGTCATGTGTGTTGGTTTTATAAATCTATAAATCAATCTTTTGTAGATACTTCAAGCTATCATTTTCTGCCAAATCCTATACAAAATTCAATCTACTAACCTTCCAATGCCGATTTTAACTTCAACTTTATTTGAATTTTCCATCTTCCCTATACTAAATTGCAATGCCGTGACGTAAAATCACGTCTTTTGAAATTCGAAAAAAAGTAGCAAAATCGCCCGAATTTCGGAACGCTCTGTATATGTACCGAATGTACAAGAATAACACAACGTATTCCGACCAATTTCAAATCTCATATCGCTAAAATAACTTTAGAATCTTGTGGTGAAAATGGGTCAATAAATCAAAAAATGACAGTTCGCAAAATAATTTTTGTTGTCCAGAGGCTACTATGATAAAAAATCGTATTACGAACATAAAATTTAGACATAAAAATTTACAAAATTTGAAGGATTTATTTTCTTTTTAAATATGTGTTTTTTATTGAAAAAACTACAAATTGGAAAAAATAGTATAACGTACGTGTTATATAAAGCAGTTTTAAGCACTTGTCCCGTTATAAAACTCGCCGCAAGCGGCTCATTTTTTAACATGGACGCGTGCTATAAAATGATGCTTTATAAAACGTGTACGTTAATATACTATTTTGGAATTAAAACATTGCCGAAAAATTATTTTTAAATGTGGACTTACTATATTTTGCAAGAATTAAAAGCATAATTTGTACTGGAATAATAGATACCCTTGGGCCGGTAGACCACGACGGGCGTTTCGTCCTTATTAGGAGTCTACTGGTAGCGATAACCCAAAGCAACTCCACAGAAACGGAACGATGCATTAAAAGCCACCTTGCAAAAGTGCAGCGGCCATCAATACACCATAACGTCTTCCCAGCAGAATCAACTCCAATACAATAGGCAAATTCACTGGTAGTAGGTAATCAAGAGATAGACAGTAAAGAAACTACGAAGTGCAACATACTTAAGTATAGGCCTCTGCGTTTTACCAAAAACAGTCTGATTTTTGCAGATCAGAACCGTTGCTGGACTTTTGTAAGGTAGTTTTTAATGCATCGTGTCATTTCTGTGGAGTTGCTTTGGGTTATAGTTGCCCGTAGAGTCCTAATAAGGACAAAACGGCCGTCGTGGTCTAACCGCCTCAGGGTAACCATTATGCTTCGATCCCTGTGTATACCAATACCAAAAATAGTTTCACACCGTCCGATATGCCACTACCTTGTTGTTTTTAATTGTTTTCGTGCACAAAATAATTATCTCATATTATGCGAGAATATTCACCATGTATCTAGCAGGGTTGGATGAACCCACCGGCACACCGGGAAATTCCCGGTGGGCCGATCGGCCTGTTGGTTGGTAGGCCGATTCCGACCTACCGATTTCAATACGATTTTTTTTTTTGCGTCTACAATACTTCAAAAATTCTAAAATATTCCTGCTTATTTAATACTGAAAATAGTTGTCTAGAGAATAAAACTGTTAAGTTTAATATTTTCATTTAATATTTTAATTTTTATTAAAATTCTTTGTTTCTAAAATTTGGTTCTTTTTCAAGCGGCATACCTATGTAAAATAATGTTTAACCTTAACTTTATGGATATATTTTTAAGTGATTTTTATTCTCAGTGTGTGCATGGTAAAAAACAACCAATCCAGCGCCAAAAACCTAATTACTTTTAATACCTAAATAGTAATTTTTCATAATTAAAACCCGAAAAGCGACAAATAATCCGATTATGACATAAAATAGTTATTTTCTATAACTAAATAAAACCCGATTTGCGACAAATTACCCTCCCTATTGTGACATAATAGGAGTCTCAGTCTCCCCAAACACTTAACCTGCTAACTAAGGTACAAGGAAGGTACGAAGTAACGCACGCGCCAAACGTACGAAGCAGAAATTGCAAAATAAGATGTCTGGCGGTTTTATAGGCCAAAGGAGTAGAAACTGAAGAAACACGGGAGTTTAGTCGGTAGGCAGTCCCTTTGGGGTTGAATCCGACACTATCCTGCTTGTCTTTGTAGGTAGGTAGGTATTTGAGTTTTTAATTTAACTTATTATTAACTGTTTTTTTTATAGTAAATTTTTGAGAAATTTTGGGCGTGGTCCCGAAAATTTTTCTTCCGACACTATCCTACTCGTCTCTTTGTAGGTAGGTAGATATTTCAGTTTTTAATTTAACTTATTTTTAATATTTTTTTTCAGAGTGAATTTTTGATTTTGGGCGTGGTCGCGAAAATTTTCCGCGTGCGGCGCAATTTCGAGCTTGCGGCTCTTCATTTCTGAAACTTAGCCTCCCCATCTAAATCAGTCACGAGCCGCCACTGCATGTAGGGGGGGGGGGCTACAGCCCCCATAAATTCATCAATGTGTGGGCCGCTAGACTGGAATTTCCCGGGCCACTTCAAAAAGTTCGTCCAACCCTGGTATCTAGTATCTAAATGTATGTCTGGCTGCCACTGTTCGGGCAATATTTTATTAGCGGTAGGCCGGCTGGCACTATATTCTTACCAGAGTCGGCGCTTCAAGATGGATTTTAGGGGTTATTTTCTAACTTTTCAGATGATCGATTTAAGAATAAAAAAGTATGAAGTGTTTTTGTAGGACACCTCAGGAGTTAAACAAAATAATGAAATCAAGTCAAGGAAATTTTCAACAGGTAAAACAGCCAATACTTAATCTTCTTCCTAAGGCAGAGATTGTTGGTGCGTTAAACATAATAAGTCATTTCCATAATACCTCGTATACAGGGTCCTGCACCTCACCTCCCGTCTTCTATAGATCACTTAGTAATTAAGTTAGGATTTTAATATTTTGCAGACCTTACCTGTATCTTGGCACATTTTAGGAAAATATTTTTTCTCATACCTGGTGTTTCTAAAAAGTGTGACGTCATAAGGATGTATTTTTTTTAGATTACATGCCCTATATTTTCTTACTTATTTGGGTGCATCCTTTAGTTACCTATATATCCTTAAAATTTTATTGAAATATGATTTAGTATTATCGGCGAAAAAAAATAAAAACTAAAAAATATCAGTTTTGCACCACTGGTTTTAAAAATTAATAAAACATAAAAACAATGCCTCGTTAATAAAATTAAACAAAGATACTTATTAAATAAGGCCAGTTTCGTTAACCAAGTTTGACTAATATGAATTGTACAGGGTGTCCAAAGTTTAGTGTCAAACTTTGCAAACTTTAAAGCATTTTATTTTTCTTATTTCAGATAGGAATCCCTGTATCTTTTTTTGTCATTCGATGCAAAATTAAAAATCAAACATTAATTTGTACTAATTACAACCCTATCGCAATTTCTAGCGCATCAAGACTTATTTGCAGAAAACTCATTTTATCAACTATTCCAACAGTCATATTATGAATAAATATCGAAGGTGGCTATGAAAAACAATTTATTGGTAATAAAGTTTATTAAAGTGATAAGAGCCTATTTTCACTTTAGTAATCTAAAAGTTTCAAATATTTTTAAATTGTTAGTAATTATTAACTGGAAATGATAATCCTGGATTTGGTTATGCTTTAAAATTCGTTGAACTGTTCTTTCGTTTACATCTACGGCATCAACGACTACTGGTTGACTATAATACTGAATCGATTTTAATAAAATTTTAGGGGTATGCAGGTAATTATAGGAAGCATCCAACTAAGTAAGAAAATATATGGCCTGTAATGTAAAAAATACATCCTTATGACGTCACACTTTTTTGAAACACCCTGTATGAAAAAAAAATATTTTTTTGAAATGCGACCCAAGATACAGGTAAGGTCTGCCAAATATCAAAATTCTAACTTAATTACTATGTAAGCTATAAAAAACGGGAGGTGAGGTGCAGAAACCTGTATACTAGGCTGGGCCGAAAAAGTGAAAAATTGAAAATTGCAAATGGTATATTTGCCAATATCTGACTATACATCTAAAAGTAATTTGTGGAAAATTTTATTAAAATTCGTAAATGTTTCGCCGCGCCCTGTGACCTTGAAAATTAGTAAAAAGGCCGATTTTTCAATATTTAATATTTTTTAGATCCAAAATTATAATTTTTTTGTGACTTCTTGTGGATCGGCCTTTTTACTAATTTTCAAGGTCACAGGGGCCCGGCGAAACATTTACGGATTTTAATAAAATTTTCCACAAATTACTTTTAGATGTATAGTCAGATATTGGCAAATATACCATTTCCAATTTCCAATTTTTCACTTTTTCGGCCCAGCCTACTGTATAAAATGCAGATGGCGTACATTCTATTAAGTCAAATATACGTCAAACCGTTTTGATGACGGACTTTGTGAATGCATTAAAGATAACACAAGAAGTGGAAGGTTGTCAGATCCAATCAATCTTTGCAAAAAATTATACAATGGGTTTCAAAGATCGTCGTTTAAATGTGTCTGCTCGTGCTAAATCATTAAATATACTAACAACGATTCGTTGATGATATTGTCTTGATAACCGATCGTATCGACGAAACAAAATAGTTAATTACAAGACTAAATAAAGCTTCAAAGTTAGTGGGACTAAAGATCCAGACCAGCAAAACCCAGTATATGACAAACTTGGTTATCAGCAAAAATATAGCCGTGGATACAAGCGAAATAGGAACCTCTTTAAAATACCTAGGCTACGAGATTGCAGAATAAGTCTGACATGGGCATTGAGCAGCATTTGGTAAACTCAGCAGTATACTAAAATCTCAAATCCCCCTGTTCGAATAAAAGGGTCGTTAATCAGTGTTTAATTCATGTGCTTATCTACGGAGCTGAAACCCTTACGTTTACCAAGAAAAACCGCAAATAAAATACGTATCGCTCATAGAGCTATGGACATATCAATACTAGATGTGTTACTTACGGATAGAGTTCCAAATTCGAGATTGCAAGAAATATCTAACGTGACCGATGCTGTCGAACGCATAACAACGCTAAAATGGAACTGGAAAGGACATGTGACAAGAACGACTGACGGACGATGGACTAGAAGGATTTTGGAGTGGAAACCACGCACGAAATAGGGGGCGCCAGCCGACGAGATGGTCCGACGACATTAAAATAATACTCCAATTGGATCAACGCAGCATAGGATTGAAAGCAATGGATTGGACTACGGGAGGCCTATCCTATGACTAGCAGTGGATGCAACTGGGCTGATTGATGATGATAAGATAAACTACACATGAGTAATATTTCTGCAAGGCGGGAGCCCAGATTGGTGACTTTCAAGGACAAACTTTTTAGACAGTAAAAGGTTCATACACAATTGAAAACTTTGATTAAAGACCCAGACTTTTTCCAATAAAACAATGGTCATGACTACTTAGGTATATGACTACAGATATAAAATGTAATTTCCCGCAATGGATCTGTAAGGGCTGTAAAAAAGCTAACATACAATATTTAGCTTGGCTATCTTTTTTTGGAAACAACGAGTTCATCTTGTTGAATATATGCCAATATAGGCACTATAATTACTTACAGTAATTAATACATTTACTAAATTTGTTATCGATGCTATTGACTAAAATTTCCTGAATTACGTTACAAAATTGTCAACCCTCTACACAATAATACGCAAGTTTACAAAACTTTAACCAATGAGTACTTAAACTAGACATCCTGATGTATAGTGTAGATTTAGCTCCATCTGACTGCTTTTGTACTTTTTATTAAGTACATTTGCAGGCGATCCAAATGAAGAATGAAAATGCTCGCATTGAAATCGACAAAATTAATTATTTTTTAATGGCATAGTTATTGGGGGGATGAATATGATTATTAAAAAAGTTACCAAGAAATTTGCAATTAATAATTATAGAGGCATAAAACCTGCCCATAAAGTAGTGTTAAAAAGTATTTGTCTTTTTTTAGGCGTTGTGAAATCTGACTTAACATTGTAGGCTATACGTGCGCTTTCATATTATTAAAATATTGGTGGGGCAAAGAAGCAACATCGTCTTATTCCTAATAGAAATGTGGAAAATAAATGGTTAATTAAACTTATACTATCTCAACAATTTATCCCAACTTAGAGAGCTTCTCTACATTGTTTAAAAATATCACCATAAGCTCAAACTTTCAACGACACAGTCTTAGTTTTACCCCATATCATATTGCTCAAAGCGTAAAACAATCTTCCCCTCATCAACGTCAAATTGTCAAAAGATACATATTACCCACTTTAACTTTGTTTCATCATCCAGTTATATGCATATAAAATACTTATACTGAAATATGATATGAACCCTTGTCTGTTTCATCTTATAGTTTCTCTCTAGTAGTTAAAAGACATTGTGCGAACCCGATAAGCTTACATCTTTAGGTTTATTAAGGTTACAATTACATCGTCTCAAGACCATCGTTGTATAATAATATGACGCCAACTAACTTCTAAAGTAATGGCTTATAAAGGTTAGGATTTCATTTTGATGGTTTTAAGGAAATACAATAATTTTGGCGTGGATAATAATTATTGTGACCAAGTATCAGCGCTATTGCCGTCTAAAAAATTTAAAATAAGGCAAAACCGGATTGAGAAACGTGTTTAAAAAATAATATTTTAAGAATAAATACAGTATTTTTTATAGCAGTGCTAATACCTAAAAGGTTGTCCAGAGAATAATAGATACTTTGTTCAGAGTAGGGCTTTCGCTAGCACAACAGGAAAACCCCTTTAGAGTGGTCAAATATTGGCTCTCTGGTTCATCTTAGACTAGAAATGTACATGTAACATTTTTAAAGACTCCAACTCACTTCCAAAAGTTTAATAATTAAAACTTATTTAACAAGTTAATATTTTTTTTTGTGTTCCGAAAAGAAATAATACGGATAACTTATTTTATTAATAAAGATATCAGCAAGTATTTTGGTTATTGTCTCAGCGTCAACTGTAGAAGAAGTTTGATCAATTTTCGACTAAAGGGTGCAGGCAAAGAAGGGGGAATGTCAATATTTCCTCATTTTAAACTAATCAAACCATCCGATAGCAAATAAGAAAATCTATCGAGTAATAACATCATAAAGGCGAAAAAGAAGAAGAGTCAAAAGATATCGTGACTTAAAGTTTTGCCATACAAGGCGAAAAAGGGGGAAACTCCGCCCGGATCAGGCTAAGAAGGTGGAATGTCGCAAAATCAGTGCCAATAAAGTTATGACCTGGCTTGGCGATAGTCTTTTTGTTTGCGTATCTGTTGTTTATTTGAGCTTGTGGACAGGTGCAAACAAGTAGTGCTTGTGTTACAAAGTAAAAAAAATAGTACAATGAATTTAAGTGGCAGTGCCTGCGATGACTTTGTTCCCGAGGTCAAAAAAGAGGAAACGTTTTGGAAAACTATCTAATATTTCAAAAAACTTAACAATATTCACGATTAAAAAGTGTACTCTTTTAATTTGAGCCACAGTGTAAATATATATTTTTTAAACTTAATAAACTTTGTCATTTTACTTTTTCAAATAGCTTTTGAAAAGAAAATACAAAAATACTAGGAAATTTCTTATGTGATTCTGTGACATTTCCCCTCTTTATATGTTATGATTTGTACCCCTTTAAATTTTATTACGTTTTATAAAAATTGTAAGGCAAATTTAAGAACACAATTTGTCTTTCAATGTCCAATACACATCCCAATTTATTTCATAAAAAGATTGGGCCTAAAACTAAGATATAAAGTTATAGGGTTTTAAACTTTAAAATTGCTTTCCTGAACATTTACATTTTTTGATATTCCTCCTTCTTTGCCTGTACTCTCCAACTTCAACAACACCAGTTTGTTATAATATAACAAATATACAGGGTGTCCCGGATAAGAATGCACTCTACAGGGATATTATAAACCGTAGAAGATAAAGAGATGGTTAAATTGGGAAACAGTTGCGCCCTACTAAATTCTGCAAAGTTATGTTTTTAAATTTTAAAAATTTCGAATTTTTCGAAGATATTTGGGCAAAACCGAATTTTCGCGTTTTCGTTTTTACTTATTTCTGATTCTATTTGAAGAGATATTATCTCAAAATAAGGGTTATATTCTTAGTGCCATTTTTTCTCCTTTACAAGTTAATGTAATTCGATTTTCAATCCGATGTTTCATTTTCTCACAACCACGATTAACTTGTTTTTTTAAATAGTCGGAAAAATTTGTTTTATTATTCATTTCATTTCAAATTCAATGACGTATTATACCTAGTAATAATAACACGTTTAATTAATTGCCACTAATGGTCCCATACGGTGGTCTGCGCCTTTTCCCGACCTTACACCTTTGGATTTTTTTTTCTTAAAAATTAAGTCTACTGACCAACTTGACGCTGAAGTTAAAGTCGCCATTAGAAGAATAACTCCAAGAATGTTAGAGAACGTAATGGATGAAATTGTATATTGCTGCTACTTATGTTCAGAAAAAAATGTAGCATTTTTGAAAATGAAATGAAATAAATTTGATTGCTAAAAATACTGTTAGGCATTTAGTAAATCTGTTGTTTAAGTGGTAATTGTTAAACACTTTATGGGTAGCTACGAATAAAATGGCTTTTAATTTCCTTAACAAAATAAATTAAAAGTGCAAATTTGGTTTTAAAACGTCATAAAAATTTATTGTTTTCCAGAGGCAACCTGTTTCTAGTTGATTTTGAAAATAAAATAATATTTATAAAAGATAAATTTGCACTGATTCTTATTGATGACCAGTTTTTAAGTGCAAAACATGTTATTACCCAGGTAGCAGGATGACGTCTTTATGACGTCGAATATTGGTGATTTTTAGTCACTTGACGTCTTTTGGTCGCGAGATGACGTCAAAATAACGTAGTTTTTAACACGTCTATTATACGTCATAATTTTACGTCATAAACACGTCGATTTTTAGTCATTTTATTGAATTATACGTATCATTAAAAAGTAACTATAAGTGACCAAGTTTTTGGAAAATATAGTAGGACAGAGTTTTAAATAAGTAAAACTCCTGAGAATAGCTTTTTCTTATAGTTAAAGACACGTACGTATCATAAAACTTTTAATAATTATATTTACTTTTACATTTTTATGTTTATACCAATGCAAAAAACTTTAAAAATATTACCATATCAAATTAACCATTTATGTATGTAAAATTTGCAAAAGCGAATATTTTGTCTTAAACTTCTGCGAATATCAAATTTAAATTACCCGCGCTCCGTTTTATGACATTGGCAGTCTGACAGAAGGCAGAACGCATTGGTATTGGTTTGGCGCTAGCACTCGGGCGATGAGTCGACCGTTCAGCAAAAGTAAAAGTAAAGTGAAAAGTTTATGGTGGATTAGTTATATTATATTATATATTTCGGGTATTTCGTGTTATAAACGAATATTTTTACAAATGTATCAAGTTATTGAGTTTGAAGCAAATGACGGCGGGGGAGTAGCCGTTGTGCATTCGAACTGGGTGACGCCCCGAAAAAAGGAAGTATTTTGGCCGCCGTTGAAGGATTCGTTAGCATTTTCGCGCGTTCTTAAACGTGGTGACGATTTTGATGAAGAAACATGGAAATTGTACGCAGTTAAAAGAATATTTTATGAAACAGGTACCCAGAAATTTTTTTATTTATTCAGAACTTCATAATTTCTTGCTTTTCCCGTAATTTTTTCTTATTTTAAATTATTAATTATATTATAGATGATTTTGAAAAGGCTTCATTAAAGCTTAAACAATCTGAAGAGTTCAGTGATATAGCCACTGATAACGAAAACGGCTGTAACGTTGGCGAGAGACCTAAAAGAATAAAAAAAGCAAAAAAACCTAGTAGCAATAGTGATGAGGATGATCTCGACTGCTATGAATCTACCTCAGTGGCTAAGGGTAAAGGAATAAAAAGAGCTCCACTTGTAAAGCTTCCACCTGCGATAATACAATCCCAGCCAGGTATGACCATTATAAGCAAGTAGCAAAAGAACTATTTTAATATTTATTTTTAAAACTATACAATTTACATAATTTTATATAGTACTAATTTATTCACAATGAAATCCATTTTATAAATATGATCCAAAGGTTAAGTTCGATATAATAGCCATATAATATACTTATTTTATACTTTTAGAAACTGTCCCTTACAAACCAAATAGTTGCAGTACAAGTGCAGCATCAACATCGTTCTCATTAAGCACTGACCGAGGCACTGACTTTGTACCTGGCTTGGTTTCTGGTATGTCTTTTTTTTTTACCTAGTTCCAATAATAAAATACTTATCTGTGCAACAATTGTGTAAAATACCCCTGTACACAAGAGTTTTATACAATATTTTTTTTTACTAATCAAAAAAGTAGGGTTTTGAAATAAACAATATAACAATCTTGCATCTACTTTCATCCTCGAAATACTCTATCTTAATACCAAAAAGTATTTAAAAAATAAAATTACTTAAATATGAAGTAAAATCAACAGCACGAGTTTGTTAATCAAAAAAAGGTGTTTTTTTTTATAGATAGATCAGACTGGGACAAATACAATAATATTTATAATACACCCCAACGAATAGAACAGTCAGCAAAACGTAATAGGGGCAGCGTTTTTACCGATTCCATAAGCACTACACACTCTCCTACACTCAATCCAACTCCTGGTTCTGTTTGTGATGAGGGTAAGTAAAGCTTTCATTTATTTAAAACGCTTTGAGGTAATCTATTATTGAAAAATGAAAAGAGGTCTTTGTTCCATTTTTTGTATGTAGCTCATAAAAAGTGTACATACTTTTATATAAAGTAAAAACTGGCATCTGGGGCTTAAAAAGTGAAAATCTTCAGAACTCAGTTTCAAATATTTTTATGAAACATTTTGTAGGTATTGTATTTTTAACCTAACCTAACCCAAGGTAGAAAGTTTAAAACACAATTAAAAATTATTTTTAGCATTCCATAAGAAGATTTTACAAATTTTAATTACGGTTAAACTCCAAAATGAACAGATTTTAAATCGGCTGAATGAAAGAGACTCAAATAGTGTGCAGGCACTACCTCCCACACTGCCTATCGAAATTCCGCTAAAAAGTGTGGATGACCTCACAACACTGGAAACTTTTTTAAAAGAAAAAAATAACTTAAACAGTTTGGTAAGTACACCTGGTTTTAGTGTTAAGGTCTAGGGGTTAAATACCGGATACCCCATATTAAGCTGTTAAACATTAAAAAAATTAATTAATTTATAAATTTATATTTTTTATAAAATAAATATTACTAAAATATATAATATAATATATATAATAGATCAGGGTCGATAATTTTTGAAACCAAAAAAAATAATAGTAGGATGAAACCCATTGGAAAAGGAAGAGAATATAACAGAAATTAAAGGAAAAATAAATTACGGGATTACGGCGATCCGAGGTCGGGAAGGGGGGTAGTGAGTTTTTAAGGGTAGAAAATGATTTATTTCCATTTCCGGTAAAACTACAAGTCCTATGGAAAAAAGTTAAATGGCAAAGTTGTAGGTAATAAAAAGATTTACAACTTTTGTATTTGCACTTTTTTCACATAACCTCAAAATGTATGTGAAAAATTCAAATAACCAAGTTTTTGGTTTTTTATTTTTATCTTTTACAAAAAATTTTTTATACACGAAGTTTGGTGAAAACTTTCCTTTTTATGTCCCAAACACACTGTAATTTTTTTGATTTAAAATATTTATTTTTTAACCTTATTTTGACTTAATATCGAAAAAGCAACCTAATTTTCAATCGAAAATTCCCACGTCAAAATATCTGCTTTTTCAAAAAAGTCGGTGGGCTTTTTGTTCGCTGAAATCTCTACTTTCAGATGGTGTAAAAAAAAATATACATTACTATGGTAAATGTTCTCAAAAAAAACTGAAATCCGAAATTTTTTTTTAATCATTATGTACAATTTTGAGCTATTTATTAAAATTTATATTTTAATTACTCGAACAACGTAAGATTTCATGTTACATTGATAAGCAAAAAAATTACAAATCCATAAAACATAAAGATCGCAAAAAACATGCGTAAATAGTTTGTTGATCTAAATATAATTAAAGGTAGGATTTAAAGGGGAATTGAATTGAGAACATTTACCATAGTAATGTACATATTTTTTACACCATCAGAAAGTAGAGATTTCAACAAACAAAAAGCCCACCAACTTTTTTAAAAAAGCAGATATTTTGACGTGAGAATTTTCGATTGAAAATTTAGGTTGCTTTTTCGATATTAAGTCAAAATAAGGTTAAAAAATAATTATTTTAAATCAAAAAAATTACAGTGTGTTTGAGACATAAAAAGGGAAGTTTGTACCAAATTTCGTGTATAAAAAATTTTTTTTGTAAAAGATAAAAATAAAAAACCAAAAACTTGGTTATTTGAATTTTTCACATAAATTTTGAGGTTATGTGAAAAAAGTGCAAATACAAAAGTTGTAAATCTTTTTATTACCTACAACTTTGTCATTTAACTTTTTTCCATAGGACTTGTAGTTTTGCCGGAAATTGAGATAAATCGTTTTCTACCCTTAAAAACTCCCCTCCCCCCCTTCCCGACCTCGGATCGCCCGTAATTTATTTTTCTTTCATTTTTGTTATGCTTTTTTCCTTTTCCAAAGGGTTTCATCCTACTATTATTTTTTTTCACTTTTTACCATTTTCAAAGCCCTGGTCTATAATAATAATAATTAGTGGTGCTTTTTTTTTAATAACTATAATAGTGTTTGTTTTTATAGAGTTGTTACTTGGCATCAGTTGGGGGTAGTAGCACCTCATCAAGAATCTCTCGTATCTTAAGGACACTTATGACAGATGAATTAGCAAGCCGGTATAATTTTATGGGTTCCAGGCACAACAAATTGCCTTTTGGTACTTTGGCTGTATGCAGGTGCATTCTCCGTAAGTAGAGCTTTTAAAGATATGCAGAAAACTATTTTCTTTTTTATTTTTGGCTTATTATTTTTCAAGCATTAAAAAAAGCAGTTAACTTTGAGTTATCCATGTTTTATGATTGCATTGGTTTCTGTCTTTATTTAATTTTGTGTTAAAAATTAAAGTCTACTCATAACATAAGAACACTTTAGTGTTTAGCCTTCCTTTAATAGGTTATTATTAGATGCGTAGATGCGTATCAGGGAAACCCCTATTGAATGTCTAACAAATTTTCCTACAAATCTTCAATTTTGTTTTGGCAATGTTTTCATAATCTTTAATATGAAATAAAACTGTTTTCTCTTATTATTCCTTTAAGAAACATATCCAAAACAAACTGACAGTGGGTATAAACAAGGTTACTTATTGCATATTAACATATTGTCCATATTTGCATTTATGCGTGGTTACTGACAATTTTCTTGGCTGTTATACAGTGACTGGCAGAAAGTACGCACCAACGGGGATTTTTCTTTAGGTATTTCAAAACCTACCAAATTTTTTTGACGGTGGAAAGGTTCTGCATGTTTTTAACAAAAAAGAGCATTAACAAAACTAGTAAATATTGCGTCGTATACGAGGAAGAGGTGAAAACGTTATATTTACTCAAGAATAAAGTGCCCTTATTTTCCACTGTAGAATTTTTTTTTATTAGGAAATGTTTGCACTTAAAAGTTATCCATAAATACCAAATTTCAGCTCGGTATCACAAAAAAGTGTTTTTACTTTTTTGTTACTCTCCCTCGTATAACGAATCGATACAAATAACTTACTTAAATTTGTTTAAAAACGCGAAAACTGGACGTTTAATAAATTAACGTCAAAAATAATCTCATTTTTTCTGATGCACACCGTATATATTCTATGGATAAGCGAAATAACTTTATGTAAAACAAATGATGGTTTACTTCATACATTTAACAATATTTTGCCGTTCCAAATTTTTTAAAAACTCTTAAACCTATTATTGGTTTATGAATTAAGTTTAAACTCTTAAATAAAAAAATCGTAGAAAAATTTGCTAACGAGCTGAAATTTGGTATTTATGGATAACTTTTAAGTGCAAACAACATTTCCTAATAAAAAAAATTTCTACGGTGGAAAATAAAGGCACTTTATTCTTGAGTGATTTTAACGTTTTCATCTCTCCCTCGTATATTACGCAATATTTACTAGTTTTGTTTATTATGCTCTTTTTTGCTTAAGAACATGCAGAACCTTTCCACCCTCAAAAAAATTTGGTAAGTTTTGAATTTAAAAAAAAATCCCTTTGGTGCGTACTTTTTGTTGTTATTTTAGTTGGTTATGACATGATTTTAGTATATATGAGCCATAAAAAACTATTATATTTTAGGAAGTGTTAAATTGTCAGAACCAGATTCTACCGAAAGAGGTTGTGAGGATTTAATCAAAACCTGGCTCAAGCATGCCCCTCAAAGAACCAAAATAAAGCGACGTAGGATAGAGTAAGACAGAAATCTAACATAGGATATATGTTAGGCTGTCCAATGATTTTATGTTCATATGTTAAAGGACAATTTGTTTAATATTAGGTTTCACCAATAATTTGCTAAGTTTTAGTGTGTTTTTTTTTTTTTCGTGTTATTATTAAAAGTTTAAAAAATGTTTACAAGAAAGAACAAAATAGGAAAACGGCAATTATATCGACGAATTGCTCACAATTTCGGAAGCAGTTTGAAGGAAGTATCAACATTACCTTTAAATAAAGGCGGTGAAAAAAATATAACTGATGAGTCTCCAAACATAAATGATCAAACTTCAAGCGAATCTTTAAAACATTATAAAAATATTCTTCAGACAGAAAGAAATTTACAAGCAGAGGCTTGCGATGTAGATACAAACATTTCTATAGAGGCTTGTGATGTAGATACAAACATTTCT
Source organism: Polydrusus pterygomalis (assembly GCA_963969555.1). Lineage (NCBI taxonomy): Eukaryota > Metazoa > Arthropoda > Insecta > Coleoptera > Curculionidae > Polydrusus > Polydrusus pterygomalis. Next base: position 104,105,713 of record OZ018376.1, on the reverse strand, counting down.
ATAGAGGCTTGTGATACAGATACAAACATTTCTATAGAGGCTTGTGATGTGGATACAGACATTTTTGTAGATGCTTGTGAGGAGATGAACTTTGAATTTTGTCAAACAAATACAAAAGAGGAATCATTAATTGATTATAATAGAGAATCTAACAATAATTTAAAATACTTACTAACACAGTGGTGTTTAACATTTGGTATTACTCAAATTGCGACTACACGTCTTTTACACATTTTAAATCCATTTCACCCTGAATTGCCTTTAGATGGCAGAAGTTTATTAAAAACTCCAGTTTCATTTATTGAACAGAAACTTGACAATGGCGAGTATTGTCACATAGGTTTAAAAAATCAATTGGCTAAAATAATTTCTAAACAAACTATTGTAAGTAAAAATCTTAGTCTAAGTTTTAATGTAGACGGAGTACCTCTCTTTAACAGCAACAATATTCAACTGTGGCCAATTTCATGTTTAATAAAGAACTTTAGTAGCAGTCCTTTTATTGTTGGTCTTTTTTGTGGACTTTCAAAACCTAAACCTCTAAATATATTTTTAGAACAATTTATTAATGAATTATATAGTATACTGCAAGACGGTATAAACTTAAGTAATAATCATTATTCTTTCAAAGTTCACAGTTTCGTTTGTGATGCCCCTGCACGAGCATTTATTAAATGCGTTAAAAGTCACGGTGGATATGCTGCCTGTGATAAATGCACTGATCATGGTGAATATTATGATAACAGAGTAATTTACCCAAATCTAAATGCAACAAAAAGAACTGATGAATCTTTTATAATTATGCAAGATGAAGATCACCACCTGGGTACCTCACCTTTACTAAAACTAAATATTGGCATGATTTCAGTTTTCCCAATTGATTACATGCACAGTATATGCTTAGGTGTTGTTAGGAAAATGTTGTGTATTTGGACAGGAATTAACCATAATAGTGGTTTAAAAGTGCGTTTAGCAGGCAGAGCTATCCAATCGATGTCTGATCATCTAATTTCTTTAAAACCGTTTATCCCACTTGATTTTAATAGAAAACCCAGAATGTTGAATGAATTGCCTCGGTGGAAGGCGACTGAGTTCAGAACTTTCATAGCTTATCTTGCACCACTTGTTTTGAGAAACAAAGTCGATGTAGCGGTTTATGAACATGCTCTCTTACTTCACACAGCAGTTTTTATTCTTTTATCTAAGGAACTTATTGCAAGTTTTGGATTAGACTTTGTTCGCGATTTATTAAATAATTTTGTAGAACATAGTAAAGTTATATATGGAAAACAATTTTTGGTCTATAACGTGCACACCTTAATTCATTTACCTGACGATGTTGAAAAATATGGCCCTTTAGATTCATTCTCTGGTTTCCCTTTTGAAAATTATTTCAGTAATGTTAAAGGTCTAGTCAGATCCTCTAAAAAGCCTCTACAACAAATCTGTCGAAGACTACACGAACTCTCCTTTTTAAACCCTGACAGTAATAATATTGATCCTGAGGCTGTTGAGTGTTCTGTTGAACATGTAACAGGACCTTTAATTTATTGTCTAATTATATGCAAGCAATATAAAAAGCTATTTTATAAAAATACAAGATATTCTACTTTTGATCACTCAGCAGCAAACTCTTATTTTCTTTCGAAAGATAGGAAAGTTGTCAGAATTGAAAATATAGTCCTAGGATCAAACAAAAAAACACATATAATTGGAAGACAATTTTGTGATTATAAATCATTATATTTATATCCAATTGACTCAAAGTTATTGAACATTTATTTTATTGAAAATATATCGGAATATGTACAATATTGGTCACTAGATGATATTGTCGCAAAAATGATGATACTTCCTACAGCTGATAATAAGTTAGTGTCTTTTCCAATTCTGCACACACAGATAGAGTTTATTCCTAATCAATAATACACAAAGTATTTTTTGAACACATGGAAGTTGTATTATTTATTTATTATCATTAATAAAAGGATTTCGTACATAAATATACATATGTATTTTTTTTAAACCCCTATTTATGTATTATTTTAGGAAGTTTTGATTGGTACAGGATGTTTAAAAAATCATAAAAAGTTAGGAAATAATTTAAGAATATAATAAGGTGTTAACAATTTCCGCATATCAGTTTTTAAAAACATATCATATATTATAGCAGTTTCGTTAAATATTAATTATTTTCTGAAAAACGGGAGTGCTTATTTTCAGCGGCAAAAAGTTTCTTTCCCACCCAAATCAGTGAGGAATATGTGCAGTTTTGAATACAGCTGAAAAAAAAATTATGACGTTAATTGACGTTTTCTACACCTAAAAAGACGTCTTAAGATGACGTATTTTTTACGTCAAAAAAGACGTCATTGGTCTGTGACTTACGCACGTCTTTTAAACGTTTTATTTACGTAATTTATGACGTCGCTGATGACCAATAATCGACGTCTTAAAGACGTCATCCTGCTACCTGGGTAATACTAGGTGGGATATTTCGCTGAATTTAGAATGATGAGGGGAATTTAAAAATAATTAAATAAACTTTTCCGACTATTTAAAAAAACAAAGTTGATGGTGGTTGTGAAAAAACGAAACGTCGGGTTAAAAATCTAATTACAATAACTTGTAAAAAATATGGCAATGAGAATGTACCCTTTATTGTGACATACCTCTTTAAATAGAGTCAGAAAAAAATAATACTTAAATCGCGAAAATTCGGTTTTGCTTAAATATCTTCGGAGCGATTCGGAATTTTTTTAATTTGAAAAGACAACGTTTCAGAATTTAGTAGGGCGCAACTTTTTTGTAATTTAACAATCCCTGTATTTTTTACGGTTTGCGAGATTTCTGTAAAGTGCATTCTAATTCAGGACACCCTGTATAACTATTCTACATCTGAAAAGATTGCCATAGTTGGTGGCATGATGCAGGAAACGGCAGCCATATATTTGCAAAATATTTTCCAGAGAGGCCAATTCCAGTAACATCGACCATAACCAGAATTATTCAAAAATTGAAAAGTAGTGTTATTGCTCAACAGAGAATGAATCCAATAATCCTGCAAATGATGATGGTTAAGATTTAAATATTTTGCTACGTGTTAAAGAAAATAAGGGAATTGTCAGTACCTACTCGATAAACAAAAAAATATTTTTGGATATGCGCAAAAAGTGTGATAACATAAACTGATATTTTTGCTAAATGGGATGCCATGTATTTTTTAGGTTTGTATTATTGTTTTTTATAATTAATTTTAACCTAATTAAATTTCGAAGAAGTAGTTGATACTCAAAGTGGAGTTAAATGTATAGAAAAAAGAAAAGCACAAAGTCTTTCTCCACAAGTTTATTAGAAAACAAGGCGAACCTAGAGTAATTCATTCAATTCAACATGTTTCGAGTGTAGAAACACTCATCATCAGAAAAACAAAGTAAATAGTACAATGCTGATGTTGTCGGCAATAGAGAAAATAATAAGTGGGATTAAGTCGTAATGGAGCAATGGTGTACACGAGGTGTAAATTGGGCAGAAAAATAAAGAGAGTAAAAAAAACATTACATAGTTTTAACAGACTTTGTGAAAATCATTTAGGTAATAATAATAATAATAATAATAATAATAATAATAATAATAATAATAATAATAATAATAATAATAATAATAATAATAATAATAATAATAATAATAATAATAATAATAATTATAATTATAATAATAATAATAATAATAAATATTCTTTATTTCAAAGGTATGCTACAACAATTTGTTACAACATAAACTGAAATAACGTCAATAAAAGGAAGAACAACAAATACTTATAAATTTCTAACAAATTGAAAATACTCACTAACAATATACGGTTCTATCATTACTAACAAACTAAATACTTCCTTTTTCAACTTTTTAATACTATTGATAGATTTTATATTTGCAGGTAAATGATTAAAAAACTTTATGCAGTTATAATATGCTCCTTATTTCAGTGACCGTTAATCTGTGTTTGGGATAATTATAGTTTATTTGTCTAGATGGGTATGTATTCTGAGGAAAGCTATCACTAAACATATATGTTTGTTCTTATAGAAAAATATAAGACACTCCTGAATATAAATAGCAGTTAGTGTTAACAATATATTTTCGCTAAATTTACCTCTACATGATTCTCTAAAATTTAGTTCTAACATAATTCTTAAGACTCGTTTTTGACAAATAAATAGTTTATCAATGTCCATGCAACTTGCATACAAGATTCTGCAATATCGAAGGTGAACCTCAAAATTCGAATGATAAATGACTTTTTTAGTTTGAAATTCGTGTATTTAGATAAGACTCGGAGACTGTAACAAACTGCATTTAATTTTTTTCCAATATAATCAACGTGATGTTCCCATGATGGAATATTATCCAGAACAACCCCCAGGAATTTTGCCTTCTGTATTATACTTAACGAGTTACTGTTAATTTCTATTGTTTGAGGTTCATCGATTATAGACCTATTTGTTTTAAATATTATCGTATTAGTTTTGTTACTATTTAAGATTAATTTGTTTTTTGCAAACAAATCACCTGCATTCATCATGATATTTTTGGTTTTTACCTGAATTTGCAACAAATTTTTATCACTAATCAAGATGTTTATGTCATCAGCGTAATTTGTTAGTTTGCACCAACTTTCGTAGCTTTTCGATATTTCTCTAATGTTATTTAAATAAATAATAAACAAAATTGGTCCTAATACACTACCCTGGGGTACACCTATGTTTATTAGAACTTCATCTGAGGAATTTTTTGATTGCCGTAACTTATTATTACTCGTTGCTTTCTTTTTGATAAGTATGATTTAATTAGGTCTAGGGCTTTTCCTCTTACTCCGTAAGAATCCAATTTTCTGAATAATATATTATTATTTAGTGTATCATATGCTTTTGATAAATCTAGGAATAACCCTAGGGGAATTCTCCCCCCTTCTAAGGAGTCCAGGATGTGTTGAATGAATTGAAATACGGCAGTTTGTGTAGATTTTCCCTTTATATACCAGTGTTGTAGATCATTAACACATCGCTTTCCGCGATATGTTATTTAATAAGTTTTCTGCCACAAAAAATTCAACGAGGCGTTCAGATATTACACTTTCAAAAAGATGAGAGCAGGCTAATTGGTCTGTAATTATCAATAACCGATTCATCGCCTTTTTTAAAGACATGCACTACAAGTGCATTCTTATGATTATCTGGGAATATACCGAATCTCAGAGAATTGTTTAATATATAACAAATTGGGTCAACAATTTGTTCTATTATATATTTTATTAGAATGGACGAAACTTCATCGTGCCCACTGCTTTGCTTATTTTTAAGTTTTTTAACTATTCCTAAAATCTCTTCAACATCGGTATATCTCATTTTTAATATATAGTAGTGTTGAATTCTACGTGATCCAAGTTGTTGAGCAGATCAGGTGCTGCATTGGCAAAAAAATTATTGAATTTATTCGCGGTAGAGTATATATCTCCATTTAATATGATCAATGGCTTAGACATATTTTTACCCCTAATCTGATTAACAACATACCACGTAGTTTTGCTTTTGTTATCAGAGTTCCTTATTTTATTTGCAAAATATCTTTTTTTGGACTCTGTTAACGGATTATTATATTCTTTCTTTTTAGCATTGTATTGCTCCTTGAATTGATTACTTCTACTTTTTAATACATAAAATACATCTAACTGATTTTTACATTCTCTTACCTCAGGGTTAACCTGTTTATACTTAGATTTATTGTAATTTCTATGTGGTGCTTTTTTTAAAGGAAAAGATTCATTAAACATTTTTTGAAATAAGTCGATAAAAGTAATCCACTGTTCATTTACTAACTGTCCTTCTACAGAATACACTGCCTGCCAATTGGTATGACGAAGGAGATTTTTAAATTTTAATTTATTACTCTCACTAAAGTGTCTTTTTTCTTCTAAGGGAGTTCTTTCTTTTTTAGTACATAATGTCAATTTTTGAGCCGTATGATCTGATATAAGAGAATGTAAAATTTCTGTTTTTTTTTACCTTCGAAATTTGTTAAGATATTATCTATGCAACTCTTACTAGTGTTTGTGATGCGTGTATGTTCAGTTATGGTGTGAGTTACATTAAATGAATTTATAAGTGAAGTCATTGGTCTTTTTATTATTTAGTGTAAAATCCATGTTAAAGTCTCCAGCTACCACTAAAATATTTCCATTTATACACAATAATAAGAGTTGTTCCATTTTATCCAAGAATTGTTCAAAGTCACCATTGGGCGGTCGATATAGGGAAACCTGTAAAATGTTAGAGTTATTCACTTTAATCTCACATCCAGAGCACTCAAAAATATTTTCCTCACTAAGTTTATTTACATCATCTCTCTTTTTACTACGAAGTCCGATCTTTGTATAGATTGCACTACCACCATGCCTATTTTCCAACTGCCGACAGAAACTTGTTACCAAGCAAACACCATTGATGCCATAGTTTTCCAATTGTGACTGTGTTTTCCAGTGCTCTGTGACAGATAGTACACCATAGTCGGCGTGAATATTTAGAAAATCATCTAGCAGGTCCACCGAGTTGCCAATGGACTGAAGATTCTGATGGATTATGCTTAAGTGATCAGTACAATTAGACATTAATTGATTTATTATTTGTCTGTTTACGATGTTATCTTCTTTTCTTTTATTTTTGTAAAAAACTTCAGTACAATTTACTTGATTTCTGTATCTATCAAGTTTCCTTTTATATACAGGGCAGTTTGTGTCTCGTGCAGAATGTTGACAATCTTTCTCGCTATATTTCATTTTGATACAGTTTGGGCATTTAAGATTAGTCCTTATACAATCCTTGGCGGTATGTTTCTCACTACATTTATGACAGCATTGTTTTTCATTGCAATGCTTGGATACGTGCCCAAAATTACAACAACGGAAACATATAGCTAAATTTAAATGTTCCTGTACAAATACTTTTACTAGATCAAAATTGATTTTTTCTTTTTAAGAAACCATTTTGCAATATTTGATGGTGCTTGCAGTATTCAGTTTTCTTTATTTGGGTTGCGGCATTATCGTTTTGTTATAACTTTAATCCTATCCAGTACTTTGCAGCCTAATTCAAGTTTAATTTCATTATTTAGATAAATAAGTTCTTTAATAAAGTCCTGATCAGAGAAACCTTTTTCAATACCGGTAATTAAAAACTTAAGATCAGACTGTTGGGCTTCTTTAAGTTGCACATTTTCTTTGTCTCTAAGTGCCAGTTTTAGCTTATCTTGTTGTAGTTTGTTGTGGGATTCTACCACTATTCTGCCCACCTTAAGCAAAACGCCGTATGTGGGAAAATGGTTATAAACGGAGGAAATGCAGGTTTTGTTTAATCTCGTAGCCGTTGTAAGTAAGAATCGGTAGTGGGCAATAGATACTGCATATTTATAGAATTTTCCGGGGAATTCATATTTTGACAAAACAAAATGAAAATAATCATTAGATTACAAATTATGAAAGATGCTGCGTTTTTCTAAAAACTAATTGATTGATATGGTGATAAAGTGATTATGAAAAATGCAGTACTGCGTTACACTAACGTATTATACAGCAACAATGAACTTGAAAACTCGAAAAGAAAGGCTAATTTTCAACGTTTTGCTCAGAAGTAATTAAATACAAACTAACACAACAACACACTTACTTATATAAATTAACAGTTGACTAAAAAAACAGCGACAGCACGCACGCCGTACAAACAAAAGTAGACTACGCTTAGCATAAACGCGGCAAATGATCTATGCTTAAGAGAAACGCCGCATCGTCTGCTGATTTGCCGGGGTTTTCCTAAGCTAGCAAGCTATGCCGCGTTATTCCTAAGTACGAATGGAAAGTTGTTTCAGATACCGCCAAATAATAACCAGTTTATTAATTTCTGGTAATGTTTGCGGCGTTTTAGCTAAGTTATAATGATAGAGTTTCAAATAACATTAACGGAGATACCAATATCACATTTTTAAAAAAATTTGAAGATGCCGCGTTTTCGCTAAGCACGGCAGTATTGCTCCATTTTTTAGGTGTCTAATACTTTTAAACCCCCAATCTTCCAGTTCTTGTATTTTGTCTAGGGATAAAAAAGTATCGGAAATTATTTTGTTTGTAGAGAAGGTTCCTTGTTGGTCTGTTTCATTACTTTTCATGGTTTGTTTGTCGTTATGACATTGTCTTTTGTACATATTTAAGTTTTCTGGGCTGGTTTCTGATCTTGGTCTCTTATTAGCACTGTCATTTATTACAATTTCCTCTTCATTTGTGTAGCTCAAGCTAACTTTGGAGTCTGAAGGTGGGGGAGTATGATGTATCGACGATCTTAGTTTAAAAATACTATTTGGGTCAATAAATACTTCATCTTTATTTAAATTAAGTTTATTCTTATTGAATTCCCCTGGTAATTTATTGTTGCCTTTCTTATCAGTGGTACTTTTTTTCTTATGTTTATCAACATAGGTTCTTAACGACCTTGGTTGTGTACCGATAATTTTGTTTATTTCTTCCAAATTTACATTCAATGCACCGGAGGAAAAACTCCTTGTTCTTGCAGCCACATAAGATTTTCTTTCATTTTTTTCTATATTTTCCTTTTGGCACGTGCTGCTTGCAGTTGAACTTCTTTAACAAAGAAAAGGTTACTTTTCTAAGATGTTCTAGTTAAACAAATTTTAAAAAATATTTTAAATGTATTAATTTTGCACACAATGTATATGTTACCCTGCCGGGGTAACTGGGCCGTAACAAGCCTGGTACCCCAACAGCATTTTACTTTAAGCTGAATGATGCTTTGACTTTTAGGAAAAACAATTTTTCTTTTTTCTTTCCCTCCCATTTCAACACTTTTAAAAATGTCTCCGACATAGTTAAATGAAACTTAGGATTTTTACTACTTTTACCTAAATTATCTTCACAAAGTCTGTTAAAACTATCTAATTTTTCTTTTCATTTCTCTGCCAAAGACAGGGCCTTTGGACTAGCCCTTGACTTTCCAGTATGCCAAAGTCTTGTCGGTCTTCTGACTTTTCATTTTTTATACCTCGTGTACACTATTGAAAGCTCCATTACGCTCGTTTAGTTACCATGGAAACCATAACAAAGAAACGTCTAGTGTATCTGCGACTTTTTACACAAAAATAGGCGTTAAGGGTGTTTGACAGATGTCCACAATAAAATGCATATAAATATACATAAATCACAATTACCACATTTTACCAACTTTGGTTAACAAAAGTAATAAAAAATAATTAGCTATTTTTATTGTAACCTATCGTTTTCGGAAACTTTCATTATACTAAAGGTCGTAAATATTTATATTTTAGTAAATAACTCGCAGTATCTCTAAATCGCATTATTGCGTTAAATAAAATAAAAACCACCGACTTTAGTTACGAAAACGGTTCAAAAATTGGACGGTAGTAACTTAACTTTTATTTTTTAACAATTTTGTGCTACTGAGGGTGGCTGAAATTTATTTTTTACTGTTTTTCAATGAATTTATTACAAAGCTTTGCATAGCACAGGCAAATATTATGTTTTAGAACTATTAGGCCATGCTTACCGCTGCTGTCAGCAAAAATAAACACCTAATTATTTAATGTGTCCAATCGTTCTTAAATCAGCTATTTGTTTCAAATAAATTTATTTTTATAATAATCAGATAATGGAAAATTTGAAAAGTATAATTTATGTGATACTTTTAAAGAATTGGGCCATGTTCAAATACACTATTACAGTACATATAAATTAATGTATCTGACCTTAACATGGCGCTTAACATTCCATTTAACATCCTTGCCATTTTTTTTAAATTAGGCAAATCGATTAAAATAGATTTAACTGTTAAAATTAATGTAAAACAGTAGCATAAACAACTCAATGCAATAACATATTTTAAAGCATTATTTCTCTATAAATTATACCATCCAAAAAATTTAAATCGCAGCTGAAGCTTCTCTATCCATAAAGCTATCAATACACGAAACAAAAACCTCCCAAAGGATCTAATATCTATCGAAGTTCAAATTCTCCATGGATGTAGGAAAAAGTAGTACCCTCAGGGAGCGTTTGTAATTAAGAGAAATAGAAACACCTCTAGAGAGTGATTACTTTTGTTTTACTTTTGGCTCTGACGAGTTTTCGATGAGAAATAAATTTACTAGTACTCTATACTAAGATAAATCGTACACCGATGAAATTTATTGCAGAAAGCCTATAGAAAGGCATGTCATCAACTTTAAAAATAGATCATATTATCTGAAGTACTTAAAATAGCTGAAAGTGTATTAGCTAATGAAAATTGTTTTAAAACAACACGGTTTATAGTTTAATTTAAAATTTAATTTATTGGATGGAAAGTGATTATTTTCCACACTTAAATGACTTCTCAAATATAAAGAAAATGAACGGTCGATAATATTAATGCTTATTACTAAATATAATAATATACAAGTTGTCAGGAAAATACTTGTATAAAATGCTAACACAAATTCCTGAGTCTAAAATATAAGGATCTAGCCCATTTTTTTTTATTTGGTTAGTTTTTTAAACTTTCTTGTAAATATTTATCTTAATAATGGTATGATTTGCACTAAATTTAGTACTTAGAGGTTTTTTTATAATAAGAAATCGAGTCCTGAACACAGTCAGCTCAGCAGCAATTCATTTATATCACAAGCTTCATAACTTTCTTGTGCCTCGGTATATTTATTTCAAGTTAAACATTCTTATTCCTTGACATATTCTTTGCAAAAAGCGTTTAAAGTCTGTTCAGTGACCGCTGACCGTTACGTCACGACTAGTGCTTATCTTTCTAGCATTCGTAAACTCGGTGAGATAGTAAATTTGCGTCAATAATGAATGTCGTATAATTTTACCAGTCAAAAAGTTTTATTGTCATTTTTGACTATGACATTTTTAAACGACATTATTTCAAAAATGTCACGGTGATATGAAAAAGAACAAGCATTAAATTTAAAATTATTTCATTATTTTCAAAGATAAAGTGATGCCGAAAGACTCTTTTACTCTTTAACGCAGTTTACAAGGTAAGTAGATATAATAAAGCAGGAACTGTGAAAACAAATACTAAATAAGAAAAATATATGGCAATGTTTTTATAAATACCTATCTGTTTTAGAGAGTTTTTGATGCTTTGTGAGTTTCGAGTTCAACAATCCAACGAATTAAGGCAAAGGGGATGGAGCAGGATGCAGATTTTAAGAATCGCAATAATGTAGCTACTTTATCATCCCTTGGTCGACAAATTTACGAAATTTATGAATATACCATAAGACAGCATATTTATGGGATGTATAGAGCAGGTAAACACGTTACCATTCGCTCAATACAACTAAACCTTAAAATTATTGATGGTGTTTAAATATCTACTGGTTCATTAGCGGACTGTTTTAAAAAAATAAAATTTAAATGGCATAAATGTCCTGTATCAAACAGGCTTTTTTTAATAGAGAAACCCCATTTAGCCCAAAAACTAGTAGAATTTTCAAAAAAATTTAAGAATAACGGCAACTATCAATTTCCCTTAAAACCTGTTTTTCTGGATGAAAACTGGATATACAGAAAAGGTCCTTCAGGCAAAGTTAGCAAGATGATAATATTTATTTTATATTTTATTTATTTTAGTTTTATTTTAATAGGTTGAACGAACTAGCATTGCAACATGGACATCGAATTTTAACACTTTCTCCATTATTGCCACTTTAATCCTATTGAAATGGTTTGGTCGGAATGTAAGCGCTATTATGATGTTAAAATAAGTTCTATGCATCCTATGACGTAGTTTTGTGTCTGTGGTGTGAAGCCATGTAACAGTGGAAAATGGAAAAATGATGTAACGCACACTAATAAAATTATAAATGATGTGTGGAATGGGAAAGATTTATCGATGCTTCAAATACTTTTCCCCTTATTATTTACTACGAATCTGATGATGATGATCCTTGCGGAGAAGATTTATTTTAATTATTAAAAAACTGTATTTTGTTGGGTTGTCATTTTTTATTATGTTTTCTTCTTTATGATTTTATAAATCAGATAAAAATATTGGAAACAAAATTTATAGACAGATGCACTAAAGATGCACTAGACAAAAAATATATGATTTAATTTTAAACTTTATTTATGATTTTTATTTATTTTTCAGTAAATTTAAATTAATTAAAAATTTCATACTGATTCTCAAAAACAAAATGTTTCAACACTTTACCAATAGCGAAAAATTTAAAAATTAAATGATAGATAAATCTAAAATTAAACGATAATGGTTTGTCATTATAAAAGGCGGAATATATGCAAAATGCGTATTGTATATGCATTTTTGCATATTTTGTCATTTTTAAAATAAAATTCATATTTTTCAAAAATTATCATTTTAAGAGCATATTTTTATGTTTTCGACTTTATCAAAAACCTTAAAACGTTAAAGGTTTAATGTCCAGTTCGGTACTTATTTCAGGGATTTTCCAATCTGAAGATTATAATAATTAAATTTCCATTTTGGTTATACACAAGGTATTTATTTGTGGGTTTCCGGGGTTTGCAGGTATATTGTTAGGGGTTATTTATTGTCACTTAATAATGCGTTATTATTACCTGCTAAACAAACTGTATTTATATCGATTTGGAATTTAAGTTTAAGAAACTCAGTAAGTATTTTTGAAACATTTTCCGCTAAATGTAACAATATTCCCGGTAAAATAGCAGGTCAACTAAGAAACAAATTGGATGTAACTGTAAAAAAGAATGAAGTATTTAAATACCTAACTGTAGTAAAAAGCATTTATGAGGGTAAACCATCCAACAAAGTTGTCTCTTGGCCTTAGATTTTGCTACCTAAGTTGCAGTATTGTCCGATTACATCAGTAGATGTTGAAAGAAGCTTCTCTTTGCATAAACATATTTTTACTAATAAAAGATAATCGTTTTTAGTTGAAAATTTTGAAAAATATTTAGTAGCCTTTTATACAATTTTTGTTTTTTTTTTCATTTTTTTAAAATAAACATATTTTTTAGAACCCAATGTAATATATCCAAATAACTGCATATTTTAAAGGCAAACAAGATAATATATGCGCATCTTTTGGCTAAATTTAAGTGCATAGAATCCGCCCTTTAGTCATTAATTATTGTCCTTAAATGTCAATTAACTCCAAAATTTTCTCTTTGTTTTCTATGGCAAAATTGTGAATAGGGACTATATACGATGAGATTCAGTTCGAAATAGAACATTTTAATTCGATTATCTCAGAAACGGTTGCTCGAACCATTTTTTTGGACAAAAGATGCTTAGAACTAATAATTGTTACAAATGAAACATTCTTCTGTATATTCAGCGTAATTTATTTAATATCACCTAGCACTTTCGGCCCATTATGAGGCCATCATCAGGGCTTAGGTTATAAAAGAAAAACAGGACCCGCGCCGGTAATAAGTATATCACATGCTACGGCAAAGAAAACAATACTAGCCGAAGCAAAAAGCAAAATGGGAAAGACACTGGTTAAATTTACCAGGTCTAACACACTCAAAAACATTTATAAACAGCCATATAAACCAACAGCTAACTGACAAACTACTAGTGCTCAATAGGTCATGCCTTAAAGCACTAGTTGGATTGTACACCGGCCACTGCACACTGCGACACCATAATATGTATAAAATTGGAATAGCCCCAACTGATGAATGCCGGCTTTGCATGGAAGATGCAGAAACAGCAGAACACGTAATGTGCGCTTGCCCCGCACCAGGAAGAATCAGATTCGCCCTATTTGGCGAGGTGACTCTGCTGCCGGATGACATGAAAAATGTCTCTCCCAATACCATCATTCATTTCATCAAAAAGTTAGACCTATTGTGGGAAATATAAATAAGGTGTGAGCCACAATAGACAGCATGGTCGCAGTGGAGGGTTAGCTGTAACCCACTAACTTTTAACCTATCACATATCTAAAAGAAAAACACAAACAAGAGAAATAAACAGCAGGAACAAACTACGTGAGAATACTTACTCGTCAAATTATGTCCAGGGGTCAAGAAACCTACTAAAAAGATATTTGAAAATTTCTCAAATTTTCCTACTAAGGTATCAAATTATAAACAACACCTGACTGATATTTGACACATGGACACAAAGTGGTGAGGGACATCTCAGATAAAAACGTAGTTACTTTACACAAAATGACGAATAATAGGAAACAGAAAGGTGGAATAAAAACTTTAAATAATGAATAAAATTGTATAAAAAGGTAGGTAACTCCGTCAATTGTTTAAGAGAAAATAATTTAAACGGAATTTTTAAATTATGATATCTGTATGTGCAAAACCGTCTTATTGTTAATAAAATGGGAGGAGTCAAAAGTCCACAAGCATAGGTTAAGGTAAATAATGAATTCTTATCGCGTAGAACCGACTCTTCTTTTCATATAAGAATGTTTAACTGGAAATTAAATATACCAAGGCACAAAAAATTATGAAGTTTGAGATGCAAGCGAATTCCTGCTGGTGGCGCTCTCTGCAATGTACATCGAAACTGTGATCATATCTTGATTTCTCATCCTAAAAAACCTCCAATCCATGGGAATTATGTTAATTTCTTTTTAATAAATTATTCAGAATATGCAACGTTGCCTTCATTTAACAAACTCTCTATCGTTTATAGTTACCGAGATTGCAATGCTAATGCATTGAATTGCTAACATCCTGTATATATTTCCAGGATTTTGTAATTTATTCCTAGGGAATAAAATATGTGCAAACCTTTATACTCAGTTAATCAGTGAATTCTTCTCAAAACATAAATTGCTCGGTAATAGCTAGATCCTGAAAAAAACAATCGGTTCGCTGTTCCTGAATAAGAAAACCATCTTATCGGAAAATGTATATTATGCCAAATAATATTAAATCGACTTGACGTTGAGTCTATTGACATTTTATAATAATAATTGGCACAAGTTCACATTTAAGAAACATTTAATGATTTAATGTATGTGTGTTAAATTCTTGACAATACGTCCAAATGCTTCTCAAACTGCTAACTCCTTTAAGCTATGGAATACAGCAGTTACACAAGGATGTGAACAGAAAATAATTATTTAAATTAAATACAAGGCTTACAACCGCAATAGCTCGTTTTGTAACGGTATCTCATTAAATTTTCCATCAAAACGGCGTTTAGTCGATCAAAGAATTTATGTCAGTTTTTACTTTTAAAATTTTACTTACCAAATTGTAAATAACTGGACGATATTATGGTACATTGGTGCATAGTTTACCTGCAAAAAAAAGGAGAGTTAAAAATATTAGTCAAAACATAACGTTGGCGGAAGTGGGGACCCTACACGACCAGTATAATAATTGTCAGCACTTAACACAATAAATACATTTTTATATGTATTTATTAACATCGTAATGACCGCCGTTGTCATATGTCATTTCTAATAACAATATGTTTAGTAGCTGAAAATTCCAGTATGACGGCAAACTGGTTCAAGCCCGGTGGATTTTACTAGTATAAGTCTTGACGTGGGTCCAGCGTCGAGCAAAAATTAGGGAAGAGTGAAAAATGAATCATCCCCCAAACCCAATCGTTTTATGCTGGTAACCAGACCGGATGAGATCGGATATCTCGTAGGGTATGGGGGAAGGAACACACTCCCCAATCGTTTGGTCGTTGAAGGCGCGAAGCCAAGTTTTGGCAGCTCTTAGGGGGTACTTCTAATGACTGAGGATCGTGGTTCAGAGTTCACGTTAAACCGTAGGTCGCACGAAACGAACGACGAGAAATTCATCCGAAAATAACTACAACAACAACACAACACGAACATTGGTCATTGACGGACACATTTTTTTTTATTATTCATAAACTTCGGCACTTGGAAACTAAAATAAATGTATATAGGTTAAATACAGACTAATATAAATAATTAAATAATTTATATAATTTAAAAATTTGCATAGTGCTTATATTTATATATTTTTTTTTATTTTAAAAGAAATATTTTTGAACCGAACTTTTAGAAATGTTTATGGTTTACGAACCCACTGTACTAGACAAACTAAATTTTTACCAACCATAAAGATAAACAGTAATTTTTAAACGCGGCAAAACGACAACAAAATTAAAAACTAAAAAATAAGTTACTTTAAAAGTATGGAAACGAAAGAAGAACAAAAAGTCTTCAGTTTTAGTTTTCGGTTAGTTTCCATTACATCCTCTACATGTACTACTTTCTTCAAATTAATTTAAAAATCAAAGAATTGATTGACTCGTCCGTTACTTTGTGACAATACATTTTTAACTATGTAAAATGAAACGAAAAGTATACTTTGTTATTTGTCATTAATTTTTATTTTAACATTTTGTTGTTACGGCCGTTTCGTAGTACAACTACATCTTCAAGACGCTAATCTGAACTTAACAAACTAACGGTATAATATATTATATAGGTTAACAGAGTCATTAAATTATTGGATCTACCTAAAGTAAAATATTGTCTGGTACACAATGGTATTTTACAACATTTCTAATTATAGCGGACAGGCTGACTAATGTTTATAAAATCTTAATGGTAAACATGCCAGATGAAAATTCTAATAATTTTAAAAGTTAGGAATTTCCGAAATCTAATTCTGTATTTAAAGGCTTGACATTATGGTCTTTTTTATGTTTGTAAATTTCGATGTTTTCTAATGTATCTAATTTAAGACCTTTGTTCTGTATGTAATATTTGTAAGTTGTTAATATCGGGAAAAACGTGGTTTGTGTGTAAAAAATTATTCGCAAAATTAAATGTTTTTTTCTTTAGTCTAAAACATGCATTATGTTCTTTAAATCAAGTTACAAAGTTTCGTCCCGTTTGTCCTATATAACAGCTATTGCATTCATTGCATTTTAGTTTATAAACTCCTGATTTATTATATTTTCCACATTTATCTTTAACGTTAAATATTAGTTTTGATAGGTTATTTGAGGATTTGAAAGCTATTGTCACTTCCTCAGAGGATAAAATGTTTGCTATTTTCTCTTACATATGTAAGAGTATAAAATTTTTTAGTATTCCGTGTTTTTACGTTGGGGTATATTTGTGTCATAGCTATAGTTGAATTCACATAAACTTTTAACGCCGTGACATTTCAGTTCTGTCATACTTGTCAAATACTGGAGCAACTCATAAAATATAAATTTCTAATGGCTAAATTTAATTAGTATAATTGTACTGCACACAAAGTATGTCTGTCTTGTATTATTTCATACGATTAAAAAGAGATAGAAATAAAAAGAGTTGGTCGAACAATTCCAGAAAAGAAAAAGAAAAAACACTGACCAATCTCAGCTGTATAAGAAATTTAGTAAGTTGGTGAGATCTAAAGTGGGTAACTAGACAATGACAAAGTCTTGACATTTGGCATTAAAACGTTATGTGAATTTAACTATAGTGTCTTTTACTGTGTAGCCATTGTTGCCAGCAATAATAGTCCTAATGGTATCAAGCTCTATCTTTAGATTTTTTTGGAGAGTGGTATAGATAGAGCTCTATGTACCATGCTGTCATTTTATGTGTTTTGTGTGTACTGAGTGAAATAGTGGAGTCAATCTACGGAAAAATTTGATAGAGTTGGGGACGTGGAAAAAGTTGTTTCTTGTGATAAGAGTAAAGATATTCCAAACTTTCGACAAAAAATATTTATCGGAACCATCCCAAAAATCCAAAAATCTGTTTTTTGGGTTTTTTTTAGGTCATTTTTGAAGTTTAATTTTTTTTTGGACCCCTTAGACTTCTAACTAAGATTTGGGAGTTGAACCCTTTTACTGTCAATGTTCAAGGAAGCTTTAGTTCAAATTTGGAATCTTTGCGATCATTACTTCCCCTAAAAGATATATATATATATATACGTTTTTCGGACTAAAACTTGAAATTAGGCTATATTGGTTAAATCTTCACCAAATTGGATGAAATTTGGTGTAAAGGTGGGTCATGGTGACCTCAATAAGTGATCCAAAGATGAAGTCAAAATAAGAAATATTTTCGATAAAAACCCAAAATTTTAAGTTTTTTCCCAAATTTTGAAACTGACCCCCATCCTGTCAAATAAATCGCAGAGTACTCTACTTAGGCTCAAATTAAAGGCTATTTTATATAGTTTAACGTGGTATAACTTGTTTTCCAAGATTCGCTCATTTGTTGGCCATTTACGCCACATATACATATATGCGCGTGCTGATTTCCCACTTTTATTGTATTATGATGGTATTTTTTTACTATAATATTGTATTTAGCGTTTTATATATAAATATTATTATATTATATTACATTATATTATATTATTGTATTATATGTTCATTATATATGTGTTTGCTCAATAATAATATCGAATATACACTAGAGTATAATGCAATCACACGATTTCAATACGATTTTGTACAAATAATAAAAAACTAAGCATGCCATGAACGTCAAGTCCCAGCGCTGGTTACCGTGGCAACAACATGATATCTTGATTTTATCTGTTCTGACAATTGCCCTTCGGTTATTGAGTTTAAATAACAGTCACCATTAAATGCTTGAAATATAATATATTATTATTTGAATTATAAGTGGTTAATAATCATGGAAAGTAACATTTGTGTAATATGTTCTGACGAACTGAAACCATTGGATGAAATAATCAATGTTAAAAAAGATGGTTTAAAAAAATGCGCCATTCCAGTCGGCATCAGAGGTG
Organism: Polydrusus pterygomalis; assembly: GCA_963969555.1. NCBI lineage: Eukaryota > Metazoa > Arthropoda > Insecta > Coleoptera > Curculionidae > Polydrusus > Polydrusus pterygomalis. The sequence goes on along the minus strand of OZ018376.1, from coordinate 104,086,908 downwards.
TAATAACATATATAGATCATTGATCAATATGAAAGAAAAATAATTTCATTCTAAATGCTATAAAATATACATGTCTGCTAACAGCATTGCTGCAGCAGTTAAAAAATTCGAAGGAAAAAAGAAACATAAGATAGGTACACAATTTTTTTACCTGTTATTGTTTTAAAAATAATTTTTATCTCATAATATTAGTAGGCATCATGAGAAGAAAATTTTTGTCGCGTCTTGAATTAGAAAAACCGCAAATGATTTTTTTTTTATTAAAAAAAAAGTTGTATATAGTATACCTAGTATATAATATACCATAATAACGGAGGTGTAGTAAAAAAAAATATTATTTTGTCACGAACGAACCCCAAATAAATAATGTATATGTTTTCTTACATATATAATTATGTAAGAAAAAGCATATACGCTAAATACAATATTATAGTAAAAAAATACCATTATAATACAATAAAAGTGGCAAATCAGCGCGCGCATATATGTATATATGGCGTAAATAGCCAACAAATGAGCGAATCTTGGAAAACAAGTTATACCACGTTAAACTATATAAAATAGCCTTTAATTTGAGCCTTTGCGATTTATTTGACAGGATGGGGGTCAGTTTCAAAATTTGGGAAAAAACTTAAAATTTTGGATTTTTATCGAAAATATTTCTTATTTTGACTTCATCTTTGGATCACTTATTGTGGTCACCATGACCCACCTTTACACCAAATTTCATCCAATTTGATTAAGATTTAACCAATATAGCCTAATTTCAAGTTTTAGTCCGAAAAACGTATATATATATATATATATCTTTTAGGGGAAGTAATGATCGCAAAGATTCCAAATTTGAACTAAAGCTTCCTTGAACATTGACAATGAAAGGGTTCAACTCCCAAATCTTAGTTAGAAGTCTAAGGGGTCCAAAAAAAATTAAACTTCAAAAATGACCTAAAAAAAACCCAAAAAACAGTTTTTTGGATTTTTGGGATGATTCCGATCAATATTTTTTGTCGAAATTTTGGAATATCTTTATTCTTATCACAAGAAACAACTTTTTCCACGTCCCCAACCTCTATCAAATTTTTACGGACCTCACCTCATTTTTCCGTAGATTGACTCCACTAAAAGTAAAATTAGATATATTAGAAAACATCGAAATTTACAAACATAAAAAATACCATAATGTCAAGCTTTTAAATACACACTTAGATTTCGGAAATTCCCGACTTTTAAAATTATTATAATTTTCATCTGGCATGTTTACCATTTAGATTTTATAAACATTAGACTGCCTGTCCCTTATAATTAGGAATGTTGTAAAATACCATTGTGTACCAAACAATATTATACTTTAGTTAGATCCAATAATTTTATGACTTTGTTAACCAATATATGTTAAATACCCGTAGTTTGTTAAATTTAGATTAGCGTCTTGAAGATGTAGTTGTATTACGAAACGGCCGTAACGCCAAAATTTTTAAATAGAAATTAGTGACAAAGTATACTTTTCGTTTCACTTTACATAGTTAATTTAAAAATGTTTTTGTTAAAAGATTTCCTAACGTATTATTATAAAATACAGGGTGATCCACGACGAGTGGCCAGCTGCTGTATCTCCAAAACCTTACATGCTACGACTTTGGGGTAAAAATTCATTATGAAATATGAGCAAAAGAAATCACTGAAAATAAATTTTAGGTTTCTAATTTTACCGCTAGGGTGCGTAGTCGTTATGCAATTATATAAAGTCCTTGATTTCTACTAAATAATAACTGCAATACAATGTAGGTCAGAAATAAAGTTTTTTTATGCTCTGTAATATGCTCTAAAAATTTGTGAGTGACACTTGGGCCTAATGGTGCTGATGATGAAGTTTTCTAACAATGAAACATGTTTACCCTCTCAATAATTGACCATTTATATATTTGTGGAGACGACTTTGGATTTAATTTTTCCCCATATTATATTTTGTATTTACAAACTTAATCAAATGAAATATAATATGTAGATTAAGCACCTAATATTTTTTTATTCAACAATCTTATTTAGTTACTACAATGTGTTTTTTAAGGTATGCTTTTTTAAAAAGGCATCTCATGGAGAGGCTGTGAGGTCAGGAAATTAATTTTTTCCCTAGAAAAAGTTGCCAACCATTTGAAATTATATTAACATCAACCAAAAATACGAGTCTCACCGAACCACAGCGAATTCGCGAGCCGATCAAAATTATTGGTAATAAATTGGTCGCGTGTTTATTCTGGTGTTTATCAATTTTGTTAAACAATTTGTTGTTGTTTTTATGATATATAAACTTTCAAAACAATATGTATTAACAATGCCAATGTGTTTAGTGCATAATTGTATTATAGTAAGAAAAGTGTCGCAGAGGATGGATATCTCTTTCAACAGGCAATAAATCTCAATAGGTGCATTGTTTTATTAAGATATTATACCGTGCGAGCAAAAATTATTTGCATCAAAGAGGGCCTTGCATCTAAGGACGTAATGCTTAGCCGTAGAGCTTAATACATGTTGGGTGTCAGTAACTACCTGAATTAACAATCAATAAGTTATTCCGTCATCTTTATCATCTTACAGTCATTACAAGTAATTTGATTCATCGCCAATTTTTCCAATTTCTTGAACAATTCACACAATGGGCTTTACGGAACAGCACAAAACATGGTTGAAGCGTATTTTCCAAACGGGGTCAGAGTAAATAGTGAGTGGCAATACAATCCGTGTAAACCTATAAAATACAAGTTCCCATTCCTACAGAGAAATTATAGAGTGCAATTAATACAGCATTCTATAGTTTTTTTAATAGGCCTATTATGCAGACCCAAAAGATCTTTGCTTAACAATATTTATCCGACGCACGACGTTTAACGCAAAAATAAACTTTTTAAAGGCCTTTTCAATTAAATTTAAAGCTAATTGTACGACAGAGAGGCAGAGCAGAGTCCCAGTAAGCCCTACTTCATAGGTTTCTATTTCAAAACATTTTAAATTATTTTACAAAGCATCGAAAAAGTACGATTTTCTCTATTCTGGTGAAAACGTACTTATCAATTTCTATGTGGTTTGTTCGTGCTCCTTGTTTATATAATAATATTATTTTTCACCAGAATACGGTATTGCCTTTATTACCCTCTATATACCTATTTCAAATCGATATTTAATGTACCACTTATGAGTAAATAGGAGCATATTATTTCCTGTCTGCATTAAACGTAACATGTATTATAATCGTATGAATATGCAGGTGCATGTGAAAACCAGATAATATGGTGCACGAAATGAAATTGTATTTGTCTTAGCATAACCGACTGTTATCACTAACCGTGTCGATTTAATTCAATAGGCATAAACTGCCCAAACGACACACCATTATAGTTTATTTTATATACAGTGTGACCAGTAAAGTCCGCATCATATGGGATTTTTTTAATTAATAGCTTTATTCAAAATTTTACTTTGGCATCAAGTTCTGCTTCAATCGAGATAAAAAGTAAGCAAAAAATTAGTAGTCACGTGATTCGCATTATCTGTCAAATTTTAATTTTTTCCAAGAAATAATTCAAAAGGGGTTATTTCTGAAAATATCGAAAAAAGTTATTAGAAAAAGTTTTTTTAAATGCAGTTTCTAGCCAACATGAAAAATTTCAGCTGCATAAGATAATTTTGATTTTTTACCTAGATTTTGTAAATTGCACCACTTTTGCAAAATAAGACTCAGCGCAACCTACATAAAACTTCTCAGTTTTGACAAGGCATGTGATGCAAAGTTTATTTGTTTTTGACCCTGTATAAGGTAACTTTATAAAATAAGTATTTTTGAAAACGTAGTTTGTGTCTGAAAGTAATACACGTTAACGTTATTATGACATAGCTTAATAATAAATTATAATATAGGGGTTTTAAATTAAATCGTTGAAAATAGATAAACTTTACGTTGTTAAACTAAAATTTATTTTCCACTTAAAAACACTTTACTAAAGACAGTGTGTTCTTTTTTGTCTTAATATTAAGGTGTATTACTTTTAGATACAAACTACTTTTCCAAAAATACTTATTTTATGAAGTTACCTTATACAGGGTCAAAAACAAATAAACTTTTCATCACATGCGACCAAATTTTAATACCCCAATTTTGATTTTGTAGTAAAACACATATTTAATATGGCGCTACTTTAAAGAAAATGTATCTGAAATAAAGCATTGTCAAAACTAAGAAGTTTTCTTTAGGTAGGTTGCGTTAAGTCTTATTTTGCAAAAGTGATGCAATTTAAAAAATATGGGTAAAAAATCAAAATTATCTTATGCAGCTAAAATTTTGCGTGCGGGCTAGAAATTGCATTTAAAAAAACTTTTTCTAATAACTTTTTTCGATACTTTCAGAAATAACCCTACTTTTGAATTATTTTTTGGAAAAAATTTAAATTTGAGAGATAATGCGAATCACGTGACAACCATTTTTTTGCTTAATTTTCATTTCGATCGAAGCAGAACCTGATGCCAAAGTCAAATTTCGAATAAAGTTATTAATAAAAAAAAATCCCATATGATGCGGACTTTATTGGTCACACTGTATTTAACCATATTTCGGTAATTTTTGTATATTGTATAATAATAAAACGTTAACGATAAACGTATATATCAAAGAAATTACCTTGTAGGACTCCCATTGTCTTTATTTTGTTATTTAATACAACGTTTTGGTTAGTTAGTATCTCTAACCGTTTTCAAGTGTAAACTAAATTATAATTCCAAGGCTACTGTCTTAAATGTGCATGAAGCTTGATGACTCCGCCTACGTGCTTATTGAAGTGAAATAGACCTTTTCCCGTGCGAGTTAAAGAATATCTGAAACATACTCAAAGAGGTGAAACTTCGAGATCAGGTATGGACCAACCAGCATAATATACAGTGGTCAGAAGCCAAATTTTTGGACACGGAACAGCACTGGAGAAAACGAAAGTTTAAAGAAGCAGTTTTCATGAATCAAAATACCCGTATATTTAGTAAATCAAGTATAGATATCCCCAATATCTGGAAGCCTCTTTTTGTCCAAAACCAACAGCTCAAACTTCATACTCCAATAAGCACGTAGGCGGAGTCATCAAGCTTCACTGCACATGGATAGTATTTAAGACAGTAGCCTTAGAATTATAATTTAGTTTACACTTGAAAACGGTTAGAGATACTAACTAACCGAAACGTTGTGTTTGGTAACAAAATAAAGACAATGGAAGTCCGACAAGGTAATTTCTTTGATATTACTTCATTGTCAACCACCTTTAAACAAACCAACGTATATATGTTTTCCACAATGTAATATACGTCTATATTATACTACTTTGTTTTAAAAAATTGTTAAAATATGAACTTTCAACTATTCATTTTCGCCCTTCATATGAGGTTATGTTTTTTATGATATACTGCATTTGGAGCCATTTTAACCCCTCAACGGCTAACGTTACATATATGTAACGCTAAAGTTTAAATTTTAAACTTGGCAACCACGTCAGAGTTTTGATTCAAGGTTGTGCAAATTAGCATCAGTGGCATTTTAAAAGATGATAGTGTAGTAAACCGTCGGATTGTTTGAGCTGATTTGCTACTTTTAGTGAATATAGGTGTAAGAAGTCAAAGCATTTTCTAGGAAGCAAAAAATATGGACATAAAGTAAGTTCAATTATTTTTATATTTTGAGTTTTTTGATTATTTTTTCTGTAAAATATAGTTAAAAATAAATAATTTTTTTAGACTGCATTCAAAACTATTATTTAAATTTAGGTTTATTTGACTTTTGTGAGTACGTAAACAATGCCGTTACGTATATGTAACGCTAGCAGTTCACAGGAGACAAAATTTACAAATATGTTATGTTACATGTTTTTGTTTTTTAGGCGTGGTTTTACTTTAGAAGAAGCCATCCAAATGGCCTATGATAAAAATCTGGACATACGCGATATATATATATATATATTGAACCTCCAGATGCTGATGTATTCTGGAGACAAGGATGATGGTGGCCTCATAGATAATCTCAGTGGCCGGCAGTTACTTCCAAAAGCTGAGTTGGTTTTTCAAAATCCAGTCGTAGAAACAGGTATTGAGTTGTGAGATACTGATGAAACAACATCCGTCGTGCTTTCCAAACACAACCAGTCAGAAAATATACAAAAACGACCCGGTTCGAAAGACATTACCTGGCTTGATGGCGATTTTGTTGAAGTCGGTCGCTCTTTTCAGTCACCCGATTTTTCAAGGTATGATAATAAGACCTACGTGGAAATATTTGAGGCTTTCTTTGATAAGGAAATCATTTAGCTACTAATTCAGGAATCAACAAAATACGCCCTATTTTGCAATGAACCGGATCCACGAATCTCTGAGGAAGAAATAAAGTGTTTTGTAGCCATTCTATTTTTAATGGGTTACAATGAATTGCCGCGAATAAAAAATTAATCATCACCTACCCAATTGGAGTTTCGACGTCAAATTGTCCAGACATATTTAGCTAGATATGGCCAAGCACCAAAAGGACCAGGAAGAATGGCGACCCCAAAAGCAAGTGTTTTACTAAATCGGGTGTCTGATGACATTCGATATGATCGGATGGATCATTTGTTGACGACCATTCCAAACAACAAGAGAAGACGATGTGCTGGGGAAGGATGTGCAGCAAGCACACGCACCATGTGTTCAAAATGTTATGTTGGTTTATGCTTGGAGTGTAATGTTATTTTTCACTCTAAATAAGAAATTTTGGATGCGCACACTGGCTAGCGTTACATATATGTAACACCATTTTTCTCTAAATCAAATTTAATTTTTCCAGAAAAATATATAAATATATACTTAATAAACCATATTAAGTATAAACACATAGTTTTTTTTTCCTTTTCTAAAAAAAAATTATTCCGCCCTTGTTAACCATCAAAGTCGTTAAACAATAGTAAATAGGGTGTTATTAGGCATATTACGACACATAATTAAATCAAAAATTTTCTACTTACATTAAACGTGTGCGATAGACTTTATTGTTTCTCATAATTCGGGAAGAATCGTGTATCTCCGCGCGTTTTTGTACCAATCAGTATTTCTTTTTTGTCAGGTGACGATATAGTGGTGCGCATTGCTTAGAAAAGCATCCAATTTTTATTTTTTTTTTGTTTATTGCTGGTATAATTTTGGTTGATTATTAACCTTTATTCCACTGTAGTAATTAAGTAGGTATTATTTTCAAAATTCGCTGAAAACCAAAATTTATCTGTAACTAAATACATCATTAGCTCTTTTTAGGTGCAGTTTTATCGTAAATAAAGCGTTTACCGACCTTACGGTGGATCTATTAGTTCTTGAGAATTTTGAAATATGGCTTGACAATCAGCAAACTTCATTTCCCATATAAACTTAATAGTTATATTTTTTAGTAATTAATCAATATTTTTTAGTAATTAATCAAAAGTTTCTTTTTTATCATAATAAAAATCTTTTAGAGAACCAGTAGTATGGTCTGCAACTGTTGAAGGTGCTGTTATGAACATGCTAAAGTTGTAAAATGTTACCTAATAAAGTAGCACTGGCACTTAATTGGGTTTGTTCGGGTTTGTTTGATAGAGAGAGAAAAAATATTGACAAATTGAAACTGGCTAATTAGGGTTTTTCGATTTTATTAAAGTATTAAAAAACTAATTTATATTCTAAATTTACTTGCCAGAGCTAGAGGGCGCCATTTAGCAAAAACAATAATTTCTTACACTATACACTTTCTTCCACAGGTTTAATAAGAAAAAGCATTTAGGTAAAAAATATAGTCAAAAGTAAAATAACTAAAATAAATCATAATAAAATTACCATGTTAAGTTTTTAATAATGAAAATGATTTTTATCCTAATGACTAATTTAATAAATGACCATAATTTTTTTAGGCCATTATGGTAGCGTGTCGTTTTCTAAATCAAACGAAATTATCGTTAAGGTAAGCTTCTCACCTGACAGGTTATTTATTATTAAAATAAAACGGTTTTCGTGCTTATTTTAAGGTTATCGTTTAAGGTCCGCGAATTTCAAAGTAAAAAATCAACAAATATAATAATAGCTACCATTAGAACTGAAATATCGATTGCGCTAAGCAGACACTGATTTTTTTCAATTTTACTCAATAATGTCCTCTCCGGTTTGAAATCGATCAATATTTAATTGACCACAACCATGATAAAAATTGAATAAGTGCCTATTTCACCAAAATACGCGATATTAAATCTCATGCAAAGGGGGCCCATTAATAAAGGACTCCGGCTATATCTCGGAAACCATTAATCGTACAGCTTTCGGAAAAAAAAATTTATGAGTAAAGCAGTCATGAGAAAATTCTGGAAATTACTTTCAAGTTCCTCATTTCGCCGCAAGGGGGCACAATTAAAATTTAGTTTTTTAAATTCTAAATTTCTCCGAAAATTCCCATATTAAGGTATAACTCTGATTATATCATTGGAAAGCTTAGATAATTCTGCATCATTTTGGTTAAAGGCTCGTTGGCGTACCGACCTTTATAAGAGTGGGGGAAGCTATTGAATGTGTAAACATTAAAATCGCCGTAACTTCTAAACGACTTATCCGATTTTACTAAATTTAAGCTTGTTTGGAAGAAAAAGGTAAGTACCTTTAATCGCCGTATCCAATGGTACACGATAGTTTCTAATAAAATTGCTAGAGGGCGCAATTTGTAATAATAACAGTTTTTTTGATTTTATTCCGAAAATTCAAATCATACGGTATACCTATAACATCATAATCGGAAAGTAGATGGAATTTACAAGAAAACATATGAAAACCGCAGTTCGATATCTTTGTTCGTTTCAGAGTTATTGCCAGAACAATCATTTTTAATACAAATTGCGCCCTCTAGCAGTTTTATTAGAAACTATTGTGTACCATTGGATACAACAATTGAAGGTACTTCCAAACAAGCTTAAATTTAGTAAAGTCGGATAAGTTGTTTAGAAGTTACAGCGATTTTAATGTTTACACTCTCAATAGCTTCTCCCACTCTTATCAAGTGAAAGTGTAAACATTAAAATCGCTGTAACTTCTAAACAACTTATCCAATTTTACTAAATTTAAGCTTTTTTGGAAGGAAAAGGTGCAATTTGAATTAAAAGTTATTGTTTTGGCAATAACTCTGAAACGAACAACAATATCGAACTGCGGTCTTTACATTTTTTCTTGCAAATTTAATCTACTTTCCGAATATGATGTTATAGTTATACCGTATGACTTGAATTTTCTGGATAAAATCAAAAAAACTGTTATTATTACAAATTGCGCCCTCTAGCAATTTTATTAAACATTATCGTGTACTGCTGGATACGACGATTGAAGGTACTTACCTTTCCCTTCCAAACAAGCTTAAATTTAGTAAAATCGGATAAGTCGTTTAGAAGTTACGGCGATTTTAATGTTAACACATTCAATAGCTTCCCCCACTCTTATCAAGGTAGGTACGCCAACGAGCCTTAAACCAAAATGATGCAGAATTGTCTAAGCTTTCCAACGATATAATCAGAGTTATACCTTAATATGGGAATTTTCGGAAAAATTTAAAATTTAAAAAACTAATTTTCAATTGTGCCTCCTTGCGGCAAAACGAGGAACTTGAAAGTAATTTCCAGAATTTTCTCATGACCGCTTTACTTATAAAATTTTTTTCCCGAAAGCTGTACGATTAATGGTTTCCGACATATAGCCGGCGTCCCTTATTAATGGGCCACCCTGTACATGGGATCTCGGAAACTATACAAGATACAGCATAGGTTAAATTGAAGCGAAGTTGGATAATTTAGAGCTTATTGCCATGCCAGTAAGAAATTAGGCAAATTACGACTACTTAATAATAATAATAATACTTCCGGAGATGTCGGTGAAAACCGAAAACTTTATTTTCCGTTTTTGTTTTTTCTGACATTATTAATAAACATTATGAAAAAAAGGACTTAATTACGACGCATTTAAAGGTAGTTTTTAATTTACAAAACGACGTTTCGGTTTTCAGATCTTACCATCAGAATTTTTTAAATACTGACCTGAAATTTAAATTACTTTCTGAAGTATTTTGTCCCCGAAGACATTAACCAATAACGTTTTGCCAAAGTTGCATTTTGAAACTGAAAATTCATCATCCGTAATTAGAGTTATTCGGCAATACGGTCCTTATATAATAATTGCCTGTTAGCAAAAAGCAAACTCACTCTAATAATAAGGAATTATTATTTTTACCTAGTATTTCTGAATGGTTATGTAGTTAGTTTAAGTAAAGATTGACATTCTCGTTTTTAATATGTTACCCAAATATTATTAAAAGTTTTTTAAATTTATAATAGACTAGCCGGTACCTGCGGCTTTTCTCGCTCAATTTAATTGTTACAAATTCTCTATTGAAACTAAACAGCGGGTACCTACCATACATAGGTACTACCCAATAGAGAAAATATATTATTTTTTAAACAGAAATTTCTTTGGTGCTTTCTTGCAATATTTCTTATTTTAATTATATTGCTTCCTGCTGCTATCCTTCTTACTTACTTTTTGGTTAGAGTTGCTTATTTTTTAAACATAATAATTATCAGAACCATATTGCAAAATAACTTTATATTAATGTTGATGGATTTTCGGTTCAAAACGGTGGAACTTGGGAAAATTTTTATTGAATTATGTTTAGAGCTTAACAAACTTGATATAAATTTGTGTTACAAAACTATAATAACTCCTTAAGTAAATTTATCAAAAACAATAAAACTAAAAGCGATAAAAACAAAAAATCAGGCGTCTATAAATTAAAATGCAAAGATTGTCCTAAAACATACATTGGAAAAACAGGCAGACATTTTAACAAAAGAATACAGGACCATTATAACAGTTTTCTAAAAAATAAAGGAGACTTAAACTATGCTAACCATTTACTTGATTATTAACATTATTTCGATCCTTTCTTTCAAATCTTACACACAGAAAACAAAGGCTTCAAATTGAATTCGTTAGAATCTATGGAAATAAATAAACTTAAAAATACGGATCTGTTACTTAATAATCAATTAGATTTAAATAATTCACCTTTGCTAAATTTATTCTGTTGACCATATAAAGTAGGTGCAGGCAATAACGCCAAGCTGGCAATAACGCCACATCGCCATATCTCACAGGTTTTTTACCCAAATGACAGATGGCGCTACAAAACAATTTCCCCGTTTGGATTAGATGCCGTCTACAAAGATTTGTTGCTCTGTGGCCAGAAGTGTTACTGTTGTCGTGTCGTTTGTCACTTAATATCGGTTAGCTCGTATTAGTTATAAAAAGTGGTAAAATATAGAGTGCTGTGTTGGATTACTAAGTACCAGTAAGTGTTTTTTTTTAATGCAAGACATATTTATGCTACATTTATGAAAATAATTGGCCATACATCATTTTTTTATTGGTTTTCGGTTTTGGTAAACAACGGTTTTTTTTCAAACACGTGCATGTTGGCAATATCACCACATTAAGAGGTCAGCAATAATGCCATGGCGTTATTGCTAACTATTAGGTTTTTCGTTGGTTTGAAGTTAATCATGTGTTTTTTTTTCAGCATCAGTATGCCTAGACGTAGAAATCGGAGTCTAAGAGGAAATTGGACCTCGACGACGACTGTATCGGTCTCACTAAAGAAGATAAGAAAGAAAGATACATATGTCCTTATTGCTCCTAAATAACTTAATATGTTGTATATCTTTTCTTCAAATTTTCTTGTTTTTTATATTTTTATTACAGCCTTTAATATAGAATAATTACTTATAGCAAAGGTGTTTTTAATTGGTACTGAAAAACATGCTAACGATTAATTTTGGGGCATACTTAAAGCTGGCGTTATTGCTAACCTATGGTCAGCAATAACGCCAATTGACAGTTTTTTTTTAAATTAAGCCCTACGTCTACATTTAATTTTTTTTGATTAAATATGCCTACTCTCAGTTAAAGTATAGTCCTACCAACATAATATGCCATTTTTAGGCATGAGCAATATATACCTTCTTTAAAACTTAAATCCAAAGCTTAGGGTGGCGTTATTACCTACACTTACCTTACTTAAGATTTTGTAAATTACCCATGTTGTACCTAATTTAATTTAATTTTTAAACACTCTGTTGGATTTCCCCGCTATTTTAACCCTTCCACTGTTTTATTTACATCTTTAATAATTTTATTGCACCAACCTTTTATTTTTATTTTCACCTTATTCATTGTCATCTGACGAAGCTACAGTGTTAGCGACACATGTAATTTTTCTTGGCAATATAGTGGAAATTTACAAGTTCAACTTTGTTTTACTGTATTCCATAATACTATAATATGGATATCCACCTAGTATCGGCTGAATCAATTAATTTGAATAATAATATGTATTTTTATTAACAAATGGCAATTATTATTAAAAAGTTTATGACGCTGAGACTGGTGTACCTCACCTTTTTCCACATAAATTATTTAAAAATAAAGAATAAAGCAAATTAAATCTAAAAATAAATTTATCAAACATAATATCTTGTAAAATGAACATACATTTTTTTGCTTATACCATGTTTCCATTTATTAAAAAGATTTTAGTTGTTGATTTATTAATGTAGCGTGACGGTTTGCAGGTCACCTGTAAATTATTTTAATTACATAGGCGATAAAGGTATAGCTGCTAATTATAAAAAAGTTTAAAATTTTTATGGAAATTTTAGTAGTGGTTGATTAATATTTTAATTAAAAATATTTCTAATAATTAGTGACCTTTATACAATAGCATAGTAAATTTTATATACGCCTAGGAACCATGATCTCAAATAAGAAAAAGTAACTTTTTGCACTAACCTCTTTGTCTTAGTGCCAAATCCCTCGATACCCAAGTTGAAAAAGAAAAGGCAAAAAACAAATGAAGAAAAATCCATTTCTTTGGTGAATTCATGGACCAAATTACAATGTAATATATTTGTCAGTCCATGTATTTATTAATAAAGCAATTTGGCACAAGCAAGTTGATGTATTGGTGTACTAAAATGTATTCGTGGTTGCCTGTTTTTACAACAATATTGCCGCCGAGCGATAAGCAAAATAGCTGTAAAATTTATTTAATTAAAAACAGCTTTTGTGCCATAATGTCAACTTTTAACATCCGCTATGGTAAAGTTTTTACAGAAGAGCAATGCTGTGTGGCAAACATGTAGCAAGTGTCAATGCTGTAGGGGGCGCCGAAAAAACAGACAATGACATAACTTCAAAAAGTCATTTAGTTTTTTCTACAAATCATTATTACTTGTTTTTTTTTTAACTATTTTTATGTAGGTATTCAATTTCTGTTTCACCATTTATGGAAGAATTACCAGTTATTTTGTTTCACAAAAAAGTATGTTAGGTTTAATACAGGTAGAGAAATAATCAAAGGAATACCTCTGTAGTATTTTTAAAATACTGTTAAAAATACAGTAAGCTTTTCCCTTTTAAACTTTCCGTTGTACTCTAGTATATAAACAGTTTTCCTGTGGAGGTTGAGGCACCACTTAAAAGATTTCATTCTTCAAATCGGTCCAAAGGGCATCGATAGCTAAATTCGTAAACCTAAACATTTTAAACTATAATTTTAACACCGAATGGCACCAAAACTATCAAAAGAAATGTAAACTAGAAAATAGAAATAATCTGAACTTTTTGTTACTTTTTAAAATGTACTATTTTACCTTACTTTACTAAGTATCATAAAATGGGCGTAAACTTTACAGCGTGGAAAATTGTGTTTCTGTAATCTTTTCCAAGTTATAATGACCTGACCATAAAACTTAGCCGCTTTAACTAGACATAAGAAAAACGTTGTGGGGCTATAATCGAAGCCGGTAGTTATGTATGAGAATAAATGAGTAAGATAACATTGCGTCCAAAAAATGATGGCACACATGGTCTAGACTTTTATCCTTTCTAAAAGGTAAACTTTATCTATGTATAAGTCCACCTTGCTATACGTTAGTCTACCAGTGTGGTAGCCTAGCGTTTACGTATCGCATGCCGAAGGTACCTGGTTCTATCCCAGGCAGGTTTGGCGGACTTATTTTGTTTGCTTGACCAGGCCACCGTACTTCGCACTATTGCATTGGGCAAGACACACGGGCATTCTCATCAATGGCAAAAAATACTGCAGGTGAAAGGCGACCTCGATACGATACAACTGTGGCGCTCTCGGGCTTCTCCGGTTACATTCGGGTGTTCCTTCGGCATGTTGTTGAGAAGTGAAGGATTCAGTGCGGATCCACAAAAGGGACGCATGTCTGATAACGATCCGGATGGATTGCCGAAACCGAAACTGAATCTTCGATCGGTCTCTACTTATTATAAAATGTAATCTATACTTAAAAAAAATAATAAATAAGAATACAGTAAATAATGATAATAGTTAATATTTCGTCATTGCACCGTTGCTGCCAATGACAGCTTGCAGACAACGTGTTATGCTTAACACTAAATTTCCTATAAATTATGGAGTTATATCATGCCACACTGATAAAAAGAAAATGTAAATTTACACACTTTTACATTTTTCATGTAAATAATCGCAATGTAAAATTACATACTGAAACGTAAAATTTCGTATCTAATTGTAATTCTACAATGTAAATTTCAATTGTATTTACAGTATTCGTACTATAACGGAATGTGTATTACTACCATGTTTTTTTTTAAACTACGATGTAAATGTTGCATAATTGTGAATGTATTTTTACTATTGGTGCCTAATTTGATATATGTACTTTAACATAAAAAACTTTCAATGAATTTGATGGAATCTTTTCCCATGGTACATCCATATGGGTCCAGGCGTATTCCATATTTGCATCGATACTAATTGGTATAGCGTTTAACACTTCAGACTCCATCTACACATCTGTATCAGTTGATGACTGAAAGCTTTGCGATTCAGAAAACTGTGACGAATTGACGGTCAACGTGGTAGCAGTTAAAGCCTCATAGGTTGATTGATATTCTATCGGAATCCAACTCTCATTATTGTGAGTAATATTAATATTTCGGGCTTAAGTAATAAAATAATTTCATCTTCGTTCACTGGTGTACCATTCGTTTCCAATACTAAGGAGACTCCAATAGTATCCAGTTTTTCCGAAGCTTAAACACTTTTTCCGTGTAGACTCTCTAGACGAACACTTTAAACCGCACGTGTGCAGAGTAAACAAGAAAATGGCGACTTGAGAACGGCGCGAAGTTGGTCACGCGTGCGGCTGCGTTTAGCCAATAAATACATTATTTATGTAATTTTACGTAGTAAAATGTATTAGTACATACTAAGATGTATTAATACAAAGTTCAATGTATTAATGCATAGTAAAATGTATTAATACATTTTTTATGGACAAATTTACGCTTACATTGAAAAATTACTACTGAATATGAAAAAGTTCCCCTTCAAATGTAAATATACCATATCAAATATGTTCTCGTGTTGGTTTTACATCTATCTTGTAAAAACACTATAGCAAGTATGTAAAATAATGTGTAAAATTCCATTCGTTTTTATCAGTAGCATGCTTATGTCGGAGTTTTTCTTGGCTTCTCTGTCTAAAATTATACATTACATAAATAATATGTTATTTCTTTCCTAACCTTTTCAATAGGATTGAGATCCGGACTCTTTGAACTCCCGGGTATGACGTAAATATTGTCTTATCGGGAGAATTATTGAATAATTCTTTTTGTTGGGAAAGGTGTATTGTCGTGCTAGATGATGTAATCCTTTCCATATTGTCGCATTAAGATGCAAATGGCCTAACTCGCAAAAGGCAAATTGCTCAGGAGATACGAAAAACTACTTACTTGAAACAATCGATTTTGCACTATCAATAGCGAGTCTATTATCACACATTACTTGCTTAACAATATTGGGAGTTAGGCCAATCTCGTAATATCATAGAATGGACCGGAGATAGGCCAGTTTTAACTTACTGTTTTGGGGCGAAGTTTGATGTTCTTGTCGTAAAGTGTTTTCCAGTCGGTGTGGTTAATTTTTGCGAACACAACCAATACAAAATGTCAATTTAGACAAAAAGTGGAGTTAGGCCATTTACATCTTAAGGCGACGAATATACCACTCCAACCGATGGAATCATAACTAGAAAAAAAATATCCAGATAACCGCAGCCGTCAGTTTTTCTTGTACAATTTAGAAAATTCCTGGGCTCTGGGACTAATCCATCCCAAAATATATTAATTGAAAAACGTTTACTTTGATTAGTTATAGGTGTATCTCTAGTCAAACCTAATTTTTCTGGGTCTATACAGGGTGTTAATTAAGTAAGTACGGAAACTTTAAGGAATTAATCTTTGATTGATTCTAAGATGAAAAGTTTATACAGTTGTTGGTCCGCAAGAGCTCCGTTTTTGAGATACAGGGTGTTCAACTTTTAAAAAAAAGTTCGCATTTTTCTATTATAATATTGAATGGTATCAGCAACTTCATTGAAACTTACGACGCACTAATAGATATTTAGAGGCTACATTTTACAAGTATTAAGATATTTTTAATTCAACCACGAGCGTAGAATGGGTTACCTTCTTCGGATTTTCAAGTAAAAAATGATACGCCACTGACTGTTTTAAACTTTTAAAGCCTTATTTAATAAGCCAAGCAAGGGATACACAAAAAGTGTCTCTTGAAAATTTTTGATTGGATGAACCGTTTTCGAGAAAATTTCTTTATTACGTTTTCATGCACGCCTATGGACAAATTTAAGTGTGAATCAAAATTGCTCAGAACTCAATAAAGACCAAGATCTTATGAAAATAAATTTAAAAACATGAAATCGTTTGAGGAACCGTTTGATTTTCACAATAAAAGGATATTGAAATAATAATAAAGACATTTTTAATTTTTGTGGAATTGTGGTGAATGGTCATTTATGTGGGGAACAAAAGATAGTTTACTGTCAAATAATACACCCAAATCGCAAAAAGTCTCAGCTCTGTCCACTGTAATGTTATTAATTTTGTAATCATACACAATGGTATGTCGTTTTAAAGAAAAGGTCATTATGTTACACTTCCTGATATTTAACGCCAATTTATTTTGAATACAACATCTATATATCATGTCAATGGACAATTGAAGTTTTTCACAGTCTGTCAGGTTACAATTACTCGCATAGATTTTCTTGTCATCGGCATAAAGAAGACCATCACTGCCAAGAGTATGAACTATATCATTAATAAATTTAATATTATAAACATTAAAGGACCCAAAATGGACCCCTGTGGTACACCCGATGTAGCATCCATTGGCACAGATGATTGGCCACCGCACTCCACTATTTGTTGTCGTTCATTTAGATAAGAATGGAAAAACTTTATAAGATTATCTGAGATACCAAACGAGCTTTAGTTTATTAAGTAAAATTCTATGGTCCAATCTATCAAATGCCTTAGAAAAATCTGTAAAAATAACATCAACCTGACAGTTCTGATCAAATGCTTCACCCATAAATAGTGTAAAACAAACTAAGTTGGATGTAGTAGATTTGCCCTTAACAGAACCGTGTTGTTTATCCGACAGCTTTATCTTAACTTGGAACTCATGAAGAAACATTTCAAAACATTTGGAAAAATTATTGATTTGTTATTGTTCGGTAGTTCTCGATTCTGGTTTTATCCCCTTTTTTATACACAGGAGTTATTTTGGATTTTTCCAAGTATCAGGATAGCATAATGTTTTTAGGGCCAAATTAAATATTTTACAAAGCTTTTGCAAAGACGTCTGCACAATCACGTAAGAGGAAAGAGGGTAGTTTATCAGGACCCACAGTTGCTTTAGGCCTCATCTTTTTTAGGCAACGCAAAACATCATCCTCAGTAGCACTGTTAATTGAGAGAGAATCAGTGGAATTAAAAGTTTTCCTACGACCACCTATGAAAATGAGAAATAAAGCACGCCTAACTTGGCTCGAAAGTCCTTTATATCACATGCGTGTTGAAATATTTTCTTTCAATACGTGTGTTGAAATATATAACAGCTGATGGCCGACGAATTTGACAGCAAAACTATTTAAAAAATAACAAACTTACGGGACCCGTGAAGCGAATTGGGGTGCTGGGTGGGGTAAAGTAGGGCATTACTGCAATTATTATAAAAGATACTTTTTTTTCGTTATTTTTGGGAACCTTAGAGTATTTATGATGAAAATAATAATATACCAAAAAGGTAAAATATGTCAGGCACATGTCAACCACAGAAATCCAATAAAATGTCAATAAAAAAAAGGGGGGCAGCTGTAGAGCAGAAATAGAATACCCTAGGAAATACCGATTTATATTTTACAATATCTGATAAAAATTTCCATACAATGTTTAAGGATATCGGATAAGTGAAAGTGCTTTATGTAAGTAAATTTATTTTAGCAATATTCAAAACAAATCGACTATTGACAGAACTTTTATAATTAGGAAGCTATCGATATTTAACGCCATCTTTATATTTTTATAATGTTGAGGTTATGTTTTATGTTCTAGTTTTCTGTTTTGTTGTTTTTCTATGTATATTTATGGTAATGTATTGTTATATTGAAAGAATGCAAGCAGCTAAAAAATCAGAAACGAAATTTATTCACTGTACATAGATAGTAGGTATGATATGCGTAAGCCAATAGGAGAAAAAGTTATTCTTTTAATTTTAATCTAGGTAAGTTAAAATGTGTCAGTGGGCATTGTTTTTATTTTTTTCAACTCTGGAGTTGAAATAAATTTTTCAACTCTAGTGTTGAAAAAATTTGGTCAACACAATGGTGATACGTACAAACTATTAAAAACCAATCAAACTCTTTTTGATTATTTTGTATGGTCGTAGGAAAAATTGTGTACATTACTCGTGTGAAAGTGATTTTCTCACACTCGGAAAATTTCCGCACTCGGCTAACGCCTCGTGCTAAATACCTCCTTGTTTCGTGAGTACCACTTTCAACACTTGTTATGTAATATACTATACCCCATCGACGACCGGAGTTGGTAAAACATATGAATTCTGAAAGAATTCGGCGAAAGCATTTGCAATTTCACTATGATCTTTAAAGTTATTATCGCCCATTGTCATTACTTCCGGAAATTGTTTATTATGTTTCTTATTGTTTATTAATTAGCAAGTTATTTATATTTGACGCTCCTAAGTCGACGCGGCGACATCTTGCTATTCTAAAGGATCCGTGAAATTAATGTCCTTTTTCGCGTTGAAGGTTGTCTTGAGAGAATGTTCTCTTAGAAAGTTGACAAGCTCAGTATCTTCATCCTACGTCGAGATCTTTCTTCTTCCGGAACCTGGTTGTCTCTTGATTTCTCCACTTTCTTTAATGTTTTTCTTGCATTATTTGACTGTAACTTATCTCTTCATCTGATGAATTATACCTTTTTGTCTGCAGTTGGCATTATGATTTTTTTTTTATTTTATAGCAAATCTAACTAATATTAATGATAATATATTATATTATACAACAAGTTGATGACAATTCATTACAACTTGCCGTTCTACAACTTGACATATTATATTATATTTATTATATCATTTACCGATACATCAACATTAATATCGCCGTGAAATGACCTGGTAAACATATTTACAAAAGATTGTTCTATTATCTGAATTTAATTAAAAGCTAATAAAAATTTTACCCGAATAGTAATTTTTACCGGTTTACGAGCTTAACAAACAACACCACTCAGTTAATTACGCTAAAGAAAACAGATTTTCTAAAAGCACAAAAGCGAAGTAAAAACGAAGGCGAGCAAAAGTGAAGAGTGGCTTAAATTGAAACGGCGAGGTATCGGAAGTATCTACTTTAAATTAAGCGATTACACTTTCGGAATCCATTAGTCTTAAGTCACGAATAACACTCTTGCCCTGCTATTATTGTTTCGAGTTTGAAGAACATTGAGGGACCTGAAAATGCAATTTGCTTATAAGTTTCTTATAAAAATAGTAAAGTTTAGGGATCGAAATCTGTCGAACTTATTCAAGATATATTTGTTTGTTATTTATTAAAAAATAAAAATGTTATTTCGGTGCTATCGAGGGTGCTATTAACGAACCTAAAAATAAATACTTTAAAAATAGTTGCATACGTTTGGCTGTAGACCAAATATTATACCGTGCAAGCAAAAATTATTTGCATCAAAGAGGGCCTTGCATCTAAGGACGTAATGCTTAGCCGTAGAGCTTAATACCTGTTGGGTGTCAGTAACTACCTGAACTAACAATCAATCAGTTATTCCGTCATCTTTGACAGTCGTAACAAGTAGGTAATGTTATAATATTAAAGTAAACGACTTGTTTAATTATGGAACCTTATTATTTATTTCTAAAAGACTTGTTTATAAAAGATGTTTTTAAAATACACCGCTTGGCTTCATCTTCTATTATCGTTCTGTCGTATGTCGTAGCACAATGCGATGCTCTTTTCCTATAACTATGAGTACTACGTATAGATAACCATCACTACATGGTGTATGTTGTGTTATCTATACTTAGTACAAAACCTCTTATTATTACACCTTCCCCTACAACTTAATCCCAACCCCTACAACGTAATATTAATAAACAATATACCCTTTAAGTCTTTCTGGGATTTTTCTCTCCCTAATTGGTCTAGCCTCTGTCTGAGTCTGCTTGGGACTAACAGCAGAGCTCGTACAGCTGCTTGGACCTGGGTTATTTATAGGTATTTTAGCATTATTATCTAAAACACTAATGTCACTATCACTTCCTCCATTAGGTGCTGTGGGATTGCCTAATTGTTCATCTAATTCATGGAAATTATTATCGAGTTTACCATCATGAAATGATTTACGCAAATCACTACTATTTCTTCTTAATACATTGGCCCCGGTGTTTATTAAATATGACCTGGGTGAAGAATGTTTTTTAATTACTGTGGCAGGCTCCCATTTGGCATTATTACGGTACACTATGTTATCACCTCTGTGAAACTCTGATGGCTTTGTCCTTGCATTTCTATCATAATAACCCTTACCTAACCTATTCTTATCGTCCAATTTGCATTTATACTTTTTTATCTCAGTTCGTGGTCTATCTACAGTAGGTAGCTTGGTTTTTAGTTTCCTTCCAAATAATAGCTCTGCTGAAGACCTTTGCAGGCCAGTGATTGGCGTGTTTCGGTACTCCATCAGAGCAATTTCTATATCATCCGATTTACGTAAAATGTTTTTTGCTGTTTGTACAAATCGCTCTGACAGGCCATTTGATTTAGGATACTTTGGACTACTTGTTTTAAATTCGAAATCCTTTGAAAACTGTTTACATTCATATGATGAGAACGGCATATTATCAGAAATAATAGTATCTGGTACACCATGTGTTGAAAACACTCGTTTAAAAGCAGCAATGACGTCCGAACTTTGTTTATTTTTTAAAGGTATAACCTCCAACCATTTTGTGAGGTAATCCACTATACATAATTTTTACCCTTAAATTCTAAAATGTCAGTTCCTAATTTTTGAAAAGGCAAATTTGGAATTTTATGTGTGATAAGGGGTTCCTTTACATTAGCATACCTATATTTCTCACATATCTTGCATCTCTCTATCATTCTCTCTATGTCTTTCGACATACCTGGCCAAAATAAAGTCACTCTGGCTCGATCTCTCGTTCGATTTACTCCAAAATGACCTTCATGTACCACACCTAACATTTCATTACGAAGTGCTTTTGGCACCACCACTCTGTCTCCAAAGAAAAGCATATTATTAACGACTTGAAGGTCACTTTGAATCTGATAGAATACCTTCATTTCACCCTCATATTTGCATTTTTTCCAGCCATTCCCACAATTTTTTATTACTGCATTTAAGATTTCATCCTCTTCTGTATACTTTCTAAACTCTGTCTTTCTCGATTCACCCATTCGTAAATATTTTTCAATTGAATGTACCATTTCATTTAACTCCTCATCAGGTTCTACTATTTCACTACTATAATTTCGTGAAAGATAATCTGCAATATATAAAAATTTTCCGGGGAGATATTCAATACTAATGTCATACTTAAGTAATTTAAGCCTTAAACGCTGAAGGCGTGGTGAGTGTACTTGACAAATTTGTTTGTTTAATACACTTACATTTGGCCTATGGTCTGTAATCACTTTTATTTTTCTACCGTAAATAAAATTGTGAAACTTTTGTGTAGCATAAACAACACTCAAAAGTTCTTTTTCAATTATTGCATACTGTTTTTCAGTTTCTGTTAACCCCCTTGATGCGTATGCCACTGGCTTTCCCTCTTGCATTAAGCAACTCCCTATGCCATTTTGGGACGCGTCTGTGTGAATAGTTATTTCTTTTGTATCGTCAAAGTTCATTAAGGTAGTATTTTTGCGTAATTCTAGTTTAATTTTTTCTAATGCTTTATCGTGAACATTTAGCCACTGAAATAGAATATCTTTTTTTAATAAGCCACAGAGCGGACTCGATATTTCCCCCAGCTTTGGAATAAATTTTCTTACATAGTTAACCACCCCTAATAATTTTTGCAACTCTTTCCTAGATTTCGGAGCTTTTAATTCATTAATTGCTTTAATTCTATCTTCATCCACTTTCATACCCTCTTTGTTAAACAAATGACCCATATACTTTACTTCCCCTTGTCTATATTGCAGTTTATCTTTATTAAACTTTATCCCTCTCTCTCTTGCTCGTTCTACAACTCTTTTTAGCGTCTCATCATGGCCCTCCAGAGTGTCACTAGAAATGAGGAGATCATCAAAATAAATTATTGTATTTTCAATATCACCGAAGTTTTTCAAGTTAACTTTTTGAAAAAATTCTGGGGCTAAATTAAGCCCAAATGGAAGCCTTAGAAATTTATAGCACCCAAACGGTGTGGAGAATGTTGTTAGTTTTGTGGACTGTTCATCTAACCTAACCTGATAGAAGCCATCTTTAAAATCTAATACACTAAAATATTTCTTACCGGAAAGCTTACTACTAATGTCATCTAGACTTGGAATTTCAAAAAATTCTCTTTCAATATACTTATTTAGTTCCTGCGGGTCTAAACACAACCTTAATGATTTATTTGGTTTTTCAATAATAACCAAATTATTAACCCATTCACTGGGACCCTCCACTTTTGAAATAATTTTTTGATTTTCCAACTCTCTTAATTTATTTTTTAATCTTTGCTTAATCACTAGGGGTAACCTCCTTGCTGGACGTGCAATGGGCACATTATTATCCCTAAGATTTATTTTACAGATGTCTTTAAACGTGCCTAATCCCTCAAATACATCCCTATTTTTATTGACAAACAGTTCTTTATCATTATAACTTATATTTGTGCTATGTGTATTTTTTACAAAACCCAAATCATAACATGTCAACAAACCCAGAATAGGCTTAACATTTAGGTTAACTATGACAAACTCTATCTCTAATGACTTATCTGCGATACTGCACAATAATGTAACCTTCCCTTGAGTCTCTAGCTTGGTACCCCCATATGCTTCCAACACAACCCTACTTTTTCTGATTTTTTGCCCATCATCACACACCATATCAAACACTTTTCTTGGTAAAATGTTAACTTCGGACCCAGTGTCCACTTTAAACTTGACTTGCTTATCACAAATTCTTATAAGCTCTGTCCACACAGCACAGTGTCTTTTTTGTATTTGACCCACATTAACAATGCTGTCTACATAAAGTTCATCATCTGTACTACTATTGTCTTGACCTTCCGTATGTCTTTGAATGACCTCCTTTACCTCTTTTGGTTTTCTACATGCATTGGCAAAGTGGTTGTCCTTACCACATCTGTAGCAAGTCTTACCAAAGGCAGGGCATTCACCATATCCATGATTAGTTTTGCATTTGGTGCACTTAAAGGCCTTTTTGTTATACGTGCCATCCCTTTCTTTTTTCTGTGGCACTCTCTTTTTGAGTGCATCTACCATTGTTGGCTCACTTTTCCTCACTCCTTGTAAATGTTTTTTAGTTGCCTCAGCATTGCGACAAATATCCACTGCATTTTCAAGGGTTATATTCTGTATATTTAGTAATTTTTCTTGTACTTTTCTATCATTCGTACCTAAAATTATTCTGTCAACTAAAATTGAGTCTTCCTGAGTATCATATTCACAGGACTGAATGTACCTTTTTAGAGCACCTAAAAACTGATCAAATGGTTCATCCTGTCCTTGTTGACGACTGTTGAATACGAATCGTTCATATGTTCTGTTTTTCCTGGGAGCACAGTAATTCTTAAAGGCTGCGACCACGTCGTCATACTTGCTGCTTTTGTCTGGTTCAACAAATTTAAAAGTATTAAATATTTCTACCCCCTCGCTTCCTATTGTGTTTAAGAGAAGGGCTACTTTAATTTTGTTGGACTTGGAGTCCTTTTCAGTGGCTACCAGATAATTCTCAAAATTCTGAAAATACCTTTTGAAATTTTCGTTCAAGTTGCCCTCAAATACCATGGGGTCCGGTAATCTGCCACCTTCTGCCATTTTGCACTATTATAAGGTAGTGGTTTTCACTTTCTGCAAATTCTCAGCAAACTTTTATTTAATTAGTTGCCTTGTTCTTCTACGGCTGCGCCATGTTATAATATTAAAGTAAACGACTTGTTTAATTATGGAACCTTATTATTTATTTCTAAAAGACTTGTTTATAAAAGATGTTTTTAAAATACACCGCTTGGCTTCATCTTCTATTATCGTTCTGTCGTATGTCGTAGCACAATGCGATGCTCTTTTCCTATAACTATGAGTACTACGTATAGATAACCATCACTACATGGTGTATGTTGTGTTATCTATACTTAGTACAAAACCTCTTATTATTACAGGTAATTTGATTCATCGCTAATTTTTCCACTTTCTTAAACAATTCACACAATAGGCTTTACGGAACAGCACAAAACATTCATGGTTGAAGCGTATTTTCGAAACGGGGTTAAAGTAAATGGTGAGTGGCAATACAATTCGGGCGTGTGCATGGACGATTTTCACGAACATTTTCCTAACGTTGCTTTTATTGCTGGGGATTTTTATCATTGCCTGAAAAGAACCGTGGCTGTGTTTAGGGAAACAGGTTCTATACAACACAAAAAAGGAGCAGGAAGACTATCTGTAAGAACAGAAGAACGTGTTGCAAACGTTCGTGAAATAATGCAAAATACGCCAACAAATTGTATAAGATGCCTGTCCCAAGAAGAGGGAGATCTTATGGAACATGCAGGACTATTCTTAAGAAGCAGCTAAATTAATTTCCTTATAAAGTGCAAGTATTCCAATTTTGTAAGCAGCAAAAATAAATTTGTATTTGTCTACTTATTTTATTACTCATTAGTTTGGCATCTCCTGTCATAATATGAATTTGACAATATTTTAACCTAGATTTGGTTAGATATATCGTCCCCATATTATTGTGATCTAAACCAAGCCCTACGTTTTTTAATCCAAGCCCTCTTTAATGCAAGTAATTTTTGCTCGCACGGTACAATTAGGTGTTTATTATATTGCTTTCCAGATTCGCGGTTTCGTTCTTTAGATATTACCGTCAAATCATTTTTTTAAATTACGGACCTGGAATTTTAAAAACGGTTTAGAGACTTTTAAGCTTTAGAAATTTAAACTTTTTTTTTTATTTTAACGTTTTGTTATAAAATAACACATCATCAATATTTCAAATTATTCTTTCTTAAATTACGGCCCAAACATAGACCTGTCATGATGTTTAAAATAAATAAAAATACTATTAAAAACTAGAATTTTTTCCCACGCATTGGTATTGAGTGTGTTTTACTTTTAACAAGAACTTGAAATTGAAATAATTAACGGCTTAAACACATAGCTTTTACCTTTTTTATGTAATTTGGATATTTAGTCCTAGAAATAATAACTATGGCAGTAATGGTAAAGAAAGTATAATTTGATATACTGGTATTTAATAACAAAACGTTAAAATTAAGAAAAATTTGTTTTGTATTAAATTTCCAAAGCTTAGAAGTTAATAAAGTTGTATTTAAAATTTCAATTTTAATGGTATTAGCAACAGGCTTATTGGTAAAACTGTGGGATAGCATCAATCCAGTGCTCAAATTATATAAAAATATATATAAAAATAAAAAATGTCATCCATATTATTATCATTAACATTATGAATTGATATGAGGTGATAAAATACGAATGGCATACTTTTTTTTAGAGTTAAATAACGATAGAGAATTCTGACGCAATGTTAATTTTACCGACGAATGCACCTTCACATTAAACAATTAACCAAATGTTCAAAATTGTAGATATTGGAGTACAGAAAATAAACACGCTGATTAAGACAAACAAGGACTGAATACTGTCGATAGGTAAATGTTTTGGCTGGCATAGTTTGGACTTCGGTTTATTGGATCTTGTTTTGGAATAAAATTTGGTAAAAGAAAGTTTTTGAAACTTTTACAAAATCAAATTTGACCTGCATTAGAAGAGCTCCTGAAATTAAAGATATTTAAATAAATGGACAGTTGTCCAATGCACCTGAAGTAAGGGAATATAAAACGTTTTCGATGAACGCACAATAATGTTAAATTATGCCATAAATTGGCCAGCAAGGTCTCCTGATCTTTCATCAAACGCTGAGTGGTCCTGTGGAGTAACATTAAAAATGTTATTTATAATGTATATTTATTATTTATTATCAATATCTGAAAGAACTAAAGATTGCAGTTTCAGAGGAATGCAATCGAATATCTACGTATCAATGTAACTACCGAATTTTATTAGCGTTTAGGATATTGTTTTCTCCAAAGGCAGGACTGATTAAGCATCTGATTAAGTTTCCCTTTAAAATAGTGATTGTCTTGATAGGTATTTTTTTGAAAAAAGTGTTGTTTAGTCACTTGTGTCCTCATGTTGAAACAAAAAGTTCTTATTATTTCATTTCTAGTACTTGCGTTATATCCATCAGTACCATCATTATTCTCTTGTTGATTATAGTAAAACATGTTAAAACTAATAAAATATAAATCGTCTAGTAACATTTAATATTATCACAATTATTACTTATTATTAGGTGCTTTCAGTGAGGTATATATCAGAGACTTATTTAATTTTTTTTTAATTTACAGGTAGTTTCCCCTAAATAACTTTTGATTGGCCTATTAGAAAATATAAAAATTTGATGTGCTAGTCCATCATACAAGGATTTTCAAAAGAGTGTAATACCATTTTGATGTAAAATTAACAGAAAAACCAATATTTGAGGGTGGCAAAATTTACATGGGATTTCCCATGGCCCGTTTGACAGTTCCCGGTATATACCTAAGTTTTCGTGAACAGGAAACCTTTTTATTTTTAACTTTACGAAAATTAACTAAAAAATTAGTTTAAGATAATAAAGAAGTGAAAAGAGAATCGCGTCCTATTTATTCAAATTCAAATCTTATTTGTAAAATTTATTGGAAAATAGTCATTATTTTTAAATAAGATCGTAACCTCTTTAGCAAAATAGCTTAGTTTTTCTAAGCAATTTTGTAAAGGTCAACAGTTGCGGGGTGGGCCCTCAGTCCAATATTACATTAAAGTCCAAAGCGATTCTTTTAAACTTGGTTTGGTTAAAATATTATATTTTTTGCACTATTTTCCACAATAGATTTTTTTTTAAATCGGGCATTCCACTGTTATGTTAAATTAATTCAATTGTTAAAATAATTTTATTGCAACATTTTTTTTTAGTTTATAGTATTTTCTGACACGTGAAATAACGTATTAAACTTCGTTTTAATTTCTAACTTTTCCAATAAGTTTTTCGAATTATCTGTAATCTATAATATATATATATATAAAAATGAATGTTTGTCTGTCTGTCTGTATGTCCCGTATGCGTTCCTATACCATTTATCCGATTACGATGAAAATTTGGTGGGTTGTTGTGTGCAGGCCGAGGAAAATTATGGCATAAAAAAAGTGGCGCAACGCATGCCGGGATGCCGGGAGGCCGGGATGCCGGGATCTAGTGAGTTGTTGTGTGCAGGCCGAGGAAAATTTTAGCATAAAAAAAAGTAACGTAACGCATGCCGGGATATCGGGATGCCGGATATTTGTGTAATGTCTTTCCTTCAAACTTATTTTAGTAAGTAGCGTAGCAACGCGCGTGGGGTATAGCTAGTATTATATAAAACATATTTTGTGTAGAAATAACACCTTTTCATTTAATTTTATAATAAGAGCACAACATGAATAAATCTGTCTAATCGCGATGTTTACTCCATTTAAGTAGTACATACTTTCCTTTATTTCGTTAGGTCCTACCCTTACTAATGAGACATAATGTGGCGAAACGCGTCCAAGGATGGGGACCTAAAATGCATCAAAGCAGCAATAATAGGAAATTATTAATGAATACTATTATTATACAAAAATATTCTGAAATTGAAAAAGATCAAGTTAAGTGTTAAATGAATATTCATATACAAAAAGAAAATTATATAGATTTTTTATACAGTATAGGTATCATAATTAACTATCCAGAAACTTTAATGGTGGCATAAGTGACATTGGCAGGCGTTATTTAAGCGTAGCGTAATTTTTGACTTGTTAATCAAGCGCTTTAATTGTGAGTAAATAATGCCTGCCAATGTCACTTATGTCAACATCAAAGTTGCTGGTTAGTTAATTATGATTAAAAACCTTTGTGCAACCGAACATTAATCTTTTAAACTAAATACCATTCTATTTATTTATCTCTTAAATCGCACTACTTGCAGACTTTTACAAATTTGAAGTAGAGAGTGTTTTTTTCTTTCATTTCGTCACTCGTCAGATCCATCCACAGACACGTTTCGCCATATCATGGCACCGTGAGGCCAGGATCTGACAAAAGAAAGGAACACAAAGTTCAAACTATGAACAATTTAGGGCGCGGGCCGTCAGAAAGATGAAGCGCTAAGCGCCATCTAGTGTCGAAGTTGCACACTTTTAAAACATACCAAACTTTACATTGTTTGGTAACTAATTTAAAAAAAATTAATAAATAAAATATATTCATAATACAATTGTGCATTTTATTCGTAAGCAAATAGGCTATAATAAATATAAGTTAAATTACCGTGCTATTTTTTTTATTACCATTCAGCATAAAGCTGTAATATTTAATTTAATTCACCAAGAAATCTGAATTTCCACTGCGCCAAACGCAAACTCGAGGATAATCGGACAAATCGTTTTCCCAGTTGTAATATCACCGACTTTGTTTACAAGAGAATAATGTTGGCACTCAAATTCTTACAATTTTCTTATAGAGCGATTTCCTGAAAATATTTCCTTTATCTTGAAAGAAAACGCTCGTGGCCAAACAATTTCCATTGATGCATGTGATCTAGAAAAATGGTTTACTGTATTTTTTTTTCACTCCATGGTTTGTAATCAAATAAATTTTAATTTAAATATTTTTTCTACAACTATAATGTAAAATATACTCGATGTCTCACTAAGGTCGACGAGATACGGAAACCATGAACTCTGCCTGACTTTTATCGTAATGGCTAGTTCACTCTGCGTCAAAATTCAGTTTTTTTAATTTTCTTAATAAAATTCCTCCAACGAGGACTGAACAGGGGCTCATTTTTGAGCTTCCTTGTATTTAAAGAAAAATCCAAAATAGCCAATCGATGTACTTTTTCCTGCAGAATTCAAAAATGAAACAAAAATTTATTTGAACCAGAAACAAAAGAGTTGGAGATATGGATAAGGTGTTTTTTAAATGGAACATAGCTTCGTATAAAAAAAGGTATGTTCCATTTAAAAAACACCTTATCCATAGCGTAACTCTTTTGTTTCTGGTTCAAATAAATTTTTGGTTTTATTTTTAAATTCTGCAGGAAAAAGTACATCGATTGGCTATTTTGGATTTTTCTTTAAATACAAGGAAGCTCAATAATGAGCCCCTGGTCAGTCCTCGTTGGAAGACCCTGTACACCAAATTAAAAGCCCATTTAAAACGCTAGTATGAAAGTTTTAAGGCTAAAAAAGCCAGTATTTGTTCTCCAGGGAATATAAATAAATTCATCACAGGGACATCTGACAAGAATATTTTGCAACCAATGTCAGAAATCTAAAAATGGTTCAAATATGTGATGAATAAAAAATATGTATATTCTTTTAGGTTGCATTGATAATGGGGGTAATGGCTACCCGTGCTAATGAAATTACAATATATACCATGAAAATTTACAAAATCACGGATCCGCTTTCTTGATAAAGGTGCCAACGACCAAAATTCAAATAAAATTACCCCAAAATTCACCATCACTAATAAATTTTACCAAATTTTCAAAAAGTACATTAGCCTTCGTTCACCTTAAGTCAAATCTAATATATTCTTTCTAAACTATAAAAATGACAAATGCACCTCACAAAGAATAGGTAGTAATATTATATAAGTTTACACAAATGCCGGAACAAATAATAATATTTCTGTAATTACAGAACTCAAAAAAATACTTTAGTTACAGTTTTCGTAGATCTTCTGCGACTAAATTTTTGTAGACGCAGGTGGCGATATAACTGCATTGAAGAAACATGGTAAATATAAATATTCGGCAGTAGTAAAAGGATACATTGATGACTCTATCAAAAACAAAATTGATTCAGTTGAAAAAATCTCAAATTCAATACAACAAAATTCAATATTTCGTTTCAATGTTTGTTCTTTAAAACTAAAGATATGTAGTACTTAATTGTAGCTATGCGGATCAAATTTGGACATAGGGTATGGAAGACACAGCAATTTTAAAAATATTTTTAAAAGCTTCCCCCATCTTTATTTTCGACCATACGGAAAAAGTCTTAGGAACAAACTACAGTAAAAATTAATGATCTTTTCATTTCCTTTATTAAATGGGAGCTACGACAATTCGCGAATATTTGAATTTTTGGTTCATAATATTAATTACGCCCGCTGTGAAGATTTTGGAAACTTAGAAATATTTTACATCCGTTTTTCTGACAGATTTAGTCAACAATTTTTTAGTCCAAAGACATAATGGTTTCGTTATCGTACCTCGCCTACCATAGTGGGACACTGGGTATACTATTATGATGTCATTAAATTTGTTACTCGCGTCACCATCTTAATTTCAACGCATAGGACGATTTGATAAGTCATTTATCTTTAAACTAATTAGAGAATCAGTGTCACAGATTTTTAAAATACTGAAACAAACTATTGGTAACAATTGGTAAATTATTATTGCGTAAAAATTTTTTTGAACCTTTATATACCTTAAAGATTTTCTTTTTAATGTAATTTAAATATCTGTAAAATGTCAGACTCTGAAAAGGAAATGAAGTGGTTACTCAAGCAGAATTTATGCAGTAGCCAAGGAAGACAAAATAATGCTTTGAATAATTTTTAAAAGGATTAAAAGGTTGCAAAATAATTATAATAAACTAGCATACAAATGTTAGTTAAATGCCTTATTCATATCTCGAGCATCAATTTTATTGGTGTTTCGAGATTAAGTCTTGTCTATCGTAACTCCCGACCTCCTCGAGAAAAAACAACTAAAAATTAACATGGAAAACAGAGAGTGAATATTTGTATATTCATATATGTATACTTGTTTATTAATAGAGCAACAATGAAAGGTAAATCATACATCTGCATTCAGAGGGATGATAAAATGTATATCTTACATTGAAATATTGTGAGTGCGTAGTTAAGTGTAAGTCAAATAATAGTACATTTTATAAAAAATATTATCAAATGTGTGTCATATATTTGCGTGTGCAAAGCATGGAAAAGATGTTTTAAAGTCTTAAAAATATATAAAAGGGAAAGAAATAAGACACTTTAAGTCTTTCTCAACTGGTATATTAAGATAAGTCTAAATTAAGGGTAAAATCTCTACATGTTTCAGATTTACAGTGGCCTTTGTAGAAACCATGCTGTTGTGAGCTGATGCAGTTTTTAAAGGTATCAAAAATGTCATTTATTATTATTGACTCAAATATTTTGGAAATTATTGACAACAAAGTTATTCATCTGTAATTTTTAATTATAGTTATTGTCCCATTTCTAAAGAATGGAAATAAAAATGAATATTTCCACGCCACAAGAAATGTACATTCATCAAAGAATTTGCAAAACAAAATGCTGCTAAAGCAGCACCATAGATGTTGAGAAAGAGGGGCGGCAATCCATCTGGATCAGCAATCTTATTCGTGTTAAGTGTAGTTTTTTCCATTATCTAATAAGTTCATAAATTACATTAATGGATGATACCGCCGCTGATTGCATCTAAGTAAATCCTATTTTTACTAAATAAATAATAGAATCTTAATATTGCCTATTAAATAAAAAGTTATCTTTTTTGCAATAAAAATGCGACTGCCATACAACCTTGACGGTTAAAGTTTATAACACAGCATTTAAAACACAAATATTTGCAGTATGAACAAAACAAACAAAATAGCCAATAAAGCTGCATATAGGATATTTGAGATAAGTTTATCTGAGCGTTCTAGAGTCTTTATTACAAAACATGGTTTTCACACTATTAAACTGCAAGTGTTGAAAAGTAATGCGAGTGCAGGGAAATAATACTGCAGAAACCCATTGAGGAGGAGTTATGCCTTTGTTATATTTTAGAAAAGGGAAATAAATGTAAAAGCATTTTAATGTTTCGAATAACTGCACTGCTTTAGATGAGAATTGTAAAGCCGAGTAATTTTCGATGTTACTGTGAACCTTAAATGAATAAATGCAAATTTATATACCCCGGATTAATAATGAAATCGCAAATAATGTTATAGTTGAATTCACATAAACTTTTAACGCCGTGACATTTCAGTTCTGTCATACTTGTCAAATACGGCAGCAACTCATAAAATATAAATTTCTAATGGCAAAATTTAATTAGTATAATTGTACTGCACACAAAGTATGTCTATCCTGTATTATTTCATACGATTAAAAAGAGATAGAAATAAAAAGAGTTGGCCGAACAATTCCAGAAAAAAAAAGAAAAAAAACTGACCAATCTCAGCTGTATAAGAAATTTAGTAAGTTGGTGAAATCTAAAGTAACTAGACAATGACAAGTCTTGACATTTGGCATTAAAACTTTATGTGAATTTAACTATAGGTGTTTGGTAATTTAAATAAGTATGGAATAAAACCAAACTATCTCATTCGAACTTTTTTAATTGATATTATTTAGATTATATTAATAACTTGATTCTGTTAATGATTTTACAGCGCCATAAATCTATGCGGCTCTGTCGATCAATTTAATGTCATACCTTTGTTTATCAGTTGTCGTCCCATCCCATCCTTGTGCGAGTTTCGTTACAGAATCGCACAAAAATATAAATTTGTTAGAGAAACGCATCCGTTTATATCTATTAGACTGTTTTAATATTATCAAACATTATGTAAAATAAAAAAATTGGACTTATGCTAGGAGCTTGTAATTTTCTGTTTAGTTGCCTTGGGTTTTGGTTTCCCGTAGAGTCCTAATAAGGACGAAACGGCCGTCGTTATCTACCCGGCCCAGGGAGTCAATTGTTTTTTCTTCCCTGTGTATTCTAATACAAAATACAGTTAGACAATTACTATCCGGTATGTATTTTCACGAACGTTAATTCTATATTCTATTATGTAAAATTATACATTTGTCAACTGTTCCACACCAAATGTAGTAGACTCTAACCGGAAAAAATATGTTATTTTCTAAAATCTATTTAAATCTCTGAATAGTTAACACGTTGGTATGACAAACCGATATTCTTGCAAAATATATGTTTATAAAATTTGTAATTAAATTATCAAATATTAATGAAGAGACTGATTAAGAGCGCCCCTCTCTGGTAATCGATTGCGGCCTAAATCCCTTGCTCTTCCTTTATTTAGCATTCCAAGGAGCTCCAAGGGTATGTATTCAATTATATTCCTTTATATATAGGGTTGTATCGTTGACTTGACCCCAGATTAGCAATGCAACAAGCAATGTAAGAACTCAATAAATCGGTTTTTCTTAATTTATTGAATTAAGGCGGAATTCTCAACGTCATTCAATCTATTGCCAACCTATACCTATTTCAGATTAATTGATTTAGCCGATTCTAGGTGGAAATCCATAATTATAGTATTATGGGATACAGTAAAACAAAGTTGAACTTGTAAATTTCCACTATATTAACTAGAAAAATGACATATTTCGCTAACAACAACGTCAGATAATAATGATTTAATAAAGGTGAAAATAAAAAACGGGTTGACATAAAATTAAATTATTGAAGATGTAAATAAAACAGTGGAAGGGTTATAATAGCGGGAAAATCCAATAGAAGGTTTAAAAATTAAATTAAATTAGGTAGAATATGGGTAATTTATAAAATCTTAAGTATATGGTCAACAGAATAAATTTAACAAAGGTGAATTATTTAAATCTAGTTGATCATTAAGTTACAGGTCCGTATTTTCAGGTTTATTTATTTCCATAGATTCTAACAAATTTAGTTTTAAGCCTTTGTTTTCTGTATGTACGATTTTAAAGGAAGAATCGAAATTATGTTGATAATCAAGTAAATGGTTAGCATAGTTTGAGTCTGTTTTATTTTTTTAGAAAACTGTTATAATGTTCCTGTATTATTTTGTCAAAATGTCTACCCGTTTGGCCAATGTATGTTTTAGGACAATCTTTGCATTTTAACTTATAGACGCCTGATTTTTGTTTTTATCGCTTTTAGTTTTATTGTTTTTGGTAAATTTACTTAAAGAGTTATTAGTTATTTAACACACATTTATATCAAGTTTGTTAAGAAAATTGCCAATTCCTTTGCTCGGTTGTCCAAAGAAAGTGACAAGTTTAAATTGGTCAGAGTTTTTGCTTTTTTTTAAACCCTCTGTTGGACTTTCCCGCTATTGTAACCCTTCAACTGTTTTACTTAAATCTTTAATAATTTAATTTTATTGCACCCCAGTTTTTTATTTTCACCTTTATTAAATCATTGTCATCTGACGAAGCTACAGTGTTAGCGAAACATGTCATTTTTCAAGTTATTATAGTGGAAATTTACAAGTTCAACTTCGTTTTACTGTATCCCATAATACTATATACCTATTTCGCTTTGGTTTTTTTTTTAGTTTATTATTTGATTAACAAACATCTTAATAAAATCAATATCGGCTGCACATTATTTAGGTAATATCTGACATATTACAAAAATATAAATTTATTTCATTGCTAATTTTGGAAGAGTTATAGTAAAATACCAATGACATAATATCTATTGTTAAAAAAAATTTTACCCCATATTTTTCGCTAAAATTCTCCTAAAATAATTTAGAAAATTCCTTAATATTCATTTTATTTAAATTTTGTGTAAAAGCTAGAAAAATAAATAAATTTACGCGAAATAGGTTGGCAAGAATGGTTTCTACTGCTACGTCACTGCATATAATATTGGGTTTTAAGTATTGTAACATTAATAACTATTATATTACTAGTAGTAGACTTAGATAATTAGTACAAAAATTTGTTGGCAAAATCTAAAAAATACTACAAGAAAGTTTAAAAATTGTTTCTATTTCCAAGAAAAAAATTCTAAAATTTAAAAAATTTCTTGAAATAAATTTTTTTTTAAATAAATTTTAAAGTAAAACATACATTAAGTTTTCTGATCAAATACTGTTTATACTTTATACAGATTTTTCCTAAATAGCCGTTTTTTTACTTGCTAATGTAAAATTAAAATATCAGAAAATATTTTTTTTTAATTTGAATACGTTTTCAAACCTCATTGGAATCTATTCGGATATACCTAGGATTTGACCATTTTTTGAAAAGGTTATAAGGAATTTGTCAGTTTTTTTTAAGAAAATAGAGATTGTGCTCGTTACAAGAATTAGATATTTAATCTCTTTAAATCAGTTCAGTTCGCAAATATGCGTCGGGAAACTTGGAGAGGTCATTCTACGTAACAAAATAGAGGTAATAAGTCATGTAATAAAAAATCTAAATATCATATATTCCAAGTTACAGCCAATCAAATTCAATTTTTATTATATCAGCAAAAATCAATCTGACAATTATGCCGGGCAAAGGCAAAATACTGTACTCGCCAAAACAGAGTTTCGAGAAAAATCGATTTTAAGTTAAATTGTTTGCCAAATTGTTAAAAAATGCTTTCAATTTCACAATTCAGAATTATTTTAACCTAAATAATGTATTTAATATCTTAATTACTGCTATAATTGAGAGTTTGTCTTTTTGGGTTAGTTACATCATTTTTCCACTAAAAAAAAATCAAAAAAATGATGTAGTACACTATACGTTATTTTTCCATTGTTTCTGTCTGAAATATTCAACGAGCTATTTGGTTAAATGATGTACTGCTTTTATAGTTTTATTATTTTTATATTTCAAAATAATAACTTTTAACAAAATAATGGTGCATATTATGCAAATTAACGGTGTATTCTTATTAAAAAACAAAAATTTTAAATTTTAAAAGGGCTTGACACGCGTATTTTCTGTTTTTCCCTAATACGTCATGCTTATAAAAAAAAAAGTTAGCAACTTTCCAAAGTTGTTTTTAAAAAATTAAATAAGAAAAAGGTAAGAAATTGGATAAAATTTCATATGAAATACGTCCTGGGTAAAATCAGGGCCTAAATTTAACAAAAATCGGATAAAACTATAATATTATGAGATAGTTTTCAATAAAACTGTTATACATACCTTACTTATATTTTTGTTTAACAGTTTAAACTTTAACTTAACTCTCGACGACATTTTTTCACTTAAAATTAAAATAAACCTGAGAAATTAAAACGTGCTGTTTCCAACGTTTTTGTTAAAAAGTAAGGGTAAACCACGGCAGAAGGACGTACAATTGCATATACCTTTGTATTGTCCATCAAAATTTCGAGAATCTTAAATGGGAAAATAATGTAAGTGAATGTACATTATTTTGCCGCTGTAAAATATTATTTAAATCTAATATCATACAACGGTACTGGCTTTTAAACTTTTTTGACATAATAAAATTTCAAAATACATTATTTTGTCCTTTTTTAGACAAAACTTTTTTTTAAGTACATCATTTATCCAGTGAACTATTTCCAGAACTAAAAGAGATATAGTTATGGTTTGAAGAAGTACTTGTAGATTTTTATTTGTACATTAACATGCGCATAATACCTCAATTTGAGCAAAATTGCGAGTACATCATTTTGCCTTTTCACGGCAGAATAATATAATTTAAATATTTATAACACATAAAAAATTAATAATAAGTAAATCTTGTTCGATATTAGTCAAGCATTCAAAGTATTTATAAAAGTAAGTATTACGTTTCTAAAATTAGTATAACAAAAACCCGATTTTTCATGGCAGCAGATATAATTTTATATTTAAATATAGTTTTCAATTCTTGTGAATAAAAATTTTTAATATTGTCAAAAGTAAATGTACTTTACTCTTAAACAAAATTTATATTTTTTTTACAAACCTCATATACGATTGTATAAATTTGATTTTTGGTGGTTGGTTTTACACTATGCAGAACTTCACAAGTAATTTAATTTAATTTAATATGATTTATAATGTAACAAAAACCAATGTATTGAACTGTAAAAAGTAAAGGACAAAGAAAAATATTTATGGAAAGCACTAATGGGATATTGGAAACAGTTCCGTTAAACCGTAATCAATTAGTTTCAATAGGAGTACATTAAAACAGGACAAGACATTTAGCGTCCATTAGAAGTACTATACGACTTCGACTACAACATGATTTTTTGCAGTAAAGCAGACTAAATTTTTTATTTTTTTGACAAACCTCGTATACGACTGCAAACATATCTAATTTTTTTGTTTTTTTGCTTAAAGTTTATAATAAAAAAGTTTTACATATGATTTCAATTCAAGTTGACTATATGTACATTAAATATTGATTTGACTTATTAGGTACCTTTATTTTACCACGTATAATTAGCTGTCCAAGTTTCCCAGCACCATTCCCGAAAACTGCTTCTTAAATATCATTTTTCCCGATATTAACCCCATTTGCTTCCTAATCTCGTTAAGCAAATATCTAGTATCATAAAGTATTTTATGTTGGTAGGATTATTGCTGTTGCATTTTAAATGCAGGCATTTGCCTGAGCGTAAACGGAACAAAGAAAATGGTCCCATATAGCTTAGGACATAATACCTAGGTGGGTTTATTTGTATATTCTGCCGTCTTTTCACCTGGCTTTCCCGATGTTTGGGACAAATATATAGATATACTAAAGAACAAAATATACAAAAAAAATTATACTTTCGCAATATGGAAAATCCGTGAAAATACGGAATAGTATGCGTCTCCGTTTCAATTTTTTTTATACTATAACGTTAATTTTTGTTCCTAAATAAACAGTATAAATTTATTCTGTCAGAATTTCTAAAGTTCTCCGTCGCAAAATATCCGGCAATACTTTTCATAATTTTCCAGTACACCTGTTAGTACAGATAAGCATCGCTGCAAGGTAGAAGCACATACGGTACCTTACGGATAATGCGGCGCAATACTGAGACGCGCACGATACCGTCGCGTTACCTTGACGCTCTATATTTTCATCAGAACTCGATGTTCTTAAAAAGTCAAATGTCAACAGATCAGCTGTGACCAGGAGACCAGCCGAAGCCGACTGACCATCTCCGAGGCCAACCGACCTTCCGATTGTAAGGACCCACGCATTTACTACAAGCCCGCCGTTTCCCCTCGCCGTCTGTATTGTCATATACTACTGCACGTTCTCATTCCTACACACACATTTTAGGTACTGTTCTTTTCTCTCTTATACATTCACTGGATCTAATGTTTTCTTTATCTTTATATGGAACCGGACTACGTCAGAAAATAGCCGAGTAGTTCTATCTGGTATTATAACTTCAATACACAGCATTTTCACTTTCATAGATACACACATCTGCGAACCGTTGTCCCTGTCTCACTTATTCACATACGTAACCGGACTGCGTCAGAAAATAACCGTACTAACTTATACTTAAGGTACGCTTTCTCTCATACATATACATACATTCATATCGCCGTTGTTGTCTGTCGTCACATACTTATTACTCCCCTTATAACACACATACACTTATTACATTTATCTTTGTCTTACACATGGTTCCAATGAAAAGATGTTTATGTCCGCGAGTTTTATATTTAAATTGAGTTACGTATTTGTGGGGAACTGACGTCCTACCGAATCTTTCCTGAACGCTGGTCGTGCTACCGTTTGAACTTTTACCGTTTCCGTTAACGTTAGTTGCATGCGCCAGAATTTACTAATACGCGCTTTATTAGTAACACCGATAACGTTAGGATAACCGATGCGACGTAATTTATTTACTTTTTCTTTTAACACACAAGGTAATGCGAGCATACACGTATACTTTCCTTCTCTCTTTTTCTCTTTCTCTCTTTTCTAGGAGAATCTTCTAAAGACTGAGGAGAATCTTCTAAAGATCGGCACCCTGTGAGGCAGAGTAGGTCGGATTCAACCAAAGACTTCAAATAGAAGTCTTTGGATTCAACCCTGATGGGGCTGCCTACCGACTAAACTCCCCGTGTTCCTGCGGTTTCCGCGCCATAGGCGTATAAACCTTTAGGCCACTCGCTTAGTATTTCCGCTCTGCACTCTCTCTTTAGGATCGCATAGTCTTATATTTGTCATAATTAAGTATGTTATCTAATTATGCTACAAACTGTGTATGATTTACGGGTTTTCGTAGCAATACAACTTTTGATTGGTTTATATTATTTTTATTCCACCTTAAGATTCACTTTCTCCACTGTAACAAGCTCCCTGTGCACGTGAGCCCCTTACCACAGTAATCCGAGGGGTGGCGCCCGAGATACCGTTCGAAAAATATGAGTTCTATCCATTACAATATAATATTAATTGTCTTTGATTTAATAAATTTCATCGCATATATCATAAACTCATTTCTTACTGAATGTTTCCTAATGGGAAAATACCCTTTTCTCTAGTTAAGTTAAAATATTTTCGAGTAACCGGTATAAATAAAAAACCGTTTATGCCACCATTTATATATTATATAATACTTTCTTTATTTTGACAGGATATCATGTTTTGCAAAACTTAGATAAAACATTTTAACTAATTAGGCATTTTCCACACACTCACGGCACCGTTTATACGGTTAACGGATTAGGCAGACCTTTCACACGCACCGGCACCGTGTACACGGTTCCGTTCCACCGCGATGTCACCGTGAGCCTCCACTACAATTCACGGAGACCGTTACCGTGTTGACGGAAAGACATGCCCAATAGAGTTTAAGATTTAATTGGTGCTTGCACATGTACCGCGCTTACGATATTTTCTTGGTTCATTGGCGGGAACATTGTTTTATTTAGTATATTTTATCAAGATCATATTTTTCGTAATAGCAGTAGATATAGATATGGATATGCTTATATTATCTTTGGTGGAAGCAAGGCCGGTTATTTGGGACAAAACAAGTTCTATCTCTCTATCTCTCTATCTAAGGACAGAAACTGCACAAGAAGTGCCTGAAAGGAAATATTTTTGGAGGTCAATCCTGATTTTGATTGTAACAGCCAACATTTCCATAGGCTGTATGCACTCTCGCATAAACGTACCTTAAAGTTGAAGCGAATTTTTTAAATAGGTGAAAAAGTTTTTTTTCGTCTTCCCTCAACTGACCAAATAGTACAAAGAATGCACCGAATTGTTTCCTTCCCATATTGATGGAATAAACCCACAAAATTCTGTTTCGTGCCTTTCTTCGTTTTTTGCACAGCACGCCTATGATCAATATTCGAATCAAAATAAAATCAAACTGACGAAAATCGTGCATGTGTGCAATGATAACAAGAACGCGGTAGATCGCGTAAACGGTGCCGTTAGGACGGTCGCCGTGAGTGTGTGCAAAAGGCCTTAAGGCTTGAACATATTTTTATGGGGTCACAAGAAACCATTTTTTTGGTCAGTAGTAAAGCATTTAATTAACCGAATTAATTCAGTAACAGAAACCAAGTAAATGTTTAATTACTAGAAGACAACCACAGAAACAGAAATTTATTAAATGTGCTTTTAATACTTATTTTTATAACTGACAGATCAAGAACGATGTGATATTATCGTTCATATTGTGATATTTTATTTTATAATTGGCTAGTCATACTTTTTTGTATTGAAACGATATTTTTTCATTAACTTATTCGTTCCTCATGTATTAAAACTAAGAATTAGTCATTGTTAAATACCTTTTTAGTTTTTAGAGCAATAATTTTATCAAAACTATAATTAATATTAAATAAACAGTAACTTTGTACGTTCTCACAAACAAAAATACCACTAACAAATCTTATTTACTATAGTTGTTTAGGAGCTGTTAAACTATGTAGTAGTAGTAGCAGTAATTGAGGGGAGGTTCCGAAAACCTGGCAAGTAGACCAACAGCGATCCTTTTTGCCTACCCCAGAGTCTTCCCCCATTCACACTAACCACCTTGGCCCCCGCCAAAGCGTCCCGACCTCTTTGTGAAGTTAAGTATGTCGCTCCAGGCTGGGGCCGTGATTTCTTTCTTTTGGAGAGCCGCAGATCCCAGGACCTGGTGCCTGAGTCTTCCCAGGGCCTCACAGGTACCCAGAAAATGCAGCGGGGTCTCTTCCTCCTCCAAACATCCGGCACAGATTGGGTCGTCTTCGACACCAATCAGTGCTAGATGCTTCCTCAGCTTGCTGTGTCCTGTCAATATCCCAATCAAGGGATTTAGGACACATCATCTTCTGTTTAAGATCAATTCC
The DNA here is from genome assembly GCA_963969555.1 of Polydrusus pterygomalis. Taxonomy (NCBI): domain Eukaryota; kingdom Metazoa; phylum Arthropoda; class Insecta; order Coleoptera; family Curculionidae; genus Polydrusus; species Polydrusus pterygomalis. The sequence continues at coordinate 104,044,977 of OZ018376.1, read as the reverse complement.
AGCTTAGCCTTGCTCGGCCAAGCTATAACGTCCTTAGCTTGTCTGCACCCTTGGATCGTCCTCCATTGCTCCTTAGAGCGACGTTCCGCCCACTCGCTTAGTGCAGATCCTACCTGCTTTTTAGTTATTTCTATAGGCGGCTCTGGTCCTAGGAATGGGGTCTCAGCTCCACGCCTGGCAAGATCATCTGCCATCTCGTTACCCTGAACCCCTCGGTGTCCGGGGACCCAGACCAAGTTTACCTCTTTCCTCCTCGAGAGTCTCTCCAAGGCATCGACGCATTCGCTGACGAGATTGGTTGTGACTCTTGGTTTACAAATGGCTTTTAGGGCATGTTACTAAACATAATGTAATAATATGAAATATTTTAATTTGGTTTGATTTCTAAACGAACAAACCAAACAATCAAGGATTAAAACTGTACAAATAAAGGACAAAGAAAAGTATTTACGGACAGCTGTTATAAACGTATTGTTAATAATTATCCCACTATTCAATTAGTTGGTTTAATTAGAAGAATGTCTATTAGACTTACAACGACATTATCTTATTTTGCAGCAGGACAGATGAGGCACGTGGCACGTGCAAACGATCTTTCGTATCAGTATTAGAGATAGTTTTCCTAGTTCCCCTCCTAGAAATTATAGTCAAACAAGGCTGTGCAAAGTTTATAAAAATGGACATATAGTAAGACAAATTGACCTACATAAACTTTTTAATGCATAAATGTGCATTGTTCAATATAATTAAAAATTTTACACATTCAGAAAGTAGCCTTAACTTAATAATGCCTTGAAACTTTTAAGCAAACGAGAAAGTTAAAAATTAATTAGCGACTTTTTGTTTGCCTTTTTAGTTTTGAGAACTTTAAACTGAGTAAGGATGCATTTAAAGTGGATGCAAAATTTTTAGGTCATGTTTACAGAAAATTTCTATTTTAAATAAACTATACAAAAAAAATGTTAAAATTATTTATGGCAAGCGTTCCTATCTTACATCTAACACGTTAAAGTGATATATAAAGGGTAATACACGTTGAGTGGCCGATTAGAAGATTTTTGAAACGAGTAAAGTTGTCAATTTGATTGAAAATTTGATAGCAGGCATAATTGGCTTCGAAGTTTTAAAATATTACATTTTCACGTTTAAATAATTTCCGGTTATACCGGAAGTTATGGCCAACTTGGATTTGTTCGGGTTTGTGTGCGTATTTTTGTCCTAATAATATATTTTTAAATTTTAAATAATTTGTGGCCCACAATACCGGGTTATGCAGGAGGAACGCTAACCCCTATAACTTTTGTATTGTTTAAATTACAGAAATTAAATTTTGTGAACATCCTGTATATTTTTGGATTCAGAACATCATTCTAAATTCAAAACAAAATCCATATATAACTTTTTGACACTTTAAATAATTTTTCTTTTCATTTTGCATGTAGATTTGCTCGCTAAAATGGTACCTACCATTTATGTTTATTTGTTTGTCAATTATGGCATCATGATTTGGTATTTTTAATAAACTATCTCTCCTTTGTTAACTTGACATAAGGGTGTGTGATTTCAAATTGTTGGAAAAAAAGTGCTTTATCTTTTAACCCGAATGAGCCAATATGTTTCCATTTGAGCAAATTGAGGTAAAAGGCTTTTTAGAACGTTAAAAGCCTTTTTTGAACATTAAAACTTGAAAATTGCATTTTAATCAAGAATTTGGTTTAGAAATAAACCATTTTAGAGTCTAGGTGAAAAATAAAAATAATTTAAAATGTCAAAAGAATATGTATAGGGTATCGTTCAATTAGGAATGGTGTTTTTAATCGATATAGCCCAAAATATACAGGGTGTTTTATTTAAAAATCTAAAAATTGTGCTTATTTTTGGTTAAAACGGAAGTGACAATATTGCATCTGTAATGTTATATGCAAAATATTATGACATTAAAACCCACCGTATTTTATTTCTGTAATTTTGTAACATTCAAGTTTTTAAAACAACAGTTTGGTTGAGCATTATTTTATTATTTGTGATTTTATTTACAACCATACATATAATGTTGACATTACTGACTTTGTTAAAGGTTGGGAAGTGTCACATTACCTACCTCTACTTCCCGCCCTGACTTTCCACCCTGATTCCCCGCCCTCATTTTCAGTCCAGTAAAATGTGATATTTTAACTAAAATTTTATCCCTGTTACTAAACGTAAGTAGAATTTTTTTTAAATAAAGACTTTTTGTCAATTTCATATTTAATGAAAAACTTAAGAAACATCAATAACAAGAATAAAGGCTCACAGAGAACTATTTATTAAAATTAATTGTTAAATTAGACTTATTGTAGGCTTTTATACAAATTTTTAAGCCAGCACCTGCTTCCCCAATGGCGGTGTTTTTGGTTAATGAGGTAAAATCTGTGAGCTACTTGAAGAAGCAACCGAAGACATGGGACGGGCGCATAGCATGGTGGCGGTTTTCGTTTTGTTCACCATTGAAGAATCTACATAACTTTCCGCAACAGTGCTAGATTTCCATCCTCCCAGCCTCTTTAATTGGAGTATGTCAGCACCGCTGTTGGCTAATAAGGTGGCGGCAGCTTTTTTAAAGGTGGGACCTGTAAAGCCTTCAATGTTTTGTAACTTCAAAAAAGTGCCAATTTTTTTCGGAAAAATGGCTATTGAATTGTGACCTATTGGTTGACTTCTTGCCTTTCCCCTTCTGACCTGAACCAAAAACCTATTGATTTGTATTTCTTTTCGGAGATTTATGAATTCTCGAACTATTTTCAAACAAATTGGGTCAGTAATCAAAAACGCTGTACTCGTGTGTGTTTTTGAATCGGGAATTTCAACTGAAATTTTTTCTTCCAATATAGTTATATCTGACATTTCCATTTTTACTAATTCGTCCGTTCGGCAAGCTCCTGAAATGCCTATCACTAATACTACCTAAAAAATAAGAAAAAAATCTTAAGAAAAAACCCATTATACTTTTAAATGATACATATTTGTTAGTTTTAAAGATTATTTTGTAATTACTGGTAACTAATTACCTTAATCGACAAGAGTTCAGCTTGAGCATTGTTCAAAAAATATTCTATATTCTTCCTTGAAAATATGGTAGATTTTTTGGGCCTATAACCCAAATTTTTTTGTTTCAGATAGGCAAGGCATGCTTGGAAATATCAGATTTTTCCTCAATTTGTAGCATTGTTTTTAACATGCTATAGATTGCCCACAAGGTTGATGGATTCTTCTGCTTGCTTTGCTCACCAAAATACGCTATTAGAACATTTTCCAAGCTCAAATTCTTGACTTTTTTCGATTCAGACCAATCCCTATAGGCAGCAGGCAGCCTTTAGATAACGAGTTTTACTTTTTTCAGGCACCAAGCCCTGTGCCGCCACTTCAGCGGCTCCCCTTATTTCCGGCGGGGTACACTCCATTGATTATTCTTCCATTAATTTTTAAACTTTATTGTATTGATCGCAAACGATTAGACTTGAATTGACGTTTATTGTTTTAATTTCAAACAAACGTTTCCTTGACAACCGTCGCCTAATTTGAAAATATGCCTACTTGTAAATTTATTTGATTTTTTTAATAATATATTTTCTATAATACTACGTCAAAATTACATTTTTCTTTTAATAATATTTTTAGATAAAAATTATAAGAAGCGGATGTAGGATGTGGTTGTAAATAAAATAGTATACACACCTCGGTGAAAAGTTTCATTACTGTCTCCGAGATATAGTATCTAATCTCTCGACAGTAATGAAACTCTTTCCACCTCGGTACGTAATATACTATTTCTACGCAATCTTTAAACTGCTTAAGGGGCCATCTTATTTGAATTGTTGGTTGCTTGAAATCAAAGGGCAATAATTTCACAATTTCAACAATCGGAACCACGATTTGCTTGTAAGTTGACTTCATCCTTCAACGTTGCCATATTTATTGTTGATTTTTTCGTAAACATTTTAATACACGAAACTTACAGCCAAATTTGCACCAATCAAATTTAAGTGGGAATCGTTTGAATTTCCGGTCCCCACTAATATGTTAAGGGGAGATACTTTTCCATCCGCCATTGCGGTGTGAACTCTAGACTAGCACGAGGCATTTTTTCATGCTAATGTAAAGGAAACGGGAGATCCCTTCCTAGGAACCCAATCTGGTGATTTTGTTTGCCATTTCTTCAATCCTAGTATCTTTTGTTAGTGTCACGGGTAGATTGTTGCCTGTTCTTTGCATCCCTGGAATCTTCAAGACTATACAAGTGCTCAGGAATCACACTCTTTGTAGTGTGGTTTCTCCAATCTTTGCAGGGCTCTAAGTTAGGGTCTAACAACCTGTTGCTCCAGTAGCTTTATTTGCTATGCTTTTCTTTATACACAACAATTCATAGAAGTTCCTAAGACCACTACAATCCACCACCCTGTAGATTTTTCTAGCAGAATTTCGACAGAGGTCTCCAAAAGGGGAACAGATGGTATTTCTTATGGATTTCTTCTAGGACAACTTAAGGCCAGATTTATTTATTAATAATATTTTACGGTTACATAACAAATAATAATTATTAACTTTCAGTTTCTCATAAGCAAAACATAAATTTCTGTTAACTAAAAAAATGCGTATCGAATATACAATGTGTCTACTTAAGTTGGCTACATATGGGAAACTTTTTTATTATTAACTTTACGAAAAAAAGTTATTTTTCATAAAAAGTTCTGCATGGTCCAAAACCTAAAATGCAACCATCAAATGTTAATTTTTATCAGTCGTATACGAGGTTTGTCAAAAATATAAATTTTGCCCAAGAGTAAAGTACCTTTATTTTTGACAATATCAAAAACTGTAACTATGAAAAGTTGTTCGTAATGTAAAACTATATTTTAATATGCAATTACATCCTTCTACTTAATTTTTTTTTTATTTTTACAAATTTCTATTTTAATGGTGTATCTATTAATTAAATTTCTTGAAATACATTTTGTTTCGAGATTTTTTATTTTCTGAACGAAACAGAAAAGTTATCATGATTTTTTTAATTAATAAAAAGATAAATATTCGGTATCAGTAATTTGAGATTCGTTTTTATTTTGTACTAGCTATACCCTGCGCGCGTTGCTACGCTATTCATTGGAATGATAGTGGCGCCATCTGTCAAAGATTGGTCGTACCAACTCAGAAACCTTTGTGCGTTGCCCCGGTATGTCGGCATGGTTGCTTTCTCTAAATGCCATAATAATATTGTCACGAAGTTTCTCTTCGTAGGGGTCGTAGCGGTAGAGAAAGGAAAGTCTGGAATCTAAAAAATGGTCGTCTATTGTCTCTTCTTGATCATTACCCTAGTAGGGAAACCAGCATGTCTGTAACTTATTCGGGCAATGGGCTAACGTGTTATTAGGCGCGTCACTTGACGATGGTCAAGGCTAGTCACCTATCGTAGAACTGAAGACTAAGTGCGGCACTTGACGATGGTCAAGGATAGTCACTTATTGATGGTTTGATCGAGCGGCAGGCTTCGATGCTGTTGCTTTGAGTTGGCCCAGTATATATACACAAATAAGTGTTGAGATTGCAATGCACTTGACCCTGAATAGCGTACAGTGGGTTGCAACCTCAACAACGCACAGTGGTCGAGTATCCTAAATATACCGGACCACTGTGAGTTTTAGTTGACATGCCCCCCCTCTGAAAAGCATTGGCCCCCAATGCTTCGACATGTTAGTTTCCCTTTTGTCTACAATTTGATAATATAATGGTAATAGGATTTATCTTAATTATTTTACAGTAACTTAAGATATTTAATTGTTTCTTTGTACATGGGCCGCTGGGCATCTTGTGCAGGCTGGCTGGAGTCCGGGCCTGTGGTATTTCCTGCGAGGTTATTCCTCCTTGGTTGTCCCATGAAATAGTTTTGTTGCACACGCTGGTCCCTGGAGTGTGTCTGTTATTTGTCTAGTTGCGTTGACTGTGATGAGATGGTGCTGATGGTCTGCTCCACTCCTTGTGTGATGGTGCTGATACGTCTGTCCAATGTGTCTGCGTCCATAACCAGAGAGTCTAGTTTTTCTTGGGTGGTTACTCCACAACAATAGTTTAGTCCGTCGAAGGAAGCCTCTCTTAGTCCGTTGAAGGAAGCCTCTCTTAGTCCGTTGAAGGAATCCTCTCTTAGTCCGTTGAAGGAAGCCTGCCGCTCGATTTTTTCTTCGTGGATTACGTAAGTATTGTGGATCCCAACTATTTATTAATGCTTGCAATTCTTCGTCTATTGCCTCCCCTGTCTCTTCCATGGCACGGGTGGCTTTGCAGACTAGTGTTGAAGTATTTTCTTTTTCTATGCAGTTTGTTTTTCTCGTAGGTGGCAACTTTGTGGTGTTCCACCCTGTAGGCGAGTAGGCGAGTGTGGCGGGTAGCGGTTTCCCTGATGCCTGCTATCCTCCTTGGTTGCATCTACGTAGTGGTCCACCCTGTAGGTTATGGCGTAGACCCCTCGTAGGCGGGTGTGGCGGGTAGCGGTTTCCCTGATGCCTGCTATCCTCCTTGGTTGCATCTACGTAGTGGTCCACCCTGTAGGTTATGGTGTGAATCCCAGCTTGGCTTATTCTTGCTTGTACCGGTTTTCTTGACAATGGCGAAGGCGAATGAGGCACCTGGCTGACGGATTCACTCCTGTTTCTCAGTTGGCTTGCCTCTGCTGCTTGGCTTTGTCTTCTGCCGGTAGGTACGGCCTGGCTGACGGATTCACTCTTCTTTCTGCTGCTTGGCTTATCTCGCTCGTACCGGTTTTCTTGACAATGGCGAAGGCGAATGAGGCACCTGGCTAACGGATTCACTCCTGTTTCTCAGTTGGCTTGCCTCTGCTGCTTGGCTTTGTCTTCTGTCCGGTAGGTACGGCCTGGCTGACGGGTTCACTCCTGTTTCTGCTGCTTGGCTTATTCTTGCTTGTTGTTGGCGAAGTCTCTGGGCTGGTCTCCAATTTGGTACTGCTGGCGATAGGTATGGCTTGGCTGATGGATTCGCTTCTACTTCTTAGTTGGCACTGGTCTGACATGAATCGATGAACAACATCTGACTTAGTAGTGGCGTCTAATATGGAGATTAGACGGCCTGGGATGCGACGACGGCGCCTCCACCATGTCACGAAGTTTCTCTTCGTAGGGGTCGTAGCGGTAGAGAAAGGAAAGTCTGGAATCTAAAAAATGGTCGTCTATTGTCTCTTCTTGATCATTACCCTAGTAGGGAAACCAGCATGTCTGTAACTTATTCGGGCAATGGGCTAACGTGTTATTAGGCGCGTCACTTGACGATGGTCAAGGCTAGTCACCTATCGTAGAACTGAAGACTAAGTGCGGCACTTGACGATGGTCAAGGATAGTCACTTATTGATGGTTTGATCGAGCGGCAGGCTTCGATGCTGTTGCTTTGAGTTGGCCCAGTATATATACACAAATAAGTGTTGAGATTGCAATGCACTTGACCCTGAATAGCGTACAGTGGGTTGCAACCTCAACAACGCACAGTGGTCGAGTATCCTAAATATACCGGACCACTGTGAGTTTTAGTTGACAATATGGCGGGTTCACCATCGCGTCAACAAACATTTTATATTATTATTTATTAGTACCCGGCATGCGTTGCGCCATTTTTTTTTAATGCCGAAACCTTCCTCGGCCTGCACAAAACAACTCACAAAATTTTCTTTGTAATCGGATAAATGGTATAGGAACGCATGCGTTACATACGGGCAAAGCCCGGTCGTAGCTCAGTGGTAGAGATACCGCTTACGGCCGAGGCGATCCGGGTTCGATTCCCGGAGTGGGCATACGCATAATAAAAAAAAGTATGACCGAATTTTAGTTGGTTGGTGTAAGATCGTCTTTCGGAGGAGACGTAAAGCTGTCGGTCCCGGCCATCTCTGGTCGTTAAGTCACGCTAGAGGTGCTTGCGCGACCTGAAAACTCTAGCACCAGACTTGAGCACCACAAGTTACACGAACTTTACTTTACTTTACATACGGACAAACATTTATTTATATATATATATATATATATATATAATAGATTACTACCTCAAGGTGTTAAAATGTTTAGCTACCGTCAAATTAATTTAACCAATCCATATGCCTTAATTATTTTATATCAATTAATAATCCTAATACCTTATATTTTTCTTCATAAACACATAATAATGACGTAACCAAAAATAGGTCTGCCCATTATATAAATGTACAAAGATTCATAAATCATAAATAATGAAACTTAGTTAATAGGTTGTTTAATTTCACCTAGCTTACTCTCATACAAGAATTTATTTAGTTCCCTTCATTTACTCATGGTCAATATGAACTAGCTAAGGTAATTAAGACCTGTTATTATAATTTGGGTTTCGTAATTTTTCGCCAGATTATTTAAATTCCGTCAGTTCAAATTACTTGGTGCCCAGGCTTTTTTATTTATCAGACTATTAGTTGCAATAATCATTACTAAAAGTTTTAAAAACCCACACGCTCTCCAGATGAAATGCTGCCGAACGCTGCACTAAAAAAAAAGTCTGTTTCATCCCAAATAAATGATGTATTTGCTTTATTTTTGTTAGCCACAAATAATCTTTATTTAGCTCAAACAAATATTGTTTGCAACAAATAAATTGAATTATTTGACTTTTATTTCATATTTGTTTGGTTTTTGTTTATTTATGTGAAATAAAACTTATTCGCGCCAAACAAAAAATTGTTTGCTATACCTCTGCCTTTAAACGTCTACATTTCAAACAAAATATTATTTGCTGCAAATAACTTTTCATTTCGCCACTGGAGAGTTTAGTCGTTTAGTGAGCGTCTTTCGACAAGGTGATATATACTTTTGTGTGGCAATGGATGTTCGCGATTGGCTAGTTGGCCATAACATGGGACATCTGTGGCCCTCCTTCGAAGGTAAGATTTTAATTTTAATGTTTATTACTTAAAAAAGACAGATAAAACATATTATATACAATAATAATTACTAAATCATGAACGCCATGGAGAAATGCCCATTTAAAAAAGTTTCAATTATTTTTGTATATAATAGAAAAAGTTAACAAATTTGTCTTTGCCATATTGTTATATTATTTTATAAACATGCATATCATTATTGTTTTGATTTCTTTTTTCAATATACCTATGGCCGCGAAAGCGTCTCTTGCAGCCCCTTTGTGTAAAATTATTCATTTGCCTTAAATGTTTATTTGCGTGAAATAAATAAAATTTAAAGCAAATAAATATTTATTTGCTTTAAATAAATAAATATTTCGGGGAAACAATTTTTTATTTATATACATTTTTGATTGTTTGTGATAAATTTAATTATTTTCCATCAAACAAGATGTTATTTTACAGGAACATTTAGTTATTGCAGTAAATATGGATGTTTAAGGAGTTTAAGGCTCTCGTAGGCGCAGACCGAGTTTAATAACTGTCATGTTAATTACAGTTTTGTTTTGTTTTCTTATATAGTTATGTTATTTTTCGTAACAATAAACAGTAAATATATAAAAACTGTGGTATGATTTATTTCTTTTTGCAGCTCCCCTTCTAAATAGTTTGGGAGATTATACCCTATTTTAATTATTTAATTTAAATACCTTATTGTTTCTTACAAATATAGTTTTTACCAAAAAATATTTAATAATAATTATATTATATATTATTATGTTCAAAAGTAAATAATTATTTATTTATAGGAAACATTAAGTTATTTAAATTAAATGCCAAAAAGCACACATCCTAATTTCGAAATTATTTGAACAGAATAAATATTTATTTTATAGAAATAAATATAAAGTATAATAAACAACTCGTGATTTGGATTAAATAAATATGTTGCCGATTTAAATAAATTATTATTTGGACAGAATAAATATTTGTTAAATAGAAATAAATATAAAGGATAATATACAATTCGTGATTTGGATTAAATAAATGTGTTGCCGATTTAAATAAATTATTATTTGGACAGAATAAATATTTATTTAATAGAAATAAATACATATTGGTTGGTTACCTATATTGCTTTGTGCTAAATAACGGAATTATTTTATTTAAATAATATTTATTTGAATATCATATATTTCCCTCTCAAAAGTTAAATAATTTTGGACAAAATTTCAAATAATTATTTGTTCAGGCCATAGGGAACAAATATTTGTTTCGGCGAACTCCATTTTTGTTTAGATCAAATAAATTCTTTTCTCAGTGTGTGGTAATTTTCTTTTAATACAAAAAAATGTAACAATTTAAACAATAAAAAAAATTATAAAGGTGAGCGTGTCTCCCGAAACACCCAGTATACTCCTTACGTATCAATTCAAAAAAGAGTTGTTTTATCTGTTAAGTGGTTTGAACATTGTTAAGCAACTAACTCTAATATAATAGAGCAAGCCCGTTTTAAACTTTAGCATTATTTTAATGTAAATGCATTGCAGGTCGTGTTTGCTGCAATAATTAAATAGAAATGGGAAATTTCTGGCTAACTTTTAAATCGTATAATTAGAGTCTCTAATGTTTCCGTAAATTTTATTGCGGGCAAAGTTTATTAATAATTAAAATATTTCCTACATTTCTTTCTTTTACATGTTAATGCAGAGTGCCATGATTAAGTAGATTAAAGATAAATGGAAAACAGAAACTATTACCGCTATATTATTTAAATAAAAATATCAATCATATATAATAATTTTTCTTTTTTTGTGCTTTCAAAACGAAATTTAATATTTTATTACAATGCAGCTGTTAGGTGTCACATTAACATAAACTCCAGGTAAAATCTCTATCGTTCGCCGCATGTTCCACGCTGTGGATTATTATCTTTGCTTATACTCGTGAGTTTTACTGATTACTGGTATTGGATGGAATTATTTTTCTAGTATATGATCACCCTTAACCAGTATGTTAAGAATTTGTTACAGCAAATTATTTAATTTTAAAAATGTTTAGGATGCTAACCGATAAAAACGTTGTAGGTACTCAAAAATTAAATAAAAAGAAATCGAGTTCAAGAAAATCAGATATTAATGCGATCAGATATTAACCCTTTTCCGAGAAATAAAATCGGATAAATTAAGACCTTATGTTTAAGGTTAAAAGTGTATTAACCCATTAACGCCCAAATTATTATTTTTTTTTAATCGTTTTGAATTTTAGATTTTTGCTAATTTGGGTAATAGAAGAAGAACAATAACAACAAAAAAAAATATGACAACAGGTTTTTCCAAAAAATGCCGATCTATAAATAGATCGCTGGGCAGATCAGTGAAGTGTTTTTAGGTTGTAAAATATTTTATTTAAAAAATGTAAAAACATTAACAGAAATTAATATTAAAATTATGCATAAAAAAATCTTAAGGTTTGACATGGAATTTTTCAAAACATGTTACGCATAATGTAACGTTACATTTTTGACAAAAAGTTAGAGGCCTGCTAGTGTATCCGGGGTACTGACAGCGTCGTTGGTTTGTTCGTTTTTCCAAGAAATGTCCTCTTTGGTCAAATCTAACATCATTTGATACATGGATTTTGGAAGTTGATGGAAAACTAATTTTTCGTCCTTTCATTGTACGCCGTCCATAGCCAAGTTTTAGATAGTAAACTGCTATGGATCTTCTAAAATCCTTTATCGACATAGAATCTTTGTCGTTTACACATTTGTAAAGCAGAAATGCATTTACTACTGCCATATCAACAATACGGGTAAATAAACACCAGTACCACTTTTTACCCCTTACTGCAATGGTGTGTTTTTCCAGTAACCAATCATGGTGATCCACACCTCCCATAAACTTGTTATAATTATTTATAACTTTTGGTTGTGGAATTGAATTTCTTTCTTTTTTCATAGTATTCCATCGGGTTGCAAATGCTAAGGGTTCTATAGTGTCAAAATTTGTGGCAATAGATACGCATCGATTGTCATTCCATTTAACAAGTAAGATTTTATTTTCGACATCAAATCTATAATCAAATGTTCCTCTGAGGGGTTTTTCAAGTTCCTTGGATGGTTTTAGTGGACATTTTTGGGTCCTGTTATCCCGTATTGTCCCAGTAGCTATGAAGCCCATTTCTTTTAGCGTATAAAATAAAGCATGATTGCTAAAAAAGTTGTCAAAAAAAACATAATCATCATCTTTTATTTTCTGGAATCAAAAAATATATTTATTAGAAAGAGTAATTATTTAGCTGCAAACGCCCAGCGATCTATTTATAGATCGCCAATGTTTACAGGCATATACAGGTTATGTTTCTCTAATAAACAGCTATTTAAGTATTTATCCAGTTATTATTAGATGTTTAGGTACCTATTTGATGAATATGCAAAACTTACCTGGTTTGAGTTTTGCACAAAAACACAAAAATTGTTAGAATGCACAAGGTCAAAATATTACACGATTTAAGAAAATTGTTGTGTCTACAGGCGCACATCGAATTTTAAACTAAATATGGTTACCGATGCTCCAGTAGGTCTAATTGTAGTGGGGCGGACGGATGTTTATGGATTGTTATTCGCGCGCGAACCGAAAAATATAATATGTGCTGATCTACAAATAGATCGCTGGGCGCTAATGGGTTAATAAAATAAATAAATAAATAAATAAATAAATAAATTTTTTATTTCAAGAGACCAAAATTTACATTGGTATAGAAAAAGTCAAAAACGACACACAGAGAACTGTGGAGAAGCGACTATTACTTATAAGTACAAAATATATATACCTACTAAATTACAGTTAGGATGACAAATCACAATCCATAAATTCACGAATATTGTAAAAAACATGAGAAACCAATATACTACAAACAGTTTTTTTAAAAATGGCTTTGCTTGGTATATTTTTGATCTCCCTAGGTAACTTATTATACAGTCTGGTTCCCATGTAAAATGGACTCCTTTCAAATAATGTCATGTTGTGCGCCGGTACAACAAAGTTCATATTGTTACGCGTTTCATAATTATGAACGTTTTCCATGGATAAGAAACTATGTAGGTTGTTTTTTACGTACATAAGAACTTCTAAAATGTATAAACTCGGCAAAGTGAGCAATTTAAGTGATCTAAATAGCCCTCGACATGAATGACGACAAGACACTCCCATCATACTTCTAACAGCCTTCTTCTGGATTAAAAACACTCTATTTAAATTTGATGGAGAGGAACCCCAGAATAAAATTCCACTTTTTACTCGAGAAACAAATTGGGCATAGTAATAAGATAAGAGAATATTCCTACTGACCACACCACGTAGGCGATAGAGAGCATAACATATCGGAGAAATGCTAGAATTAAGTTCAGTGCAGTGAAAGCTCCAAGATAGGGCATTATCAATATGTATACCCAGTACTTTTGTTTGGGCAACCTGTGCAATCGATCCACCATTCGCCCTGACAAGCAGGCTCTCATTAAAAGTTGACCTACCCGGAGTGAAGTTGATAAACACTGTTTTAGTTGTATTCAAACATAACCCATTGCTGGCAAACCATGCGTTAAATCTTGCAAGCATATCACGCAATAATGCAATCGAACTCTCGGCGGCACTGTTACAACTCAAATAGGAATTATCATCAGCAAACATAACAAGTTCTTTTTCATTATGAACCACGTCTGGAAGATCATTCGCAAAAATTAGAAATATTAAGGGGCCCAGAATGGATCCCTGAGGAACACCAATGCTTATATTACGTTTATCAGATCGAATATTTTGAAGATCCACAACCTGATCACGCCCAATCAAATATGACTGCAGCCATTCACCAACCATACCTCTCATGCCGTATTCATGTAATTTCGCCGCTAGTAAGACGTGGTCAACAAGGTCGAAGGCCTTACTGAGGTCCATAAAAAGACCGAAGCATTTCTTATTACTATCAAGTGCACTATAAAGCTCGCCAATAAAGCTTAAGATCGCCGAATTTACACTCTTTCCTTTACGAAAACCATGTTGACAATTTGTAATAATATTAAAAGTTGATAGGAACATCGAGATTTGGTTAAAAACAATTCGTTCCAGAATTTTTGATACTGAGCTTAATAAAGAGATCGGGCGATAATTGTCTAACCTATCTTTCTCTCCTTTTTTATGAAGCGGAATAACCCGAGCAGTCTTAAAGATATCAGGAAAAATTGCCTTCTCCAATGACATATTTATTAGGTACGTCAATGGACTCAATATATAGTCACTAATAGATTTCAACACATTCACTGAAATATTATCAATGCCAACTGAATTTGATTTTTTTAATGCCTTTATAACGTCATTTATATCACATTCCAAAACAGGTCTGAAAAACATTGTGCCAACTTTTTTGCGATATTTGAAAGTATATTCACTCTTTTTTCGTTTCATATCATCAGTAATTAAATTTTGCGGGGCCTCCACAAAATACTTATTAAAAGCATTAGCCATGTCATTCAGATCACTTATCCGGTCGCCATTCACGTAAAGACTTTCAATATTATTTCTAGTCTCTCCTCGAGCCAAAGTATTTTTGATTATACCCCATACAGTCCTGCCCTTATTTGCCGAATTTATGTACAATCGATTATTGTGTAACCTTTTAGCAGCCTGAATAGTTTTTTTATATACCTTTTTATAATTCTTATAGTAGTTGACCAAGACAGGACTATCAGTCTGCGCTACCAACGTATGTAGTTGTTTTATATTTTGAGCTGATACGCGAATACCAGAAGTTAACCATGGTTTTTTGTTATTATTTAAAAATACTTTCTTTAGAGGAAATGCAATATTAATATACATTAGAATAAGTTGAACGAATTCCTGAAAAGCACTATTCACGTCGGCAGCTTCAAAAACAGACAGCCATGTCTCCTTCTGTAAGTAATATCTTAATGTATCATAATTTTCAGTCGTAAATAATCTTTTATAAATGAATACTTTTTCATTTTTTGGCATGGGTACTTTTTTTAAACTTAAAATCTGCGCTGAATGATCCGACAATCCATTAAATTCCACGTTACAATCTAATTCATAAACACCCAGTAAATTTGAACACATATAATCGATTGCACTTGAAGAACCAGCCACACACCTTGTCGGCACGCAAACATGAAAGGCAAGTCCGTACATACTTAATAGATCATGTAGCTCATTTTTTTCTACTGTATTTTTTAGATAATCAATATTAAGATCACCGCATAGGATTACTCTTTCATTCTTGTTTATGTTTACATTTGACTCTAAAAATTTCGTTAACTCATAAATAAATAAGTTTATATCAGCTAAGGGCGATCGATAAATACAAAAAATCTTTATTGTTTTCTTATTTTCAAGCACCAATTTTACACCACAAATCTCAAAAAGTTTGTCAGTACAAACAATATTATTTAACTTAATTTCTGTTACGGATTCAAAAAATGTATTGCTGGAAAATATTGCAACGCCACCATTCTTAAAATTTGTTCTGCAAAACTTACTGATTAGTATATACTTGTTAAGACTTACCATATTAAATTGACTATCATTTAACCAATGCTCAGTAATACATACGATATCGGCATTGCATTGTAGCAAAGCGACCTCCAAGGTGTCAAGCTTATTCCTCAGATATAATATGGGAGGGTAAACGATAACCACTAAGTGGAAATAAAATGAGACACTATGATACTAATATATTAAAATAATATTAGTGGAGACCTAAAGTGTCTTATTTCTCCCAGTGTAATCTACTCAGTTCTAAACATTTCTTTAAATTAACTTTTGGACTTTAATAGCTATTTATGGTATGTGTTAAAAGTACATTTTTAAGTCACGCACGTAAAAATTTGCAGAAAAAAGTGAAGCGACACAACAATTAAGCAGCATGGGGAGTGGAAATCCTCCACTGTTACTGAGGGGTACATTGCGGATTCCGTGGAAAATAAGGCTTAAAAACTACTTACAGTGAAAAAACGACAGTAGATGTTACCTCAGAGTCAACTAAGAATGCGGCTATTTCTGTTCAATCCTCCTTCAACCATAGAAAGTGATAGAACTGTGAAAGAAATTAATTTTTTTAGTTGTGTAAATTGTACCATTAATATTAATGTTAATAAATAAAAAATGGATTTTTGACGATTGCTCTTAATATTCGACGTTGTACTTTTAACTCTAGTACCTTAAATTACTTTAAAGTAACATTTTAAAGATTACTGAGGGGGAGGGGGTTAAAAATTTTATTTTTAACAGGTTTGTAGAAAAACTCATTTAAGCTGTAAGTTTTCAATATACTAGTTTTGTATCGTCATAGTAAACATATACTTTAAAATGGAAGCCAGCTGAAACCCCTTTTGTGTAAAAAGAAGAATGAAAAAATAGTATACTACACTAATAGATTTGCTAATGTATATTCCGCCGGCGGCGGGCATATTCTAAGAAATATCCAGAATGGAAATTACAATTCTCTTAAGGATAATAATAATAATAATAATAATAATAATAATAATAATAATAATAATAATAATAAAGTTTATTTACCAATCAAAAATAAAATGGTTACAATAATTCACAAAAATTAATTACATAGCAAATAAACTACAAGAACCTGCAGGAGCTGATGCTGTACGCAGGTCTTTATTAATTAGAATTCAAGTAAATAGTTATAATAATATTATACAATAGAAAACTATAACACTACACTTACACACTACAAAACATATCTTAAAAGACCTTATATACCTTTTAATAAAGTTTAGCTAAGGAACTCAAGCAAAGAGCTCAAGCAAAAAACAAGCAAAGACAAAAGAAGTGATAAAATTACAAGATGATTAGATCCTATCACTCAATCAAAGTTAATCAGAAAATAAATCCCCACCCACAATCACCATCCCAAAACAACCATAAAAGTATGCAGGGAGCACTAATTCTTTACACTGACTATACCATCAATGATCGATCTTTCCACGGTAAGCAGAAACAACTTTATTTTTTTTTTAAGTAAGGGTTTACAATTAAATGACTGGACAAGGGTTTTTAATTCTCTTGGTAAAAAGTTGTATACTCTGGTTCCTAAATAAAGGTAACTTTTCTGCCCTATGGTCTTTTTTGTTACAGTAGTTTTTGCATTATTTTTTGTTCTTGTTCTGGTGTTGTATGCATGATCAATTAATGTTATAAGGGCCTTGTTGCTATAAAGGTGCATGCATATGTTGTAAAAATACATTTGCCTTATATCAAAAAATCCTGTTTCCATATACAACTGGTTACTGGGATAAATATTTGGTTTCTTATAAATGATCTTAATAATTCGCTTTTGAAGTACTTCCAAACTTATTGCATATCTATCCGAGACTCCTCCCCATCCCAATATACCATAACAAAGTCTAGACTCAACGAGAGCAAAATACATAATTCTCAAATGATCGGTTTGCAAAAAGGATGATAACATCTTAAATTTATAAACAAGAGTTCTGAGGGTATTCTTTACGTTTTGGATATGTTTATCCCATCGTAGGTAAGAGTCGATTGTAACACCCAGATACTTTATATCAGATGTGGACATAATATTAATGAAAGCATTGTTATAATTTACTCTTATTGTGTTATAATTTGGTTGACCGTTCTGATAAGATGTAAACGTTATGAATTTAGTTTTTTCAAAGTTTATTGTTAGTATTTTGTTTGAAAACCAATTAAATATGTGTTCAAGGTCACTTTCCACTTTCTGACGTAGGGAATCCCAACTATTCGCCGTATAAAACAGGACGGTATCATCAGCGAAACTAATAATATCACAGGCAGTGTCAAGATTAAGTAAGTGATTTAAATATACGGAGAACAGCACTGGACCCAATACAGTACCCTGAGGCACTCCACACTCTACAACTCTTTCCGTACTGAATGAGTCACCCACTCTGACCAGTTGTTTTCGATTGCTTAAGTAATCCTTAAACAGTTGAAGGGGAATTCCTCTTATTCCTGTATTTTCCAAGTCTTTCAAAAGTAGACAATGGTTAACCGTATCGAAAGCTTTAGAAAGATCAAGGAACACGCACAGTGCAGGTTGTTTATTATCAACGGCGGTATACATTTTGTTAATTAAATTACCAATAGCATCCTGAGTACCCTTTCCCTCTCTAAAGCCGTACTGTTTGGATGACAATAGTTCATACTTTTCTAAAAAGTTGGTTAGTCTTGTCTTCACCACCCTTTCGAAAATTTTCGATATTGTGGTAACCAAGGAAATAGGTCGGTAGCTTATAGGCAACGTTGGATCACCGCTTTTATATAGAGGTTTTACTACAGCAATCTTAAATTCGTGGGGTACTACACCAGAATGAATAATTAGGTTTATGATGTATGTAAGTTGTTCAGAAATGTCACATTTAAGTTCTTTAAGCAACTCAGCTGTTATGAGATCATAGCCCGGTGCTTTGTGGGATTTAAGTGAGTCTATTATTTTTTCAATTTCGTTCTTATCTGTATCTTCGAGGTACATCGAATGTTGTATAGGTATTATCTGTTGGAGGCCTTCTTGAGGTGGTGCTATTTGTGCGGCTAGTTTCTTGCCAACATTTATGTAATGGTCGTTTAATATATTAGCCATTCTCTGGTTATCGCCTGTTAAGGAACCATCTAAGTCCTGTATTTCACTTATCGTGTTAGTTTTATTTACGCCGGAAATATTCTTTATGGTATTCCACAACTTTCTAGAGTCATTTTTATTTTCCTCTACCCTATCTCGAAAATATTGTATTTTAGCTTCTTTAATTAATCTGTTTAAACGATTCTTGTAGAAGGTATACTCGGCCCTATATAATTCTTGATTTTGTTTAAATTTCCTATACAGTTTGTCCTTTGTTTTTATTGACCTTAAAATTCCAGTGGTTATCCATGACTTTCTAGGTTGGTCCTCTCTTTTTTGTTTTACAATGGTCGTATTTTTGTCTATAGTCTGACGCAATACATCAACAAAATATGTTGTGCAATCCTGTACTTCCTCCATACTATAAAAAGACATCCAATGATAAGATTTGATATCATTTTTTATTTTCTCAAAATCAATAAACTTCTTTTCATATTTTCTTGGAATATTAAATAGAATGGTATCAGTTATATGCACCACAGTAGTATAATGGTCAGTGATATCACTTTTAATAATACTGGGCGTGAAATGATCTTTTAATTTTAACTTGGTCCTGACAAAAAAATGGTCTATACAGCTACTTGATTGATTTTGGACTCTAGTATAGCAGTTTACTAGAGAAATAAAATTATATTCGCTTAATAAGTTGAGATAATTATCGACCATAATGTCATTTTCTTTTTTTATATTTATATTAATGTCTCCCACAATTGCATGAGTTTCTAATAATGGTATGTTTTTTGTTTCTTCGAGGTATGTAGAGAGATTCACAATGAAATTTTCTGGACATGTAGCTGGGGGTCTATAAATGCCAGTAAGAAGAAACTGTTTACTATTTTTGGTTTTTATTCTTAGCTCCAATGCTTTACATTCACCAATTTCAACTATTCTACTTGTATAATTAAAAATATCTTTTACAAACACTACGATGCCATCATTCTGGTTTACATTTCCGCCACTATAGACTGCCCTATATCCGTCAATATGAAAGAAGTCTATGTCCTGCAATTGCCATGTCTCAGTAAGCACGATACAATGAATGTCGCTCTTAATATGTTTTAATAGAACACAGAAATAATCAAAGTTTTTCGATATACTTCTGATATTCTGATGAAGAACATTAAAATTAGTTTCTGCATTTCCAAAGGTATCATTGTAATCATCAAAACCCTCGACTTCCACGGTTGTTACGGGAGTGTAATTATGGTCTCTTATATATTGATCCATCCCTTCAATTAAATAAAAATGTGTCTTATTTATTATAATCAAAATACTCAATTAATCTACTGATTACCTAACATCCAAGACTAACAATGAGGTCATAAGAAAAGTAAAAAATAAAAGTAAAAAATTCAAGAGACACCAATATGACAAACAAATACAATCTTAAATATTATTAAACCTATATATCAAACATTAACAGAACGAAAAATAAAAACATTCAACAAAATTACTCATTTAAAAAAAATATTCACAGTTCGATCTTAAAATTGCATTTGATTCACTGTCTTGATTTTTAGGAACTGTAGTCAGGGTTATCTAAAGTGTTTTTATTTGGAATCATTAGTCTCTTTTGTGCTTGCAGAGCGTGTAATTATTTTGGCTGTCTTCAGTGCAGGTTCCCCGTTTTTTTCAGTGATATGTTTCCTTTTTTTCGTTGATTCTGGCGGAGGCAAGTAAGATACTTCCTTAAGTTCTTCCAGTATTAATTGCTTTGTTGGGGTAGCTGGGGCACTATTATTCTGCCTAGTTGACAGAATGCTTTTATTCAGGAGGTCTAAATCATTTGATTTCTGTCCATTTTCGAAAATTTCTTCAGAGTCTGTATCTTCCTCTTGATCTGCAAGTTCTTTTGCACTATAAGCCTGACCGTTTATGAAAAGCGTATTGCCCTTCAAGAAAGCGTTTAATTTGTCAGCACGAGCTTTTTTCAGGTGTCGCAGTAATATTTTCTTTTCTTTTCTTTCATTCAGTGAAAGTTGTTCAGTAATACTGATTTGTGTATTTTTTAATTTTTTGCAGTTTCTCAAAACTTCTTGTTTCTTCAAATACGAGGTGAATTCAATAATAACCGGTCGATTGTTAGTCTGTTTACCTATAGTAAAAATGTTATTTACTTCTGTCTTCTGCAAGTCGAGCTCAAGGTGTTGGTTTAATTTGGTTATGACAAATTCGCATAAGTTTTCTTTGGGCGGTTCCAATCCAAAAACAATTATATTATTTTTGCGAAGTTCCTTTTCCAGTTTGTCATATTGGGTCTTTAAATTCACATATTTTTGTTCAAGTTCTGTGGTTTTTTTAGTTATTTCCGCTTCCAAATTAGTTCGGAGGTTATTAATTTCTGTATTTATATACGTCTTTATATCCTTTGTTTGCTTACTATTTGCTTCCTCAAGAGCTTTTTTGTTGCTCAGTTCCAATGTATGCACCAGTTTATCGAAGAACTCCTGAGACATTCCTATTTAATATTTTCGCGTAATTACAGTGATTTCTACAGCATTCACAGATACAGTACCCACCAGCAGCAATGTTTCGTACTGATTTTAGGCGATCGCGTGATGGTTTGAATGTTTATTGTAGGTAGAATTGATGCATCGGTAGGCGTGTCTATCAGTAGATAGATACCATGCGAATGTAGTCCCTATTTATCTTTGCCGTAAGGAAAACTTGGAAAAAGGGCACAGAGCATACCTTAATTTGACGAACTTCCAACAGGATATGATTGATATGCACTTTCGTTAGTTCACTGCACTATTTTTATTATTTATTTCCGTGTTTAAACCACTTAAAACATACAAAATACCGGAACCATTCGTTGACCTTGTCGATTGGTCATGTTCAAAATTATACTATATAACGATATAACAAGCAGAAAATGCCACCAAAAGATATGTTTAAAAAACATTAAGTTAAAACTATAAGCTAACGATTTACATCCACAATCACAGTAGGTACCTAACGAACTTAAAGCAGATAAGGTTGAATCTCTATTGGGGTCCCTGATTCCTTGGAGATAAAGCAGACAAGCTGGCTAGAGCTGGAGCTGCTCGTGAACTTTCAAAACAGCATACTAAGATAACATATCTATTTAGATAAGCACGACAACAATATGATATATTTCAGTAGACCTGATCAAATATACAATATGATGAATCCATGAAATTACGGTATTTGAACTATACAGCTACACAGCACTAACCCGTAGAGGGCTTAGAATCTTTGGGAGAATTCAGCTAGCCCGTCAACTTTTCCATGACAAACCCTAATTCTAGTAAATCTACCTTAAGAAACAAATATCTACTAACAAGATAAATGATCAATAGGCATAAAAAAATGTCAACCTAACCATTAACTTTTACCAACAAAACTGCAAAGATCATTTTGCATAACCGAAAAGGTTTATATAATTACCATGTCTGTTAAAATATTATTATCTGTGAGTTTAACTCATTGAACTTTTAATATAATTCGGGCTTTGATTTAACATTTTATGCCGTATTGAACGATTATTGAAGCAGTGTTCTGTTTATCCTTGATAATAATTTCAAAAAGTTTGAAGGTAGCGATACGGCTCTATACAACTTAAAGTTATAATTACTTTGTACATGCTCTATCTTCTTACACAGTTAGTTTAACTTTAAAGTGCAGCGTATTAGTTTTATAGACAAAGCATGCTGGTAAGCTTAAAAGCAAAGCGGACTTAACATTCTAAATTGTTTACGGAAAAGAAGACTCGTAAATTTTTATCTAAACGTAATTTGTTGCGATGTATAATAATGTATACAGGATATTTTTATTAAAAATGAATAAAACAGACCTTAAAATTGCCCTACAAAGTATGATATATTATTTTTTTATACTATTACAATGGGTTGTTATTTTTTCTAATGCTTACTTAAGTACTATTGTTTTAACTAAAAGCTTTGTGTTTTTAACGCAACCATGGTCAGTATCTGCCCAGACCAGCACTGTTGGTTCTTTCCCTGAAACAGCGGGATCCCCATCCGTAAGCACATAACATCTCATCTGAGTACAAACACCACAAGCATCGCAAACACAAACACAGTAAGCTTACTATCTAGTTAGAAGACAAAGCCAGCTTAGTACACCGGTACCAAAGCCTTGGCGAGGTATGACGAAAAGCACGCATTAGGCGTGCAGAGCTGAAATACTATACTTACTATACTATACAATAGACGTGTGGTCTAATGGTTTATACGCCTATGACACGGGGAGTTTAGTCGGTTAGCGACCCCCCGTCAGGGTATTGATTCCGACAGTACCTTGCCTCACAGGGTATCTTTAGAAGATTCTCCTCGAAAAAAAAATTGTCAGTAACGATTACTTAAAAAAATTGTTTCACTCCTACTTCAACAAACTTAGCAAAAGAAACTAATGAGTTATCTAAGTAGTATTAGTAGATATTAAGAATATAGTGTATTATAATATTTTAATATAATACTTTTTAGTGTTTCTTAGAGCGCTTCTGAAGTAAGTTCTTTTTTTTTGGGATTTTTAAATGTATAAACCAACTTGCTAATATTTAAAGTTCTATTCTTCTTCTATTTTGCAAAATTCAATAAATTTTATAAAAAAGTACCTAATATACAAATTCAAATTCAAACACAATTTCTTTATCAAGTAAAATACAATAAAAATAGTACATGTGATTTTTAATTATAGATAAATTGAACTATACCGCGATGATATAGAACCGATATAACAGAGCACAAATAAATTGTGTCTATGTGGTATAGCCCAAAATTATATTAATAACTGAAAAAATTATAATATGTGAATTACTGAAATCTATATTTATTTTAATCAAAGATTTAGGAAGGTAACGACCGATCCAGGCGAAAGAGAGAGAAGGGCAGACAGGACAGGTAGACAAAACTTAAAAACGACAGAAAAAAATAAAGAAAATTCGAGCAGTTTCCAGGTCAAAACCAACCAATGCAAATAGCGCAATTATGGCTAAAAAAGGAGGGAAAATAAAATAATAAGACCAAATACAGATATTATGCTAAACTCCCCCTTTGCTTTTTTAAAAGAAAACGCTTCATATAATTATTAAATTTATTTATTGAAAATTCCTTAACATTATTAGGTGAATAATTACACATTTGAACGGCTATGAAACTGAATGACTTTTAAAAATTAGATGTACGATGTTGAGGTAGTCTGAAATAATTTAGATTTCTTGTAAGATGAGGCTGCGCATAAAAATGAAAATTTACTCTTAAATACTGAGGTTCCCCGATATTCAGTACTTTATACACAAAAGAGTACATATGATATTTTCTGCGATTCTTCATATTTGAAATATTATTATTATTCAAATACAGAGTTACGTAGTTCCTAAAGGGAATGTTAACTGAGTAACGCATACCTACAGGAATTTTGGGTCTTTTGAATAGAGGAAGAAAGCGTAGCTTTTAAAGAATCGCTATATACTATATACTATATCTCCATAATCAAACAAAGACAAGACGAGGCTGTCACATAAGTAGTATTTAGTTTTAGCGGGTAAACATTTTTTTTACGTCGGCCTATTTTCGCAACGAGGCCAATCACCGACGCCAGGGAATTTGTCACACACTATCTGGTAATTTTGCCGAATCCCTCTTTGTCGAGGGTAGGGTTCTTTAACGTGCCAACATCCATGACACGGAACCGACAGTTTAACTTCTCTTCCGAAAGACGGTGCACCTCTTAAACCAAATTCCAAATTTAACATCGACGTTGCCGGCACCGAGGATCGAACCCGGGACCTTCGATCTGTGAGGCCGCTGCACTGACCACTAGACCAAAACGCCGATAGTATACATTTTTTTAGATGGTAAAGTTTTTTTAAACGCATATAGGCGTTTTTAAGTTTATTTTTTTGTGCGTTTCGAATGTACGGCCTACGTCAAGATAAAAACCCAATTTTTTTGCCTCATTAACCACTGGGACAGGAGTACTGTTAATGTTTACTTTAAAATTATCATAGAAAATAGGATGTATACCTTTGTTGCTACTAAAAAGTAGCACATATGATTTATCAGCATTTAGCTTTAAGTTATGGTCTTGAGCCTAAGAATTAATAATTTCTAAATCGGTATTAACATGGTCTGTTAACGCTGTAAGTTTTCAAATAAAAAGGCTAGACAAACCTGTGAGTTATCAGCATATTGTTGAAGTTTTGTAAATTTTAAAATATGAAACATATCCGCGACATACATAGAAAATAACAACGGTCCTAAAATATTGGTTTTCTTCGATTTTAATAACCTCGAAAATGACATAAGAACGCACGTTGCGAATATCGCGATATACAAAATCTAAACAAGGAAGGATATAATGAAGCTGAGATGGTCTTCAACAACCATAAAAATTGTCCCAGAACTTTACAAATAATAAGTCCGCAGACGCGTATTATATAAATTTTAATTTTAACTTGATGTTATTATAGAAAAAAAAAAGAAAAGCACAAAGTCTTTCTCCACAAAATTTAATTAGAATAGCTACGCAAACGTAAGATAATTCATAATACATAGTTCAATTCGACATGTTTCAAGTGTAGAAACACTCATCATCAGGAAAACGAAGTAAATTGTACAATGCTGATGTTGTTAGCAATAGAGAAAATAACAGGTGAAACTGAGCCGTAATGGAGCTTTCATTGGTTCATACGAGGAGTAAAAAATTTGAATAGTCAGAACACCGACAAATTTTCATCATACTGAAGCGTTAAGGACTCGTGCAAAGGCACTGTCTTGGGTGGAAAATGAAGAGAGAAAAGAAAATTAGGGAGTTATAAGAGACTTTGTGAAAAACATTTAAGTGAAAGTGATGAAAAATCCTGAGTTTAATTTGACTTAGTCGGAGACAAAGACTAGTGGTAAAATAAGAGGGAAAGAAAAAAGAAAAAGTTGTTATTCGTAAAAACATTTAGATGCTTCCATTTAGCTTGAAGCAAAATACTGTTGGGGTACCAGGCTTGTTACGGCCCAGTTACCCCAGCAGGAGTTAAAACTTACACATTGTGTGCAGAAATTAAAGATTAAAAATTTAAAACGTTTTTAAGTTTTACTATATCATCTTAGAAACTGCAAGCAGCACGTGTCAGAAGGAAAACTCCACTTTGAGTATGGACTACTTCTTCAAAATTGATGTAGTTATAGTGTTTCTTAGGTCAATTTAATGACATTAAACTGTGGGAATTTCCTAACCATAGGCGTTCCACACAAATAATTAATATGCGTATACACACTTATAAGTTTGTTTTACATTAGGTGTTTGTACATACTACACTTTATAAATCCACTGTATATATAATAATATTATATTAAAATAATAAATATAAGGTAACTCAAAAATTCTATATACAAAACTAAAATCAGAAAAATAAACTTGACACGGCACGACACTGCTCAGAAAATGCTTTAATTTTTTTACCAGAACTTCATTCTCGTCAACCAGACTCCGGCCCGTTCATCAAGGCATAACCACGTATATTTTATCTCCGTCTCTTCCACGCCATCGGCGGTCACTGGCCTATCTCTGTCTGGCAGAATCGATCGTCAGACGGGCCGGGTACCGGTTCAGCTTATATCCTGGCGCTTGCAATTGCAACAAATTACATGCTGTTGCCAATTCTTCAAAGTTTTCGGATTTGTAAGCACAATGTATATACGAGAAACAAGGGTTTGTTAATTAGTTGTTTTTAAACACTGAAAACACTTTTTGTCTTGATTTCAGTTATGATGTTTCTTAAGGACTAAAAAATGTATTATTATAACAACGAATGGCTTGTTATTTTTTTCTGTCACACTCAAAACTCCTCGGTTTAAAGTATATTTGCAAACTAGCTTTCAAAGAAAGTTACTGACTAAGAATTGAATACTGATATAAATGAAATATCTTTAATAAAAAAACTTAAAGAATTGAAGAAGAAAGATCTGACAACCCTGGTTGTGCGGTCGGTCTCTTTGAGACTGTTTACCGCCGTATGGAATGATTGGAATGTTCTCAAACTGAGATTGGATAAATAATACTTAAACGACTTTCTACAATTTGTGATTTACCAATAAATGGTCAAATCTATAAAAAAAATTGGATTTTGAGTTGGTAGCTTCTATCTTCTATTTGGGGTTTATTATTTTCTTGACTATAATACGGTTAAATCGATTTTCTGATATTACATTTATGGCTTTAAAAGTATTTTTGTACACAGTAAATTGCCAAAATAGAGTTTTGATACAAATTAATTTGAAGTTGATGTTTTTAAATTGTTAATTAATTGAAGTTTAATTTCATGTTTAATTACTTTCGAGAAGTAATAATTAAATACTTAATTAAAACGTTGCATCTAAATGATAACTCTAACTAGAATAAATTGGCCACCAATGAAACCGTGAAAATGGGATTGTTTTTCATATTTTAGGCACTCATTTTGCTTCAATAAAATGCTTTTAAAAATTTTCATTTTTTACAGAGGATTACCAAAAAACACTTCTTATCTAAAAATTGCAATTTTTACATTGATACCTATGTAATTTAAATAAGCCTTAACCAACTTTATTCTCTATATTTTAATTAAAGGTACTCCATTATCTGCAAAATTATATATTCCGAATAGGTCTTAGAATAAACAAAATATACAAAAAGTAATTACCATGCCAAAAATATGTTTTGCTTTGAAACTCATTAAAATTTCAAACACTTTTATACAAAGTTTATTTTATTTTAATAATCAATAAAGCTAATTACGTTGTTGCCTTTGGATATTAATATTAAAGAAGGGCACCAAATTTAAGATAGGCACCTAATTTGAGATAGTTATCTAACTTCTTATATATGTGCTGCCATCTCGTAAAAATGAAAGAAACTAATTTATTCATTACTGTGTTGCATTCTTAGTCTCCGATCGGCCGTTGTTTGGTGAACCAATAGTGTATTTTTTCAGTACAAACCTATAAAACAGCAATTATTGACCGATTATTCGAAATTGTTTTTCTCTACCTTTTCAATTGTTATTGACCATGGTCAATACTAAAAAAAATCTATTTGAAAGGAGATTAATTAGTTTTTTACATTTTATGTCTGTTCGCAAAGGTTAGGTTTCTAATGTATAATTTTTGCATTACGTAGGTAATCCTTTTCTGTTCCGAGAAAATTAAGTAGAAATGATTTTTCTGACCTAGGTAGGTGCCTACACCCCTAATATTTAAATTAGCAAAGTCTTGCTCGACGGAAACCAGATGATTTCCACTTCTTTTCCATGTTCAGTTCAGCTAGGTGTATTTTTGATATGAAATATTTTGACCAGTTCGTGCAATCAAAATTTATTAAAAATATATTGCAATATTTCTTTTAGTATGGTCCGATTTTAATCCGAAGCACCTTACTCCAAAAAATTTTGAACGGGTCAATGAATTCCCTAAAATTGAAACAAAAAAATATGCAAAATGGTCCAAAATCAGCCCATTTTGTTTTTTAAAAGTATTTATTAATTAGGCCATAATCCTTTATTCCGCAAATCCTAGCCTTACTAATGAGCAATGTTATGGCGAAACGCGTTTAAGGATGGAAACATTTTCTTCTGTAATAATTATTGAGACCAAAAGATACGGTTAGGTTTATATTGTCTACAGTATTCTTAAAATTTATAATTTTTTTTAAACAAGTAAAGGCAAATTCAGTTTTTTTTGTTAACCAAATATTAACAGACACTGTGAGGCGTGGGCGTAATTACTATTATTCTTTGATATGTAAATACGTAGCAAACAAATATGCATATACCAATTGTTCCAGAAATAAACTAGGTCAAAGCAAACAACTAATGTGTTTACCATTTTACCACGGAACTCAACATAAAATATAGATTTTGCAGATATTCCGCTGAACTTTCATCTAACTACGAAACCTTACACTTGCACCTGCTGCAGTTTGCTAAATTATGTAGAACTAAAACTTGTTACTCAAAGAGAGTTAGGTATATACAGTTTATTATTTTAAAGTGCTTCCAAAGTTCAGGCAATAATTTATGGAATTTTTAGTTGAAGAATTAATTTATGTACCGGGTGGCCAAATAAAAACCCGCTCCCGCCCCCTCCGCTAGAGGGCGTAACACACGTGGTTAAATGGAGAACTAGATTTTCTCTTTATGTTGCCCAATTGATAGGTAGATACTGAAAACATTTATTCTTCGATCCTTAGGACATACCGAATCTTTTTTATTTTAAATATTTGACTCTATATTTTAATATAAAATGTCGGGGAAATGTCAAAGCTTGATTCATATAAAATCCGGTAACCTTGTTAGGACTGAACGGATTTTTTCAAAGTTTACCTTATTAAATAGAGTTTTTTTTATTTCTATCCCTTGCAGTTTGGCTGATTTTTGCGTAAAGCTTACGTTTCCCGCTAGATGGCGATTTCGGAAATATTAAAGAATGAAGTGATTAAAAAAAAAACAATGGAATAATATTTATGTTTTGATAAGGAAATATTGAATTAAAAGCTCTGAACGTCAATCAAGAGCGTAGCTCTCTAACGATTTTATAATCAAAAATATTGACTATAAGGTCTTTTGCACACACTCACGGCGACCGTCCTAACGGCACCGTTTATACGGTTAAGGGATGAGGCAGCATATTATGTGACCTTTCACACGCACCGGCACCGTGTACACGGTTCCGTTCCACCGCGATGTCACCGTGAGCCTCCACTACAATTCACGGAGACCGTTACCGTGTTGACGGAAAGACATGCCCATTAGAGTTTAAGATTTAATTGGAGCTTGCACATGTACCGCGCTTACGATATTTTCTTGGTTCATTGGCGGGAACAATATTTTATTTAGTATATTTTATATAATCATATTTTTCTCAATGGCAGTAGATAAGTATAGATATGGATATGCTTATACCTTTGGTGGAAACAAGGCCGGGTATTTGGGACAAAACAAGTTCTATTTATAAGGACAGAAACGGCACAAGAAGTGCCTGGAACGACATGTTTGGAGGTCAATCTTGATTTTGATTGTAATAGCCAACATTTCAATAGGCTATATGCACTTTCACATAAATGTATCGTGACGTTGAAGCGAATTTTTTAATCGTTCGTGTAGGTCATCAAAGCTGGATATGGCCATCCTATAATAGTTGAAAAAGTTTTTTTTCGTCTTCCCACAACTGACCAAATAGTACAAAGAATGCACCGAATTGTTTCCTTTCCATATTGATGGGTGCCTTTCTTCTTTTTTGATACGCATGTAAGACATTTAAATCACCACAGCACGTATATGATCCATATTCGAATCAAAATAGAATCAAACTGACGAAAACCGTGCATGTGTGCAAGGATAACACGAACGCGGTAGGTCGCGTAAACGGTGCCATTAGGACGATCGCCGTGAGTGCGTGCAAAAGGCCTAACAGTTAAAAATATGGATAAGCGTGCCTTAATATCTGATAATTCTACTTATCCAACGTGTCAATATTCTACTTTAGCATCGGACTGATAGATTTAACTAAAAATTAGCAAATTTAAGTTAAACTAAACAATTATATACGGAGAAAAAGTGTTACACCTGCATTATTTTCTTGTGCTCTAAAATCGAATACATCATTATTTTATTCTAAGCAGTATTCTTTAATAAGTACAGTACCTTTACTTTAAAAATTACCAACAATATTTAGGACTGTTGTTTAGCTTCTAATGTATCAGGAAACATCGCTGACACCATTTCAGATACTTTTCAAGAACTATTTTAAACGTAATACCTACCCCTTAATCATTATGTTTTTTCTTGAATACTGTAAAATATGTTAACTCATACCTATAAAACGTCAAGTAC
This sequence comes from Polydrusus pterygomalis, assembly GCA_963969555.1. Classification (NCBI taxonomy): domain Eukaryota; kingdom Metazoa; phylum Arthropoda; class Insecta; order Coleoptera; family Curculionidae; genus Polydrusus; species Polydrusus pterygomalis. The sequence goes on along the minus strand of OZ018376.1, from coordinate 104,014,516 downwards.
AATTTTTCGAAATAACTTGTATTTGGCTTATTGAAAAAGAATAAAATTTTTTGTGCGCGTCCACCATACCAACAAAATAGTCTAAATCAATTTTGATTTAGAATTAATAGGGGAGACAAGACAAGCTGGTTTTCGAAAAGGGTACTCGATACAGACAGCCATTTAATGTGTGATTGAGACGTGGAAGAGAACCATTGATTAAGGGGAAAATGTTATAGCTGTATTTTTGGGCTTTAAGCGGGCATTCGAAATAATTGACAGGGCTAGATTCTCAGACCATAGTGATTATTGAGTAAATTGTATCAGTATGGTATTCGCGGAAACGTTTGTAAATGGTTTAAAAATTATTTAAGTAACAGGTCACAAAAAACAAAAATATCAGAGACATATTCAAATAAAAAAATAAATAATATAGGAGTTCCTCAAGTAATACTGGGTCCAATATTATTTATTTTATACATCGACGATATGCCTTTAGTTTTAAAAATATGTAAGTTACAAATGTTTGCTTGCATGACACCTTAATTTACATTAATGTTTTAAATATTTTTGATGGTCTAAATACTCTAAATTCTGAGATAAATATATTATTAAATTGGTTAAAAGTAAATAAATTAAAATTAAATATTTTAAAAACTAAATGTATGGATATGGGTAATAATTTAAATTGTCAAAATATAAATGTTGTAATTGATGGTGAAAAATTGGAATTAGTAAACAGTTTTAAATATTTAGGGATAATCATAGATTCAAAATTAAAATTTTTTAATTATTTTTAAAGTATTAAGTATATCGAAGATTGCCGGAAAAGTAGGTTAATTTAAAAGAATCTCTTTAAATTTGTTTTCTAAAAGAACTGTATTTAATACTATTATATTAGCACATTTTCTTTATTGTTCTTCCATTTTATATTGTGCTAGTGAGGAAATATTTGATAAATTACAAATTTTACAAAATAAGGCAATGCGGATTATTTTAAATTGTGACAAATATACAAAAATTAATTTTATGTTGAATAATTTCGATTGGTCGAATGTCAGAAATTTAATTTTTGATTTAGAATGTATCTTTTTACATAAAATTAAAAATAATTTATTGCCTGATTGCTTCAAAAATTTTTGTTCTTTTAATTATGACCATCATAATTATAAAACAAGAACTAATCAAAATTTTTAAGTGGATAGAGTGTCTAAAACATTAGCTTATAAATCTATTTTTTATAAAGGTTTGATAGAATATAATAATTGGGAAAATTCTATTAAATCTGAAAAATCATTAAAACTGTTTAAAAAAACTTTAAAATTACATTTAATTAAAAAACAAAATGATACGTAATATTTGATACAATTTACAAAATGTTTAACTTTTCTGTCTGTTTTTTTTTTTAAAAGAAGGTTGCGTTTAAAAATTTAAAAATAAATCTATAAATATGTGTTAAGAAAATGTATTAAAAAATATTTAATTGTAGCTTTTTGCTAAATAAAATGTGTTACTACTACACTGAGAAAATAGCTCCAAGTAAACTGTAGTAGCTGGGAAAAGTTTACTTACACCGGCTAATATTTCATTTATTATAGAAATTTAGTTTATTTAAAGCAAGTAAAACAAATTAGCTACAATCGGTTAAGTTGGATCTAATAAATTAGTAAACAATGTTTATTTGTTTTTAGTAAACATATAATTTTTAAGTATACTGTACACCTAATTTAAACTTGTGTTCACTTATTTTGGATAAATTAAGACATGTAAAAAAGTTTATTTTAAATAAGTAAACCAAAATATTCTCCTAAGTAAACTTGGTTGCTTAAATAAAGTGTCCAGTTCACTTGTTTGGTCTTTCGTCAACGTTCGGTTCGCTTTTAGCCGCTCCCGCTTCACTTCGACAGTATAAAACCCGAAACTCGTGGCGTCGCACGCATTACAATTTATTAATTTATCATTTTCTTTTCGTCCTAGGCGAAGTCGGTCGGATTGTTTGGTGCTCTGTTGCTGTGATATTTGTGTTGCCGTATTGGACATCCCGGTGTACTGTAATATTATGGAGTGTTCTAATATGAAGTATTTGTTAATAAATTGGAATTTAGAAGATCATATTTCTGCTTTTATTCATTTATATGTTATCTACCAATTTAATAGATCCACGTATCCCTTTCACTAATTCTAACTACACAATTTGTCTATTTTAAATATGGTTTATTGGTTAAAGGTACATAATTTAATAAATGGGTTACTTATTCCAAGTAAACAGTTCGTTTAGATTACATAACGAATTTCTAAGTACACCTGTTTATTTGTGTTTACTAGTTCTAGGTAAACTATTTCAGCATTTTCCATTTACTTAGGCCAAGTGAACCCTTCACTAGTCACTATATGTGGTGAAATTTTTAATTAAAGTAAGTGTATTTTCACCTAGATCTAATAAACTTTTTTCTCAGTGTACTACTACCTACTACAATAACGAAACTGACATGTGATTTCCTATGATCAGTCTGGCGTTGCATCACCCGATATGCATTTTATGGCTTAAACATATGCTAGTTTTAGATAAACATAATATAAGAGCTTTCATGTTACAGCTATTTTTTGATTTTTATTTTTGAAAAATTGAAAAATTAATCTGAATAATATTTTACTTTAAAAAGTTTTCAAGTCTCATTTACCGCAAACATGTATTCGTCAACATTTTTGGGACTATTCTGTTACTTTACTAAAAATTCAAATTGCACTGCTGTATCCAAATCTCTCTAATCTAATTTTTTATTGCCAAATACTATATAATACACAAAATAATAAACGAAATATAATCATGTTGGACAAACACGTAGAAAAAGCTTGTCACAATTACACGTTACCTAGGCAACGCGTTTTTATTTTTGTCATGAGTAGAAAGATACTTTATATAGTTATTCCAAAAAAATATATTTAATTCATATTTTCACTTTAATATAAATTAGTCTTTATGGTTTGATTCTCTAGGCGACTATTATAATAAGACCCGCCGTTTGTAATATCGGTAAAGTTGTGTTATGTCGTGCACAATATATTAACATGGAGTATGTATGCTCGTGCTGGTCTATCTAGAAGTTATAATTACTTTGTTAATGTCATATCTTCTTAAACTACCAGTCTAACTCTTGCGACACTATCCACTTTAATGTATATTGAGGTATGCTAATTACCATTTAATCGGTAATGGGTTAATTTTGGAACTGAATCTGTTAAAGGGTATTGGATTTGTCTTGATCGCATAATATTTTTTTAATTGGCGTATCCTGACCAATCTATGGTAATTTTAAATAATATTTAACAACATGAATAGCATAAAGGTTCCACTGCCAATATTCCTTAATGGGGTTTAAAATAGGTTTAGGGTAATAACAATATAAAACAAAACTATAAAAGGTAAGCTAAAAATGTGCTTTGTTTATGTTATTGTTCTCCTAAAGCCGGGTTTATTATCATTCATAAACATAATTTTAGTTGGTAGTGATAACTTTAGTGCATAAGCTTAAGACCTAAATCACAGGATCATATGAACCAGTTTATTAATAAAAGGATTTGCAATGCATAAAACATAACTTTATTGGCTAACATGCGACCTTGAAAGATGCTTAACTTTTAACTTTTAACGTTTGATACTAAAAATTATGAAATTTCCTCTGACAGATGAAATAACATAACCCCAAATTTTTATTTAAATGTCAATAAAAGTTCATTTTCATTAAAATTATTTAGAGAGTAAATGAATTCAATTTGAATTGATGAGGAGGCTTTATGCAATTTGATCGAAAATATAATAGATATAGTGGTCACCATAGTTAAGTAAAGTGACACTACGGCCAAGGCAGTAGCAAGTTTATTACTTATTTTCATTTCTTTTAACCTAGTAAAAATTTCAACACAACGAAGTGAAGACCTAGTTGACGTTATGTCTACTAGGTGTCAGTTGAAAACTTAAAATTGTAAAAAATTAAAATCATCATAAACTATAAATATGTGTCTTACGTATTAAGTTTACGTTTATTAACTATGCATTTAAGCATTGCAATCTATAAGAATAGTGAATCTTCGAGAAAACTTGACAACCTTGTTTTAGACGTATTAGAGATAGTTTGGCCGCCATTGTGGAGTTGATCGTAAATCTAACCCTAAATCTATAGTTATAAATACAGCGCCTTGGCAACAGATGTATCAAATTCACTGATGTGATGTCGTGGTGTTGCCGCATATCGTGTTTTATTGGAATTTTTAAGGATTCAAGCATTTTTAACAGACAATAAAATAGGAGGTTCTCAATTCCAGCCGAATATATGTTTTTGATAATAATATTTATTTTTTACAAACGGATGCAAAAATTAACTAGAAATAAATATGTATAAATTAATTCATTAATAAAAAGTGTCTTTCGTAATGGGAAATATTTATAAATATATGAAATAACTATAGTAGGTATTATTTATTTTATTAAAGGTGGTAAGTATAACTAAAATAGGTTTTATTTCGTCGAAAAATAGCAAAATACGTAATACACTAAATACAAACAAACTTGATGTCTCTTAAAAAGGAAAGTAAAAACCTACTTATTTTAACCATTTAGAAAAGTAGTAATAATTGCAAATAAAAACCAAGTTATACAAACCACACGTCATTCATATTTTACCCATCATAATAATAATATACTGTAGTGAAATAAATTGATTAAGGCGTCACTGACTTTGAATATGTGTGTGCGCGCATTCCGATGCTGAGCACGTGAGGCCGATGTAGCATCAACAAGCTTTATTGTTGGTGAACTCATTGTGCCATCTATGAATTTAACGTAGCAGATTTAGAGCTTATATGGCCTTCTTATAGTTTGATATTCAATGATTAAAGTTATGAATAGTTTTATAAACCCGGCTTAGTCATTTAAAGCATTTATTGACAGAAAGGATAATGTAGCGAGTAGCGACATCTCGTGTCTTTTTAAGACACTAATAAAGCATACCAGCAGCGCTAACAATCGGTTTTGGATACCGATAACCTTGAAGACATGAATACAGAAGATTTTTCCATGAATTTCGTAAGAGCATTTTTTGCATTGTCGCATTTGAGTTTAGCGTTTGCCGAATAAAAAATTAAAATTCTTGTAAATGCTAATACAATAATTAGAATTTGGTTTAAATTTGAAACTAAAAATTTCTAAAACGAACGTTATAAAATTTTATAAATTTAATTAAAATTCAATATACCTCCTACATTTTTTTGGGGTATTTTTATGGTATTTTATAATGGAAAGAAAATATAAATTTGATATTATTTTTATAGTAACCCAATATGTACATGGAATTTTATTAAGGGTAGCGAGGTATCATATATCAGAAACTAATTATAGTAGAGGTTTGGGAAAAAAACATCTTAAGAAAAGTGGGCAACAGAAATTACTGGAATCATTTTTGATGATTCTTACTCTATGGCTGGGGGGCGCAATTGTTATGGCAATATAAAAAAAAGTTTTTTTGTCAAAAATTATCCCATATAAGCTGTTAAATAAACTCTATCATGATAATGTTAATAAAATCCTGCGTCTTTTTGGTTAAATACGTTTCACTGTACGACGTAAAATAGAAAAGAGGGAAAATCTACGGATTAAAGTGCCTATATTTTGGGTTTACCTGATTCGGTAAACTTAGTCTCGCCTAAGTAGGAAACCTTTGTTGATTAAAACCAAGTTATACAAAGGTCCTATTAATTTTTACAACTTTCGCTAGAGTGGTAAGTAAATTTGCGGTAAAATCGTAAATACCACAGTTCAAAGTTATTGCCAAAAGCATAAAAAATTTTCAAGTTAATTGCATAAACAATTATTTTTAAAATTTCGAGGTCAAGTGTTCTATAAATAACGAAAATTGTTTTTAAACTTTTATATTAATATAGAACTTTTTTACTTATTATTTAATTTATTTTCTAATTGTAATAAGTAATTTTTATTTCTTATTTTTTTTGTCACCCTCAACATTTGATCACAAATTAACAATAAAAAGACAACATTAAAAGTTTTAATAAAATTTTAAAACTTTTCTTACAAAAATTATAATTTAAATTTGTTTAAAATGACAGCCGTTGTATATAATCCGAGTTAATTTAGAACTTTTATGTTTCTACTGATATAAGAATATCCCTGTGATATCGACATGATCATGAACAAGGACACTTTTCTCAAACGGTCCGCGACTTCGTAAACGCCAGTTTTTCAAATCGCTGGATTCAAATGGGCAGTCGTTCCTATGGCCACCTAGATCCCCGGACTTATATGTGCTAGATTTTTACTTGTGTGAAAAAATTAAAAACATTATTTATAAAACACAACCAACCACACCAAATATGTCTAGCTAAAATTAAAACAGCTGCTTTTGGTTTTAACGAAATATGTAATAATAGCATTTTACACCACGGCGGCTATTTTTAACATTTATAAATTATTGTTTGTTTAAGAAATGTTCAATAACTTCATTAAAAATATTAGTATTCTCTTTTCTATTATTAATTTGTAATTAAGTGTTAAGGAAAGCAGGAAAATAAAAATTTAAAATAACTTATGTAGACACGATGTCATTGATCAAGAAAATTAAAAAAAAATATTTATGCAACTAAATGTAAATAATTTGTGCCGCTTTCATATTTTTACTACAAATTTAAAATACTATCCGATGAAATTATGATAACTATACCATTCATATACCGTCGCAAAATAAAAAAATTACATTCTCAAATGACGCCCTCTAGCGAAAGTTGTAAAAATTAAAATGACATGTTTATAATTTAGTTTCATTCAACAAAGCTTCCCTTCTTAGAGACAGTTTACAGAAAATCGGTGAAGCTAAACCAAAAATATACCAAGATACTTTAATTTTACTTAATTCAATTACTGATAATCTACCATACGATAATAGCATTTATTTAGGCATACACTTAGCAAAACGATCTCATACAACAGGTTTGCTAAGATATTTGTATTGAGAGCTTATTTATTAACCCATATGAAATAAATTCCTAGTTGATTAAACCCGCTTTAGTGTTATATTAATTCCAGATTTAATAGAATAGTATTTTTATTGGTAGTAGCAGCGCAATCTTGTTGAATAATTAACTACTTTTAATATAGCAGTTTTGTTAAGAAATAAATTGTATCTTCTCAATGCGACGCATTTTGTTCCCAGTAAAGCGCTTTTTCTACAATTAGGAAAGCATAACAGCGTCCCCAAAAACGAATTATTTTCGTTAGAACATATATAATCCACCAAGTTGTGGGGGTTCGTAGCGATTGGCAATTAACGTATTTGTTGCGCAGGTCACATCGTTGTTCGGAGTCTTTTAGCTATCCTGTCTGAATTTGAACTTTATTGATCGCACCAATACCTGTTTCAATTAATTTATTATTACTTTGTATAATATAAGGTTTTTAAAAATTTGCGTCCCAAATAAAGCAATAGAAGATTCTTATTTGGCACAACCCATCATTAGTATTGTACTTTTATAATTTATGGACGAATTTTACGATCTCAGTAAACCATGTTGCATAATAGATAATGCATATGTAATGCTATACGACAAGGGCAATATTATCCTAGAAGCTATTTAAATCTTTGAGAACTAAAGTAGGTACTGATTTTTAAAAGTAGGTATATGGTTCATTGACCGTAGCAAGCTAATATTATTATGATTAATGTCAAGTTTCATTACAACTGCCAGGCGGAACTATCATAGTACCTATATAAAAGCCGATTACACCCCTAATAGAACTTGATAATTACTGTAAGTGTTTAGAACAATAATGGCTATAAACCATTCTATGGTAGCATTAACTCCCATTTCCTATTGTCTAAATTACTGTGATATTGTCACTACGCAACGGTCTAGCAAGTACAGAAGAAAAGCGCGTTGCTGTTACATATAGTATAAAACAGTTGTATAAAGAATATGTGAATTTTAATAAGGAATAAAAGGCTTTTTCTCAGTGTATTTTTTGAAAAGAAACTATTTTTATTATAACCTTATCAATTGCGTTCCTAGAGAAGCAGTAAATTACTTCCAGCAAATTTTCTTGCCCACTCTTCTTAAGATGATCTTTTTCTCAAAGCTTTATAATAATTAGTTTCTGATATATGAAACCTCGTCATCCTTAACACTAACAATAAATACCCTGTATAATCAATCAGAGCGGATTTAGTATCTATTAGTACCCATGAACAAAATAATTTCAAAATTTTAAATATGCAAGCTGCGTTAATTTTATTACGGATACGAACTGACAACATTTTTGCAATGACAATTATTGTACGTTTTTCAAAATCAAAATATATGTCGGTATAGTAATGGTTAGCAAAGTATGATTTTGCGCTTCGAATAGAGTGCACAAAATGACTGTTTTTCGACTAAAAGTCCATTTTCTTAGTTTTTGGCCACTAGCAAGTAAAGACACGTTCATATGACATGCTTCAGCGAGTTTTTTGTAAATAATTCAATAGGCCAAACTTATTAGCCAAAGTTCAATAACTTTCATGCAGTCTATGCAAACCCTTTTAAAAGATATTATCTTTTATATTTAAACAAAAATTTTAAATATTTTTGGGGCACAACGTATATTATTTTTTGAGGATCAGAAATCATTTCTTCTAACTGAAATTTTGTGATACGATTTAACTTAAACTGTCTTCCAAACTGTATACAGTGTGGTTGTTTAAGTGTGCAACATATGGGAATTTTTTTTATTACCGATTTTTCAGAAAATTTTATTCTTGATAAAAGTTGGTGCATGTTCGGCAATCATATTAGGTGCACTTGGAATGGTTGCAAGTCAAACGGCGTACAGGGTAGGCCAAAAAATATAAAACTTGTACAAGAATAAAGTACCCCTATTTCAGAAAATTCAGCAAAATGTTATAAAGAAAAGTTGTTTAGAATTAAAAGTTATGCTTAGATTCAAAAAGGTGACCTTCTAAAATAAAAAAATTTATATTTTTTTAAAACATTAATAATTTCCCCCAACATTTTTTATTTTTTTTATATTCACCATAAAGACCTTTGTAAATTAATCAAAATCAAATCAATTTCACATATCTTTGTTTAAATTCAAGCATATTTGTAAAATTTACTTGCATTTTTAATTTTTTATGGAATCACAAACTTCATGTTTGCTGCAACGATATTAAACACAACTTTAAAATATCCTAAAAATTCTTTTTAACAAGATAAAACATTAGCAATGATAATATGCTGATTAAAAAACTATCATTTAAAGTGCAAAATTTGTATTTTAAATGTTTATTAAAAAACTTTATTCCTGTACAAGTTTTATTTTTTTTGGCCTACCCTGTACGCCGTTTGACTCTTGCAACCATTCCAAGTGTACCCAATATGATTATCGAACATGCACCAACTTTTATAAAGAATAAAATTTTCTGAGAAATCGGTAATAAAAAAAAATGTCCATATGTTGCAAACTTAAACAACCACACTGTATATTCCTGAAACAACAAAATATTTTCTTTATTTGCTTCTAATCGTGATCCTCATAAAAAAACTGAAACATTCACAGAAAAAGGCTAATTACTATTTACCATTTACCAAAAATGTTGGTTACTTTACACTTAATAACGAATTTTTGGCTCTTTCATATACTATAAAATTTTCACCGGATTTGAAGATTATTATTTAGGTTTAAAGATTTGCAGAACTTGATCGAAAAAAAATAATTTATTTAATTTTTGCACCCTTTCTGTCGGACACTAGCGTATTAAATATCGGTAGATTTTCTTTCTTCCAGAAAGTTTTTAGTATCTTGAATTGCAAGACCAAATTAATAGTACTTACTTAACTGCACTTAAATGTACGCAACGTAAAATCTGCTTCAGTAACCTAATAGATTTGGAATTTAACAAGGATGGAGTAACTGTTGCTTTTAATCCAATTATCTATTAGTGTAATCTGTATTAGGTAGGCAGTAGAGTGTAAAATTCTGTTGCTTAAACCTGTACGTGATTTAATTGGCTTAACCGAATTCTCCATGCCATGGATTTTATTAGAAAACTTTTTTGCTCACAGGGTAGTGGATATTCGTGTGTAATACCCTTCCACAATTTTTCTGTAATAACAACAAAGGTCATAACTATCGCGCTTACTTGGTTTGATCTCTCCAGTGATTATTAAAAAAATAACGAACAAAGACAGTATATTATAAGGATAATAATAACAGTTTGCCCTAAGAAAATTTCATTTTGCTTAACCCAAAGTCATAATAAGAAGGGACAATTTAATCACAGGTTGATAAGGTCAATTTTGTATTTAATCGGAAAGACCGTATATTTTACCAGAACTTGCATTTGACAGCTCCCAATTTTTGCAATATTTAACGCAATTTTGCGCAACTATAAAGACCTTCTACGGCCCATCTGGAAGTACGTTTTACGGACAACTATTTAACTTGCTCGAAAAATAATATCGATTGTTTCCGTTAGATATATCATTCGTCAAATAGCATAAACTGTTGTATTTTCATAAATTGAGGTATTATTTTCGTGTTTTTTATTGTATACAGTGTCCGCAAGAAAGTTCGCGTCAAATGGGATTTTTTTTAATATTATGTATAGGTAAAAATTGAAAAAGCAGTTAGTTTTTGCTTACCTAAAAACCAAAAATGACGTATACTGAAGCAGTTGCACGACTTGCGTTACCTGTCAAATTTGACATTTTAAATAAAATAGGTTCAAAAATGCCCTTATTTATCAACATATCGAAAAACTGTATTTGAGAAAGCCTAGGCAGCAGCCTCTGTCCGAAATTTTGACAGTCTAATACAAGTTTTATTTTTTTCCAGGTTCTTGAAAATTTTGATCAATGATCGTAGATTAACTTTTATACATCGATGTAAAACCATTTGCCTTTACTTCATTTGTAATCTTAATGCAATTTTGTGTAAAATTTTTGTTTCCAATTATTTATTTTGCTTCAAAAACTAAAATTGTTATTGATCAGTATGTAATGTTTGATGCAAAGTTTATCTAATTACATCAGTTTTGCCAAAACCGACGTTTCTCATTTTTCTTAAGTTAGTAAATAGATGTACAAAAAAAAATATTAGGAAGCTTTCGTTGAAATTTTACTTAATTAATATTGGATCAAAAAAATAAATATTAATCGCTCGAAACATTTTATTCAACAAAAATATAGTTTACAAATATAGGCGATGCATTAATAATTATTAATATTAATTAAATAATTGGAAACAAAAATTTTACACAAAATTGCATTAAGATTACGAATGAAGTAAAGGCAAATGGTTTTACATCGATGTATAAAAGTTAATCTACGAGGGTTGATCAAAATTTTCAAGAACCTGGCAAAAAATAAAAATTTTATTAGACTGTCAAAATTTCGTACAGAGGCTAAAAATGCCTAAATAAACAACTTTCTCGAATAAAGTTTTTCCATATATTGATAAATAAGGGCATTTTTGAACCTATTTTATTAAAAATGTAAAATTTGACAGGTAAAGCAAGTCGTGCAGCTGCTTCAGTATACGTCATTTTTGGTTATTAGGTAAGCAAAAACTAACTGCTTTTTCAATTTTTACCTATACCTAATAATAAAAAAAAATCCCATTTGATGCGGACTTTCTTGCGGACACTGTATATTATTTTTGAAAGTGGTCATAATAATAATAATTTATTTGTACAAAAGCAAACATTATTGTTACATGTACCTGAAAATAAAAAGAGTATCACTTGCCCTTGAAAATAAATTAGAAGTATCGTTAAGTCCCTAAGACTTGTACGAAGTTCAGACTTATTAATATAAGCACAAGTACAACTTTTAAAGAGAATAAATAAAGCAAAATGAAAGTACTTATCGTTTCTCGTAAAAGGGTATCCTTACACCAAATAAATTTTCTAATTCTCTTATTAGAACCTATAATAACTAAAAAATATAAAATAATTGTGTCTTATCGATAAATAGTTAAGTAATAAAATTATGATTGCCCCAAATTTTAATATATACCTGCACCAGTTAATACTATTTAAATTCCATCCTATATGGCAATAAGGTATTTGTTTCCACAATGTTCTGGGTAAAATTATTCAATTTATTTTTGTAAAATATAGTGTTTATAATTTCTACTGGATCCCAAAGTATCTCTATACTAGTATAGCTATAGGTTATTTAAAAGTTAAGAGTTATTTTGTCTTTTAGCTCGACCACCTTTAGATGATATATTCTATATATTAGACATTATTGTTAGTGCTTGTTTATTTTAATATTTAGGCTTTATTGTTATAGGTATTTTTTAGATCTACTAAGCTATAAATTTCTAGTCTATCTTTAGATTTTATCCAGAGTTAAGGTTGTTTTTTAAATAATGCTGTGGAATTTAGTGTTTTTATTTTATCGGGAAGACGGTTAAATAGTTTTGGTCCTAAGAAGTGATAACTACGTTGTGTCACCGTTTTATCCACCATAGGAATACGCACCAAATTATCCCCTTGACGAGTTGGGTATTTATGATCTATATTGACCAACTCATATTTATGTAAAAATTGACGCATTAGTACTGCCGAACAAAAAAGCTGTCGAACATCAAGCTTTTTAGTTTCCAGAAATAGTAAATCAGTTGAATAGGTATAATTCTTGTTATAAATAAATTTTAAAATCCATTTTTGTATTGTTTCTAGTTGCTTCACATGCTACAGTCCATAGGAAATATGGGGTTGAACGAGAGAAATGTACAGAATCGTGAGCTCCGTCTCCTTAAATGTCATGGATACATACTTTGACTTCAAGATTGTAGGGTAAGATTATCGACCTATTGATTATTAAAATTATATAAATCATATTAACAAATAATTATTATAATAAGGTTATGTCGATTATTTGTTTGGAATGTGAATCCCACGTGGGTATAAATACAGGTCTCCTTCTAGAAGGACTGTAAGCTAATGGGTGCAATTTTTTTAAGGTTGTAACACTTACTGATCCTCTTTTGATAATAGAAGACGACAAGGATGATATTAGCAAAAGAAATAATTGATATTGCAATCTACCAACCTACCAACCACTGAGATATGTTAACAGATGAATATTAAGGTGATGATATTGACGTCAACGTGAGCAATTTGCCAGCTTCTTAATTACGAGCGGAAGCGGAACTGTTTAAAAAAAATTTTGACGACGAATGGGAAGATGAAGATAAAATTCCACTGTCTGAACTTCGCATTAGAGTAATATCTAAAAAACGTTTTGATAATATAGGGAAAGATAAGTGAGAGAAACACGATATAGCAAATTCAAGCTTGATCTTAAGTGACCCAATTTTTTTTGCCTTGTAAAATCTTTCCCCTATAGAGCTGTTTGAAAATTACTTAGAAAAGAAAATAAAACATATGTTTGTTACTTGCACTAATCGGTACGCGCCTAATAAAAACAGACAGTCAGACCTTACAGCAGAGGAAATTAAAGTTTTTTTTGGAATTTTACTTTTGAGTGAGACATTTCGACGTCAAGACGAAGAATGTTTTGGGAGAATTCTTCAGATTTCCACAATATCATTGTATCCGATTCCATATTTCGAAATAGTTTTTTTAAACAAAAAAGATAGATTTGTTAAGGAATGTCCCTTTTTTAATGAGGTAAATAACCGATTTCTAGATTTTACCAAAATTGACCTGTTTCACTCGAGTCGACAAAGCTATGGAGCCTTCTTTCGGCCGCCACGGGTGCCAACAGTTTACAAGAGGCAATCCGGTCAGTTATAGATATAAACTATGGGTTTGAGCTTCTGCTAGTGGGTATATAGTGTGGTATGAACCAAATCAAGGTCCTATATCTGAAATTGAGGATCGCTACAAAAATTTAGGCTTGGGACCTTCCGTTGTCTTGGAGTACACCGACGTTTTGTTTTCGAAATATAAACTACGATACGATATTTATTTAAACAAGTTTTTTACAACTTTACCTTTAATCGAAGTGCTAACAGAGAAGGGAGTCATGGGTACAGGTACTACAAGGAAAAATTGGCTTGCAAACTGTCAGTTGGATCATGATGAGAATCTAAAGAAAATCCGTGGAGACTTCGATTTTAAAGTGTCTGAAAAATCTATGTTTCCATTACAGCATCGTATAGGAATATTAGGGACAAAATATAATAATTTCCCCTTATAGCACACTTGAGCACAGATGAGGTTTTTTTTTGCATTTTTTATGTTATTATGTGCTAAGAGGGATCAAACTAACAATAAACTATTTTAAATTTTGACAAAAAAAATATGTTTGCGCATATCTGCGATAAACTTGACTTAGCACTTACCAGCCACTGGCGAAACTGTTGCTCTTTTATTATGTGGTTAAGCTAATCGAGTGATCGTGTTTATACTATATAAAACGGTGCCAAGCAAATGGAAATTCTTATAATGTTGTAGTGTGATATCTGCTATTTTACGAGACAACTGGTCAGAAGCAATAGTGTTCTTTTTTGTTCAGTGACAACTTTTACCTAGTATTTCTCGGTTACTTCGCATTGTTCGTAATTTTGTCTACAGCATGGCAGTAACTTTTACCGAAAATGTTTTATTTTGCTATTTGTTAGGCCGCACTAACAGACTGGAAAACAAGACATGAACAAACAAGGCCATTAAATGATTAATAATATAAGTATTTCTGGGGTAAATTTGAGGCTCGACGCGTTTTTGGAAGATAGAAGATACTAAGTGTAAAAATAACAATAAAAATGTGTGTAGTGCATAATATGTGTCGTATTGTAATTGTGCCCATTTAATCTACATTGGTGGGTTTATATTATAAGTATTGAATTTGAAGAAATAGTCGATACGTAAAGTGGAGTTGAAAGTAATAAAGGGAAAGAAAAACAAAGTAATCCTCCACAAAATTTAACACAATAAAAATTCCTAGTTTAAAAGGTCTCTACATGTTTCGAACGTAAAAACGTTCATCATTAGGAGACAGAACGTATGTTGCTGATGGTTGTAGCAAAAGAAAAAACAATAAGTGGTAGGTGTCAAACATTAATGGAGCTTTTATGGCATTAAAAGTTGTAACGATAAAATTGCATTTTCGAAGATATTAAAATGAAAGAAAGTCAAAAACATACGGAATATGTGGAAAAGATTTATAAAGGGATCTAGAAAAACCAAAAAGGGGAAAATGGGTTAAGAAAATTACTTCTAAAAAGAAGTTGTCCAAAAGATTTTTTGAAAACATCTTGTCGACAATATAAACTGTGAAAAGTGTTTTTATATATGTTAAATGGACATTGTAGGCATCATATAATGAGTTTGCGTATTAAACAGAAAAAACAGTTTGGGACACTGAATTCTTCAGCATATTATTTACTTCGACTACGTCTCGGTAAATAACTTCTATGCCGTATGCAATAAACATACACTTTTTGCACTAGTTGCATAAATAACTATTTCACACTTTATATTGTCTACAACAGTACTACTCAAACAGTGGTCCGCGGACCAGTGCTGGTCCGCGAGTCGATAGTAGCTGGTCCGCAGCATTGTCCACCCTTAATATGCATATTCTTTTAAAAGATACGCTATTTACTTATTTACTACAAAAATTAGAAATAAACCATATTTTTAAAGTAAATTTCTACTTATTTTGTTTGTACAAGTAATCTTGCGCTCTACTCTAGTAAAAAATAGTACTTTTGGTAGTCTTGTAAATATTCAATAGAAAAAAATAGCAAATACAATAATGTAAACAAGAAACAATAAAAAAATAAACGTGTGTAATAATTAACATTGATTAATTAATTAAAATAAATTACATAAAAATTTAAGGCGTGGGAGGCCCAGGGGCTTTATGTTATGATATTTTTGACTAAATATCGATATCGGATATCATTAAAACGCCCAAAAAAGGGGCGTGGCACGCAAACAATTTTTCGCCTCCGGCGGCGCCTGGCCCACTCTGATCCGCGGATAACATGACAAAATAATTACTGGTCCGCGACTCAAAAAGTTTGAGTAGCACTGGTCTACAAGACATGTTTTCAAGAAAATGTTTTGGACAACTTATTGTTTATTAAAAGGTTTTTGATTAACTTTTGTAGGAACTTTAATGACATTAACATAAAAATTACAACTATATTATTAAACAATAGCAGGTTGCAGGTTGATGTTTCCTGGAACCAACAGGGTCAGCGTGAGTGATCTCATTGATCTCTTCAATTCCAACACTCCCCTTCACGAGCTGCTGACCTGGAGTCCAATTCATGAACATAGAAAAACATGTTTATTTTTGTTTAATACTTTTGTTAAAACATCAACGTACATATCGACTGTTCTTTTATAGGCAATTTTAACTTCTCCTTGTCGGGTTACATTCCTGATGAAGTGTTCTTTTATAGCAATGTGCTTCGATTTTGAACTAACAATTTGATTGGCAACTAATCTTTGGGCAGCTTGATTGTCATTGAAAATCAGAATTTTGTTATGAATTACACCCATATCATTTGCTAGATTTTTTAAATGTAAAGCTTCTTTTGTGGCTTCAGTCAGTGACATGTATTCAGCTTCAGCTGTAGATAGCGCCACTGTTCGTTGTTTTCTGGCTTCCCAACTAATTGCTGCACCAGCAAACATAAAGCAATAGCCAGTATATGGTTTTCTATCAGTAGAACAGGAGTCCCAATCTGCATCAGCAAATCAAATTATTTCTTCAATATTTTTTGTGTAATTTAAACTCCAATGTTTTGTTCCTTGTAGGTAACGTAATATTCTTTTAGCAGCAACCCAATGCTGAGCACCATAGCAGTTATTGAATTGACTAAGGTAACTGACAGCGAATGAAATATCAGGTCGAGTAGCTATAGACAAGTACATCAGGGAACCAATAAGATTTTGGTAGGGTAAATTTTCTTGTTCATCTGGATTAGCTTTTTCCAATTTTATACCAATATTCATGGGCGTTGCAATACTTTTGCAATTTTGCATATCAAATTTATTTAACAAATCTTCTATTCTCTATTCTCTTTGATTAATACAATAATTTATATCTCCAAGGTCTCGCATGTCAAAGTGTTTCATAACGTTTTGTTTTAAATTTTGAAGTGCCATGTCACTAGAAGAAGCAATGATCAGGTCATCTACGTAAACTGCAACAATTAGCTTTTCTCTCCCTTTGCATGAGATGTAGATGCAAGGATCAGCTTCTGATGACTTAAAATTAAATTCTTTTAGTTTTGTATCCAATTTTTGAAATCATTGTCTTCCAGCTTGTTTTAGTCCATATAACGGTTTTTTTAGGAGACATCCTTTTTGATTTGAGTTTTTTCTTAAATCTTCTAACATTTTTTTAGTCTTGTAGAAAAATCTTCTTTTAAACTTTCTTCTAAAACAATTTCTTGTAAATGTTTTTCTAAGTCATTTGATTTTTCCATATATATTTCTTCTTCTATTTCACCATTTAAAAATGCAGTTGTTATGTCTATCTAACTTAATTTTAAATTTTCTTCTGCCGCTATACCCATAAGAAATCGTATAGAACTTAATTTTGCAACAGGGGCAAAAGTTTCAAAACAATCAATTCCAGGACGTTGTGTAAAACCCTTGGCAACTAATCTTGCTTTTCTTCTTTCTAACGATCCATCAGATTTAAATTTTTCTTTCAAAATAATTTTACATCCAATAAAATTGTTATCTGATTTCTTATCAGTCAATATCCATGTTTCATTTTTTATATGTGCTTTCATTTCATTTTTGATAGCTTCTTTCCATTGTTTATCTTCTTTTAGTTCGTTACAATTCTTTTCATCATTTATTAAGTAAGATAATTCAAAATCTTCAGTCCATTTCGGTGAAATAATTTGACGTTTAGATCTAGTATTACTAGAGCAAGGTTCTAATTTTTCATTATAAATTTCTGATTGTTTTTGTGTAATAATTTGGTCAAAAAGTTCTTCTCTTTCATCTATTTCAATTTCTATATCTTTTTCGTATTCTGGTATATTTCCATTTGTTGTAATATCCATTGTTCTATTGTTTATTAAAAGGTTTTTGATTAACTTTTGTAGGAACTTTAATGACATTAACATAAAAATTACAACTATATTTGACAACTATATTATTTAACAATAGCAGGTTGCAGGTTGATGTTTCCTGGAACCTACAGGGTCAGCGTGAGTGATCTCATTGATCTCTTCAATTCCAACACAACTTCTTTTTAGAAGAAATTCTCTTAACCCATTTTCCTCTTTTTGGTTTTTCTAGACCCCTTTATAAGTGTTTTCCACATACCCCGTATCTTTTTAACTTTCTTTCATTTTAATATCTTCAAAAATTCAATTTTATCGTTACAACTTTTAATGCCATAAAAGCTCCATTAAGGTTTGACACCTACCACTTATTGTTTTCTCTTTTGCTACAACCATCAGCAACATACCTTCTGTCTCCTGATGATGAACGTTTCTACGTAGTTTTTAAGGGTAGAAAACGATTTATCTCGATTTCCGGCAAAACTACAAGTCCTATGGAAAAACGTTAAATGGCAAAGTTGTAGGTAATAAAAAGATTTACGACTTTTGTATTTGCACTTTTTTTACATAACCTCAAAATGTATGTGAAAAATTCAAATAACCAAGTTATTGGTTTTTCATTTTTGTCTTTTACAAAAAAATTTTTTATACACGAAATTTGGTGAAAACTTTCCTTTTTATGTCCCAAATACACTGTAATTTTTTTAATTTAAAATATTTATTTTTTAACCTTATTTTGACTTAATATCGAAAAAGCAACCTAATTTTCAATCGAAAATCGTCAAAATATATGTTTTTTTTTTAAAAGTCGGTGGGCTTTTTGTTCGTTGAAATCTCTACTTTCTGATGGTGTAAAAAAATATATACATTACTATGGTAAATGTTCTCAATTCAATTCAATTCCCCTTTAAATCCTACCTTTAATTATATTTAGATCAACTATTTACGCATGTTTTTTGCGATTTTTATGTTTTATAGATTTGTAATTTTTTTGCTTATCAATGTTACATGGAATCTTACGTTTTTTGAGTAATTAAAGTATAAATTTTATTAAATAGTAGTCAAAATTGTACAAAATGATAAAAAAAAAATTCGGATTCGAGTTTTTTTGCATTTTTTGAGAACATTTACCATAGTAATGTATATTTTTTTACACCATCTGAAAGTAGAGATTTCAACGAACAAAAAGCCCACCGACTTTTTTAAAAAGCAAATATTTTGACGTGAGAATTTTCGATTGAAAATTAGGTTGCATTTTCGATATCAACTCAAAAAAAAGTTTAAAAAATAAATATTTTAAATCAAAAAAATTATAGTGTGTTTGAGACATAAAAAGGAAAGTTTTCACCAAATTTCGTGTATAAAAATTTTTTTTGTAAAAGATAAAAATAAAAAACCAAAAACTTGGTTATTTGAATTTTTCACATATATTTTGAGGTTATGTGAAAAAAGTGTAAATACAAAATTTGCAGATCTTTTTATTACCTACAAATTTGCCATTTAATGTTTTCCCATAGGACTTGTAGTTTGGCCGCAAATCGAGATAAATCGTTTTCTACCCTTAAAAACTCACCGCCCGTTTTATGATAAGAAACTATAAAATAAAAACGGAGCGGGGAAACTATTCCGATGAGATATTGATAAGAGCAGCCAGAGAGGTAATTTCAACATTAGAATAATAATTTAGAACAACAATGAGTTTAATATCTATTATTTATAGGTTTTAATTAATGGACGATCCAGGAGAAGAAGAAAATCGGCAATTATTACGGACACTCCAGAAAAAGAGGCACTTGAAGAAGCTTTATTAAACATTAAAGTGAAAACCAAAAATATTGAAAGAAATATATCGCTGGAAAATAAAACAAAAAAGTCTTCTAGTAACAAAAATAAGATTAAGAAAAATGACGATATCGAAGAAGATGAGTCAGATAACTGTTTTTGTTTAATGTGTGGAGAATACTTTAGAAAAAGCAAACCAAAGGAAAAATGGATACGCTGCACTGCTTGTGGTATGTGGGCTCACGAAGAATGTGCTTCTCCAGACAACAAGTTGTTTTATCAGTGTATCAACTGTGACTCTAATGACGATATGTAAACTTTTATATATCTACGTATGTCTTACAAACTTTTGCTTTGATTTGTGATATTACTTAAGGTTGTTTTTATATGATGTTTTGAGTATTATTTTTAATAAATCGATATTTCAGTTAAAAACCTTATTTTTATAATAAACACTGGTTGTGCGCCAATTTGCCCCATATGATGCGCCAACCAACCCCACCCACGGGGTAACTTGGCGCAGCTGACATACCAAAATATATATTTTTTTAAACAAACTCACTAATTAAGATAATAAGGTTGTAGATAAGGCTTTAAAGTATAATAACACGCCAACAAATATTTTTTAAACGGATCTGAAAAGTGATAAAAAATTTGAACTAGCCCCGGTCTCTCATACACCAATTAAAAGAAATATTTATGAAAACCTAATACCAAATTAAACTTTTAACACTTTGTATGTCCGAAATGATCCACTTTTGGACTGAGGTAAGTTGGGTTAGATCGCATATTTTCGCCTCCGGAACTTGTTGTAGCATTTTCTTCTGCACCGGAGAGTATGATAAACCATATTTTTAAAATAAGCTACCTTGTTTGGTCCATTAAATCACATTTGACCTTTTTATTAAAAAAACGATTTTAAATAAAATCAGTAGCGTCAACATTACATCCTTGTAAAATGCTTTCGTCTCTTAACTTTCCGATTTCTGCAAAACACGTTTAAATGTAAAACATAATTTACTTCACTGCGTCGATTTTTCCGAGAAATTTCAGAGTTAGAAAATTAAATAGAGAAAGGAGAAGAAAACTGTTGCTTTTAATTTAATTATCTAATAGCGGAATCTGTGTTGAATAAACTCTAGCGTAAAATTACATACAAAATTGTGTTCCGATGTCTGCAGTTATTTAATTTACCTTATTAGAATTTATTGTTTTAAGGTTTCCTAACTTTCAATTTGGCGAAGATGAATAATTTTTGCAGTGCTATTATTGTCATTTATATAATTGGTGAATTACAATGTTTGAAAATATCGGTTTCTGACAAATATTGATGTGAAATTTTCAGTTATATTTATTTTCCTTTTTATCCGATAGAACACTACAATTTTTGACAGTTTAAATGGCATTTTTTATACATATACAATTTTTTTTTATGTTTAAGTTTTTCTTAAAAACTGAAATATATTTTTTAAAATATCCATAAAAAAATTTAAATATTTAAGAAGGCCCATATTAGTGTATTACAACAATATAAGTAAATCTCTCTCATACCTCTCTTAAAAGTAAACTTAACGAAATAAAATAAATATTTTTTCATCGCACTGTAAATCATATTTTGTGAAACGAAATCCAATTTTGCTTTGATAAAAAGCGGATATCTTTACTGTGCCCTGTTTCTGAATCAAGGGGAATGCACGGACGAATAGGATTAACAAACCTGAAAGCTTGAATTTTTCCAATACATACGTTTTATTGATATTGGCTTTGTTTTGAGTTATCGGGAAGCAAACTAGGGGGGAGATGAAGCCATCAATTTATTTATCCCTTTTTGCTTTGACGTTATTTGTATCTAAACATAAACAACTTGTACAGAATGGCATTAAGGGAAGCGCACCAACCACCAAGAGTTCCTAGCGAATCAAGTTCCTGTAATATTATATTATGTTAATTTACTGTCGTTGAGGTATATTTAGATATCTTTTAATTATTGCATAAAAACTATTTTTTCTACTACTAAGTAACATTTCTTCACCTAGGTTAATAATAATAATAAAAAATTTCCTAGGTCAATAATAAAAAACAGCTGTTCAATGAGGTTGTTGCAGACAATTTTATAACTTAACTCACCGTTTCTTTAACATATTATTGATTTTGAGCCTTTTTTGACCATTTTAAACAAAGAAATTCTGGAAAACAGGATTAAATTATCAATAAAATAGGACTTTTTATTATTATTTTATTGGGAAGATACTTTCAGGAATGGTTCTGTGGTAATAAACACAAACCTAATTTATTTATAATAAAATTGCAATTTTCGCTTGTAATATTTTATTTATGTGTAATAAAAAATCAACCAAATTCGTGGTGTTCCTGGTACTTTTAAATACATGAAAAAACACTCAAAAAAACATAACCCAAATCAAATAAATAACAACTCTGGAGATCAGTAAACGGTTAATAACTAAATTTCATAAATATAATTATTTAAAATTGTAATTTATTGTACAATTGTGG
This sequence comes from Polydrusus pterygomalis, assembly GCA_963969555.1. Lineage (NCBI taxonomy): Eukaryota > Metazoa > Arthropoda > Insecta > Coleoptera > Curculionidae > Polydrusus > Polydrusus pterygomalis. The sequence goes on along the minus strand of OZ018376.1, from coordinate 103,992,186 downwards.
CAAGTCATGTGTATACCTGCATTTCTGGTATTTATGGATTGCATCATAGCAACTGGTACATTTAGTTCGGTGTTGTGAACAGATGTTGCCTCCCCAGTTGTATTGTATTCATTGTGATCTAGCACCAGATCATCAGATGCTTCAAATTGGCCTACGACACTGTCCCGATGTGCATGAGAGGTTGAAGGTGTATTTAAATCTTTATTAAATAAGGTGGGTTTTTGCACTATGTTAGCAATTCTCCTCTTAACTGCTATTGATTCCTCAATATAACCTTCAGCCACAGTAGCTGATTTCCACCCACCATGCCTTTTTAGGGATAATAAGCCTCCCCCATTTTGTGCCAGAAGGGTTGCAGAGCTACGTCTTAAAGAGTGGCCAGTATAGGTCTCGGGATGTGGTAAGTTTAAGTATTGAGCCACTACATTGGACACTTTAGCAATCGTGTTGTGTCCTATATTTTGTTTAATATGTTTACCTTTACGGTATAGTATAAAAAGTTTTTGTATATCGGGTGGCCTGTTAGCTAGATATTTTTTAACAACTTCAACCCATTGCGGCTCCACAACAACAAACTTTCTGGATGTTCCGTTTTTGGATTTTAGAATTGTTATTATAATTATATCCCTCTCGATAACTACATTATCTAATACCATACTACATAATTCATCGGTTCTGCAGGCACCTGCCACTCCAATTACCATAATGGCCTACAATAAATATAATTTTTACCAAAACTAAACAAAATAGAAAAAAAAAGTACCTTTTTTGATAGATATTCAACATCAGGAGCTTTAATTATAAATTTGTCAATTTCTTCCTTCGTAAATACCGATGATTTTTTGGGTTTATAGGAACGGTTTTTTTGTTTAAAAAATGCTGTCAGTTTAAAAAATTTCGAAATGTCGATATTGTCTTTTATTAAAAGAGTCGACTTAAGCATAGAATAGTGTGCCCACAATGTGGACACTTTTTTGTTATCGCCTTTTTTTGAAAATATGCTAATAACACATTTTCTGATATTTTACCAGCTTTTTTTCTTACACACCACTCCATTAATTGCGCGTATACATTCAAGTATAGTTTCTTAGATTTCTCTGGTAACAGATCGCACTGTGCGCTATTTGCCGCCTCTCTAAGCTCGGGTGGGGTACAAATTTCCAATTCTTCACTCTCAATTTCAGACATTTTATAATTTTAACTTTATATTATTATCTAACCCGAATATTTTCTACATACTGACAGAAGATCGCATTTGACAAGTAAAATCCTAAGTGACTTGATTTTCAAATTTTTTAAAAAATTAGGTGAAAATGGGTAACAAAGATTTAAACGAATTAAAATATGTAATAATTTATTGTTAGCAGTAGAAAAAATTCTATATATACCGCAGTTGAGAAGGCTATTATATACCTCGCACATTATATCCCTCGGCGCTTCGCGCCTCAGTATATAAAAGCGCTCGCTATATAAAATAGCTCACTTCTCAACCTAAGTATATACTATTACTGCATCCTCAGCAAGCAAATAATAATGTGATGTATTTCTTACTTCTCATGCAATGTGCTTGATGTGCGATTTGAATCGTGCCGATGGAGTATGCTCAGTAGAATGGAAATTATTGTTGTCGTCGTTGTTGTTGTTGTTATTGTTGTTTTGCTTGTGATCTTTAGTGTAATAATTGTGGCAAGGATTGAAGTTATTATTTACAAGTTTTGGGTGCGATTTATTTATAAGGGTCTTATACATACACACTTTTTTTTGCTATCAAGGTTCAGTAATAAATAAAATGAATACACTCACAGGTAAAATAATCTAATTGAACAAATTTGTTAACTCAACAAACACTGACTAAAAATGTCTACAGTAACCGTTCAACCTTATTTGTAAGTATATTTCTAAAATTATATGGTCGTGGGGGTGGGAGGCGTTATCTCCTCTCCCACTTCCCCTGAATTTACTCATGCTATACTATAAAATTAGTACACATTTCAGTTCGAATTTAAGGGAGTTTTTAAGTCAACAATGCGACAACCGTTGGATAGGTCGAATTCGGCCATGCCCCCAAGATCCCCCGATTTAAATTTTCTAGATTATTTTTCCCAAGGATTTTTAAAATCATTGATGTATCAGACTCCTATCTAGACCGAAAAAAAATTGAGAAACAGAATTACAACTTCATGTGAAATACTTTATAATACTCCTGGGATATTCAAGAAAGTTTGCCAGTTTATAAGACGAAGAGTTGATTTTTGCATATTAGCAAGAGGAGGTCATTTTAAACAGTTCTTATAATTTTTTTAGTTTGCCATTAGCAGATTAGATTTTTGAAAACTAAATAATGCCTTTTTGACCGCACGTTCAGAAGTATTTTTTCCTATCTTGAGAAGCATAATCACTCCCTTAAATATCTATGTGACATTCAATAACACCCTGTATATAATTTTCTCTCCTCATATCCTCGCCTATTGCTTAGGTCTTTGTCACAGCTCCTTAATCAATAAATTATATGCCTTGTTTTTCAAACTATTGTATATCATAACTACTTCTTGAAAATGGAGATTTTTCGTTCTAAAACAATCTTAAATATGTGAATTATTACGCATTTCCTCTGTTTTATTAATTAAACTGTAAATGTATCCTCCTTTATCCACCCAAATATAGTTCTGCATGCCAAGTTGTTTTAAAACGGGGGCTTAACGTTTAGTTTTGATATCCTTAGTAAACTGTGGGAGAGTTACAACCTGGCATTTAAAATAAATTGAGTTTTATCACGCACATGCAAAAGAAAATAGAATGTATTTTTTGCCTATAGATTTGCAGGTTTGCAAAGACGAATTTTTACAAATACCCATGTTGGGTTGTACAAAGATTTTTAACAAAAATTAACGAAGTAGGCAACTTTAACTGTGACACAAGGGACTATGACAAAATACTTAACTGGATTGCGCAGGAAGAAAAAATAATAACTATAATAATAATATACTTGTTATGTTTCACAAATGTATTCAGTTTCCTGACACACGTTTCGGCCCTTACGAGTCATTGTCAAAGGAGTACAAGAATATACTAAATTCTACATGACATTACAAAGGTATTTATATCATATTATGGTAACTATAAACATGCCATAAAATTAAAATTAGGATTAGGAGATTGAATGGTTAACTGTGGGTTTTCCTAATTTTTAAAGGTATAGATACATATTTAGTCCTAAATAAGTGTGCTATTAAGAATTAGGGAAGCAGTTGAAGGTATTTCGGTTTGATTATTAAAAACAGTACATTTCTTTTTTATGGCTTTTATGATAGCTATTGTTTCTAGTAAATTTAGTTTTCTGCTTTTATTGGGTATGTATATGGGTTTTATGTTGTTAGAGATTGAGTGATTGTGTTTTTTTTTATTGTGTGATTTTATGCAGTGATCAGCAAACTCTGTTTTATTTTGTTTTTTTTTAAATAGATGTTTTGTGTTCTTTAAGCCTGGTGTCAAAATTTCTACCTGTTTGTCCAATATAGATAGCATCGGAGTTTTCGCATTCTATTTGGTAGACCCCACTTTGTAAAAGTTTGTTTTTAGTTTCTATTTTAGCATTGAATATGTGTTGGTGTTAGTCTGTTATTTGTTTTTATTGACTTGTATAGGAATGATATTAAGGTTTTTAAGTTTTGGTTTGGAGATTTTTTTGGCTTGTGTTCCCTGTATATCTTATTGAGTAATATTTGTTCTTAATTGGAGTCGGATGTTCTTTATACAGAAGTTTTTGTGTGTTTTTTCTTCGTTTTTCCTTTATTATTTGGTGTATGATTTTTGTTGGGTAACAGTTGTTTGTGGCTATTGTTTTTATGATATCTAGTTCTTGTTTGTATTGGATGTCTGAGAGAGGAATGTTAACTAGTCGATGTACCATGCTATAGCATGTAACCCAACACAAATTAATTATACTTTACTGGACGTTCAAAAGGTTTGCCATTATTAGCTCTGCAATAGCTAAGTCTGTCTCTTAATTTCCGCCGTGAGTTGTCATAAGAATTACATGGAATTTATTAATTTATTCATTTCGACTCCAGGCTTAAAGTCTTCAATATTTACCGGCCTATTCTGAAAACTTCTTAAATCACCCAACAGGTAATATTACAATGGAAAGAGTTTTCGATGGTGGATCTAGCAAATCATTCAATTTCGCATCTTCTCCATATTTGCTGATTTCGAGATATTTGGATCAAAAATTGATGCAATTCTAAACCAAATGAGCGCCATCCTGTTGAAACCAGATATTCCTTTAGTCTATGAGAAACATTTATGCCAGTAAAGTTAGCTCGTAAATAAAAATCAATAGAAAAATATCCCAATAATAGTATGGTCTATACTCGCCCAAATTGGGTAAGGTTGCCTATATCGTACCACTTTTTGGTATTTTTTTTTAAACTTATATGAATTATATATTTTTTAGTTAAAAACAAAAGATAGGACACAAATCTGCATTTTCTTATTAAATTTAATTATTTATTATATTTTGTTGTCTGGAATTTTAAAAATGGCTGTCAAGTTTTGACAATTTGTCAGGTTTTGACAATTTGTCAGGTTTTGACAACTTGTCAGATTTAGCCTGTCAACTTTGACATTGTAAAGTATTCATCGTTTATTCTAGTTCATATAGGTTAATATATGCTAAAAAATTATGGTTTAAATCGCATAAAATAAATATTATCATTTTTACGAGTTTTAGCAATCAAGATTTTGGATGTGTATGCATTATATAATCGTGCTGGTTTAAAACTTTCAAATTAAATATCAATATCGCATTACGGATAATTGCAATTTGCAGTTTATCATTCTTTAAATAAAATATTGTTAAATATCGTACCTTAAGGGTAGTATATCACATCAAAATGATATTTAATGTTTAGCTGATTATCAGAAATCGTAAAGGTTTAAAATATCAAAGCATATTGTATATTTAAATCGTAATTATCCACCATAATATATAATAATCGTGTTGTTTTTTAAATTAATCGAAAGGTATATCCATTTACAAGTGTTAAGCTATTACACACAATGGGTAAGCAAAAGGGCACATCAGTACATTAGATGCTCAATTACAAGTTAATTTAAAGCGATTGATTATGAAACGCAATCAAAAGCTAAAGCAATTTATAGAATTTGATGACTTTTTAGGAAAGGTTACTGAATATGTTCAGTCCTTGTAGGTTACCTTTCTGGTACCTTTGAAAGGTGAAGGATGGTGGACGGTTGCGAGGAAATATAGTAACAGAAAATCAGTTTTTGAAGGACGTTGTTGTAAATTATTTAGTAAATTGTAGGCAGAAAATTAATCATTCAAGGAAATCAAATGGTTTTACATTTATATTAGTAAGAGACAATAGATGATGCGACTTCGCATCTTTATTTTCTCTTACTGATATAAATGTAAAGCCATTTGATTTCCTTGAATGATTTATTTTCTGGCTACAATTTACTAAATATTTTACAACAACCTCCTTCAAAAACTGACTTTTCTGTTATTCTATTTCCTCGCAACCGTCCACCATCCTTCACCTTTTAAAGGTACCAGAAAGGTAACCTACAAGGACTGAACAAGGACCATAAAATCCTGTACTTGGATATTGTCTAACGTTAGATTTATTAATTTATCGCGTCTATAAGCTCCCGCAACCCCGATAATTGTAGCAACTTTTTTGAAAACCTCTACCATAGAGTTAATGATTGGCGCACGTTTTCGAATGCTCGGATAAATAAATTAAAATTACCTCCTCCTTTTCACGATTGCTTCTTTTCTTTTTAATTGGTTGAAAATTTCACTTTCTTTAAAGTAGCGTTTTGCCGATTTTTCTGGTAAAAACGAATTACCATTCTTTGCAGCTTCAAGGATCTCGTCTGGGACTCCCTCTATTGAGGTTTCCACTACATCCATTCTTTTGTGATATAAACTATAAACTTGATGAAAACCCTTGGACTTAAATTGAACTCTTACACCTTGTAATAGTTTAACGTCGTCATTATTGCAAATCAAAAAAGATACCATGACTTAGATACATAGGTAGTAATTAAAGTCGCCATAGTGGATCTTTTCCCGTGCGTCATCAATCAACGATCAGGACTCAACGTGGTTAATAACTTTGCATCCTTATTTATTACAGTAACAAGTTTGAATAAAAGCATAAAAGAACGTCTCCAAGATTCGGCAATAATATAACGTGCTAGACAAGAATAAAACTATAAACGTCAATTAATTACCTTTTTTATTTGTTTAGTTGACTACCGTTGTATTTTAGAACGTCATTGTCAACCTTGTTTTGATCTGCCAATCTAATTCGTATTTTGTAAATTTGTGTGGCATAAAACTGTTCCTTTTTCTAAAAATAGTTCTTTTTAGAGCTAATTATACCCACCATCTGTTTTGGCGGTAAGTATTTATGGATTTTTATAATAATTTATTTATTTTAAATATTCTAGCCGTGAAAGTTCTTTGAAAAGTTTACGGCAGTGGCTAAATTCCCTTAAATGAAAGGATGTCAAAAATTTGACTTTCGCGATTTTAATAGTCAATAAAACACCAAAAGTAGTGATAGATGGGGGTTTCACCATCCTCCATTCCTCCAGGCCCTTCTGCGCATGCCCGAGCAGCTCGCAGACGTGGGCGACATTAATTATGACGTCACCTGTCATCTGTCACCTGTCATCTGTCACCTGTCACCTGTCACCTGTCATCTGTCAATGTCATCTGTCAATGTCAATGTCAATGTCAAAGTCAAATGTCATCTGTCAAATGTCATCTGTCAAATGTCATCTGTCCAATGTCATCTGTCAAATGTCATCTGTCATACGTCATCTGTCAATCGTCATATTGTTGTACGCTATCTACATTAGGCCTTAGGTACTTGGGGAGATGTTAGCTACATGCTTAGGATGACGTAATGAGTTATTACGAACCATCCCGAGACCCGCAGGTCGAGGTGTACTAAACATATATGCTCGCCTACGGCTCGTTAAGGTTGTTAGGGATATTATAGCAGGTGGTTCGTATTTAGGGTGAATAACAAGTTATTTTGAAAAATCCCGAGACCGCAGGTCGAGGTGTACTAAAGACATAGGCTCGCCAACGGCTCGCTAAGGTTGTTAGAAATAATGTAACATGTGAATCGTATTTAGAGTGACAAAACAAGTTATCATGAAAAAATCCCGAGACCACAGGTCGAGGTGTACTAAAGACATAGGCTCATCTACAGCTCGTTAAGGTGGTTAGAAGTACTGCAACATGTGAATCGTATTAAGGGTGACGTAACAAGCTATTGTGAAAAAATTCCGAGACCGCAGGTCGAGGTGTACTAAAGATATATGCTCACCCAAGAGTCGCTAAGATCGTTAGGAATAATGCAGTATGTGGTTCGTATTGAGGCTGATGTAACAAGTTATTTTAAAAAATCCCGAGACCACAGGTCGAGGTGTACTAAAGACATAGGCTCATCTACAGCTCGTTAAGGTGGTTAGAAGTACTGCAACATGTGAATCGTATTAAGGGTGACGTAACAAGCTATTGTGAAAAAATTCCGAGACCGCAGGTCGAGGTGTACTAAAGATATATGCTCACCCAAGAGTCGCTAAGATCGTTAGGAATAATGCAGTATGTGGTTCGTATTGAGGCTGATGTAACAAGTTATTTTAAAAAATCCCGAGACCACAGGTCTAGGTGTACTAAAGACATAGGCTCATCTACAGCTCGTTAAGGTGGTTAGAAGTACTGCAACATGTGAATCGTATTAAGAGTGACGTAACAAGCTATTGTGAAAAAATTCCGAGACCGCAGGTCGAGGTGTACTAAAGATATATGCTCACCCAAGAGTCGCTAAGATCGTTAGGAATAATGCAGTATGTGGTTCGTATTGAGGCTGATGTAACAAGTTATTTTAAAAAATCCCGAGACCACAGGTCGAGGTGTACTAAAGACATAGGCTCATCTACAGCTCGTTAAGGTGGTTAGAAGTACTGCAACATGTGAATCGTATTAAGGGTGACGTAACAAGCTATTGTGAAAAAATTCCGAGACCGCAGGTCGAGGTGTACTAAAGATATATGCTCACCCAAGAGTCGCTAAGATCGTTAGGAATAATGCAGTATGTGGTTCGTATTGAGGCTGATGTAACAAGTTATTAGGAAAAAATCCCGAGACCCGCAGATCGAGGTGCACTAAAGACATATGCTCGCCTACGACTCGTTAAGGTTGTTAAAAATAATGTAACGTGTGATTCGTATTTAGAGTAATGCAACAAGTAAATATGAAAATCTCGAGGTCTGCAGGGGGCGAGGTATACTAGAGTTATATGTTCGCTCGTTAAAGTCGCTAAGGATATGTGAATTGTATTACGGATGACGTAACAAACCATTACGAAAAACCCAGAAATCGATGGTCTAACTGATTCGGGAGATATAGTTTTCGGGATTAGGATCCTTATGACTAAAGGTAGAGAGAGGCGAAATTTGGTAAACAGGTAGATGATGAGCATACCTATCGACTAGTGAAGCAATATTTCGAAAATATCAAGTAAAAACAGCGCTAGAGGTATAAAACCATAGAGTCCTAGCAGGAGACAAGATCATCCGGTTTGGAATTAATATAGTAGCTGCTGAGAATCTAAACGTCATGGATAAGAATAACTAAGTATTGCATCAGAAAATATGTAATTATTCCGCGAATGTAGTAAGCAATTGATAATTAATGTCAACTGACATGATCGAAGTAAATAAGCAATTAATATGCGTCAAAATTATGGTATATACGATAGGATTCCAATGGGTAGAGACCTCATATAATCGACAAACCACGAAAAAATTAGTCGTTTCCGTCACTAAACAAGAGAAGAAAACAGATAAAAGCTATCCTATACATCACCTACTTTGTTAATACCTATAATCTATACCATGCACAGCACAGTTTAAATATTAAACAACAAATAACCTTTCTAATGGGATAAAAATATCAAATAAACCATAACAGTACCTAAAAAATGATATTTGAACATATAAAACCCCCAGTATACCTATACAAGTTCTGTCAGACCTATACTTGGCTTATGGGCATGCTTATTAGTGTCCTATAACCGTCCTATGATTGGTCTATAGTAGGTCTATGATTGTCCTATAATAGGTCTATGATTATCATATAGCAGGTTTATGATTGTCGTTTGGATATATAAATAGGCCAGTACATGATAACATATTTAACAGCACCCATATATGCAAAATAAACAACTAATAAATACTCTGATAGGATAAAAAAAACATCCAATTAGCCATTAAAGTACCTAAAAAAAGGACTTTGAACCCATAAAACCCTATTTAACAGTCTCTATACAAAACAAACAACCAATACCATTTCCGATAGGGTAAAAACATTAAATGATCCACTAAAGTAGCTAAAAATGGTATATGAACCCATCAAACGGCTATTTAACAGCTCCTATTCAATAATAAGTAGCCAAAAACAGCTCTGAACTGATCGGGATCGAATAAAAACATATAATAACCCACTAAAGCAGATGCTTGCGAATACAGCTGCTAGATAATATTAAATTTAATGGATACGAATAATTTTGTATTGCATCAGAAAAATATGTAATTATACATATCTCTGAAAATGCAGCATCTAATTAATATCCAACATTATTACTAGCTCTCCATCAATAGGCTAGTGACTAGCTAGCATCCTATCTATGAAAGTAAAAACGCAAGAACTTAAAACTTATGCGAATATCGGATTAGAGTCCTTATGCCTAATAAGCAGCTAATGAAAAGCTTTGAAAAGATATAAGCAGTTATGAACGTCTAGGAACAGCAAATAAGACGTCATCCAACCACCAATCAACCACCATCCAACCACTAACCAACCATTATTAGGGCAATTAATGAACACCTTTGAACCAACAAAACGCCTATTTAGCATAATAAACAACTAAAACCTCTCTGTTCTTCATAAGGCAAAAACTAAAAACTATTAAAACAAACCACTAAAGTAACACAAAAACAGCCTTTGAATCTATAAAACGACTATTCAACAGCTCTTAAACCAGACAAAAAACGTTTAATACACATCTAAGAACCTAATAGGTAGCTGAAGCAGCAAAAGTTCGTTTTCACACCTCGCCTACGGCTCATCGGGATCATCATCATCATATAGCAGAATGCCCGGTATAACACCTTAAGTCGCTAGAAAAAGCCAACGATGATTCTTCGAGCGGGCGATGTTAAAGATATGAAGTCCCAAACCCCCAAAACGAGATATTCAAGACATACCAGACAGACGTTTCAGTAAAATTAAGAGGAGGGCAGGAGGCTATCATAGACGCAGAATATATCAAGTTTAATATAGTGAACTAAACCGAAGTCATAAAGATTAAGCGCTAAGTAATGATTAAGTGAAATTCAAGCAGTCAAATAGCCTACTTGGGAACATATTGCTCTAAGTGATCATATACAAAACATCGAGGTTAGACAGAGAACTCACAACACCCCATGAAAATAAATCTAAAATCTGGAATACATATCTGTTTATTTAACAACACGTATATCAATAGAAAAACACTTAGCGTTTCAGTTATGAACAGCAAATAAGACGTTATTCAACTACTAATCAACCGCTAATCATCCACTAACCCATCACTATAAGGGCAATTAATGAACACCTTTGAACCAATAAAACAGCTATTTAGCAGCTCCTATACATAATAAACAACTAAAACCTCTCTGTTCTTCATAGGATAAAAACTAAAAACTATTAAAACAAACCACTAAAGTAGCACAAAAACAGCCTTTGAATCTATAAAACGACTATTCAACAGCTCTTAAACCAGACAAAAAAACGTTTAATACACATCTAAGAACCTAATAGGTAGCTGAAGCAGCAAAAGTTCGTTTTCACACCTCACCTACGGCTCATCGGGCTCATTATCATTATATAGCAGAATGCCCGGTATAACACCTTAACTCGCTGGAAAAACCAAGGATGATCCTTAGAACGGGCGGTGTTAAAGATATGAAGACCTAAAAACCCAAAACGAGATATTTGAGACATATCAGATAGGCGTTTCAGTAAAATTAAGACGAGGGTAGGAGGTTATCATAGACGCAGAATATATCATGTTTAATATAGTGAACTAAACCGAAGTCATAAAGATTAAGCGCTAAGTAATGATTAAGTGAAAATCAAGCGGTCAAATAGCCTACTTGGGAACATATTGCTCTAAGTGATCATATACAAAACATCGAGGTTAGACAGAGAACTCACAACACTCCCATAAAAATAAATCTAAAATCTGTTATACATATCTGTTTATTTAACAATATGTCTATCAATAGAAAAACACTTAGCGCTATACTAAATTAGGGGGTTATAATTCTTAAAAGCAATTTGGCGGCTCCGAAATTGTGGGCATTGTTGAGGAGCAGACTTAGTAAAGATATTATATACACCAAGTAATAAATTAAACTAATAATGGTAGCAAATGCACAAGTGTTAGTCATTCAAATAAATAATATAACAACAACCGACGGTTCTAGGTTAAAAACTATCCATTAATCTGAAGGCAGGGCCATTAAAGTTCCTTAACAGTCAATGTAAAATGCTGTAATACAGGGATTCGCAAGAAGTCGATTGCAATCGGGTAATTACGTCAAAAGACGTAGCCGAACGATTCAACTTGCTGAAATCTAACGCAAAAGTATGGTTAAGTTATATGCTGAGTACTAAAATTCAACTGCTAAGATCAAAAACACACACCATATAAAATTATTATATAATACATTATTGCAGGGGCAGTCGAATTACTGAAAATCAATTGGGATAGGGATGGCAGAAAAAGAAGCAGATAGGCATTGGCTACTATTACGATGTTAACGACGAGAAATCAATAACTAACATATGAATCAGCTACATACAACCACCTATGATAGTACCTCACATGAAATTAAATTATCCACCTCAATATTAAAAAACACCTTAAGATCTAGAAAAATTTAAAGCGAAAGAACTCGATGAAAAACAACTAAATAAAACAATAAAATGAACGCCACCTACATTTAATTTGCAAATAAGCAAGAAATAATAAGCCAAATAGCCGTAAATCGAAAGACATTAGAGACAACGAATAGCTGCTGGGTAGATCCTTATCCACCAAAAACACCCCCGCGATGCTAAAAAAATCAGAATAAGTAGGAAAAAATTAGGGTAATATTGTCTTAAAGACTCGGTAGTTCCTACAAAAGTATTTAAGTAACACGAATGCAGGGGCAAACCTAACCAAACTTCTTGGGTGTGGTTATTATGTATAAAGACCAGCTAACACCAAAAAATAGACCTGTACGTCAAAAAAAGTATACATATACGATCAACCCTAATATTAGGAATACCAAAGGATGATACTATACAACTACTAACAGGAATCAAATTAAAGCTAATCGAATGATCGTTCAAATAAATAAAATTCTCATTTAAAATGTTATGACAACTACATGACATGAGGTTAAATGTATAAATTTGGAGACTTCAGGGCGATCAGACTCATCTAATCGATCTTACAACATATGAAAAAATAAATCAATTAATTAGATAAATGGTTTCATAGCGGGGCTTTCAATAGACTAGTGGCTAGATATCATCTAAACTATCAAAAATAAAGCACAAGAGTTGTAAAAATTATTTATCGAATCACAAAATTTGACGCATAGCACATGAGGAGAATACCTTCTAATACCAATTCGTGAATGTTCGAATACAATCGTATAACTATCAAAAGCAAATATTGGGATACGGCTCGTTAAGGATATTTGGTAATACTTGATGATAGATGCATGTGTAGCATAGCATCACAAGACACCTAAAAAACCCAAAAACCTCATCAGACAACTAGTTCGCGAGTTACGATTAGAGCTGCTATGTCGGGAAATATGGGAAGGGAGGGGGTATAGTAAACGGCTAGAGGGTAAAAAAAAGCGCCAACAACTAGTAAAAAATTATTTCAAAAAGCTTAAGTCATAAATGTATTAGATTGTATAAAATCATTAATGTCTTAATGGTAGTGATAGTGAATATTTTTGCAATAGGTAGATATTGAAAAAATACCTATGGAAACGATTAAAGTCATTAAAATAATACAAGAATCATCAATGGGAGACACATAAAATGCAGTTTTAAAGGGGAAAAATTCGATAATATACCAATAGAAACTAGCGTGTTAGGCATTCAAAACGATGACCAACTAAGCTGTTTAAATAATATAAAAGTGTCACTATGAGGACGTTAAGATGATCAAGAGAGGGACAGGAAATAAATTTGACATTGAGCAAGAAGGAGAGGCGACTGCAGGTATAAAATTTAGCAACTATTGGTAAAATATACGGAAAAATATCAAAAATACCATCAATTTCACCAGAATGCTATTGTCAAAACCTTAGAACTCAAATATACATTTAAAAAATTAAGCCAGCATTAAATGTCTTATTTGTCTATGTAATTATTGAATAAGGGTTGTGTGTAGAATAAACTATTCATGCAAATTAACTATAACGCAAAAATCATACAAGTCTGATACAGACAGCAATAAGCATAAGAGCCAAAAGCTAGTATTCAATGTTAAAATAGCGGGTTCACTCCATATAAAGCACACCAGTCAAAAAATATGCGTATGAATTGTGTGAGGCGAAGTGCTATTATAAATGTTGTCTATATCAAGCTCAATACCGTTACCATATATAAACCCAACTTGAAAGAGTAATAAAACTAATAATTAAGTGTAACTCATGAGGCAACATAATATAAAAAATAGATGGTTGGGATACATAGGAATTCTAAGTCGCTGGCAGAACCCTGCTTAGTCAATCTCAACAATATTTTAAATGGACGGAGGGTGAGAATCATGTAAATTACTATGATTATCAAGAAAAAAGGAGGAGTGTATATCGAATGGCTATAAAAATGCAATTTCCAACACAAACGATCTTTAATTAGAATGGAATAGAACAAGAAGCAGTAGCAGACGTTGGTTCTTCTGTACTCTATATAAATTTAATATAAGGTACAGGTAACAATCATCAGCCTATTTTATAGCATCTAACTTTGCTAGTCATTTAATAACACACAAGTTCATATTATTTTAAATAACTTAATTATTTCTCAGTATCTATAATATGTTGAGTTATCTAACCATACTTCACGTCTTGCATAAATAATTGCTTCTCGTATCTCAGGATCTTCAAAATACCCGTATAAGCGCTGAACTTCTTCAAAATTCCCCAACTTGTTCCTGTCGCATACAAATCTTAAGGCATCTGGTTCTTCAAAGTATCGCTCACATATATCCAAAGCTCTAACTATATTTTTCATAGTCACCGACCGAATTCCCCATTCTTCTTTACGTTTGTATTATATATATATCCCGAATTACATGATGTGCATCACTATTTACTATATTCTGTGCTTTATCCATGATATCTAATTGATTGCAGGTATTGTAAGTAATTAGGACAGCGTTCTGACTTAAAATAAGCTTCAGTGCTTCTGCTGATAGTAAATATATCAACAAGCCTAACTACTCGATGAAACCTGAATCTATAGAGGATTATTCGGGTTTTCGGGGTTACTCGGGTTCATTAGGATTTTGAGAATGTATTTTGCTTGACGTAGTTTTTTTTAACACAGCCACGGCCAAAGGCTCACGAAATTTGCAAAATTTTTGGAGAAGGCCGTGGCTGTGTTAAAAAAAAACTACGTCAAGCAAAATACATTCTCAAAATCCTAATGAACCCGAGTAACCCCGAAAACGCGAATAATCCTCTATAGATTCAGGTTTCATCGAGTAATTAGGCTTGTTGATATATTTACTATCAGCAGAAGCACTGAAGCTTATTTTAAGTCAGAACGCTGTCCTAATTACTTACAATACCTGCAATCAATTAGATATCATGGATAAAGCACAGAATATAGTAAATAATGATGCACATCATGTAATTCGGGATATATATATATATAATACAAACGTAAAGAAGAATGGGGAATTCGGTCGGTGACTATGAAAAATATAGTTAGAGCTTTGGATATATGTGAGCGATACTTTGAAGAACCAGATGCCTTAAGATTTGTATGCGACATGAACAAGTTGGGGAATTTTGAAGAAGTTCAGCGCTTATACGGGTATTTTGAAGATCCTGAGATACGAGAAGCAATTATTTATGCAAGACGTGAAGTATGGTTAGATAACTCAACATATTATAGATACTGAGAAATAATTAAGTTATTTAAAATAATATGAACTTGTGTGTTATTAAATGACTAGCAAAGTTAGATGCTATAAAATAGGCTGATGATTGTTACCTGTACCTTATATTAAATTTATATAGAGTACAGAAGAACCAACGTCTGCTACTGCTTCTTGTTCTATTCCATTCTAATTAAAGATCGTTTGTGTTGGAAATTGCATTTTTATAGCCATTCGATATACACTCCTCCTTTTTTCTTGATAATCATAGTAATATACATGATTCTCACCCTCCGTCCATTTAAAATATTGTTGAGATTGACTAAGCAGGGTTCTGCCAGCGACTTAGAATTCCTATGTATCCCAACCATCTATTTTTTATATTATGTTGCCTCATGAGTTACACTTAATTATTAGTTTTATTACTCTTGCAAGTTGGGTTTATATATGGTAACGGTATTGAGCTTGATATAGACAACATTTATAATAGCACTTCGCCTCACACAATTCATACGCATATTTTTTGACTGGTGTGCTTTATATGGAGTGAACCCGCTATTTTAACATTGAATACTAGCTTTTGGCTCTTATGCTTATTGCTGTCTGAATCAGACTTGTATGATTTTTGCGTTATAGTTAATTTGCATGAATAGTTTATTCTACACACAACCCTTATTCAATAATTACATAGACAAATAAGACATTTAATGCTGGCTTAATTTTTTAAATGTATATTTGAGTTCTAAGGTTTTGACAATAGCATTCTGGTGAAATTGATGGTATTTTTGATATTTTTCCGTATATTTTACCAATAGTTGCTAAATTTTATACCTGCAGTCGCCTCTCCTTCTTGCTCAATGTCAAATTTATTTCCTGTCCCTCTCTTGATCATCTTAACGTCCTCATAGTGACACTTTTATATTATTTAAACAGCTTAGTTGGTCATCGTTTTGAATGCCTAACACGCTAGTTTCTATTGGTATATTATCGAATTTTTCCCCTTTAAAACTGCATTTTATGTGTCTCCCATTGATGATTCTTGTATTATTTTAATGACTTTAATCGTTTCCATAGGTATTTTTTCAATATCTACCTATTGCAAAAATATTCACTATCACTACCATTAAGACATTAATGATTTTATACAATCTAATACATTTATGACTTAAGCTTTTTGAAATAATTTTTTACTAGTTGTTGGCGCTTTTTTTTACCCTCTAGCCGTTTACTATACCCCCTCCCTTCCCATATTTCCCGACATAGCAGCTCTAATCGTAACTCGCGAACTAGTTGTCTGATGAGGTTTTTGGGTTTTTTAGGTGTCTTGTGATGCTATGCTACACATGCATCTATCATCAAGTATTACCAAATATCCTTAACGAGCCGTATCCCAATATTTGCTTTTGATAGTTATACGATTGTATTCGAACATTCACGAATTGGTATTAGAAGGTATTCTCCTCATGTGCTATGCGTCCAATTTTGTGATTCGATAAATAATTTTTACAACTCTTGTGCTTTATTTTTGATAGTTTAGATGATATCTAGCCACTAGTCTATTGAAAGCCCCGCTATGAAACCATTTATCTAATTAATTGATTTATTTTTTCATATGTTGTAAGATCGATTAGATGAGTCTGATCGCCCTGAAGTCTCCAAATTTATACATTTAACCTCATGTCATGTAGTTGTCATAACATTTTAAATGAGAATTTTATTTATTTGAACGATCATTCGATTAGCTTTAATTTGATTCCTGTTAGTAGTTGTATAGTATCATCCTTCGGTATTCCTAATATTAGGGTTGATCGTATATGTATACTTTTTTTGACGTACAGGTCTCTTTTTTGGTGTCAGCTGGTCTTTATACATAATAACCACACCCAAGAAGTTTGGTTAGGTTTGCCCCTGCATTCGTGTTACTTAAATACTTTTGTAGGAACTACCGAGTCTTTAAGACAATATTACCCTAATTTTTTCCTACTTATTCTGATTTTTTTAGCATCGCGGGGGTGTTTTTGGTGGATAAGGATCTACCCAGCAGCTATTCGTTGTCTCTAATGTCTTTCGATTTACGGCTATTTGTCTTATTATTTCTTGCTTATTTGCAAATTAAATGTAGGTGGCGTTCATTTTATTGTTTTATTTAGTTGTTTTTCATCGAGTTCTTTCGCTTTTAATTTTTCTAGATCTTAAGGTGTTTTTTAATATTGAGGTGGATAATTTAATTTCATGTGAGGTACTATCATAGGTGGTTGTATGTAGCTGATTCATATGTTAGTTATTGATTTCTCGTCGTTAACATCGTAATAGTAGCCAATGCCTATCTGCTTCTTTTTCTGCCATCCCTATCCCAATTGATTTTCAGTAATTCGACTGCCCCTGCAATAATGTATTATATAATAATTTTATATGGTGTGTGTTTTTGATCTTAGCAGTTGAATTTTAGTACTCAGCATATAACTTAACCATACTTTTGCGTTAGATTTCAGCAAGTTGAATCGTTCGGCTACGTCTTTTGACGTAATTACCCGATTGCAATCGACTTCTTGCGAATCCCTGTATTACAGCATTTTACATTGACTGTTAAGGAATTTTAATGGCCCTGCCTTCAGATTAATGGATAGTTTTTAACCTAGAACCGTCGGTTGTTGTTATATTATTTATTTGAATGACTAACACTTGTGCATTTGCTACCATTATTAGTTTAATTTATTACTTGGTGTATATAATATCTTTACTAAGTCTGCTCCTCAACAATGCCCACAATTTCGGAGCCGCCAAATTGCTTTTAAGAATTATAACCCCCTAATTTAGTATAGCGCTAAGTGTTTTTCTATTGATAGACATATTGTTAAATAAACAGATATGTATAACAGATTTTAGATTTATTTTTATGGGAGTGTTGTGAGTTCTCTGTCTAACCTCGATGTTTTGTATATGATCACTTAGAGCAATATGTTCCCAAGTAGGCTATTTGACCGCTTGATTTTCACTTAATCATTACTTAGCGCTTAATCTTTATGACTTCGGTTTAGTTCACTATATTAAACTTGATATATTCTGCGTCTATGATAACCTCCTACCCTCGTCTTAATTTTACTGAAACGCCTATCTGATATGTCTCAAATATCTCGTTTTGGGTTTTTAGGTCTTCATATCTTTAACACCGCCCGTTCTAAGGATCATCCTTGGTTTTTCCAGCGAGTTAAGGTGTTATACCGGGCATTCTGCTATATAATGATAATGAGCCCGATGAGCCGTAGGTGAGGTGTGAAAACGAACTTTTGCTGCTTCAGCTACCTATTAGGTTCTTAGATGTGTATTAAACGTTTTTTTGTCTGGTTTAAGAGCTGTTGAATAGTCGTTTTATAGATTCAAAGGCTGTTTTTGTGCTACTTTAGTGGTTTGTTTTAATAGTTTTTAGTTTTTATCCTATGAAGAACAGAGAGGTTTTAGTTGTTTATTATGTATAGGAGCTGCTAAATAGCTGTTTTATTGGTTCAAAGGTGTTCATTAATTGCCCTAATAGTGATGGGTTAGTGGATGATTAGCGGTTGATTAGTAGTTGAATAACGTCTTATTTGCTGTTCATAACTGAAACGCTAAGTGTTTTTCTATTGATATACGTGTTGTTAAATAAACAGATATGTATTCCAGATTTTAGATTTATTTTCATGGGGTGTTGTGAGTTCTCTGTCTAACCTCGATGTTTTGTATATGATCACTTAGAGCAATATGTTCCCAAGTAGGCTATTTGACTGCTTGAATTTCACTTAATCATTACTTAGCGCTTAATCTTTATGACTTCGGTTTAGTTCACTATATTAAACTTGATATATTCTGCGTCTATGATAGCCTCCTGCCCTCCTCTTAATTTTACTGAAACGTCTGTCTGGTATGTCTTGAATATCTCGTTTTGGGGGTTTGGGACTTCATATCTTTAACATCGCCCGCTCGAAGAATCATCGTTGGCTTTTTCTAGCGACTTAAGGTGTTATACCGGGCATTCTGCTATATGATGATGATGATCCCGATGAGCCGTAGGCGAGGTTTGAAAACGAACTTTTGCTGCTTCAGCTACCTATTAGGTTCTTAGATGTGTATTAAACTTTTTTGTCTGGTTTAAGAGCTGTTGAATAGTCGTTTTATAGATTCAAAGGCTGTTTTTGTGTTACTTTAGTGGTTTGTTTTAATAGTTTTTAGTTTTTGCCTTATGAAGAACAGAGAGGTTTTAGTTGTTTATTATGCTAAATAGGCGTTTTGTTGGTTCAAAGGTGTTCATTAATTGCCCTAATAATGGTTGGTTAGTGGTTGGATGGTGGTTGATTGGTGGTTGGATGACGTCTTATTTGCTGTTCCTAGACGTTCATAACTGCTTATATCTTTTCAAAGCTTTTCATTAGCTGCTTATTAGGCATAAGGACTCTAATCCGATATTCGCATAAGTTTTAAGTTCTAGCATTTTTACTTTCATAGATAGGATGCTAGCTAGTCACTAGCCTATTGATGGAGAGCTAGTAATAATGTTGGATATTAATTAGATGCTGCATTTTCAGAGATATGTATAATTACATATTTTTCTGATGCAATACAAAATTATTCGTATCCATGAAATTTAATATTATCTAGCAGCTGTATTCGCAAGCATCTGCTTTAGTGGGTTATTATATGTTTTTATTCGATCCCGATCAGTTCAGAGCTGTTTTTGGCTACTTATTATTGAATAGGAGCTGTTAAATAGCCGTTTGATGGGTTCATATACCATTTTTAGCTACTTTAGTGGATCATTTAATGTTTTTACCCTATCGGAAATGGTATTGGTTGTTTGTTTTGTATAGAGACTGTTAAATAGGGTTTTATGGGTTCAAAGTCCTTTTTTTAGGTACTTTAATGGCTAATTGGATGTTTTTTTTATCCTATCAGAGTATTTATTAGTTGTTTATTTTGCATATATGGGTGCTGTTAAATATGTTATCATGTACTGGCCTATTTATATATCCAAACGACAATCATAAACCTGCTATATGATAATCATAGACCTATTATAGGACAATCATAGACCTACTATAGACCAATCATAGGACGGTTATAGGGCACTAATAAGCATGCCCATTAGCCAAGTATAGGTCTGACAGAACTTGTATAGGTATACTGGGGGTTTTATATGTTCAAATATCATTTTTTAGGTACTGTTATGGTTTATTTGATATTTTTATCCCATCAGAAAGGTTATTTGTTGTTTAATATTTAAACTGTGCTGTGCATGGTATAGATTATAGGTATTAACAAAGTAGGTGATGTATAGGATAGCTTTTATCTGTTTTCTTCTCTTGTTTAGTGACGGAAACGACTAATTTTTTCGTGGTTTGTCGATTATATGAGGTCTCTACCCATTGGAATCCTATCGTATATACCATAATTTTGACGCATATTAATTGCTTATTTACTTCGATCATGTCAGTTGACATTAATTATCAATTGCTTACTACATTCGCGGAATAATTACATATTTTCTGATGCAATACTTAGTTATTCTTATCCATGACGTTTAGATTCTCAGCAGCTACTATATTAATTCCAAACCGGATGATCTTGTCTCCTGCTAGGACTCTATGGTTTTATACCTCTAGCGCTGTTTTTACTTGATATTTTCGAAATATTGCTTCACTAGTCGATAGGTATGCTCATCATCTACCTGTTTACCAAATTTCGCCTCTCTCTACCTTTAGTCATAAGGATCCTAATCGCGAAAACTATATCTTCCGAATCAGTTAGACCATCGATTTCTGGGTTTTTCGTAATGGTTTGTTACGTCATCCGTAATACAATTCACATATCCTTAGCGACTTTAACGAGCGAACATATAACTCTAGTATACCTCGCCCCCTGCAGACCTCGAGATTTTCATATTTACTTGTTGCATTACTCTAAATACGAATCACACGTTACATTATTTTTAACAACCTTAACGAGTCGTAGGCGAGCATATGTCTTTAGTGCACCTCGATCTGCGGGTCTCGGGATTTTTTCCTAATAACTTGTTACATCAGCCTCAATACGAACCACATACTGCATTATTCCTAACGATCTTAGCGACTCTTGGGTGAGCATATATCTTTAGTACACCTCGACCTGCGGTCTCGGAATTTTTTCACAATAGCTTGTTACGTCACCCTTAATACGATTCACATGTTGCAGTACTTCTAACCACCTTAACGAGCTGTAGATGAGCCTATGTCTTTAGTACACCTCGATCTGCGGGTCTCGGGATTTTTTCCTAATAACTTGTTACATCAGCCT
This sequence comes from Polydrusus pterygomalis, assembly GCA_963969555.1. Lineage (NCBI taxonomy): Eukaryota > Metazoa > Arthropoda > Insecta > Coleoptera > Curculionidae > Polydrusus > Polydrusus pterygomalis. The sequence goes on along the minus strand of OZ018376.1, from coordinate 103,970,617 downwards.
CAATACGAACCACATACTGCATTATTCCTAACGATCTTAGCGACTCTTGGGTGAGCATATATCTTTAGTACACCTCGACCTGCGGTCTCGGAATTTTTTCACAATAGCTTGTTACGTCACCCTTAATACGATTCACATGTTGCAGTACTTCTAACCACCTTAACGAGCTGTAGATGAGCCTATGTCTTTAGTACACCTCGACCTGTGGTCTCGGGATTTTTTAAAATAACTTGTTACATCAGCCTCAATACGAACCACATACTGCATTATTCCTAACGATCTTAGCGACTCTTGGGTGAGCATATATCTTTAGTACACCTCGACCTGCGGTCTCGGAATTTTTTTCACAATAGCTTGTTACGTCACCCTTAATACGATTCACATGTTGCAGTACTTCTAACCACCTTAACGAGCTGTAGATGAGCCTATGTCTTTAGTACACCTCGACCTGTGGTCTCGGGATTTTTTAAAATAACTTGTTACATCAGCCTCAATACGAACCACATACTGCATTATTTCTAACGATCTTAGCGACTCTTGGGTGAGCATATATCTTTAGTACACCTCGACCTGCGGTCTCGGAATTTTTTCACAATAGCTTGTTACGTCACCCTTAATACGATTCACATGTTGCAGTACTTCTAACCACCTTAACGAGCTGTAGATGAGCCTATGTCTTTAGTACACCTCGACCTGTGGTCTCGGGATTTTTTCATGATAACTTGTTTTGTCACTCTAAATACGATTCACATGTTACATTATTTCTAACAACCTTAGCGAGCCGTTGGCGAGCCTATGTCTTTAGTACACCTCGACCTGCGGTCTCGGGATTTTTCAAAATAACTTGTTATTCACCCTAAATACGAACCACCTGCTATAATATCCCTAACAACCTTAACGAGCCGTAGGCGAGCATATATGTTTAGTACACCTCGACCTGCGGGTCTCGGGATGGTTCGTAATAACTCATTACGTCATCCTAAGCATGTAGCTAACATCTCCCCAAGTACCTAAGGCCTAATGTAGATAGCGTACAACAATATGACGATTGACAGATGACGTATGACAGATGACATTTGACAGATGACATTGGACAGATGACATTTGACAGATGACATTTGACAGATGACATTTGACTTTGACATTGACATTGACATTGACAGATGACATTGACAGATGACAGGTGACAGGTGACAGATGACAGGTGACAGATGACAGGTGACGTCATAATTAATGTCGCCCACGTCTGCGAGCTGCTCGGGCATGCGCAGAAGGGCCTGGAGGAATGGAGGATGGTGAAACCCCCATCTATCACTACTACCAAACTTTTCTAGATTTTAAGCTTTAAAAATAGTATTAAATGTATTAACATTTGTTTGTCAATTTCTTTTAGATAAGAGAGAATGCCGGGCAAAACTCTCAAGACACAAGCCCGACAATTTGTGCTCAATCTCTGTAAGTACTTTGAATTTAAGAAAGCAAATGGGGGACCTTTAGAGCATATTTCATCTGTTCACAAGCAGAACTTTTTATAAAGAATAGCTTTTGGTCGTAAAATGAATAATAAAGATTTTTCCCCCTTGGGAACTCCATCCGCGGACACACTGTATAAATAATATAATATATGATATAATAAACAATCTTCTTTTTAAAATAATACAGACTATTCTAAACCAAAAAATTATAGCATCATGCACTTCCAGTGCTTGGAAAATTCTTTGAAAAATTCCTTAAAAAATACATGAAAGAACACGTGCAGCAAAAAATACCAATTTGGATTTAAAAACAAATGGTACATTCCATCCTACTAGGTACTATACTTATCCAAATCTGCAACCAGCACATCTTACCAACCTACAGAATATTTATCCAAAATACATATTAATAAAACATTTTTATAAATTATTCCATCCTACTAGGTACTATACTTATCCAAATCTGCAACCAGCACATCTTACCAACCTACAGAATATTTATCCGAAATACATATTAATATAACATTTTTATAAATTATTTTGTGCATTTTTTGTGTATTAGGTTATTTCCCAAAACTATATTTAAAAGTACAGGTTGTTACAGAAACATATTTAAATATATTAAATTAAGTATAATAAGAGAAGGATCATAGGTATATCCAAAAAAATAGTGAAAAAAATGTGTATAAACATGGATCCCCAAACGATTCATTTGCGAGATACAGCTGTTAAATATAATTCCCCTTTAAAATAGAATGTTAGTTTAAGATTTCAATAGATGTATTGAAATTTTTTTTCTTCTGACTCATATAGACCCATTGCTCTCTTGAGTGTGCTCGGAAAGGTAGCTGAAAAAGTAATTCACAACAGATTGAAGATTAGTCCATTGGATCAAAAAATCCCTGAGGAGCAGTTTGGTTTCCGAAAAGGCAGGAGTGCAGTACTCCTGGTAGCGCATGTTGCGCAACAAGCAATAAAAAAGTTTAACCAGGAGCAAAATACTGTACTCCTGTCGTTGGATATTAAGCAGGCATTCGACAGCGTTTGGTACAATGGACTGATCTACAAACTAATAAATATTCACGAATTTCCACTTCATTTTATTTCTCTTCTTCATTCATATATTATAAATAGAACATTAAAAGTCAGAATAGAGAGCGATTTCTCCGAGCCAGTGACACTACACGCCGGACTACAGCAGGGTACCAATTTAGCGGCCCCTCTCTTTAATCTCTATACAGCGGATATACCAAAATTCCCAAATTCTAACTTAGCAATATTCGTCGATGATGTACTTATTTTTGCACATTCATATTATGCCAATGTAGCTAGACAAATCATAACAAATCATTTAAGAATCTTAATCCCCTGGTATCAAAAGTGGAAGCTGGAAATTAATCAAGGCAAATGCGAATGCATGATAATGACCAAAAAACATACAAACAACCAAATTAACCAAAATATTAAAATAAACGGACAACAAATACAACCAACTGACCATATTAAATACCTAGGCGTAATACTAGACAAAAGACTGACATTCAAACAACATACAGACAACACAGTAAGAAAATTCCTAATAATATCCCACAGTTTGAATAAATTGCTAAAAAATAATTCCCCTCTCTCCCCCCAAAATAAATTAATAATCTACAACCAAATTATAAAACCGACTATGACATACGCAAGCCCAGTTTGGTGCAGCATGGCAGATGTGCATTATCACAAACTGCAAGTGCAGCAAAATAAAATACTAAGGCAAGTACTTAGAACAAACAGATACACCTCTAATCGCCATCTGCACCAGGCAACACAGACACCGACGATTTTTCAATACATACAAGACTTAAGCATAAAATTCTATAACAATCAAATTCAAAATTCAGCACTGACGCAAGACATTACACAAATTAGACAAAACGACAACCCGACGCACAAACCCTTGCATGCAAGATTGCCGATTTATTTCCAGCAAAACAATCCACCCTAATAAGTTCAAAATCTTCCAAAAATAAGTGCATCAAAAACGAAATTGCAACAAAAATTTAACTCCGCCCCAAAAGAGAGGGGACCCGCCCACTTATTACGTTCAAGTCGAAAGACAACTATGTGCTACCTTGTACCTGATAGAATTGAGCTGGTTTTTCACCTTATTTTTCCAGTAGTCGCAAATCATAAGCTTTATCATTCAAAAAATTTTTAATCAAACCACTTCAAATACTTGTATAAAAACAAAACTCTTTCATGGCGGTAGAGGGTTACGGAACCGACCAGATTAAGCTTTGCTGTACGTCACTAAAACTACCAAGGGTTAAAAACAGCCCCACAGGCGCTGTCTGTGCGTGTCCTGGGCAAAGTCCAGAGGGAATCATATACTTATATATTATATTATATAATGTAAAAATGTAGTATTTAATGACATGTTATAAAATTTGAATAATAAAGATATTTTAAAATTGAAAAAATTGAAATTCATTTTTAGCTGGGAATTAATGGGTTAGACGGTTAGAGTACGAATAAAGCCCGAGAGAAACTCGGAATTATAAATAATTTTTCGGGATATTATGTAGGTACGTCAAACGGTAGGTAGGCGTCCATTTTATGACTTAGTTTTGACTTTTTTCGTCTCGTAATTTTGATTTGATTCATAGGATTTTGATGACGTGAAAATGATGACGCACGGGAAAAGATCCACTGTGCCGACTTTATATAGGTAAGTATAAGGTAATTAATAAATTAATTTATAATTATAGTAATATTTGTTATGTTATTAACATTTATCTACTTTCATTTAGTAATATGAATTTTACAGTTCTGTAAATAGTTTTGTAAGGGCATCTATTACATTACTAGTGCTTTAAAAGATGCCTTTACAGCACTAGTGCTGTTATAAAAAAAACAGTTTTATTAATATTTTGCTGTTAAATAAAACCACACTTTTTAGAAGAATGATTTATTACTAACAAATATTATAAAATTAATTACCAATTATTAATTAAAATTAATTATTATTAAATTATAACACTTAAGGTTTATTATAAACATTATTAATACACTTTTTACAGTTAGAAATTTGTAAACCAGAAGTGGATGTGATGGAGCCCTTTACGTTCGAATTTCCAATCATTAAATCCGTGTCTGACCCCATGGTCTTCTTTGCTATTTGTTTCTTATTTTCTAAAAAATTCTCAACGTAGCCTTCTGCCGTAGAAGAGGATTTTCAGCCCCCATGACGCTTTAACATCTGCATATCTGCACCACCATCAACTAGAATGGTGGCTGAGGACCTCCTAAAACAATGTTTACTGTATCCTTCGGGATTATTCAATCCAAGTTTTGTTGCAATCTTTTTTGGTATACTTCCAAAAGTATTAATTCCGACAGGCTGGGAGGTGCATTTGCCTTTTCCATAGAATACAAAAAACCGCCTGTGAGTTGCATTAAGAGGACGAAGTTTAGCATACTTTCAAAAAATACTTAAACAGTTGACACCTGTTACATTTCCTGCTGTTATAACAAATTCTCGCATACTTTTGATTTCGAGAATGGAATCACAATTTTTATATACAAATCATTGTGTTTAATATGATCCAACATTAACTTAGCTAGTTCTTCGCGCCGACAAGCCCCAAAAATGCCGATTATCATAACAACCTTCATAAGTAAATATGTTTCATCATCTGCAGTACTAAGAAACTTACATACGTCTTCCTTTGTGAAAACTTTGGACTTTTTGGCCTTGTAACCCTCTGAATTTCTTTTCAAAAATGCGATTAGTTGTAAAAATCTGCTTATATCTTGATTTTTCTTGACTGAAATCATAGTTCTCAACATTTAGTAGTGAGTCCATAGTGTAGATGGTTTCTGGGAGCGTTGCTTTCCGGAAAAATAACCCAAAAGGATTTTCTCAGACACCTCCTTTATTTTGTTAGCTTTGCACCGATCTTCAAACTTCTGGTACTCCAACTTATACCGCGCCTTGGATTTTATCGGAACTAAACTTGAGATCGCTTCGTTTGCCCCTGCTTCTATATCAGAGGGTAAACTTCCATCAGAATCGCTCATTTTGAAAAACGCTTTTAATATTTTTGAATTTGTTTGACCAAGTTTCGACAGTAACCATGCAAAACAGTAACCATGCGAAATGTAACATAAAAAACTTGATTAGTAAACTTATTAGCAGGTGCATTTTTATTTTTAAAAATGCCTTTTGCCAAATATTTTTATTCATAGATGAAAGTAGATAAAATTTTGTACAATATTCTTGTTGTAAATTCATATTACTACACTCGATGTTTTATTAAACTCGGCTGACGCCTCGTTTGACAACTTTAACATCTCGTGTTGTAATATGAATCTTTACAACACATATATCGTAAATAACTATTTCCGCACTAGTAAAATTTTTCCTCTCGCGTGTCGAAAATAGTTATTATCCTAACAAGTGCGGAAAGAGACACTTTTCCGCACACAATTGCACACATTGCAAACGCTTCTAGGAAAAATATATTTTTTTCCTTTTTTGATGATGTGTCAAGTAAAGGAGGAATTTCCAATTTTTTTCTTAACAAAATGAGCAAAATCACTTTTATTCGCTATCATGTTGTTATATTATTTAATAGATTAATGATATTCTATTCCTTAAAATATGCAAATCGTAATTGATATAGTTTCAAAAAAACCAAGCAAAAAAATAAAAATATTGCCATTTGTATTTTCATTTTTTGATTGATATGTATGTTGCAAAATAAATATTTCCGTAGTTGATTCATAAAGTTTTATTTAAATTAATTTAATACAATTCAATTGAAAATGCATGTAGTGTGTTACCCATCATAATAGAAACAAATATTCAATAATTCATATTCAATAATTGTTGCAGCCGAATGTGCGACTAATTTTTTTTGTAAGACTAATTTTTTTTGTGAGACAACCTTAATACCGGCCAGCAAACTCCAAGTTACAACGGCATTTTATGGGAGTATGAGCGAATAAATAATATATTCAATAAGGACAACAGATCAATCAGTGTTGCCGGCGTGAACAATGCATGGCGAGGCCATTCCTCGGATAAAAAGAGGGTATTATTTGTGCTTGCGACGTTTGACGAAATCACCTCATCACCTTGCTTAATGGATAGAAATTCAGTACCAGTATTACCAGTTATTCAGTAATATTTGAAACTTTGTTTGGATTTTTTACGTATTTTTAATATCATGTAGTTAACTAATTAATTATTCTTTGCTTCTTTGTCCCTTTCCTTTTATGGTAGTATTGGTATGTCTCACTTTATCGCCTATCGACGCAAAGACAAAGACATGTATTAAGTAAACAAAAATATCGTAACCCCTCACCAGCATCTACTTAAACTTACTCAGTTAATTTTATTGTGCCGTCGAGTGCCAAGTGAGTTTTCTTGTGTGTTGCAATTAGTAAGATGAGTAAAGTAAATATAAAAAGAAAATTTCCGGACATAACAGAGGAGATGGAAACAATTAAGAGAACCATGGCCCAGTTAGAAAATATATTAACACCACCGAGCAGTTCCACTGGTCAGATTTGATAAACTATTTCAAAACAGTTATGTCACATTCAGAATCAAAGTCAATTTCAATATAGAATGCATTGAACGTCGTGGTGTGCGCTTCGCTAACATGAAACATGATAGGTGATAGGATAGGTTAAAAGTGAGCGGGTTACAGCTAACCCTCCACTGCGACCATGCGGTCTATTGTGGCTCACACCTTGTTTATATTTCTCCCATTAGGTCTAACTTTTTGATGAAGTTAATGATGGTATTGGAGGAGACATTTTTCATGTCATCCGGCAGCAGAGTTACCTCGTTATAGGGCGAATCTGATTCTTCCTGCTGCATGGCAAGCGCACATTACGTGTTCTGATGTTTCTGCATCTTCCATACAAAGCCGGCACTCATTAGTTGGAGCTATTCCAATTTTATCCATATGGTGTCACAGTATGCAGTGGCCGGTGTACAATCCCACTAGTGCTTTAGGGCATGACCTGTTGAGCACTAGTAGTTTGTCAGTTAATTGTTGGTTTATATGGCTGTTTATAAATGCTTTTGAGTGTGTTAGAACTGGTAGATTTAACCAGTGTCTTTTCCATTTGCTTTTTGCTTCAGCTAGTATTGTTTTCCTGGCCGTAGCATGAGATATACTTATTACCGGCTCGGCGAGCTTGTTGGCAACCTCATTACCCTTCAGACCCATGTGTCCCGGTATCCACATTAAGGTTATTTTGTTGTTCAGACTTAGTTCGGATAGTGTTTCGTGATAGCTCCACACCGTTTTTGAGGTACACCATCTCGATTCAAGAGCTTTTAATGTAGCTTGACTGTCGGAGAATATCTTGATTGATGTATGTGCATACCGTCGATCTATCAGCAGTCTTGCCCACATTTCATTTGCATAAACCTATCTGCTTGAAATATGGTTGTCATAGTTCTCAGGCTGATAGTTAGGCGTTTAAGAAATTTATTTAAATTTTGATTAATTAATTATGATATTTTGTTATTTATTTTTGTTATTTACAATAAGGTTATTCTTTTGTTTTATTTCGTACTTGTCCGCGGCCGCCTTGGTAAGAAATGTAACATTTGGATTATAATTGCATTTTGTAAATAATTTTTTTTAAAGCCTAAAATTAATAAATATAGTTGAAAAGCTATTCCTGTAGGATTTCAACGTTTAAATAAAGGATAATTGCAAAACTTTGCTAAAAACCGAAATAGAATTACACTCTTCCACTATTTTTGCGATTACTTTTAAGAGAGAAGAGAAAACAACTTGCGGTTTTGCAGTTCCCCTTACTAACTAGTTAGCTATAAAATAGAGTTAAGATGGTTGGATGGTTACATTTAAATTTATTAAAAAATATAAGCTGGAAATATATTTTTTTAAAAGTACCCTCTATAATCAACCTTACGAATTAATTTTAATAATTTTTATATCAACGTTCAATCAGGATAAAACTTTCTTTAGAATAAGTCAGTTTCTTAAATTCGGTTAACGCAGGACGAAGTTACAGCCTTTTAAGTACTTTTACTTACATAATGGCATCCACGCTTTAACCATGGTCTCTACAAAAAAAATGGTTATTAGAAAGTTTGCTGTTATTAGTAGAAATTAAAGATTTTGTATCATAGCATAGCGACTACGTACTCTAGCGGTAAAATTAGAAACCTAAAAATTATTTCCAGTGATATATAGTGTCATATTTCATGATGATTTTTTTACCACACAGTTGTAGCATTTATGGTTTTGGAGATACAACCGCTTGCCATCCGTCGTGGATCACCCTGTATATGAAAAAAAAAAGAATTCGAGTAGTATTACTTACAGTAACTGCAATGGTTTCGGCTTACATCGGCACATTTCAAGCCATTTATTTGTGTTAGAAAAATTTATTAAAAAAATTATTATCTCACCTTTTTTACTTTTACTAAAAATTATTAAGAAACCTGCTTTCACAAGTAGAAAATACACACCCCACAAGTAAGTAGTAGTTAAGTAAAAGTCAAAATAGGTTCGGCTTCGGCAACTTGTCTGTCCTTTGATGTGGCTCAATGCTTCACGCTGCCCAGTTCAAAAAAGGAGAAGAATGGGGGGGGGTACGTATGGCCGGTGCTCCTCCCCTTTGGGTGCACCGTGCTCCCCCCCCCCCTTCTTACAGTTGCCGCCTCACCAATAATTTTGCAAATGAAATAAATTACAAATTTATATTATTTTTGCTACTTGCATAAATATATTATTATATTAATGAGAATTAATGCCGCGCTTTGCTAGAAATATCATCTATCATCCATCTCATTTCTGCATGCGGTTATATGGAAGAAGCCCATCTTGCGCTTCCTTGTATTTCACGATCCGTTGCGTGTTTTGTTCTTATATCATCCATCTCATTTCTGCATGCGGTCGTATATGGTTAGAGGCCCGGCCTCCCGCTTCCTTGTCTAGCGTATTAGTGAAAATATCTAATGTGATGTATGATACCATAATAGTCCAGTCGAATCTAGCTTTAAATAGCGCATAAAAACATTCTTTTGAGGCCAGCCTCAACTCTCTACGTAAAATTAATGCGAACGCGAGGGGACTAATCAAATCTATTAGATGACGGTATTTGGAGAAATGTTATTATTAGATTAACAGGTTGTCCGTTGAAAGTTGAAAGTTTAGAGTTTAGACCTGTATTGTATTTTATTATAGTTTTCGGTAAATACTTTTGTGGTTTTCCGTACTGATTTTTGTTTTGCTTTTTGCCAACAGTGGGCAGTGATTTTTCTAAAATATTAATATTACATTACTTTTATTACTTATTCTTATTAGTTCATTTGCTTTGTGCTTATTAGCGAAAAATGGATTCAGCGGGACCTAGCACAGCGTCACAACTGTCCTAGGTATATGTAAACGTTCGCAATCCTAGTTGTGATCTTGTTAATTTTTTAGTAAATGAGCAGAATTTTTCAAGTAATTCCTATTAAGTTAAATTGTACATAGTAAAAAAAGTAAAGCGACCTGTTCCAGATTTGAGTAAACGTCTTGTTACTATCGGTGGGGTGGGGAAATCAAATCGGACTTTCAAAACACTTCGTACGAGAAGTACGACTGGCTTACTGGTAGTGTAACGTTAAACAAATTATTTTGCTGGCCGTGTATTCTGTTTACAACAAATAATAGCGACAAAGTTTGGTCAAAATGTGGTTATAGCGATTTAAAAAACTTGTCTCGTGGTCTTTTACTACACATTAAAAGTACCCAACATATTTTTATAGAGTGACAACTAGACTAACTTTAAAATCTAACCTTGCTAAAAAAAATGTTTCAACTGTGCCTCACCACTTTCAAATACCACAAGCTGCCCCTGCCTTCTTGTATGCGCCAATGTGTAGATAGAAGTTTTGTTGACAGTTACCTAACCTAATAATAATTGGGAAAGAAAGAAAAAACTCAAAGTCTTCTTCCACAAAAATTAATAGAATAAAAGTATTCAAGGGTCTCTACATGTTCTAAACGTAGAAACGTTCATCATCAGGAGACAGAAAATATATTTAGTGCTAATGGGTTTAGCAGAAGACGAAATGGTGAACAACCTTAATGGAGCTTTTGGAATTATTAAAAAATGATGTGTAGAAGAGACATAATATAAAAAAATTGATGAAAGTTAAAACATACTGAGTATGTGAGAAGTCAGAAAAGGGGATCTAAACCAACCAAATAAACTGGGGAAGAAGAAAAAACCTCTCTAGAAAGAAAGTGTCGAAGATTATTTAAAATGTTTTATAAAAAATGCCGCCGTGGCTAAGTCACCTGTCATTTATGACACCTTTTTGAAGTCTGGTCTATTTTACGTAAAAATGATGGCACAGAGAAAGGACTGGGCTAACTTGTTTTACCATCGCATTTACCATATTTTAAACTTAAATAGGAGGTCTTAATGGTTTATTAGAATAATTGCTATATACAGCATCAATTTTATTTACAATTAAAACATCGAACTTAGCGTAAGATTAAAATTTATGGCGCTATTTATTGGTAAAACATAAAAATACATTTGACATGCACTAAACTTACCAATGAAAAACGCTATCAACAACCTTGACAAGATACAAGAGTTACGCCGTCCAAATATTGTAATTACGAGCCGATTAAGAGGCAAGCGGTGCTCCTGCGCATGTTTCGCTTTCAATGCTGCGTTACAATATTAAAATAAATATGAAATAAAAAAAAATTAAATATTTGTTACAGGAAATAGGAGAGTTAGTTATTCTAAACGTTCGACTTGAATAATGAAATATCAAGAAAATTCAGTTTCTGACACCTGACGCCTGAGCTTGCTACGACCCAATATTAAAAATCAAAGTGTAGTAACCTAGATTTTTAAAATCACTGGAATTGATATGAGGAAACTACTAATTCTCCAAAGTTTCTGTGTAATATGTTTATTTACGGTATATATTTTTCATCTATAAAATGGTTAGACAAATAAAAAGTGTATGTTCTTTAATGATTATAAAATTGTTTCTCGGTTCTTAAGAAAAACTACCTAAACGAAAATAAATATAAAACTTTTAGTATTACATAAACATGTTTTTAAAGTATAGTTTGAGTTGCATACCCCGAAATTAATTTTCTTTAATGTCGTTGTAAAATATTTAATAACTTCTTCAAATGCCTCGTGAACATAAATCTTTAAAACTTTTTGAGAAGTATACAGATTTTAGAATCATAAATAGGTCAAGGAAAGCAGTAAATAGAAAATGGAGCAATCTGCTGTAAAATTGTATTGCCTTAGAAAAGCTTTCTTGAGAAAATTGACAAATTATTACAATTTTCTTCGCAAAAGACTACTTCTGGTGCAAATAGAGACTTTGTGGTCCTTACGAATGATAAAAATGTGTTTTTCTAGTTTTGCAAGATTTTAATCAATTGCAAAAGGATATTTTAAAATGATACTTGTAATAATTATTATATATTTAATCTACTTTTTACACATAAATCTTTATTCTTTAGATTTTTGCTACTACATAGATTTTAACATCGTAAAAAATTATAATTCTTAAATAGATTTTAATTACGTATACTTTTTATTTAAATATAAACACATGTTATATTAAGAGAATGATTGGCCGGCTAGGTAGGTAATTAATACGGGATAGACATGTTTACTTATTTTATTGATTTTTCAATGTTCAAGCATGTTTAGTAACTATTTTTAATAATTGCGATTAACAGCAAAATTATGTGCGGATCCGAAAACCATAATTTAAAAATAAATAAGAGTACCCATAGGAGTACCAACAACATTGCTATTAGTTATCTAGAGGTTTATGAATTAACTTAAGCCAAATATATTTTAACAGTATGAAAATAAATATTTTCATACTTTATAAAATGTTTGTAAGGCATATAAATACCTTATGAACCCTACTTATTCTAAATAAAATCCCTTAGCTTTAAAAATGAGTTGAAAGCTCTTAAAAGTAGTTATAATCCAATTTTGTTTAATGAAGTAAAGTATTTGTTAGTGTTTAACAATGCTTCTAAAAATTGATTGTTAAACTTGTTTTTAACTTCTAGTGTATTATAGAGATTTTATATCGTGCGAGCAAAAATTATTTGCATCAAAGAGGGCCTTGCATCTAAGAAACTAATGCTTAGCCGTAGAGCTTAATACCTGTTGGATGTCAGTAACTACCTGAATTAACAATCAATCAGTTATTCCGTCATCTTTGACAGTCGTTACAAGTAATTGGATTCATCGCTAATTTTTCCAATTTCTTGAACAATTCACATAATGGGCTTTACGGAACAGCACAAAACATTTAGGGTTAAAGCGTATTTTCGAAACGGGGTTAGAGTAAAATGTGAGTGGCAATACAATTCGGGTTTGTGCATGGACGATTCTCACGAACATTTTCCTAACGTTGCTTTTATTGCTGGGAATTTTTATCATTGCCTGAAAAGAACAGTGGCTGTGTTTAGGGAAACGGGTTCTATACAACACAAAAAGGAGCAGGAAGACCATCTGTAAGAACAGAAGAACTTGTTGCAAACGTTCGTGAAATAATGCAAAATACGCCGACAAATTGTATAAAACGCCTGTCTCAAGAAGTGGGAAGATCTTATGGAACATGCAGAACTATTCTTAAGAAGCAGCTAAATTTATTTCTTTCCTCCCTGAAAAAATTGGTGTCTGGTTAGCTGTTTCCCGAAGAAGAATTGTTGGTCCTATTTTTTGTATGACACAGTTACAACACAGCGGTATAGAGACAATATTTGTTATATTATTTATATATTGTGTTATCTATTAACTACTTGCGCAATTTTTTCGACGACAGATTGATCAGCTTTCGATCAGACATTGAATTCCCATCTAGATCATCTTGTTTAACGGTTTTGGATTACTTCGTTTTTTTCCTTATTTAAAGAACAATATTTTTAAAACACCAGTTGCAAATTTAGAACAATTACAAGAAAGGATTATCCAACAATGTGGTAACATTTCTCCAGAGATGCTGGTCAACACTTTCGAAAATGTGAATTTATGCTTGGAGCATGGCGGTGGACAATTTCAGCAATTTATGTAATTATTTTTCTTTTTCTTTTTGTAAATTCTTACTTTGTTAATTTTGTAAACAACAAAAATTAATTTGTATTTGTCTATTTATTTTATTACTCATTAGTTTTGCCTATCATGTCATAACATGAATTTGACAAAATTTTAACCTAGATTAAACCAAGCCCTACCTTTCTTAATCCAAGCCCTATTTGATGCAAATAATTTTTGCTCGCACGGTATTAATTATATAGAGTATTGACAAGTCTGCACAATTGACTTTTAATATAAAGCAATAAATACAAAACGGGCATGATGCGAGTTAAAGAAAGATCAATCAAGATTTAACATTGCCATGTGCCAACTTGTCACACTGAGAAATGGCCATCTATTCCTTATAAGAATTCACATACTCTTTATACAAAATTGTTTAATACTTACTATATGTGACAGCAACGCGCTTTCTTACTGTAAGACAACGAAAATTGCTAGACCGTTGTGTAGTAATAATATCACGGTAATTTAGCCAATAGGAAATAGGAGTTAATGCTACCATATAATTGTTTATAGCCATTATTAATCTGAACACTCACAGTAATTTACAAGTTCTATTGGGGGTGTAATCTGGTTTTATATACTGTATTAGTTCCGACAGGTAGTTGTAATGAAACTTGACATTATTCATAACAATATTTGCTTGTTACGGTTAATAAAGCATTTACTTACCACTCAAAATCAGTACTGTAGTCCTCAAAAATTTAAGTGGCTTCTAGTGTAATATTGTTGTTTAACATTGCATATAATTATCTATTATGCAACATGGTTTACTGAGATAGTTAATGTCGTCCATAGATTATAAAGTCCAATACTAGTGATGGGTTGTGCGAAATAAGAATATTCTATTGCTTTAACTGGCATGCAAAGTTTAAAAAAACCTAAATACAAATTAATTGAAAACAGGTATTGATACGATCTATAAAATTCAAATTCAGACAGGACATCTAGAAGACTCCGATCAACCATGTGACCTGCGCAACAAATACGTTAAAACTAAAACTACGTCGCGAGGCGATTGCCAATCGCTACGAACCCCCACCAACGTCTTGGTGGATTATAGGTTCTAATTGATACAATTCGTTCTAAGGGACGCTCTTCTGTCTTAATTGTAGTGAAAGCGCTTTACTGGGAGCAAAATGCGTCGCATTAAGAAAATACAATTTATTTCTTAACAAAATTGTTGTATTAAAAGCGGTTCTTTATTCAACAATACTGTGCTGCTAATGGAACTGATTACTACTACTAAAAACACTGCTCTAGCAAATCTAGCAATTTATTTATTATGGCTTAATAAAAATAAGCTATCAAGTCAAACTTGGTTTTAGCAAATCTATTGTGTTAGATCATTTTCCTCAGTGCAACTTTCGCTGCATTCCCCCTCCATAGCAGCACATATGTTCGAACTGAAATTTTCAGGTTAGCGTACGATGACATATCTGCTGATTTTTTAATAGTTATTTATGTACCAAGGCAGTAAAGTGATTCTTTATCGGACGAGTCTGAAATTATGAGATGAGCTAGCGAAGCGAGCGAGGCGAATAACAGGCGAGTCGATAAAGACACTTTACTGACGTGGTGCATACAAAATTTTATCGCCAACCGTTCAGAATTTATAATATAAAAAATTGAAGTATAACTCATCGCACTTTATTATAACAAAGAAAACAGCAAATATACACGTCAAAAATGACACGTCAGAAAATTTCGGCTGACCACGTGCGTATTCCAAAGCACACTGTTAGAAATCCTGGACGTGAGAATCAAAAAAATTTATAATTAATTAAAATAAATCAAATTTAACTTAAAATGTATAGTTATTTTAACTCTTTTGTGTTTAGTAAAAATCAGATTTTAAGAACTAACTTTTCTGGAAGTCGTTTTAACATAACAGCTAACTAAAATTAACATGCAATTCTTTTTACGGTTCAAATGAATCAAATACTAGTAACTTTGATAAAGTTTATAATCATTATCAATATCTTTTTTAGTTAAAATTTTAAAAGAAATTAATACTAACATAAAAAATGTGTCAAATTAACTAATTAAGTTGTAATTTTTACTGCACAATAAAATCAGATTAATGTCAAAATAGTAATAAAATACTTTACCTGCCGCAAGTGCGGCAGATAAATACTTTTACCTGCCGCAAATTTTTTCTTGAGGGGTGCTTTGGAATACGCACGTGGTCGGCAGAAATTTTCTGACATGTCATAAAAAATCGTCTGTCACTGTCACGCCTTTCCCTATTACAGCTCGATAAATAGTAGGTCAAATTTTTTGAGGGGTGCACTGTTAAAAGAAAAAAATCAAATTTAACTTTTTTTTTATGTCCCAGAAAGTCCACTCCCGTTTTTTTGTCAATTTAACTAAAACCGCTTCAGTCAATCAGTAACTCATAAAGTATTTTATTTTACAATAAAATAAAGTGTTCCTTTACTTCCGGAAATCACTCTGATAATGTAAGGCTTTACTGCCGGTTGACAATAAAATGATTTATTGGTAAAATTTTTTTTTTTTTTTATTTAATGGTAGTAAGTAAATATCTTGTAATATCTTTGGTATTTTTTTTTGTTATACGCCCTAAGACAAAAATTATCCTATTTAAAAAAAAAACAGCTCTTTTGAACCTAACTGAGAAGAAATCATCACGTTGATGACTGTTTACAGAGTTTGTTCTCTAACAAATGCTCATTTGATTTATTTGGTTAAAAATTGTTTGTCATATTATGCTGTACCTACTAATAACCCAAACCAACATCGCATCCTCTAAAATTCGTGAACATTTGTAATCATTTTTCACAAAATATTGTATAGAATTTAACTACCAAATAAACAATACGTTAACCTTCTTATCAATACAAAACAAAAACACTTTACATACACACCTACCATCACACATACCTAGTCTAACAGTATATTATAACCAGAATGTCTAAGATGCGAAAAATAATTAAAATTTGCTGCTTGAAAAAGACCAAAAACAACAAAAATATCGCACTTTAATGTCACCAAGTGAACACTCTAAACCAACCAAGTGAACACTCTAAACCAGAAGGCAAAATATGGTTCTGTTACATATTGAAGCAACGCGGACTAGACAAGACGGATTGACGAATTACGGAAAGAGATATTAGATGGAGAGCTCGTGAACCCTCCGACTAACGGTCGTCCTCTAAGGCTAGTAATTTTTTTGGTAGCTAGTCGTAGCATACTAAGTACGATAACCACGACCTGGCAGGCATCAGCCCTGCACGTCATCAGCCCTTATATTTTTGAAAGTGTGAATAAAATTAGAAAAAAAAACTTGTCGCTGTAAACTTCAAATTTTAATATGATTTAGTTCATTTATAGACCAGGGTCGATAATTTTTGAAACCAAAAAAATTAATAGTAGGATGAAACCCATTGAAAAAGAAAGAGAATTGAACAAAAATAAAAGGAAAAATAAATTACGGGCGATCCGAGGTCGGGAAGGGGGGAGGGGGGGAGGGGGGGGGTTAAGGGTAGAAAACGATTTATCTCGATTTCCGGTAAAACTACAAGTCCTGTGGAAAAACGTTAAATCGCAAAGTTGTAGGTAATAAAAAGATCTACAACTTTTGTATATACTTTTTTCACATAACCTCAAAATTTATGTGAAAAATTCAAACAACCAAGTTTTTGGTTTTTTATTTTTATCTTTTACAAAATTTTTTTTTATCCACGAAAGTTAATGAAAACTTACCTTTTTATGTCCTAAACACACTGTAATTTTTTTGATTTAAAATATTTATTTTTTAACCTTATTTTGACTTAATATCGAAAAAACACCCTAATTTTCAATCGAAAATTCTCACGTTAAAATATCTGCTTTTTTAAAAAAGTCGGTGGGGTTTTTGTTCGTTAAAATATCTACTTTCTGATGGTGTTAAAAAAAATATACATTACTATGGTAAAAAAACTCGAATCCGAAATTTTTTCTTAGATCAATATGTACAATTTTCAGCTATTTATTCAAATTTATACTTTTTTTTTATCAATGTAACATGGAATCTTACCTTTTTCGAGTAATTAAAGTATAAATTTTAATAAATAGCTCAAAATTGTACATATTGATCTAAAAAAAAATTTCGGATTCGAGTTTTTTTCGTTTCTTTGCATTTTTTTGAGAACATTTACCTTAGTAATGTATATTTTTTTTAACACCATCAGAAAGTAGAGATTTCAACGAACAAAAAGCCCACCGACTTATTTAAAAAACAGATATTTTGACGTGAGAATTTTCGATTGAAAATTAGGGTGTTTTTTCGATATTAAGTCAAAATAAGTTTAAAAAATAAATATTTTAAATCAAAAAAATTACAGTGTGTTTGGGACATAAAAAGGTAACTTTTCACCAAATTTCGTGGATAAAAGAAAATGTTTGTAAAAGATAAAAATAAAAAACCAAAAACTTGGTTATTTGAATTTTTCACATACATTTTGAGGTTATATGAAAAAAGTGTAAATGCAAAAGTTGTAGATCTTTTTATTACCTACAACTTTGCAATTTAACGTTTTTCCATAGGACTTGTAGTTTTACCGGAAATCGGGATAAATCGTTTTCTACCCTTAAAACGCCCCCTCCCCCCCTTCCCGACCTCGGATCGCCCGTAATTTATTTTTCGTTTCATTTTTGTTCTATTCCCTTCCTTTTCCAATGGGTTTCATCCTACTATTATTTTTTTCACTTTTTACCATTTTCAAAGGCTGTTACTGTAAAGTATAAAAAAAAAATTGACAGGCGATTTCAACAAGCACAAATACCTGACAGGTGAATCGAAAGGTGTGCAGTATATGATTGAAAATAAACTTTGTTCTGTAATGTATATATGTTTAAGTAATGGACAAATTGAAAGGTCATATACCTGCTTTCGTACAAAGATTAAAAAAAAATTTCAGTCGTGATAAGGATTTATCCTCGTGAAGTCTTGTTCTCCTATATTACCAAAATATTATTTTGTAGGTATGTGATTTTATTTTGTGCATTATTTCAAAGTGTAAAATTTAAACTATATATTAATTGCGCAGTTTTTGTTGTGCACTGTTATACATTATATGATTATTTAAGTAAACAGTGTGCAGAATGGAATCCGAACACGTTATAAGTTTATTTTCAATCATATACTACACACCTTTCGATTCACCTGTCAGGTACTTGTGCTGGCCGAAATCGCCTTTCAATTTTTTTTTATACTTTATAGTCAATGAACTAAATCATATTAAAATTTGAAGTTTACAGCGACAAGTTTTTTTTTAAATTTTATTCACACTTTAAAAAAATATAAGGGCTGATGATGTGCTGGGCTGATGCCTGCCAGGTTTTGGTTATCGTACTTAGTATGCTATGACTCGCTACTAAAAAAATTACTAACCTTACAGGATGACCGTTACTCGGAGGGTTCACGAGCTCTTGGACTATATGTGAGTGCGAGAGCTTTAAAAATGATGCTTATAATTCGATGTGTGATGTTGCAAATATTCTAACTGTTGACTATTTTCAGCCAATTGGAGGTCAACAGAGTAGGGCGTTTGATATGTATCTTTGTCAGGTACATGTTAATATTCATTTACCCATCTCTTATTATTCAAACCAATGTAAGTGCTTCAGAGCAGTATCCTAGAGTGACGTCCAAGAATCAGAAACTTATGTAATTTGGACTGTAGTTGGCAAAACGTATTCCATAACTTTGCGATAACGTGCCTCTTAAGGTAAATACTACAATTAAATATTATTATTAGTAATTTTGTTTTGTAAAACATCAGTGTTCATTTTGTTGCATATTTTTCTGGACACAACTCTAATATAACCATGCTAAAACTTTTGGGATGTACCAAACGAATGTATCATTTTTTAGGTCATAAACAGGCCAAGGCTGAATAAAATATAGCACGAACTGCAGCAGTAACAATACTAGAAATAAAGTTATGCTGAGACTTTAAGCTTGCTATTTCGGCACGTAAACCCTAAATAAATTGGTTTACGATGCCAAAGACTCCATTTGCTATAGACTGAGATTGTCCTTATGTTGGAAATTCTGAAACTTTTATTTCAGTAGAAAATCTGTTGAAATTCTGGTAACAAAGTCAACGTAATTTAACAATGATACAACAAAAGTTGTATTTGTCTTTAAGGAATCTAAATTTATATTTAAAAATGAACAAGATGACAAGACAGTCGAATCTTTGAATTTCAATTTCTATACGAAAGCCGATAGATATAGGGGCAATTCATAACGCGTTCAACTCCCAAATACACATGATATGTCACTCGTTTTATTCTGTTGTTACTTGGTGCGTGCGTATGTAATGGTGTAAGTGCCAATGTTTTAGTCGACATAAAGGTACAGTGGCATAGTGTCAATGGTTTTCAGCACTCTTATATTAATTGATGACAGGTACTATGTACAGGAACATGATAAAAATAAAAATGTTATAAAATAAATGTTTTGAATAGAGAAGATTTGGGAATATTCCCGAAGGCACAATTGATAGGTCTTAATCTTTTAAGATTGGAGCGAATGTGTTCAAGGAACTCTATCTAATACCAATGGCGTACCGCACACTTTAATTATAAGTCCACTGTTGTATGCTATTTACATTTCAATATTCCCGTTATGGAAATAATTAATTCCGTGTTACGTAACACGGAATTTATCATTTATGGGGACGATATATCTAACCAAATCTAGCTTAAAATTTTGTCAAATTCATATTATGACATGATATGCAAAACTAATAAGTAATAAAATAAGTAGACAAATACAAATTTATTTTTGTTGTTTACAAAATTAACAAGGTAAGAATATACAGAAAGAAAAAGAAAAATAATTACATATATTGCTGCATTTGCCACCGCCATGCTCCAAGCATAAATTCACACGTCTCTACAACTTTTTGAAATTGTTGACCAGCATCTCTGAAGAAAGGTTACCACATTCTTGGATAATCCTTTCTTGTAATGTTTCTAAATTTGCAACTGGTGTTTTAAAAATAGTGTTCTTTAAATGAGGAAAAACGAAGTAATCCATAACCGTTAAACAAGGTGATCTAGGTAAGAATTCAATGTCTCATCGAAAACTGATCAATCTGTCGTCGCAAAAATTGCGTAAGTAGTTAATGGTTTCGGCGGTTGTATGGGCGGTTGCACCGTCCTGTTGAAAATATCCAAAACGTAGTTCGTCGTCAAGTAATTGCTCCACAAATGGATTCAAAATATTGTCTCTATACCGCTGTGCTGTAGCTATGTCATGGAAAAAACTACGACCAACAATTCTTCTTCGGAAAACAGCTAACCAGACACCAATTTTTTGAGGGTGCAATGTGGGCTCTACAAAAAAATGGGGATTTTCACTACTTCACATGTGTGTATTCTGAGAATTCATATAACCGGAGAGGTAGAACCAGGCTTCATCCGAAAAAAATGTCAGGTCTAACAAATCATTTCTTTCCAATATATTTTGGGTAAACCATTGGGAGTAATTCCTGCGTCTTTCAAAATCTGCGGCTTGTATTTCTTGGAATAGTTGGACATTATAAGGAAATAAATTTAGCTGCTTCTTAAGAATAGTCCTGCATGTTCCATAAGATCTTTCCCCCTTCTTGGGACAGGCGTCTTATACAATTTGTTGGCGTATTTTGCATTATTTCATGAACGTTTGCAACAAGTTCTTCTGTTCTTACAGATGGTCTTCCTGCTCCTTTTTGTGTTCTATAGAACCTGTTTTCCTAAACACAGCCACGGTTCTTTTTAGGCAATGATAAAAATCCCTAGCAATAAAAGCAACGTTATAGGAAAATGTTTGTGAAAATCGTTCATGCATAAACCCGGATTGTATTGCCACTCACCTCTAACCCTGTTTCGAAAATACGCTTCAATCATGAAAGTTTTGTGCTGTTCCGTAAAGCCCATTATTTAAATTGTTTAAGAAATTGGAAAAATTAGCGATGAATCAAATTAATTGTAACGACTGTCAAAGATGACGGAATAACTGATTGATTGTTAATTTAGGTAGTTACTGACACCCAACAGGTATTGAGATCTACGGCTAAGCATTACGTCCTTAGATGGAAGGCCCTCTTTAATGCAAATAATTTTTGCTCGCATGGTATTTATAATTTTTACTATAAAAATATAAAAATTTATATGTGTCCCTTCTACGCCTTTATAAATAGGTACAAGATACCGTTCTGTAATATTTAAAAAATATCACATCTTTATTCCGATGCCCTACGACACAATAAAATTTCAACCGAAAAACTAACATCTTCTTTACGTTATAGTAATATGCTCTATAACTGATTGTAGAAGTGTGTTTTTTATAGCTTCACCAAAAGCTTCAAAGGCAGGCCCTCAATTGCTATTTCCAAATGTTTTTAGGAAGTGTTTAACATTTTAAAGTCATAAACAGACCGAGGGGAACACTAAAGAGAAAAGCAATACAACTGAACGAAAGTTGTTACGATACAGGATATAAAGCTATCATGGGACTATATATATAGCCCAAATTTTACCATGTTACACGTATACAGTGTCCGCAAATCAAATGGAATATTTTTGTTTGTTTACTTAAAGAAAATTTGAGTTTGTTTGTTATTGCTCAAGAATAAATCGGAAGCATGTTAACCCTAGACAGGCATTTTTATTTTTAAAAGTGTATCCAATTTTAAATCAGCCGACATTTTGGCGCTATGATACGTATTTTTAATTCAGTTAAATTTACCCAATATATTTTTTTTATGGAAAATAAAAATTTCCTCATAAAAGCTCATCTTACCCGATGCAAGTTAATCTATTCTTGACAGTATAAAATAAAAAAGGACTATTTTTTCTTAATTTTATTTATATTGGCGGATATGGCATCCTTAAGGCTAAACGGCTCACTAAAAAGTTCACTGTAATGTAAAGACCTTTAGGGTGGCGCAAAGCTTATAAAAAAACAGGTGTAAATATGAAGTAGTGAACAAAGACAAAGGAAAATTTTCTGTCGCAGCAAAAAAGAACCCCTTCTTCTACTTGGTAAGGGGTTCCAAAGCACTATACAAACTCGATAGAGCCCTTACGAGGGAAAGTAGTAAAACGTATTTACGTGTAAGAAAAAACTCTGCCCGTGTAACTACTCAAAATATTAGCTCTCTATTTTAGTGAAAGTATGAAAGGCATTTTTCCAGAACCAGTCTACTTTGCTCCCATTGTGCAAGCGTTCTTTATAAAGAGTTTTACAATAGTAAAGCTCGATGTTTGGCAACAGCGCATGACGAAGTAGATAGCCACACAGGTGCTATCTTTGGCCGCCGTATTCAGTTAGTCTCTGCATTTTATTATTGAGCGTTACACGACTGAGCATGAGCAACGCGTCGAAATTGTTAAAAAATATTATCGAAACCTGATCCTGATTTTGGGCGAAAAATAATGTTTAGTGCCAAGGCTCAATTCTGGCTAAGTGGCTTTGTTAACAAGCAAAATTGTCGAATTTGGAGCGACAAAAACCCACGGGAGATTCATGAGGTCTCACTACATTTCGAAAAAGTTACTGCATGGTGTGCACTGTTGTCTGGCGGAATAATCGGTCCATATTTTTTCGGAAACGAAGAAGAAATGGCACTTGCTGTCAACGGTGAGCGATACAGGGCTATGATAAGAGATTTTTTTTGGCCTGCTGTGGATGGAATCGATCTAACAAACATGTGGTTTTAGCAAGACGGTGCTACGTGCCACACGGCACGTGATACACTCACACTATTGCCTGAGAAATTTGAAGGTTACGTTATATCGCGAAATGGTGACGTTTATTGGCCACCCAGATCCTGCGACCTAACGCCACTGGATTTCTTTCTCTGGGGCTTTTTAAAATCCAAATTCTATGCTAACAAAGCGCGGACGGTTACCATCTTAAAGTACAACATTAAACGCGCTATTGCTGAAATTGAGTCACTTTTATGCGATAACGTCATCAAATTGGGCACCCATGATTCAGCAAACCAGGCAAAGCCGCGGCGGACATTTACCTGATATAATTTTTAAAACATAATGTACATGTACTTCATAATAAAAATAAAAAAGATCAATATAATTATCACAATTTGTTTTATTACGATACAAAAGTCGAGCGCTTCTAATGGAAAACCCTTTACATTGATTATAAGGTGTTCATTCGCTTAATTCTCTTTTTGCTTGAGTTAACTTTAAAGTGGTAGTTGTTTCTTCCGACTTACTTGGAATAAACCATCACTCCGGAAGTAGTCTTAAGACGACAACAGTAGTGATAGATGGAAAGTTCTGCGCCAGATTGCTCCAAACCCTACTGCTCATGCGCCAGCAGTGCGCAGGTTTAAAGCGGTTCATGTTGCTCAAAGCTGTTCATTGGCTGTTCAAAAGCCGTTCATTAGCTGTCGATTAGCCATTCAAAGCTGTTCAAAAGCCATTCACTAGCTGTTCATAAGGCGTTCAAAGCTGTTCATAAGTCATTTATAGCCGTTCTAGAATGACTATATTGAACAATTTTGAACGACTTATGAACAAATTGGTTTGACAAATTAGTTTAGGCTTTCGCGGCCAGTCGGTGAGCTAATGTAGTCATCATTCGGGTCTAAAGGCCGTCGTCGGTTGGAATTGCTTCCTAACGTTTCGCTAGCACGAGTGGCGAGCTTCTTCAGAGGTCCTTCCATCTCCGGTGCTGGAAGTAGACTGACGAACTCTCGGGCGCAGGTTGTATTTATACTGGTGGGCAGGGGGCGGAGCTTGTTCCGCTTCGGTTAGCTTCGGGATATCTATCGGCATTACTCGGGAGTGTCTGAGGATAGGATTCCAGATCTGGTTGAACCTGAGGGTCTCTTCTTTTCTGTTGAAATTGTCAGGATGCTTATAGATCTCGATGGCTTCTCTGACGAGCCTGTTGTGATAGCCATCGACTGATGCTAATAACTTGCAGTTCTCAAAATGTATCCTGTGGTCCCCGTTACTCAGTGCGTGTTCGGCTACTGCAGACTTCTCAGTTCGTCCTAGTCGGCAGCTTGCTTTATGCTCCTTGAGTCTTGTTCCCATTGATCTTTTAGTGGTTCCAATGTAGACCTTTCCGCAGGAACAGGGTATGCGGTAGACGCCTGCAGCTGAAAGTGGGTCCCTCTTGTCCTTTGCTGATCTAATGGTCTGCTGGATCTTCTTTGTTGGCCTGAAGATTGTCCCGATGTCGTGTCTTCTCAAAACTTTGCCAATCCTGTCCGTGACTCTAGGAACATATGGTAGATATGCCCGAGAGGTGGTGGATGTCCGTTTGGTTTCCCGTGTCCTAGTGTACAGGAAACCAACACACACGGACAGATACCTACACGCTCTTTCCAACCATCACCCAGGTCAAAAGTATGGAGTCATCAAAACCCTGACAGAACGAGCTCGAAGGATTTGTGAACCTGAGAACCTCCAGGCGGAACTTGAACACCTAAAATCTGCGTTCGAGGCGAATGGCTACAACAAGAGAGAGATCGAGAGATCAATGGGCTTGAAATCATCTAGGCCACGGGAAACCGAACGGACTTCCACCACCTCTCGGGCATATCTACCATATGTTCCTAGAGTCACGGACAGGATTGGCAACGTTTTGAGAAGACACGACATCGGGACAATCTTCAGGCCAACAAAGAAGATCCAGCAGATCATTAGATCAGCAAAGGACAAGAGGGACCCACTTTCAGCTGCAGGCGTCTACCGCATACCCTGTTCCTGCGGAAAGGTCTACATTGGAACCACTAAAAGATCAATGGGAACGAGACTCAAGGAGCATAAAGCAAGCTGCCGACTAGGACGAACTGGGAAGTCTGCAGTAGCCGAACACGCACTGAGTAACGGGGACCACAGGATACATTTTGAGAACTGCAAGTTATTAGCATCAGTCGATGGCTATCACAACAGGCTAGTCAGAGAAGCCATCGAGATCCATAAGCATCCTGACAATTTCAACAGAAAAGAAGAGACCCTCAGGCTCAACCAGATCTGGAATCCTATCCTCAGACACTCCCGAGTAATGCCGATAGATATCCCGAAGCTAACCGAAGCGGAACAAGCTCCGCCCCCTGCCCACCAGTATAAATACAACCTGCGCCCGATAGTTCGTCAGTCTACTTCCAGCACCGGAGATGGAAGGACCTCTGAAGAAGCTCGCCACTCGTGCTAGCGAAACGTTAGGAAGCAATTCCAACCGACGACGGCCTTTAGACCCGAATGATGACTACACTAGCTCGACTTATGAACAGCTTTGAACGCCTTATGAACAGAATTGAACAGCTAATGAATGACTGGCGGATGCGCGTTAAGGTTTGGCTTAATCTGGAGCAGAACATTCAATCTCACTACTGACAACCCTTCTTCAAAGGAAACTCTCTAAATTTACATTTTAGTAAGTTTCTAAAATTGTATTTTATATCATAATTAATAATTGCTTTGCTTTTGCTATTAAATACACTTGTAAAAAATCCTTTCTGCTTCAGTGAAGAAGTAGAGCACAACCTTAATTCAATAAAGACGCTTAAATAATTAAACCTTTATTTTTAAACTATCTCACCTACGCAACCCAGTCGACTTATAGTATAAGAATATCAGTAATAATTTCTTTTAACCCGCTATAGTGTTTTTGTTCTGTTCTCTTTGATTACTTCTTCCAATTATTTTTTGTCAAAATTAAAGTTGCATTAAAGAACATTTTTTTGTTAAGGAGTGTTTATTCAAGCGGCTTTATAGAGCACAAAGCAAATATTTGCAAACAAAATAATCTCGTTGTCAAAGAGAACATGTTGTATGTGCATACGTAAAACAATTTAAATAAACTATTTAAAATAAATGGTAAAACTGGTAGGTACCACGGGAATGCTTCTTTTCGACAAAGGAATATTTTAAATAAATTACAAAAGCAAGCATACTTGAATAAATAAAGTGAATTAATTTTCATTGGTTTCTAGGGTACAATAGGATGTAATTTTGCTTCCATTATTTTATTTTTTATTTATGCCGTTTCTTATAACAATAGGTTCACAAAGAACATAGTTTGCGTCAATTATATTATTGTAAAACACATAGGAGAAAATACACACAACACACTGCATTCATTCGTCTTTCATCCTCTTTCACCAATTCGTCAGGTATAGACTACATACATGATACTAAGGTTTAAAATATAATGTTAAAATATTGTTCATAGCAGTAGAGGGTGTTTTCGATTAAGATTTTTTTTATTGTGTTTTTTTATTGCTTGTATTTTTTTTTATCTTATTAGGCACTATATTTTAAGCTTTTACACCCATAAAGAAAGAACTTTTTTCGAATTGTTTACTTTTATGTCGGACTACGTTAACGGCATCAGTGGCTCCGTGGTTAACTCGGCAGTCGCTGAAAACTCTAGGACGAGCGTTTGTGGGTTCGTATCCCACTGCCGGAAAACTGGTTCGAGCTCGGTGGATTTTAGTGGTATAAGTCTTGACGTGGATGTGGATCCAGCGTCAAGCAAAAATTTGGGAAGAGTAAAAAATGTATCATCCCTCAAACTCACCCCATTCACGCCGGTAACCAGGCCGGATGAGATCGGATATCTCGTGGGGTGCAGGGGAAGGAACAAACTCCCTAATCGGTAGGTCATAGGAAGCGCCAAACCAAGGGTAGATAACCCTTGGGGGGTGCTTCTAATGACTAAGGATCGTGGTATGGAGCCCACGTTAAACCATAAGTCCCCTCAGGAATGGCCCTGGCAGGGAACGAAGAGGAAAAATTCTGAAAATAAACAACCATGTTTAGGTTGTTAGCATACTCATATCAAAGCTGGAGTTAGTTGGGACGTAGTGGTTATGTTTTCTTACGAACATTAACAGTTTATAAAAATACATAGAATAGACTGTCATGATTTTATATTTCTTAAGCACAGGGGCTGCATGTTCTAAATAGCAAGCTCCTTCTAGATTTCGCACAATGCGTTTATGTAACAATAACAGCTTGCCAAGTCCTTGAGATCAGTATTACCAATCACTAACACTGGATGCAGTTCAGGAAAATACTTTCTTAAATCTCTCGAATGAAAATATTTTTACATAATAAAGGTGGCCAAAAAAGTGTGATAGCATAAAGTTGTGTGTCATTTTTTAATTTGTATTAGTGCCGTTTATATTTGTTAATAATTTTATTAAATTTGCTTTAGTAGTTTAGAAGTACTAAAATAGAACTATAAAAAAAGTTTTGCAGTCCTGAAAAAAAAATCAAGAAAAAATCTAAATGATTTTTTTCAATTACCATATAGAATAGATTTAGATTAATAATTTATACACAATTTTTTTTCCAAATGGATCACCAGACGGTATTTGAAAGAAGTTGCTGAGTAGATAACGGAGACGGGAGGTTGCATGTGGAAGTTTGTCTGATTACCACGTCGCGAGTAGTTAAAGCGTCTATTTTCGGAGCTTAAGCTTCTAATCTTCGTTTAATGTGTTTAGCAGAGAATACTGTGGCTAGACCACTGGGATCGGTCAAAGAGGATATAGATCAAATGGCTAAACAACTTGCACAAAGCAGATGGACAGGGCTGGCAACTTGTAGCATCTCCAGGCAATTGTGGCCCCTTCTTAACGACAGGAAAACCGCAGTGCTAGTACAACGCGGTCAAAAGGACCTAAGAACACTGCCGTAGTCACCAGACATTGCCTGTTCGGTAGACACGCTGAACGTATGCAAATACCAACTAACGATTTCTGTAGAAGTTGCAGAGATGAAGAAGGGAAGGAAAGTATTCAGCATTTCTTGTGTGAATACCCCGGCCTCGCTAGAAGATGCCCTAGGCGAACCATTATTTAATGATCTGGAGGAAGTGAGCAGCCTGCAACTGGGTCGACTTACAAAGTTTATTAACAGCAGTGGCTTGTTTGAATGACCTGTCAAGATTCTTCTACGATCTACGTCACGTCGCGTTAACCATTAGGAGGCTGATGCGGATAGGTTCCGCGCTCCACACCTGTGGTACCACAACGGTCCTACAGGTCTACGTGTGACTGTTTGGTCAATGCCAGACGTCTGCCACTCTAACCTAACCTAACCTAATATGTTTATTAATGCTAGAAAAGCTCGGCCGTCATCTGTTTCTTATTCCGTGCTATCTTTTAATAATGTGAGCAGGCTATCTTCAAATGCTGTGTTCTTGGAATGACCTATTTCTCTTAAATGCTGGGTTTTTTGTACTTCATCGATTTCCCACGCATTTTGACAATTTTCGTTGACTAGGTCATCATCAAAATAATAAAAAAAAAAATAATAATAATAATAATAATAATAATAATAATAATAATAATAATAATAATAATAATAATAATAATAATAATAATTATAATAATAATAATAATTATAATAATAATAATAATAATAATAATAATAATAATAATAATAATAATAATAATAATAATAATAATAATAATAATAATAAATATAATAATAATAATACACCAACCCGACACCAACCCTACTATACCTACACTCCCTCGTCAATTACAGAAAATGAAAACTACAAACTACACTGGGACCTGGCGATTCACACGGATAAAACAGCTATGCACAACAGACCAGATATAACTTTCCAGGATAAAACAAAAAATATTACCTACCTAATAGACATCGTAGTACCGGCTGACCATAACGTTGCTAAAAAATATTCCGAAAAGAAACAGAAGTACCAAGAACTAGCAATAGAAATGGAAAGAATATGGAAACAACAACAAATACATAATGTTCTCCCGTTTATTATCTCAGCAACAGGGATCACACCGAACTTATTCATAAAACATCTTGATCAACTGGATCTCAAAAAATCCATACACGCGCAAGCTCAAAAAGCCACTATACTTCACACTTGCAATACCATAAGTGACCTTCTGATGTACTTGGCATGCGCCCGTCTATTGAAAGTATATACCAGATTAACAGTCAGTGAAAATTTTAGATAATAATAATAATAAAATAATAATAATAATTATAGTAATAATAATAATAATAAAAATAATAATAAATATAATAATAATAATAATAATAATAATAATAATAATACACCAACCCGACAACCAACCCTACTATACCTACACTCACTCGTCAATTACAGAAAATTAAAACTACAAACTACACTGGGACCTGGCGATTCACACGGATAAAACAGCTATGCACAACAGACCAGATATAACTTTCCAGGATAAAACAAAAAATATTACCTACCTAATAGACATCGCAGTACCGGCTGACCATAATGTTGCTAAAAAATATTCCGAAAAGAAACAGAAGTACCAAGAACTAGCAATAGAAATGGAAAGAATATGGAAACAACAACAAATACATAATGTTCTCCCGTTTATTATCTCAGCAACAGGGATCATACCGAACTTATTCATAAAACATCTTGATCAACTGGATCTCAAAAAATCCATACACGCGCATACAAAAATATAATATATACAAAAAATATTCATAAAGGTGGCGGTATCCAACTACGAGGGCGGATTGATATTGAAGCTACCTAGCGCTAGATGGCAGCACAAACACAAAAACTTTTTTTTTTAGAAATTGCGATCTGTCAAACGTCAGCTGTTAAAATTTTAGCCAAATTCATAGATTAGTTTATTTGTTGTAGTCGTTTGAAGTAAGCAACCTTTGTGTTTCTTGAAAAATGGAAAAAAGTGAATTTCGTGCAGTGATTAAACACTATTCTTTGAAAGGGAAAACGGCGAAAGAGACAAAAGAAAAGCTCGATAAACATTACGGTGAGTCTGCTCCGTCAGATTACATGGTAAAATATTGGATTGCTGAATTTAAACGCGGCCGAACAAGCACTGCAACAACACGATCAACAGGAAGGCCAAAAGAGGTGGTTACTGAAGAAAATATCAAGAAAATCCTCGATATCGTTATGAATGATCGCCGAGTCAAGTTACGTGAGATTGGTGAAATGGTAAACATATCATAATATGAACGTGTGTTCAACATTTTGCATAAACATTTGCATATGAAAAAGCTATCGGCAAGATGGGTGCCGCGTTTGCTCAGTGTCAAACAATGGGTGGAAGCTGGTGGAAGTGCTCCGAAGAAGGCGAAGACAGTGAAATCGGCTGGCAAGGTTATGGCCACTGTATTTTGGGATGCACACGGAATATTGCTCATCGATTATCTTGAAAAAGGATCCACAATCACAGGAAAGTATTATCGTGCATTATTGGATCAATTGATTGATGCAATCAAGAAAAAACGACCACATTTAAAGAAGATAAAAATGTTCTTTCTTCAAGACAACGCACCGGTTCACACAGCATTAGATACGATGCTAAAATTACGTGAAATACACTTCGAATTGGTTGACCATCCACCTTATAGTCCAGATTTAGCTCCTAGTGACTTTTTCCTGTTTCCAAACTTGAAAAAATGGCTCGCAGGAAAAAGATTCATCTCAAACGAAGAAGTGATTACCGAAACTAACGCGTATTTTGAGGGGTTCCCAAAATCGTATTATTCAGATGGTATAAAAAAGTTGGAATATCGTCTTACTAAGTGTATTGAGCTAAATGGAGACTATGTTGAGAAATAAATGGTTTTTGAAAAAAAAATATGTTTTTTTCCTACTTAGGTAGCTTCAATATCAATCCGCCCTCGTATAGCTGCTCATACAACCACCTAATTTATAAAAATAAATAAAATAATATCCAAAAAAACAACAAAAATATAAAAAACCAAAAGTTCTAACGTAGCAATTACATGTTTAGAATATAAAAGGAAAAGCAGAGTATGCCTAATGTAAACTTAAAGTGATATAAGTATACCTAAAGTAAAATAATAGACAAAAAAGTTAAAAACTTAAAGCACAGTGAAATAAATTACATCCTGCGTAAACGCTGGCGCGGATTGCAACCCGCCGGCAGATGCTCTTTACCACCCCTACAGAAGGCAGCAGAGCTGGGAGCCATCCTGATACAGTTTGGCAAAGAGTTAAAAGTAGTAACGGCCGTATAGCGGAATGAACGCTGAAAAAAGCATGGTTGTGCTTGGGCACACTATACAAATCTGATTCTGATCCGCGTGGGGTGTTGGCAGGACTGTGTAAGCATCAACATGTACCTGTGGAAAATAATGCGGAAGGACCGTGTGGCGGAGGGGGCTGCCCGGTCGGCCCCTCCGCGGAACTTTGTCAACTCCCGTCAGGACATGGAAATTCTAACAGCACGTATATCGTAAAATGTGTATCCTCCGTGTAAGTGTGTTATGGCACTTATAAGGTTTGCTTCCGAGCAGAATACATACTTTCTCCTGTAGCGCCTCATAACTCTCTTTAAAACCAACACACGCCTTATCAAAATTAAATAATTATTCGCCATATATGCTACTTTTGTTTGTCCTATTGTACATGGTTTCAACACATTTACATTATTGAATAGACCTGTGAATAATTTTGTACTGACAAGAGATAAAGGAAATAAACAAAATGTATAACCGCGAATTTAGGTAGTTGTTTATTTTGTAGCTCATCCATATACAGATGCTATTGATCTATTGATTGTCAGAAATACATATTATTATGCAGCTCTAGCAAGTTTATCTTTAGTTGGATATTTTTATGCGAAGAAGCCAGTTTTTCTTGCGAATATGCGGACACGGCAACGATGAGGTTCTTCGGTCTTTGTTGAAAGCTTACCTTATTTTACACACCTAAATCCACGATCGTCTACCAGAATCGTTGGCAAAATCAAATATCTAATATTAAGGGTACATTACAAAAAATAAAATTCAATTGTTGAGAAATAGGCCCATCTAAAGTACCCTAAATTAATTTAATAATTATATTGCGTTACTTTTAGATGTGTTTGATAATTGGTGCTTGTAGGCGAAATGAGCTAATAGTGTGGGCGCTGGATGGAGTTTAGTGTGCAAAATATGAGGACCGCATTTTGTGAATGGTTTTGTAATCAGAAAAGCTTGCAGATTATGATTCTGGATGTTGCCAGGGGGATTATTGGTCCATTAATTTTTTTCACCCCATCCCCGATATTTTGAGAAATTAATTTATACCGAATGTCATCAGCAATTATTTTTTTTTTAAAACAGATAGGCGCAAATGGTTTCCAATTCTGCTAACTGTTCGACACTTAGGTATGGATTTCGTTACTGCCCTAGAGCTTTGTGTACGAAATCCAACGATGCAGCTTTTAAAGCATTTTTTCTTCAATCCCAATCTGCAGGTACTTCAAAAAATAAAGAGCCTTGTAATTTAAAACATTTTGTTGGATCATCCAATCCTCCACAAATATATAACTCACAATCTTCCTTTACTTGTCCACAGCACAAAACAAATACGACTTTTCGTTTAGTCTTCGCCTCTTTACATTTATCACTTGTAGCGACATTGTCCACGTTTTTGTTTAAATAAAATACGTAACTAAAATAATATTACGTGAAAACTAAAAAATTAAAAAATACGCATTAATAATTAATTTTTACTGACTATTCCGAGCGCTATGATGCCACCACGCGACCAGCGGGTAGAAGGGCGGGGAAAAACGAAAGGGACCAATAATACAGCTGCTGGCAACATGTTTTTTTTTTATTGGTGTCTCAGATAAAAGAATTTGTGCATAGTTGCCGGTCCTCACATTTTGCATACTCAACTACCTCTGGCGCCTGCACTATAAGACACATATCTGAAAACGACATTCAAGATAAAGAAAACTTGTTAGTAATCACAATTCCAGAGACGAATACGTGTAAAAAGCGAGTATTTACAATAACCGATGAAATTACTAAACAATTTTTTTCACATAGGTATACAATGGCTGTCGTTGTCACTACTTATCATTTCTGGTATAATTATGTTAACACAACTTGAACATTGACCAGGGCCGGACTTTACATTTTTTATTATTTTTCATACACTTCCCCGACAATAAATTTATATATTCCCAATGCATACGTTGATATAAATAATGTATTTAATTAATTTACCACTGTAGAGACCAGTGTTATATTTAATTTTACCATATAAAATACACAGGCATATTATTATTTTAAAATAATATAAATAATAAAATACTTATAATAATTTAAGTGTTATTTTGTGCAAGTTTATTTTAGCTTTTACCGCGTAGCAGCTTTTAACTTACTTATTTTACGAACTTTTCGAAAAGGTAATATCGTCAAAGTTTTTATAATCCCCCTTTTGCCAGCATAAACTCAGTATTGTAAAAAGATAATTAAAAGTATATAAAATTTAATACCTAAAATAAATCAAAGTAGGTACCTAACCTTAATATATTTATATGCCACAGTTTATGTGTTATTTCTGAAACAGCTCTTTTATTTAACAAAAAAAGAATACCTCTCACTATAAAGCAGTAATTAAACAAAACCGTTCCTGTATTTATGCAGATTTATTCAACTTTATTCTTTTTTATCGTATGTTGAGTATCAAAACATTTGACATATAAATGGGTTTTATTTAAAGGACTTAAAACAATTTCGATATTTCAGTTAAATCTCTTTTTTAAGTGCGCTTTAAAAAAAGGTTTAAAAAATTATTCATTATTGGATAATTTATGTAAAAAACAGAATAAAACTGCTACTTTTAAAATTATTTTGACATGCCGCATCGTGACTAAGTTACCGTTATTTATGGCTTCCTGTTGAAGTATTTCCTATTTAACGTTATGTTGGCAACAAAGAGAGAACTGGAGCTAAGTTCTTTTGCCATCGCATTCACTTTATTTTAAACATTCGGTCTTAATGGTTTAAGAAATAAAAATTGCAAAAATTTCACTTTTGAGGTGATATTTTAGCTGGGTTAATGAAAAATAGTAATTAAAAGTTATTAACCTGCAGTATATAAAATATATCCATAAAGAATGGTTAAACCCTGCAAATAATTTTCAAAGCAGTAAAACCATC
This sequence comes from Polydrusus pterygomalis, assembly GCA_963969555.1. Lineage (NCBI taxonomy): Eukaryota > Metazoa > Arthropoda > Insecta > Coleoptera > Curculionidae > Polydrusus > Polydrusus pterygomalis. Next base: position 103,936,061 of record OZ018376.1, on the reverse strand, counting down.
CCAAACTACAAACATGGTGTTTAAAAGTTGATCTTTTTGACACGCCGTTTACTTAACTTACCCACTTACCTAATCTGATCAAATTAATTACAAGCCAGTGCAAAATAATTCAAAACTAAATTATTAAAATACCATAAAGGCTTTAATTCAACCCTTCCCTATAATCTACAGCCATAAAATATTTTACATCTTTGTTAAATATTCTTTAAGCATAAACTTCGAATTTTCGAAAGTTGGTCAAAGTATTTAACATTTTTGAATCGTAAACAAACCCATGGGAAAAGTAGAATAATGCAGTAGGGATTGCAGTGTAGTAAAGTTTTAATGGTATCAACTTTTGCAATGTTTTAAATTCAGTTTTCCATGTGGAAAAACATGCATTAGACATGTGCATTAGAAATATACCACTAGACATGACTGAGTTTAAGAGAAAAAAAATTGTATAATTTATTATTAGTGGTAGGTATTATATCATCGTGTTGAAAAAAATCAAATTATAGATGAAAAATGTCTATTAGACCTTGCATTTTTAACAGACTTGGCATCTCATCTTAACCAATTAAATTTAAAGTTACAAAGAAAGCAGCAGAATATTTCCAATTTATATGGTCCCATAAGAGAATTTAAAAATTAAATTAGGCTTTTCAAGTCTTCACTAGAAAACCGTGATTCAATTCAAGCTATGACGAGCACTTTGAAGAAATGAAGGATGTTGAGACAGTTTCATATTTAATTCATATAAAATGCATTGACACAATTGCAGAAGACCAACTGGAATTGTATGATTTGCAGTCAGATCCTTTTGACCAGGTAAATAGGATTTGACTTTTTTAAGTTACTCCCGTCACTTAGGACTCATAATGAACTCAATGCTTGAAAGCACATATCTTTATTAAGGCAGCTTTTTGAACATGAAATAAAAGTACTGTTTTGTTGACTGACAAAAGAGCAGACTATGAAACGATTACAAGGAAAATAGATTCTGGTCGCCCCAAAATCTTAACTAACGCTCAGGAAAATAATAAACTTGTCAACAAATAATCACCATTTTTGTTTCAACATAACTGACGTAAGTCAATAACTGTTAAAGTATGATGGACGGTTTTAATCTCTTGGACTACCCACCACTATGGTTACAATAATTTGCTCATATTTAACAACCTTTATCTCTCCCTGATACATTCCTCCCTTTATCTGTGATTCCACCAAAGATAGGCTACCTTTTCTGTGTAGGTTTCTACTACACATCTAAGTTTACTCTGTGAGGAGAATTTTCCACCATTTTACCTCATCTTTCTTTGGAATGTCAAGCTACATTTGACACTTTTAATTAATTTAATTCTACTTAACAATGTCCAAAAAGACGATTTTGAATTACCATTATTATAACTCTTAAAAAAGGATGTCTCCATAACGTAAGTTAGACAAATTTATCTTTTCTGTTAAAATTGTAACCTAAAAAATATTTTTTTACTTTTCAGATATAAAGAACTACAAAAAACCTTTAAAGAATAGAAAGAATAGAATAGAAATATATTACATACTGGGTTATAAATTATAACACTGTATTTTTGTACTAAAAGTAACTAATCTAATACAAAGTTAACATTTTCTGTAGGGTTTTACATTTGCACCTAGAGAACTAAATCCCTGTATGCGCAAAATAAAAAATATTCTATAATATTTAAATTATTAGTTACCTACATTTTGATTTTTTTTTTAGGAACTAGTTTATTATGTAAATACACTTAACCTAAAATAAGTGCACTATTAGTGTGCATAAACAAGAAAAATATTTATAAACAGCTATATGCCAGAGAAAAGAAAATTAAGAATTTAGAATTAGTCAGTGAATTTATGATTGTCTGTATATATAAATGTTTTGCAACACTTCCTGAATTTTTTAATATTGTTGATATTTTTAATTTCTACGGGTAATATGTTATATAGTTTTGAAGCTAGGTAGCTAAAGAAGCGTAAATTAATATTTGTATTACTGTGAGATATTCTGAGGTGTTTTTCAGTTTTGCTTCGTGTTGTATATCTATAATTAATAGGTTTTTTTAGTTCGGGTTTTTTGTGAGTGAATATTGAGACTGCTAATATGTATAGGGATCGTACATTTAAAGTATCTTCATTGTAAAGTAATGGGATCGAGTAGCGTTTGTTTTTTTTATTAATTATTTTTAATATATAATTTTGAACAACATTTAATGGTTTTAGCGAATTTTTGTACAGGCCACCCCATGCAATTATGCCATAATTTATTAAAGATTCTACAAGCGCTTTATATATGGATAGTAACAATTTTTTTCCAAGAATTTCCCTTAGGATATAAAATTTGTAGATTAATTTCCTTATATTTTTCGTTAGGTTTAAGACATGTTGGTTCCACCTAAGGTGTTTATCAATAGTGATGCCTAAATATTTTGTGGTTTCTACTTCATGAATAGCATCATCTATGCTAATAGTTTTTATTTGATTAAAATTTGGACGGTTATGTAAGGTAAGAGAAAAAGCTATATAGTTGGTTTTTGATGTATTCAGTGTTAATTTAAAATATTCTAGCCATTGTTTTATTGTACTAATTCCTTGAATAGCATTATTTTTAACCTCCTCCTACGTTTCACCTTTAAAAATGACCGCTTTGTCATCTGCGTAAGATATGACGTTACCATTATTGATATGTATTTTTGTTAAGGAATTTATGTATGTTATGAAAAGAATTGGTCCTAGTACAGTCAACTATTCTTCTCTTCTCACAGTTACGTCACTGGTTTACCAAAATGTGACTTATCAGTTACTCCTTATCTGTTTATAAAAGTCTTTACAACTTTTACCACTCCGATTTTATAATTTTTCTTCTTTCCTAACACTTATGGTGCGATGTCACTAATTTGAAACTTAGCTTACTGCTATATTAACTAAATATCTTGGTTTTTACTAATTCTCCACGAATGACCTCTTGCTAGGTATACCATTACGGTGGACGTTTTTCCAATTAATTTATTTGTCCTTTCCATCATATTTTAGTTCTGTTTAGACTGTTTGCACCTGTTATTTCTCATTTTCCTTATTCTCTTCTCCTGGTGATGACTGTTTATACAGTCAAAACATGTAGATAATTTACCCTTAATTAAAACTTATCTTAATATACCCTTGAAGGAAGACTTAAAGTGTCTTATGTCTTTCCCTGTTAAAGTATAGTTTTTATTGACAAAAATTAAATCCCTGGCTGAATTAAAGTTTTTAACATGTTTTGATCTGTTGCCTATATATTTGGGTTAGAAAGGTATCCGTATTAATGTAAGACCAAATCCAATAGTAGTTATAGTTTTCTTTTTGGGTCTGTGTAGGAATAAGTGAAAAACTGATATTATGGGGATTTCCTGGACAGTAAATTTAATATCTGACTGCAGTCAATTAGTTTATATTTAACTGTAGGTACAGTGTTATACCTATCGGTATAGTATGACCGCGAATAAAACAAACATAATGTTTCATTTAATTAGTATTTTCGAGGTTTGTGTAATTAAAATAAAATATATGGTTTTAACTCTATTTTGACCTTTATCTTTTAACCATTTAAAAACTCACGTTTATTATTACCCTTAAAATATATTATTTAGTAAACAAAACTTTCAAAATAAATTATTATTATTTATTATCATTGTTTGGCAATAATAAACGATAGACTATTGCATCAATTGTTTTATAAGGTATCACATGTATAATTTTCAAGTCTGGTCCTGGAATTCACGTATCATGTGACTTGGAATCCATCTTGTTAAAGGAATTAAAAGTTTTGCTTTATTAGTGCGATAAATGTATTCGATAAATGATAAAGATCCATTTAAAAACTATCGAAATAATAACAAAAATTGTACTGCACTGCAATTACTTTTATTGTTATTAACCATAACAATTATTTTAAGACACGGTGTCTTTGTCAGATGGTAAAAAAACTAGATGGTAGGAAACTAAGATTTTTACCATCTGATTAGGACACTGCATGTCGAGAAAATTGTTATGTTACACAGGAAGTAAACATAACTGCTTGTTATGTTTCATAAATTTATTCAGTTTCCTGACACGTGTTTCGGCGGTAAGAATCAGGGAAGCGCCTGAAGGTATTTCGTATTTACTTTTAGGGGGCTGTATATCTATTTCTGCATGACGGGATGTTGACGGCTCTGGCACAAGTTCTAATGATTCGATGGATTTACATAGCAACTCGTTGATTTTTTCTTTTGGGCCCTTTTTTCACTAATTAATTGAGTTGTATTGTGTAATTAATGCTTCTACTGCTTGACAAGTAAATATATGAGGCTCTACAAAACCTTTTATATGTACCTTTACCTTGCTTAATTTATATTCCAAATAATTTTCCATATCATCTTCAAGCTGAAAATACCAAAACTACCATTATTTTATATACAACAGGTTTTTGCATAGATATACTTTACTTGCATTAAAATGATCCTCGCAACAATACAAAGTAGATGCTGAAGAAACTTCTCTTACGGCCGCACACAATTTTTTTTTCCTTATTTGTTTTGGAACGCTTAGAAATATTTTCGTCGAATTTTTTATCGTTGTGTTTGTGCATCCTAGTGCAAAATACCATTTTCTAGCCGCCATTTTACTTTCTAAACCCTTCTTATCCATAGAGAAAAATACGTCTGATAAAGTGATACGTGATAACTCAAAGTTCAACCAAACAAACCTTCGCAAGGCGTAGCAATACGGCAGCATTACAGGCTTGTCAGCTTTCTGCTTTCTGCGAGCATGTGACGTTACCCGCCTAGCCTCTACGTAGGATACGTTTTCTAGCCTCGATGTTATTTCTATTACAAATACCACCGAAAAGAAGAAATTATATGATTTTTTAACATTCTTGTTAATAATACCAATAAATCTATCATTTTTAGTAGAAAGCAAAATGTTATGGACAGACCTATTGGTATATAGTTACCTAAAGGTACGAAATAGGGAATCTAGATAGGAATTATTGTATGCTGTAACTGACTATCAAGTAGACATTCTATGTTCTTACATTATTATGTCATATTTGTTGTAATATTTTTCACAACAAGCGTTTTAAGTTCAACTTTGTACTTTAACATCAAATTCGTGGAAAAAAATGGTAACAAATTCACCCAAATTATTACTCATTTAATGATGGATTGAAGAATTAAATAATAACAAGTATTTTTTAACGTTTTCATAAACATCGCTATTCAGAACGTCAAAAGCAAAGAAAATACTTTTTGGAGAATTTTTTAAAGAAACGACATTTCTTATTCTGTGATCGTGTTTTTTTTTAATAATGATGTCACAAAAGTATTTTATTCTGTCGAGCATAAAGTTGGTAATTTAAAACTTTTTTGAATGTAAACAAGGGTGGTTACAATCTGAAATTCTTAATTAGTGTAATGTCCAAATTTTTTTTTACATAAATTATAAGTTTAGATTGGCGACTTTAAATCAGATATCTACGTCTAAAAACTTTAATATTTTGTATATTGTGAATCCACGTAAGGGGTTTGTTCACATAAATTTAAAAATATTTAAATTTAAATGCTGGATGAATAGTAAAGTTTACAATATTCAACTTGTAACTACTCAACCTACAAGCTATAAAGAATTCTTGGATGCAGTTACAGTTACCTTTGTTGCTTCAGATATTTTAATTTCGATACAAACGGAGGAGCATTATGTGTTTAAGATTATGTTGTCGGATATGGATGGGTATACTTAAGGATGGATTAATCATCTCGTACTTCGCTGTGGTGCTAAGACTCTTAATGGGTATTGAGCTTGATAAGAAGAGGTGTACTGAAAAGGTAGGGTATAGAACAAGGACATTTCTAGTTTCGTAGGAGGAGTCAGTAGACGAATGTTAATAAGAAATAATTGTTTGTAATTGGTTGAGATAAAGGGGTTCCACTTTTAATAGTACAACCAGGGAAATCCCATCTTTTATTAACGTGCAAAATTATTGCTGACATAGCAAAACGGAACCCCTTCTTCCAGTTGATAAGGGTTGCAAAACTGTATAAAAACTCGAAGGAAGGCTTACTCAGGGAGTTGAAACAATTATTTAAGTGTAAGGGTAACACAACCCAGTCGCCTACCATTCTGATATGCGATATTTGGTAGAGGTGCCAACATGAAATTTTGTTCACAAAATTAACAGTAAACCGGGTTACCTGTATTCTTTAAACCGGGAAATATGCTAAAGTAATGACTACGGTTCCAAAACGTGATCAAACAATCGGCATTGTAAAACTTTATTTTGTTCGCTTTCCGATTAACCGCTGCGCAACTCCACGGATCACAGGTGACTACTACACAAGAGATGAACAAAGGCTCTGCATTTTTTTAAAGCCAGAAAAAGGTCGTTGCAAAAGTTTCTGTGGTTTTTTTTAGTAAGCAGTATAAATATAATGCACATGGGGAAAGTACCAACTAGCCATAATAAACTTATCTTAGTATTAAACACTTTTTATCATTTATATTAAACAGTGTAATAATTTAATTGTTATTTATTTTAACTTAAATCATTTTTGTTTAAACTTAATTGGCTTATGGATAATATTCAGAGATGTTTTAAGATGCCCCTATATGAATAAGTTAACCTATACTTTTGTATAGGCTGAACCAAACTAGTCTTAAAAGCGCGGCCTGTCGAACTTGAAGGAACTATATTCTGATTAGGGTATCCGTTTTGATATATGCTAGGAAGAGAAAAACATTATGGAAAACAAAAACGTATTTATTTTGCTGGAAGATAAAAGTATGTTGCTAATGGGTTGTCAAAAAAAGGAAACTTGACCTAATAGTAGTAGAGTATTTTTTATCAAAATCCTTTTATTAAACAAAATGGATAAGCGGGTAGTTTAAGAACTCTTTGAGGTTAAGGCAACACTTCTTAAAGATAAAAATTTAAAATGAAGATATGGAAGCACTTTGTCAGTAGCAGTCTGTAAATCTCGCGATTTCTGTTTTTACAACTACCCACTTCTTTATATCAGATACGACAAAATGAACCGGTAGCGTGCGAACGACAGATTGCTAACATAGTGGCGGATCTAGGATGAAGGCAAAGGGGAGGGCAGCGAGAAATTTCGAGGGGATTCTGATTGCATTTATTTTTGTTATCCTCTCAATTTAGTGGGAAATTGCCTCAGAAGAAAAAAATTTTTGGGGCCACCAAAGGTTTTCCCGAGAATTTACCCGATAAGAAATTTTGCATTATTTTAAAAGGGATATAATATAATAATATAATAGGATTAATGTAAGCAAAATAAATTAAAAAAAGGGTGAAATATACAGCGAATATTAGTTTTCTTTTTTCTTTATTAATAGAATATGTAATTATACCCCAGTATTCTTGTGTTTGAAAGGAAGGGAGGGTCTGACAAAATATTTACGGTTGATTATGAAAAATATGTAAAGGGTGGGGGTTTCACCTTCATTTATTCACCTAGCTACGGCCTTGAAGTGCACAGTATCAAGTTGTTAGTTGGTTTGCATAATGACCAATTTTTTAAAATTATATGAATTGAACTAGCAAAAATTGTTTTTCTTCATTAAAGTATTCAATTTTTAAATAGATTATTATTAATATATTTTTGGACTTCGAGGGGTGGCGGTGTCGAAACCCCTATAATCTCCCTTTTAGCTATGGCTCTAGTTAGACCATAGGTAAAATGAAGAGAAATATCCTTAGCGCGAAATTAATTTTTAAAATTGAGCTGTTTAAAATGTGTTTTTAATATTTATATTTGTTATTACTGGACAACAAGGGGGGGGGGGGGGGGCGAAAGACCCTATAGCCCATCACTGTTTACATATAGTTTGTTACTCAGTCATCTTTATAAATCGAATTGAATCAGAGCCAGATATACTTCACTTTGACCGTATAGAGCCAATTTTTTTCATGATTAATATAATATAAAATTTCAGCATTGTCACGCACTTTATCATCTAATATCCTCTTTAATTATTTTTATCAAACAAAATCTACAAATCCGTATTTTACACGTTCCCAAGCATCCACGGGAACAATCTTTTCCACCATTTTACTGCTGATACTCAACTTCCTTAGGTTTTAATTAAAAGATAACTAGGCAATAAATTAGTTATATCAGTCATAAAAATTTATGTGAGCCGGGGGAAAGTGACTATCGATAAATTTATGCTTGTAGGAAAATTTACGCACAATTTTATTTGGTTGACGTGATTCAGTTGGAGCGTGTTTTTGTGTAAAATAGGTCGTTCTAAAATATTGCCGTACGTAAATTGAGGATATCTACGTTTAATCATTTTTGCCAATGGGAGTTTTAAAGTATTTTATGTTTAATTGGTTTTTGGTTATTTATTAAGGCTTTTATTAAAGTGTTTTTATGCTTTTAACCTTTTTGTTATAAGAAATATATCTCTGTGGCTATTGGTTATCCGTCTTTAGAGATATGATTATGTTTTTAGTTTACACTGTAATAGATTCTTTGTAGACCAGGGCTGAAGTCTTTGAAAATGGTAAAAAGTGAAAAAAAATAATAGTAGGATGAAACCCATTGGAAAAGGAAGAGAATATAACAAGAATAAAGGAAAAATAATTTACGGGCGATCTGAGGTCGGGAAGTGGAAAGGGGGGAGTTTTTAAGGGAAGAAAACGATTTATCTCGATTTCCGGCAAAACTACAAGATTTACACTTTTTTCACATAACCTCAAAATTTATGTGAAAAATTCAAATAACCAATTTTGGTTTTTTATTTATATCTTTTACAAAAAAAAAAATTTCACGAAATTTGGTAAAAAAATACCTTATTATGTCTCAAACACACTGTAATTTTTTTGATTTAAAATATTTATTTTTTCACCCTATTTTGACTTAATATCGAAAAAGAACCCTAATTTTCAATCGAAAATTCTCACGTCAAAATATCTGCTTTTTTAAAAAAGTCGGTGGGCTTTTTGTTCGTTAAAATCTATACTTTCTGATGGTGTAAAAAAATATATACATTACTATGGTAAATGTTCTCAAAAAATGCAAAGAAACGAAAAAAACTCGAATTCGAAATTTTTGTTTTAAATCATTATGTACAATTTTGAGCTATTTATTAAAATTTATACTTTAATTACTTGAAAAACGTAAGATTCCATGTTACACTGATTAACAAAAAATTACAAGTCGAAATATACTACTTACTATAATTAACAACCAAATAAGTTAATAAAGTTAATATTTAATAAGACGTTCGTTTCTTTGCATTTTTTTAGAACATTTACCATAGTAATGTATATTTTTTTTACACCATCAGACAGTAGAGATTTTAAGGAACAAAAAGCCCTCCGACTTTTTAAAAAAAGCAGATAATTTGACGTGAGAATTTTCGATTAAAAATTAGGGTGCTTTTTCGATATTAAGTCAAAATAAGGTGAAAAAATTTATATTTTAAATCAAAAAAATTACAGTGTGTTTGGGACATAAAAAGTTAAGTTTTCACCAAATATTGTCGTGAGAATTTTTTTTTTTTGTAAAAGATAAAAATAAAAAAACAAAAACTTGGTTATTTGAATTTTTCACATAAATTTTGAGGTTATGTGAAAAAAAGTGTAAATACAAAAGTTGTAGATCTTTTTATTACCTACATGCCATTTAACGTTTTTCCATAGGACTTGTAGTTTTGCCGGAAATCGAGATAAATCGTTTATTTACAACCACACATGTAATGTTGACATTACTGACTTTATTGAAGCTTGGGAAGTGTCACATTACCTACCTCTACTTCCCGCCCTAACTTCCCACCCTGATTCCCCGCCTTCATTTTTAGTCCACTAAAATGTGATATTTTAACTAAAATTTTATCATTTCATTCAGCGGCTCCCCTTATTTCCGGCGGGGTACAGTCCATTGATTCTTCTTCCATTAATTTTTAAACTTTATTGTATTGATCGCAAAAAATCAGACTTGAACTGACGTTTATTGTTTTAATTTCAAACAAACGTTTCCTTGACAACCGTCGCCTAATTTGAAAATATGCCTACTTGCAAATTTATTTAATTTTTTTAATATATATTTTCTATAATACTACGTCAAAATGACATTTTTCTTTTAATAATATTTTTAGTTAAAAATTATAAGAAGTGGATGTAGGATGTGGTTGTAAATAAAATAGTATACAAACCTCGGTGAAACGTTTCATTACTGTCTCCGAGATATAGTTTACCTCGACGCTTCGCGTCTCGGTAAACTATCTAATCTCTCGGCAGTAATGAAACACTTTCCACCTCGGTACGTAATATACTATTTCTACCCTTAAAAACTCACCCCCTTCCACTTCCCGACCTCGGATCGAAAGTAAATTATTTTCTCTTTTATTTTTGTTATATTCTCTTCCTTTTCCAATTGGCTTCATCCTACTATTATTTTTTTTGGCCTCAAAAATTATCGACCCTGGTCTATTGTTCTTTGCATAAGATTTTATTATTATTCTTAAAACGTCACAATAAACGAAATTGAAAAACCACATTTTTTATTTCTACGTACAGTAAAGTTGACGACCCATGCAATTTTTCCCTATCCCACACAGATAATAAAATGGTCCCAATTTACAAGACACATTTTATTTCTTGCTGACATTTCAATTCTATGTACTGACTATGGAGAACTAGAGGGTAGGAGGCCGATCGACAATGGCAGCATTTTCAATTTCTGTCCCGGTTTTTTGGTTAGTTCGCTATTGGCCGATAGATGGCTCTCGCGTCCGAAGTGGGCTGATGTTGTCTTCTTCTTCTTCTTTTTTAATATGGAAAACTAGATCCTCCATAGTTTTTAACTTTCACTTAAACCCTTTATTTTTCTGTGCTTTTACTTTTGACAATTGACATTTTATTTTTCGAAATAACAAATAACGTTTGAAGGCAAGACAAGACAAATAACGTTGTATTGTAATTAATTTCCATATTTATAATGAATAATGGTAAAATTTATAAAAGTAGAGTTTGCTTTGTGTCGGGGTGTAAGACAGGATCTTCTTCAAAGAGGAAACGAAGCCAAATAAGTCTCTTTCTAGCTCCAAAGGTAAGCTTACTTAAAAAAAAACCTCTGTAGCTAGAACGTTTAATACCCTGTATTTTAAAAACCAAGCATCGTTGGAACTTTATACAGGCCGAGTTTACTAATAAGTATAACAAAGTTAGTGTAAATTCATATAAAAGTCCTTCTTTGTTCCTTAAAGAACTAATTTAAATAAAAATAGTTATCGCGTCCATAAGAAACCATTTATTTGATAGCCCACTTCGAACACGAGCGCCATCTTATGGCAACTCGTAAAGCTGAATTACCGATTCTAATTTGGGACCGAATCCAATGCATTGCGATCGGCCTCCTACCTCAAGTCCTCCATAGTACTGACATATTGTTATGAAAATCTGCATATCACCCTCAATTATTTCTTACCAAAATGCATGATTAAGGTGACAATTTTAATGGACTTTGGGAAGAGAAAAACTTTCGGTAAAAGGTTGTTTTTTGTTGTAAGATAAAAGTCTGTTGCTTATGGGTTATCAAAAAATCAAAACGAACCTTTTCCTCATAGAATATTGATCAAAATCCTTTAAATCCTTTTATTAGACATAATGGGTACGGTTAGTTTTAAAAACAGTGGAGGGCATAGGAAAATAATATGATGTGTATAATGTACATTAAAATTTTTTAGTAACCTCCGGCATTGCGGCTATCACGTTTACGCTAACGAAGCTCAATTATATTACTCATTTCAAGAACAAGAATTATAATATGTAGCGAAGGAACTACTTCACAAATTTAAATAATTTCTGTGAACTAGCAGGGGATCATCATCTCAAACTTAATCCTGGTAAATCATCGGTTCTTGTATTTGGAAACGAAAATCAAGTTAGCCTTGTTAAAAGAAATATGAATCTAAAATTAAATAACGTAACATTACCCTTCTCTAATGCATGTAAGAGCTTAGGACTATTGCTTGATTTCAATTTGCGTTTTAAAGAACACGTTACTGCCAAATTAAGAATTGCTTATGGTAACCTTAAGCTTATATATGGTAACCGACATTGCTTCTCCCAGGAAGCCCGGAAACTCTTTGGTATTGTCACAGTTTGACCACTGTAGGGAAGTTTACATGCCTTGCCTGGATGCTGCGGACCGTTCTCGGATTCAAAAAGTTCAGAATTCGTGTTTGAGATTTGTTTATGGTGTCAAACCAAGAAATTATATTACCCTTTACCTGGCAATGTCAGGATGGCTTAGTATGTATAACAGATTTAAATTATACATTACTACATTTTATTTAAAATACTTAAATTTAAACTACCTTTTTACTTACATAAAAAAAAAATACTTTTCGAACAGATGTCCATAACTTGGCTCTGCGCAGAAAGCATCTTCTTACAATCCCCCGGCATCGCAAAGAAAGTTTCAAAAAGTCCGTCACGTATAACATCGGCTTTACCGCTAACGCCATTGATTGTTTTAATGCAGATAAGTCTACATAATCATTTAAAAACAGCGTAGAAAAACGCCCACTACGGTCACAGTAGTGAGTGGCTTAATTTTCTTCTTTCCTTTCCTATGCCTTTTCCCTTTGAACAAGCAATATTTCACTTATACCGGGTGTCCACGGAAGGTGGCTCGCCCCTCTAACTTTTTTGTTTTTCAAGATAATGAAGTAAAATTCGGGGAATTTGTTTACGACATAAAACTGCATTTTTTGACAGGTGACTCAACATTATGGAGCTTCCGGTTTAACCGAAAGTGACATAAACTTTCGATTTTTAAATGGGACACCTGGTATATTTTTACTTTTTTTAACTCCATATGACATTCTAATTACAACGATGTGTCACTTGTCACTTTTTGTCACCAAGAAAATATTTTTTTTCCAAATTTATTGTTTTATCTAGAGGGCTATGAATACCTTAAAATCACTTATTTCAGTTCTTTAAACTTGGGAAAAATATAATTTTACTATTTTTGGTCCAATGCTATGTGCTATGTAAAATTTAATCTTTAAAGTTGTATAACTCTTCTTTTTTAAATGGCAACATGGTGGCTCGTCGGGTTAAGAAAAAAGAGGATTTTATTACGATTATTTCGATACCATACACTATTAGGTTTTAGAAAAGCTGCCATTAAAAAACTTTAAAAAGTAAACTTAGAACTTTCCTAAAATAAAGCATCTTTTGAGAATAACTTTAGATTTAAATACAACAAGTAGCCTGTGACCAGCAAAACTGATAAAACAAAATCATGCCTTGAAGAAAATTGACATGCCGACAGCTTTTGCCAAAGTAAATTAGTTTATTGTTTAAAAAGCATGGAAAATAATAGTTTTACAAGGAGTGAAAAAGTTGATATGTTATTAGTGTTTGGAGAATGTAGAAATAATTCAACCGATGCTGCACGACTTTACGCACAAAGATATTTTAATCGGCGTCATCCAACCCGGCACTATAAGGTACACAAAACTGGTTCTGAAAATGCGAAATGAGCCTGACAATAATAACATATCAACTTTTTCACTCCTTGTACTTAAAACTAGTATTTTTCACGTTTTTTAAACAACAAACTAATTTACTATAGCAGAAGCTGTCGGCATGTCAATTTTCTTCAAGACATGATTTTGTTTTATCAGTTTTGCTGGTCACAGGCTACTTGATGCATTTAAATCTACATTTATTCTCAAAAGATGCTTCATTTTAGGAAAGTTCTAAGCTAACTTTTTAAAGGTTTTTAATGGCAGCTTTTCTAAAACCTAATAGTGTATGGTATCAAAATCGTAATAAAATCCTCTTTTTTCTTAACCCGACGAGCTACCATGTTGCCATTTAAAAAAAAATGAGTTATACAACTTTAAAGATTAAATTTTACATAGCACATAGCATTGGACCAAAAATAGTAAAATTGTATTTTTCCTAAGATTAAAGAACTGAAATAAGTAATTTTAAGGTATTTATAGCCCTCTAGATGAAACAATAAATTTGGAAAAAAAAAATTTTCTTGGTGACAAAAAGTGACAAGTGACACATCGTTGTAATTAGAATGTCATATGGAGTCAAAAAAGGTAAAAATATACCAGGTGTCCCATTTAAAAATGAAAAGTTTATGTCACTTCCGGTTAAACCGGAAGTTCCATAATGTTAAGTCATCTGTCAAAAAATGCAGTTTTATGTCGTATACAAATCCCCCGAATTTTATTTCTTTATCTTGAAAAACAAAAAAGTTAGAGGGCCACCTTCCGTGAACACCCGGTATAATATTAATAAAACTATTAGCGCTTCACAAATTTAAATTATTTTACTAGTTTTAGCCTGACTTTAATCTAGATGGCTGCCATACCAAGACCTATTTTTGTCCACTCAATTTGTAATATTTCCTACATAATTAAAACAATGTAATAATGCTAAAAAATTGATTAAAACAATAAATGTAAATTATTATTATTATTATTATTGTTATTTTTATTATAGGCATACAAACATTTGATTAAGATTGTCAAGTTTTTTTACAACCACCAACTATAAAAGGTATATTCCATACACAAAATGAACCGGCACCGTGTGGCCGACACATAACAGTCTGCTGACTTGCCATGGAAAAATTCTGGACTGATTAAACTGTTGCCTATCACGCATGCGTCAGCAGCTTCTAAAGCACTTTAACATTCCTCAAATCAGGCATTGTTTTATGCAATTGATCAGTACTGATTTAACCTACTCTAATATGATTATTTTATGTACAAATCATACAACTGAATTACAAATTAATTAAAAATTAAAAAAAAAATTAATTCTATTATTCCTTGCTAATTGTATTTTTTACTGTGTAGATACAACCTCTAACTTAGTTGGTTAAATCTCAATTCAATGATTTGGAGTCATAGAATTACAATGTCTAATAAAAAGTCTAAGAACCTATCTATGGAATTTTTTTTATAGGGAGTAAGTGGACACCACGATTCTTAAATGTCTGTGGTAAAAAGACTGATGGCAGTTTTATAAAGGTTACAGATTCCTTTACAGCATTGTGCAATGTGTTATAATATAAGGTTATAAATTAGTTTTATCAGTCATAAAAATTTATGTCACCCAGGGGAAAGTGGCTATCGGTAAATTTATGCCTGTGGGAAAATTTAACCACAATTTTAAGTGATGTGATTCATTTGAAGAGTGTCTTTTTATAAAACAGGACATTTTAAAATATATCCATGTTAAATTATTATATTTATTTATTTATTTGTAAGTAAGGCGCATAGACCTCTTGGGTCATTAGCGCAATGTATAACAGTATTTAGTAAGATTACATTATATTTAAATCTGGTTAATCTGGACTTCGGATGCGTGTTGTCAAGTGCTACGTCTGGCCCATCTTACTGTATGGGGTAGAAACTTGGTCGCTTAAGGTCAGGACATTAAACCGAATCGAGGCATTTGAAATGTGGACACTACGAAGAATGCTTCGGATTCCCTGGACCGAACATGTATCGAATAACGATGTTCTGATGATTGCTAGAGTAGAGAGAGAACTCTTAAATATCGTTAAACAACGAAAAACGTCATCCTCAGGGGAGAACGATACTCTATTCCAAAACTCATACTCCAGGGCAAGATTGAAGGAAAACGAGGACCAGGACGGAAGCAGCACTCCTGGCTACGTAACATCAGGGATTGGTGCGGGATACCAGATGCAGGATCTATATTTCGCCGGGCTGAAAACAATACCTTAGTCATTTTATGATGGACAAAGGCCCCTACGTGCAAGAGAAGCACATGGGACTAGAAGAAGAAGAATCTGGTTGGTGCTGTATATTGGACAGTCTATGAGGATATGTTTTATCGTAACCACTTCACGACATGTATCACAGATCGGCTGATTGTTTTTGGAGAGTAAATGTTTGTGTGTCCTTTTTGTGTTGCCGATTCTAAGCCGGCTGAGTACCACTTGAGCTTTTCGAGTGGCAGGCATAAGGTGCCATGGTCTAACAGACGGTTTTATTTCAAGAAGTTTGCACTGTGAACTATTTCAGTCAGTTTGCAACGCGTTTAACACTTTGTTTTTAACGTAGGCTTTAAAGTCGTAAATTGTTATTTGTTGGACTATTTGTGAGTTGACGTCTGTAATCGCTGATCGTGCTGCTTCGTCCGCCTTTTCGTTGTCGGAAATGTGATGGTACCCAAACAAACACTACCTCCTTTCCAACGCTGTATATATTGTATAGTGCTTTTTGATCAATTGAACAATGGGGTTGGGGAAGAATATTTGTTTTATGGCAAGTATAAAGCTGAGGGAGTTTAGGGCTTGTAGTATAGCATAAAGCTCGGCTGTAAAGCTGCTGGAGTACTCAAAGAGCTTATATTTCAGGGTCTCATGTTGTGTTACTACGGCCGCTGCCGTTCAATCTGTTGTTTTTGATGCATCAGTGTAAATTGTTTCGTAGTTGGTTAGACTATTGAGAATGGCTCGGAACTTTAACTTAATGAAATTGTGATTGGTTTCGGTTTTGCTAAATTGAGTAAGAGTAGTGATGTATTGGGGAGGTTTAATTGTCCAGGGAGGAGGGATTGTGGGGTTTTGTTGGAAAAAAGATATCATTGTTTAGTCATAAGTTCTAAAATAATTGATATTATATGCAGGGTGTCTCACAATGACCGTCCATTGGAATATTTCGGAAAGTAATGCGATTTAATTCCTGCAAATTTGCATAAATTCGGTGACGCTCTATTCAAATGAAATTACAGCGACCATATGCGATTTCCTGTTTTAATGGGAGTTATCCCAAACTTGCTTATTTTAAATAAAGCACCATGTAAAATACATTTTTTCTGTAATCTTCTTTATTTTCAATAACTTTTATTAAAAGTTATTGTGTCCTACAATATCCGTTTCTGAGAAAAAATTGTTGTTCTCAAATTTTGACCTTTTCGAATGAAATTGAATATCCTTTCAACGATTAAAGAGTGAAACTCGAATTCAAGGTTATGGAATTAGATATTATTGTGCCCAATAATGAAATTTCAAATACAGGGAATTGGAAAAGTAAAAATTTTTCTCTCTACATTAAAAATTTTCAAAAACCTAATTTTGTTTAATACCTATGTTGCTGCTTCATTCAATGATATCCCTAGGTATACCTAACTAGGCTAGTTTCATACTTATTTATGTTTTTTCGCAAAACCCTCCAAATGTCAAGCAAGGTCTTATTCATTTTGGCAAGAAGACAATGGATATCCGAATTTAATACCAGTGATCAAAAAAGTGCTGCGATTGGTGTTTAATTCGGATATCATGGCCGTACGAATAAACCAGCAACATAGCATCGTATTTAAAAATAATTAAGTTTCTAAATTTTTTTTATAAAGATCAAAATTTGGTACATTTCCAATTTCTTGTATTTAAAACTTCATTTTTTGACAATGCGTTATCGAGCAGAATACTATTCAATTCCACAACTGGAATTTTGATTCTTTATATTTGAAATAATAAATAATAATTATAGGTGACACCCTGTTTAAGGTCAAAACTTGAGAAAAACTATTTTTTTCTCAGAAAAGGATAGACTAGAACACAAAACTCTTAATAGAACTCATTGAAAATAAAGAAAGCAACATGGAGCAAATATATTTTATAGAGACAACTTCCGGTATAACCGGAAGTAGCATATAGTCGTCTTCGAAAACTTTATTTTTCAAACTAACGGAATTTAAATCGCAATACTTTCCGAAATATTCTATGAACGGTCACCGTGAGATACCCTGTATACAAATTGAGTTTTGCAAGATTTTAATGTTTGTCCTTTTTTTGTGACCGAACCAGCAATACGTAGTTTTAACTTTACTTTAAATGTACGACTCACGTCCTAGTTTTATTTTATTTTTTAAATTTATCAAAAATAAATCTAACCAGCGAATATTCTGGAGTAAAATTACCGACAATTTTTATTATTATATATATTTATTTTTGCAGATCAACATTAATTGCTCTTATGTCTAAACCGATTTCGATTTACTTTCTTCTGTGATCCTGGGTTTAAGGTTCTTAAAAAGTAATTGAGCAGGTTCAGTTTTCTTCTATTTCGGGTTATTTTCATTTTTATTTGGTTTGTTAGTGTTCCTCAAGGAACTATACTAGGTCCAATATTATTTATTTTATACATTGACAATATGCCTTTAGTTTTAAAAATGTGTAAGCTACATAATATGTTTGCTGATGATACCTCAATTTACATTAAAGTTTTAAATATTTTTCATAGTCTAAATATTATAAATTCTAGGATAAATATATTTTTAAATTGGCTGAAAGTAAATATGTAAATTAAATATTTCAAATACTAAATATGGGTAATAATTTAAATTGTTAAAATATAAGTCTTGCAATTGATGGTAAAAAAATGGAATTAGTAAACAGTTTTAAAAATTCAGGGATATTATTGATTCAAAATTAAGGTTCTTTAATTATTTTAAAAGTATCATTACGAGGATTGCAGGAAAAGTACGTTATTTTAAACGAATCAGTTCTAATTTAAGTTTATTTTCTAAAAAATTGTATTCAATACTTGTTGATTACCACATTGGCTTTATTGTTCTTTTATTTTATATTGTGCTAGTGAGGATTAAATTGATAAATTACAAATTTTACAAAATAAGGTAATGCGAATAGTTTAAAATTGTGACAAATATACAAATGTTCTGTTAAAAAATTTAGATTGGTTAAATGTCTGAAATTTAATTTTTTATTTGATATTGTCGGATATGGAATTGGCACCCTTAAGGCTAGAGAAATAGTTGTAACGTAACAGCGGTGTAAAGACTCTTAAGGTGGCGTAGCTTATCGCAAAAAAGGTGTGATAAAGAAAAACTAGTGTGTAGAAGAGAGACAGTGACATTTGCAGTAAATAGTGAAGAGAGACGGTGACATTTGAGTTTAGTAGTAGGGGTCAGAATTGAAATGTTTATAGAAAATAACTATTTTGTAATTGGTTGGGATAAAGGATTCCAATCCCCTCTTTTTAGAGTGTGGGAAGACAGACGAAAAAAGGAATCCCTTCTTCCAATTGGTAGGGGTTGCAAAACAATATAAAAACACGAAAGAGCACTTACGACAGAGAGTTGAAAATGTTCAAGTTCAAGTGTAAGGGGAACCTCTGCCCGTTTGCCGGTTCAAGTAATTAATCTATTAAAATGTAAGGGGAAACTCTGCCCGTTTGTCAGTTGAAATAATAATTGTCTAAAAGTTAAATTCAAGTTATGGAACCCACTGCTCCAGAGACGACCTACTTTGCTCCCATTGCGTAAGTGTTCTTTATCTATTGGTTTATAACATGTAACTGTTTAAATTGTTCAATTTACTTTTGACTTGAGTTATTATAAAGTTATAGTTGTTTCTTCTGGCTTACTTGGATTAATCTATCGTTCCTGAAGTGAGTCTTAAGAGGGCGACTCAACTTTAAAATAACTTTCTAAATTACCATTTTGTAAACATCTGTTATTTTGGTTCTTTTACTAGTTTTAAGATTGTATTTTTTTTTATCACAATTATTATCATTGCTTTTGCTTTTCTTGTCATTTAATAAAATTGTTAAAAATCCCTTGGTGTTTCAGTGAAGAACTAGAGAGCATCCTTAAACCCGTTAAGACAAATTAAATAATTATTTTTATAAAGCTCTATTTTAAACTATCTAAGCTACACAACCCAGTCGTCTACAAATCGTAGTCCGACATTATTCTACCCTGTATACAAATTGAGTTTTGCATGATTTTAATTTTTGTTCTTTTTTTGTGACTGAACCAGCAATACGTAGTTTTAACTTTACTTTAAATGTACGACTTACATCCTAGTTTTATTTTATTTTTTAAATTTATCAAAAATAAATCTAACCAGCGAATATTCTGGATTAAAATTACCGACAATTTTTATTATTATATGTACAGGGTGATTCATTAAGGGTGACGAGGTACCGTATCTCAGGAACTAATAGTCGTACGAGTTTGAAAAAAAATCCCTTAAATGAAATCGACCAAGATAAATTGCTGGAAATAATTTTCAATAGGGTGACACTTCCGGTTATACCGGAAGTAGGTGTCAACTTGCTTATTTTATAAGGAACACCCTGTATATTATTACATTTTTAAATTCTACATAAAACTATAATTACTTTTTATAAATGCATTATTACTCTATGATTAATAGTTTCCGAGATATTGACTCTTGAAAAATGACATTTTTGAACTTTGAGAGCTTCTAGCTTTCGAACTATACGTCTTAGAGCAAAACGGCTTACATGTCCCTATCTTCGATTTTTGTTATCTTTCTAAAAGTATTAACTTCCGGTCAAACCGAAAGTACTATATTTCATGCATTTAAGTTACATCCGGTTTAACCGGAAGTTGACACTTTTGGAAAGATAACAAAAATCGAAGATAGGGACATGTAATCCGTTTTGCTCTAAGACGTATAGTTCGAAAGCTAGAAGCTCTCAAAGTTCAAAAATGTCATTTTTCAAGAGTCAATATCTCGGAAACTATTAATCATAGAGTAATAATGCATTTGACAAAAAGTAATTACAATTTTATGTAGAATTTAAAAATGTAATAATATACAGGGTGTTCCTTATAAAATAAGCAAGTTGACACCTACTTCCGGTATAACCGGAAGTGTCACCCTATTGAAAATTATTTCCAGCAATTTCTCTTGATCGATTTCATCCAAGGTATTTTGTTTTTCAAACTCGTGCGACTATTAGTTCCTGAGATACGGTACCTCGTCACCCTTAATGAATCACCCTGTATATATTTATTTTTGCAGATCAACATTAATTGCTCTTATGTCTAAACCAATCCCACGCCCTTTTTTCAACGATGTGACGTGGTTCTGAAGCAGAAAAAAGGAATAGTAGCGCCGCAGGCGAAATTTTTTTGGTTGTTACGCCTCTTTTTACTGATTTGTCAGTGTTTATTTTTTGGGAGGGGGGGGGTAACTACCCCCATTACCCCCCCCCTCAAATACGCGCCTGAAACCAATTTCGATTTACTTTCTTCTGTGATCCTGGGTTTAAGATTCTTAAAAAGTAATTGAGCAGGTTCAGTTTTCTTCTATTTCGGGTTATTTTCATTTTCATTTGGTTTGTTAGTGTTCCTCAAGGAACTCTACTAGGTCAAATATTATTTATTTTATACATTGACAATATGCCTTTAGTTTTAAAAATGTGTAAGTTACATAATATGTTTGCTGATGATACCTCAATTTACATTAAAGTTTTAAATATTTTTCATAGTCTAAATATTATAAATTCTAGGATAAATATATTTTTAAATTGGCTGAAAGTAAATATGTAAATTAAATATTTCAAATACTAAATATGGGTAATAATTTAAATTGTTAAAATATAAGTCTTGCAATTGATGGTAAAAAAATGGAATTAGTAAACAGTTTTAAAAATTCAGGGATATTATTGATTCAAAATTAAGGTTCTTTAATTATTTTAAAAGTATCATTACGAGGATTGCAGGAAAAGTACGTTATTTTAAACGAATCAGTTCTAATTTAAGTTTGTTTTCTAAAAAATTGTATTCAATACTTGTTGATTACCACATTGGCTTTATTGTTCTTTTATTTTATATTGTGCTAGTGAGGATTAAATTGATAAATTACAAATTTTACAAAATAAGGTAATGCGAATAGTTTAAAATTGTGACAAATATACAAATGTTCTGTTAAAAAATTTAGATTGGTTAAATGTCAGAAATTTAATTTTTTATTTAGTAAGTATGTATCTTTATATATAAAATTAAAAATAATGTATTGCCTGATTGTTTAAAAAGATTTGTTCTTTTAATTATGACCATCATAATTATGAAACAAGAACTAATTAAAATTTTTATGTC
This sequence comes from Polydrusus pterygomalis, assembly GCA_963969555.1. Taxonomy (NCBI): domain Eukaryota; kingdom Metazoa; phylum Arthropoda; class Insecta; order Coleoptera; family Curculionidae; genus Polydrusus; species Polydrusus pterygomalis. The sequence continues at coordinate 103,914,133 of OZ018376.1, read as the reverse complement.
GATAGAGTGTCTAAAGCATTAAATTATAAGTATATTTTTCATAAAACTTTGTTAGAATATAATAAGTTGAAAAATTCTATTAAATTTCAAATATCATTAAAACTTAAAAAAAAAACTTGAAAATTACATTTAGTTAAAAAACAAAATGATTCGTATTATTTCAAAAAATTTGGAAATTGTTTTACCGTTCCGTCTATTTTGGTTTAAACAAGTTTGCGGTTTAAAATTTTAAAATAAATCTATAAAAATTTGTTAAAAAAATGTAAAGAAAATATTTAAATGTATTATTTTGCTAAATAGAATATGTTAATACTAAAATTTTTTGTGACTTTTTATAACAGAGTCATATACAAACATTTTTTTCCCTTTAGCATGTAAAAATTTCTAAATATTTAAACCTACTGGGTTTTGCTCTTACTAATTAACACGATTCTTACTAAATCCGTTTTAATTTACAACCACCTACACAAAATGAACCGACACCGTGCAACCGTCACCATAACGTTTAAAGCCAACGACCAACTGCCACCTGTCACAATGAAATTATTGGGTGGTATTCCCGACTGATTATATTTTTGCATGTTACGCATGCGTCAGTTGTCATTGCAGTTTAAAATTAAACATAAATTAAAGTACATATTTCTTGGATTTGATTAAAATTGAATTAAAATAATCCAATAGAAATATTTTGTATAAATAACAGTAAAACCATACAAATAAAAATAACAAAAATTAAATAAAATAAATTAAAGTAGGTATCCTGTGACGTTTTTTCGTGAAATAAACTAAAAGAAAATATATCTATAAAGAAAGTTTATAAATGATGATTTAATGGTCAAATAAATCAAGATCGTTACGTCCTAATTGGTTGCCTATAGCCTTTAAACAGAGAAGAAGGGTTAGGTCCAAACAATAACTATCAGAAAAAGAGGGGAACACGTGGTTTAAAACCCAACTGTACCATTCATTTTCGATGAAAACCATGAAATTGAAATTATTTTGTTTAGTGATGCCGCAAGACGAGACGAGACGAAAATTGGCCCATTCTCGTTTCGTCTCGTGAGGCGAGAATTTTTTTTTATCTCGTCTCGACAAGAAACGCGTTTTTCTCGCTCGAGGGTGCCATTGTCTCGTCTCGTCTCGTCTCGTCTCGTCTCGTCTCGTCTCGTCTCGTCTCGTCTCGTCTCGTCTCGTCTCGTCTCGTCTCGTCTCGTCTCGTCTCGTCTCGTCTCGTCTCGTCTCGTCTCGTCTCGTCTCGTCTCGTCTCGTCTCGTCTCGTCTCGTCTCGTCTCGTCTCGTCTCGTCTCGTCTCGTCTCGTCTCGTCTCGTCTCGTCTCGTCTCGTCTCGTTTTTTCTCGTGAGTAGGAAATCATAAAAAATATTTTTTTATACGAATCTTAAAGGGGGTAAACATTTAAAAGTATCTGGTCGTCTCGCAGAAGGGTTTAATATAAGTCGGTTTGTTAGTCATGTGACTTAGAAACTATTTTTCTTAGGTCAACAAAATATTGCAAGCGGCCATAAGACATAATTTATGTAATGTAATAGGCATGGCACCGAGGTATTTTCAGTCCAAAATATACGGGGTGGTAAAAGATACAGAATAGAGAACGATTTATAATAATAATAATTGATTCATAATGAAACTACCCTTCTTTTATTATTTATTTTTTGGCATAATTCGGGGCATAATTAACTGCAATAGTTTGGAAAATATTCGACTAAATAAAGGGATCAGCCCAGGCCCAGAATGTCATCCGGGGAAAAACCTTAATTTTTTTATTACATTAATAGAAAGTGCAAGAGAAAGAACTTAAAGAAGTATTTCCGAAAATGCTCTATTTGACATATCAATCTCTCATAGTTTATGAAATATTCGGACTAAATCGCGGTAACATTAGATAATTAATTATTGTGTCCTTCTTTTACATATGAGTTATACAATGTAAACTGTAATTGGTTTAAGATCACCGCCGCTAAAACAGAAAGTTTTACAATACCTATAAGAATCTCATATATTTTTGTTTAGTCTCATATACTTTTGTTGTATCTTCTATGTTTCTAAAAAATATATATCTGACAACCTTTGGTATGAAAACCAACAAGCATTGCCATTGCGTTTTTTTCTACTGCAGTAGGTAAATGCCTTCACAATACGATAGAGTGAGAACGTTAAACACATTATTTTTCTGTCTATACAGGGTGGTCCTTAAGTACATCAAGAAAATCTAGGATATGATTCCTGGCATCAATTTAAGTTGAAAAGTTCATATGGACTTATGCCCTAAAATGCTTACCCTCTAAGATACAGGGCATATTTTCCATTTTCCTTTAAAACTACCATTTTTTTCAAAAACATAGTAGAGACAACTTTTGTTCCGCTTATATCAGTAATGCATAAAAATGCATCAGAGTTTAAAAAAAACAGTGGCGTATAACATATTTTCACAAAAAAAATATTGATGGTATCTTCATGCACGCCACTGGTGGAAGTAGGCAAACCCTTTTTTAACCAAAAAGTGCAGTTTAATACGAAATCAATCGACATCAATTTTCAATACCGTATCTTCAAGAAGTTTCGAAATTAAAAAAAAACAATTATTTTTTAAAAATATTTTAACACCCTGTATCTTAGAGGGTAAGCATTTTAGGGCATAAGTCCATATGAACTTTTTAACTTAAATTGATGCCAGGAATCATATCCTAGATTTTCTTGATGTACTTAAGGACCACCCTGTATATTAGGAGATACCTAAAATTCAGTGTTCTAACAAACGAGAAAATTCGAGAAATTTCTCGACGAAAAACGGTCTTCTCTCGTCTCGTCTCGTGACTTCTCTCGAGAAAAAAATTTCACTCTCGTCTCATCGAGACGAGACGAGACACGAGAATTTTTCATCTCGGCGGCATCACTAATTTTGTTTATAGATATTTAAACAATTTACTTTCTTTTCTATCCAATTTAAATACTTCAAACGCAGTTTTTCTAATGGAAAAACTCTGGAATTGATTACTTAATTAATGGCACAACAATGATGGGATAATGAAATAGGAGATAATACCAGCTATATTTATTGAATTTAAGAAACTGAACAGTGTAGAAAATGCCTTTGGCACAATCAATATAGAAAATGGCTCGAATTATTGCTAAAACTATATATTCACAAAACCAAAATCATGTCATTTCAAAAAAAAGCGCAGCTGTGATAGCATGTAAAAATACAAAATACACCCAAAAATATTAACGCTATTAAAAATTAGAACGTATTGCACCACAGCCGCAGCTAACGTAAGCGTAGATGTGGGGGATATAATACTATAATTCTATAATACTATAATGCTATAATACTATAATACTATAATACTATAATACTATAATACTATAATACTATAATACTATAATACTATAATACTATAATACTATAATACTATAATACTATAATACTATAATACTATAATACTATAATGCTATAATACTATAATACTGCGAGCAAAAATTATTTGTATCAAAGAGGGCCTTGCATCTAAGGACGTAATGCTTAGCCGTAGAACTTAATACCAGTTGGGTGTCAGTAACTACCTGAACTAAGAATCAATTAGTTATTCCGTCATCTTTGACAGTCGTTACAAGTGATTCATCGCTAATAGGGAACTTGACAAACATTTTAAATGGGGAAAAAATTCTATAAATCATAAGTATATACGTATTGTCATAAAACATATGGCAGAAAAAAACAACATATTTCGTCCCAAAAGACCGCTAGCAAGATTTAAAAATGCCCCAAAATTCAAATTATCCCAAGCGGGTAAAAACGGGTCGTGACGTCGAGAAGTATAATTCGTGTGCGACATCCACGAAATAGGTTATAGGTTAGCAATAAATTGAACGACGTTGAGAATTACACCTTAAAACAAAAATACACTAAAAAGAACACACGGCAATCCAAATGCAAACTCGGTCGGTCGGCCACCGGTCAGGATGACGGATGACGGAAAGCCATACTTCCTGACGTCATCGGGCTTGGCGCGCTTAAGAGGTCGTTTGAAATGCTTTTGACACGCGCGAATCTTTAAAGAATTTTTACCAAGTTATTACTGATTTTTAAAGAGTAATAATTGGGGAATATTTTTTTTAGGCCTAACTAAATCATATTATTGAAAAAAAAATTGGAAAGTTCCCTATTTTTCCAATTTCTTAAACAATTCACACAATGGGCTTTACGGAACAGCAAAAAACATTCATGGTTGTAGCGTATTTTCGAAACAGAGTTAGAGTAAATCGTGAGTGGCAATACAATCCGGGTTTGTGCATGGACGATTTTCACGAACATTTTCCTAACGTTGTTTTTATTGCTGGGGATTTTTATCATTGCCTGAAAAAAACCGTGGCTGTGTTTAGGGCAACAGGTTCTATACAACACAAAAAAGGAACAGGAAGACCATCTGTAAGAACAGAAAAAGAACTTTTTGCAAACGTTCGTGAAATAATGCAAAATACGCCAACAAATTGTATAAGACGCCTGTCTCAAGAAGTGGGAAGATCTTATGGAACATGCAGGACTATTTTTAAGAAGCAGCTAATTTCCTTATAAAGTGCAAGTATTCCAAGAAATACAAGCCGCAGATTTTGAAAGACGCAGGAATTACTCTCAATGGTTTACCCATTTGGCCAATTTCAGCAATTTATGTAATTATTTTTCTTTTTCTTTCTGTATATTCTTACTTTGTTAATTTTGTAAACAACAAAAATAAATTTGTATTTGTCTACTTACTTTATTACTAATTAGTTTGGCATATCATGTCATAATATGAATTTTACAAAATTTTAACCTAGATTTGGTGAGATATATCGTCCCCATATCATTGTGATCTAAACCCAGCCCTACATTTTTTAATCTAAGCCCTCTTTGATGTAAATAATTTTTGCTCGCACGGTAGAAATAACTGTCAAATTATACCGTACTTTTCCGCGTCACTTTCACGCTAGGCTACTTTACACAAAGATTATAAACATGGAAAACTTAAATGTCTTACTAATTATAAAATTATTTACCGTACTCATAGCCGTATTATTTAACAATAAGTACCCTCAAATTACAAAGTCTACATAAAATTTCCCGTAACGGTCGCTGTTAATTTAGTAAATCGGTCCGTAAAATAGGTTTGGTGGGTTAAATTCTACGTCATTCCGTCCAGAGAAGGAAATTACACAGCAAAACGGAAGAAAAAAGGTAGAAGGAAATAAAAACCGTAAAGAAATAATAACCCAATAAGTAAAATGGAACGAACTTACTTAATAATTTTAGTTCAAACCTCCTTAGATTAGTTGAGGGTCCTACGCTCGCTCAAGCTCATTAATAACGGCACATCTTCAAAAAAAATATAAGAAAAATTATGCTCTCTTTGTGCTTCAAATAACCTTTATAATAATAAAGAAAACATAATAAGTTTCATGAAATCTACTTTTATAAACATATTTCTAAATACATTACCTCTTTAACATAAAAGTAACATTGATGATATAACTGAATAATTCTGGTTCTACCATGGAGTGACGCCTTGGATCAAAATAGCTACTAACTGTCGAGATGAGTTTCAAATTCCCTTAAAGGATAGCGTTTTCTTATACGATAATCTAAGCTTAATTACTCAAATACTCAATCCTTAATTATAACGGAACTTAAGGAACCACTAAATAGAAAGTATGACTCTAAATCCCGCAATGGCGGCCGATGAAAATCGTAACAGGTCGTAGCCTTTAAAAGAGAAGAAAGACATGGTTCCTGCAATCTGGCTAGGTTCTTATCAGTTGGGAAATATGCGGGATTTTCAGAATACTTTGTTTGAAGAATACCATACCGTTAACATTATTTATACTAACTAGCTTATTTGACCATTTTAGAGGCGCAGTTTCTCGTAAAACTGTTTTTACTAAATTTGGATAGCGGCTTTTCTATAAAATAATAACAAGTACGTACACCAATATTGGCCTGATTAAATGTAAATAAGATAATATCAATTACGATAAATCGTTACTTAGCGTAATACCACAAGTCCTTAATACCATGTTTGTACAGGCTGAGAAACCTAACAAACCAAAATGTTCAGAACGCAATTGCCAAATATCAAAAATAATTGCAAATAGAATTATTGTTTCTCCACTTAAAGATTTACAATTATCCACTCTTGACATTCATACAACAAAAATTCATGAAACATCAATGGGGTAGAAGAATAACATAGTTTAATTTTATAAATAGTAACGTAAATATTTAAATAATAAAGTATTTTTTAGTATGTAATGCTCTTGAACCAAATTGGTTCCTGCAAACAACAAAACGATTCTGGCAACAGGATCCTTATCAGTGACCCTTTTGTGCGTACATTTTTATTTTGGATGAATTTTTCTTTGTTGGTGTGTTAAATTTAAAAATTAAAAATAATAGTTATAATTATATTTTATTTATTTTCGTATTTAGATTATAACAGTAATAGTAGAAAATTAACAAATTGGTCAATGTAAATATTCATTTAATATTTTTTTATTTTAAATTAGTCTACATATTTGGAACGACAAAAAAAGACATTACAATCGCTTGCTTTCATCAATTGATTTTTTTACTGCGCAGGTATTTCTCCTTTAATCACAAGGCACTAAAACAAAGTCACATTTAAGCTCTTTATATTAATTTTTATTTATGAAAAGGGTTGTGATACTTGCGATAGATCGACGGACAGCGGAACTGATTCCATGTGCGTTAGAATTTATGATAGGGAACATTAAAAATATATAATTTTTCACACACTATCGATCTTTGAGAAAAACAAATCACACGAAACCAATTTATCTTTTTTCGCAATTAGAACTTTAGAGGCATTAGCTTCTCTGTTTGCTACGTAATCCAGGATTTTATAACCCTCCATCGCACCGAATACTCTCGCGCGCTAAAAGGTTTTACAAAATTTCCATTAGCATTTGATTTGATTTTTACAATGAAATTACGGTGTGATCTGGCTAAAAATAGGCTTATTTGAAATTGATGACTTTCCCAAAACGCGATAAAAAAACTATAATAAAAAGGAGCTTTCAGTAACACTGTATTTGGATTTCCCTTATCAGGAGCTGATTATCAGCTTATATTTGAGCATATTTTTGAATATGGACCTTATTTCACAATGTTATTCCTTTTAATTTATTCAATTTTTGTTTCAATAATATTTTACAGGGTGTCCGCAACATATATCCTTAAACATATATTACTAGCGCAAAAACAATATGACTTTTATATAAAAATGGCATTATTGCCATTTATCATTTTTGACCTTCATGTAAGAGGAATTATTTTGGGACCGCTCTTGTTTTCTTGTTTTCTTTATACACCTGTGATTTTTATAAATTTTTAAAGGTATGCAGGTGATAAGCAAATTATTTTTCGTTTCCTCATTCCGAGGCTATAACTGCCATGGAGGCTAGTAATGCTGGACTTGGCAATTATTGCTGAAATATCCAAATTCCATAAATTGGTATTAAATGGTACAAAATCCAAGTTACCTCTTTTTGACTCATCTGGGTTAAATAATTTTAATATTAAAACTGAAGGTACTGTTTTAGTGCCTTCAGATTGTGAAAAAAATTTAGGTATTTTTTTGGATACGCAGCTCCGATTCGAAGGACACGTTTCTGAAATAATACAGAGATCGTACAATAAATTAGAACTTTTATATAATATGTACAAAGACATTTTAACGACTGATGTCAAACTAAGACTCAGCGACTCCCTGATATTATCGTTAGTTTAATACGCCGACGTTCTTTTTTGGCCAGCTCTTACCCAGAGAGAAAAAAAATAGTCTTCAAAAACTTCAGAATTCTTAACTTAAATTTTGTTTTAATGCCAGGAAATTTGATCACGTCACACATTTTCACAATGACGCAATGCAACTTCCTTGGTATGACATTTACAATATACATGATATAAATGTTAAAGTTGACATTTTTAATAAAAATATCTTATCTTTGTTAAATAAACACGCCCCCCAACGTACCAGAACAATAGAAGAAAAACCGTTTACTCCCTGGATTACCGAGAACATCAAAAGGCTAATAAAATTACGTGATAAGTCTCACATTAAATACTTAAAAAATAAAACCCCTGCACGTTTACAATATTATCGAGAGTTAAGAAATTATACTAAACATGCTATAATTAGGGAAAAAATTTCTTATTTTAACGAAATGTCAGGGAAAAAAGGAAGGGATTTTTGGCGTATCTCAAAACAACTAAATCTTACGCATCATAATGACAATGTAGAATTACCCGAAGAAATCTCGAATCCGTCACAAATAAACAATTTTTTCCTCTCATGTTCTACTTTACCTGATACAACATCTTTTGACAAAATACATTTTTATAACTCTCACAGGCATGCCAACGTAAAAAGGGAGCTTAATTTCAATTTAATTGACCAGAAAACAGTAGAACTACTGTTAAATAAAATACAAACAAATGCAACAGGGGAAGACGGTATAGCTGTTAAAGATTTAAAATTTTGTTTACCATATTGTATTAATCCTTTAATTAATATTATTAACAGTTGCATATTAAATAATGACTACCCTGTTCTTTGGAAAAAAGCAATCGTAATGCCTTTACCCAAAACCCCTGACCCAAAAGAACTAAAAGATCTAAGGCCAATTAGCATTCTACCAACTGTTTCAAAGATTTTAGAAAGACACATATATAACCAAATTACAACCTTCTGTAACACTTTCAATATTATTCCGGATTGTCAGTCAGGATTTCGGCAGGGCTTCAGTACTTCTGCAAGTTTAGTTAACATTTTAAACGAGATCCGTCATAATGAGGAAAACAAGCAGAGCACCTGTCTTGCCCTGTTGGATTTTAGTAAGGCATTTGATACTCTTAATCATAATATGTTACTAGCAAAATTAAACTACTTCGGTCTTTCAGCAGATTCCATAAACTTTTTTAAAAACTTTCTCAGGGAAAGATCGTGCTGTGTGGGTATTAAGAAGGATTCTACCTTCATTAAATCAGAGTTTCGTCCTATTACCAGTGGCGTACCGCAAGGATCAATACTATCACCGCTCCTTTTTTCTCTCTACGTAGCCGATATGCATGAGTGTGTTCGTTTTTCTAAAGTTCAACAATATGCTGACGATTCCCAAATTTATATTTCTTTTATAAATGACAATTTGCAGCTGTCTCTCGATAGGTTTAACTCGGACTTGGCGAGCATCCAACGTTTTTCAACAGATCATAACCTGAAATTAAATGCACTAAAATCTCAGTCATTAATTTTTAATAGTAACAAAAACATAAGGGAACAGGTGTCGAATCAATTTCATGTCGAAGTGGGCGATAGTCGAGTTCCTCTCGCAATTGAAGCAAAGAACTTGGGGATAACTTTTGACACTAGTCTCAGTTTTCAATCACATATTAATAATAAACTAAAAATAGCTTATATGCGCCTTAAAGCTTTGTATCATTTAAAAAAATATCTACTACCGAAAACAAAATATTTTCTTTGCGAGAGTCTGATAATTTCGTTGTTCGATTACGGAGACATAGTGTATGGCGACTCGCTAACACTACAGATATCAAATAAAATTCAAAAACTACAAAATAGCTGCATGCGGTTTTCATATAATATTGCATACCGAAATCACATTACTCCTTATCTAAATAATAATTTAATCTTAAACATGAAAAATCGCAGACGTTACCATATGTACCTTAGTGTGTATAAAATTATTAAGAGTGGTAAACCACCATACTTAAAAAACGTATTTGTACCTTTTGATCATAACCATGCTACAAGAAATACTCACGACTTCCAAATACCACGTCATCGGACAGCCCTCTTTCAAAAGTCTTTCTCCTTTGTAGCGCCCTCCATATGGAATAGTCTTCCAAATTACGTAAAGGATTTATCTCCTTACCGATTTGGTAAGTACATTAAAGACATGTTAATGCAACAACAAAGGTAGGTCATACGAGTATTATTGTTATTATAATATATTATAATGTTGGTCATAAACCTGCCTACTTTTTGTTGATTCTAACACGACGTCTATCTTCTCGCCCTGTCGCGGTTTTGTTTTCTCGGGGTTACCGGCCGCTGCCGGCGGCTGGCGTGCGTCTTGTCTCCTGCGCCTCTACTTGTGTCTCTCAGCCTATGCCACAAAGGTTATATATATTTTTTTCAATCATCATCTGTTGATACTGTTTTGTTTCGCTAAAGTTTATTTTATATTATTATATTATCTTAATAAATATCTTAGATATTAATACATGCATGGGCAGTACCATTCTGGGTGCAGAAATATGCATTCCAGAACTATCGGTTTTTTTATAATCGCGGTATTTGTCCATTTTGTCATATTGTTATAATACTTATTGCAATCACAAAATTGTAATATTTTTTATTTGACAAATAAAAGTTTTTGAATTTGTTATTTCAAGCTTCCGGATGGTTAAGAATGGATGAACGTTTTTTTTTTTTGCACTTTTCTACACTTACACATAAAATTGTTAAGTGCGGATCGCCGGCGTATCTTTGCGAGAAGCTTGTTGTGGGTACTGGCATACATGGACGAGAGGCGCGATACTGTGAAAGATTTATTATCTCCCTAGTACCGAACCGCCAAATTTCAGGGATCTTTAAGTTACAACGCGGTCAAAGTGTACAGTGCTCTACCTGCCGTATAAAATCCCTTACCGCTGCCACTGGCTTTAAGAGGGCTCTCAGGCAGTTCATTGTGCGTAAAAGGAATAAGTAATTAGTCGTTTTTATATACTACCTTCATGCATTTGCGTCCAGCGTAATAATGCTGTTATGAAATATTTATTATTAATATTATATTATAAGTATTATATTTCGCCGCCTATAAAACATTATGTTTGTAATTTGTTTTTTCTGAATTTGAAATAAAAATACATTTATTATTATTATCATTATGTTCGTTATGCAGGGAGTAAAAATCTGATTTTTAAAAAATTATTTCCCGTATTTAATCTTTACATAGTATAAAACAAAGTCGCTGTCGCCGTCTGTCCGTGCCTACCTATTATGCTTAAATCTTTAAATCTACGCAACGGATTTTGAAGTTTTTTTTTTTAATAGATAGCGTGATTTAAGGGGAAGGTTTTTATGTATAACTAGCGACCCGCCCCGGCTTCGCACGGGTGTAATTTCAGAAAGTGGCATGCCGGGTACTAATATATCGGGTTTGTTCGGGTTTGTATTTATACCAGCGGGTTGCAACGCATGCCGGGTACACGCTAGTAAGATATAAATTTCAAATTTGGTACATTGTTTCACCATAACAAAAACAGAAAAACAAAACAAAAACAAAAATTAAATCCCTCGAGCTTCGCTTTCGTGATCTAATCAGAATAAACATTTTCAAATTTAACTTGTAAAATTTCCAAACAAAAAAGTTTTCGTGACAGCTGAAAAATTTAACCGATAAAAAAACGAGGTCTTATGATATTTCTGTTGATTATATTTTAATCAATTATTAATATGAAATATTTTACCAAATAAATATGAAATTGGATTCGATGTGTAAAAATTTAATCACCTTTTATTTATTCTTAAATAATTTTGAATTAAATTTACGAAGCATCTAAACAATATTTAGAGATGTTTTAAGACCTCGCCAAATGGTTTCTTAACTTATACATTTATATAGGCTAGCGTAAACTAGTTTTAAAAACACTGCCTGAAGGAACTTATCTGCATAGCACATATATTCACATGACATTGACATCAGAGGATTGATCGAGACTCAAGTTCAAATGGCTCTATCTAATATGAAAATTGCATTTGAGTCGCTTACCGGTGATTTTCTTAAATCAGTTGAAACCAAAGTGCAGTCTGTCTTTTCGCAACCATCAGTACCCAATGCTGCATTACCTAAATCCAATTATGCCAGCATTGTACGAAACAAGGCCCAGCCGGCAATGATAGTCAAACCTAACTCTCAGCAGGACTATTCCATAACCAAGGCGGACATGATGAAGAATATTTGCCCAGCTGAAGCAAATATTCAGTTTGCTAAATTAAAAACTGTCAAAGATGGTGGTTTACTTCTGGGGTGCAGGAGTGTTGATGATAACAACAAGCTAAAGGAGATTGTTCGGCAGAAAATGTCGGATAAGTATGATGTTGTGGAGGTTCGAGGGATTAGTCCCAGAATCCGTATTGTGGGAATTACCAAAAAATATGATGACCATTCTTTACTTGATCTCATTAAAAAGTGTAATAGAGGTATATTTACTGACTCTTCTACTATTTCTTTAATTAATTTCTGTTCTACCAAAAAGAAACAAAATGTATATCAGGCTACATTACAGGTGGATAAGTATACTTTTGAGAGTGCTTTAGCTTTTGGTAACGTTTTTGTGGAATTTGATTGTTGCAGCGTATTTAGTGCAATCGATGTCACTCGGTGCTTTAACTGTAATGAATTTCATCATTCCTCCAAAAACTGTAAAAACTCAGTTTCATGTCCCATATGCGGTAAAAATCACAAGGTTCAGGACTGCAAGTCAAAATCAGTAAATTGTTGTAACTGCGTAAAACTTAACGCGAAACTTAACGGATCCATTGATACGGGACATGCCGCTTGGGATTTGAAAAAGTGTACTACATATAAGCGTGCTTGTGATCGTCTTCGATCGGACGTCCTGGCCGAGCAATAGCAATCACTGCCACCCATCTCTGCGGCGTCTCCGGTATCCGTGGATTCTGGCGGTCGGTTGGGCGACGGTATCATGTTTGTTTACTATCAAAACGTTCGAAGTATAAAAAATTGTACCACCGATATCTATAATTCCCTAAGTCATTTTGAATATGATATTGTCGCCTTAACTGAAACATGGCTTGATTCTGCGATTAACGACGTGGAAATATGCCCTGGCGAATTTAATTTGTTTCGATGTGATCGGGACTTTGTAGCTGCTGGTCGTTGTCGTGGAGGTGGAGTCTTACTTGCAATTCGAGACCGATTATCATGTGAGCCGCTTGATATTGGACTGGCTAACGCAAATGTTTCTCAGCTAATTGATGCGGTTGGTGTTAAAATTACCTCCAACAGAAATAGTCTGTACGTTTTATTGTTTTACATACCTCCTCGTTTAAGTGTCGAGGAATATGAGACCTTTTTTGAATATTTGTTATCCTTAGATTTTTTATGGAGTACTGACTCACTTATACTTGGTGATTTTAATGTATCAAATTATGCACATTTTTATTTGAGAAATGGGCCAAGGGATAATTATGTGAACAATCCAATTAACTTCCTTAACATCACAGGATTAAGTCAACACAATTTCGTTTTGAATAATGATGAGAGATTGCTGGATCTGGTCATTTTTAACAGGCAGTGTAGAGTAAAAAATTTAGAAGTCACTCTTACTAGAATTGATAACCATCATCCTGCGCTATCTGTCTCATTTTCGTATAACAGCAGTATTAATTTAAATGATTGTATTTCCAAAACGCAGACTGGTCTATATAATTTTCGAAAGGCGAATTTTCCGGTGATGTATCAGATGTTCCAAAATATTGATTGGGCTTTTTTGGAGCGAGCGGACGATCTGGATAATTGTTGTAAACTATTTTATGATAAAATCTATTCTGTTTTTGACGTATGTGTTCCGAAATTTGGTATATCGAATCATCGCAATTATCCTCCATGGTTCACCACAAATATTAAACGTGATATTCGACTTAAAGCTATCTATTGGCGTAAATATAAGCGAACTGGTGATCCATTAGACTATGTGAATTTTTCGGAACTACGACGCCAGGTTAAGTCTGACATTAACGTTTCATATAGAGAATACATGCACGAAATTGAAAATAATGTAACTCATGATCCTAACAAATTTTGGGCTTTTGTTGGTTCCAGAAGGGGCTCGAATTTCATATCCCGCGGAATGCATTTTGAGGGTGAGACGTTTTCCAATTCCGATGACATTGTCAACGCCTTTGCAGATTTTTTTGGCCGTTCTTATCTGGCGGCTTCTAATTTAACGACAGCCGCGGAACATTAAAAGTCAGACCTGAATTTGGATATAGTCAGTTTTAATGAAGATGAAGTTTTTAATGCAATCAAGCGGATTAAACCCAAGTTGACTACTGGGCCAGATAACATTCCTGCATTTGTCGTTAAAGATTGTGCAGGAGTGCTTGCACGTCCTCTATCTTTCATGTTCAATAAATGTCTCAGTGCCTGTAGAATGCCAAGTGTATGGAAGTCCTCTAAGGTATGCCCTGTCTATAAGAAAGGTGATAAATTAGACATCTCAAACTACAGACTTATATCAATAATTTCCAATTTTTCTAAGATTTTCGAAATACTACTACATAATAATATTTACTATAAAGTTAAAAATGGTATTGCTTCCGAACAGCATGGATTTGTAAAGGGCCGTTCAACAACAACTAACTTAATGTGTATTACTCAATTTTTAGCTGAAGGTATTGATCAGCGCATGCAGACAGATGTTATTTACACTGACTTTTCAAAGGCTTTCGATCGACTGGACCACTCCATATTATTGAACAAACTGCAGTCCTCTGGTTTCTCTTATCATTTACTGTCATTTTTTGAGTCATATTTAACGGATCAGATCTATCGAGTACCCTGCAACATCCGGGGTTCCCCAAGGTTCCATCCTTGGTCCTCTTCTTTTTACATTATTTATAAACGACATTATTAATAATCTCACTGTTCGTTGCCTGCTGTATGCCGATGATCTAAAAATATTTTGTTTAATCACAAGTTTAGTTGATTGTTTGAGGTTGCAGCGTAATTTGGACATATTATTTGATTGGTGCACAAAGAACAGATTAGACTTAAATAATGCTAAATGTAATGTTATGACATACTCTAATAAAAACACCACATTTGATTTCGACTATAACTTAAACGGCAAAATCTTGGAAAGACCAATGGTGTTTACGGATCTAGAAATTGTTTTTGACAAGGAACTATCCTTTGTTCCTCATATTGATCATATTGTCCGCCGCTTATAAACTACTTGGATTTCGTTCTTAGGACTACTTAAGATTTTCAGTCTGTCATTCCTTTAATAACTTTGTATCGTTCTTTTGTAGTGTCCAAGTTGGAATATTCCTCAATCATCTGGTCTCCTTTTTATAAAGCTCATATTGACAATATTGAGTGTGTTCAGAGACGTTTTGCAAAGGCCTTATGGTATAGATCTGTTGGAGTTTATCCCGAAAGAGGTTTTCCTCATGACCAGCTGCTGAAAAGATTCTCGCTTGTCAGCTTATGTGACAGACGTAAATGTTCTACGCAGTTATTTTTACACAAACTTCTTAATAACAATATTATTTGTGAAGAGTTGCTGCATAGACTGAAATTTAGAATTCCTTCTCTAAATTGTCGAAATTTTTATACGTTTTACTTACCACCTTTACGGACAAACTTATATAAATTTTCCCCTGTAAATAGAATGTGTACCTGTTACAATGAAAACGTCGAAGCGTACGATATCTTTAATTGTAGCTTGAGCGCTGTCAAAAGGCACTTTTATCAGTAGTGGTTGTTAGATGTAGGTACATACTTCTCTATATAATAATATGTTGTTTTATTAATTAATTTCTAGATTATCTTAGTATGTACTGTTAAATAATTCATTCATTCATATTATGTTGTAAGCAATTTTCAGCCTTCTACCTGTTTTGTAACTGGGAAACTGTAAAACAGTGTATGAAATAAATAAATAAATAAATAAATAAATAAATATTTTCTCTCCGAAATGTCTGATTAGGGTTACCCGACTGTACTTGTAGAAATGATTTTTTTTCAATCTAAGTCAGGGTTAGTTTAGTTCCTTATTTACTAACCAGATACGTTGAAATAATTTTGTCACAGTCTGAGGGGCCGCTTAATTTTTGATTAACAATTAAATTTACTTTGTTAGTAAGTCCGTCCTGCCGGTCATTGATATCATACCTTATATTGCCTGGTTAGTCAACTATTGTTGAAAATCTTTGTGAAACCACACTTTAATAATAATTTCATTTGGTTGTTTGGACATCCTTTATCACATGCTCAGCATGTTTTAACTCTCCTCAGCTTCAGTATATTTGTCACTGCTACATCTCAAATTCTTAATGCCAAAAAAGCTCTATTAAAGTTTTTTACCGGTTTCTCTTTGGCTAATACCATCAACAATATACAAATTTTCTGTCTTTTGATGATAAACGTTTTTACGTTCAAAACATGTAGAGACCACTAAAGAATTTCTATATTCTATTAAATTTTGTGGAGGAAGACTTTTAGTTTTTTCTTTTTCTCCTATACTTTCAACTCCACTTTAGGCATGGACTACTTCTTCAAATTAATAATAATTTATAGAAAAAGGAAAAGCACAAATTCTTTCTCCACAATTTTTTATTCGAATAACTAGGCGAACCTAGAATGATTCATAATAAATTAAATCGATATGATTCGAGTGTAGAAACACTCATCATCAAGAAAACGAAGTAAATGGTACACTGCTGATGTTGTTAGCAGTAGAGCAAAAAAACAAGTGAGACTAAGCCGTAATGGAGCTTTCAATGGTACATACGAGGAGTGAAAAAATTTGAATATTCAAAAGACAGCAAAGATTTCAGCATACCGAAGAGTCAAGGACTAGTGCAAAGCCACTGTCTTGGGTGAGAAATGAAGAGAAATAAAAAGAAAAAATAGGGATTTTTAAAAAGGCTATATAAAAATAATTTTTAAGTGTAAGTGATTAAAAATATTTAGTTTAATTCAACTATGTCGGAGACATGTAAAAGTGATAAAATAAGAGGGAAAGAAAAAAGAAAAAATTGTTTTTCGTAAAAGTCATGTAGATGCTTTTTGTAAAAGATAAAAAAAATGGAATGTAATAAATGAAATGTAATAAAATGAGGTAGATTGGCTTACCATTTAGCTTGCAATAAAATACTGTTGGGATACCAGGCTTGTTACGGCCCAGTTACCCCGGCAGGAGTCAAAACTTACACATTGTGTGCAAAATTAAGTTTTAAGAAATTAAAAAAAAAAGGTTTTGTTTTACTAGAACATCTTTTAAAGAAGTTCCACTGCAACCAGCACGTGTCGGACGGGAAATGAACTTGAACTTGACATTGTAAAAGCGGGAACAAAAATGACAAGTGTTTTGGCGGTCAAATTAAGGAACCGTCAAGTTTGCTAAAAAAATTTTGATTTTATAAAAATGTTATAGAGGAGAAAAGCTCAATTAAAGTACAAAATTGCTTAAATAACTAAAAATCACTTGAAATACAAGATAAAATTAATATAATCCCTACAAAATAGAAAGAAATTACATTTAGAAAAGTGTTGCTCAAAGGTTTAAAAAATAGGTGTCCTAAATATTTGTGTGGCGACCTCTGTTGGTAGGTTTGCAATTGGTTAAAATGTAAGTCAGTATTTCGACAAAGTAAAAAGTAACTATCTCAGTGCCATCTATGAGTAAGAAGTAGTAAATAATAGACAGCTTGTTCTGTCGGTAAAATAGATTTAATAATGTAGATATGTTAGGTTAGAAGTGGTGCTGAAAAATAATTAGTCACAGATGGTCCTGAAAATAGATTAATTATTGAAAAACAATTAAAAAAGAAAGAAATATGAGTTGGAATGAAATAGAAAAAGCAGAAAAATGGCAAATAGATTAAGAGAAGGGTCAAGTGAGTGAAATATTGAGAGAATTGAAAAAGCTTGTAGAATTATGTTGAATTTGGTCATTTAGACAGATAATAATAATTTTTTCAAAGTGGTAGACAATGTAGTATTATAATAAAATATTTTGTCGGACTTGTCTTTATTTTGTTACGTAATAAACGTTTCGGTTCATTCGTATTTATAACATTTATAATATTATCCATGTGCAATGAATCTCATGACTCTGCCTACGTGCTTACTGAAGTGTGAAGTTTAAACTGTTTGTTTTTGGACAAGTAGAGGCTTCTAGATGTTGGGGATATCTATACTTAGTTAGTTAATTCTCGTTCATAAAAACTACTTCTTTGAATTTGAGGTTTCGCCAGTGTTGTTCCTTGTCCAGAACCTTGGGTTCTAACTACTGGATAAAATGTTGGTTGATCAATACATGTTCCGCTATACGTGCTCTCGAAGTTTCACCTCTTCTGGTATGCTTCAGATGTTCTTTAACTCGTCTATTGTTTGTCCAATATATGATTCGCCACACTCGTAAGGGGTTCGATAGATGCAATTTTTTGTTTTCATTACTGCGGGGATTAATTTTTAATACAATGGATGTCAGACAAAGTTATTTTTTTGACAGTTTAATCTATTATAACAAATCGATAATTGGAGTTTTGTAAAAAAATAAGAAACGGTATTCGAAAGTATAAAGTTAATTTTTTAAAATATTGTTTGTTGTCTAAATACATTTTATTGTATCATATAACAAGTTTCGTTTGAAGTATAAGAATATAAATATTCCTTACTTGACCAGAGTCAGACAATCAATTCATTCGAAACTATTCTATAGAAACAAACAATAGTATGCTATTCAACGAGTCGGCATAGCAGGAATGAATAAACCTGTTATGTCTACTATTTTGATTTATTTTGAAGAAGGCTCTGCCTTTGATACACAATCAAATAAATCGAAGGGAATAGTATTATGCAATTTAAGGAGAATTCTAAGGGTATGACGGATGTGCCACAATAATTTAATAGGGTACCGTTATTAAAATGTGAATTTGGAACAGCAATGAAATCTATAAATATATTGTAGAAACAATAAAAATTAAAATAAATTTTCAATTTTAGAAATCCAAGATTAAAAAAAATCTATGAAATTATAAAATATAAGGTTAAAGAGAGGTATGTAAGTATGAAATACTTTTTGGTATTTTATTTCAGTATGCACTGACCGGCATAAAGTTGGCAACATATGAGAAATACTTTTATGGATGGAATACTAAAGAAACAGGCTATGAGCATATCTCTGCATAAGAGGTTACGTAAAAATTTATTTTGAAATTTGTGACGTGGCAACTCGTTCAGCGGGAAAATTGCAAAAAATATATTTGGTCATAAAAACTGGTATTATATGACGAGCTATCGAAAAAAGTTATTGAAAATGGTGGTTAGATTTTCAATTTATGCTCGTTAACAAAGTTTAAAGACAAAATTCGAAAAATAACTTCTTTAACATTTTTTGGAAAAATATTCCCATGAATTTAATGAAAATTGGTTATCAGAAGCCACGGTATTAATCTATTAGTTAGAATGTGGTTAGCTCCTGTATCTGCCAACCTTATTTACTATTTATAGAAAGCTTGCTCAAATTCTTTACAACACTGTCCCTTGTAAGCATTTTAATCCAATCTGAAGTTAGATTGCAATTTAAGGCTGATGGTAAGGTAGATGTACTTTGGTAATGTTTAAAATTTATCAAAAAAATATGGTGAACATTTGGATAACCTAATTTTTACCGAGATTTGAGAACGTTATTTAAATATTACCATCGGTAAATTCTAACCTTAAGTGAGGTTGTAAAGTATATCGGATGGATAGATGAACTTTGATATTATTTAAAATATATCAAAAAATCATGATGAACACTCGGGATCCTAATTTTTTACAGAGATTTGAAGAAATATTTAAATATTTCCAACCATAAATTCCAACCTTAAGTGAGCTTGCAAAGTAAGTAAAATAGGTATGGTAAATACACTTTGGTTTTATTTAAAGTATATTAGAAAATCAAGTTGAACATTTTAGTAAACTATATTTTTACGGAAGTTTTTAATTTTTAAGGAAATTAATTAAATATCACCATCCGTAAATTCTAACCTTAAGTGAGCTTGCAAAGTAAGTCAAATGGGCATGGTAAATGTACTTTGGTTTATTTAAAGTATATTAAAAAATGAAGGTAAACATTTGGGTAAACTATGTTTTTACGGAAGTTTTTAATTTTTGAGGAAATTATTTAAATATTACCATCCGTGAATTTGAACCTCAAGTAAGGTTGAAAAGTAGATTTGATGGATAGATGGCACTTTGATATTGTTTAAAATATATCAAAAAATCAGGGTGAACACTCGGGATCCTAATTTTTTACCGAGATTTGAAGAAATATTTAAATATTTCCAACCGTAAATTCCAACCTTAAGTGAACTTGCAAAGTAAGTCAAATGGGTATAGTAAATACACTTTGGTTTTATTTAAAGTATATTAAAAAATCAAGTTAAACATTTTAGTAAACTATATTTTTACGGAAGTTTTTAATTTTTAAGGAAATTAATTAAATATCACCATCCGTAAATTCTAATCTTAAGTGAGGTTGTAAAGTATATCGGATGGATAGATGAACTTTGATATTGTTTAAAATATATCAAAAAATCTGGGTGAACATTCGGGTTATCCTAATTTTTTACCGAGATTTGAAGAAATATTTAAATATTTCCAACCGTAAATTCCAGCCTTAAGTGAGCTTGCAAAGTAAGTCAAATGGGTATGGTAAATACACTTCGGTTTTATTTAAAGTATAGTAAAAAATCAAGTCGAACATTTTGGTAAACTATATTTTTACGGAAGTTTTTAATTTTTGAGGAAATTAATTAAATATTACTACCCATAAATTCAAACCTCAAGTAAGGTTGTAAAGTAGATTTGATGAATAGATGCACTTTGATATTGTTTGAAATATATCAAAAAATCAGGGTGAATATTCGGGGTATACTAATTTTTTACCGAGATTTGAAGAAATATTTAAATATTTCCAACCGTAAATTCCAACCTTAAGTGAGCTTGCAAAGTAAGTCAAATGGGCTGGGTAAATACACTTTGGTTTGATTTAAAGTATATTAAAAAATCAAGTCGAACATTTTGGTAAACTATCTTTTTACGGAAGTTTTAAATTTTTGAGAAAATTAATTAAATATCACCATCCGTAAATTCTAACCTTAAGTGAGGTTGTAAAGTATATCGGATGGATAGATGAACTTTGATATTATTTAAAATATATCACAAAATCAGGGTGAACATTCGGGGTATCCTAATTTTTTACCGAGATTTGAAGAAATATTTAAATATTTCCAACCGTAAATTCCCACCTGTAGTGAGCTTGCAAAGTAAGTCAAATGGGTATGGTAAATGTACTTTGGTTTTATTAAAAGTATATTAAAAAATCAAGTAGAACATTTTGGTAAACTATATTTTTACGGAAGTTTTTAATTTTTGAGGAAATTAATTAAATATCACCATCCGTAAATTCTAACCTTCAGTGAGGTTGTAAAGTATATCGGATGGATAGATGAACTTGGATATTATTTAAAATATATCAAAAGATCAGGGTGAACATTCGGGGTATCCTAATTTTTTACCGAGATTTGAAGAAATATATAAATATTTCCAACCGTAAATTCCAACCCTAAGTGAGCTTGCAAAGTAAGTCAAATGTGTATGGTAAATGTACTTTGGTTTTATTTAAAGTATAATAGAAAATCAAGTAGAACATTTTGGTAAACTATATTTTTACGGTAGTTTTTAATTTTTGAGGAAATTAATTAAATATCACCATCCGTAAATTCTAACCTTAAGTGATGTTGTAAAGTATATCGGATGGATAGGTGAACTTTGATATTGTTTAAAATATATCAAAAAATCAGGGTGAACATTCGGGGTATCCTTATTTTTTTACCGAGATTTAAAGAAATATTTAAATATTTCCAACCGTAAATTCCAACCTTAAGTGAGCTTGGAAAGTAAATCAAATGGGTATTGTAAATGTACTTTGGTTTTATTTAAAGTATATTAAAAATTCAAGGTGAACATTTGGGTAAACTATATTTTTACGGACTTTTTTAATTTTTAAGGAAATTAATTAAATATCACTATCCGTAAATTCTAACCTTAAATGAGGTTATAAGTATATCGGATAGATAGATGAACTTTGATATTGTTTAAAATATATCAAAAAATCAGGGTGAACATTCGGGGTATCCTAAGTTTTTACCGAGATTTGAAGAAATATTTAAATATTTCCAACCATAAATTCCAATCTTAAGTGAGCTTGCAAAGTAAATCAAATGGGTATTGTAAATGAGCTTCGGTTTTATTTAAAGTATATTAAAAAATTAAGGTAAACATTTGGGTAAACTATGTTTTTAAGGGAGATTTTAATTTTTGCGAAAATTATTTAAATATTATCATCCGTGAATTTGAACCTCAAGTGAGGTTAAAAACTAGATTTGATGGATAGATGGCACTTTGATATTGTTTAAATATATCAAAAAATCAGAGTGAACTCTCGGGATCCTAATTTTTTACCGAGATTTGAAGAAATATTTAAATATTTCCAACCGTAAATTCCAACCTTAAGTGAGCTTGCAAAATAAGTCAAATGGGTATGGTTAATGTACTTTGGTTTTATTTAAAGTATATTAAAAAGTCAAGTAGAACATTTGGGTAAACTATATTTTTACGGAAGTTTTTAATTTTTGAGGAAATTAATTAAATATTACCACCCATAAACTCAAACCTCAAGTGAGGTTGTAAAGTGGATTTGATGGATAGATGCACTTTGATATTGTTTAAAATATATCATAAAATCAGGGTGAACATTTGGAATATCTTAATTTTTTGCTGATATTTGAGGAAATTATTTACATATTGCCAACTGCAAATATGTAAAGTAAAAAATAATGCTTTATATTTCCAACTCTAATAAAATGTTTTTTTTTTCAAGTGAGCTTGCGAAGTAAGTCCGATCGGTATGGTAGATACACAAAAGCCATAGTAAATTAGTTGGTAATTGGTTGCCAACAGTAAATGCCATCTATTGGCATGGTAATGGATGTGACGTGACCTTATAAAAAATTCAAAAGGGCGTCGTATTTGTCAATTTTTGACATCTGATGTATTTATCATGAGCGTAGTTGGCTCGAAATAGAAAGGAATTTAACTTAAAAAAAATTGATTTTATTATTATTATTATTAATAATATTATTATTATTAATATTATTATTAATATTATTATTATTATTATTATTATTATTATTATTATTATTATTATTATTATTATTATTATTATTATTATTATTATTATTATTATTATTATTATTATTATTATTATTTCATCAAGCGGAAAGTCCGATGAAGCTATTGTTTTAGTCTCTTTGATTTGTTTTTTTTTCTTTAATTATTGTTCATCGTGATTTAAAATGTCTAAAAGTCCGTTGGCTTGTTTAAATTACTCGTTAAATTCTTACGCGAAAGTTATTTAAACATGGGTGGGTAAGTATCTCGGTAAGTATTTTGGACGCACAAATATCATTATATATTTAAAAACGAATTTCATCGTGCACAAAGTTTTGAGTTAACTGCTTAAAATTACGATTAACTTGGTTTTTAAAGGAGTTAACACTATTTGCGCAGACTGTACTTTCTTCAAGCGAATTCCATAAATGTACACTACCCGATTGATGAGGAAGTTATTTCTTGGAAATGTCGCGGACTTTCCAGTTTTCCGTTAGTAGATTACGAACCACAAATTCCGGCAGTAGATTACGAACCCACAAATTCTCGTCCTAAAGTTCTCAGTTAAGCACGCAGCCACCGATACCGTTTGTTTTGTTGCTACAGAAAGCATTTTATGCATAAAAAAATGATGCTTTGAAATAAACAATTTACTTTTTTTAACGAAATACTGTAGCAGCAAGAGAAAAATAATACTATTTGGTAGTACAAACAAATAAAATGTATATATTTCGATGACTTTGTTTAGATGTTTCTTTTTTGTTCGGATTGAAAAAAACCTTTTCCGCGATGTTATCGAAATTTACTTCGTACGATTCCTGAATAATTAAATTGCGTCGTGTACGTGCCCAGACTAATTCATGCAAAATTGTTTTGGTTTTTTTTCATATAAAGTTTGATATGAGCCAAATGTAATTTCAAATTTTTTAACAAAAAAGAAAATTTATTAACATTACTTGTCCTTGGGTTACGTGATTAGCGTACACAAATGTCAGCTTTATTTTTACAAAAAAAAATTTTTGTTAGTATTTTTAAAAATATGGTAACAACTCTTTCAGATATTTTAAAGGGAATCATCATACTACCCAATCAAATAAATTTAACTTGAAGAAATAGTCCATAATTTAAGTGGAGTGTATATACACTCGAAACATGTAGAGAATTTAGCCGTCATTAAACCTTAAATCTTATTTTAATATACCAGTGGAGGAAGACTTAAAGTGTCTTATTGTTTCCCTTAAATAAAGTTAAGTACTGGAATGAATTTATCGAAACGTCGGGTTGGCAACATATTACTTATAAAAATAAAATTATAAAACACCTTGCTAAATTTGTTTGTTCTTTAATTATCCACAATGTATCAAATAGGAAATAATATTAAAAAGTTTAAACAAGAAAATTTTAATTTTTGAAATTTGACCATCCTGACTTAAAATTATTAGAAGTTATTATAATAAAGCAATAATTTTAATGTAATAATTAATTTGTTTTTAAATACTGACAGCGTGTTTTGGAAAGTACGTATTATACCATGCGAGCAAAAATTATTTTCATCAAAGAGGGTTTGGATTAAAAAACGTAGGCTTGGTTTAGATCACAATGATATGGGGACGATATATAAAACCAAATCTAGGTTAAAATTTTGTCAAATTCATATTATGGCATGATATGCCAAACTAATGAGTAATAAAATAAGTAGACAAATACAAATTTATTTTTGTTGTTTACAAAATTAACAAAGTAAGAATATACAGAAAGAAAAAGAAAAATAATTACATAAATTGCTGAAATTGGCCACCGCCATGCTCCAAGCATAAATTCATAAGTCTCTTCATATTTCATTATTTCACGAACGTTTGCCACAAGTTCTTCTGTTCTTACAGATAGTCTTCCTGCTCCTTTTTTGTGTTGTATAAAACTTGTTTCCCTAAACACAGCCACGGTTCTTTTCAGGCAATGATAAAAATCCCCAGCAATAAAAGCAACGTTAAGAAAATGTTCGTGAAAAGTATCCATGTACAAAGCCGGATTGTATTTCCACTCACCATTTACTCTAACCCCGTTTCAAAAATATGCTTCAACCATGAATGTTTTGTGCTGTTCCGTAAAGCCCATTGTGTGAATTGTTCAAGAAATTGGAAAAATGTTAAAACACACGAAAACTGGACACCCTGTACACCAAGAAATAGTCCAAATAGTAGTACATTATGATATTAGGAGAATAGCGTATCTCAATATCTATACTATTTTTTCTTCATATTATTCGAGATAAAACAATAAAAGAAAACGAATTTTTTAATGAAGATAACAAGATTGAATTTTTAATTTATTTCACTGTATATGCCCGTTTTGGGATCGTTATCATGGATACGTACTTGTTTGACATCTATCAAAACAAATATTTCATATACGCCTAGGAGTATAAATACTAATACTCCTAGTCATATAAATGACATTTAATGTCATTGAGAAACTCACATAAGTTATCACTTATATGAGGTTTGAAAAACAAACGAATTTACATAATATAATAAAACAATAATTTTACTGGCAATAAATCACCGGCGGCAAGAGAACACGAACGTGTGAGGTAATTGAAAGAATGGTACATTCTCGCACGACCGATAGCGGCCGGTTCTTATCTGGCTAAAAAATGTCATTACATTAAGCAAAATGAACCAACCCCTTCTTATAACTTAAATAAATCGATAATAATTAAGGAGTTTCTAACAATAGGGTTTTGGATGGATTGATCGAGCAACTGATAAAATAAAAACTCAAACAACAAATTTCGATCTTCTCCCTCGCGTATTTTTTTAATTCTTGAGCCATTAGAAAGACAGCGATGGATATATTACCTTATTGTACGAGTGACCCTATAAAAGACTGGTTTACATGCTTCTTTTTTTAATTCTTGCATAAACACAACTTTTGGTGTGTTTGTGTGGTTTAGTAAACACTAATGATTCTTATGATAAACTTGTTAGACATCTGTTTTCAACAATACGTAGTATTATTCTATACAGTGAGGACGTCAAGTCTGGAATAAATTCATTATTTAGGGAACGCTGAATGTTTTTAAAAATCGCTCGGACACGTCGATTTTGTTTTTTTAATACGCATTTTTTTCAATATTTTTTATTATACAGGGTGTCTCCGAAAGCACTCTGCTTGGACCAGCTTTAATTTTTTAAATGGGAACCCACATTTTTTTTTTTTAATTTTAGGATTCTGTGCATAATTGTGAACATTTTTTATCTAACATGTCATTATGATTTATCGACAGTTAAAGTTCGAAAATAAGTACAACAATTAATTATTTATCATTTTAATAAATGTTGAAAATGTTGCCCAAAGGTTAATTGGCAGTAACCTAGACGATCGAAAAATTCTTTCTGCACATTTCTGACAACTTCCGGACTGATTGTCCGTATTTCTTGAACAATTCGATTCTTTAAGTCCTCCATGTCCATTGGCTTAGTTTGAAAAACTTTACCTTTAAGGTAAACCCACAGAAAAAAGTCAAGGGGGGTTAAGTCGGGAGACCTCCGCGGCCATTCAATAGCTCCCCTCCTTGCAATCTATCTATTTTCAAAAATAGTATTAAGATAAGCGCGAACTTTTGAAAATAGATGGATTGGAAGAAGGGGAGCTATTGAATGACCGCCGAGATCTCCCGACTTAACCCCCCTTGACTTTTTTCTGTGGGGTTACCTTAAAGGTAAAGTTTTTCAAACTAAGCCAATGGACATGGAGGACTTAAAGAATCGAATTGTTCAAGAAATACGGACAATCAGTCCGGAAGTTGTCAGAAATGTGCAGAAAGAATTTTTCGATCGTCTAGGTTACTGCCAATTAACCTTTAGGCAACATTTTCAACATTTATTAAAATGATAAATAATTAATTGTTTTATTTATTTTCGAACTTTAACTGTCGATAAATCATAATGACATGTTAGATAAAAAATGTTCACAATTATGCACAGAATCCTAAAATTAAAAAAAAAATGTGGGTTCCCATTTAAAAAATTAAAGTTGGTCCAAGCAGAGTGCTTTCGGAGACACCCTGTATAATAAAAAATATTGAAAAAAATCCGTATTAAAAAAACAAAATCGACGTGTCCGAGCGATTTTTAAAAACATTCAGCGTTCCCTAAATAATTAATTTATTCCAGACTTTACGTCCTCACTGTATATCCTATAATATATTCTATATATCACAAACCTAAAAATTAAAAAACAAAACATATATATATATATATATAAGATAAACTAATAGTATAAAATGGTGGTCATTGTTTATTATTATAGCTTTCAAAAATCAGGTGCAAAAAAGTTAATAAAGATACCTAAAATTTCAGGCCTTTTCAAATATCTTCTAAAGTAGTTATGTTATTTTTTCAATAAGTTTATATCGAAATAAGGCATTAGAATAACAACGACACTTTGACAAAATATAAAATTAACCGTTTTTGCTGGAAAACGGTTCGAAGATACAAAAAACTGTTTTAAACTGCTTTAAAGTTTATTTTTATTGCATATTTTTATAGGAATATTTGTTGCTCCCGACCTAAAAGGCTTGGAACGACAAGCCATACTTTTAACAAAAACTATTTAGACACACTAAAAAGAATTTAAAATGTTTTACCTTTACTTTGAACGCCGTCAACCGGCGTAAATAGAGTTGCTTTACATATTAAAAAGTCAGATTTATTTGTTCCTAGAAGAAATGAAAAAACTTACAACTAAAAATAGGTGGCTTTGATTTTTGAACTGAAATTTAAGTATTGTACATCATCCGAAGCAAAATTTACTTAAGAGTCTATAATCGCTTTTACTCGTAATATGGATTTGTACCAATTACCCGAAATGCTCTATACCTACCTGTCGAATTTATTTTAGGATATATTTGTTTATTTAGAAATAATAAAGTAATTTTGAAATTTTTGAGTTCTATTATTACTTCTAAACTATTAACGATCGTTAAGAAAAATATTTAAAAAATAGTAGCAGGCATTCAGCTGTTACTAAAACATCATCAGTAAAATTTAATTGCACAGGTATAAATTCGATATCACTGGATAGCTAACGTTGTCTGTCCTGTAACAGATTTTTAATTTTGTTCTTTCTTTGGGAGAAAATATAGAAATTGCTTAGCAAGACAGACCTTACAATTTTATTCAATTAAAAAACAGGATACGACAAACATGTGAGGAAATTCCATCCGATCATATAACAGAGGATGTTCGCTGATTTAAAAAAAACCTTATCTTATAAAATTTGTTTGTTAAAATAGATTTTTTCCCTAATATTTATCTCCATTTTGTTACGCCCTGTATAATATGTCTTTTTTTTTCAATGTTAATCTTACTTTTGTAACAAGTAAAACTTTTCATGAGGAATAACTTTTTCTCATAAAATCAAAAATAAAAAGTTTCCCATTTGGTAACCAAATCTGAATATTTAAAAAAAATTAATGTCTAAAAAGAACCTAGTAAATATTCTGTCAGTGATCCTCCATCCCTCCAAATTCCATCAAGAATATTGATATTGGGATCGATTGAACATATTGAAAAATATAATAAAGAAAAAAAAATAGTTTTCGCTGCATATTTCATCCTTTTTTTTAAACTTGCTTCAACATTAATCAGAAGTTATCACGTTTAATGCAAAATTTCTTATCAACTAAATTTTTAATAGACTTGGGAACATTTTTCGCCTGCGGCGCATAGCTTATAGCACTTTTCCACTGCATTGAAAGGATATCAAACCCTAACGAAATTTCTCGCTGGTTACGGCCTTGATGCAGCATCCCCCCCCCCCCCATCCTATTGACCCTATCCTGGATCCGTCACTGGAAATTGCGGTATTGTTTAAGATAATACCATGTATACAGAATGCTTTTTTAACAGCCAGTCAGGAGAAATTTGAAAAAGTATTAATTGGCCGGTAATCCGATAACAATGGCGAAATGGATAAAGCAATGGAAACCGCAGAAATATCGTTAAAAGTTTTACTAAAGCCGACTTCATATTATCGAATTTTCATCGAAAAGTTTTCTTATTGTTGGTGTAGAGTTTTGTGCCAGTTATATTGTGCAGTTCATATGGACTGGAAAACCACTAAATCAACTTTATTTCCGATAGTTTCTTCAATGGCATATTTCATTTTGACATTTTAGTTATAATATATTTTTGTAAAATAGGTATTTCTGATTTTTCGTCCCAATAAAAAACTGCTTTCAGAAAAAAAATCATTAACGTATACTGTTGTGTAAGCCCTCTAGATTGTTTTCAACATATTGACCGGGTGAACACTTTAAGACATGGGAAAATGCACGAAAAATTAAAAAAAAAAGGAGAAATTGGGCAAAGGAATGACTAAGGGTTATGGTTCCCATATTAACTTGTTAAACGAGCTGAAACTGGACCCGGGCGTTTGGTTTAATTATTTGCGAATGGAGATTTTATTTTTCATAAACATTGAAGACGGCGATATGCTTCCATAAAATCTAATAAATACTTTCTACTTATCTGGCGAACATCGGCCATATATACACAATTCTTTCGGGGAATACAAACTAGTCAAAACTTGTTACCAAGTATGTCTCGAATCTTAAAGTTAGCTAGGAGTTTAAAACTTAAAATTTGTACGTAATAGATTATTTATGTGACGTTAAGTTTCAATTTTGATTAAAAAAAAAACGGATAATTGCTATATTCTATTATTTATATTTAAATTTATATTTTCAATTTTAAGCGGTATGCAATTGTCTTACCTGTAATAATTTGTTAAACGTTACGACGAGACGAAATAATTAATTATTATAATTTTAAAAAATATGGTAAAAAATTGCGTTTTTCGTAATTTTAACGATATTTTAGCATTTCGTGCTTTTAGAGATACAGATTTATGAACAAAATCGCTCGTCGTTGTTGTGATTTGATGTAATTTAATTAAAAAAAAAAGATAAAATATAATTCTGTATATTTTGACAATTTAAGCGATATGTTTCCTAACAATAGTACGCAGGACTCCAAATGTTAGTGATTTTAAACGCGACTTTTAACATTTATTTATATCAAAAAAATGATACACCATTAGTTATTTCAATGGACAATTGAACGAAAGTAAAAACCTAAAGTCTTCCTCCACAAAATTTAATAGAATAAAAAATCTCTAGGGGTCTCTACATGTTTCGAACATAGAAACGTTCATCATCAGGAGACAGACAATTTATTTAGTTCTGATGGTTTTAGCAGAGGAGAAAATGGTGTAGAACCTTAATGGAGCTTTTATGGAATTAAAAAATTGATGTTTAGAAGAAAGATAATATGAAGAAAATTGATAAATGTTAAACCATTCATACTAAGTATATTAAAAAGTTATTAAAAAGGGTCTAAACCAACCAAATAAACTGGGGAAGAAGAAAAAACCTACCTAAAAAGAAGGTATCGAAGATAATTTAAAATTTTTTATAAAACTTTTCAAGTGTATGTCGGTAAGACATTATAAGGATAAAATATAATATTACCCCACAAAACACTTTTTGCAATGTAATTTTATTGTGATATCTTCATATTTATGACAATTTTATCCTTATTATGTCTTACTGACATACACTTACAAAGTTTTTTAAAAAAAAATTAAATAATCTTCGACACCTTCTTTTCAGGAAGGTTTTTTCTTCTTCCCCAATTATTTGGTTGGTTTGGACCCCCTTTAATAACTTTTTTAACATACCCAGTATGGTTTAACCTATATCAATTTTCTTTATATATTATGTCTTTTCTACACTACAATTTTTTGATTCCATAAAAGCTCCATTAAGGTTCTACAGCATTTTCTCTTCTGCTAAAACCATCAGCGCTAAACAAATTGTCTGTCTCCTGATGATTAACGTTTCTACGTTCGAAACATGTAGAGACCCCTAGAGAATTTTTATTCTAATAAATTTTGTGGAGGAAGACTTTAGGTTTTTTCTTTCTTTCAACTCCACTCTAAGCCTGGACTATTTCTTCAAATTAAAATTATCCTTGTATAGCTGCGAAAATATGATTGTATTTATTAAATAGTTTGCGTCTGTGCATGTTAATTAACACAATGCGGTTGTGATTTTAAGGTTTTTACTGTTAGGAAAGATAAAGCATGTTATAATTTAATTATTTGATTCTAATTTGATTTAAAGATAATTTTAAATTTTATAGCTACAAAATCATTGCTATTCTTGTCAGTTATAGAAATTCATTATGCAGTTGAATTAGGGAAATAAAAGTAGAGGAGAAGGTGCAAATGTTAAATACCACTTTGTTTGTTGTATAAAAGGAATTTTTAATGAATATAATTGAGCCAAAGGTACTTTAAACAATTAGACACCAAAAGGTAAAAGTAAATATGTAGTTATCAAAAACATATTTACAAAAAAAAAGCTTGAAAAAAAACTACAAAATGCCCACTCAAGAAAAGGTCGCTAAAATATGGAATACCTTAGTAGTTGTAATTGAGGGAAGGTTTCCAAACTTGGCAAGTAGACCAACGGCGATCCTTTTTGCCTACCCAAGAGTCTTTCCGCAACCACTTTAACTACCTTGGCCCTCGCCAAAACGCCCTGACCTCCTTACGAAGGCAAGTATGTCGCTCCAGGCCAGGGCCGTGATTTCTTCCTTTTGGGCCTCGTAGGTGCCCAGAAAGTGCAGCGGGGTCTCTTCTTCCTCCAGGCAACACTTGAAAAGAATACTACAAGTTCATATAAACTTCTTTTGTATCGGCCTTCACTTCAGAGATATGGGCTCCCAAAGAGCTCCTATGGAATTAAGTTTTTGACACATAATTATTAAACCAACAGGTATATAATTCAATTTTTTTTTCATTTCATCTATACTAGGTAAGACGCTTCAAATTACTATCCCAGAAAGTGTTGCGAATTACTCACAGCTGCAGGGACGGACTAGCTGTGACACTAATGTGCCCATTTTTTTACGCCCTGTATGATAGAAACTTTGGACGTTTTTTACATACCTTTAACTATTGATTGAAAATTAAGTACTCTTCATTGATGTCGCTAATCCTAACCGTTTTCGGAAAAACGTAATTTTTAACATATTTACATCATGTATATTTAGCGTATTTTAATAAAAGATACATCTTTGTTCCTATAAATTATAAATGTTCACTTTTAACTGCTTATTATTAATACATGATCGCAATAAAAGCTTACCCTGACATAATTTTGAATAATCCACCAATTTAATTTTCTTTTAAATGTTTGAAGACTCAAAGCTTTTAAATTACTAAAAATTAAAACTGACTATAAGGTCTAGATTACTCTACATTAACATATTACTTGCACCAGTCGCAAATATACTCGTCTTCTTATGAACCAATATTAAACACTGGACCCCTAAGTCTCCCCTCTGATCAGCAGACAGTGCATTCTCGCAACACATGCATTGAGCATTGTTCGCATTTAGTTCCAATCGTCCCGGCATATTTTCCAAATCGTCAAATTTAACATCTTTACTTGAATTCTCATACTTATCAGAAGAAACTGCATTCTTTGGACGTTTGATTTTTGATTAAAAAAAAAACGTAATGCAAATATGGAATACTAATATTTCATATTACTGACAACCCATGTCATGTCATCAATATGCACACGTGGTAAATCGAAATCATACAAAAACAGCGCGGCAGCTCGCCTCCAATAAAGATGGCAAACAGTCACAATTTTAGCCGTTTTACTACAGAGGGCGACACTTGGTATAGTCAAAACCCAGGTATTCCATATTGCAAGGATATTCCATTTTTGCACCTTCTCCTCTATTATTAATTCAGATTTTTTTCCGAATTATTACAAAATACTAAATTATACAAACTAAATTTAAGGAAAATTACATCTCAAAAATTAAAAATATATTTACTTAGAAAAATAAAAACAAGCTTTATTGCTCGTGTTGCTGGGATTTCACTTTGGATCTGCAGTTTCTTTAATCAAGATAATCATCTTAACTTAAATTTGTATTTCCGTTGTGCAGTCCGTAATCTCTTTTTCTGCATCGCGATAACGTTAAAAAGATTTCCCAAGGAAAAATATTTTCCGCCACTTTATATAAAAACACGATTATCTAGGGCGAAGTAAGCTGGGATGTGCCATATAAAAATATTGTTTTATAATATGCCTCAAGTTTTCTCGCCATATTCCTAGTCATTTGTATTCCTACCTCGTTTGTCTTACGTTATGAAGTAGAGTCGACCTTTTTCGCCTTCCAACTAATAAAACAAGATGGATGCTGTCGTACCGGGTCAGGTAGCTGTAAATTACTTGCCGACGCAACAAAAAATATGTGTATTTATTAGATGTATTGAATGAAAAAGAAAACATACGTGATTCCCATGTAAAATAAAAAATAAATTAACTCTTAAGTAACGCAAATGCTTCTGATATGCAGCTTTAAGGTTTATAGTTGCTATTTAATAATTTTAAGAGGAGCTTCAACATATTCATAGTTAATTCGATTTGGAACTAAATCAAATTATATTAAAGCTTTACTATTACCTTTTAATGACACCAAAAAGCAGATACAACTATTTTATTTTAAAATAGTTCTATTATAGATTTGTTTATAAAATATTCACAGTATTATATAACACAGGCTTGCAAAGAATTTGTGATTAGACAATTTTTGGTTTTCCAAGTTAATTCTGACTTACCAATAACCCAACAACTGGCCGTTTGCCTCTATCACGTTCAGTGTTTTTATATAAATTATTAATTTAAATAAATAAATAATTTGCCTTTTTTAAGAATAGACTACAAAAATCACAACTGCTACTATGCAATGTCTTCAAGGACTTAGCCAGAAATTTTTGCAGGGGGGGGGGGGGGTTTTCAAATAGGAAAAATTAAAAACAAAATTTATTAAAAATAAAATGAATTTTTAATAGTTTTACTATTGTTTCTAGCTTAAGTAACTTAAACGTGCTTACATAAATAGAAAAGAATTTTCGCTAGGCCCTTGAATGTCATAAAAATTTAGAAATACTCTTAGGTCAGCAATCTGGTTTTATGAAATATCTATGTTTATCTGAGTGGGATAGTAGACCAACACTGGAAAAAAGAAATTGGAAAAAAGAGAGCATTGAAAATCGGGCAACAAGAATGTTCTACGTAAAAGACCTTAAAGAAGTATTACCCACACTACATATTATTGGTTCAATGAAGCACTTTGTAAAAGCGTTGCACAAAACAGTTCGATGTTTTCAATTTTTGGTTGAAAAATGTCAGTCAATGTTTATTAGACAAGGAGATTAAAGAAGGTATCTTTATTGGTCCACAATATTAAAACCCTAATAAAAAATGTTAACTTTGAAGCGGTAATAACAAGTACCGAAAAAAATGCATGGTAAGAAAGTTAAATAGTTTTCTGGGTAATAGTTAAGCCCCAAATTATGTGGAAATTGTAGAGAACGTGCTGGACAAATTTAAGACATTGAGACTAAAAATTCAATATTTACACGCACATTTATACTATTTTCCGCAAACCTTGGTGATTACAGTAAAGAGCAGGGTAGGGAATTTTACCAAGACATAAATGAAATGGTTTGTTTATGAATATGTTTATGAAATGGCAAAAAGGTATTAGCGGTGACGCAATGACAAAATTATGGTGGACTATTGTTGGATGTTAAAGAGGGATGCTCCTATAGCCGAGCATAAGAAAAAAAAACACCAAGCGGACCTTGTCGGGCAAAAAAGATATTTTAAGTAGAGCAACGAGTAGCTCTGAACCGGCAAGGTGAAACAAACACATAAAGTTGATAGATAACAACCAACTGCCATCTGCTGACCTACCACAGAAAAAATTTACGGGTGTTACTTCTGACTGATTAAATAGTTGCGTGTTACGCATGCGTCGGCAGCTACCAAGAAATTTTATATTCAGTATTGATTAGTATCGATTTAAAGTTATCCAATATGATTATTTTGCCTCAATAACAATACAAATCAGTTTTACAAATTGATTAAAAATTAAATTAAAAAAATAATTTAATAAATAAAAACAGACATTTCTTGCATACTTTTAATTCATTGAAGTTTTTACTGTAATAGGCAGTTCATGAGTCTAGCGAGTCTGCTGTTAATAAATATCTCACCGGACCCTATTGGTGTCAGATACGGGTATGCTTTCCGGCATGTTGATGAAAGTGAGCCTCCCGGATAGTGAATCATTGGGAGACACCGTCCCGATGGATTGGGAGGTTTAGCGGCAATATTAAACTACGTTTAATTTGGTTTTTGTCGGGGTCTGCAGTAAAAAAAAAATTACAACAAGATCTGTGTAACAGGGCATTAATAATTTGGGCCTTAAAGGTTCAATTGTATGACGGAACCATTTTTAACCAACGGATAAGTAAACCACAGAAAAAACTGTCTACTGGAGCCTGTCCAAGCAGCTTAAAGGTGTTACAAGCTCTGTCTGATGCCTCATCCCTCCTATTAATTGATCTTGTATCTATCCCTGTGTTTACAACCAATCACACACATACATTGATTACCCAAGGTTATCACAAAACCACGCCTATCAACTTTACAAAGGCACCGATAGAGAGCAAAGTAACTGTATCTTTTTTACTAAATCTGATATTTATACCATTTTAAGTTTTCTAATTCAAGTTAAATTTTTTGGCGAAATTAAATAAACCTTATGAATCGCAATAAGTTCGCAAATAAACTTAAACGGTTAACGTCGTTTCGTCGAGTGTTAGTTAAAAGTAATGTCTTCGCCAACTCTCGGCTCTTTTGTATGCACTTCCCTAAAATTGAATTTCCCAAAGTTTCCGTAATGGGCATTGTTGGTCCCAATTACGTCCTGTAA
The DNA here is from genome assembly GCA_963969555.1 of Polydrusus pterygomalis. Taxonomy (NCBI): domain Eukaryota; kingdom Metazoa; phylum Arthropoda; class Insecta; order Coleoptera; family Curculionidae; genus Polydrusus; species Polydrusus pterygomalis. Next base: position 103,878,187 of record OZ018376.1, on the reverse strand, counting down.
CTAAAATAATTGAGTAACCCTAATATTCCTAAACATATTAGAAATATTTTACACCACTGACTGCTTTAAATTGCCAACAATGTATACACTATATATACCTAATACGTAATACGATGTTATTTAAATACATGTTTCACACAATTTATTCATCACATTCCAAGCAGTACAACATAAATGACCAACATTTCCAACCTTACTTAAACTTCATCTATTTGAGCCGGCTTATGCAACAAAAGTGTACTTATCTTATGCCTAATGTTTATCATTCATCGATTCGTCATTCAATCATATGGGTAACGACATTATATTGATTACCAATTACTACTAAAGTAAAAATTTTGAATACTCTCGCAAGCTGGAGGCAAAGTCACGTGACACTCTGTCAATTTTGGTCTATTAAATTTTTATAAGTTGGCATGAATTCCAGGACTGGACTTGAAAATTATATATGTGATACCTTCTAAAACAATTGATGCAATAGTCTCATCGGTTCTACTCCTTTAATAATGCCAAATAATAATAATAATAATGTCTTTTAAAAGTTTTGTTTTATAAATACATATTAAAATTTAAGGTAGGTAATAATATCCAAACATGAGTTTTTATATAGTTTAAAGATAAAGTGTCAAAATAGATTTAAAAACAATATGATATTATAATTATCCAAACATAGAAAATACTAAATTAACTGAAACGCAACTTTAAATAGTCTGTCACTCATATTTACAACAGATTTTTTTTTGTTTTATTTTACAGATTATACCTATAGGTAAAATACAATACCTACAGTTCAACATGAACTAACTGAATTTAGTCAGATATTACATTTACTGTCAGGGAAAACCCCATTATAGAATTTTTTGGTTATGATACCCTTACATTTCTAAACTTGTATGTGGGCTAATATAAAGTTAAAAGCTTTAATTTAGCCAGGGATTAAAATTTTCTGTCAGTGAAAACCCTACTTTATCAGTTTTTGACTTACATTACAATAAAAAAACAAGTAACAATAACCAAGGAGTTTACATACAATGTTATTATTGTTAAAGGTTTTGTTAATTTCGCGAGTTTTTGTTTGGTTATTTGGTCATATTGGATTACTTTAAATCGATACTGATCAATTGCATCAAATATGCCCTTTCAGTCTTGTTTAAACTACCTGCTTACCAATTTTGTCTAATACAAGATTTTGACAAAAAAAATACTCTAGAAGAAAAAGTTTCCTTTTTTCGACAACCCATCAACATATTTTACAAAATAATAACGTTTTTGTTCCTTTCAATAATGTTTTTGTCTTCCTAGGGTCCATCAAAACTAGCAACCTAATCAGACATTTTGGAAAGAAGCTTTATCGTAGATAAGTTCATTTTGAATTCGACAGCCTATTTAAACCTAATTCGTTTTTAGTTCAGCCTATAATAGTATAGATTAAGAACTTATTAAATTAAAGAATTAAGACCTTCTTAAATATAATCAGAAATTACGCTTCTCTTCGTGTAAAATTTTACACTACCTGACTAACTTCTCTTATCAGTTCTTTTTATCCGCTTTGAATTTAGTTTACTCATGTTTAAGCTCTTGGTCTTAATAATTTTTTATTTTTTATTGTATTCTACTCTTGATTGGGTTAATTATGATGTTCACCCTTTGCTACTTTGTTGTTGATTTACTCCTTAATCAGTCCTGCCGGAGCTACTAGATGAATGTGATGATTGACGGTTTTAATCTCTTGTAGTACCTACTTCGCTTGTTACCATAATTTTCATATTTATTTTAAACAACCTTTGCCTCTTTTGATGCATCCCGCATTTCCTCTGTGATTTTACCAAAGATGATTAAAACTAGCTTCTCTGTATAAGTTCCAACTACACACTCAAGTTTACTCTGTAAAGAAATACTCCACCATTTTACCTTATCTCTGTCAACTCCATTTTACCTCGACAAGAATTTTTTTAAAATTTTAATTTTTATTCAAAAATGTCCAAAACAAAGATTTTAAATTATTACTATTTCTACTTCTAATTAAGGATACCCACATGACGAAGGTTTACACAAATTAAATTTTTTCGGATAAAATTCTAACCTTAAAATTATTTTTTACTTTTCAGATAAAAAACTTAAACCTAAAACTTTTCTATGTCAATTTAAATACTCCACACATTCATGTTGCTGATTCACTAATTGGTGACTTCAGTTACTCTTCATTTTATTAAAACTTTTTACTACTTCACTGTTGAATATTCTTCTCCTCACACTTACGTCACTAATTTACTAATATGTGACCTAGCTACTCCTCATTTTAAATTTTCTTCTCCTCACACCTAAGTTACTATAGTTCACTAATATGTGACTTTTCAGCTACTTTCCATCTGATTTTAGTTAAAGTTTTTACATCATCTACCATTCCAATGTCAAATATTCTTCTCCCCTCACACTTATGGTGTTATCTCATTAATAACACTTCAGTTACTGCCATGCTACCTTTATAACTTATTCTCTGCCAATATTTCACGAATGGCCATTACGTTGAAAGATTTTCCCAGCACTTTGCTTGTTTTTCCATCATCTGGTAGCTCCGTTAGGACTGTTTGCACCTATTATATTTCTAAATTCCTTATTCTATTCTCTTGATGATGAATGCTTATGCGTTCGAAACATGTAGTGAATTTACCCTTTATAAACCTTGAAACTTATTTTAATATACCAGTGGAGAAAGACTTAAAGTGTCTTATTTCTCTCCCTTTAAATAAAATAATTTGACATATCGAAACCAATTATACCATTATTGATTTAAATATTTAATAACAATTGAATTATAAATAGTAATACAACTTTCATTAATTAGTTTTGAATAAGATGGACACCGACCCAAACTTTGCGATTTTATTATTATACAGTGTTAATTTTTTAAGTTAATATGTTGTTTACCTGGATTTCATCAGCATTAATTATTTTATTTTCATTTAAATTTTAATCGTTTGTTTTTAAATAGGTATGCGTTTGCGAGGCTAACCTTAATTTTTTTTGGATGCACCTCTTACTTTACAACATAACATTCTGAAATCACTCATTCCATTCTAATTTTTAGCAAATTTAAATGAATCCAATGATTCGCAATAAGTTCGCGAATTACCTCAAAGCGGTAATCTCCGTTCCGCAGAGTGTTACTCGAAAATAATGTCTCCGCCAACTCTCGGCTCTTTTGTATGCACTTCCATGAAATTAGTTTCCTCAAAGTTTTCGTAATGGGCATTGTTGGTCTCAGCTACGAATGCCACATTCTATTGTATCGCCTTCTTGATTGCACATTTTCCCTTTCGACAAAAGAGCAGAAGGCAAGAATTTTCTTATCTCGGGTTATAACTTTGAGTTCATCGTAAAAAGTAAAATTCACAGCTTTAAATTGATAAATTTATGTTCGCAGATTTTTTTATGCATTATTATTTAAGTGAAATGTTTATGGTTTTAGTACTTTTTTAAATGTTTTACTCCTTTAATCTATTTAATAGGAAACTATTAAAAATTTAATTTGAAGTAGTCCCGTGCTTAAAGTGGAGTTGAAAGTATCTGAAAGAAAGAAATACTAAAAGTCTTCCTCCACAAAATTTAATAGAATAAAATTCTTCAAGGGTCTCTACATGTTTCGAACGTAGAAACGTTCATCATTAGGAGATAGAAAAAATATTTGGTGCTGATGGTTTTAGCAGAAGAGAAAGTGGTGTAGAACCTTAATGGAGCTTGTATGGAATTAAAACGTGAAGTGTAGGAGAGACATAATATTAGGAAAATTGATGAAAATTAAAACATACTCAGTATGTGAGAAGTCAGTAATGAAATAAACTGGGGAAGAAGAAATAACCTTTCTAAAAAGCAAGTGTCAAAGATTAATTAAAATTTTTTTAAAACTTTTTATAAACCATCTTTAGGTGTTTGTCTGTAAGACATTGTAACGAAAAAAAAAACAAAATAATAAAGATATCACAATTGAATTGCATTCCAACAAAAGTGTTTTGTGGGGTACTGAGGGTTAAAGCTCAGTAGCCCCGCAAGAGGTTAATTTAACAACTATAAAATTAATCAAGAAGTTGCACATTTTATTAAGAAATTAGAGGTCAAAAAAGGTTGTTCACGTCCACGTGCTAGGGCCAATGTGGCCACATCATTATTTTGACCAATGTTACCCTTACAGTGTCTTACAGACATACGCCTAAAGATGTTTTATAAAATGTTTTTAAAAATTTTTAATTAATCTTCGACAGCTTCTTTTTAGAAAGGTTTTTCTTCTTCCCCAGTTTATTTCATTACTGACTTCTCACATACTCAGTATGTTTTAATTTTCATCAATTCCCTTAATATTATGTCTCTTCTACACTTCAAGTTTTAATTCCAAACAAGCTCCATTAAGGTTCTACACCACTTTCTCTTCTGCTAAAACCATCAGCATCAAATATATTTTCTGCCTCCTGATAATAAACGTTTCTACGTTCGAAACATGTAGAAACCCTTGCAGAATTTTATTCTATTAAATTTTGTGGAGAAAGACTTTTAGTTTTTCTTTCTTTTCCATATTAAAAATTTGTTAAAAAAATTGTTATTACTCCTTTTAGCAGTAACAAGGCCTTCTAATTTGGTAAATATTCTATGAGTTAGTTAAACTATTTTTCATAGTAAAAGCACGAGGTAAGGTAATGAGATGGGTTAGACGGTAGTGTGAGAACCTGCGGCAAATGTAGAAAAAAGGGTAATTTCTGAATGCATATATGTCTTTATCTAGAAAATACCGAGTATCCGGAACGCGTTGCAATGCCACTTTTTGCGGCATGCGTCTCGATATCCGTCTCTGCATCCAGCCCAGTATGCGTCCCGTAATTAAAATTTCCAATATTAATACACATAAGGTTTTAAGTAATCATCTTCAGGATGCCTACTCTTATATTCTAATCCAATATACTTTTTTTAAATAAAAAGCACTGCCTCCAATATGTTCAATTTCCGTTCACTTTTCTTTAAGATTTGATAATTAAATTCCAAGCTGCCCCTATAGCTTTTTACGATTGAATTTTTATACATTTTGTTTAAATGCTTTCTTCATTCTTTTTAAACCACTTATTTTTTAAATCGTTTTTTAAAACTATTTAATATTAAAAAAAAAAACACAAAAAATTTCTTTTTTTTTCTCAAACCTTCGTAATAAATTGATTTGATTGAATAAAATGATTTCCCTATTTCATATCTATATTTTTACTGACCCTAAAAAGTTACCCCACTACTATAATCTGCTAATATATTTAATTTAAATTCCATTTATTATTAACCACAACTGTTAAATCCCCTAAGTTGCATCTTTTGGATTGTTACTGCTATGTATGAGTTTTAACTTAACGATTTGTATTAGTTTTCTCATGAATTTTTTCTCACTTAGCCCCATTTAACCATATACGCCTTTATTTTTCTTCCTTACATATATTGTTACTGTGTAGCTGATGATAACCTTTCTTAAGGACGAAATATGTCCTACTATACCATACTTTTTACGTATTAAAACTACTTGGAGTTTATACAGGCCATTTATTTTTCCTTATTCCAATATATAACTACTGAGATAGTTTACTACTTCCTTCAATTTCTATAAGATTTTCTTAAATTGGAGCGTACATAATATTATGATGTGACGCCAAAGGACCGAAACACGCTTCAACACTACATATTACGCGTTTTCTTTATCTGTTCAGTTTAGAATGACGCGACGTCAGAGCGTGTTGGCATCTGCCAAAATTTATCCACGAATTTAGTGCATACGAGAATGGAAGAAAAAGTAATTGAAGAGGACAGAAAGTACTAATTTATTTACAGTGTTCAAAGTTGTGTAAATAGTGAATACCAGTATAAATCATACAACCGATTGACGGATTGATTAAAAATTAAATTTAGAAAAAATCAAATAAATTAAATTGGACATCCCTTGCTTTTGTTCAATTGAATTATTTCCTTTGTACCTCACCTCGAAGTAGGTTTTTTTCGAATAAATATAGTTATAGTTAGCTTCATAATATACTGGGTGTCCACGGAAGGTGGCTCGCCCCTCTAACTTTTTTGTTTTTCAAGATAATGAAATAAAATTCGGGGGATTCATATACGACATAAAACTGCATTTTTTGACAGGTGACTCAACATTAACGGACGGTTTAACCGGAAGTGACATAAACTTTCGATTTTTTAATGGGAAACCTGGTATATTTTTACTTTTTTTGACTCCATATGACATTCTAAATAAAACGATGTCTCACTTCTCATTGTTTTTCACCAAGAAAATATTTTTTTTCCAAATTTATTGTTTTATCTAGAGGGCTATGAATACCTTAAAAATCACTTATTTCAGTTCTTTAATCTTGGGAAAAATACAATTTTACTATTTTTGGTCCAATGTTATATCCTATGTAAAATTTAATCGTTAAAGTGGGATAACTAATTTTTTTTAAATGGCAACATGGTGGCTCGTTGGGTTAAGAAAAAAGAGGATTTTATTAAGATTATGTTGATACACTATTAGGTTTTAGAAAAGCTGCCACTAAAAAACTTTAAAAAGTTAACTTAGAACTTTCCTAAAATGAAGCATCTTTTGAGAATAAATTTAGATTGAAATGCATCAAGTAGCCTGTGACAAGCAAAACTGATAAAACAAAATCATGCCTTGAAGAAAATTGAAATGCTGACAGCTTCTGCCAAAGTAAATTAGTTTGTTGTATAAAAAAGATGGAAAATAATAGTTTTACAAGGAGTGAAAACGTTGATATGTTATTATTGTGTGGCTCATTTCGCATTTTCGGTACCAGTTTTAGGTACCAAATAATGCCGGGTTGGATGACGCCGATTAAAATATCTTTGTGCGTAAAGTAGTGCAGCATCGGTTGAATTATTTCTACATTCTCCAAACACTAATAACATATCAACTTTTTTACTCCTTGTAAAACTATTATTTTCAATGCTTCTTAAACATCAAACTAATTTACTTTGGCAGAAGCTGTTGGCATTTTAATTTTCTTCAAGGCATGATTTCGTTTTATCAGTTTTGCTGGTCACAGGCTACTTGATACATTTAAATCTAAATTTATTTTCAAAAGATGCTTCATTTTGGGAAAGTTCTAAGTTAACTTTTTAAAGTTTTTTAATGGCAGCTTTTCTAAAACCTAATAGTGTATGGTATTAAAATAATCGCAAAAAAATCCTCTTTTTTCTTAACCCGACGAGCCACCAAGTTGCCATTTAAAAAAAAATTAATTATACAACTTTAAAGATTAAATTTTACATAACATAGCATTGGACCAAAAATAGTAAAATTGTATTTTTCCCAAGATTAAAGAACTGAAATAAGTGATTTTAAGGTATTCATAGGCCCTCTAGTTAAAACAATAAATTTGGGAAAAAATATTTTTTTGGTGACAAAAAGTGACAAGTGACACATCGTTGTATTTAGAAAGTCATATGGAGTCAAAAAAAGTAAAAATATACCATCAGGTGTCCCATTTAAAAATCGAAAGTTTACATCACTTCCGGTTAAACCGGAAGTTTCATAATGTTGAGTCACCTGTCAAAAAATGCAGTTTTATGTCGTATACAAATTCCCCGAATTTTATTTCATTATCTTGAAAAACAAAACAACTAGAGGGGCGAGCCACCTTCCGTGGACACCCGGTATGTATTGATAAAGAAATGGTTTAAAGTTAAAAAAAAAGAATACCGAGTTTTGTCATGACAGTATAAGGATCATTAATCGCATAGCAATGGTATGGGGTCTTGTGTATTTATCGAATTTCCCTGAAAGGGATCCCAATTTCTTGTTTTATTCTCCAATCTATAAATTAACTGTATAAAAACGACCTTTTGTAGAATAAATTAAATTGTATTTTGCTTTTAATCACACTTAATGCAAAATGTAGTCAAGCTTGTTAAAAACTTTTTTGTGTAACAGAACACCAATCATTCGTATTTTCTAAAAGGATCTAATCCGCATTATTTTTTATCCTTGTGTTTACACCGACCTCCATCAAAATTCAGACTGAGGAAAAATTTCAAAGCTCCCTTTTAAACCTCCTATTAACGTTCTGAAAAAAGTTGGCGTTTAAAATTAAATTTGAAGCTGAGAGAAAAGGTCGTTCTAGAATCAAAGGTTATTTTAATTAGAGGTTGTTAATGTAATCAACGGCACAAGGATGAGAGTTTGTTGGTTCGTATCCCACTGCCGGCAAACTGGTTTGATCCTTGTGGATTTTAATTGCATAAGTCTAGACGTGTGTCCAGCATTGAGGAAAAATTAAGGAAGAATGGAAAATGTATCATCCCCATTCCCGTCGGTAACCAGACCGGATGATATGGGATATATCATGGGGTACGAGGCAGGAACATACTCCCCAATCGGTAGGTCATGGATGCGCGAAACCAACTGTTGTTAGCCCTTGGGGGGGTGCTTCTAATGGCTGAGAGTCGTGAATTATACAGTAACCCACCAATGAGTTTGCAACATATAATTACAATTTATATTAGCAGAGAATTAAGGATCGGTTCTGCATGTCCGATAACCTAAAAATAAATTTACAACATACGTCGCCTAACTTACCGGTATTATGGCAAATTAAGTTAGGAAATAATTTTAAAAAGTTGTTTAAAATTAATTTTTAGGTTCGTATGCAAAATTTTAGAAGTTAATTTAAAATAATTGGAAACTGCAATTTTTTAAAGTAATATTTTTTAGCGATTTACGAAAACCAACAGATGAAAACGAAATTTTTAACAGGTTGAATGCCAACGTCCAGTATACTGGACATATTGGTTTCTACTGAGAGCATGCGTCCAGTTAACTGGACACATTTGTAATGTGGTTTAAATGAGAATTGCAGAAAGCTGGGATCGGAGAATGGATTGTTATTTCGGCTGTGGGCTATGTATATTTTCGCGTCGCCAAAAATTTTAAATTAATCCGAATAAACACGTGAAAATAGGAAAGGAAATCCAAAGGAAGCGGTAAAGAAAAAAAAATTAAAAAAGGCGAAGTAATTTGGAAGAGAAAGGGCCCGGTACTAGTTACGAATTGGAAAGGGAAACGAAATGTCAGAATGATTAGCACGAAATACAGGCATGAAATGGTTGTGGTTCAAACAAAGAGGGGATTAGTAAAAATTAAATCTTTATGTGAGCAAGACTATAATAAAAACATATCTGAGATCGACAGATTGATCTGGCCAAATGTAAGCCTACTACTTAACTCCTACAAAAACTTTGCATTGGAATAATAAAATATTTTTTCATTTGATTGATCTTTGCATTTGGAACTCGTGTTATATATGCAGAAAATTAAAAGGTCAAAATATCCGTCTCTTGAAATTTAGAGAACAGATTATTATGGCCCTTATTGGGGAACATGATGCAGGTCCGACCAATCAGTCTCATCTTTCGTCAGGCCCTATACATTATTTAGAATCTAACCCACCCACCACAAAGGACAAGCCAGACAATGTAAGAACAGACAAACCAGGTATTTTTGTCCTCTTTGTCCTGACAGACCAGCGCTCTGCGTTCATCCATGTTTGAAGGTTTTTCAACAATAAAAATAAGGTTTTATTTTATTAGAAAAATGTTATGGTTAATTTCTTCATTAATATAACTCCTTTTGTGTTTACTTTGTTTTCTTGTTTGTTTACTTCACATTGATATTGAGTGTCATGATGACCTTTTAGAGATATAGGCTAGTTATATACAGGGTGTCTCACAGTCGATGGTACCTTAGACGTTTCTGACGAACCAGTAAAGGAATCGTTTTAAAATTTTAGTCGCGTACATAAACGGACATGCTCTACCAACCTAAAATATTTTTAACAATACAGTGTTGCCGCTTCTACACAAAAATAATAGTAGCTTCGATTTTTTAAATGCAACACCATATATTTTATTTTATTTTCGAAACCTCCATTACTTTCCTTACAATTTTTATTAACTCTACTCTATACTTATCTCTTACTGTTTCTAAGATATAAATTAATTTCAGTTTTTTTGTCCGAGAACGTCACTTTTAAAAATGCTGGTAGTTTTGAACTCTAAAATACCGAAACCATGAAATTTGGTAAATAGTTAACTAATACCATAGGGCTCTCTGCCCTAGTCCCAAATCTCAGTTGCAATATACACGGTGGTTGAAAAATACACTTATTCTGGTAACTTGAAAAAGTTACCATAAGTCCTTTTTTTCAAATGTAACACCCTGCATATTATTACGGATTTAAAAAGCTGCTAAAATTTCACTTAATTCTTGTATATCATACCGGTACCTAACTAACTAGTTTAACCATTTTTTTTGACGTATTAAGAATAATTTGTAAAATTTTCTATACAATTCAATTTTTATTCAGTTATTAGTTAGTTAGCCATGACAAAAACTGATGTTTAGGTATGTTACTATGGTTATCGTTTTGACATTTCATTAAGTTTAGATACAAGATAGAAATACACTTTAAAGTCATGGAAGAAAACAATACAAATGCAGTTTTTTTGAATTTATTTATTTTATTTGGACAATGTGTGTTTGCATTAACATGCAAAAAACATTAAAACTAAATTTTTCTTGAAATCAATGCAGTCAACACCCGCATATTAAAGTATTTGGATGTAAACGGCCAGCGTTTTGAACATGTTAAAATGGCATTTTATTAGTTATAATTTTAGTAGTATTTTATTATTTGACTACCAAGTTAACATTTAATAAAATTGTCCTGGATCCTTATGAATTTTCTAAGATTTATTGGCGGTAAATTAGAGTACATTTCGTTAAACTTTATACATGTCCTGGCGATAATTCTTTTTTAATTAGTTTTAATTTTTTTTGCATGTTAATGCAAACACACAATGTCCAAATAAAATAAATAAATTCATAAGAACTGCATTTGTATTGTTTTCTTCCATGACTTTAAAGTGTATTTCTATCTTGTATATAAACTTAATAAAATGTCAAAACGATAACCATAGTAACATACGTAAACATCAGTTTTTGTCATGGCTAACTAACTAATGACCGAATAAAAATTGAATTGTATAGAAAATTTTACAAATTATGCTTAATACTTCAAAAAAATGGTTAAACTAGTTAGTTAGGTACAGGTATGATATACAAGAATTAAGTAAAATTTTAGCAGCTTTTCAAATCCGTAATAATATCAAGGGTGTTACATTTTAAAAAAAGGACTTATGGTAACTTTGCCAAGTTACCAGAATAAGTGTATTTTTTAACCACCCTGTATAATGCAACTAAGATTTGGGACTAGGGCAAAGAGCCCTATGGTATTAGTTAACTATTTACCAAATTTCAGGGTTTCAGTGTTTTAGAGTTCAAAATTGTCAGCATTTTTAAAAGTGACGTTTTCGGACAAAAAAAACGGAAATTAATTTATATCTTAGAAACGGTAAAAGATAAGTATAGAGTAGAGTTAATAAAAATTGTAAGGAAATTAATGGGGGTTTCGAAAATCAAATAAAATATATGGTGTTGCATTTAAAAAATCGAAGTTAATATTATTTTTGTATGGAAGCGGCAACATTGTATTATTTAAAATATTTTAAGTTGGTAAAGCATGTCCGTTAATGTACGCGACCAAATTTGCAGAACGATTCCTTTACTGGTTCGTCAGAAACGTCTAAGGTAGCATCGACCGTGGGACACTCTGTATATTATTATGTCAGTTCGGGTTATGGTTAAGGGATACATGTTTCCTGTTGGCATTCAACCTGTTAAGCTACTTCTGCCCATCAAATCTAAATCTGTTGGCCAAGATGCTTTTAATATCCGCATGTTACTTACGAGCTGTCCTAGGACACTACCTGTTATAAAACATTTTCAACTTTTGTAACCTAAGGTACCGTACTGGGACGCAAGATGTCGCACTGGGTTTTATAAATCCCGTTGATTAAGCAGAACATTCCCTTCTATTTGGAAAAAGTAGCATGTTGTTTCTATACCAAAAATTTCGACGCCTTTTAGTATCTAAGACCTATCAGTATTTTATACTTACTGTCGAATGCATTAGAAAATTTGTTAGGGACAAATGACAAAGTTTACTGATGATAATAAAATTCTTTCTGAGCAATAGTCTTGTGTTCGAAAGAAACATAGCTGTGTGGCTGCCTTACTGAGGCTGATTACAATAAACTGACAATATTGGTGCTCCTTGACTATTCTAAAGCTTTTGATCTGATAAATAACCAAATTACTGGCTTTGTTAACTTTTTTGGGATTTTCGGAGGACGCAATACAACATTTGGCGTCGTATTGTCATTTATGGCACCCTGTTGATGTCTGGTCTATTTTAGGTTAAGAGCTTGGCTTAAAAGACAGGACTGGACTTGTACCTTCATCATAACCATCTTTTTAACAGCTTACTACTCATTATTAACAAGGAATGAAAGCAATATGAACAAACATATTTTCTTCAATTGTATTATTAGTATATTCATTTTGAAATGCACTGTGATTTCAAACCGGGGAGGAGGTTATTATGGGAAAGAAATTAACTCATAACCACTCACCATTAAAATCTGTTCTATCATTCATCCAAGTGCGTCGACGAAATATAGCGACTTTTGCAGAAATCCGATATTAGACCTCTGAACAATAATATCTAAGCATAATAATTTTTGGAAATGGTAGTTTTGTTTTAATGTCCATATTAAATAAAGCTAAAAAATGTCAACCGGCGTGGCGTGCGAACAAAGTTTTTAAATTTAAAAAAATTATACGTCTCCGCTCAGATGTGAATCCAGAACCTCTCGATTACCAGACGACTGTTTTTTTTTTCAATTTTAAAAACTTGGTCTGCACGCCGATTCACATTTTTCAGTTATACAGACATTAAAAAACCCACTATTTCTAAAAATATTTTACATATAAGATATTAAGTGTAGTTAGTTACTGGAAAAGGGTTTAGGAATATATTATCAACATCAACGATAAGGGTTGTAGAAGTTTGAAAAATTTACTCTTTTAATAAAATTAAATTTACATACAATAGTTTCAAAGTTTCTCTTTGTATAACTTTAAATTAAATTAATAATTGGATGCTTTTTACTAGAAGTGTAAAATAATAGGATAAAGAAAATGCCCTAAAGTTTTCCTTTGACCTTAATCTTAATAGGGGTCGTTGTACATAAAAAGATTAAGTTTGGCATTAGATCCTTCTAATGAGTTAAAGGTCCTGCTATTTTTAAGGGATACTTACGTTAAAGTATACGAGGTGGCTCGTTTCCAACAAAGCAATATTTTCTTTTAGATGCGGGTTTATACGAGACCCCCTAGAGAAGTTCTCTTCTGAAAGACGATACTTTCGTCGTCTGTACTTCATCTACCATCCTCCTACTATAATTATTATAGTACTGTGTGTGTGGGGAATATGAGATAGCACGTGGTTTAATGCCATTATTTATTGTTTGTCTATACCATTTCATATAATGTGGTTAGTAAGTAAAGCTTCCCCCACTTGCGGCAAGTATTCGATATAAGATTCTTTGTGACAGTGCATGGGTTGATCAGTTTGTTATTCTACGATAGATCGTTATATGGGGCAGAGCTGTGCCGGCTGGTAATAGTTGCCTATTAAAGTTAAACAAAAACGATTTTAGTTTCAGGTACATAAGCAGAGCATGCATCAAGTCAGTACTGAGTTTATTTTTTCTAAGCGACGACATAATGAAAGGCAGAGTATTTGTCAAATTTCCGTTGATGCGTTACATTTATATCTATATCCGAAAAAGCTTCAAGGTATCAAAGTGCGTCATTTAAAGAAATTTCCTAAACAAAGTGGAAATTTGACAAATACGTTGTAACTTTTCTTTTGGTTGAACCGAAAATAATGAACCAGTCAGATTTAAGGTTTGTGTATATCGTTGCATGCTGTACTGACTGCTTGAGTCCTAAATATGGTACATGTTATGTTGCCAAATAATCATTCCTATAGTCAACATTAACTTAATTGTCAAAAACAGATGTACCAAAAAATTATTATACCCAATTTATTTTTTTGGCTAAATAAAAATAATTAAAAAATGTAAATAAGTAAGGAATCATCGGTAAGCGTCCTTTGTATTGTGTTAGGATTATTTAAAAGCCATCATAAAGATACTCAAATTTCGGATTAAACGGCGAAGCCATATGATGCTCTTAGTTACAATGTAAAATTTTCATTTTTGCTAAAAATCAGTTATCATAAATCTGGCGACATTTTCCCTGTCTTTCTAATGCTGCTTACTGCTGTATACGCCGGCCGATGGCATACACTATGGCGGTTTTAAACCTCCGCCGTTTTTAAATTAGTTAAGCTTTTCTATGTAGTTTAAGTGAAAAGTATAGCTCATAACAACAATCGTTTTGTGGCTTTTGTAGCATTATATATTCCTTCAGAACATGTATGCTCGGAATAAAGAACTGTGAGCATGTTTAAACGATTTTTCATTCCTCCGAACCGCCCTTCCACATAAACACGTAGTTTTGTGTTTGGTTGGTGTTAAAGTGTCGATTTTAGTTTTAAGTATGCAAATGAAGAATTGTCTTCTTTGTAGTTGATAATAGAATGGTCTAGTTGTAATTATAACAGAAAGCATTGGATTATAATTTGTGTTTAAATACTTCTTTAATTTATATAATATACAGGGTGTCCCAAAAGTAATGGGACACAGAGCAACAGCAGACTCCTTAAGGCGAAATAATGTGATTTACTTAAACTTGCCTCATCCCAAATTTGATAACAACAAAGATACAGGGTGGCAAAGTTTTAATTTTGTTTTCGTTTTTTTGCGATTACTTCTTAACGAAACGACATAGCAGCAGAAAATTAAGGCTTTTGGGGTTTTTTGAGGTGAGGAATTCAAAATTATTCATAGTTTTTGTGTACCCATTAGAGAGCGCTGCCTACGGCATGACCCACTCCTTTTAGCTGGCATAACTTTGTTTAGGCTTCTTATATCGATCCGACTATTAAAAAAATAAGTTACTTTACTTCTTTCACATCAAAAATGTATAATTTATTAAAGTCGCTGGGGGCAACCATTTTCGAGATAATTGCATTCGATATTTTTAATGCAAGAATTCTAAAATATTTAATGAATTAAATCATTGAAATCAATGGTGGCCATTTTGAACAATTGCTATCACGGCGTTACCATTTTTATTTCTAACTACTTTGTTACTTTTAAATGTTATTAAAGTAAGTATTAAAAAAAATTTTCGTTTAAAATAAAATTAGTAATTCCGTATACGAAAAAGCGTTTTTATTAAAAAAAAATAGTCAACCTTAAGTATCTACATTAACTGACACTTAGCTAATGTAGCTCATTTACAATAATTTAAAGTCAGAAATTTACCGTTGCTCGATTTTTCGTTGCTTTTGGACCACGTACTTAGTTGCATTGGACATATGAAATGCGATTATCTCGAAAATGGTTGCTCCGAGCGACTTCAATAAGTTATGCATTTTTGATGTGAAAGAAGTAAAGTAAATTATTTTTTTAATAGTCGGGTCAATATAAAAAGCCTAAACAAAGTTATGCCAGCTAAAAGGAGTGGGCCATGTCGTAGGCAGCGCCCTCTACTGGTTACACAAAAACTAATTATGAATTCCTCACCTCAAAAAGCCCAAAACCCTTAATTTTGTGCTGCTATGTCGTTTCGTTAAAAAGTAATCGGAAAAAAACGAAAACAAAATTAAAACTTTGTATCTTGGTTGTTATCAATTATGGGATAAGGCAAGTTTAAATAAATCGAATTATTTCGCCTTAAGGAGTATGCTGTTGCTCTGTGTCCCATTAGGTTTGGGACAAGCTGTGTAATATAATATACAAAAATCAGTGGTAATATACGGGGTGTTGCATTAAAAAATAAGTAACGAAATTAACCGTATTTTTAAACCACCGTCTATACTGTATATCGGAATTAAAATTTAAGCGTATTGTTAAAAGCCCCCTGATTTATTTAACTGTTGACCTAATTATTATAGGGTCTTAATAAGTATTTCAGAGTTAATGTTCCGTACGTCATAGACACGTGCAAATTTGTAAAGTTTATATTTTCATCAAGCAAAACGTTAATTCAAAATTTTGAATTGTTTGCATTACTGTTAATTCAAATGCTCCAATGACTGGCCTATAAGGTCAGACCACTGTGTCAAGAAATTTACTTGCGAGACACCTACTTTCCAAAAAATTATTTTTATATTCAACCCAAAGGCACAAAAGTTTGGTCGTCTAAAAGGAATTTATATGTGACTAAAATTCGTTGGAGTACAGCGCTCCGGGGAGCGATAGTTACCGAGGTAGAAAAACTTTGTTATCTCTGCCTCATTTTAAAAGTTTATGGATAATAAAAAGTTTTATATGAATACGGTTTCTTTTTAGTTGACTTAAATTAACTTAAAAGTGTTTGAACGTGCATCAAATTGAGAATCAATGTGGAAATAATCTGAGAGAGAATGATGGATGGCGTTAATTAAATTTGAATCCTCTGGCCTGGTAGTGTAAAGGTTTACACAACCTTTTTGTGACTTAAGTACTACTAATCGGTCCCAGGAACCCAATTTTTGTTTCCAATATATTAAGCAAATTTAGAAAAAAATGGCTTTATTCTTACAAATTTTGCTACATTGATGAACAAACCCGAATAAACCCTATACAAAAAAGGACACACACATACACACCCTCACACACATTGTAGACAAATGATTATATTGTATTTTAAACAGTAGTGTTCATTTTTATATCCTTTTTTAAGGGAAAAAATATTACATCTGTATCTTTTTGAATTTGGTATTGAAGCTACAGGTGTAGGTTCTTCTATAGAAAGATATCAACACTGAAGATCTGATGAAGTCTGCGAAGTAAGCGATTCTTGGTTACCTGGGAAACTATATTTAAAGACAGACCAGCTCTTTTGGATAATTGTTTCTGTACATTTCTTTACTAGCATTCGTAAACTATTAAACCCATTTTAATATTTGAATTAAAACTTTTTTGGTTAACAAAACAAACTTTTTAGTTTACTAAATTATAGCTAATTCTTTGGGATTTATGATAACTTATAAATATTTGGCTAATTTAATTCTAACTTTAAAAAATCACGTCTTCTAAATGGCCTTCACCAACTTCAACACATTTTTCAATATTAGATAAAAAATGGTTCATTACACGGCGTAGCGTCTATTCTTCAACTTCTTCACAAATTTTGACTTTCAGTTCCTCGATGGTACCTGGACGACTCGCAAACACTTTGGCTCTTAAATATCCCCACAGAAAAAATCGGGTGCCGTTAAGTCGGGGGACCTCGAAGGCCAAGGCAAATCTCCGAATCGAGAAATGAGTCGGCCATTAAACATTTCTCGCAGGACCCTCATTGAGTTTCTGGCGGTATGAGCTGTTGCCTCATCTTGTTGGAATAGTAAGGCATTGTTTAGTAATCCTCGTCTATTTAATTCTGGAATGAGAAATGTCTCTAGCATATTAATGTAGCGCTCGGATGTTACTGTTACAGCGCGGTTATTTTCATCCTCAAAAAAATAAGGACCAATAATACGAAAAGATCCTACTCCACACCACACAACAACTTTTGGATTATGGAGGTTCTGTGTAAAGATTTCACGAGGATTTTCATTTGACCAGTATCTAAAATTCTGTTTATTGACCATGCCGTTCAAATAAAAATTTGCTTCGTCTGTCATTAGGAGACTATGAATTGCTCCTTGATATAAATCCAAAAATTCTTGACAAAATGCTAACCTTGCTTCTTTATCTTGATTGCTAAGTTGCTGTGCCATTTGGTATTTATAGGATAAAATTTTAAATCCCTTTGAAGAATTCAATCTAAGCTTCCCTTCGATATTCCTAGGATAAGGGTTTGTCGATTAACAGACCTTTTAGGACTTCTCGTAAATGCACGTACGATTACTAAATTTCTCATAATCTTCTACTTTAAAATTTCTTTTGTCTCTGTGTACTATTATTTGTTTCAAAGTATCATCGCCCATATCCCCCATTTTTCTCTACTACCACCAGTTTGTACATCATTCCCTTCAATATATTCTCTAAAATTCCCTGTTGCAACACTTTGCTCCAGTTCTCGATCAAAGGCTTCTTCCGACCACTCTTATTGCTATTTTTGGGAGGAAAAACATTCTATAGGCTTCAGGAAAAATAAAAACCTTTGGACGATTAAAATGTGAAGTCTTATTGGCGGCAATGTTTTGATGTGGAGGTAATAGCACAGATTTACATGTTACGTGTGGTGGATATTTTTTCTTTGTGTTGTGTTTGTGACACTAAGTCATTTTAACCTAAAATAATTCTCTGTAAAAAATAATAATACCATAACTACTGGGTTCCACAAGCCACAACCCACTGACCGATAGAAACAGAAAACTATAATTTCGTCAAATATATTCACTATAGCATATCGTAGGCGATTGACTCGTTAGAACAAAATATTCGAACCCGCTGTAAACCCTTCACGATATTAAATTTCTTCATCAATTGCAATTATTGCAACAAGGTTTGTTCGGGTTTGTCGCAAGGATTTTATATGTATGTAATTACTGACAAAGGTACAAAAATTGTTTTGAGGGATAAGGTAACGAACTTGATTTATTTAAAGCAGACTAATTAAGTTTCTATATAAATAAACGTCAAAACTTAGGAAAATTTATTAGGCCCCCATCAAATTCCCAACAAAAACAAAATTTATTACTTTCTTAGCTCAGCTTGTAAAAATGGTATTTGGATTTAGGATTAGCAAAGTTGTAAATTAAATTAGGGCTTTAAGATAGGAGGGCTCCCAAGTCCTTTAAGATAAACAATGAGAAAGACAAGGCGGGGGTGAAATGAAAGACTTAGGTGATCCCTCTGTGTGTAGACAAGGATAACTATAGATTAAAGGATGGATGGCTTTATAAACAGTCAGAGATAAAGGCCATAAAGGCGGTATAGTTTGCTTTGAGATATTGTAAGTTACATAACGTTCGCTGGCGTGGGCAGATTGCGGATTATTGTTCTAGGTTTTTGAAAGCCAGTTAAATTTGAAATTGTTGATTTTAAAATAAAATAAGTATAATTGAAGATGATGTGTTTTAATTTAACTTTGGCATCTTCTATTAAAACTTATTTCTGTTCTCTGATCGGTATAAAGGAAATTATTCAACTTAGGGTGGTTAAAAGAAAATATCTTGTAAAAGCTCTGTGTAAAAAAGCAAACAAAATAAAAAGAAGTGTACAATTGTGTTGTAAGATCATCCTGTAGGTAGTTTGAAGGTGGTAGACAATTAAGTAACATCAAAAAAATTACCTTGTCGGACTTCCATTGTCTTTATTTTATTACTTAACACAACGTTTCGGTAAGTTAGTATCTCTAACCGTTTTCAAGTGTAAACTAAATTATAATTCTAAGGCTACTGTCTTAAATACTATCTATGCGCAATGAAGTTTGATGACTCCGCCTACGTGCTTATTGGAGTCTGAAGTTTGAGCTGTTGGTTTGGGATAAGAAGAGGCTTCCATATATTGGGGATATCTATAGGTACTTGGTTTACTAAATATTTGGGTATTGTTATTCATGAAAGCTGCTTCCTTGAATTTTCGTTTTCTCCAGTGCTGTTCTGTGTCCAAAACCTTGGCTTCTGACCACTGTATATTATGTTGGTTGGTCCGTACATGTTCCGCTATACCTGATCTCGAAGTTTCACCTCTTTAAGTATGTTTCAGATGTTCTTTAACTCGTACGGAAGAGGTATTTTAGTTTCTCCAATGCACGATTCGCCGCACTCGCAAGGTATTTGATAGATACAATTTTTTTGTGTTTTTATTACTGGGGGGTTTTACTTTTGTAAGAAAGCTTCTAAGCGTATTTCCGGATTAAAAGGCTGTTTTGATATTGTAGTTTTTACTTACTACTTAAGTAAAAACTAATACAGAAACGAAAGAGGAGCAAGCATTTCTTACAATACCTTATGTCAAGGGGATTTCTAAAAAGGTTAGAAGGATAACCAAAAACTATAATATCAAAACAGCCCTTAAATCCGGAAATACGCTTAGAAGCTTTCTTACAAAAGTAAAACCCCCCAGTAATGAAAACACCAAAAATTTTATCTATCAAATCCCTTGCGAGTGTGGCGAATCGTACATTAGAGAAACTAAAAGACCTCTTCCCGTACGAGTTAAAGAATATCTAAAACATACTCAAAGAGGTAAAACTTCGAGATCAGGTATAGCGGAACATGTATGGACCAACCAACATAATATACAGTGGTCAGTAGCCAAGGTTTTGGACACAGAACAGCACTGGAGAAAACGAAAATTCAAGGAAGCACCTTTCATGAATCAAAATACCCATATATTTAGTAAACCAAGTATAGATATCCCCAATATCTGGAAGCCTCTTCTTGTCCAAAAATAACAGCTCAAACTTCACACTCCAATAAGGCGGAGTCATTAAGCTTCATTGCACATGGATAGGCTTTAAGACAGTAGCCTTAGAATTATAATTTTGTTTACACTTGAAAACGGTTAGAGATACTAACTAACCGAACCGTTGTGTTAAGCAACAAAATAAAAACAATGGAAGTCCGACAAGGTAATTTTTTTGAGATCCTGTAGTTAGTAGTTAAGTTGTCTCTCACTCCTATCAGTTTAATGAACTTTGAGATAAATCAATATTTTATTATCATTTTCTTTTCCATTGAGTGAACATTGATTTATAAGATATCGAGATAATATTTATAGTTGTTTACGCTTGAAGAGAATTCTGGAAAAAAAGTTAATGTTAATTTTTAATGTTTTCTTTTTTTGAGGAAAAACTTTCAATAACTGTTATGTAAATTTTCCAAGAGGAAATAATTCGGCTCTTTATCAAAGCTTTATTTTTTTGTGGCTGGCGTCTAGTAAAAGCGAGTGGCGGTTGCTAGACTGTGCATCATTCATTTGATTAATGACGTCATCCTGATACTCGCTTCTGCTTGCCATCTTTACACTGTCCATGCATACTATTACAAATAGGGTTTTAAGGTTGTGATTTATGTAACATTTTAGTTTCGAAATAATAACTTTTAAATATCATCATTTTCTTGATTCCTTGAACATCTCGAGTGAAGAAAGGTGTAAAATAAAGCTTTATCTAGAAACAAATAAATATAAACTAATTAATTTGAAAAACTAACTTATATTTTTCTACAAGTCTTAACAATGCAAGTGTATGTGCATATTTTAACTTAAAACGATGTGTATCTACATATTATTATCCTCTATTAGCTCTTTTTAAAACAGGTTATAAATAAATATCTTTATGGGTTAATTTAAAATAAGTTTTTTTTTTCTATACTTACCACATAACTGTTTAACCAGTAGTTTTAGTTCATTTTTAGATCAGAGATGAAACTTTTCTGTAAAGCTAGCAAATTTTTGAGCTAATTGCAAACCCAATTTAACTAAAAATTACAAAATAGACAGTCCATATCTTAACCTGTCCCATTGTCGAAAGTTGACTTTGAGGCCAATTTTTTTTTGTTGCAATGTTTTTAATTTAAATATCTGTTCATTTAAATGGGCTGCTAATTCTGATAACCTTAACTGTGCACAAATTTATTTTTATACATATCGCATACACTCCCACGACCTTAATTGCAGTTGTCCCTGAGAACTAGCTGTATCTTCTGCCCTGCATTAGCTTTGTTTCAACCGAGCAAGAGATTTGTTCCTGATCAGTCATTTCCAGTCGCACAACTATTATGAAATGAATAAAAATAACTTTTCCTACGATCGTGGGGAAAAGTTACTTTTCGGCACGATTTATCGTGCGGAAAGTACCATTGTTCCGCACGATTTTACTTTCCCGCACAATTTTTACTTTACCACACTTTAACTTTAATAATATGCTTAATTTGTTCTCAGTTCTTTATTCTCCTAGTCTAAAATAAGGATTTTTTAAATATTTATATGTAAATGTGTTTATATGTAAATCGTGCGAAAAAGTAACTTTTTAGGACTACTAGTACTAGTAAATTTTCCGCACGATTTGTTAAATTAATGAATACATTATCTAAAACACTCAATAAAAAATAAATATTTTTTTTTCCAGAAGCTCAATAATTTGTGTAATTATTACGAACCTAATTGACCTTTATCTGAGAACTATATCGATCGTAAGAAAACTTTTGTACCTAATACATGCGGACAGTGTCTTCTCCGCCCTAGACGGCTTGCCCGAACTCCGCTTCGCGTCGTTCGTGCAACTGCCGTCGCGTGCGGAAAAATACCACTTTCCGCACTTGTTAGGTAAATAACTATTTCAGAAACAATTTTCTTGCTGGGTTGGAACAAAACTATTATAATAGATGCTTTATTTTCCGTCGGTATGTGAGTTTAGTGGGCTTCTAACTTGTTGAATTAAAAACTGATTGAATCCGAAAAAGTTCGATTTTATTGGAGGTAAGTGTTTTGATGTTATCTTTACACTCTCACGGTCATTTATTTCATTTTTTCGAGATCCTTTTTCCGCTCTTGCTGTAAACAAACATGATAATATATCAAAAAACAAAAAAATAAAATAAAAACTATGTTTTACAAAGGTTTGTGTTACTGTTGTTGGACGACTAAAAATATAACGAAATCACATAAAAATAATTTTTAGCATGCACATGTCAAGTTGATAAACATTATTTGCCACATATAGGAACACGTTATTTTTTAAATGATAACCCAACTAAGCCCATCTTGGTCTGCAAGAAGCCAGAAACCAAAAAAAAAAATCGCATCAAAAACTATTATAACCGAAATATCTATTTTTAATTATAACTGACATTAAACATTTTTCCAATTGATTATAATTATTTCCGCGTTTTCCTTTAAATAGTAGCTAAGCTTTCCTTAAATTAATTTAAATTATTTTCCACTTTGCTATTTATTTAACTGTTTGGGGTAAATTAGCACTTTGTTACAGCAACTTTTCCCCTGGGCTCTTAATTAAGACATCGCTTTCTTGAATGCTAAATGATTTTATGTACAGGGTTGTATTATTTTCACTTTTGTAGGTATCTAAAAGACGAAAAATAACTGTGTCGAATTATCCATTAGGCCCATAAGGCCTGAGTCTAGGTCCCTTGAAAAAAAAATTACCTGATATTTTTTTTAATTTGGAGCTACAATGATGCACTCTTCGAGGATGTAATGGACTTTGGCTACATTGGGGATTCGTGCATTGTCGTGAAAAAAGAGGACTTCCTGCCACTTAAACCAATACGTTTTTTGTCAATAGCCGTAGGGAGACTAGGTACCAAGGTATTTTTATATCTGCATAATTTAATTGTCTCTTGGCATGTATTCAACAACAATTACTTCTGCTTGGTCCCAAAAGGTGGTGACGATGAATATTCCAGAGAACCATTATTGGCTCAGTTAGTCATGTATTTAGATCGCAGTATTACAGGGTCCTGCAATAGTCCGTTAGACTTGCATAGCTTCTATACGAATTTAGTTAGGAATTGTATTTACATTTTGACCAAGACTGTAAGATGAGATATGACACGAACAGCCCCCATATTTTTTGTATTTTTTGGTTTGTATTAGTGTTTTTTTTACAATTGTTTATAATTTAAATGAATTTTCTTCCGTAATTTGGGAGTTTAAGCAATACAAATAGTTTTGCAGCCCTGGAGAAAAATATCAAATACACAGTCAAAAAGCATTTTTTTCTTACGGCATTGTGTAAGATTAATGGCAATGAGGCAATGGATCCAGAGATGCTATGAATCAAATAGACTTAATTTATTTTATACGGGGTGTTAAAAATAAGGTTTTAAAAATGACACACTTTAAATTAATTTTTCTCAAGTTTTTCAAATCCGTACTTAAGTTTACTTAAACGGACAGTTTTTTGATCAAATATGTTTTTTTTCAAAGATATTTATATTTACTTTATATTGGGCGAGAGTGAGAAAAATAGTTTTTTCGCTAGCTGAATTGATGCGACTCAGTTTCCCGAAAGGCGACATTAGACGGATTTTATATGATGTCTTGAGCACTTGAATCAAAAATAAGACAAAACAAAATCAGTTAGCAGTTTCATTGACAGATATTAAAAAGCTAAATATTAATAAAACATCTGGTGCAAGAAATTGTAATAAGTGGGAATTTAATCAACAGAATTCTGAAAAACATCATTTTCATGCGTGCACATTTAATCGCCCCAGGCTCTGGATGAAAACTGCTTATTTAAAAAGCTAATTTTTTGACAAAAAATTATCCGTCTAGGTAAGTACACTTTTTTTTGATAAATAATGTCAAAACAAACTTAATTGTTAAATCTGATTGTGGGCATATAGCAACATTTATGTTTTTCAATAAATATTTTGAAGAATATTTGGAATTTTAAATAAATTGGAAATATGGAAATGAGAAAAATTAGTTTAAAATGTGTCATTTTTGAAACCTTATAGTGATCACCTTGTATAAAGTACATGGAATCTATTTTATTTATCCATCTTGACCCATTGCCACCAATTTCGCATAATACCTTAGTAAAACAAATGCTTTTATATTGTTTTTATAATTTTGTTTCTAGGGCTTCGAAACGGGTTTTCTATTTTTTAATTTATTCATCACGCTTTTTAGGTCAACCTGTATAATATGCAAAAATATTTTTTTAAACATATAAATTAAATTCCAAACTTAACTAAAATAGAATATATTATGAAAGCCTGACTCACTATTGCAGGACCCTATACAGGGTATTCCCTACTCGATGGTACATTAGAAGTATCTGGCGAACGAGAAGAAAAATAATTTTGAAATTTTCACTACGGCCATATGAGACTGCGCTCTAGCTTTTAAAAATAATTTCGCGGTTGCAGTGTTGCCAGATCTATTGATTACTGACATCAACTTTGGAATTTTAAATGAGACACCCTATATATTTTTACATTTTTAAATTCCACATAAAATTATAATTATTTTTTATTAAATTCATTATTAGTCTATACTTCATAGTTTCCGAGATATTGACTCTCGAAAAGTGACATTTTTGAAATTGACAGCTTCTAACTTTCTAACAGTACGTCCTAGAGCAAAACGGCTTACATGTCCCTATCTTCAATTTTTATTATCTTCCCAAAAAAATCAACTTCCGGTTAAACCAGATGTAACTCGAAAGCAGGAAATATAGTTGTTCCGGTTTAACCGGAAGTTGGTTTTTTTGGGAAGATAATAAAAATTGAAGATAGAGGCATGTAAGCCGTTTTGCTTTAGGACGTACTGTTAGAAAGTTAGAAGCTGTCAAAGTTCAAAAATGTCACTTTTCGAGAGTCAATATCTCGGAAACTATGAAGTATAGACTAATAATGCATTTAATAAAAAATAATTATAATTTTATGTGGAATTTAAAAATGTAAAAATATACAGGGTGTCTCATTTAAAATTCCAAAGTTGATGTCAGTAATCAATAGATCTGGCAACACTGCAACCGCGAAATTATTTTTAAAAGCTAGAGCGCAGTCTCCTATGGCCGTAGTGAAAAATTTCAAAATTATTTTTCTTTTCGTTCTCCAGATACTTCTAACGTACCATCGAGTAGGGAATACCCTGTATATCTCAACCATAATATATTTTTAAAATAATTTACAAGGGATTTTCCAATCAATTATGCCTTGTTCGTACTTATACCGACACAAATAATTAAAATTTAGAATAGTCTATTTACTTCTACTTGAAACATGTTAGTCGTTAAAATAGTGTAGTGCTACTGTGTAATTAAAAGGTATGTTTTTCAGTTAACAATAATTGATTTGTAATAACTTTCTTTTAAAATTTAAATAAAACTAATATTAGCTTTCTTTGTATGGAGATGGTTGTATAATAAACCGAAACGTAAACTAATTCAAAAAAAAAATTTTAAAATAATTTTAATCAAAAGTTTACCGAAAACCCAGTAAAAATTTACTATAATTTATGTAAAACAGGTCGGGATAAAAATAACTTTTTTTTTATATTATAAATTTTATAGACAAAATTGATAAGCGGGTAGTTTTATAAACACTGGAAGGCAACACACCACTTAAATTTAAGATAAAGATACAGAAGCAGTAGCAGTACTGTAAACCTCGCCTTTAGTGTTTTTACAACCACCCACTTGCTTATGTCACACACAAAAACAAAATGAACAGGCACTAAGTAACGTTCAAACCCAACGACTGTCTGCACACCTGTTGACCTGACTCAGGAAAATTATGTGGTGGTACTCCCGATTAATATTGTACATACAGGGTGTCCCATAACTTATGTGCCGTAGAGTAACTAGAGATACTAGACATTAAACTAAGCCGATTAAGTTATATAAGTTTTTTCGGATTGTTACTCGTTCTAGAGATACAGGGTGTTGAAAGTAAAAGTTTATTATTATTAATAATATTATTATTTATTTAGTTAAAAGTTTAATAAAGTGTATTGAGGTCAACGGTTGTCACTTTCAACATTTACTAAAGTGAGCTTCTTGTTTTTGTTCCACTGTTTCGAATTTATTGCGTTGTGATAATTAAAATATTAATTTAATTATGTACAGGGTGTCCAGTTTTCGACACTTTTGACGGGTATTTCAGTTATTAGTACAGATAGAATGATGCGGTTTTCGCAAACCTGTGTCATTTTTTTATGAAACAAACGATGCCCTTAACGGATTTATCATGGCCACTTTAAAAACGGTGCATTTTCAGACACCCCTTCTATTTTAGTTATCTTATACCTTATCGAAAATGTAAGAACGTGGTGTTATACAGTTTTTTACGTAGAATCCAGTGGCGTAGTTAATATTTTTCCAGGTGTCCCCATTTTTGAGAAATATACCAAAGTTATGTTTTTTTAAATAGAAAACCCTGTATATTTTTTCATATTTGCATTCTGCTTACTGAGAGCTTTCCAAAAATATATAATAGTTGGCACTTTGTTTTAACAGGAAGGTTAAAATTCATATTTTTTAAATAACAAGCTTTAAGTTGACAGTAGGCCGTGTATTTTACTTAAATAAAAATAAATTGACGATACACTACACCATCAATTGGTTTGGCAATTGATAGTTTAATTTCAAACTTTTAGGTTTTTTAATACTTACAATACTAAAAAGTAATTTTCTCTTATTGTTGCGTAGGTATATTATCGGAATAAACAAAAACATCTAGTAGGCCTTGACTTATCCAGGCTATAAAACAAAATTTTCATAATGGCGTTTAGCTTTTGTCAGAATTGTATTTAGGTATTTAAGGTTGAAAAGTTACTGGCTTGTATAAAGCATACCAGCATATTGTATTTTTTATAATTTTCATACTTTTGGGCCATCGTTGAAATTAAACAATATCATACATAAATTATGAGTAACTTTTTGACCTTAAATACCTACCTAAATACAATTCTGACAAGAGCTAAACGCCATTATGAAAATTTTGTTTTATAGCCTGGATAAGTCAAGGCCTACTAGATGTTTTTGTCTATTCCGATAATATACCTACGTAACAATAAGAGGAAATGACTTTTTACTATTGAAAGTATTAAAAAACTTAAAAGTTTGAAATTAAACTATAAAGTAATATTGATGGTGTAGTGTATCGTCAATTTATTTTTATTTAAGTAAAATACACGGCCTACTGTCAACTTAAAGCTTGTTATTTAAAAAATATGAATTTTAACCTTCCTGTTAAAACAAAGTGCCAACTATTATATATTTTTGGAAAGCTCTCAGTAAGCAGAATGCAAATATGAAAAAATATATAGGGTGTTCCATTTAAAAAAACATAACTTTGGTATATTTCTCAAAAATGGGGACACCTGGAAAAATATTAACTACGCCACTGGATTCTACGTAAAAAACTATATAATACCACGTTTTTATATTTTCGATAAGGTATAAGATAACTAAAATACAAGGGGTGTCTGAAAATGCACCGTTTTTAATTTCGCCCTGTATCTCAAAAACCAAGATGGCCATGATAAATCCGTTAAGGGCATCGTTTGTTTCATAAAAAAGTGACACAGGTTTGCGAAAACCGCATCATTCTATCTGTACTAATAACTGAGATACCCGTCAAAAGTGTCGAAAACTGGACACCCTGTACATGGTTTTTTATGCTTTGGGATGTTTAAAGGGAAATATCTCGAAAACCGTTAAAGATGTTAAGATCAATCAGGTATACCTTTTTGACTCAGAAAATGCCCTTCTTTAAGAAACTTTAATTGAAAAACACCTAATATCACAGGTAAGAAAAAAAATCATAGATTTATGAAGTCCAGTGTATGCAACTAGCGCCCTCTAGTGTGAAACTTAAAAATTTCTACAAATTCCTATTTCTTGCTCATAAAAATATAATACTGCCAACTTTCAATTCGATTCATTAAACGGTTTTAAAATTATGGCTTATTTTCGAGAATAAACTTTTACTTTCAACACCCTGTATCTCTAGAACGAGTAACAATCCGAAAAAACTTATATGACTTAATCGGCTTAGTTTAATGTCTAGTATCTCCAGTTACTCTACGGCCCATAAGTTATGGGACACCCTGTATAATTATCATTTTTAAATGTTACTAAAATAACTGTAATATTATTGAACCAAAAGGCTACCAGAACCCCGACTAAATTTAATTAACCCGCGTGAATTATATTCAAAAATTCACAAGCTGACTAAGCTGGTAATAGGGTTATATGTTGTCAAATATTAATATTACAACTAGATAATATTCCAGGGAGGTGACAATTGATTTGTTTTAATAATAAACGGTGTTTGTTGGTCTCATATTGTACATACATTTAGGGATTACAAGTAAATAATATATTGGGAGACATTGGGAATACTAATATATCGTTTGTCACTCAGGCGTTTCTAAATCATGTTTAATAAATATTATTATGTCCTAAAATTGCTACATGTTCCAATATAATTGAAGAATTCCGAGAAGTTTCATTCACAGAATTAAAATTTAAAATTAACAAACTCAAATCAAACAATAATTATAGTGAAATTTTATCAAAAAAAGTAATGAAAGAAACGAATAGATTAGAAGCGATAGATTTTCAGAAGGCATTTGATGTAGTACCTCATGATTTGTTGATAGAAAAAATAAATGAGCTAAACATCGATAAGAGGGTTGTACGTTGGATTCTCTGTTTTTTGAGTGGCAGAACGCAGTGTGTCAAGGTGGATAATGAAATTTCAGATGTTAAAACCACTACTTCGGGTGTACCCCAGGGAAGTGTTTTGGGACCGTTGGTTTTTCTCATTTTTATTAACTCCATTGTTTTGGGCATTGCCTCTAATATCAGATTATTTGCTGATGATTGTATAATCTACAGAAGGATTGTGGATCAGTTGGACTGTGTGAGACTACAGAACGACTTGAAGTTAATTGAAAGTTGGGTTGTAAAACATAAAATGAAAATTAATACGAAAAAATCGTACAATATATCATTCGGTACGAAAAAAGTCTATTATAATTATATTCTGCATGGTATACCCATTAAACTTGTAAGCGAGCTCAAATACCTTGGGGTTACGCTTACAAGTAAACTAAACTGGTCTGTTCACATAAGAAAAACTGTTTCACATGCTTATCAGATTCTCAATTTTGTTATGAGAAACCTCAGAAAGGCGAACCCGGAGGCTAGGGCAAAGGCTTATATATCTCTTGTGCGACCTTGCCTGGAATATTGTGCCACTGTTTGGCATCCGCATCAACAAACCTTAAGTGACCAATTAGAGATGGTCCAGCGTAGGGCGGTTCGTTGGGTATTTTTGAACTTTGGGCGTGATTTTAGTCCGACGGAGGCCATGAAACAGCTGGGCTGGCAGACGCTGAGGGTCAGACGTGAATATTTTGTAAGGATATTAATGTACAAAATTTACAACCGTTTTAGTGCACTGCTGGATTTGAATCGCGCTGTCGCTAACGCCACCTATCGATCGCGATCAGATCATCAATTTAAAATCAAAAAGCCCTTCTGGTGTACAAACACTGGTTTGTTTTCTATTTTGGGGGTTGGAATCGATCTCTGGAATAGCCTGTCAATTTTTGAGGGAGGAATGCCCTCTTTGGCCTCTTTTAAATCTTTAATTAGGTCAGAAAAGATTTGACGGGATTAAAGGACATATATTATTATATATAGATGCAAACATGTTCCTTCTTAGTATATACCTACTTTTTTTTATTATTCTTTGTATTTTAACATTTACATGGTTTTAAATGTTGTCTAATATGTTTTTACTTGTATTTACTTGTTTGTTTTTAGATGCTATGTAACTAATATACAACCACCGGCTGTATTGCTATTGTTTGTAATTTTAAATAAATAAATAAATAAATAAACTTTTACAAGCACAGGTGAAATTATATTAAGATTAATCAATACCTGCCTAAAATATGGAGAAATACCTGAAGATCTAAAATGTTCTATTATAACACCAGTTCCAAAAATTAAAAATACAAAAAAAAGCTGTGAAATGAGGCCAATAAATATATTATGGGATATTGAAAAATTATTAGAAATGACAGTTTATGAACAGATACTTGAATTTATTCAAGAAAACAAAATTTTAATAAATATGCAAGGAGGCTTTAGAAAAGGATATTCAACAGAAACGGCAATCCAGTATGTAATTGAAAATTGGAAGCGAAGCGTTGACAAAAATGAAGTGGTATTGGCAGTATTTTTGGATTTTAAACGTGCATTCGAAACAATTGATAGGGATAAATTATTAAAAAAATTATATCAGTATGGATTAAGGGCAGTTGTTTATAAATGGTTTCAAAACTATTTAAGTAATAGGCAGCAAAAAACAAAAATTGATAATATATTTTCTAAAAAGGAATATAATAATATTGGGGTACCACAAGGTAGCATTTTGGGTGCATTATTATTTATTTTTTATATAAATGATATGCCAAATGTTTTAAAACAAAGTTTTATTTAAATGTTTGCTGATGATACCTTCTTATTATATATAAAGGGTAAAAATATTCTTGATTGTATAGACATTTTAAATTTTGAATTAAAAACTTTATCAAACTGGTTAAAGGTAAATAAATTAAAATTAAATGTTTCTAAAACAAAATTTATGGTTATTGGAAATAGCGTGATTAATACAGACATAAATATTTTTGTTGATGATGAAAAATTAGAAATTATAGACTCTTTCAAATATTTGGGAGTAATTTTAGATTCTAAGTTAAAATTTGAATTACATTTTGAAAATCTGGTATTTAAAATTGAAAAAAAAATTAATTATTTAAAAAGAATTAGTCAAAATTTGAGTTTATTTTCACAAAAAAGAATTTATAACAATATAATTTTACCTCATTTTTTATATTGTTCGACTATTTTATACACAGCAAATGATGGGGTCTTTAATAGGCTCCAAGTTTTGCAAAATAAAGCTATGCGTATAATTTTAAATGTGGATAAACATACGAAAATAAATTTAATGTTAGAGAAACTTCAGTGGTTAAATGTTAAAAATTTAATATTTCTTTTGATTTGTACTTTTATTTTTAAAATACAACATAACTTAATGCCTTCTCATTTGAAAGATTTTATAACTCAAAATTTTGAAAATCATAACTATTCAACCAGGTATAATAAAGATTTTTGTCTAGGTATGGTATCAAAACATTTGACATATAAATCGGTTTTCTATAAAGGGTTAAGTGAATATAATAACTTGAATATTTTAATTAAATTACAGACCTCTTTGAAAAACTTTATAAAATCATTGAAAAATTATTTATTTAAAAAACAAAATAGTGACTAATTCAAAAAGGTGTTGTCTGTTTCCTTCCGCCAAACCAATCCCCAGACGCGTTTCGCCGTTATTACGGCTCATCCGTGAGGCTCAGCTTGGCAGAAGGAAACAGGGCTCAAAGACAAATCACTTGTTAGGATCGATTATCGACGGGAATTATAGAACCCGGTGCGACATCTTGCGTCCCAGTACGGTACCTTAGAAAAGGTCAGTCGTAAAGGGGTTATTCTGTAAAAACAGAAAATTTTGCAAGAGTGCTCTCAAAACCGGTATAAGTGCCGGACCACAGATATTAATTCAAAAAGGTGTTGTCTGTTTCCTTCCGCCAAACCCATCCACAAATAGTGACTGATAAAAAAATTTTACAGATGATATTGTTAAATTAGTTCAAATATTTTATATAACTTGTTAAATTGTAGCACATTGCTAAATAAATCTTGTTACTACTACTACTACATAAATACCTTAGTAACGCTAGATTGAAACAAACCTCAGCGATAGTATGGTAAAAAATCCAAGAATATATTTTTAATAGTATTACCCTTGTTTGTGCAACATTATTTGTTTTGTAGAATTACGTCCACTAAAATGACTTATTTTCATAAAAAAAAATAGAAAAAATTGTGTCACAATAAAAAAAAATATCAAAAGAAATATTTTGTCGGACTTCCCTTGACTTTATTTTATTACTTTATGGACGAACGGATGGATCCTGAAAGACTACGAAAAGAAAATTAAATAAAGACAATGGAAGTCCGACAAAGTTATTTTTTGACACTAGTACATACTACCTTCAAACATAAAAAATGTATAAGTATCTATACTGAATTAGCTAATTTACTTGTCTTCGCATGTGGGGACAAATATTACTCAAGTGATTCCAATGTACTTTTCTATCGAAATAGTCCTTGTGTTGAACATTTTCTTTTAACTGGGTAGTTCGACTACTTAGCCTGAAGCTTGTATTACTAACTTGACTTATCTATCTGGGTGTACAACTGAACGACAGGGAAGTTTGCTCCGAACAAACATTTATTGTTATTCTACAAGAACATCACAAAATTTCTTTAAGGTCAGGTTTTTAAGTTATGGGTTAATCCGACTAATTTTTAATACTATATTTATTTTTTCTACGACCACCAA
This sequence comes from Polydrusus pterygomalis, assembly GCA_963969555.1. Lineage (NCBI taxonomy): Eukaryota > Metazoa > Arthropoda > Insecta > Coleoptera > Curculionidae > Polydrusus > Polydrusus pterygomalis. Next base: position 103,845,212 of record OZ018376.1, on the reverse strand, counting down.
TAAAAATAAAGACAGATGTGTTGAAAAATAGATGAAGCCAATTTGACAGCAGATTATAAAAAAATAACCAAATTTCAGGACCTGTAGAGCGAAGTGGGGTGGTGGGTGGTTAAAAGCACATTGGGGTATTACTACAAATAAAAAAAAATTACATACATATTATGGCTTTCTGTAGTTTTGCGAACTAACTAAACATATCAATTGGGTACAGCGGAACCTATTTATAATTAAGTTTGATTTTTACAATTATCTGGGAAAATATCAATATCCTTTGTAAAGTTTGGGGATAAGGGGTAAGTAAATGTTTTTTTTGTAATTAAATGTATTAAAAACTGGGTAATTCCTCATTTAGAACAGAATCAATTGTTGCATTGATGGGAGATGGATATATAAATGGCCATTTATTTACATGTACACGACCAAGATACAATTCCTCATCTAACCCTTTTAGCCATAAAAGCGTCAATAGGTGAAATATGTGCTGCACCACAGAAATAAAACCTTTTGGGCTATTTTTCTTACTCCCTTGCACCGGCATATCTCTTTCTGACCGATCTGCGTATTATTTTGTCATTACTCATTCGGTAACCTCGGAAACTTGCACAGGCACAGTCGTCATGTTTCGATTTTGATTTGTGATAATAATATGAAGTTTAAATCAAAATTTCTTTTTTATGAATATTTTTGTGCATTTTTAGTGTTTTGTCATTATTTTGGATGTATGCGATATTTGGGTAGTATACTATTGGACATGGTGTATCCGTTAGCACAACATTTTTGTAATCATTTATTAGAAAATATACATACATATTCATAACTCGAAATCTCGAGAACGTTTAGATGTAGTGTGATTTACAAAATATTTTTAGAATTTCGAAAAGAACAAAAAAATTTAGTAATATACAGTGAGATCAGTAAAGTCAGTCAGAGTTTTTTTTATTAATAGCTTTATTCGAAATTTGACTTTGGCATCAAGTTCTGCTTCGATCGAGATGAAAATTAAGCAAAAAAATAGTAGTCACGTAATTTGCATTATCTGTCAAATTTTAATTTTTTCCAAAAAATTATTCAAAAGTGGGGTGGGGTTATTTCTAAAAATATCGAAAAAAGTAATGGGAAAAAGTTTTTTTAATGCAGTTTCTAGCCCACATGCAAAATTTCAGCTGCATAAGATAATTTTGATTTTTACCCACCACCAAAATTTATAAATTTATTTTCCTCTTAATGAACACTTTACTGATGACACTGTGTTCTTTTTTGTCTTAATATTAAGGTGTATTACTGTCAGACACAAACTACGTTTTTAAAAATACTTATTTTATGAAGTTACCTTATACACAGGGTCAAAAACAAAAATAAACTTTGCATCACATGTGACCAAATTTTAAAAGCCCAATTTTGATTTGTAGGAAAACACACATTTAATATGGCGCTACTTGAAAATGTATCTGAAATAAAGGATTATTAAAACTAAGAAGTTTTCTGTAGGTTGCGTTGAGTCTTATTTTACAAAATATGGGTAAAAAATCAGAATTAGCTTATGCAGCTAAAAGTTTGCATGTGGGCTGCATTTATTTAAAAAAACTTTTTCTAATAACTTTTTTTAATACTTTCAGAAATAACCGCACTTTTGAATTATTTTTTGGAAAAAAATTAAATTTGACAGATAATGCGAATCACGTGACTACTATTTTTTGCTTAATTTTCGTTACGTTCGAAGCAGAACTTAATGCCAAAGTCAAATTTCGAATAAAGTTATTAATAAAAAAAATCCCATATGATGCGGACTTTACTAAATATTACAAAAATTGAAGATCTAAGAGGTGGAACAGTAAAAATTCAATGTAAGAATAAGGAGGAACTGGAAAAAATTGAAAATGAGGTAAATAAAAAATTAAGAAATAATTATGTAGTAACTCCAAAGGAAAATAGAATACCCCGAATTAAAATTATTGGAATAGAGGATGAAATAAATGAAGCAGAATTAATTAATGCTATACTAGAAAAAAATGAATTTTTAAAAGATGCAAAAATAAAAGTTATAAAAATAAAAAAAATGAAAACAAAGTTTATGGCGATATTGGAAATTGATAATATTAGCTTTAAAAAGGCAATAGATAAGGGAATTATTTTTGTAGATTTTTCTGTATGTACTGTGTTTGAACATCTAGATATTTTGAGATGTTATAAATGTACAGGGTATTATCACTCTGCCCAAAATTGTACTAAATCTCAAATTTGCATGAAATGTGGAAACCCGGACCATAACGCTATGTCGTGTATTACAGATCAGGCTCATTTAAAATGTCCAAATTGTTCTGAGGCAAATTCAAAATTTGATGCTGGTTATTTTATCAACCATAGCCCATTTGATAGAAATTGTGAAATTTTTCAAAGACATGTCAAAATTGTTCAATCTAAAACACAATATGATAAAGAAATATAGCCATTAAAAAAGCAGGAAATACCAAAACCGAATGATGAATTTAATAAAATATTTCATATAAATATTCAAGGATATTTTAGTTCAAAAGATGAAATTAAAATGTTTTTATTTAAAGAAAAACCTGTTGCATTATGTCTCTCAGAAACCCATATTACCGAAAAAACTGATGAATCAGAATTACAAATGGAAAATTATAACCTATATATTTGCAAATCCAATTCAAAACATACAGGTGGAGTTTTAATTTACCTACATTCAAAAATTTCAATAAATTATTTTGAAAAATTCTCTGTTGACTACCAGTTTTGGTGTATACACATTAAATTTAAAATTTGGAAAACGTATAATTTATTTGCATATTATAGATCACCAAATGGAAGTGTCAAAACTTTTTTAGACTTTTTTGAAGAGAAATGTGAAAGTGTGTGGGATGTTAATAGTATTAAAATACACATTGGAGATTTTAATATAAATTTTTTAAATGATGATAACTACGTTAAGAAATTTAAACAAATTATTAATATAACTGGAATGAAACAATTAATAACAGATTTTACAAGGACTACAAACAGAAGTAAAACAATTATAGACCTTATTATCACCAATGAACATTCTCTAAATTCTGGGTTAATGAATGTTCCGAAACTAAGCGATCATGACTGGACATTTGTTCAAATTGAAAATATTACTGGAAATGAAAAACAAGTAACAAAAATGACATTTATTGACTATGAAAAATTATCAAAGGAACTTATTTTGTACAATTGGAACTATACTATTACAGATGTCAATATTATATTTGAAAACCTGATAACCAATGTACAGATTGCAATTAATAAAGTAAAAGAAGAAAAAACTATATTTCTAAGAAGACATCCAACACCTTGGTTTAATAAAAAGATTATGGACATTAGAAAAAAAAGAGATAATGCATACAAGAAATTTTCAATTTCAAAAAGTAAAGAGGATTGGAATGTTTATAAGAAAAATCGCAACATTTGTGTTTCAGTATTAAGAGAAGAAAAAACAAATTATTATGAAAAACAAATAGATAATAATAAAAAAAACAGTAAGAAAATGTGGAAAACCTTAAGGAATTTAGTTAAACCAACTACAAAAATAGATATTAAAGAAATAATATTTGAAGAAGGTAAAATATCAAACAAGAATATCATTGCTGAAAAATTAAACTCATATTATGTTTAGAGCGTTGAAGATATTATTGCCTCAATAAATGTTGGAAACCATTCTATATGTCCTAAAATTTCTAGAAATAAAAACATTATGGAAAATTTTTCTAAAGTAACTCTTAATAATTTAAGAAAAATTATAAATGATTTAAATTCAAATGAAAATTACAACGAGGTTTTAACTAAGAAATTGATGAAAGAAACATTTACAGTTATTGGATATTATCTTCTTTACTTTATTGAAGTTTGTTTAAACAAAGGAGAAATTCCAGTCGAACTTAAATGTTCATATATTACTCCGGTTCCAAAGATTAAAAATTCAAAACAATGGAATGAAATGAGACCAATAAATGTATTATGGGATATAGAAAAATTAATAGAAGAAGTAGTTTATGAACAAGTTATGGATTTTTTGAATAAAAACAAAATTTTTATTTATTCTCAAGCTGGGTTTCGAAAAGGATATTCTAGTGAAACAGCCATACAATATGTAGTAGAAAATTGGAAAAGAGCCTTGGAAAGAGAAGAATATGTAATAGCAGTATTTCTTGATTTTAAGCGAGCTTTTGAAACGATTAATAGAGATATATTATTAAAAAAATTATTTGAATATGGTATAAGGGGTAAAGTTTTTCAATGGTTTCAAAATTATTTAAATAATAGATCACAGAAAACTAAATTTGGTAATTTTTTTTCAACAAAGAAATTTAATAACATAGGAGTACCTCAAGGAAGTATTTTGGGGCCTTTACTTTTTATTTTATATATTAATGACATGCCATTAGTCCTAAAATTTCTTAAAATACAAATGTTTGCTGATGATACTCTTATCTATATAAGCGGTAAAAATCTTTTGGAAATTTTGGAAATTTTAAATTCAGAACTGATTCTATTGTCAAACTGGTTAAAAGTTAACAAATTAAAATTAAATGTTTCTAAAACAAAATGTATGGTTATGGGTGTAAATTTAAATAATTATACAAATATAAATATTTTAATTGATGGTGATAAACTAGAAATAGTCAATTCTTTTAAATATTTAGGTATATTGATTGATTCAAAATTAAAATTTAATAACCAATTCGAAAATTTAATTTCCAAAATTGCGGGAAAAATTAGTTATTTTAAAAGAATAGGTTCAAATTTAAAATTTTATTCAAAAAAAATTGTATACAATACTTTAATTTTACCACATTTTCTTTATTGTTCTACAATTTTGTTTATGGCGGATGAAGGTGTAATAAATAGATTACAAATTTTACAAAATAAAGCAATGCGAATTTTACTTAATATGGATAGATATACAAAAATTAATGTGATGTTCAAAAAATTAGAATGGTTAAATGTAAAAAATTTAGTATTATTTTTGGTTCTAATATTTATTTTTAAAATTCAAAATGATTTGTTACCGCCACATTTAAAGCAATTGACTGTTCTAAATAGTGATCAACATAATTATTTAACACGAAATACCAATAATTTTTTTCTTAATAATTTTTCAAAAAATATTGCATATAAATCAGTTTTTCATAAGGGTCTTATTGAATTTAATAAATTAAACAAGTCAATTAAAAATCAAAAAAGTTTAAAATCTTTTAAAAAAAGTTTAAAATCTTTCTTATTATCTCAACAGGACAAATAAAGTTTCAAAAGGTCATTTAATTCAAAAAATAAATAAAAAAAGGGTATAAAATTGTTAAAATGTATCATGTAGCCACGTGCTAAATAAATCTTTTTACTACTACTACTACTACTACTGGTCACACTGTACTTAATGTTTCTTTACTCCTGCTATCTAGACACGTTTTGTTATATGTATGTGGCGAAAGGCATGCTCGTAATTTCGTCAATAAATGTAAAAAGAAATATTTAGAACAATTCTACGTCAACTGGGGTGCGCCAAAAATGTTTGGTAGGATGGCTCTAATAAAGGATTGTCATGGCTCTGTTGATGTATGACATGGTTTTGTTGGAGGGAGTAATGATTTAGTCAATGATAATGAACTTGGATACATGTGTAGCTAATGTGTGCCTGAGTAACTGGGACCTGGAGCTAGCCTTTGTTATATGGTTAGGATCATTCCTGGCTAGCCACGATTACAGATGCTATATCTAGGTGGATAACTGAAATGAAATAGATGAAATCCTTAATCCATATTTAAAATAGAGGGTAATTAAAGAAAGAAAATATTGTGGCATATCGGACAAGTGTGTAACTATTTTTTATATTGGAATACATAGGGATCCAAATTCAATGAATACCCTGGGGCGGGTAAACCACGACGGCCGTTTCGTCCTTGTTAGGACTCGACGGGCAGCCATAACCCAAGCAATTCCAAGAACGACTGAAAAATGTACTAAAAGCCTCCGTGTAGAATCAAGGCGGCCCTCAATACACCTTAGCGCCATCCCACGGGATCAACTCCAATATAAAAAGATAGTTATACTGGTAATACGAAAGGTAGACAACTAAATAAACTACGAAGTGCATCACAATCTAGTATAGGGAACGCTATTTGCGTTTTCACCGAAAACATCTGCCATTTTGCAGACCAGAAAACAGATCAACGCTAAAACCCACCAGAATGCGCGCAATCCGCTTGAGTTTTGAGCCATAAAAATGTTGTTGTTGTGCCAGCGTTGATCTGTTTTCTGGTCTGCAAAATGGTAGATGTTTTCGGTGAAAACGCAAATAGCGTTCCCTATACTGGATTGTGATGCACTTCGTAGTTTATTTAGTTGTCTACCTTTTCTATTACCAGTGTAACTATCTTTTATATTGGAGTTGGTTCCGTGGGATGGCGCTAAGGTGTATTGAGGGCCGCCTTGATTCTACAGGAAGGCTTGTAGTACATTTTTCCGTCGTTCTTGGAATTGCTTGGGTTATGGCTGCCCGTCGAGTCCTAACAAGGACGAAACGGCCGTCGTGGTCTACCCGCCCCAGGGTATCCATTGAACTTGGATCCCTGTGTATTCCAATATAAAAAATAGTTACACACTTGTCCGATATGCCACAATATTTTCTTTCTTTAATTATTTTCGCGGACATTATATCATCTTCTAAACATTTTTATAGAGGGTAATATTATTTTTGAAGAAGTAGTCCATAGTCAAAGTGGAGTTAAATGTATAGAAAAAATAAAAGCACAAAGTCTTTCTCCACAATATTTTATTAGAAAAACTAGGCGAACCTAGAATAATTCATAATAATTAAATTCGACATGTTTCGAGTGTAGAAACACTCATCATCAGGAAAACAAAGTGAATGGTACAATGCTGATGTTGTTAGCAATAGAGAAAATAATAGTGGGATTGAGCCTTAATGGAGCTTTCAAAGGTGTACAAGAGGTGTAAAAAAATTGAATAGTAAAAACCGACAATCAAGACTTTAGCATACTGGAAAGTCAGGGGTTAGTGCAAAGGCCCTGTCTTGGGCAGAAAAATGAAGAGTGTAAAAGAAAAATTAGGGAGTTTTAACAAGATTGTGGAAAACATTTGTTAAGTATGAAAAATCTTAAAAAAAAGTTTTATTCAGCTTTGTTAGAAATATGCAAAAGTATTGAAATAAGAGGGAAAGAAAAAGAAAAAATTGTTTTTCATAAAAGTCAAAGCATCATTTAGCTTGGAGTAAAATACTGTTTGGGTACCAGGTTTTTTACGGCCCAGTAATCCCGGCAGAAGTCAAAACGTACACATTGTGTGCAAAATTAAGTTTTAAAAAGTTTTTTGTTTTACAAGAACATCTTTGTTAGAGAAGTTCCACTGCAACCAGCACGTGTCAGAAGGGAAAAATATATCATTCAAATCATATCATTTTTGTGTAAACACAATGGTATTAGAAATTGCATATGACAACGGCGGCAATTACAAACTAACTTGATATCTACTAAACAAAAGTGTTGAAATTTATTTTTTAGCACAATGGTGATATACCTACAAATTATTAAAAACAAATCAAACGGCTTTTGATAATTTTTATGATCGTAGGAAAAGTTATATACACTACTCTTGTGAAAGTGATTTTTCCAACAGTTCCGCTTTTTTAGACACTTTTTTATGATATAAGTGGTTTTTCCTTTTAATTCGTCAGATCTATCCTAAGACGCGTTTCGCCCTATCAGGGCTCATTAGTGAGGCTAGGATCTCACAAAAGAAAGGAATACAAAGTTCAAACTATGAACAATTTAGGGCGAGGATCGTCGAAAATATGAAGCACTAAGTGCCATCTTTTCTAAGACTTTATCACTGCATGTAAAGTAAACTTAATTTTTTACGATTTATTTTAATTTGAAAATATTAACAGACCTACCCTTCAATTCTGTTTTTCATGTATACACATAATATAATTTGTCTAAGTGTAAACTTTAAAACAACTTTAAAATTATTTTCTCCCAAAGAAAGAACTAAATTAAAAATCTTTTATGAGACAAACAACTTTTGAACCTTGTCTTTAAAGAACGAACTTGGTTTATATTATTTGTATAAATGAAATCATTTTTGCCCTTTTACATACTGTTATACTTTGTATTTAAGGAATTTATTTAATCAATATTGCCAATAAAAGGGATTAAAACGAAAACCAATCGAGACATTGGTTGTAACTGGTAAGGGGATTAACGGAATAAAAGATTATTAAGATAATACACCAATTTTATAAATCAATTTTATAAAATTAAATATTTTAAGAATATAATTTAAATAAAAGCAACTTTTCATGATGTTTTTTCGAAATGATAGTTCATTATAATAATTGAGTAAAGTTATATTGTCGAAGTTGTTGCATTCGACTGGTAATCGAGAGGTTCCGTGTTCGATTTCTGGCGGAGACATAAAAACGTCTCTCAATTTTAAACCTTTGTATGTACGCTAACTAACATTTTCCAGTTTTCTTTTCAGTTCCCAGATGGCTATTCGCATGACTGTCATTATTAAATTAATTATAGACAAAAGAAAAGCACAAAGTTTTTCTTCACAATTTTTTATTTGAATAACTAGGCGAACCTACAATGATTCATAATAAATTAAATCGACATGTTTCGAGTGTAGAAACACTCATCATCAGGAATACGAAGTAAATGGTACAATGCTGATGTTGTTAGCGTAATATTCCGTATTCGATTTCTGGCGGAGACATAAAAACGTCTCTCAATTTTAAACCTTTGTATGTACGCTAACTAACATTTTCCAGTTTTCTTTTCAGTTCCCAGATGGCTATTCGCATGACTGTCATTATTAAATTAATTATAGACAAAAGAAAAGCACAAAGTTTTTCTTCACAATTTTTTATTTGAATAGTCAAAAGACAGAAAAGATTTCAGCATACTGAAGAGTCAAGGACCAGTGCAAAGCCACTGTCTTGGGTGGGAAATGAAGAGAAAAAAGAAAAATTAGAGGGTTTTAAAAAAAATTTGTAAAAATCATTTTTAAGTGTAAGTGATGAAAAATCTGTGAAAGTGGTAAAATAAGAGGGAAAGAAAAAAGAAAAAATTATTTTTCGTAAAAGTCATGCAGATGCTTTCTGTAAAAGATAAAAAAAAAGGAATGTAATAAAATGAGGTAGATTGGCCTACCATTTCGCTTGAAATAAAATACTGTTGGGGTACCAGGCTTATTACGGCCCAGTTACCCCGGCAGGAGTCAAAACTTACACATTGTGTGCAAAAATAAGTTTTAAGAAATTTTAAAAAAAGTTTTGTTTTACTAGAGCATCTTTTAAAGAAGTTCCATTGCAACCAGCACGTGTCGGACGGGAAATGAACTTGAACTTGACATTGTAAAAGGAGGAACAAATTAATGATAAGTGTTTTGGCGGTCAAATTGAAGAACCCTTAAATATGCTACAAAAATTTTGATTTTATAAAAATGTTATAGAGGAGAAAAGCTCAATTAAGGTTCAAAATTGCTTAAATAACTAAAAATCACTAGAAATACAAGATAAAATTAATACAATCCCTGCAAAATAGAAAGAAATTATATTTAGAAAAATGTTGCTCAGGGTTAAAGAATAGGTGTCCTAAATATTTGTGTGGCGACCTCTGTCGGTAGGTTTGGTAAAAATGTAACTCAGTATTTCGACAAAGTAAAAAGTAACTATCTCAGTGCCATCTGTGAGTAAGAAGTAGTAAATAATAGACAGCTTGTTTTGTCGGTAAAATAGATTTAATAATGTAGAAATGTTAGGTTAGGAGTGGTGCTGAAAAATAATTAGTCACAGATTAATTATTAAAAAACAATTAAATAAGCGTGTTAAAAAGAAAGGAATGAAATAGAAAAGGCAGAAAAAGGGCAAAGAGAAGGGTCAGTTGAGTTAAGAAAAATTGAAAGAATTGAAAAAGCTTGTAGAACTATGTTGAATTTGGTCATTTAGACAGATAATATTTAGGTTATTTAATGTTTTATTAAAAGGTCCAGTTTGTTACCCTTATTGCAAAGATGTAGATATTTAGTGTGAGAGTCTGGTACAAAGTTGTGTTTATTCGAGTGAATGTGCCTGGAAAAGTTAGATTTAATTTTGGAGGGGGAGAGATTCTGATTTTGAGCCTTCTCTATCTCTTTACAGTGCTTCTTAATTCTGGTAGAGAACTTATGACCTGTTTGACCGAGATAAATCGCTGAGCACCCTTCAGTTGAGTAAGAAATACTGTAAACTCCTGACCTATCAAAAATGGGAACCTGGTCTTTCGAGTTACCTAGAAACTTTTTTTAAAGAATGTTGAGTTTTAAACGCAATGTCAATGTTAAACGTTTTAAAGATCATCGAAACATGTCGATTTAATTTATTGTAAATCATTCTAGGTTCGCCTAGTTATTCGAATAAAAAATTGTGGAGAAAGACTTTGTGCTTTTCCTTTTCTATATCATTTAACTCCACTTTAAGTATGAACTACTTCTTCAAAATTAAATTAAATGTTTAACCACGTTCGCAACCCCCTGAACCAGTAAATTTGGTAATACAGGCTGTGTCCCGTGGAGCGGCACTTCTTCAATAGTGATCCCGACAAATTGGGTGGCACTGCGGCAATATTCTTCAAGTAACAGGCTGCCACCGTCGCGATCTGTGGTGGACAAGAGGTATTACAATAAGACCGTAAAACTGTGACGATAATAACATCTGCCGGTAAATTGTGGTTCGGATCCCGCGTAAAACAGTATGTCCCTTCTGGCTGACATTACGCAGACGACAAATGGAATTGGCAAAAACAACAAGGATCGCACTGGCCTACCTGCTTAGCGCTAAGCCTCCACTCAACTAATCCTACTACTACTACTATACTACTATAAAATCTTTCGGTCAAAAGACAATTTCTTATCTACCTCACCCAAAACATAAATCATATCGAATAATTTTTGGAAAAATTTATTTTACGTATAAATAAGTGGACAATAAACTTTACGGTAGACACAATTAACTTAACCACTAATCTGATTATTAAAGCTATCAAAATCAAAATATTTCAAGAACCAGTAGAGATAGGGATAGGACATTCTTTAAATAAAGAAGAAATTAGAAGTTTTCTGATTTTGGACGTAAAATGAAAACATTCTCTTAAAAAATATGTTAAATATTTCATAGGGAATATGTTCTGTTGACATATTTCCAAAAATTAGTTTTGTCATCCCAAATAATACAAAATTACTTACCCTATTAATTTTTAAATAAACGTTATAAGTGCAGGGGAAAATATCCAAAAGACACGAAGGATTCTTAAATCGGAAAAAGAACTATGATATTAATCAACAAAAGTTTATAGAGATCAAGCGTTAGAACTTTTGTTTACCACTTAAGGGTTAAACTCGGCAAGTTTATCTTGTGGTATCAGGTATCAGTGACGCTACTCCTGTTCGCGAACAGATTGAGAGGTTAAATAAAAGTAGAAAATGAGATTAGATAATTCTTGAGAGTGCTTTTATTGAAGTATTTTACAAGAAAGGGTTATAAGATTATTAATTTAGCAGGGGATGTATGCATATAATATAAAGAAAAATACACAACGACAAATTATACAAAATTTATAAATATTTATACAGGGAGTCTTTTTTTAACTCGGTAAATGGGTAATTTTGTACTTCCTGTTAACTTTTGTCCTTACAAAAAGATAACATAGTATATTACATAACAAGACTTAAAAGTGGTACATCCCAAACGAGGAGGTATTTAGCACTCCGCCTAAGCCAAGTGCGGAAATTCACCAAGTTTGGAAAACACTTTCACACAAGTAATGTACACAATTTTTTCTATGACCATAAACATTATTTTGATTTGTTTTTAATATTTTGTAGCTATATCATCGTTGTGTTTTAAATTATTTCAACACTAGAGTTGAAAAATATTAAACAAATTTTAATCGTTTATATTAAAACAAAAAAAAACAATGCCCATGCCATGCCACCTAGTTCATAGAGGAAGTAGACTTTTATTTATTAGGTTTATGTTTAGTTTTAAACTCTTAAATAAAAAAAAAATTTCTTCTATTCGCTTACGCTCATCCTACTATCTATGAACCTATGTACAGTGAAGAAATTTCGTTTCTAATTTTTAAGCTCCTTCAATCCTTTCAATAAAAAAAATACCTAAGTATAGGATAGGTATAAGTACAAAATACTAAAAAAATTGTATAATGCTCAAATTATTAATATAAATTCACTTACACGAATCACATTTACTTGTCCCGTATCCTTCAACACTGTATGGATATTGTATCCTAAATAAGATAAATTTAAAAATCGAACTTATAAATCGGTATTCCATTTATGTGCTAGCTAAACCCTTTTTTTTCTGTGGCTATACTCAGTTAACATATTTAGTGGATTGCCTGACCTATCTTTCCTTTTTTTAAATTTTGATCATAAAAACTTCTAATGGTTCCCAGAATTAAGAAAAAAATAATTTTTTTTGCCGTAATGCCCTAGTGTGCTTTATCTCACCCAGCACCCACAATTCACTCCAATTGTCCAATAAGTTTAGTATTTTTTAAATAGTTTTTCTGTCAAATTCGTCAGCCATCAGCTGTTTTTTCGTTCAACACACGCATTGAAAAGCAATATTTTAACATTTGTGTGATATAAAGCACTTTCTAGCTAAGTTAACCCTGCTTTTTTTCTCATTTTTATAGGTAGTAGTAGAAAAAAAATTCATGGCTCTTACTTCATATTCACATGATTATTTTAGCGGTAATTAAAAAAAAATATGCAGTTTTTTTTGTATTTATTTATAGTTTCTCTGTATCTGTACACTGTTATCCCAAACTACGTGATCAATCTAAGCATACCTTCAGAGGCATAATATTGTATTACATTTTTTAAAAAAAATCGATTATTCATTGTCTCGAGTAGAGAGATCGTGGATAATTTTCTGTCATAACAATTAAATCGTCATTGTCCAAGCAAGATAACGTTGTAAAGATTGCAAGAATAGTTTTAGAGAACAAGTTGAATTAATTGGTCATATTGTAGACTCGTTTAATCCCATAGCAAATACAACAGTGGTAACCGAGGTGGTAACGGAAGAAATGAAATTAGGTCTAAAAGTACAAGAAAATGCATCCTCTAAAGCAAATTAGCAGATCAAATGAATTGTTACCAAGGTTTAAAACAAAAAAAATACAGTTTTTATAAAATATTACCCGACGAGCATTATTTAAGAATGGTTTTGAATGGATAAGCTACAACAAACAAACAAAATACTAGGACTTGGTCCCGAGAAAACCCATATTTTATTCATATACATATAACAAAATCTCACACAGCGACGGAAAAGCGTTAATGTATAGACATGAATTTGCGGGAACACCATTATTGACATTTTTCTATAGAGGGTTCATTTACTACCGATCAATATCTTAAATTACTAGAACCACAAACTACAAGCAGTGCTTGCTTTGACTAGGCCATACTGTAACAGCTGTTACCACATATCTTAATAACTACGGGACTGTGGGAGGGATGGGAGCACAATTCCTGCCTGGACCCTTCTAGGTACACCACTGCGACAATCATAAATAGTTTAAAAAATCCAAACCAATTCTACTGACAGCTTAAGCGTTTTATTGGCTATTTTATGGATAGATTTTACGTTACCTTTTCATCTTCACTTCACTTTACCAGTAAAAGGAAATGTCCTGTCCCCGAATATCTGGAGATAAATCTACGTCAAAGGTATCGCTTTAAGTGGCAAATAAAAAGGGACATATAAATTTACTGAAGCTTGACGATCCTAAATGTTCTTTATTTACAAAAATATAAAGCTAAAATGGAAAATAGCTATAATATACCCTATAAAGCAGTGACGGCTTGTTTTTATTTATATATAACTCAGAGAAATGTTAAGTCTCCCTTATAACTTTGCAATATCAATAGAAAAATAAAAGGTTTCTTAAAATCTAAAATCGGTTATAATATAGGTTTATACAATCATTTAAACAAAATAATTTCAAATCACAGCCGCATAAGGAAATCTATAGGTCATTTATCGTAATGCTCTTATTACAGCAATTATTCATGTAGATAATAGTTATTAATATATATATAAAGGGTTGGGCAAATGTTCCGGAACGGCTTAATTATAGGCGAACGAAAAGTGATATCGGATCCGGGTTTTGGGCAATCTATAGGACTAAAATTTTACTATTTGACTATTATACTATATGTCAGTAATGTCACCAACTGTCAAACCAAAACGGCTTACATGTCCCTATCTTTAATTTTTATTATCTTCCCAAAAAAATCAACTTCCAGTTAAACCGGAACAACTATATTTCCTGCTTTCGAGTTACATCCGGTTTAACCGGCAGTTGATTTTTTGGGGAAGATGATAAAAATTGAAAATAGGGACATGTAAGCCGTTTTGCTCTAAGACGTACGCTTAGAAAGTTATAAGCTGTCAAAGTTCAAAAATGTCACTTTTCGAGAGTCAATATCTCGGAAACTATGAAGTATAGACTAATAGTGCATTTTATAAAAAATAATTATAATTTTATGTGGAATTTAAAAATGTAAAGATATACAGGGTGTTCCATTTAAAAAAAAAAGATCGTCAACACTTGGCAGTTGGTGACATTACTGACATATGGTATAATAGTCCAATAGTAAAATTTTAGTCCTATAGATTGCCCAAAACCCGGATCCGATATCACTTTTCGTTCGCCTGTAATTAAGCCGTTCCGGAACATTTGGCCAACCCTGTATATATAATTTGATTCTACTTCCGTCATTTAACAGCCATTACCAATAGAAAATTATGAAATTAAAAACATCAAACATTTAAGTATCGAGAAAAAAACTTTGATGTTTTAGGAAGACCAATATTAAACTTTATTGGGATTTAGAGTCCTTATAGCAATACGTTATTATTTGTCAGCTTTTAATTTAAATCATATCAAATAAATATTTGTGTTTAACTTAACCTTCGTATTTACTAAAAAGATTTAAAATTTAGTATTGGTTTATTTACCATGGAAATAGAAACAATAATTGGTAAATAGAGTTTTGTTCGCGTCACTCAGAGTATATTATGACAGAGAATGGATTATATGTGACATAAAAAGTATAAATAAATTGCAAACAATGCCGTGTAGAAAATGCGAACGTAAACATAATACACTTTTGCATTTTAGTCCTTCCACTTATAATAATTCAAATAATAATAAAATACGAACTAGAAAACAAAAAAAATAATGTTAGTATTGCCTATGCGGAGGAAAATTCTGAGAACCAGGAAAAATGTGAAAATTTTCTTGTTTCTAGTAATTTTATAATTTTTCTTTTGGTAGCGTATTATTGTCAACGGCCTTGGTTAAAATGACAGACACTCAAGGAAATGTACATTCTTGTCACATCCTGCTGGATAGCGGCAGTAAATCAAGTTTTGTCATAGCAGGAGTCTGGCAGGAGTTTACCCCTTCCATTACTAAAACTATCAATAAGTTTACGCGGGAATACCTCTGAATAGATTCAATCAACGCCAAAGTCATATCAAAACAATCAACGCAAAAAATTTGTAAATTTAGCGCATCATTACTAGATTTTAGGTGAAATATACAATAACCCGTAAGAACAGGCCCAATATGCAAATGCATATGTTAATATGTAAATGCGATTAATGCTGTTTCTAGTTATCACTTACATGAACTTAATACAATTTTTAGTTTTTTACAGATATAACTGTTAAAAAATTAAAAGATTTAAAATTGGCCACAATTTTTCTTTACAGCCACTAGTTCTTTATCTTTAAAGATAACCCTGGATAACTTAAAAAAATGAAAAAATTTTTAAAATTCCTATAAATATAAACATTTTCGAGAAAGGAAGAACAAGAAGAATTTTGGTTAAATACGAATAACCGTATTTAGATTCATTGTACTAAAGCTGGTTTAAAGGTATTTAAGTTAAATAAAGTGATGTTTTTTCAATCTCGAATGTGGATTAGATTTGTATTTAATAAGTATTTATTAAGATACGATTAGGATTTTATAGAAAACAAAAAGTGAAAACTGGCTATCATAATTTTATAAATTGTGGCAAAAAATAATTTTATAGATAATGACAATCGAATTCGGGTATATTGTAACGTATCTTTTTAAAAGAATCCAGTGTAAGTTTAAGTATTCTTTCCGCTGTCAATAAATCGCAAGAAGAGATATCCGATTTTAAGGAAATAGAAACATTTTGTAAAATCTTGAAATTTTTAAACTTCTTTCGTTGCTTTAAAAACTCAAACATTTTAAAATGAAACACTAACAATCTCAACTTTTTCTTCTTACTAACAAATGTTAAATATTGGTGTTTAAACAATCCATAGTCCTTAGAAACTCTCAACTCTACGTTCTAGAGGTCTTGGGTCAACGTTCTTTGATCTTAAATGAAGAGAATAGGCTTGTTTTGAAATTATATTATTTTAAGTGAAGACTAAAAAAGAGCATACTCTCTTGAGAGAAAAACGAACAAACTCTTGTGGAAGGAAAGCAGGTATTTCTAAGGGAAGCGGTGAAGATCTAAAGTCAAAGATTTCGGCGCTTAGCACAGGTAAAATACGTGTCCTTATTAGAGAGCGTATTTCCTTGCTATATACAGAAAAAACAATGCACACCAACGGATAAAGGTCACGTGATTTTCTTTGTGCTTCTCAGTTTTTTTTTTGTATAAGGTGAAAAAATGTAATTTGTTGGGTTGCACAAAAAATAACTATCCAAAGAATTTTCATTTAGACATCAATAGATTTGGTAGAAATAATTTACTTACAATCAAAATTGTCTGGCTGATAAATAAAAATTAAATTAATCGACCACTTGTAAGAAAATAAATTCTGCCAATGTGATTAGTTACTTTGTTTAAAATACCTGAAATACCCAACGTAAATCTATTAAATTATAATTTTTATTGTTAACACAAATCTTCATAAATTTCATGTTAAAATAATATGGTCAAAAAAAGTTTTATTTAGTAATGGGGAAATTTTACAACAAGTCGTTTGGTGGGGATAAAATGGGTTTCCATCAGATAACTATTGCCTCTCCTATTCAATCCTTTACAACGAATAAACTATTTAACAATTTAATCTAACCTTGTTATATTCACTAGAGATCCCTGGTAATTACATTCATCACTTAAATACAACTTAATATGTTTATCACCACCACCAGCAAATAACACTTTTTGTAACTGCGTTCAAATAATTTTATTTTCGTTTTTAATTTCAGTTATAACCTATTTTTGGTTTAAAATGTAAATATTGTGGTTTTAGTTAGTAATCCTCCACAACTCGTAACCGTCGATCACTTACTTCTTCAGAAATTAAGGTATTTAACACATTGTTTAACAAAACTATTGGAAAATCCACACATTTTCCTTTTTCAGACCGGAAAAACGTGTTAAATCCACGTACTCGCGACGATGCACCGACGTTTTCCTGATCTCGTACGCGCGATACTGAACAACTGTCCTGGACCGCTTTGGATGCCGAACGGACACTAACACGTTCCCGAAAGGACCGCTAGAGGCGCCAGGGGTAACACCAAAAATCGTTATTGTACGCGCAGGAATCTTACTGCTGGGTGTTGCAAATTTATCGTCTAAAGAGTGCCAATTGATTATAATCGACGACGTATGGTTTAGTTGTCTGTGGTATAGGCAGTTTGTCGGTATACTTGCTCTGATTAAATAGAATTTGGTTATAAACATGCCTTATTATATGATTGTATTAAATGCTAATACAAAAAATATGTCGACAAACATTTAGGATCTTTAAAATGTATTACCTTAAATATTGGTGGTATCCTGGCTATGATTTAATAAATTTTGGTTATTGACATTTCTGATTAATGTATATGAATTACACTTAATCGTTAGAAGTTTATTTGCATACAACATCAATTAAGGGTACGAAGTGGCTATATCAGCAAAACCATTTATGTTACGATTATGGGATAAAAAAATTATTAATAAATTGGTTCAAAAATATTCCTAACTTCACTACTAGTAGAAGCATTTACTGAGATGTAATTAAAAGTGGCTAATTTGGCCATATATTTCATATACGACGTATGGTTTGGTGGTCTGTGGTATGGGCAGTTTGTCGGTATTCTTGTTCTGATTAAATATAATTTGGTTATAAATATGCCTTATTATATGATTGTATTGAATGCTAATACAAAAAATATGTCGACAAAAATTTAGGATTTTTAAAATGTATTACCTTAAATATTGGTGGTATACTGGCTATGATTTAATAAATTTTGGTTATTGACATTTCTGATTAATGTATATTAAATAGGTACACTTAATCGTTAGAAGTATTTGCATATAATATGATCAATTAAGGGTACGAAGTGGCTATATCTGGAAAAACATTTTTATGTTACATTTATGGGGTAAAAAATTTATTAATAAATTGGTTCAAAAATATTCCTAACTTCACTACTAGTAGAAGCATTTACTGAGATGTAATTAAAAGTGGCTAATTTGGCCATATATTTCATATACGACGTATGGTTTGGTGGTCTGTGGTATGGGCAGTTTGTCGGTATTCTTGTTCTGATTAAATAGAATTTGGTTATAAATATGCCTTATTATATGATTGTATTGAATGCTAATACAAAAAATATGTCGACAAAAATTTAGGATTTTTAAAATGTATTACCTTAAATATTGGTGGTATACTGGCTATGATTTAATAAATTTTGGTTATTGACATTTCTGATTAATGTATATTAAATAGGTACACTTAATCGTTAGAAGTATTTGCATATAATATGATCAATTAAGGGTACGAAGTGGCTATATTTGGAAAAACATTTTTATGTTACATTTATGGGGTAAAAAACTTATTAATAAATTAGTTCAAAAATATTCCTAACTTCACTACTAGTCGGAGCATTTACTGACATGTAATAAAAAGTGGCTAATTTGGCCATATATTTCATATTCGATGTAGGTCCGAAATACACCACATAAATCTCTGTTCAATACTCAAATATTTATTTTAACTTTTTATAATGGTAAGGTTAGCTTAGAGTGGCAGACCTCTGGCATTGTCGAAACAGTCACACGTAGTCCTATACTATAAGGACCGTTGTGGTACCATACATGTTCCGCGGAACCTATTTGCATCAGCTTCCTGATGGTTAACGCGATCGTAGAAGATTCTTGACAGCTCATTCAAACCAGCCACTGCTGTTAATAAATTTAGTAAGTCGACCCAGTTGCAGGCTGCTCACTTCCTCCAGATAATTAAAAAATGGTTCGCCCAGGGCATTGAACTTTCTTCTCGCGAGGCCGGGGTATTCACACAAGAAATGCTGAATACTTTCCTCTTCTTTTTCATCTCTGCAACTTCTACAGAAGTCGTTAGTTGGTATTTGCATACGTTCAGCGTGGCTACCGAATAGGCAATGTCCGGTGACTACGGCAGTGATGTTTCTTAGACCTTTCCGACTGTGCTGTAATAGCGTTGCAGTTTTTCTGTCATCCAGTGGAGATGCCACAAGTTGTAAGCCCTGTCCATCTGCTTTGCGCAAGTTGTTTAGCTATTCGATCTATCTCTTCTTTGACTGATCCCAGTGGTCTAGCCACAGTATTCTCTGCTAGTTTGACAGACATGCTTGCGCCCTCCCTGGCGTTTTATAATGAAAGGAAAAGCCACTTTTTACTTGTGATTTCGTTGGTTCTCGATCCAAACCGACAGCCTATGTGCTTTTAGCGCTGTCTAGCATTCATTTAATTGTGACTTGAGTCTTTACATGGGATTTCCTCTCAACATTTTACTTAATTATATAAGTTTGTTCAAGCTGCGGGCATGCTTTAGAAGTATCCAACATTGTCACTAGATATCGCTATGCGCTGCACCTTTTTGACGGCCCTCGCCGTAAATTATTCAAGTTAAAACTGTGTGTTTCCTTTATTTCGTCGGATCATAGTCTTACTGATGAGCCATGACATGGCGAAACGCGTATGGGGATAGATCGAACCACGATACACCTAAACACTGATTTTGCTTTTTAAATGCTGTAACTCGGGTTTGCCATTACCGTTCTTTAAAAACTATGGCTCCAGTTAAATGTATGTTCAACAGGATTAAATTTTATTGTAACCAATGCTAAGCTTAATTTGCTTGTTTAAAAATAACGGGCGCTAATCAAAAGAAATGACTATTCCAGTGATTTCCACAAATAATTTAAATACAGCCCTATAGTTTTTACTTTTGTTGATAGGCTATTAATATTAGTTTTAAGAACCCCTCGGAGATCAGAAAACACGAGGTTGTTACCTCTTTTCATCAAAAAATTATAGTAAAAATACTGAGTGTTATGTCCGTATATCGGGTGTCCACTGAAGGTGGTTCGCCCCTCTAATTTTTTTGTTTTTGAAGATAATGGAATAAAATTCGGGGATTTGTATACGATATAAAACTGCATTTTTTGACAGGTGACTCAACACTATGGAACTTCCGGTTTAACCGGAAGTGACATAAACTTTTGATTTTTTAATGGGACACCTGGTATATTTTTCCTTTCTTTGACTCCATATGATATTTTAAATACAACGATGTGTCACTTGTCACTTTTTATCACCAAGAAAATTTTTTTTTTCAAATTTATTGTTTTATCTAGTATGAATACCAAAAAATCACTTATTTCAGTTCTTTAATCTTGGGAAAAATACAATTTTACTATTTTTGGTCCAATGCTATGTGCTGCGTAAAATTTAATCTTTAAAGTTGTATAACTCATTTTTTTTAAACGGCAACATGGTGGCTCGTCGGGTTAAAAAAAAAGAGGATTTTATTACAATTATTTTGAAACTATACACTATTAGGTTTCAGAAAAGCTGCCATTAAAAAACTTTAAAAAGTTAACTATACACCAGTGTTTTTCAACCTTTTTCAGGACACGACCCCCCTAGTATCAAAAAATATTTCGCGACCCCCCGACCCTTTTTTTTCATGTATGCGTTATTAGAATTCGGATATTATTTAAAAATGGATAAATTCCTGAAAAGATCGTCAGAACCATCAACGTCTAGCGGGAGTAGTGGAAAAAAGAAAAAACGTCTTTTTGAAGATAATTATTTGAAATTTGGGTTTACTGTGATTCAGAATAAACCACAGTGCGTAATTTGCTTTGAAATTTTGTCAAGAGAAAGCATGAAGCCATCAAAGTTGGTACGCCACCTAAACACAAAACATCCTATGGAAAAAAATAAACCCGTGGAATTTTTTGAGCGAAAATTAAAAGCTCTTGAACATCAAAAAACTGCTATAGGATAAATGTCCAACCTAAATGAGAAAGCGAGCTGAGTTATCAAGTAGCTTTTCATGTGGCTAAACCAAGAAAACCTCACGATATTGCCGAAAATTTGATTTTACCAGCGGCTTTAGATATAGCAGAGATTATGTTTGGCAAGCAAGAGGTCGAAAAGCTCAAAAGTATACCTCTCTCTGACAATACCATTCAACGCAGAATAAGCAATATGGCGACTGACGTTCGTGATCAAGTCATAGAAAAAATAAAGAAAAGTTCTTTTGTGTCCCTGCAGTTTGATAAATCAACGGATATTGCGAGTTGTGCGCAGTTTGTAGCTTTTGTGCGTTTCGAATCCAATGAAATATTAATGGAAGAAATACTATTCTGCAAGGCACTTCCCAAAAATACTACAGGTCAATGCTTGTATGGCATGTTCCTTGAAGCTACGCAAGATATGAATATCAATTGGGCACAAAAATGTATTGCTATTTGTAGTGACGGAGCAAAAGCCATGACTGGTGCGAAGAGTGGATTTATTGCTAAACTGAAAGAACAGATGCCAAACGCTTTTTGGATGCATTGTTTTCTCCATCGCCAAGCTCTTGCAGTCAAAACCTTGCCACAAGAACACAGTCAAGTTCTAAATATTATCATAACCATTGTAAATTCTATTAAAGGAAAAGCGTTGCAAACTCGATTGTTTCGAATTATTACTGAAGATATGGGGGCACTACACCGCAATTTGCTTTACCATACAGAGGTTAAGTGGTTATCAAAAGGCAATGTACTGACCAGAGTTATAGAACTTCGCGCTGAACTATTAGTTTATTTACAGCAAGCCAAGTCACACTATTCCGAATTCATTTCTGACCCGGAATTCCTTTTGAAATTGGCTTTTCTTTCTGACTTATTTCGGCATATAAATAACTTGAATAAAAGCCTTCAAGGACGGGATGAAAATATCATTACAGCAAAAGACAAATTACATGGCTTTATAAAAAAAATTGAATTGTGGTCATCATCTATAAATCAAAACAACTTTGATTCATTTTCGTCGACACAGTCTTTCATTGAAGAAATCGGAAGCGAGATAAATATAAACTCATACATATCTGGCATGAAAATGGTGTTAGATAATTTGAAGAAAGAATTGTGTCATTACTTCTCACTGCAAGAGATATCGGATAACACTGGACAAAGATGGATCTTAAATCCGTTTTTAAATGCAGCTATAAACAAGTCAAATTTAACAACTAAGCTCAAATGATATGCTGGAATTATCTGCCGATGGGATGATACATTTGGAATTTAAGTCTGAAAATTTGGATACCTTTTGATTAAAAAGGAAAACAGAATACCCGGAATTAACAACCGAGGCTTTGAAGGGTTTGATTCCATTTTCTACCTCGTACTTGTGCGAGTTGGCATTTTCATCAATGGCCCAAATAAAAAGTAAACAAAGAAATCGCTTAAATTTGGAAAACGATTTAATACTTAAAGTTGCATAAAAGGATCCACGATGGAAGAAATTGATTGAACAAACTCAGGCACAACCTTCACATTAAAATGAACGAGTTCTCGAAGATTTTATTTTTTGTTAATGTGTTTGTAAAAATAACATAACGAGTATCATTCTGTTAACTTTTTCTTAATATAATAACTTTTTTAAAATATATTGATTTTTTTAGTGAGTTCTCTCGACCTCTCGCGACCCCCTTACAGAGACTTCGCTAGCCACAGGTTGAAAAACACTGCTATACACTATTGAGTTTTAGAAAACCTGCCATTAAAAAAACTTTAAAAAGTTAACTTGGAACTTTCCTAAAATAAAACATGTTTTGAGAATAAATTTAGATTTAAATGCATCAAGTAGCCTGTGACCAGCAAAACTGATAAAACAAATTCATGCCTTTAAGAAAATTGACATGCCATCTTACATGACAGCTTCTGCCAAAGTAAATTAGTTTGTTGTTTAAAAAACATGGAAAGTAATAGTCTTACAAGGAGTAAAAAAGTTGATATGTTATTAGTGTTTGGAAAATGTAGAAATAATTCAACCGATGCTGCAGGACTTTACTCACAAAGATATTGTAATCGGTGTCATCCAACCCGGCACTATTAGGTACCCAAAACTAGTTCCGAAAATGCGAATGAGCCTGACAATAATAACATATCAACTTTTTCACTCCTTGTAAAACTATTATTTTCCATGTTTTTTAAACAACAAACTACTTTACTTTGGCAGAAGCTGTTGGCATTTCAATTTTCTTCAGGGCATGATTTTGTTTTATCAGTTTTGCTGGTCACAGGCTACTTGATGCATTTAAATCTAAATTTACGCTTAAAAGATGCTTCAATTAAAAAAAGTTCTAAGTTAACTTTTTAAAGTTTTAAACTGTCTCTTTTTTTCCCTTTTTGTAAAGTATATAGATATCTATATTTTCGTTCGAATTCGTTAGATATTAATGGCATTAAACGAAACATTTTCCTTAAGTTTCAGCTACATGAAATAAAAAATGACAAATTAACAGAATCTTTAGTAATCCTTTTTAATTTAAGTTTTGCTACGAAAATTTACCGAAAATATATTTTTTGCAAATATTCTTCATGGCAGGGCCATTTTTTAATAATTATATTGAGTCTCTATACAGACTGTTCGCGGATAGGGTGTACAATAGCATCCATATTCAACACATTTTTCCAGCCGTAAACGAATGTGGTCAAAACTTCTTCGAACTTCTTCAATGGAAATTGTTTGATTAGCTTCAACAATTCGCTGTTTTAGAAGCTGTACGTCGTTCTCAATTGGACGGGAGTACACTAATTGTTTGAGGCGCCCCCAAAGATAGGCATCTGAAATAGTTAAATCGGGACTTCTTGGGGGCCATAGAACCGGACCATTTCGACCAATCCATCTGTGGCCAAATGTATTATTAAGCTATTCCCTCGCTTCAACTATTAAAGATAGGGATAAGACGTTCTTCACAAAAGTCGAAGAGTTTATGGCGAGCTATAAGATGACGGAAAAATATATAGGGTGCTCCATTTAAAAACAGTGATATTTTTCAATTAGAAGTTTTCTGACTGTGGTCCTAGAAACTAAATACCCTGTAAATGATACGTCAAATATTTCATAGTGAATATGTTTTTTTGACTTTATTTAGTAAGTATAAAAATTATGAATCGCTTAGTGTCAAAATTTAAGTAGCATTTTCACAATAACGAAATGCTTTTCTCATCTCGTTTGAGGTTTACCACTTTCAATACTTGTTATGTAATATACTATTATGCTACATATTATCATTTGTATGGCTTATGTTCTAATAACGAGCCAGTCGCAGATTTTTGTCTATATGATTATTGAAAACGAGCAATCTCCTTTATTCTTGAATGATGAAAGAGTTTTGGACTTCCATTGTCTTTATTTGTTTTAAATCACAACGTTTCAACTGGTAAGTATCTCCAGTCATCTTATCCTAAGCTTACATCTATCTAACAAAGGTTTCCAGATATTTCTTAAGTCTAACGATGGTTTACTAAAACAGCCTGGATTCTGGTGAATAGTAGCAGCTTCCTTAAACTTTCTTTTCCTCCAGTGTGGCTCCTTATGTAGGATTTCAGCTTCTGACCACATGATATAGTGACCATGTTTCCAGGCATGGTCAGCTGTACCTGACTTTTCAGTCTCTCCTTTTAACGTCGAAAGTCTTTACACCAACGTTCCCGTAAAAGACGCCCTAAAGGCTATCAAAAACAGACTTGAGGAAGACCATACTCTCCAGGAAAGAATAACGCTCCCTATTAATGCCATCTTGGAACTATTAGAATGCTGCCTCAACAATTCCTACTTTCAAGAAAAGGATAGATTCTTCAACCAAGTAGACGGACTACCGATGGGCTCATCTCTCTCGCCAATAATCGCCAACATATACATGGAATGGTTTGAATCGAAAGCAATGGAACAGGCAAAGAAGAAACCAAAAATGTGGCTGAGATATGTGGATGACACCTTCATTATTTGGAATGGAACCGATGACGAACTAAGAAATTTTCTAGATCGCCTCAATAGCTTAACACCAACAATCAAATTCACCATGGAGAAAGAGGAAAACAATCAATTACCGTTTCTAGATGTCAACGTGAAGAAAAATGGTAATAGCATCCAAACTTCAGTATACAGAAAACCTACGCATACAGGTCAGTATCTCAATTTTACTTCAAATCACTCAAACAACACGAAACATGGCATAGTTAAAACCCTCGTGGATAGAGCAGTTACAATCTGTAACTCGGAAGAAGCACTTAAAAAAGGAAGCTCACCACATCAAGACCGACCTCAACAAAAATGGCTACCCCATAAAATTAGTTGACACAATATTGGAAAACCGTAAGAATCGACCCAACGCGCAAAAAGCAGACAGAGAGGCACAACCAACACTCAATATTCCGTATGTCAAGGGAGTATCTGAGAAAATAAGAAGACTAGGACAACGATATAACATCAGCACCGTATTCAACTCAAGAGACACCCTAAGAAGCCACCTGACGAAGACAAAGCCTATAAGTCAAAAAGATAGGAAAAACTGCGTCTACAAGATTCCCTGCGAGTGCGGCCAATCGTATATAGGTGAGACATTAAGACCACTCGAGACAAGGATTAAAGAACACAAAAACAATACGCTAAAAGGAGAGACCGAAAAGTCAGGTGCAGCTGACCATGCCTGGAAACATGGCCACCATATCATGTGGTCAGAAGCTGAAATCCTACATAAGGAGCCACACTGGAGGAAAAGAAAGTTTAAGGAAGCTGCTACTATTCACCAGAATCCAGGCTGTTTTAGTAAACCATCGTTAGACTTAAGAAATATCTGGAAACCTTTGTTAGATAGATGTAAGCTTAGGATAAGATCGCGTGCTAACTGAACGCATGACTGCACCCACCTCAGTTGTGCTTCGGTGCACCTAGCTAGTATAAATAGTCTTGTAGTTACTTTACTTATTTAGTATTCACCTGAAGACGACTGGAGATACTTACCAGTTGAAACGTTGTGATTTAAAACAAATAAAGACAATGGAAGTCCAAAACTCTTTCATCATTCAAGAAACATCATTGTCTACGACCTTCAAGCACTCCTTTATTCTGTCATTATTTGTTTTTGTAAAACCAAAATGCTGGCTATTGTAGGCAATATGCCAAATAAAAATAAGTTAAAGTTTTAAAAGACAACAGCAAATTTGAAAAACTCCTTCACAGTCTCCAGTTTATGGTACCTATATTATTTTATAATTAAAGGTCTGACATTGTATGCCTCACAGTAATCTCAATACTGTCAGTACTGACGAAGCATGTAAAGTCATGCAGTTCTCCTTAGGGGCAATGTTGTCGATGCCATTCTAAAATGAGGTTAGTAACTTCGTAAGGAGTATGGTGCTAGCTTTATAACTTGGGTGCCAGGTAGTGCTAGTCTTTATGGTGCTAAGAATTGACGCACTTATTTGCACCGGGGGGGCTAATGTAACGAATTTGATTCGGGTTTAGGGTTCAACCCCCTGGTATTATTTATATCCACCAAATTTCAGGATCCTAATATTTTAGAGTTAAAAAATATCAACATTTTTTTAAGTTAACGTTTGGTGTGAAAAAAATTAAAATTTAATTATCATTTTAGAAACGGTACGAGATAGGTATAGGATACTATAAAGAAAAGGAGGTTCGAAGATAAGATAAAGTACAGGACGTTCTATCGAAAATATAATTTTTTATGGAAGTGGAAATACTGTTTTGATAAATAGATCAACATATGACCAAATTTTCGGATTAATTAATTTGATGGTTCGTCATATAAGTCTAACGTAACATCTAGCATGTATCACCCTGTATAATGTACCTTGATAGAATAATTTATAATATTAATGACGTATTGTTAAATTTTAAACCTTATTTGTTACTGAAGAGTATTTAACCCATTATTATAAAGTTCGGATCCGTATTTAATTTATTATTTTAACATTAAACCTCAAATAAACAACTATTCCCGACTATGTTCCCCAAATACGCATGTTATAACTTGGTAGCTGTATCAAATATTAAAATAATATGTTTATTCAAAGTCAATATGAACGAAGTGACTAGTAGCTGTTGATAATATTTGTTGTAAAACAAAAAAATAGACATTTAATAAAGAAAGAAATTTATTATAAAAAAGGCTACAGAACACTTAACATAATTCACAAAATTCTTAAGCAACAAGAAATAACTTTCCTTTCTATTCATAATGCCTTATTCGTCCTTGTTGAAAAAATAACATGTTGTAGCCTTTGGTAAGTTATTTCGAGTAATCTTCAGGAGCCCATCCTGTATCTCCTAAATGCTCAACACTTGAAAGAGACCATTGCCCAATGTCTCGGCCTTCACGAATCGGATCATTATAGTCGTATTCTTCCGCTCCCCATTGTGGTGTATGGGGGTTACCTGGGGCCCATGGTCCAAAGGTTTGACTTTTAGCATTTCCCCCATTATAAGGGTCTCCGTAGTAATCATAAAGACCCGGTCCAGAGTTTATTAAACCAGTCAAACCTTCATAATCACCTCCATCGATGCTAGAAGGCTGGAATCCAGGCACCCATCCTGCATTACTACTTTTTTTTTCAGAAGGTTTTCTGATGGTGTTTAAATCAAAGCCAATGTTTGCATTAAACTGGCTACCATCATCGACAATATTTTCGTGTTCGCTGTGATCTATGCCTATATGCGGTACCAAGCTTTCATCTCCTATTTGAAGGCCTCCAATCCCAACTATCGGATTATTACCATTAGAAATATATCCTGAAGCTATTGGATCTGAATATATTATATTCTGCATACTATCGTCAGGTTTAAAACCGTTATCTATCGTTTGACCATTATTGGAAGATGACATTGCAAGAAACGGTCTTTTATCTCTTGTTGTTATGTAGAAACTACCTTTTACTACTGGCGTAGCATGATATCCGAATGGGGTAAATTCTGTATTTTCCAAAAATACTAATTTTAAGTCGTCTTGGTAATCCACCTTAACTGCATAAGCGTCTACGCCAACGGAATCAATGAAGAGGTACGTTGCCCTTTTATGTGAGCACTCGGTGTCATCATCTAAAAGATTAAGAAATATATTATCATAGTAATATTAATTATAGTCCTTCTAACGACTCCTTGACTGCACGTCAGAAATTGGAAATACATAATAAAGAATGAGACAGAAGAATAATGTCATGTGTAAGTTTATTATTTTATTAATAACTCTTTCGACTTAGTTGGCTATAATCACAATGAGATTTAATTATTTGATATTGACAAGTCGATATTTTTTACCGGCCAATTTTGTGTATTTTAATAATTATTAAATATTATGAAAGACAGTTTTATTATTGTCAAAATTGTTCAGTTATACAACGTGTCCGGAAAAAGAAGGTCACTCCGTGAACCGTATACTCCTTAAGCAGGAATAATATGACTTTTATAATACCATTTGTTATTTTCGACCCTCATGTTCGATATTTTTAGGGCGTCAAAGTTTGAAATAAAAAATGATTTTTTTCAATAATTCGACTATTTAATAAGATATTATTTTCATATTTGGTACATAGCTTCAATATAAAGAGTTACATCTTCTGAAAAAAACAATTGTTAAATATTCAAAGTAGAGGGGTCCAGTATCCATTGACACCCCCCCCCCCAATTTTTTAGTACGTGGACCTGTGACTTCCGAACGATATTTCTTCAGGTAATCGTTTGCTCTTTGTCTCCAATAGAATTTGCATAAAATGATGCGTTATGGAGATAATTTTAAAAGTATGGGTCCTTTACCGATGCTACCTCAGCTTACGGTAATCTCTATAATTTTCAACTCCTAAATCAATTCAGCCATTGTGGCATTACCATGGATACAAAATATAAGTAAGTATATAAAGGGCGCAGGCAAAGAAGGGGCAATGTCAATATTTCCTCATTTTAAAGTAATCAAACCATCCGATAGCAAATAAGAAAATCTATCGAGTATTAACATCATAAATGCGAAAAAGAAGAAGAGTCAAAAGATATCGTGACTTAAAGTTTGGCCATGCCGGCAAAAAAGGGGGAATACGGATCAGGCTAAGAAGCTTGCAAGCCGCAAAAACAGTGCCAATAAAATTACGACCTGGCTTGGCGGTAGTCTTTTTGTCTGCGTATCTGTTGTTTATTTGAGTTTGTGGACAGGTGCAAACAAGTAGTGCTTGTGTTTCAAAGTAAAAAAAATAGTATAATGAATTCAAGTGGCAGTGCCTGCG
The DNA here is from genome assembly GCA_963969555.1 of Polydrusus pterygomalis. Taxonomy (NCBI): domain Eukaryota; kingdom Metazoa; phylum Arthropoda; class Insecta; order Coleoptera; family Curculionidae; genus Polydrusus; species Polydrusus pterygomalis. Next base: position 103,815,534 of record OZ018376.1, on the reverse strand, counting down.
ATGACTTTGTTCCCGAGGTTCATGGGAAAAAAAGAGGAAACGTTTTGGAAAACTATCTGATGTTTCAAAAAAACTTACAACACAACAATATTCACGATTAAAAAATGTACTCCTTTAATTTGAGCCACAGTGTATATGTATATACTTATATATATATTTTTTATTGATACCCTATTTCGCTTATTTAAAGTACGCCTCAGCGTGTTTAAATCCCACTTTCAAAAACGCGCGTGTTTTAAAGTTACCATGGCAACATCAACAACCCGTGAAACGTGAAGTCTAAATGTCAACTTTTTAATTATTGATTTGACAGAATTACCTTTTAACGTCAAATAAAAATTTTTTTTAAGCAATACACAACCAATGTCAACGGTGACAACAATGAATCTTATGTGACAGATTGGAAGTTATTTTTTGTTCTCCTTATTTTCATGACAACGACAGGTATATCACATCACGAATTCGACCATATCACTTACTTACTAAGTTATTATTTCCATTTTTTGTAATATAAATACCAATAAGTGTACCAATAAAAAAAAATAATGTAAAGTATTCGTGGATAACGGGTCTTTAAAACACTTGCTCTTTTTTAAGCACTCCGGCTGCGCCGTCGTGCTTGCAAAATCGCGCGTGTTTTAAATACCTTAATATCCACTTATACTTTAATATACTATTTTTTTATTGATACCCTATTTCGCTTATTTAAAGTACGCCTCAGCGTGTTTAAATCCCACTTTCAAAAACGCGCGTGTTTTAAAGTTACCATGACAACATCAACAACCCGTGAAACGTGAAGTCTAAATATGTCAACTTTGTAATTATTAATTTGACAGAATTACCTTTTAACGTCAAATAATAGTATATTAAAGTATAAGTGGATATTAAGGTCTTTAAAAGACGCGCGATTTTGCAAGCACGACGGCGCAGCCGGAGTGCTTGAAATAGAGCAAGTGTTTTAAAGACCAGTTATCCACGAATACTTTACATTATTTTTTTTTATTGGTATTTATATTCCAAAAAATGGAAATAATAACTTAGTAAGTAAGTGAAATGGTCGAATTCGCGATGTGATATACCTGTCGTTGTCATGAAAATGAGGAGAACAGAAAATACCTTCCAATCTGTCACATAAGATTCATTGTTGTCACCGTTGACATTGGTTGTCTATTGCTTAAAAAAATATTTTATTTGCCGTTAAAAGGTTATTCTGTCAAATCAGTAATTCAAAAGTTGACATATTTAGACTTCACGTTTCACGGGTTGTTGATGTTGCCATGGTAACTTTAAAACACGCGCGTTTTTGAAAGTGGGATTTAAACACGCTGAGGCGTACTTTAAATAAGCAAAATAGGGTATCAATAAAAAAAAATCTTAAGAAATTGCTCAATATCATCTCCATTTTTTTTAATACATATGCAAGTTCTCTTTATTAAAGAAAATCTTAATATTTGAAAAATATGTGGTTCCAACCTGAACTGCTCTCCAGCTTAAAAGACTTTTTCTTTTAAGTAATTCTCGTCCAAAATCGGACCTGTGTACACAAAATCTTGAATACACTCCCAGACTGAATATTCCAAGGGAGTAAGGTCTGGGGAACGGGGTGGCAGTTTAACAGGAGAATCTTGGCCCCGACCAATTCAGCGATTAAGAAAGATTTGGTATAAATAGTTCCTAACTTTTCTGGCTAAATGCGGGGGATCACCGTCTAGTTGAAACCAAATATGTTGTCTTACCACTAAAGATAAATCATCAAGTAAATCGGGCAGTGTATTTTGAAGAAATAGAAAAAATGACTAGTCAAACTTCCTGATAAAATTACGGTTCTGTGAAGAATATTAACGGTAGTGCGTTCGCATTAGGGCAATAAAATAATTTCATTTAACTGGTTTAGTACAACAAGTTTTTATCTGTACGTCTTTACATTATTTTTGGCTAGTCCTTTGCTTTCGGTATTGACACACAAAGTTTCACTTAATTATATCTTGTATTCATGGTAATGCCATGGCGGCTGAATTGAATTAGCATTTGAAAATTATGAGAATAGCGTAAGCCGCATTGACATCAGTTAAGGGTCCATACACTTTTTAAATTATCTCCAAAACGCATCATTTTATCGAAATTCTATAATAGTCAAACATAATTAAAAACAAATGATTACGTGAGAAAATATTGTTTGGAAGTCACTGGCGTACCTACTAAAAATAGAGGGGTCAACGGGTACTGGAATCCCCCTATTTTGAATATTTGACAATTGTTTTTTGTTTTGTTTTCTCAAAATATGTAATTCTTTATGGTGAAGCAATTTGAAATTATAATCTTATTAAATACTTGAATCATTCCAAAAAATCAATTTTTAATTTTAAACTTTGATATGGAACATGAGGGTCAAAAATGAAAAATTACTTTATAAAAGTCATATTATTTTTACTCAAGGAATATATGATTAACGGATGGATAACTGAATACCCTGTATATTTAGTTTTCGAAAAATACGCGACATTGGAAACTTTGTTGATATATCAATGGGTGCTTTTATTATAAAGTTCCAATTTTAAGAAATGAACACAAAATTCTTATGACTTACATAATATGGTTTGTGGACAACCAGGTTGAACCTTTCCACCATTCACATAAAAATCGACGTCACCAATTGGGCTTGCAAAACCAGTATAGAAGATATTAGTGTGAATGACATCCACAAAGGATGCATCAGTTCTTGTAAGTCTGTCCAATTCAGATACTCGGGGATCGTCAAACATGGGACCTGACGGATCAAGAGCAGTTATTCGTTTTATTGGTCCGGACAGTTGTGTTGACTTCTTGCCAATAAAACTGGCAATGTAGGAACCCATTGAATAACCTAAAAAAAATTATTTTGCATTAATAATTACCTTTCATCAAAACGCGCCAAATAAATAACAATAGCTGAAGTGTTACAACGTATCACATTTTTATACAGTGAGCTCAAAAAGGTTGGAATAAATTCGTTTAAAATTCAGGTGATTATTTTTTGGAAAAACGCTTGGACACGTCGATTATTATTTTTAATTGCAAGTTTTTTGACATAAGAATTGTGTATACAGGTTGTCTCAAGAAGAACATATACAGTCAACATTGATTTTTTTAAATAGAACACCCTGTATATTATATTATTTTTAAATTTTGCGATACATTCTGAACACTTTTTCTATAACATACCATATCTCCAAAGTCAACGGTTTTTGATATATTGACATTTTTTCTGGTACGAAAACTACAATTAAAAATTAACTCTTTACATCTATTTAGTCTATAATATTTACATAGACTAAATTAAATTTTTTAATAAATGTTGAAATTGACCGCCAGCAACTTACTAGCAATATGCAAGTCGATCTTTAAACTCTTCCAAAACGTTATGGATTACCTGGGGCTCTATTAATCTAACCTCATGCCTTATTTGAGCTTTAAGTTCATCAATATTTTTAGGTTTGTTCAAGTATACTTTAGATTTTAAATAGCATCACAGAAAACATAATCTAGCGGGGTCAAATCTGGTGACCTTGCCGGCCATTCTATTGGACCCCGTCGAGCAATCCACTTGCCAGGAAAGACTGTATCCAAGTACTCACGCACCGGGCGTGTGTAATGGTCTTGAATTACTTGAAGTTAGGTAGATCAACACAATTTGAAGAATTTTCGACAAGAAGTAAATGTCTATGTCAAAATAAATTAATTTAGGTAACAGGTTAAAATAATAATAACGAAATGCGCAATTAAAACCAAAAATTCACGGATCTCAGCTTTTCTTCAGAAAAATATTAAAATGCCAATATATCAAAAACCGTTGATTTTGGAGATATAATATGTTATACAAAAAGTTTTCAGAATATATCGTAGAATTTAAAAATAATATAATATATAGGGTGTTCTATTTTAAAAAATCAATTTTGACGGTATATGTTCTTCTTGAGACAACCTGTATACACATTTCTTATGTCAAAAAGTTAGCAATTAAAAATAATAATCGACGTGTCCAAGCGTTTTTCCAAAAAATAATCACCCGAATTTTAAACGAATTTATTCCAACCTTTTTGAGCTCACTATATAGGACGGGCGATTTTTTGATTTCGAGGAAAGTCTAAAGGACGAAAAAAAAACATTAACATACGTATTCACTAAAAGGTTTTTAGTTTAGTTCAACAAAATATTTGGATCTTATAATATCCCAGTTGTGTTTTCACGGTGTCATTGTTTTAATACGCCATACCTATACAGTGAGGACCTAAAGTCCGTCCCCCCCCCTCTAACTTCTAAACCGTTCGGTACATTTTAATGAAATTTTTAACGATAATATTTGAGCAAGTCTTGCACTTTTTGACATACCAATGACAGCTTTAAATGTCAAGATGACAGCTGGGTCAGCTTTTCGAATATTTTTTTAAATAGAACACCCTGTATATTTTTACATTTTTAAATTCCACATAAAATTATAATTATTTTTTATTAAATGCATTATTAGTCTATACTTCATAGTTTCCGAGATATTGACTCTCGAAAAGTGACATTTTTGAACTTTGACAGCTTATAACCTTCTAACAGTACGTCTTAGAGCAAATCGGCTTACATGTCCCTATCTTCAATTTTTATTATCTTCCCAAAAAATCAACTTCCAGTTAAACCGGAACAACTATATTTCCTGCTTTCGAGTTACATCCGGTTTAACCGGAAGTAGATTTTTTTGGGAAGATAATAAAAATTGAAGATAGGGACATGTAAGCCGTTTTGCTCTAAGACGTGCTGTTAGAAGGTTATAAGCTGTCAAAGTTCAAAAATGTCACTTTTCGAGAGTCAATATCTCGGAAACTATGAAGTATAGACCAATAATGCGTTTAATAAAAAATAATTATAATTTTATGTGGAATTTAAAAATGTAAAAATATACAGGGTGTCCCATTTAAAAAGATATTCCAAAAGCGGACCCAGCTGTCATCTTGACATTTAAAGCTGTCATTGGTATGTCAAAAAGTGCAAGACTTGCTCAAATATTATCGTTCAAAATTTCATTAAAATATCCCGAACGGTTTAGAAGTTAGAAGGGGGGGACGGACTTTAGGTCCTCACTGTATACATAAATATATGATGTTTTCTAGTTAATTTGATTTTTCTGCAATTAAATTGTTTCACCGATAAATAATTTTACCGGAATGTTGTTGCCTAAATATCTTCAGTTCTATTAAAAAAAAATAGTATGCGGCAAAAAACTTTTTTCTTTCTGAATTTACGGAAAAAACAAAAAAATATTTGCAATGCAAGAATTAGATGATTTATTCTGACACTTGTAATTTTCAACCTAGACTGTTCTGTATACCGGGTATTTCTCAAAAGACGTTTATCCCTATAACTTTTCTGTATTTATAGATATTAGAATGAAATTTTGAGATTATGCATAAGAGATGAGTCTGCATTTACTGGCACTTCCGGTTTGACCGAAAGTAGCCTTGATTTTGGTATTTTAAATGGGACAGCTTGTATATTTTTACTTATTGGGATTCAGCATAACATTCTGAGTAAAATGACACTGCACTTGTCATTTTTCTTGTGTTGTTTATTTTTAATCTAGAGTGCTACAAATTAATTAGGTCTGTGAATTTATAGTCAAGTAGTTTACGAAAATTAAGATTATGTCATGTTTCACAAGCGTTTAAAAAATGAAATTTTGTTTTCTTGACGTTTACTCAATTTTTCCAAGTGGAACGACGGTGGTTCACTAGGATATTTAAAACAAGCATTTTTTCCAATAATTTGATACCATACACTCCTATGCTATTTTAAAATTGACACAAAAAAATTTGCCTTAAGTCCCAATCGCAAATTTAAAAGCGGTATGAATTATTGCCGCCCTCTTTTCTAAAGAAATATAAAGGCGTCTTTGAAAAACAGTACCTAGAATGATTTTGAAAACCAATATGGGTTTAAATTAAAATTGTAATGTCATTCCTTTATTAAACTTACATTGTAAATCAGATAAAATGGTTAGTTTTACTAAAAATGAACAACTTTATATGCTCCTAATTTTTGGAGTGACCAGAAAAATTCTTCTAAAGCCGCAAGATTGTATGTATTGTATGTTTTATAAACTAATGACGTTACAACTTTAAATTAAAGCCATATTGCTTGTCAAACCCATTTGATTTTTTCTCAAAGCCGCTTTTATATTTCATTAGAAAAGAGAGGGCGGCAATAATGCATAACGGTTTTAAATTTGCGATTGGGATTTAAGGCAAATTTTTTCGTGTCAATTTTAAAATAGCATAGGAGTGTATGGTATCAAATTGTTGGAAAAAAATGCTCGTTTTAAATATCCTAGTGAACCACTGTCGCTCCATTTAAAAAAATGGAGTAAACGCTAAACGATAAACAAGAAAACAAAATATAATTTTTTACACGCTTGTGGAACTTAGATAGTCAATTATCATGACATAATTTTAATTCTCATATATACTACTTGACTATAAATTAACAGATTGAATTAATTTGTAGCACTCTAGATTGAAAATAAAAAATAAAAATAAAAATGTTATAATACGTCAAAAAATGACAAGTGAGGTGTCATTTCGCTCATAATGGTATGCTGAACCCAAATAAGTAAAAGTATACAAGATGTCCCATTTAAAATATCAAAGTAACTTCCGGTTAAACCGGAAGTGCTAACAAATTGAAAATTATGCCAATAAATGCAGACTCATCTCTTATGCATAATCTCAAAATTTCATTTTAATATCTATAAATATAAAAAAGTTATAGGGGTGAACGTCTTTTGAGAAACACCCGGTATACTTTAGTGAATATGGATGTTAAATTCTAAATTTTTACTATTCTCGTTCTTTCTAATTAAAAAAATCATACCGATATTTACGACAAACACTTAGCTGTAGTTAAAACAGTAAGTAAATGCATTCAATTCTTTGAAAAATGTTAAATATCGAGTTTTGCGTGTTTGAAAAATTACTCACAAAGAAGGGGAGAATGTAGGTAAGAGTTAAAAAAAATTAATGCAGAAATATCAGTACTAGTAAACTAGTATAACTATAATTTGTAAATGGTTACGCTTATTTAAATAGGGTATGATAATGAATTTTCTGGTAGAGCAAGACTAGATATTACGAAAAATGGTCGACTTAATCTGAAAAACCTGCGTTCGAGAGGAAAATGTCCATTAATTTATGGTATACCGGGTAGACAAATAAGAATAAACACAGGCCATATCTCAGGAATTGTTTATCACAAAGTTTTGAAATAAAAATCGACCAGGGAAAATTGCTGAAAATAATTTCAATTCCCTAAATTTACCACTAGAGGGCCTATGACTAGGAAGATTATAGGTTTTTTTTATTGATAATCAGCGTCGCCACAAGCTCTTTTTTTTTATCGGGTACCTAATCTACCGCCAATGAGAGGGGTAGAACAGAATCGGCGGGAGATAGCTTGGGTACAAATTTAAACTTAACAGTTTGACATTCTTTTTTGCTTAACGAAAATTATTTTTGGAAACCGAATTCAATTGACATCGGACTTAGATAATAATTTTCGTTTAAACTACTATGGGGCTGATGTCAAAGAAAAAATATCTGTTATAGAGTCTGGTTTGTAAGATTTTGGCAGGCGTCCATTCTTATTTGGCAACCCGATACAGCCTGAAGGAATTACGGTAATTTACTAGAATTTATTTATTGAAGGTTTATTGCAACGTTAGATGATTTACTGGGATTTATAATGATTTATCGATGATTTGCGACGATTTATTTGGAATTTACTAGTGTGTTGTTACTAGTACTGCGCACCACCAATTGCTCCGAGACCACGGTGCATGCGACAGATCACGTCCAAGTGCTGGCATTTACATCAACAATCATTGTGTAAACGTAGGACAAGTACAAGCTAAGAAAATTACGCAAGTTCAAAAATGTATCAAGGAGACAGAAGAAAAATATTTTTTTATTAATCCCGAGGAAATATCCCAAAACGAAATAGAACAAATTATTGACGATCTTGAGACAAAAAAAGCAATTTAATTTGACAATATATCGGTTAAAATTGTAAAGTGTCTAAAAAATGAAATAATTACTCCAATTTTATTTCATTTAACTAAATTATCTCTAAAAACAGGTATTTTTCCAGAAAAAATTAAAATTGCTAAAGTAACTCCAGTATTTAAAACTGATAAAAGAAATAAATGCAGCAATTATCGCCCAATATCTGTTTTACCAATACTTTCAAAAATATTAGAAAAAATAATAAATTATGCGACTTTCTAGAAAGCCAAAATTTACTTTTTGCTAACCAGTATGGTTTTCGCAGATAAGGATACAGAAATAGCTTTAGGAGATATCATAACAAATATTTAAGCTAATGTCGACAGCAGTAAAAAATGCTGTTTACTATCCTTAGATCTGTGAAAGGCTTTTGACACCGTAAACCATGATATTTTATTAAAAAAATTATACAGTATTGGGATAAGGGGAAATACACACACTACTTCAAAGTTATTTAAGCTATCGTAAACAATTTGTTTAAATTTGGGAAAGAAAAAATTCGGAAAAAGAAATAATATTGTGTAGTTCCACCTGGATCAATATTAGGTCCGTTATTATTCTTAATTTACATTAATTCCGTTTCCAAATTGCACTTAAAGGGCAACATAAAGCTATTTGCAGATGATACAACAATTATTTATTTTGCTGAAACTCTTGCAGAAATGTATTTTGATATTAATAATAATTTTAAAATACTTCTTTCTTGACTTCAATCAAATAAACTTACGTTAAATTTTACAAAATCTTTTTTTATGTTTATAACTAAAAATAAAATAAATTCCATCATTAACCCCTTAACATTTAATAATGAAAATATTCAATATTCAAAAACGACAAAATTTTTACGATTAGTTTTAGACGAAAATTTAAATTGGAAATGCCATCATCAGTATAATATTATCAATTCGATATCTCCTTTGGTATCTGTTGTGTACAGAGCTAGATATTTCATTCCTTTGAAATACTTAAAAAATATACAGTGTGTTAGTGAATAAGTGGGACAAACTTCAGGAGGTGATTCTACGTGAAAAAAAAAATTATAGTTTGCTATATAACTTTTGTCCGAAAATGCTTTGATTTCCGAGATAGAGGGTGTTAAAGTTTTTATTAAAAAGTGATGATTTATTTATTGCTCTGAAACCCATCGACATATGCAAATGAAATTTGGTAGGTTTTAAGAGGTAGTTATTGCGCATTTTCTGACATGCAATTAAGAATTTTATATTTATCATTGGCGCGCATAAGGGTAATAATCTCAATTTTTTAAGAAAAAAATTATACACCACTGAGATATATCAAACCAAAAACAATTTTTGAATTTCTCATTCAATTTGTGACAAAAAAATCTCTCTTGCCTTTTTTTCGTATTGGGCGCCGTTTTTATGCAAAAAATAAAACATCTTAACGCGTATTTTTAATTTTTTTAATATATTATTTAAAACTATCTAATCTAATACAATAACATTAAACCAGAACAATAATAGAAAATAACACTAATAAATAAATAGGCGCAAAGCTACAACAAATGTTGAAAATGACCTCCCTCAGACAAGATTCAACTCTTCGCCTCATTGATTGTCGTATTCGCGAAAATATTCCTGGTGTACTTCTTATTGTCTCACAGCCGGCTATAATTCGATTCCTCAGGTCTTCAACATTTTCGACGGGAGTCGAATAAACTAACGACTTAAGAAAACCCCAAATGCAAAAATCAATTTAAATCCGGCGATCGAGCAGGCAAATTTTCCGTACCTCCTCTACCTATCCAACGATTTGGATATACTGTATCTAAGTGATTACGTACATTAATGCTAAAATGGGCTGGTGCGCCATCATGCATGAACCAGAAGTATTGTCTCAGCTGTAGAGAGATTTTTTCTAAAGGAGCAGATAGCTCTTCCTGTAGGAAATTAAGGTAAGAGTCGCCTGTTAGTCGTTGTGGGAGAAAATATGGGCCGACGAAACGATCATCAATTACCCAAAGTCATACATTTACTGAAAACTGATACTGAAAATGAGCTTCACAGATTCCATGTGTATTTCCCTCAGCCCATAAGTGATTGTTATGGAAATTTCGTATACACTGTCGTCCAAAATTAGCCTCGTCAGTAAACAAAACGCCATTTAAAAAATTAGGAATTTGAGCGATTTAATGAAGAATCCAATGGCAAAAAACTAGGCGCGGAAAGCCAGAGCTTGCACACGTTGAATGTGAAACGGATAAAATTGCTGTTCTTTAAGAATTTTAAATACAGTGAAGTTGCTTACATTCAATATGTTGGCATTTTTTCGAGTACTTGTTTCAGGTGACTCCGCAATTAACTCGAGAACTGCTTCCTCTAGTTGCACAGTTCGTACTTCTCGAGGGCGTCCGAGGTCAGCCGTTTGTTTCTTAAGCCGGGCTCCCATTCTCGTGTATTTGGCAAGTACGCAAATATTTGCGTACTTGGGCATACTTGGCAAGTACACCAAGTTCCGAAGTCAATTTGACAAGTGCAGCGCTCCCACTACTCCTGTATTTGACAAGTACGCCAATACTTTTGTACTTGGCAATTCTAGCATTTTCTCGATCATTCAGTGTTCATTTCGATATGGATAGTCGCGTTGCAGCTGCAGCTGCAGCGTTTGTGGTAGTAGCTGGCAGCTATATTTTGATGAGGAGAAAAAAGTGCAGAAAGCAAATGAAGAAAAAGGTGGTGGATGACCTCTTTGAACAAAAGTCGAGACAGGTAAGTTAATACCACTATCCCGATCGACCAAAAGCAGAAACCATACCTCTTTAGGTATACTAGGCAAAATTTTTGTTTCAGGTACAATGCTTATGATAGAGGACCTTATTCGAGAACAACTGCTAAAATATTTGCGGGACAAGCAGGCAAGTGGTGAGAGTGCATCAACAAGTATGAACTCGTCAAATATGCAAATAATTGTAATCACTTTGACTCGCGTAATTTTTACCGACAACCGCCGGGACTTCGCCAGTGGCCAATAATTGTACAAAAATTCACAGAGTATCCTCTCCCACTACTTGGCAAATATGGGCAATTGACAAATATTTCGCCAAATTTTTCGAGAATGGGAGCCCGGCTTTAAATGTACCATTTTCGCGCAAACGTTGGTGCAGACGAGCAAATATTGTGTGATGGGGTACTCTACGTCCTGGATACAACTCAGCATACAATCGTTGAGCTTGCCGACCATTTCCATTACTTCGACCATAGACAAAATGCATGTCTGACAATTCCGCATTTGTATAATTTTCCGGTGCTGGTAAATTCGGGATTTAATCTTTTTAGGGTAGGTAAATTGGGGCCAAGCGAATCTAAGGATTGAAATTGTCGTAGGTAAACTGGGGATAATGTATAAAGATAGGTAGGTAGAATTTAAAAGGGCTGTATTACAAGTAATTTTATTAACATTTACCTTCCACCTCTCCAATCGGTTCTAAAAGGTGTATTGGCAACCGGTTTGTTCGTTGTTATCAGAGCATTTTTTTAAATTTTAAATATTTGTTTTTAATAAGTAGTAGAACAATATATTTTCCACCTCTCCAATCGGTTCTAAAAGGTGTATTGGCAACCGGTTTGTTCGTTGTTATCAGAGCATTTTTTTAAATTTTAAATATTTGTTTTTAATAAGTAGAACAATATATTTTCCACCTCTCCAATCGGTTCTAAAAGGTGTATTGGCAACCGGTTTGTTCGTTGTTATCAAAGCATTTTTTTAAATTTTAAATATTTGTTTTTAATAAGTAGAACAATCTATTTTTTTACTATAAAATCGACTTTTATTTAAATATCTAAGTTCTAAATAGTAAATAGAATGTTGCCTAAGTACCTATTTGTTCTCGCCAATTTACCTGCTACATGATGAGATGTTTCTCCCCAATTTACCTATACCTTTTTTGACCATCAATTATTTTATTGCTCTTTCTCCCCAATTTACCTTCCACCTAATTTTCCATTCGTTTCGATAAAAGAAAAATTAATTACTTATTAACATTAATGCTATACCAAACTAAAAGTTAAAAAATGAAAAAACTCTAATAATTTGACATTTCGTTGACATATTCGTATTTAACAGAATGTTGACAGTAGCCTACTAGATGATGTATTAAAGAAATGAAAAATACGCGTTAAGGTGTTTTATTTTTTTGCATAAAAACGGCGCCCAATACCAAAAAAAGGCAAGAGAGATTTTTTGTCACAAATTGAATAAGAAATTCAAAAATTGTTTTTAGTTTGATATATCTTATGAAACTTCTTTGAATTTTCGTTTTCTCCAGTGCTGTTCCGTGTCCAAAACCTTGGCTTCTGACCATTGTATATTATGTTGGTTGGTCCATACATGTTTCGCTATACCCGGTCTCCAAGTTTCACCTCTTTGAGTATGTTTCAGATGTTCCTTAACTCGTACGGGAAGAGGTTTTTTTTTGTTCTATCAAATCCCTTGCGAGTGTGGCAAATCGTACATTGGAGAAACAAAAAAACCTTGTCCCGTACGAGTTAAAGAACATCTGAAACATGCTCAAAGAAGTGAAACTTCGAGATTAGGTATAGCAGAACATTTATGGACCAACCAACATAATATACAGTGGTCAGTCTCATTTTTTTCTTTAAAAAAATTGAGATTATTACCCTTATGCGCGCCAATGATAAACATAAAATTCTTAATTGCATGTCAGAAAATGCACAATAACTACCTCTTAAAACCTACCAAATTTGATTTGCATATCTCGATGGGTTTCAGAGCAATAAATAAATCGTCACTTTTTAATAAAAACTTTAACACCCTGTATCTCGGAAATCAAAGCATTACTATCATTATTTTTTCACGTAGAATCACCCCCTAAAGTTTGTCGCACTTATTCACTAACACCTTGTATATTTTTCATTAAGATATTCAAAATTACAATACTTAGCTTCTGCATGGGGATCTGCTTGTTTATCAAACTTAAAACCATTACAAAAATGGCAAAATAAAGTTATTAAATGTATACACAAATTATTACATTTAGAACCAACTGTTAATCTATATAGACCGAAAGGGTATTTATACGTTCAAAACATTTATTTTATAAATTAAAAATTTGTATTCTAATTCACTCTATTATTTTCAAAGAAAAACAATCAAACATAACACTTTAGGAGAATAAGACATTACATGATGATAACACCAGACGTTGTATAAATGATCAAACTATACAAGTAGTAAAAAGTAATTTCGGAAAAAAGTCGCTTTATATGACGGAATAATAAAAAATAACAATCTTCCAAAAATATGAGAAAAATAAAAAAAATTTAAAAAACAATTAAAGAGATATTTACTAAATTAAATTATTTATACTATTTTTTTTTAATTGATTTTTTTAATGAATTAAATTGGAGTAACTTCCGTTTTTTTTATTGTTATTTATTTTTAATGGTTATTATTTTCTATATTATGTTGTCACTTTCCATGTAAAAGTTAGTTTGAAATATAGACATTTTGAAAGCTTAGTGCTGTAATATGAGGGTAAAACACTCTGTATTAGTATATTGTATTAGTGTTCTAATTAGTTATTATGATTAGCTAGTATAACAATACTGTCGATATAACAAATATGTAATATAAACATTTAGCGTAAGTGGAACAACCATGTATGTGGCGACATGGACTAAGATTCAGAATATAGTTTGATGTTGAATATGGAACACCGTTTTCTTTGAACCCTTTGCTGCCACCTATCTGAACATCAAATTATTACATGGCGATCCTGCCAGCCAAAAAACCATAAGAAGAAAAGCACCGATATGGAGTAAAATGGGTAGTGCCAAGTCTAAAGAGGAAATAGTTATCAACCAGGCCTCGAATGGAGACGCAAGGAGCGAAATATCAAACAAGGGGTTTTCGCTGTCAGAGTACCTTTTACTAACACTTGTAGTAGCCGTTATCCTGTATATCATATATAGTGGGATTCTTCGTTATCGTAAGGAATTACGAAAAACTATTCGAAGAGAAATTAACAGAAGCGAGTTAAGAAAATCAAGGGATGAATTAATGACGGAGGAAGCAGTATAAAAGTTTTTTTTTTAGGTTCTTTTTAGGATAATTATAAAGATGGTTATTACACTTATGGGAAAAAAAAAAAAAAAAACTGAAAATGGACATAAGAAACAAGGCGATATGTAAAGAATGGAAAAAATTAAGCAATTTAGTAATTAAAAAGAAAAAATGTACTAAGTAAGTTATAGAATTAAGTAAATTGTATTGAAATAGGGACCTCTTTAACAAGTACTTTGCTCTTAAATAATTAGATTTGCATATTTTTCATGGGAGATTACTTAAACATAATTTTAAGTTCTCTAGCAGATGTCAGAACTTATCTAGGAAAATTAAATTACGACAGACGAAAAACATCCATCGTTTCAACTAAAGTTAGGGAAGCAAAAACTATTTACTCTCGACTGAGTGAGGAGGTTTCTGCTATTAATCAAAAAATAAAAGATTCTGAACTCGACGAAGCAGACATTGAATATTCTAAAAATACTATAGACAAAATTAAAAAAGTATATCAGGAAATTATAAATTTTGATAAACAATTCGCAGAAGGTTTGAGTAGTGATAACCAAGACGCGGAAAGTACAAATCGGGATAACCAGGACGCGAAAATTATACATTCAGATATGTCGGCTTTTGACCTGAAAGTGGCCACGAGCCTCTTGCCTGTAATGGATGACTCGGAAGCTATTACACATAAACTAATCGACGCGGCAGAATTTTATCATTCTATGCTTAACGATGATGGCAAGCCTATTTTAATTAAATTCATTCTGAAAACACGAATTTCAAATAATGCGAAATTGAGATTAAAGTCTAGTTACGATTCTATGGATTCATTATTAGGAGACATAAAAAAACATCTTTTAACGAAACAATCCGATACCGCCCTTCAGGCAAAATTGTTTTCCGCCAAGCAAGGCGATAATACTGTTTCTGAGTTTGGTAAAAATCTTGAAGATATCTTAGTAAATCTGACAATTTCTCAAGCAGACGGTGATTCAAGAGCTTTTGATATTTTAAGACCAATAAACGAAAAAATCGCTATAAAAAGGTTTACAGGTGGCCTTAGAAATCATAAACTCAGCACAATCATATCTGCTAGAAATTTTGAATTTTTAAAGGATGCCATTAGAGCGGCGCAAGATGAAGAAATTTCCTCTCAAAGCAGTAATCAACAAATTTTCAATATGTTTAGAGGAAGAGGAAACAACAGAAATTTTTCTGCAGGTTTTAACAGAGCTAGAAACTCTGGAAGACATTTTAATAACAATTTCAATAGAAACGTAACTAATAGAAATAACAATCATGTTTCTAATTATCAACAAAATAATTCTCGCTTAGGTAATGGTAATAGCAATCCGCAAAGTCAGCGTTTTCAGGGGGGACACCGAGGACGTTCGTTTACTCGCGGTTATCGTGGAAATTCGCGGAGACAAATAAATTTTGCTGACCAAGACATTAATGCAGGTCAGGAAACGTTGCCGTATGATGTTTCTAGGGAGCAAACATTTTTTCGTCCCTAAAGTAGAAGGGAATAGTCATAATAATATTTTTACTTACTCCGAAAATTACTCAAATTCAGTTTCTTTTAGAGTAAACAACAAAAGTTTAGGATTCTTAGTAGATACGGGAGCGTCATTGTGTGCGCTTAAGTTAGAGCATTTAGATGCAAGTATACCTTTACATAAGGAAAATCTTGAAATAAATGGCATAGGGGGTAGAGTATGTTCCGTAGGTTATGTATACTTAAATCTCGCTATAGGAAACATACAATTTAGGGAAAAGTTTTATGTATTTGATTCGTTGGAATGTCATACAGATGGTATAATTGGGAGAAATTTTTTAGGGAAGTATAAAGCTAAATTAAACTATGAGGAAAATACTTTAGATCTTTTCAATGAGGGAAAGAATGTTATTTTAGACTTAAATGCTTGTTGTAGTCATATATTAGTGTTACCTGCAAGGTGTGAAAGTATTCAGTACCTTGAGACAGGGTTAAATGAGGAATGTGTTGTTATGCCAAGTGAGTTATGCCAGGGTGTGTTTGTAGCAGGAGTGATTGCACAACCAGTGAATGGGAAAGTTCCGGTTAAAATTTTGAATACACGGGAAAGTGAAGTACGCTTGAGAAATTGCTTACCTAAAACTGAGAAGCTCAACAATTATGATTGTTGTCAGTTTACTTCTCAAAATATTTCAGTTAATCGAGTAAAACAGTTATTTGACATGCTTAAACTTACCTACTTGAATAAAGAAGAGAAAGATTCAATAGATCAATTATGTGCTAAATTTGCAGACATATTTCATATGCCTGGGGATAAATTATCTGTAACAAATATTTATAAACAGTCAATTCAAGTCAAACCGAACACTCAACCAGTTTATATAAAACCTTATAGACTGCCTCAATCCCAGAGGGAGGAAATAAATAAGCAAATTTCCCAAATGTGCGATAATGATATAATTGAGAGTGCGCAGAGTGAGTGGTCGTCGCCTGTTTTACTGGTACCGAAAAAGAGTGAGACATCAGGAGAGAAACGTAGCAGATTGGTTTTAGATTACAGATTTTTAAACCGTAGTTTAGTAGATATCAAGTGGCCTATTGCAAATGTGGTTGATATTTTGGATTCTCTTGCGGGAGCTCTTTATTTTTCGCATTTAGATCTAAGTCAGGGGTATTATCAAGTGGAACTAGATGAACAAAGTAGAAAATTGACAGCCTTTACAACTGATCGGGGGCAATGGCAAATGAAAAGATTGCCCATGGGGCTAAAACTTAGCCCCAGTGCCTTTTCTAGGATAATGACAGTTGCAATGGCAGGTCTAAACTACGAAAAATGTTTTGTTTACCTTGACGATCTAATAGTATTCGGGAGAAATCTTAAGGAACACAACAAAAACCTTATGGACGTTTTTACTAGACTTCGTAAAGTAAATTTAAAACTAAATCCCTTAAAATGCGAGTTTTTAAGGAAAGAAATTCTTTATTTAGGTCACATTATTAGTGATAAAGGAATATCTCCTGATCCTGAAAAGATTAAAGCTTTAGACGAATATCCCGTTCCAAAAAATTCAGACGAAGTTAAACGTTTCGTGGCTTTTGCAAATTACTACAGAAAGTTTATTCCGAAATTTGCGGAGCTATCTGTACCCCTAAACAAATTGTGCAGAAAGTATGCAAGGTTTGAATGGACGGATGAATGTAACAACTCATTTAAAATCCTAAAGAACGCACTAAGTCAATATCCAGTTTTACAGTATCCTGATTTTGCAGAGAAAAATGAATTTATACTTCAAACTGATGCGTCAAAGTCAGCTATTGGAGCAGTACTCTCAAATAAAAATAATAGACCAGTGGCGTACGCCAGTAGAAGTTTAAATAAAGCGGAAATAAATTACCCTATTATTCACAAAGAACTTTTAGCTATCTACTGGGCTGTAAAGCATTTTCGGCCTTATTTATATGGACGCAGATTTAAAATAGTAACTGACCATAAACCTTTATTATACTTATTTAGCCTTACTGACCCATCCAGCCGGTTAACAAAATTTCGATTAGGCCTTGAGGAATATGATTTTTACGTTGAGTATGTGAAAGGAAGTGAAAATGTCACCGCGGATGCATTATCAAGAATTATCTTGACATCTGAGGAATTGAAAAGCATGAATAATGACATGATTGCTGTTTTGACCAGAGGACAGTGTAAGAGTATGAAAGAGCAAGATTGTGTGTTGGACAAGGATAACCTTAATGTTTGGCCTGATCAACCAGATATTGTGGAAGTTCTTAAACAACCTAAAAATTGCACTGAGTTAGTTTTAACGACATCGTCCAAAATAAAAACATTGTCAAAAGATATAACTGAACACTTGGGGAGTTTTTATTATGTTCCATTGCAACTTAGTTTGTACTTTAGTCAAAATACTCGATCGGCATTGGCGCGAGACGAAATGCTGAGAGATTTGGCCAAAATAACTAAGAAAGCAAATATAAATGAATTATATATTTTAAAAAATGAGAAAAATAAAATGTTTATTAAATGGATAGGTAAGGAAATAAATAGTAATCCTAATTGGGGGGGCCCCCGTATAAATATTGTACAAGGAGCTAGCAAAATAATAGATAATGATGAGAAACGAATTATTTTGAATGATTTTCATTTACTTCCCACAAGTGGACATGCAGGCATAAATAGAATGACAAATAATATAAAAAAGTATTACTTTTGGCCAGGTCTACATAACGATGTTGCAGACTTTGTAAGAAAATGTGACACTTGTCAAAAACAAAAGCATTGCAATCGTTATACTAGACAGCCCATGGTTATTACGTCGACAGCCAATTATTCTTTTCAAAAAGTATATTTAGATATTGTAGGACCACTACCAACAGATGTAAATGAATTTGCATACATCCTGACTTTACAGTGTGAGTTAACAAAATTTGTGGAAGCATATCCTATAAAAAATAAAGACACCGTATCTGTGGCAAAATCATTTGTGGAAAATTTTATCTTACGATATGGAATTCCACAGGAAATTGCAACGGATAGGGGTTCTGAATTTATTTCTTCCACTATGAGTGAGGTTTGTAAGCTTTTAAAAATAAATCAAATTTATTCCACGGCATACCATCATGAAAGTATTGGTTCTTTGGAAAATTCACATAAGGTATTGGGTGCCTATTTAAGAATTCAATCCGAAAATAATGATGCAGCGTGGAGTACATGGATTCCTTATTGGTGTTTCTCTTATAATACTACAGTCCATACTGAAACTAAATATACTCCTTTTGAACTGGTCTTTGGAAAGAAATGTCAGATTCCTAATAATCTAAATAATATGTTAGAACCCATTTATAACTTTGAGAATTACCCTATTGAGTTAAAGTATCGGTTGCAAAAGGCTCATGAGGATGCAAGAGCTAACTTATTACATTCAAAATTTAAAAGAAAGCAAAGTTATGATGAAAAAATTAAACCCATTCAATACAAAAAAGGCGATTTAGTACTGGTAAAAAATGAAGTGGGAAACAAAATCGCAAGTCCTTGTTTTCTTGGTCCTTATTTAGTTATCGAGGATGAATCTCCAAATGTAAAACTAATGAAAGGTAATAAGGAGATTGTAATCCACAAAAATAGAACTAAGTTATATCATAGTTAAGTAATTTCTAGATAATAATTTAGTAGTAAGGAATCGGCCGGCCCTACTTTCGTATTCTTCTCTATCTGCTATTTATTCTAGGTCTGACTACTCTAATTTTCTTCCTTTTCTTTCTTCATTTCTTGAATTCTTATTGACTAAGAAAATGTTTGTTATAAGTATAGTTATTATTTCACATGAGTTAATTACTTTCATATTATAATTAGCAGGAATTTCCATTTGAAAACAAAGTGTAAATTCCTTAAATTGCCCGGGGAGGTGTAATATGAGGGTAAAACACTCTGTATTAGTATATTGTATTAGTGTTCTAATTAGTTATTATGATTAGCTAGTATAACAATACTGTCGATATAACAAATATGTAATATAAACATTTAGCGTAAGTGGAACAACCATGTATGTGGCGACATGGACTAAGATTCAGAATATAGTTTGATGTTGAATATGGAACACCGTTTTCTTTGAACCCTTTGCTGCCACCTATCTGAACATCAAATTATTACAGTGCGAGTGCGTGGTGTATCTCATGCTTAATACGTTTAGGCGCATATGACAAGTACTTATATTGCTTATAACCGATTATCAAATCGATCTCGTATATTTTATAACAACTGCGAAACCACCAAAGTTTATTTAAATGAAAAACAGTTTTGTTTCAAAACACCTAGTTTAAAAATTTATCATATAAATCACCCTAGTTAAGAAATCACCCTGTTTTTGTGGTTTTGCAGAATGGATTGGCGTTTAAAGGGCATTTATGGGGATTTATTTACCAAAAAGGATTTATAAAATTTTAAACACATTACGCAATAATTTTAAGTGGATATTTACCCTTTGCCTACCTTCAAAATTCTTTATTAACGCCTTGACCAGGTCTGTCAACATTTTTAAATTGAAGTAAACCGTTTGTGCGATTTCGGAGAAATTAAAAAACAGCAGAGGTTTAAAATTGGGTTTGTTCGGTTTATTTTACATGCAGGAATGAACTCTTAATAATTAAATGGTCAAGTAACTTACCAATTAAATGTATCGAGTTGGTCGGTGCACGAGATGTTTGAAGGGCTTTAGCTATTGAATATGCAACGGGTACTATCAACTTAGTAGTTGCTTTATACGAGCTCAATTTGTAGGCTGACCAATCAACAATAATAACAACATGATTGGGTTGAGTTCTTAACAGTGCGTCTTTTAGTTCGAGAGCCCTAAAAATACAATTAAATGTTAATAATTCATTAAGGTACAATTGTATTCATAAAAAAAGCGTACACGAATTAGAATGAGAGAAAACCTTAACCATATTTGCGTAAAACCGGCTTATCGCATGTTAACGGTTATTAAAAATGCAAAGCATTGGCGTTGGGCGTTAGTTCAATAGAATAACCAAATTATATTTTTATATATTATAAAAATTACAATAGAAACAAAAAACAACAATAAATAAAATCTAATATTTGGTCATATTATTATATCCCTGCTTTTCTATTACTTGAGTCTATTCGAAATTCACTGAATTATATTTGATACAATATTTGGATCAAGCTCTTCCGCGAGCTCTTCCCAGCAGTTATGTATTATTTCCCATAAATCTTTTGAATTTTGTGGCCTAAAATTTCGGTTATATATTTTTTTACGATTTTACCCTAAATATTTTCAATTGGATTGATACCGGGACTATAAGCGACCCAAGGCAGCACTTCCACATTATGGGTTTGAAACCAGCGGGTTACAGCATTGGCAGTGTCGTCTGAAATATTATCTTGTTGAAATATAAAAGTATTATTGAGATATATTTGCTCAGCAGATGGTAACAATATGTTTTCTAAAATGTTAATGTAATTTCTGGCATTAAATCTTCCCTCTATTCGCCAGCAAACACCAGGTCCATGAACACTTATCCAGCCCCATACATTTACAGAGAAATGCCCATATCTAGAAGTATATCGCTCTTCAAACCTGTTATTGTTTAGACGGTACACACGAATTTGTCCGTTATAAGTCGACTAGAAAGTCTTTTCATCAGTAAAAATGACCCTGTTCCAAAATTGAGGATTGCAGTATGTATAATTTAAAGCAAAAATAATCCTTCATTGTCGCTGTTTTTCGGCAAGAAACAGGTTTTTCGCAGCTGGGCGACATTTTAGTTCAAAATCCTTGACTCTTCTGGTAGCGGTAGGTTGGGAGGCAGGAAATGCTGTAAATAACAGCATCCTTTGTAGTTCCAAAAGAATTATTTCCTAAATATCCCAAAAAAGCAGCATCCTGTTCAGGGTTGGAACGTTTGGGACGACCTGAACCAATTTTCCTCTTTAGGGACTCTTCTTGTTCTCAACGTTGCTTAATTTTCAATATAGTTTTTTTATTTCTATTATACAACATCCTTCTTCGATTTTTGATACAATTTGAGCCTTTTCAACGTTAGGCAACTGACGAGGCATCTTTATGTTTAGTTTATCAAACGTTACCACCATGCAGTTTCGAAATTAATTACACTCATCTCAAGTCTCTGGGAGGTAAGTGCCTTACTTTCCTGGCTATAAAGAGTGTTACAAATTCGATGCATTAGCATTGTTATCTCGGTAACTGTAAGAGATAGAAAGTTGCTTAAATTAAGGCAAGGTTGCACACTTTACTGCAGAATAATTTGTTAAAAATTATGACTTCCGGAGATATCCGAAAAAAACTGAAAAAATCAGTTTTGCTTTTTAATTTTTGTATGATAAAATATTGATTATATTAAAAAAACCAAGAGCTCTTTCCTAAGACACTTCTGCATGCTCTTTAAGAAAATTTAATTTTTCCGATACGACGTTTCTCTGATTAGATACCCGCATCAAATTAGTATTTTTGTAAATGCGAACCTGAACTTTAAAAAAAAAATTTAGTAGCTTTTGACCTCCCAAAACTAATGATGTATCACACTTGTCGCTATATTATTGTTTGCTATAGGAGTTATTTTAAGTTTTTTTAAATTTAAGAATACACCAACACATATAAGTTGGACCGATTTGATCTGTTCGGATTGGGTCTGCGAGCTAGGCTTGGAACCTAACAAAACTCTCGTCATTTTTGAGCAGCTGAATTTAGCTCGCTCGACTTAATAACCCGATTAGATTCGCCTGATTAAATATTTTCGTTAATGGGATAAAACTTCTTGTTTTATAACGGTTTTGGCTTGGCTCGCGATCTTTTGGATTTCCTGAAAGATTTAACCAGTGGTTTTAGATCGACTCGAATTTATTTGTACTCGGTGAGTTTTAAAAATGAATACGAATCGTAGAAGACGCTACGCTATAGCGTCGGCTTAATTCGCAGAATGCGTAACTCCACATTTGGTTGAAATTAAAGA
The DNA here is from genome assembly GCA_963969555.1 of Polydrusus pterygomalis. Classification (NCBI taxonomy): domain Eukaryota; kingdom Metazoa; phylum Arthropoda; class Insecta; order Coleoptera; family Curculionidae; genus Polydrusus; species Polydrusus pterygomalis. The sequence continues at coordinate 103,792,905 of OZ018376.1, read as the reverse complement.
TTTGATGTCATTCGATTTATATAAATATAGCGCATATGAAAGAATAGTTCGGATCTCCGTTAATGTATTGCTTTTTTTAATATGCGCACAACAGAAAACTTCGTAATTCCATCCCTACCAGTTCCGCGATAGCAGAGTGCGTAACTCCAGTAGTCCGCATACTGTATAGAGCGCCCATTGTGCTTCTCAAATTTATGTGATTATTGCAGTCATTGTTTTTAGCGTTTCCTGGACATTTTTAAGAATCGGAGTTGCGCATTTTGCGAATTAAGCCGACGTATAGCTTGTGCCATAGCGTATGTATTTATTGCCAATAAACGAAAATAATAAAAAAAAAAACGGAGCAAGTTGGTAAAAAAATGGATTTCTCATAGAGACGAACTGAGTCATATGTTACTCTTTAAAGAACTTTAACAAGACGAGCCAAATAATTTCAGTAACAATTTAAGGATGGATAATGATACGTTCAGATATTTGTTAAGTATGATGGAAGTACATTTGAAAATAAATTCTTTTGACCAGTAACGTGAATCGGCTGACATTATTTGTTATTATTATTATTTTAATTTAACCTCAAACCAAGTTGGACGACTTGATACGAGTCCCAAATTAACCTAGCGAATCTTCTGATGGGGTAAAACCGGCCGATTTCTTCCGTGGCAGATATTACACGGTCCGATGAAGCTCGGCTCGCCACATACACGTAAAGCTTTATCGGCGTATTTGGCTCGTGCCATATCAAATTCGTTAAGTTATCCGCTGGTGTATGGGGGGCTAATGGGACAAAACTCCACGTTTTATAACAGTTTTGGCTTGGCTCGCGATCTTTTGGAATTCCTGAAAGATTTAACCAGTGGTTTTAGATCCACTCGGATTTTCGGATTTATTTGAACTCGGTAAGTTTTAAAAATGAATACCAATCGTAGAAGACGCGGCGCTATAGCTTGTGCCATAGCGTATGTATTTATGGCCAATAAACAAAAATCAAAAAAACGGAGCAAGTGAGTAAAAAATGGATTTCTCGTAGATATGAACTGAGCCATATGTTACTCTTGAAAGAACTTCAACAAGACGAGCCAAATTATTTCCGTAACAATTTAAGGATGGATAATGATACTTTCAGACATTTGTTAAGTATGGTGGAAGTACATTTGAAAATAAATTTTTTGACAAGTAACGTGAATCGGCAGACATTATTTGTTATTATTATTATTATTATTATTATTTTAATTTAACCTCGAACTAAGTTGGACAACTTGATACGCGTCCCAAATTAACCTAGCGAATCTACTGACGGGTTAAAACCGGCTGATTTCATCCGTGACAGATATAACACGGTCCGATGAAGCTCGGCTCGCCACATAGGTACACGTAAAGTTTTATCCGCGTATTTGGCTCGTGTCATATCAAATTCGTTTATCGTTATCCGCTGATGTATGGGGCCTATTGCCTTCTCTTTAATTTTTAAAAACTTTAAAATAACTCCTATAGCCAACAATTTAGTGACAAGTGACATCATTAGTTTGGGGAGGTCAAAAGCTCAAAATTTTTTTAAAAAGTTCAGATTCGTATTTAAAAAGGTTAATTTGATGTGGGTATCTAATGAAGAAAACATCGTATCTGAAAAATAAAATCATTTTTTTAAAGAGCAAAAAAAAGTGCTGTAGGTTTTTCAATATAATTAGTATTTTGTCGTAAAAAAAAATTCAGTTTTTTCGGAAAACTGCGGAAGTCATCGGAATTTTTTTAATTTTCTTTAACAAATTAAAATGTGCAACTTTGCCCCAATTTTACCAACTCTATATCCCTTATAATTACCGAGATAACATTGCTAATGCATCGAATTTGTAACACTCTATATACAAAAGGTGCATCAAGGGCAAATACTGGTCGGAAACTGACGAAATTTAGTATATGGATTGGGTATTTATCGTCCTCAAAACCGGGTGATGCAACGCCAGCCTGGCCATATGAAATTCCATGTATATCTTACTACCCTTAAACATTGGCTCCCCCATTAACTTTACAGCAACATTATATAAGACTTTTGTAAAAGTACTTGTATGATGAACCCACACAACCAATCGCACCTCCGGAGAAACAACGTCGTAAGCGCAAATTTTTCCTGAAGTCATATATTTTGTTGGCAAAATAAAGCAAAACCTTTAACATATCTGGAATTACAAAGTCATAACTGTGTCTTAAACTTCTGTCGCCAGATGCTGCCTATGTCTTTATGGAAATGGCGCGAATAAATTGGCTCTTGAAGCAACATAGACTTAAATGTACTTTCTGTCTTTGTTGCTTAATTTATTTGTCAAATTATTGGACCAATAAAGACGCAAATCTATTTCACGGTAATGTTTCTTCTAGTTTAAGGTTTATTCTAAAAATATCAAATTGGTATTATTGTATAATGTGTCTTTGTTGATCTAAATAATGATAACTTTCCTGAAAGGTAAGCGGCGTAAATGTATTTTTTCTAATTTTGTATCATAACATAGTATATTATAACGTACACGTTTTATAAAGCATCATTTTATAGCACGCGTCCATGTTAAAAAACGAGCCGCTTGCGGCGAGTTTTATAACGGGACAAGTGCTTAAAACTGCTTTATATAACACGTACGTTATACTATTTTTTCTAATTTGTAGTTTTTTCAATAAAAAACACATATTTAAAAAGAAAGTAAATCCTTCAAATTTTGTAAATTTGTATGTCTAAATTTTATGTTGGTAATACTATTTTTTATCATAGTAGCCTCTGGACAACAAAAATTATTTTGCGCACTGTCATTTTTTGATTTATTGACCCATCTTCACCACGAGATTCTAAAGTTATTTTAGCGATATGAGATTTGAAATTGGACGGAATACGTTGGGTGATCCTTGTACATTCGGTACATATACAGAGCGTTTGGAAATTCGGGCGATTATGCTACTTTTTTTCGAATTTGTGTGTAGACTTGTTATGATACCAAATTAGAAAAAATCTATTACGATACGCATTTGCGTATCGTAATGAAGCTATTTCGATACGCGTTTTTTCTTTATTTGATGTTGGTAACATTAAAATGTTTTATTTCATTGACTTGCGAGGCCGTTGTGATTTCCGAGAAAACCAATTTTTCGCAAAGGAAAATAGCTTGATAACCTACTATTTTATTCTGTGAGGATAACAGTCATGTATGTTGGTTGCATAAATATATAAATCAATCTTTTGTAGATGCTTCAAGCTATAATTTTCTGCCAAATCCTATCCAAAATTCAATCTACTAACCTTCCAATGTCGATTTTAACTTCAACTTTATTTGAATTTTCCATCTTCCCTATACTAAATTGCAATGCCGTGACTTAAAATTACGTCTTTAGAAATTCAAAAAAAAGTAGTAAAATCGCCGGAATTTCCGAACGCTCTGTATATGTACCGAATGTACAAGGATCATACAACGTAGGTATTCCGTCCAATTTCAAATCTCATATCCCTAAAATAACTTTAGAATCTCGTGGTGAAAATGGGTCAAGAAATCAAAAAATGACAGTTCGCAAAATAATTTTTGTTGTCCAGAGGCTACTATGATAACAAATAGTATTACCAACATAAAATTTAGACATAAAAATTTACAAAATTTGAACGATTTATTTTCTTTTTAAATATGTGTTTTTTATTGAAAAAACTACAAATTAGAAAAAATAGTACGTGTTATATAAAGCAGTTTTAAGCACTTGTCCCGTTACAAAACTCGACGCAAGCGGCTCGTTTTTTAACATGGACGCGTGCTATAAAATGATGCTTTATAAAACGTGTACGTTAATATACTATTGGGACATTGTTTCTTAAATTTACTGACTTCTTAAATATTTAGTTTGCCTTATCAGGAATGGATCAACGTGGGCTAATGTTAATAATTTTAGATGAAATAAAGTAATTTCCTACAAGAGAAATTAATACCCTACCCTCAAAGATTATTGAGCAACCGGTAATAACATTAAATAAACAAGCTTACAACGCTAAAACTGTTATTACAGGAAAAAAAAACGATTTATTAAAATTGTTAAACAATATTATCGTACCTAAATATTACGGAAATTTTTATAATTCCCTTTTCTAGTTTATTATTTTCATAAAAATGTAGCAAATAACTCCTTCTTTTATTGCAATCACATATTTAATTAAATTTTGGTTTGTCTTATCACGAACCTCTACGGCCACAATGACATAATTGAGGGGATACTGCCTTTTAAACCCCTCTAAAAGATAGAAATTGTAAAAAGTCGTGAAAATTCGAAATGCACCTAATAGCTATACAATTTAAAGAATGGTAATTTATATTTAAATTCTTAGCAAATTTATTGCTGTGTATTCATTTTCATTTTTAAGCATTCTCAAAACTTTAGAAATGTTTTCTCGACATTCTACAAATTTGCACTTACGTCGTTGTTTCTCCGGAGGTGCGAAATGTTATTATTTTCTAACAAGCCAATTAAAATATGTTTAAAAAAACTATTCGTACAATTCTTAAAAATTAAATCTGGTTGTAATACCACAAGTAATAATTTTTATTATGATAATGTCAAATATTAGTAGATGTTTATTTTTTTATTAATTTCAATACATTTTACAGAATTTATGAAAAAATAACAATGATGGTGGTACTACATGAAGAATAATTTTCGGAGTGTATTCGAAATATTTCTTGTCAGACCCAGTCCAAGCGTGACAGCAGTTCTGAATAGCTTCTGTTCGTAATTTTCAGAGTAAAGGTACTGTCATTAATAAATGCAATTGCTTACAGCAACATAATAATGTACTCAATGGTAGAACTCAAGAAAATAATGCAGATTTAGAACTTCTACTCCATGTAGAATAAAATAATGGAATTAGCATCAGGCTTCTTGTAGAAAAGCATCACTCCATTGTACTGCTTAAATTACATATAGGTTTAAATATCATCCATTTTAACAGCAAAAACATTAGGGATTGCAAAATTTTGTTTTCAAGTTATGCTTTAACAGGATAGCGCACCTGCTCATTTTGGTTTTTAAGTGCATCAGTTTTTAAAGGAAATGTCTCCAAACCAGTGGATAGAGAGGCGAAATTGAGTGGCCCACCAGATTTCCACACTTCACCCTTTTGGATTTTATTGGTCGGGCGATTAAAATATTTAGATTTATATAAATAGACCGGTTAATATTGAAGAATTATAGTCTGGTATTAAAAATGAAATACGTAATAATCAATATAATACTTTTAATAACATTGCTCCTATGACCGAACTAACAATGGCAAACTTTTTGAAATATTTTCCATATTCCAGACTTTCTTGATATCCTGTTTTAAAATAAATAACATGTTTCTGATTAAAAATAAATTGAAACTGCAATGCAACTGCACCTCCCTCGCGAGCTTGACCAGCACACCGCAGCTAAATATAAGACTTACCAAGTCAACTCATTATCTTGTTCCCCGTTAATGATCACACTAGTTTGGCCTATCAAGCCAGGTCCAGAGAAAACTTGCACTAAACCGTTTGCTCGTGGTACTCTTCCAGGAAGAGATGACTTCCAAACTTGTTCTACCCCTCCGTTCATAAAATAGATATAGAAGAATAATTTTCTTGCTTCAAATTGATCTATTGGAACTGAAAATGGTGGCAACTCGTTGTCATTGTCACGGCCAGTGTCCACAGGGGAAACAGAAGCAGCTATAAGAAATATATCGTTTAAGATATTTATTTTTTATTTTTAGAGGTTAATATTTATGAGGGTCAGTTAATTAGTAAAAATATAACTAAGGATATAGGTTAGATTTAGAAATGTTAATTTACCTTATCTGTGTAGGTATATTAAATAAAACTGATAATTGTAAATTAATTTTCCTGTATATAAATTTCACTTTAAGGATGGACTATTTTTTCAAGTTGACAAATGTACCTTTTGAACTTTTTTAAAAGTACACAATAAATAATTCTACCTTTTCCAACGCTATTCTTGTGATCTTGTCAATTTTGGCTTGAATTAAGTCTATTAAATAAAATCATCAATAAATTAGTATTCACCTGAAGACGACTGGAGATACTTACCAGTCGAAACGTTGGGATTTAAAACAAATAAAGACAATGGAAGTCCAAAACTCTTTTATTATTGAAATAAAATCATGTTATGGCGGTTGTCAATGTTTTCCATAAATTATTCAATTTGCAAAATTGTGACGTCAACAAGTGGACTTTTTAAAATAGGACGTTTCAAGAATTGTTCCCTAGATTCTGATTTACTAACTTTTTAAATTGCATACCGGATTCTAAAGTTTTTTTTTCGGAAAGTTTCCATTTCGAAAATAATTTTATTGTCTTTATTAAATTTCATTTTGATCCATACGCATGCATAAAGTGCATTCCTTATTCACAAAAGATTTCTAAAATTACTATGATTTGATGATGTTTTTTAAAACCTGCCTATTTTTAATATGTGTCTGTTAGACTCCCATCGATATAATAAAAATGGGTGTCAGTTTTCTGCAGTTAATTTCAAATATTAGGTAAGTATCAATGAAATTCTATAATTATACTATTTAAAATAAAATATACATTATCAACTTTAGTTACACAAAGTATTAAAACCGGTTTGATGACAACCCATTTTTTAAAAATTTTTACTAAAGGGGGTACAAACATATTTTTCTACATTATTTAAGTCAAATAAGAAGGGTGTAGAACAATATATCATTTTTCAACATCTTTAATGTGTAACCATTTACCGTAGGACTAGAGAAATTGCTAGAAAATATTTTTAAGTATTTAGGTTTGCCGCTAGGAAGAATAACTACAATGACAAATCACAAACTGGGATTTTCTTAAAGAAACATTTTTTCAATCTTAGGAAATTTCTGAATAACTTTTGTTTTTAGGTCTATGCTCTACCTTTTTGATTTAAGGGTTTAGGAGGGTAAAAATATTGCTATGAAAATGTATCCACAACTTTGGTTTACCTTATCAGAATTTGACAAATTTAAACTATTAAACTATTTATTAAGTTAATTAAAAATTAAGTTGATTTGAATTCCGTTGCGACAGCTAGAGGGCGCTAAATAGCAGAATCAACAATTTTCTCGGTTTTCTCAAAAATGTTAACTGAAAGAAGAAGATATAAGAAGAATATCTGTGAAAACTTCAAGTCAAAATCAATAATTTTTTTTAAACCAGAGGTAAAGAAAATTCAATAGAATGAGCCCCATAACAATGGAAGTCATACTAGGACTAACACCACTAGATATACACATCAAAATGGAGGCCAACTGCAGCGCCTCTAGGATGAAAGCAAACGGGGAATGAAAACAACGCCCTGAGAAAATAGGGCACAAAAGAGCCACGAACCGTATCAACGACGAGCTCCTGGAGATGCAAACCGATCGTATGAAAGCGATATATAACTTTACAAAACCATTTAATGTCAGGTGCGACCCTGATATGTGGTCCAAAGAAAAATATCTCCGTTATTAGACATTGGCCTAGTTTGGTACACTGATGGATCGAAAACGGTCAACGGAGTAGGCGCAGGTATATTTGGGGAAAGACCAAGAATGGAAATCAGCATCCCCTGGGAAACTACGCCACAGTATACCAAGCAGAAGTTCACGCGATACAAGCATGCGTACAAAAGAATCTTGAAAAGGGCTACCAAGACCAAAAGATACATATTCCGTGGGACAGTCAAGCTGCTCTGAAGGCTCAGAACTCCTTCCGATTTACATCGAAAATCACAATGGAGTGCCTTAACGACCTAAAAGACCTGGCAGCTAGAAACAACAGGGTTGAACTCCAGGGATAAAAGGCAACGAAAAAGCAGATGAACTGGCAACAATCGGATCTGGTCAAAATTACAGTGGCCCAGAACCCGCCCTTGGAATATCAAAACAGGTAACCAAAACAACATTAGACAGATGGGCGCAAAAATAACATCTATCTCGATGGAACGGTAACGGTACACCTGGCCAGGCACACGCACGGGCCGTTATCGATAGGCCCTCAAAGAAGCTATCAGCTGAAATGCTGCTCTTGACGCGTACCCAGTTAAAACAAGTGACCGGCCTACTAACAGGACATTGTCACTTAGGAAAACACCTTCAACGAATGGGAGTCTATAATGTATCCATTGAATGTAGACTTTGCGGTGAAGAGGACGAAACCGCCTCCCATATCATATACAGCTGCGAAGCGTTAAACCGTAAAAGATTCAAAATCTGCGGAAACATTCGACGTGGCGATAACCTCCCACATGACAAGCTTGAAAGGAAACTACTGGACCTCGTAGAAGGAACAAACCTTATCTAACAAGACTGGGGCGCACAATAAGCCAGAAGGCTGCAGTGCAAGAAGCTTGGGCCACACGTCGACCTCGACAGCAATATGAGCATACATTAATTTTAACCCTGTGCCGACCAATCACAAACAGCGTGCTTCGGGACTCATCGAGATAACATCGTGGAGACTCGGTGTCTCGCCACTCGGCTTGCTTTTGGCGCAACAAGCTTGTTTACTGTTTGGTTTTGTTTAGATTTTGTAGAGCTTTTTGTGATTATTTTAGATTAGTATTTAAAGTGCAAATTGCCCACAGAATTCTAAAAAAGCAATATTTATTGCTATAACCTATTTTTTGGTAACAGATAACAGCAATGGATTCAGATAGGTATGTTTTTAATGCCCAAAATTTAAATTTAGTAGGTCTACATTTTATATTTTGTAGGGTAAAACCAACTTGTGAAGTTTGCCAGAAAAAATTTGCAAGTAAGTCTGCAAGATATAGGCATCTGAAGAACTTCCATCAGATGATAATTAAAAATGATGAAACTGAACATATTTTGTGCCCAATGTGTCCCGAAGAAGAGAAGTTATCGTCCCACAGCAACCTTACAAGGCATTTAAACCAAGTTCATGAAGTAAATTGTAAAGAGTCTTCTTTAACTTTTCCGAACATTGAAGAATTTGAAGCGTGAAAAAAATTGGAGAATAAGGAAGTTGACTATGCGTGTCATAGGAAAAATAAAAATCCAAATAATGGTGATGTACTTATATATATACTACAGTTGTAACCAAAGAGCGATATGACAGGTATTGTTTTTTACAAGAAGTATCTCTATAAAATTTTGTCTTATTATATTTGTTGTTTAAGGGCGTGTTAGTACCTGCCAAAAACGTAATATGAAAGCTGGGGGAAGTATAAGAATTCGAGGAGTTTGCCCTTCAAGAATAGTCGTGAAAATTTCCAATCAAGGTAATTTATTACAAATTATAAAATAATGTTGGTACAAATATTTTTAATTCCATATTTTTAAGTGAAGTAAATATAGGTATGTGTCTAAAAACTATACCCGGGTCCTCCAAATATGAAGTCAGATTCTCATGGTACCTACCTATTTTTCTTTTCCTGCCACTTGTTACACAAATATGGTTACCTAATAATATTGTCGGTTTAAAGGCATTTTTTATGTTATGGTGGTGTTTGTCAAATTATTGCATCAATATTTTATAACATAATATACATGTCATCCTAATTATTCTGGACAAAGTGAAGAAACAAGGTAGAATGATATACGATTGGCTGTACAGATTTTTTCACAATATACTTGTATATTTCTAGGATCAGTTATGGCAACATTTACTGAAACACACATAGGGCATGCTAATGAATTGAGAACTAAAAGGCTAACGAGAACTCAACAAAATATCATCGTCGAACAATTGAGTGGGGGAGTTAGTAATGACAGAATAATTCAAGATGCACGAACTTCAATTAAAATCAATACCTATTCTCCTAATTTTACATTATATAAAGATTAAGCCCAGACCTTTTTATAGTACACTGATCTGATGATGAAATCCAAAACTGAAGGTTCGGTGCAAAAGGCTTTTATTTAATTACATCATTTTTTAAATATTTTAGTTCGGTTTAGTTTATTTCATTTTTACAATACTTATTTATACTTAGGTTCATATGGTTAATATAGTTACTTTTAAATAATATATTGTTTTATTGTTCTCGACTGTTTACAGTATTTTCATAAATAAATTTTAAGTTTTTATACTATTTTTTTTTGTTTTATTGAATTATGTTCCTATTCGAAGGTAGTAGGGGTACCTAGTTATTATAAAGTTAAAAAAAAGTATTTATCTTGTTTTAATATAAATAAATTAAAACCGATAATTTAATAACAATCAGAAATAATATGATTAACCGAGATAAACAAATTACTGGAAATTTAACTTTTTGTACAGAATCAAATATATGGTGAATGCGCTGGAATTATACAAAACACTTCTCGATCATACTGCAATAGAAATCTAAATTTAGCGCCTTGGAAGCCACGCCTACATAATTCTCATTGGTCGGCACAGGGTTAAAATTAATGTATGCTATGACCTCGACCCCCGCCTTTAACCAACCAATCAACCAACCCATAAGAACAAACTGACGTTTTAATATGGTATTTGCAGGCATGAAGTTATAAATGTCATAACATTGTGTCTTCTACAAAGCCATAATCATAATAAAACTTCTTTAAATTCAAGTTTTGTGAATTGCCTTTTTTTTTACAACAAAAATAATAGAGTATACTTGCATTAATGGAACAAATTGCAGTACAATTTTAAGTGGGCTGTGAGGCAAAAAAATTCAAGACGGCATTGATTGAAAAAATGAAATAGTACGTGTCATAGTGTTTTTATGTTAAATTTTGATTTATGTTCTTAAAATTTGAGCTCCGTCAAAATGCTTAAATACCTCAAACTAACGAGTTTTTGAACGACTTAAAAAAATTTTAATGTTCAGAAAATGCGATTATTGTGGCAACAATTTATAGCTAAGGCCATTGGCATACTATGTGATATATCGTGACAATATTACGAAAACCTTAAATTCAAAGCTCTAGATGGCAAAATAACGCATCTTTTGTCCTATTGCAGATTTATGCTTTTTTTTGTGATGATAAAGTTGCGTTTTACATCAAACGATATATATGTATATCATAGAATGCCAATGGCATTAACTATAAATAATAGCCGCAACAATCAACTCCTCTTCGTGTGAGGTCGGAATTTTAAAGCAGCACAAATTGTAAGGAAATAAATTAGAATTTAACCTGAAAAAACATTTCATATTTTAAATCTAAACCTTTTTGATTTTTTTTTTGGTTCACAGCTCACTTTACCGCGATTTGTTCCATTAATGTAACCAGTTGGTAATATTTTCGTTGCAAATAAAGGCAATTTACAGAACATTAAGAAAAATTTGTTATGATTATGGCTTTGTAGAAGACACGATGGTATGATACTTGTAACTTTGTTACCCATAAAATTTCTGAGAAAAATGAGGAAATTTTTGATTCTGCTAAAGCGCCCTCTAGCTATCGCAGCGGGATTTGGACAATTTTGTTTGTATTAACTTGACAAAAGAAACCCTATCTAATGAGTTCCCACTTGTCAAATTCCGATACATCTTTACTATAAAAATTTTTGAGAAAATCACACTTTAAATATTCATTATAGTTTTTCCCCCTCGAGGCCAATATAGAAAATTAAAAATAATTTCTCTTAGTCACTTTTGTATTAAATATTTTTTTCCCGCTAGATGTACGATAAACGGTTTCCAAGATACAGCCCTTTCTGGTTATACACCCGGTACAAATGCAGACAAATTGTATAAATTGCGATTTACATAACACTAATGTCATAAAATCGTGGTACTTAATTTAGTCAAAAATCCAGTATAACTTTACCCAGGGTGCCTACTAAGAGAAAAATTTCCGTACCTTTTTTTCATAGTAGACCAGGGCTGAAGCCTTTGAAAATGGTAAAAAGTGAAAAAAAAAATAACAGTGGGATGAAACCCATTGGAAAAGGAAGGGAATATAACAAAAATGAAAGGAAAAATAAGTCACGGGCGATCCGAGGTCGGGAAGTGGAAAGAGGTGAGTTTTTAAAGGTAGAAAACGATTTATCTCAATTTCCGGCAAAACTACAAGTCTATGGAAAAATGTTAAATAGCTAAAAGTTGTTGGTAATAAAAAATCTACAACTTTTGTATTTACACTTTTTTCACATAACCTCAAAATTTATGTGAAAAATTCAAATAACCAAGTTTTTGGTTTTTTATTTTTATCTTTTACAAAAAAAAACATTTTTTTCACGAAATTTGGTGAAAATTTACCTTTTTATGTCCCAAACAAGCTGTAATTTTTTTAATTTAAAATATTTATTTTTTACCTTATTTTGACTTAATATCGAAAAAGCACCTTAATTTTCAATCGAAAATTCTTACGTCAAAATATCTGCTTTTTCGGTGGGCTATTTGTTCGTTGAAATGTTTACTTTCTGATGGTGTAAAAAAATATACATTACTATTGTAAATTTTCTTAAAAAATGCGAAGAAACGAGAAAAACTCGAATCAGAATTTTTTTTTAAATCATTATGTACAGGGTCATCCAACCAGGACTGAACAGGGGCCTATTTTTTTAGTTTCCCTGTATTTTTATTTAAACCAATATAGCCATTTAGTTTATGCTTTGCCGTAGAATCTAAAATTACCATTTAAAAAGCGATCCGACTTAAAACAAAGGAACTGTGGCGTAAAGTTGTTGTTTTTTTAATGGAACACCCTGTATATTATTTATTTTTATGAAATGCCCTTCTTTCCTGATTCCATAAATATATAGTTTGTCCATATTAGCTCAAACCGTTTTTAAGATATGAGCAATCAAACATTTAAAAAGCTGTATTCATTTGAGCTTAATACGTCTAGAATGCCTTGGAAAAGAAAATTCCCGTAATGGCGATGCATTAAAATACAGCTTTTTAAATGTTTAATTGCTCATATCTTAAAAACGGTTTGAGCTAATATGGACAAACTATATATTTATGGAATCAGGAAAGAAGGGCGTTTCCTAAAACTAAATAATATACAGGGTGTTCCATTGAAAAAACTACAACTTTACGCCACAGTTCCTTTGTTTTAAGTCAAATCGCTTTTTAAATGGTAATTTTAGATTCTTCGGCAAAGCATAAACTAAATGGCTATATTGGTTTAAATATAAATACAGGGAAACTAAAAAAATAGGCCCCTGTTCAGTCCTGGTTGGATGACCCTGTACAATTTTGAGCTATTTATTAAAATTTATGCTTATATACTTTAATTACTCGAAAAACGTAAGATTACATGTTACATTGATAAACAAAAAATTGCAAGTCGAAATATACTACTACTATAATTAACAACCAAATAAGTTAATAAAGTTAATATTTAATAAGACGTTCGTTTCTTTGCATTTTTTGAGAACATTTACCATAGTAATGTATATTTTTTTTTACACCATCATAAAGTAGAGATTTCAAGGAACAAAAAGCCTACCGACTTTTTTAAAAAAGCAGATATTTTGATGTGAGAATTTTCGATTGAAAATTAGGGTGCTTTTTCGATATTAAGTCAAAATAAGGTGAAAAAATAAATTTTTTAAATCAAATAAATTACAGTGTGTTTAAGACATAAAAAGGTAAGTTTTCATCAAATTTCGTGAAAAAAAAATTTTTTTTGTAAAAGATAAAAATAAAAAACCAAAAACTTGGTTATTTGAATTTTTCACATAAATTTTGAGGTTATGTGAAAAAAGTGTAAATACAAAAATTGTAGATATTTTTATTACCTACAACTTTGCCATTTAATATTTTTCTATAGGACTTGTAGTTTTGCCGGAAATGGAGATAAATCGTTTTCTACCCTTGAAAAACTCACCCCCTTCCACTTCCCGACCTTGGATCGCCCGTAAATTATTTTTCCTTTTATTTTGTTGTATTCTCTTCCTTTTTCAATGGGTTTCATACTACTATTATTTTTTTTTTGTTTTAAAAATTATCGACCCTCGTCTATAGTCATGGTTACATTCTACAATGTTACTAAAAATTGAATAAATCCTTGACAGCTTACGTATCAAAAATTGTCCTGTGTCTGATTCTGGGCCTAAGTAGGTGTGTAAAACGAATATTCCGGCAGTAACATCTGGTTCTTCCACCAACCAGTATCCAAAAGCAATTTTTTGTGGTCCACTTTGTATGGCAATTCCGTACTTATCCAACTGAGCTTCCACCGCTTCAGTATATACATCTATTGATTCAATATAGTATCTGATCGCTCGTCGGTGGGAGCATTCATCTTCGGGGATACCTAAAATAAAAATACACCTTTAATAGTATGTGAATGGTATTTGAGAAATTAGAAGAAAAGAAGAAATTTGAAATAAATCTCGAAAAATTATTATTTATCTATAAGTAGTTTGTTAATGTCTTAATGTACTGTGTTTTCGCCGATAATCTCCCTAGAACATGAATTATTTCAGGAAATTTTTTCAAGGTACAATTTTTTCGAAATTTATTCGAGGCGTCAGCCGAGAGAAATTTTCTTTAAAAATTCGCAACTGAGATAAAGTTTCCGGAATTTGAATTTACGCTCGCAGGAGATTCGGCACGAAATTTTTTTGTCCAAACTAGGTATTTGGAAATTAAATTAAATTGGTGAAACTAAATTTTTTTGGAATAGATAACCTTACATAAACTTATTGTTTGAATACCTTATATTAATATTTACCAAAATATTATAAAAAAAAATCTATTAAAGCAGGTCCTTTTTAACAAAAAATCCGATACTTATTAAATAATAAATATTCCTTAAGGCCGAGCTCTATCTATGCATTTTCACCCAGGATTTTTAACCCAGCTTCACAATTACATGCAATTTGAGCTCCACATTTATGCATTTCAGCGTGAGAGAAAGTTGCAACGTTTTTTACCCTTGAAACAACATCTAATTATAAGCACACCCAAATGCGATTGTGTCAAAATTCCGTAGAAATTTCTATTGGTGGAATTAATTTCTAAACTTAATGACAAAAAAATAAGCAATACATCTGTCAGTTTTCAGAACCGAGTTTTTTTGCTGCTTTTTGGGTTTGGGGACGACTCTCTCTAGCAAAGACTCCATCATTGCACTTACAGAACTGTATTAAACTCGGCCGATTTTGTATTTTGTTATATTGGACCAATATTAAAACAAAAAATTACCAACAACCAAATTTCAAATTAAAAAAATTATTATTGTGGATCAGGACTTTGATGCATGTGCATTAAAAAATCATAAAATCAGCTGTTGCAACCATGATTCAAAAATGCAGGGTGAAAGTGCATAGGTGCTACTCGGCCTTTATAGGAAAAATTGATAACTATTTTAGGGCCTGCTAACGTCAGTTTTGTCAAAAATGTTTAGACTTGGGTATAGGACATGATTATGGAGGGCTTTAGGAAGGAGTCCGATCGAAAATGGCTGTTCTTTAAATTTACGTCCCTGTTTAGTAGTTAGTTCGCTGTTTCCCGGTCGCCGCGCAGTGATCGTCAAGTGTTTGACTTTTTACAGGTTTTGATAGACGTCAGCGGTATTTTTATCCAATAATTAATAAAATAAGCTTTATTAGATATAGTATATACATATCTCAGCCTGTAGAGGGTTTTAGTTAACTAAATTCAATAAAACAGTTGATTATCCCATAAGAACCCATGCATTTTACAGATTTAAAGGAACACATGCGCCCCTGAAGGCCATTTTTAAAGCTGCTTTACCGATCCAGAACTTTGCCCGAAACCAATGTATTGCGATCGGACTCCTAACCTAAAGCCCTCCATAGACATGATATACAAAATCTGCCTAGAATCTTACATATAATCCAAAAATGTAATGATATACGGTGTAACCAGTAAAGTCCGCATCATATGGAATTTTTTTTTATTAATAGCTTTATTCAAAATTTGACTTTGGCATCAAGTTTTGCTTTGATCGAGGTGAACATTTAGCAAAAAAATAGTTGTCGCGTGATTCGCATTATCTGTCAAATTTTAATTTTTTCCAAAAAATAATTCAAAAGTGGGGTTATTTCTGAAAATATCGAAAAAAGTTATTAAAAAAAGTTTTTTTAAATGCAGTTTCTAGCCCACATGCAAAATATCAGCTGCATAAGATAATTTTGATTTTTACCAAAGACAAATAAACTTTGCATCACATGCGACCAAATTTTAATCGCCCAATTTTGATTTTGTAGAAAAACACACATTTAATATGGCGCTACTTTAAAGAAAATGTATCTGAAATAAAGCCTTGTCAAAACTAAAAAGTTTTATGTAGGTTGCGTTGAGTCTTATTTTGCAAAAGTGGTGTAATTTACACAATATAGGTAAAAAATCAAAATTATCTTATGCAGCTAAAACTTTCTATGTGGGCTAGAAACTGCATTTAAATAAACTTTTTCCAATAACTTTTTTCGATATATTCAGAAATAACCCTACTTTTGAATTATTTTTTGGAAAAAAATAAAATTTGACATATAATGCCAATCACGTGACTACTATTTTTTTTGCTTAATTTTGATCTCGATTGAAGCAGAACTTGATGCCAAAGTCAAATTTTGAATAAAGCTATTAATAAAAAAAATCCTATATGATGCGGACTTTACTGGTGACACTGTATGTACTGTACTGTTCCATTTAAAATAAGCAAGTTTACACCACGAAGCGGTCCCCGGTCGGATGCCGGTGTCTTATCAGGTTATCTGTTAAAGAAATAATATTTCTTTATTAAATTGGTTTCTTGTAAAAATCGGTGATAGAGGTAGGTAAATAATATCATGTATATTACTGATTTTGCCAAATTAAAGCAAATAGTAAACATATTTACACCATATAATTCATTAGGGAAATGCAGTCCAGGTGGCACGCCACCTCTGGGAGCACTAGTGATTAATTTGCAATCTATCTGCATATTTTAAATCGTGTCCAAAGTACCTATATTATTTGTGATTCATTAAAACCATTTTATCTTGACGGTTTGGCGACGGTGAGCTTTTAAAGGTTTAAAGTAAAGGGGAGTTGCTTTTAATTAATTTTTAAGTAAGTTACAAAAATATATATACCGGAAAAGGAAATGGCGCATGCGCTTCTAGTCTTTACTCGTTGAATAGTGATATTTGCCTATTACTACATAATAACGTTAAACTTTAAAAATTGATTCAAAATGAACCATAAAATATCCAATGAATTTTTTTTTCTGTTTAAAAAACTACTGTAAGGTATTAGGATGTATCTACTTTATGAGTCAACTAACTTACTCTTGCATGCTAGTGTTTATATCGTTTTCTTTAAATTGTGTTAACTTTCATACATTTTTTGAAAAATCTTAGATTAAGGTAAAGTGAAAAGTTAAAAATGAAAATTAAAGTAATTTTAAGTTATCTAAATTCGAAAAGAAAATGAATATTGCGTTTAAGATTTAGTATTCTATTATATAGTATTTATCAACAAAAACCATATATATTTAACCTTCACCTAACTGTCAAGAAAACCGAATGCGTTCTTGTGAATACCTAACATCAAAGGCGAATTTTGTTGCGGTGCTTGCGTGATTTTTTTAAAGAAGCTTGAACTTTATGGCCTAAATAGGTATATCATTGACGTCGTCATATTTGATTGAAAAAATCTCAAGAGTATTGTTAAATCGTAAAAAATTAAATAATAGTAAGATTAATTATGAAATATAGTATAGTTTACATTATATTGATCTTTTGACTGTCGTAAAACTCTAATTATCTCTCTGGCCATAAAATTCCTCAAATTTACATCTTTTCGGGCAGAGCAGGAGTACGAATTTTATATACCTCCATCCCTAATTATTATACCACATTAAATAGATATAAATATACAGGTTGATTCGCAGTGGATGGTATGGTTTACTTTAGTCGTATATGACGAACCAGCTAACGTAAAAATTTGGTAGTGTACCAGGTGAGTCAAGGAGTGCGCGGAGTAACTTTAGGCCTTGAAGAAAATTTTCGGGGGTAAGTGCACAAGTGCATCAAAATTACCGATAATTTTTGAATGAAATGTGTTTTTTTATAATTGCAAGAGTTTGTTTTCATATTTTCGCGAAAAAGCCCGACTCCGCAGGAGGAGGGCATTTTCGTAAAATATGAAAACAAACGATTGCAATTTGTAAAAAAAACACATTGAATAAAAAAATTATCTGGTTATTTTTATGCACGAGTGTAATTTATTTGAATATTTCCCAAATTAATTAAGAATTCGAATCAAGTAAATTTAAATATTTTATTTAACAGAATGCAAAGAGATAGTTATTAACAATTCTTAACAAAATTAAAGGAAAACATTCGTTGACATTGACTTTTTTGTCTGCTGTCACTCAATAAGATGACGTTAATTGTCAGAATATTAAATTTTTTGACGTTTGTTAACAACAAAATCCCGCTTTGACGTTTCGTCAACAATATAAACTTGCGATGCAATTTTCGATTTCTGGCAGTGCTGTTTTCGCTGTAATTTTGCGAAAATTGCATTTCTCTTATGGGAACTTTAACATATGAGGGAAATATTCATTATAAGTCGAATTATCTTAAAAACTATAACTTTTTCGTAAATTATACCATTAATAAAAATGTATGAAATAACACGTAGAATTAATAAATGTATTCAAATATAGAGTGTCCCATTAAAAAAAAATTTAACTTTATGACACCCTACTTTTTGGGCGCACCCTGTAAAATTCAAAATTTTTTTAAAATGTGCCAGATATCCAACCAGACCTTCATACAAAAGCTCATTATCGACAAATCTTATCTTCAAGGCCTAAAATTACTCCGCGCAATCGTTGACTCACCCGGTACATAAACGTACATGCTCAATTTATATAAAATATTTTTGACAATATATTGTTACCACTTTTACCAAAAATTAGTAGCCACTTGGATATTTTGAATGGAACACTCTGTATTTTATTTTATTTTCGAACTCCCTATTAATTTCCTAACAACATTTTTTTAACATTATTCTGTAGCTCTCTCTTAACGTTTCTAAAATAATTATAAAATTCTAATTTGCTTTACAGAACACGTTAAGTTAAAAAAAATGTTTATATTTTTTAACTCTGAAATACTTATTAAGACCCTAAAATAATTAGGTAAACAGTTAAATAAATCAGGGGGCTTTTAACAATACGCTTAAATTTTAATTCCGATATACAGTATAGACGGTGGTTTAAAAATACGGTTAATTTCGTTACTTATTTTTTAATGCATATTACCACTGAATTTTGTATATTATATTATACAGGGTGTCCCAAAAGTAATGGGACACAGAGCAACAGCATACTCCCCAAGGCGAAATAATGCGATTTATTTAAACTTGCCTTATCCCATAATTGATAACAACCAAGATACAAAGTTTTAATTTTGTTTTCGTTTTTTTGCGATTATTTGTTAACGAAACGACATACCAGCATAAAATTAAGGGTTTTGGGGTTTTTTGAAGTGAGGAATTCCAAATTATCCATAGTTTTTGTGTAACCAGTAGAGGGCGCTGCCTACGGCATGGCCCACTCCTTTTATCTGGCATAACTTTGTTTAGGATTCTTATATCGATCCGACTATTAAAAAAATAAGTTACTTTACTTCTTTTACATAAAAAAACTATAATTTATTGAAGTCGCTAGGAGCAACCATTTTCGAGATAATCGCATGCGATATTTTTAATGCAAGAATCCTAAAATATTTAAAATAATTGTGTACTCGTATTAGTATTATTTATCACAGCTAGCCTTGATTAAAAGCAACGACGTTTCTAAGGCAACAACATGTTACATAAAGTATAATCTGTCAAAGTTATTAATTTTCTTCGTACCAATAGATACCTATAAGTAGATATTATAAATTTTTTAGGAATGCCTCGACATAATTTATTTTCCAATGCGGAAATGCGTGATATGCTTTGTATTTATGCACAAGAAAATTTTAACGGTCGGAGTGCAGGGCGCAGGTAAATGTATTAAGGTCAATAGTGGCCATTTTGAACAATTGCTATCACGGCGTTACCATTTTTTTTCTATTTTGTTACTTTTAAATGTTATTTAACTACGTATTAAATACAATTTTTGATTGGAGTAAAATTAGTAATTCCGTAGGTATACGAAAAAGCGTTTTCCTACAGACGTGTGGAAAAATCAATTTTCCGCACTGATATCCGTGCGGAAAATTGGTTTTTCTACACTAGTGCGGAAAAATTTTTCGGCACGATTATGTCAAAAATCCGTGCGGAAAATTGGTCTTTCCACACTAGTGCGGAAAAAATTTTCGGCACGATTATGACAATATCAATAATATATCAATTATAGCTTGTAGTTATTACTTTTTTTCTCAGAATTAGTTACTGTTACATATTATGTATGTGATTGTTATAGTTAATTAAAAATTTAATTTCTTTGAAATATGTGTTACTTATTTCCACACGTCTGTAGAAAAACTATTGTACCTGACACGTGCGGAAAATGTTTACCCTGCACTCGGCTGCTTCACCGAACTCCGCTACGCCGAACGGCAGACTCGTGCGGAAAAATTCATTTTCCGCACTTGTTAGGTAAATAGCTATTTTATTAGAAAAAAAATAGTCAACCTTAATCAAATGTAGCTGATTTACAATAATTTTAAGTTAGAAATTCATCGTTCGCTTGATTTTCCGCTGCTTTTGGACCACGTAGCTACTTAATTGCATAGGGCATATGAAATGCGATTATCTCGAAAATGGTTGCTCCTAGCGACTTCAATAAGTTATACGTTTTTAATGTAGAAGAAGTAAAGTAACTTATTTTTTTAATAGTCGGATCGATATAAAAATCCTAAACAAAGTTATGCCAGATAAAAGGAGTGGATAATGCCGTAGGAAGCGCCCTCTACTGGTTACACAAAAACTATGGATTATTTTGGAATTCCTCATCTCAAAAAACCACAAAATCCTAAATTTTGTGATGCTATGTCGTTTTGTTAAGAAATAATCGCAAAAAAACGAAAACAAAATTAAAACGTTGACACCCTGTATCTTGGTTGTTATCAATTTTGGGATAAGGCAAGTTTAAGTAAATTGAATTATTTCGGCTTAAGAAGTCTGCTGATACTTTCTGTCCCATTACTTTTGGGACACCCTGTATATATCCAACTTTTTGAAAGCGATTACTTGTAAAAGTTTCTCGGCAATTTGACAAACTCTTGTATGACATAAAAATTATGTCACTATCGTTATTGTCGTGGTATTTTGTTAATTATTATCGATACAGGTGCTGAATACCGTACCTTTCTTGTCGCTTTTAACGTTGAACCAAACTCGAACGCGAAAAAAAAACTGAAAAATATCACCACTGGTTTTAAAAATTAATAAAAAATAAAAGTAATGCCTATTTAATAAAATTATATAAAGGTAAATAAAGTGTAACAGCCTTGTTAACCAAGTTTGATTATTACGAATTATACAGGGTGTCCAAAGTTTAGTGTCAAACGTTGCAAACTTTAAAGCAATTTATTTTTCTTATTTCAAATAGGAACCCCTGTATATTTTAATGTCATTTAATGCAGAATTAGAAATTAAACATTTGTCCTAATTACGCCCCTATCGCAATTTCTAACGCATCAAGACTTATTTGCAGAAAACTTATTTTATCAACTATTTCAACAGTCATTATTATGAATAAGTATCAAAGGTGGCTCTGAAAAACAATTTATTGGTATTAAAGTTTATTAAAGTGACAAGAGACCATTTTGACTTTTGTAATCTAGAAGTTTCAAATATTGTTAAATTGTTGGTAATTATTAACTGGAAATGATAATCGTGGAGATGGTTATCCTTTAAAATTCGTTGAACTGTTCTTTCTCTTACATCTACGGCATCAGCGACTGCTTGTTGACTAACTGAAGGATTTTCTATGACAGATACTAGCACAGCCAATTGATTTTCTTCAGTTCGGACCGGTTTATTTCTCACTGGTTTTGGGTTCAATCAATCAATCAATCAACAAAATATTTATTAATGCATCATATTTTGTATACATCAAGAATTTTAACTTGCATAATATATTATAAATATATAAGGTATAGATATAATATTTATGTGTGTGGTTGTCCGTAGGTCAGGTCAGTTGTGTAAACTGTCTCTACCCAGGACACGGCACTGGCGGACGCCAGCGGGGTTGGTGTTAGCCCTAGGTTAAATTTCTTGACTTATCATTATGTTCTCGGTTTGGCCGGTTCCGTGACTTCTCTACCGCCATAAGGGAATTTATTTTATTCATCACTGAATTTAAGGGGTATGTAGCGCTGTTTTTGTGTGAAATTTGTATAAGTAACTATTTACTGGAAAGACATTATTGAAAAAACCAGCTTGATTTTCGTCAGGTACAGTAGCGCAAACGTTTTGCCAATTGGCTTGAAATAGGAGGTGTATCTGTAACTGATTGGGCGGAGCTTAAACTCCGTGCCAATTTCGTGGACTCCGCGTTACTTTTGTTGAATTATGCTTTATTCTATTGGAAATAAAGGGGTAGTCTTGAGTATATTGGTTTGTGGGGTACGTTGACATTATGTCTTATTTGTAATAGATTTTGCGTTATGTTTGTCTGTTGGGGTTGCGTCATAAAAAATTTAGTGGATATGTCCTGTACATAGTCAAAAATGTAGGGTGTTTGTGTAGCCTGGTGCAGGTGACGGATTGGTGCATAGTTTGTTTCCCTTAGAACTTGTCTTAACACTTTATTTTGAAGTCGTTGAATTTTCTTGAAGTGCCAATCCGCCATACTACACCAGACTGGTGCTGCGTAGGTCAATGTCGGTTTTATTATTTGGTTGTATATTGTCAGTTTATTGTACGGTGCTAATGGTGAATTTCTGTTTAATAGTCTATTTAGTATGTGCGTCGTTGCAATAAATTTTGATGTAATTTTGTTTGTATTATGTTTAAATCGTAATGTATTGTCAAGAACTACCCCTAAATATTTTAATGTCTGTGTTGGTATTATTTCTTTCCCGTTGATTATAATGTTTTCATTTATTTTATTGTTTGTAATTTTTCTGGTTAAAATTAAGCATTCACATTTATTTTCATTTATTTCGAGTTTCCACTTCTTGTACCAGGGTAGTAGTAAATGTAAGTGGTTTGAAATTAACTGCCTTGCAGCGTTTGCATAATAAGAACTGGCATATAGTAACACGTCGTCCACAAAAATAGCTAAGTTTGTGTTGGGAAAAAATGGAATGTCGGCAGTATATAAATTAAATAGGGGAGCTGCTAAATTTGTACCCTGCTGAAGGCCGGCATGCAAAGCCACCGGTTCAGAGAAATCACCTTCTATTCTTACCTTTAAAGTTCGATTTGTTATGTAAGAATAAATTAGAGAAATTATATGAAGTGGAAAGTTGTGAAATTTTATTAATTTGAAGATTAGCCCATTATACCAAACATTGTCGAACGCCTGCCTTATGTCTAAAGACAGGAGTACCGTTGATTGCTGTTGGTTAAATTTTTGAATGGCGTGTTGCGCAACATGCGCAACCAACAGCACGGCACCCCTGCCAGTTCTAAAACCGAATTGCTGTTCTGGAATGTTCTGGTCTAATCGGCCGATCTTCATTCTTTTTAAAATGATTTTCTCAGCTATTTTTCCGAGTGAACTTAGGAGAGCTATTGGCCTGGTTTTGGGTTGTTTACATATCCCATTTGTACAAACCTCTCTAATATGTATTGCAGGCTCCTTTTGTCTGGATGTCGTCGTTCCGGATAACGCTGTGCGTAAACTCGGCTTGCCAAAGAAAAGTTCTTTTTGCATGCTCCTAATATAAAAAGCATGTCTACGAGCTCTTCTTGGTTGTAGTCCATCATAAAAACAATATAAGGTACTTATAACAGCTAACAATTTAACAATATTTGAAACGTTTAGATTACTAAAGTCAAAATGGTCATTTGTTACTTTATTAAACTTTAATACCAATAAATTGTTTTTTAAAGCCACATGCGATATTTATTTATAATAATGACTACCTATTGGAATAGTTGATAAAATGAGTTTTCTGCAAATAAGTATTGAGGCGTTAGAAATTGCGATATGGTTGTAATTGGGACAAATATTTGATTTTTAATTCTGCATCGAATGACATTAAAATATAGAGGGGTTCCTATTTGAAATAGGAAAAATAAATAGCTTTAAAGTTTGCAAAGTTTGACACTAAACTTTGAACACCCTGTATAATTCGTAATAATCAAACTTGGTTAACAAGACTGGTACACTTTATTTGATAAGTACCTTTGTATAATTTTATTAACGCGACATTACTTTTATTTTTTAATAATTTTTAAAACCAGTGGTGCAAAACTGATATTTTTCAGTTTTTATTTTTTTTCGCCTATATTATTGAATCGATTTCAATAAAATCTTAGGGATATGTAAGTTACTATAGGAGGCACCCAAATAAGTAATAAAATATATGGCATGTAATCTAAAAAAATACATCCTTATGATGTCACACTTTTTTGGAACACCCTGTATGATAAAAAAATATTTTCCTGAAATGCGCCCTAAAATATAGGTAAGGTCTGCAAAATATCAAAATCCTAACTTAATTACTAAGTGAGCTATATACGACGGGAGGTGAGGTGCAGGACCCTGTAGATATTAGTAAATAATTTATTGAATTAAAATAATTAATAAAGTTTGAAATGAAATTAAAGAGTGGTAAGCTCTCAAAATTTATAAAGCTTACAGAGATTTACATAACTCAAAATATTTCTTTTACTTAAATATTATAGAAAAAATATATACAAAAAAGCCTCAGGTTGTTATGCCCTCATACAACATCGAATTGTTTATTTTGCTTTGTTAGAGTCCCGTTTGAAATATAGAATTTACTTTGCTACTGGGAAAATTTATGTCATTATTTTTAGCCGGTTAAAATTAATATCTTACTCTCAAAACTGCATGTAGGTTGCATTAATCCACCGTTGACGTAGATGTCATATCCTCCCAAGGGATAAGGATATCCAAAGCGCCTGGTGTTGGTGTGGATCACCTGTACTATATTCGCACTGACACTCGTTAGTCTTTCAGGCTGTAATGAATTCGTCCAGCCACCATATGCGGCTGGATCGAGAGCAACGATGCTTTGAACTGGTGTCCCTATCGCTCGTTGATAGTTACCAACTAATCCAGCCAGATGCCCACTTGTTGAGAATCCTGAAAAATAATTGTTTTTGAAGTGAAAACTTCTTTAGGCGCGTTTAGCACTTTTTGTGGGCACTGAATGAAAGTGAGCCGTCACGCGTCGCCGTCAGGCGTCAGACTCGGCTGTGCTACGCTAGAATTCAACTGCTATATTCAATCCGAACTGACCCTGACCCGAATGAACGTTATATGAAAGAGCATGCCGCAAACAGTGTGCGTTGTATAGACACTCGTCTGCGTCTCAGGTATGTTCTGGCATTTTTGAAGTGAAAACTTCTTTAGGCGCGTTTAGCACTTTTTGTGGGCACTGAATTAAACTGAGCCATCACGCATCAGCGTCAGGCGTCAGGTTCGGCTGTGTAACGCTCGAATTCGACTCCTATATTCAATCCGAACTGACCCTGACCTTCCGGTCTGTTTATTCGTAAACGTTATATGAAAGAGCATGCCGCTGCCGCCCTGCCGCATCAGTCGACGTGGAAACAGTGTGCGACACTTGTTGCGTCTCAGGTATGTTCTGGCATTTTTTAAATTATATATTTACGTAGGGTGAAGTAAGGTAATTAGTTTTACCGTAATTGCTTATTCCGTGGACCTAATTTATTATGATTTCTGACTTCAGTTGAAGATGTAAAAATTCAAGGGTTGTTCAATTTTAGGAAATATCTTTGTTCGTATGCAGTAAAATTATCCCGTATTCCAAGTTTATGTTATTTTTATGATTGCTTACGAACCTAACCTAAAAGAAACAAAATTGAAAAATTGTATTTGATATTATTAATTTAACCTTGTTGAAGTTTTCACTTCTGTGGTGTCGTCTTAAGCACTCACAATTTTTTTTTATACTATACCTGGTGGCCCACTCTCAACGCAGGATTCCATAGCATCTAAACTGTTCAACTTTTTAATATTTTTTTAAAAACAGAGTTAGGTATAGGGAGGCATTGGGTCTGCAATTTAAAATTATTTCAAATTATACAGGGTGTCTCAAATAGTCAGGGTATATCAAACATACTTTTTTTAAATGGAACACCCTATATATTATGATATTTTTGGATTGGATGATCAATTCTAAGAATATTCTGTATTACATAAAATATGTTTAAATTTAACAGTTTTTGAGTTATTAACGATTTTTCAAAAATTTCGTTTTTGCAGCACATTATAAAGAATCTGCACCTGTCGGTAGTACAGACTGATAGAAATAAATGAAATTTGGGTTATGGAATATGATTGTTCAGTAGCGTCTAAGGAATATTTTAAAAGACAGAAATATTTACCGAAGTCTTTTAAAATGCCTTTCTAAATGTAACAATTTTAAATACGTAAAAATTCTTAAATGTCTGTTATTTTAAATACATAACCTATTATTTTTTATGCCTAATCGAAAGACATTTTTAATACAATTCTAATTATACTAGGGTTCCCTATACCTACCTTTTATAGTTTTCTTTGATATAGCTATTTCTTCCTTTCCTTTACCATATAAACTCGGTGTTTATTTTCTCATAGAGTGCCTTGAATACCGCACCGTGTCCGTACGACGCTCTTTTTCTAGAGTGCCATGGACATCCAACTATTCATTTTATTAATCTTAAGTAATTTGAAGCGACATTTTTCAGTATTTGTAAATTAAAAAAATATTTCTGTTGTTTTAAGTTTAAGCAATATCATTAATTTTTTTCCTTTAAAGAAAAACTTCAAATGACTTAAGATTAATTAAATGAATAGTTGGGTGTCCATGGCACTCTAGAAAAAGAGCGTAGTACGGACACGGTGCGGCATTCAAGGCACTCTATAAGAAAATAAACATCGAGTTTATATGGTAAAGGAAGAAATAGCTATTTCAGAGAAAATTATAAAAGGTAGTTATAGGGAACCCTAGTATAATTAGAATTGTATTAAAAATGTCTTTTGATTAGGCATAAAAAATAATAGGGTATGTATTTAAAAAAACAGACTTTAAAGAATTTTTATGTTTTTAAAATTGTTACATTTAGAAAGGCATTTTAAAAGACTTCGGTACATGTTTTTGTTTTTTAAAATATGCTTTAGACGCTACTGAATAATCATATTCCTTAACCCAAGTTTCATTTATTTCTGTTAGTCTGTACTACCGACAGGTGCATATTCTTTACGTGCTGCAAACACGAAATTTTTGAAAAATCGTTAATAACTCAAAAACTGTTAAATTTAAACATACTATATGTTATACAGAATATTCTTAGAATTGATCATCCAATCCAAAAATATCATAATATATAGGGTGTTCCATTTAAAAAAAAGTATGTTTGATATACCCTGACTATTTGAGATACCCTGTATAATTTAAAATAATTTTAAATTGTAGACCCAATGCCTCCCTATAACTCTGTTTTTAAAAAATATTAAAAAGTTGAACCGTTTAGATGCTATGGAATCCTGCGTTGAGAGTGGGCCACCCTGTATAATAATAATAAAAATCCGCGAGCCACAATGTCCACAGCTTGTAACGTGGCCAGGGAAAGCTCTACATGGCAAATACCCTACTGCGTACTTAAAATTCACACATACGGGTGTGACCAGTAAAGTCCGCATCATATGGATTTTTTAAAAATTAATAACTCTGAAATATTAATTAAATTAATAATAAAAATATTCAAAATTTGACTTTGGCATCAAGTTCTACTTCGATCGAAATGAAAATTAGGCAAAAAATAGTAGTCACGTAATTCGCATTATTTGCCAATTTTTTTTTTTTTTTAATAGTTCAAAAGTGTGGTATTTCTGAAAATATCGGAAAAAAGGTTATTAGAAAAAGTTTTTTATATGCAGTTTCTAGCCCACATGCAAAATATCAGCTGCATGAGATAATTTTGATTTTTTACCCACCACTAAAATTTATTTACAACGTAATGAACACTTTACTGATGACACTGTGTTCTTTTTTGTCTTAATATTAAGGTGTATTACTTTCAGACACAAACTACCTTTTCAAAAATACTTATTTTATGAAGTTACCTTATACAGGGTCAAAAACAAAAAAAAACTTTGCATCACATGCGACCAAATTTTAATAGCTCAATTTTGATTTTGTAGAAAAACACACAATTAATACTTAAAGCTGAAATAAAGCATTGTCAAAACTTAGAAGTTTTATGTAGGTTGCGTTGAATCTTATTTTGCAAAAGTGGTGCAATTTACAAAATATGGATACAAAATCAAAATTATCTTATGCAGCTAAAATTTTGCATGTGGGCTAGAAACTGCATTTAAAAACGCTTTTTCCAATAACTTTTTTTGATACTTTCAGAAATAACCCTACTTTTGAATTATTTTTTGAAACAAATTAAAATTGGACAGATAATGCGAATCACGTGACTACTATTTTTTTGCTTAATGTTCATCTCGATCGAAGCAGAACTTGATGCCAAAGTCAAATTTCGAATAAAGTTATTAATTAAAAAAATCCCATATGATGCGGACTTTAATGGTCACACTGTATATAGATATACGTCACGGTATTAATTAGAAAGAAGGCAGCTGAGACCGAAGAATTTATATTTTCTATCCAAGACCGTGTCATTCGAACAAGAAACTATGAAAAGGTCAGCTTAAAAAGAAACGTGTGAGATGTGTGAGCAAAAAGTAATTTTTCTAGCAAAACTATAGAACTTCTTGTTATACCATGGTACCCAATGCTTATCTAGGAAGACATAATCAGGTGACAAAGATCATCCATAAAAAAATGGTTCATAAATTAGGACTAAAAGAAAACCTCCAACCATACTATCAATATTCATCCGAAACGGTCCTTGAATATCCTTAATATCTTTTATACTAGAACAGGCCAATAATAAAGAATAAAACAGTAGACTATCCAGATATTCGTTTAATTAAAAAGAATAACAAAAAGGCTTTCATAATCTATCTAGGTTGCCAACTAACTTTAAGCCCATCTTAGAGAAATTAGGCCTATTAATTTTTAAATCGTACAGGTTAAGATGAATTTCTTCTCTGTATTGTAAAAATACCAGCAATACTAACAGAAAACTGTGAAAAATAAAAATAAAATTAATGATAAAAATTATAATGTTAATAAAAGCCGTAATTTTCCACAAATATTTTTTCTCTACGGTCGTATCTAAAATACTATTTTACATATTGATCACAGCAGCTAAAGTTTGTTTTTTAACATAAATGCCTGAAGTACAATGCATTTCTAATAGGATTTAAGGGGAAAGAAAAAAAAACTTAAAGACTTCATCCACAAAATTTAATAGAATAAAAATTCTCTAGGGGTCTCTACATGTTTCGAACGTAGAAACGTTCATCATCAGGAGACAGAAAATTTATTTAGTGCTGATGGTTTTAGCAGAAGAGAAAATGGTGTAGAACCTTAATGGAGCTTTCATGGAATTAATAAATTGATGTGTAGAAGAGACATAATATGAAGAAAATTGATAAAGGTTTAACCATACTGAGTATGTTAAAAAAGTGATTAAAGGGGGTCTAAACCAACCAAATAAACTGGGAAAGAAGAAAAAACGTTCCTGAAAAGAAGGTGTCGAAGATTATTTAAAAATTTCTTATAACACTTTTCAAGTTTATGTCAGTAAGACATTATAAGGATAAAATTGTCATATCACAATAAAATTACATTGCAAAAAGTATTTTGTGAGGTACTGAGGATTAACGCTCAGTAACCCCGCAAGCTGTTAATTTAAAAACAATAAAATTAATTGATAAGTTGCTCAAATAATCTCCCGTTGCTACAAGCAACGTAAACAAAAAGGAGCCTTCTAATTGGTTAAAAATAAATTTATGTAATTTTCAATGCAAATAGATGAAATCATTTATTGGATTGTTGTTACAGTAAAAAAAAGGTCCTTGAATCAAGCGAAAATTGCATTGTAGTTATAATGTGGATAGCGTTTATCGAACAGGAACCAAGCGCCAAATTGGACAAAATGAGTTAAATGCACCAAGCGACAGACAAGGGTGTGATTTAGTTTGTGTAAAAAGATCCACAAGATATCGCTACCCGCGTGCCATCTATTAGGCTGTAAACAAAACGATATTTTTCAAACTGTAGATTTATAATTTCAATAAAGGGAACCAAGTGATGACTGATGATTCTCTTTAAATTTTTCAAATTTCAAATAAGAAGTGGTATTTTAAATCAAAATATTTATTATTACAATAAATACCACCATGAGTGAGAGAGCTAAAAGAATGCTTCAGCAGCATGAAGGAATTCATGCAGGGTCCACAAGCAAACCATACGCTTTCATATGGAAGGAAGGTGTTGCGGGTAGGGGCGCACAAGAAGTCGGCTCTTGCTTAAACAAATTTAGAAATTTGCAATATTTAAAAGATGGAGTACAAGAATTAATTCTGTGGTCTGATAGCTGTGGTGGCCAGAATAAAAATATCAAAATTTTGCTACTTTTAAAAAATATTTTAAGTGAACATCCTACCTTAAAAACAATCCATTTAAAATATTTAGAATCAAGGCACAGCTTCTTACCCTGTGATACGGACTTTGCTCAAATTGAACGTACACTCAAACTTCAAGTTCGAATCTACACCATAGACGAATTCAAGTCTATAATTGAAAATTGCAAGAAAAGCAATCGTTTCAAAGTGGTTTATATGAACTCGGAAGATTTCTTTTCAACAGGAAACTTAGAAAAAATGATTTCAAACAGAAAAATAAGTATTGATAAGAATAAAATATCCTGGTTGAAAACAAAAGTAATCAAATTAGAAAAAGGTCAAACCGTTTTCAATTTATTTAAAGGAAACTCACGGTCCTGAGGGTCAATATGAAGAAATCGATATTTCCAAACCCATACGTGGTAGAAAATGGCAAAATAATTTTTGTCCACTGACATCGCTCTATACAGAAGGAAAACCGATTTCCACTAAAAAATGCGATGATATTAAATCATGAATGCGGGTCATGCTAGATCCTTCTATAAAATAGGAAAGAAGAATTTGAAGACGACATCGATGGTTTTGGACAGAACTTGGATTTTGACGTTGAGAAGGTAATAAATGAATAATTGTAGATTTTGTATTCAAGTTTAATCCTATTTTTTTTTTAAATACTTTTGTCTGTTTGTAGTGTTTAAAAATAAAGCACTGGTGTTTACATAGAACCATTTTTAAATTTATCCATTTTTCTAAAAAGATCCACAGGTCATTTTGACACTTGGTACCATACTAAATCGGAAATTTCAAGTTACCCATTTATTCAAAAAGAACCATACGCAAAAAAAAACTGTTGTTTCTGGTCCTAATAAACTCAAACAATCATGTGTACAGTAACAATTTTACTGTTTATCAAAACCTATGTCAAAAAATTTGAGCCAAGTTTACTTATGATTTAGAAACAATCGTTTATCTTTAACCTCTTCTTTCTCAAAACATCATAGATTTGGCGCTTGGTTCCTTTTCGATAAACGCTATCCATGTATAAAGGAAAAACTGCCCATCTGTTAAAACTACAAAATTCAGGACTAATAGTTCGGCATAAATTTAAAAAAATCTTACCTATGATTTCAACCTTTGACGTATCAATAGAGGACGAAGTGATCCAGTTACTAAGAGTCTCTGCTATCAATATTGAATAAGCAGCTGTGAATCTGTAGGATGGATAAACATACATTGACCAATCAACTATCAGGATTAATCTTGTAGTAGGCATGTTTAATAGTGCCTCTCTTAATTGGAGGGCCCTGAAAGAAAAAAACGATCAGTTCTATTTTAATCAGAGCATACAAAATTTAAAGTTTAGATGTCCAATTTCTAATGTTTTTTTATATTATATTAATAGTTTGTCACTTTTTTAAGAAACGAAATACGGTGCAATCAGTTTTTTTATAACCATCTGGCTTATTCTGTTTCGAATGCTTCTCGCATCTTTGTTATCTTCGAACTATAAAAAAGAGAAATATTGAGTATATAGATTTTTAATGTGAAAACTGGTGAGGCAACCAGTTTTGCGCCTTCCATTTTAAAATACAAAATTACCTGTTTTTAGGCTTTTTAAGATTTAGATAATTATTTATATTAAATTAAATCTTCCAAATTAGTATTTTTGCAAACTGCCGTGCGAACAAAAATTATTTGCATCAAAGAGGGCCTTGCATCTAAGGACGAATTGTTTATCCGTAGAGCTTAATATCTGTTGGGTGTCTATAGATTTGAATATAAATGAAATATTGATACAAAATGAATACGCCAATAATGTTTTTCTTAAATAAGCCAAAATATTAACACGCCAGTGTGTGGAAGTACCCCTTATACCGTGCGAGCAAAAATTATTTGCATCAAAGAGCGCCTTGCATCTAAGGACGTAATGCTTAGCCGTATAGCCTAATACCTGTTGGGTGTCAGCAACTACCTAAATTAACAATCAATCAGTTATTCCGTCATCTTTTACAGTCGTTACAAGTAATTTGATTCATCGCTAATTTTTCCAATTTCTTTAACAATTCACACAATGCATGGGCTTTACGGAACAGCACAAAACATTCATGGTTGAAGCGTATTTTCGAAACGGGGTTAGAGTAAATGGTGAGTGGCAATACAATCCGGGTTGTGCACGGACGATTTTCACGAACATTTTCCTAACGTTCCTTTTATTGCTGGGGATTTTTATCATTGCCTGAAAAGAACCGTGGCTGTGTTTAGGAAAACAGGTTTTATACAACACAAAAAAGGAGCAGGTAGACCATCTGTAAGAGCAGAAGAATAATGCAAAATACGCCAACAAATTGTATAAGCCGCCTGTCCCAAGAAGTGGCAAGATCTTATGGAACATGCAGGACTATTCTTAAGAAGCAGCTAAATTTATTTCCTTATAAAGTGCAAGTATTAGAAGAAATACAAGCCGCATATTTTGAAAGACGCAGGCATTACTCTCAATGGTTTACCCAAAATTTATTGGAAATAAATGATTTATTAGACCTGACATTTTTTTCGGATGAAACCTGGTTCCACCTCTCCGGTTATGTGAATTCTCAGAATACAGGCATGAGGAGTAGTGAAAATCCCCCATTTTTTTGTAGAGTCCACATTGCACCCTCAAAAAATTGGTGTCTGGTTAGCTGTTTCCCGAAGAATCCATGACACAGTTACAGCACAGCGGTATAGAGACAATATTTTGAATCCATTTGTGGAGCAATTACTTGACGACGAACTACGTTTTGGATATTTTCAGCAGGACGGTTCAACCGCCAGAACAGCCTCGGCGGCTGTGTATGCTATTAACTACTTACGCAATTTTTTCGACGAAAGATTGAATTCCCACCTAGATCACCTTGTTTGACGGTTATGGATTACTTCGTTTTTCCTCATTTAAAGAACACTATTTTTAAAACACCAGTTGCAAATTTAGAACAATTACAAGAAAGGATTATCCAAGAATGTGGTAACATTTCTCCAGAGATGCTGGTCAACACTTTCGAAAATATGAAGAGACGTGTGAATTTATGCTTGGAGTATGGCCAATTTCAGCAATTTATGTAATTATTTTTCTTTTTCTTTCTGTATATTCTTACTTTGTTAATTTTGTAAACAACAAAAATAAATTTGTATTTGTCTACTTATTTTATTACTCATTAGTTTGGCATATCATATCATAATTTGACAAAATTTTAACCTAGATTTGGTTAGACATATCGTCACCATATCATCGTGATCTAAACCAAGCCCTACGTTTTTTAATGCAAGCCCTCTTTGATGCAAATAATTTTTGCTCGCACGGTAGGTAGAAAAGCTATTTACGTGCCTGATTTAATATTGTTTAATAATGTACAATTCACCTAAGAGTACTATGAATATGTAATTTTGAATGTCAAACATCTATTTTTTATAAAATAGAATATAA
This sequence comes from Polydrusus pterygomalis, assembly GCA_963969555.1. NCBI lineage: Eukaryota > Metazoa > Arthropoda > Insecta > Coleoptera > Curculionidae > Polydrusus > Polydrusus pterygomalis. The sequence continues at coordinate 103,758,901 of OZ018376.1, read as the reverse complement.
GTGATTTAAGTTAAAAAAAATCTCTTGCCCCCGTGAGTAAGCAAACAACAACCTTTCAAAAATTAGATATTCCTATTATTTCAGTAAAAATCATTTTCTTGTTTGTGATTTGTGAATAAGCAAATAAGTCGAATACCTCTCATATTACCAACGCTGTAAACAAACTTATGTATGATAAGTTGAGTTATTCTTTTTCCGACAAATGTTAGTAATAATTCAATATATTATCCTAAATACAAATAATATTAAATTAGCATAGCTAAATATTTATTTTAAAACACACAGTTAAGATATCTCGACTAATTCTAAAATGTATTTTAACCAATAATAAAATTGTGAATATCCTGATGAGTGGCTCAAAGTACATTTCAGATCGTTTCATTGCACAGCAATATCCTAATTCAGAGATCACCTACTTTAGTTGTAAAAATAAATAATGGATTATAATATTTTATAGGCAATTTACCTTGACTAATTAATATTTGAATAAATTGTCCATGCTCAAAGTGGAGTTGAAAGTATATGAACGAAAAAGAAAATAAAAGGTCTTCTTCCAAAATTTTGTAAAAATAAAAATAATTTTTTACCAGTCTCGACATGTTTCGAACGTAGAAACATACATCATCAGAAGGTAGAAAAAGGGTTTGCTGATGATGTCAGCAGAAGAGAAAATAGTAGATGGTATCCAACCTTAATGGAGTTTTTATCTTCTTAACATAGTATAAAACAAAGTCGCTGTCGCTGTCTGTCCGTCCGTCCCTATATACCTATATATGCTTAAATCTTTAAAACTACGCAACGGATTTTGAAGCGGTTTTTTTTTAATAGATAGAGTGATTCAAGGGGAAGGTTTTTATGTATAACTAGCGAGCCACGCACTGGTGCAATTTCAGAAAGTGGCATGCCGGGTACTAATATATCGGGTTTGTTCGGATTTGTATTTATACCAGCGGGTTACACGCTAGTATAAGATAAAATGGGGTGATTGTATAACATTTGTGTAGTGAAGAAAGATTGTCAGCGTAATAAGTATTTAGACAAATATTTGTTTAGTAAGAACAGTTCATGCCAACTGAATGAAAGGGAAAGAAAATAAAATTTGTAAAAAGAAGATTTTAAGAAGTATAAGAATTTTTAAACCATTATTTAATTTTTTTTTAAGGAACTTAATTTAGTTTTGTTAGTTTGAAAGATCCATTTCTAATGGAAAACGGTCGACTATACGGCTTTATACCAAGGGAACCTTTTTTACGTAAAAATGTTCAAAGAATTATAATTTATTTAAAAGATAGAGAAAATACAATCGGCGAAAAAAAATATAACCCTAAATAACTAACCACCCCTTTGTTCCCACGCCACTGGTTGCAATTATGGGTCACCTGATATTTTCAAAGAGTGACCTCCAATCACTCAAACTTATACGTAGAACTTAATTCCTGTATTGTAAGAAGATCCTAATAAATTAAATAAAAACCATTTTTATGACACCATCTTCAAGGGTCTGTAGCTCCCTCTGGAAGCATTTCCGGACCTATGTTAATATAAACTTTTTTTCATATCTTTTTATGTAGAATCATACCTTAAAATTTTTCATCGTCATTTCCGGACACCCTGTATATATAGCGGGTGATTCTCAAAAGACGCTCACCCCTATAATTTTCTGTATTTATAGATATTAAAATGAAATTTTGAGACTATGCATACGAGATGAGTCTGCATTTATTGGCATAATTTTCAATTTGTTAGCACTTCCGGTTTGACCGAAAGTGACCGTGACTTTGGTATTTGAAATGGGACATCTTGTATATTTTTACTTATTGGGATTCAGAATAGCATTCTGAGTAAAATGACACATCACTTGTCATTTTTTGACGTGTTATAACATTTTTATGTTTATTTTTTATTTTCAATTTAGAGTGCTAAAATTAATTAAATCTGTTAATTTATAGTCAAGTAGTATATGCAAATTAAAATCATGTTATAATAATTGACTTTCTAAGTTTTACAAGCGTTTAAAAAATTAAATTTTGTTTTCTTGGCGTTTACCTACTCCATTTTTCAAACGGAACGATGGTAGTTCACTAGGATATTTAAAACGAGCATTTTTTTTCCAACAATTTGATACCATACACTCCTATGCTATTTTAAAATTGACACTGAAAAATTTGCCTTAATTCCCAATCGCAAATTTAAAAGCGTTATTGCCGCCCTCTCTTTTCTAAAGAAATATAAAGGCGGCTTTGGGCCTTTTTGAAAAAACTAAATTTTAATAAAGGTTAATATAGATTTGCCTTCTTAAAATCTGCTTTGTACCAGTTTTATTTTTCTTTCCTTTCCCTTCCGTTCAGTTTGTTTGCACTGTTCTCACTAAATAAATGTTTTGAAATATTTTACTACAAACTTAGTACGCTGACAATTTTTCTTCACTGTGCTATTACACCATTTTATCTTCCATAAAAGCTCCATTAAGTTTGGATATGATGATAAACGTTTCTATGTTCGAAACATGACGAGTCTTGGTGGAAAAATAATTTTTAATCTTGTAGGGAAGAATTTTTGTTTTGCTTGCATTCTCTTAATCAATATATTGCATTATATCTTATGAAAATTTTATAAAGTAGACTTATCTGCGTATTCACGTGGGCCAGAGAAATTATACTTTTTTAAAAATGTTGTCAAATATCACGCAAATATATTTTTTTAAATATACAGGGTGTGCCAAATTCGATGCTCACCATTGGGATTTCGGAAACTATAAAAATAAAACAAGTTAAATTGGGGCAAAATTGGATAATTTGGAGCATAAGTTGATGCCAGTAAAAAATTAAGCAAATTCCGAGTACTTCCGGGGATTTAAAAAAAAAAAGCAAAAGCTGCATTTTCCGTTTTTAGTTTTTTGTGTCGTTATTGATAAACATATTAAAAAACAGAAAGCACTTTCTGCAGGCACTTTATTACGACGCAAATATACTTTTTATTTTAAAAAACGATGTTTCGGTTGTCAGATATCACCATCAGATCAAAAATTTTAAAAAGGGACCTGATTTAAATATTGCTGTCTGAAGTATTTTGTTCCCCCAAAGCACAAACAAATACCATTTTGCCAAAATTTCATTGTTTCGAACCGAAAATCCATCATCCGTACTTAGAGTTTTTTTGCAATTCGGTCCTGATATAATTGTGTGCTAGCAAAAAGAAAACTCACTCTTATAATAAGAAGTTATTGATTTAGTGTTTTTACCTAGTATTTTTGAATGATTATGTAGTTTGTTTAAGTTAAGATTGACATTCTCATTTTTAATATGTTATCGAAACAGTACTCAGTGTCGTAACTAGGGGGGACCAGGGGGCCCCCCAGAGGTCTGCCTGCCCCTCCCAGAATTCGCGAGAAATAAATTTATTCGGCCAGACCACCCAAATGCGAACGATAAGTCAAACGACAAATTGATAAATTGAATTTTTTTTAAATATTGTATTTTTCAAGTTAATCTTTAAATTTACTGAAAAAAATAATATGTAGTTCTTTGGATCGTGAACCTAAACCTAACCTTATTAAATAATTTGTTTTAATTATCTTAAATTATATGATAAAATTCCTAAAAACATTTTGTTTCAAATATGGCGCGGGTCTAATCAGAATAAACATGTCCAAATTTAACTCGAAAAATTTCCGAAAAAAGTTTTCGTGACAGCTGAAAAATCTAACCGATAAAAAACGAGTTCTTGTGATATTACTGTTGATTATTGACCAAATTTGTTAAAATGTGGGCGTGGTCCAGAGAAAAAAAAGGCGAGCTCTCCACCTCTACACGAGCCGCCACTTCAAATCACAATAACAGGGCCACCCCCAGGTCAGGGGGCTAGTTACGCCACTGAACAGTACTAGTAGTAATACTACCCGATACCTGCGGCTTCGTTCCAATTGTTATAAATTCGCTATCAAAATAGAAAAGTGGGCAGGGGCAAATCGATGGGGGGGTTGGGGGTTGGTGCCGCTTCCCCCAATACTATGGAAAATAGAAACAGTTGGGAATGTTGGAATATTTGTATGTCAGTTCGGAATTTAAAAAAATACATCTACATATTCCTTGTAGTTTGCCAACATATATTGCTTGTTTCATTTTCCATATAGCAAAGTCTTCAAATGTATATTAATGGTTGAAAATATAGAACCAAAACAAATTTAATATCAACCTGATTAAATAGAATAATATTAATTTAATTTTTTATCAGGAGCAGTAATGCTGATTTATGGCTTTCTGCACTCAAACGGTGCCGACTAGGGCTGGGCAATATTGAAATTCCAATATCGAATATCGATATTAAAAAAATATCGATATAGTTGATATATCGATAGTTTATTTTTTAAATATCGATATATCGATATTTTATTTTTTAAATATCGTTATTCGATATATCGATAAAACATAAAAATATAATTATAAATACAGTGTCACCAGTAAAGTCCGCATAATATGGGATTATTTTTTATTAATAGATTTATTCGAAATTTGACTTTGGCATTAAGTTCTGCTTTGATCGAGATGAAAATTAAGCAAAAAATAGTAGTCACGTGATTCGCTTTATCTGTCAAATTTTAATTTTTTTCAAAAAATAATTCAAAAGTGGGGTTATTTCTGAAAATATCGAAAAAAGTTATTAAAAAAAGTTTTTTTAAATGCAGTTTCTAGCCCACCTGCAAAATTTCAGTTGCATAAGATAATTTTGATTTTTTACCCACCATTAAAATTTATTTTCCACTTAATGAACGCTTTACTGATTACACTGTGTTCTTTCTTGTTTTAATATTAAGGTGTATTACTTTCAAACACAAACTACGTTTTCAAAAATACTTATTTTATGCAATTACATTATACAGGGTCAAAAACAAATAAACTTTGCATCACATGCGACCAAATTTTAATAGCCCAATTTTGATTTTGTAGAAAAACACACATATAAGCCATATTTGTGCGAGTAAGACGCGATAAGCCGCTTCAAGCGGGGTCATTTGAGCGAATAAGTGATGACGTCACGCTTAAAGACTCTTTAAGCGTTGAACACATATACGCGATCGCGACCACGACCACGATGGCGACTGCGATGGCGATAAAACGCGTCCCTTGTAAACAAATTCAGCCGCACACACTTGTTGCGACCTGTCTGCGAAACGGGCGACCTGTGCAGCGTTTGATCGCAGAGTGGTCGGCGATATTACAGTGTTGGCGATCAAACGCAGCAGGTTACGTTGATCGCGGATCGCGTGAATTAAATAGTGAGAAAATGGCAGATTTATTAACGGAAACATTAATTGAGAATGTTAAGAAACACAATATTTTGTTTGATTTGTCACATCCTGACTACAAGAATGTGCGTATAAAAATCTTCCTTCTTTTATTTATGTAATGTTAAAAATTTTCGAAACATTTTTTAATAAAACATAGTAATTAATAACTTTATAAAGCTTACTTTCGCGTTTCTTTATTATGGTCTTCTTCGTCCAATAATATTGCAAAAAGCAGTGCCTCTTCTTCTATTAAGTTACACTGCATTGTTGATTCTTTGCTGCGACTGTATCGTTCTCGCGTATGTGTGTTCACTTTCTTTCTTTGGTCGCAATCGCCATCGCAATCGCCATCGTGGTCGTGGTCGCGATCGCGTATATGTGTTCAACGCTTTAAGCGATACTTGGCGGTGTCTGGAGACCGCCAGAAAGATAATAAGCGTGTGGCGGGGGTAAATAACGAACTTTTGTTGATGTTTGTTGGGTTTTTAAGGTTAGGTGACAATTGGAATATATATTGGCGGTACTGGCAGTCTACGTTGTCCGTTTTTTATATTTTTAAACTGTTACAATGTCCGAGGAAATGTCGGGTATGGTCACAGTAAATTAAAAAAAGTCTTGGTTTAAATACCTGTATATCCAATCATCCTCATAAATGGATCAAATATCTTGTTCACTTGCCATAAATGAAATTAACAAATTAAGAACCATAGGAAACCCTTTAAAAATAAATGAACACGCAAATACAGAAAATTCATCTTTCTCTATAAAGGAGAATAGTTCTGCCGCAGATATATTTACCATTTTAAACACGTTTACACCAACATCAAATCGTAAAACTGTACGAAAAATTATAAAAATATTTTTTAAGGTTAAAAAAGGAAAAAGGTCAAAACTCAGTGACATGTGACATTTCAGCGGTAAGCGGTTTTGTGCGAATCAAAAATTTGATGACGTCACGCGTAAAGACGCTTAGAAATCCAATTTGAAGACGACAGTTCACTCAAATATGGCTTTAATATGGCTTTACTTTAAAGAAAATGTATCTGAAATAAGGCATCAAAGCAAATCAAAATTATCTTAGGCAGCTAAAATTTTGCATGTGCGCTAGAAACTGCACTTAAAAAAACTTTTTCTAATAACTTTTTTCGATAGGTACAGGGTCTTCCAACGAGGACTGAACAGGGGCTCATTTTTGAGCTTCCTTGTATTTAAAGAAAAATCCAAAATAGCCAATCGATGTACTTTTTCCTGCAGAATTCAAAAATGAAACCAAAAATTTTATTTGAACCAGAAACAAAAGAGTTACGCTATGGATAAGGTGTTTTTTAAATGGAACATAGCTTTTTTTATACGATTTTTGGAACGAGTTATTTTTTGTTGTGCGTTCTGATTAAAATATTTAATATTGTGACAGCTATTTTTATTAAATTTTAATGTTTTATCCAGTATAATTTAACTTTAACCTGTTTGAAACATACACTAGGTAATAATCCTTCAAAGTCAAAAAATTTGACAAATTTACTATAATATTGCCGAAATGACTTTGAAGGATTCAAAGGTGATTATACCTTTATTACCTAGTGTATGTTTCAAACAGGTTAAAGTTAAATTATACTGGATTAAACATTAAAATTTAATAAAAATAGCTGTCACAATATTAAATATTTTAATCAGAACGGACAAAAAAAAAATCACTCGTTCCAAAAATCGTATAAAAAAAGCTATGTTCCATTTAAAAAACACCTTATCCATATCGTAACTCTTTTGTTTCTGGTTCAAATAAATTTTTTGTTTCAGTTTTGAATTCTGCAGGAAAAAGTACACCGATTGACTATTTTGGATTTTTATTTAAATACAAGGAAGCTCAAAAATGAGCCCCTGTTCAGTCCTCGTTGGAAAACCCTGTACTTTTCCCCTTTTGAATTATTTTTTGGAAAAAATTAAAATTTGACAGATAATGCGAATCACGTGACTAAAATATTTCTGCTTAATTTTATCTCGATCGAAGCAGAACTTGATGCCAAAATCAAATTTCGAATAAAGTTATTAATGAAAAAAAATCCCATATGATGCGGACTCTACTGGTCACACTGTATATGTTGATAAATAACGTCACAAAAAAACGAAAACGGAAAATGATGTTTTCGGTTTTTTTTAGAGTTTTATTGATTTCTCACTAGCATTTACTTAAGCTCTAAATAATTTAATTTGGTTCCCCTTCAACATTTGCTGTAGCTTATATAGTTTCCAGGATCTCAATGGTGAGAATCGAATTTGGGACACCCTGTACATAGCGTATGATCTAAAATGGGTGTAACTTCGGCTTATATTTAAAAAAATTAATGCACTTGAAAAAAACAAGTTATCTACTTTAGCTTATAAAATTATTGGGAAAAGAGCTATGAACGAAAATTAAAAAATTGTACTTTTACCCTGCAGGTAGATAAATAACTAAGTTAAACATAAAAAGGCATTTTTCTAACATCCATTAATTGATCACAAACAAAATGTCGCAAATTTGTAACCAACAAAAGTGAAACTAAACTGTCTTAATACCAACCAGGAGCTAAAATCTTACATAATAGAAATTTTATAATATATCCACACACTGTTTTTTACCCCTCTCATTTTGTAATGGAAGCATTATTTTCGATACATCGAATAGTATTCGTATTATTAAATATTATCTCATATTTTATTTGAAAGAATGGCTTTTCTCTCACTGCACCCCTGCTGCTTGAACCCCTTAATTTATTCTTACCAGTCAGGTGCGTGTTCTTCAGTTATAATTATAGTTATTTCACCAGTTGGATTCTGCTGCATCCAAGACAGGAAGAAGTCAGTTGACTGTGTGACGGAAAAGTGAATTTCCTGCCTTTGCTCTGTGTCCAAACCAAATAATATTAATTCGTCAGCGTTGTAGCCATCTGTAAGATCTTTATTAATTGGAGGCCAGATAGGCCAGCTGTTATCTTCGTCATCCATTTCATGAGGTCGGACTGAAATTTAAGAAATCGATTATTCGTTGTTCTCACCTGTGAGTTCTCTGGTTCTCACGCTCAAAATAATTTAGGTGTAAGGTTATTTTGAATTATGTTAGTTGATTTAGCGTCCTTGAGAATTTAATCCTTTCAAAGCATTTAGTGGGGAAGAGGACTTCAATTAAAACACTTTTCACTTTTTAATCATTCCCAACTTTTCGGTTTAATATTCAAACCTTTTACAAGGGCTAAAATAAATAACGACACAAATTACATCTACAGACACATGTAAGATTGTAAAACAACTAGTGGTAGTCAGTTATCTAATATAAATATAAATATATGCAGTACATATGGCATTATGCATTTTCTTTAACATTTATTTAACTCATTATTACATCAAAAACATGGTTAACCAACTGAAAACTCATAAGGAAAACATTCAACAAGGCATGTTTTTATTATTTTTATATTTCTCCTTTTTATCAAAATATGCGCGTTGCCAAAATTTGTTGACCAAATTCTTGTAAACAAGTAAACTTTTTTAAATTTTAATAAATATCAATTACAATAATATAAGTAGTTGAAACGGGTAACATTGCTTACATGCATTGTGGGTTATACAGAGTGTTTCAATAAAAACTCCCAGGCCAATTATTTCGAGAACTAAAAGTGACAAGTAAATTCTGTAAACGCCAGTTTTTAGCCTCTATAATTGGCTTCACAACTGTGTAAAAAATGTGTTTGAATGATACAAGATGTAGGTAGCGCCACGGTGCACAGAATTTTTTCGCTGACAGGAACTTTTAAATGTTGTGGTTCTTAAAGATAATTAATTTTTGATCGAATTATGTCCTATACAAATTTTTGATAAATTAAGTTTTTTTTTTTAAATAATTTTAACGAGTATTTTAATGAAAAATTCTTTTTAATATCCTTTAGCAGATTTTAATTTAATTTCGGTAATTATAATTTTAGTTATAAAACGCTCATGCAGCGCTAAATTATTACGTCCAGTGGCGTCTCAAGGGGCGCCTTAACAAATAATATTGGCAAAAAATAAGACGCCACTGAGTTTTTGGTAATTTTTATATTTTTCTTGGATTAAGCAACTAAAAATATCCTTTTCTTGTCTGTTAAATTGTTTTCATATCTTGCTTCGTTTTCCAGAAATAAAAATAAAAACAATTTTATTGCATATCTCTGGAAAACAGAAATCAATAAATAATTTATACGTTGTATTTTTTGTTGTTTAAAAGCAAAGTTAAAACACTTAATAGAATAAAATTAAAAGAAGTTTTAAATTTTATGAAAGAACTAATGAGAAATTATACAAAATGATTAATAAACATTAGAACAATACCAAAAACTAACTAATGGGATCGAATGAGGTGTCCATAATTATTGCCGTTTTCATACACACATATCGCTCACTGGGTGCAATAGTGGCACATCTCAATAATTGGTCATATTGAGTAAGTGATACCATATTACCTTGAATACCTTATTTGTCACACTAACAATAGTGGCATAAAGGTATCTCTAGTGGAACTCGCTAGATGGCACTAGTGTCACTAGTCGCCTTTTTGATCGAGTACGTAGACAACAGTGGCACTTGAATTTTAATACGATAAGTTGAAACAAATTTTACATTTTTAATAATGCAACAGTGGCATATTACACAGGTGGTGTCAATACTGCATGTTATTATTTTATATTTTATTGCTAATTTTAGTGGAATAAGTTTAGTTGTGCCAGTATTGCCTTTTCAATTGTAAATTTTTTATTTATGTGTCGCTATTTATTATTAAAAGCTGGACTATTAGTTCATGTTCAAACTAAATAAACAACATGTTTTATTTTTCAACCTGTTCCTGCTCCTTTTTGCAATAAAATATTGTTAAAACAGAAACACATATTTTTAATCAAAACTAATTATTAAAATAGACCATTTTATTTAATGAAGTGATGTATGTACCGGGTGTTCCACCTAAGGAGGTAATCGGCTATATCTCAGAAAGTAATAACACTAGGACTTTGGAAAAAAAAAATATTGATAAAATCAGCCAAAAGAAATTGCTGAAAATTATTTTCAAGTTCGAAAAATGACCGCTAGGGGGCGTAAGAGAACTTTAAAAACAGAAATACCAATTTTCTCTTGATTTTTCCTAATAAAAATATGTTAAAGATATAAACATTGCATTCTTCATAAAATTATGCAACTTTATGTTGGGAATAGTTTTTTTCTATTTTCAGTAATAAAGTGGTGGGAGAAGGTCAAAACTTTTTTTTTTAAACGCTGATATCTCTGCTTTGGATAAACCGATTTTATTCAACTTGGTCTTGAAAAAAGCCCTTCTTTTCCTCTATACGTAAATCTATTAACTTTACCATATTGATTCTGATGGTGGCCACTAGTGGCGTTTTTCCGTAATTCCTTAATGAATAAGGATTTTCTCAACAAAAAATCAAATGTTATGATATGACTTTTTCATCATATTATATTTTAGGCTTATAAAGGCTAATAAATAGTGGAATAAAAAATCCAGGTCCGTATTTAAAATAAAAAAGTTTATGATGTTCGCTCGAATCCGAAACGTCGGATTAAAAAACTAACCCCATCAGCTTGTAGAGGAGGAAAAGTTACTGTAAGGAACTGAAAACCGCAACGTGATATCTTTTTTAAACTAGAGAAAATCGAATGTTTTAAAAAATGGCCTATTTTTCCATATTATTTATATTATTATATCCCTAATTTCTCTAGTTTAACAAAAGATAATACGTTGCGGTTTTCAATTTCTAATAGTAACTTTTTCTCCTCTACAAGCTGATGGGGTTAGTTTTTCAATCTGACATTTCGGATTCGAGCGACCATTATCAACTTTTTTATTTTAAATACGGACCTGGATTTTTTATTCCACTATTTAATAGCCTTTATAAGCCCAAAATACAATATGATGAAAAAGTTATAACATTTGATTTTTTTGAGAAAATCTTTATTCATTGAGGAATTACGGAAAAACGCCATCTAGTGGCCCCCATCAGAACCAATATGGTTTAATGGTTAATAGATTTACGTGTAGAGGAAAAGAATGGCTTTTTTCAAGACCAAGTTGAATAAAATCGGTTTATCCAAAGCAGAGATATCAGCGTTTGAAAGAAAAAAGGTTTTACCTTCTCCCACCACTTTATTATTGAAAATAGGAAAAAACGATTCCTAACATAAAGTTGCATAACTTTATGAAGAATACAATGCTTATATTTTTAACATATCTTTATTAAGAAAAATCAAGAGAAAATCGGCATTTCTATTTTGAAATTTCTCTTACGCCCCCTAGCGGTCATTTTTCGAACTTGAAAATAATTTCCAGCAATTTCTCTTGGCCGCTTTTATAAATATATTTTTTCCCAAAGTCCTAGTGTTATTACTTTCTGATATATAGCCGATTACCTCCTTAGGTGGAACACCCGGTACGTAAAAGTCAACAATGGCACAACTTAATATTTTCCAATTAAAAAATATATATACAGTTTGAATAATAAAATAAAGTGCAACACCATTCGACCTTAAATATTCAACATAATTTATTATTAGTTTTCTAATTAAATAAGGCAGCTTCTTTAAAACTCAATATATTTAATTTCTAGATTACAAATTGTTGATTTTCTCAAAACTTACAATTTTTTAATGTGCCATTATTGCACCCAGTGAGCGATAGGTATAGCAAATCAATATAATCATTCGGTTCTGCAAATTCCCCATAGTGTACTTCCATTAATAGCAAAAAAAAAATACAACGTATTAATTATTTAATGATTTTTGTTTTCCAGAGATATGCAATAAAATTGTTTTTATTTTTATTTCTCGAAAACGAAACAAGATACCTATGCAAACAATTTAACAGACAAGAAAAGGATATTTTCAGTTGCTTAATCCAAAAAAAGATATAAAAATTACCAAAAACTTAGTGGCGTCTTATTTTTGCCAATTATATTTGTTAAGCGCCCCCTGAGACGTCACTGGACGTAATAATTTAGCGCCACACGAGCGTTTTATCACTAAAATTATTATTATCAAAATTAAATTAAAATCTGCTAAAGGATCTTAAAAATATTGAAAATTAAAATACTCGTTAAAATTATTTAAAAAAAAACCTTACCCCACATATCTCCGTTCATGTTGGATTTAACAAAAATTTTTATGGGATATAATTTGATCAAAAATTAATTATCTTTAAGAACCACAGCACTTAAAAATTCCTGTCATCGAAAAAATTCTTTGCACCGTGGCGCCACCTACGTCTTGTATTATTCAAACACATTTTTACATTTTTTGCACTTTAGTTGTGAAGCCAATCATAGAGGCTCAAAACTGGCGTTTACAGAATTTAAAAGTAACTTTAAGTTTTCGAAATAATTGGCCTGGGAGTTTTTATTGAAACACCCTGTATACCTAATTGATGAACTTGTGCAAAGAACAGTACTGTATTGAATTAAAATGTCAGTCACTGAAAACAATAACTAAAAGGTACACAAAACTCAAACGCAAAACAAATCTTAATACATTCAGTGTAACCCGAATAGTGTTGGGATTCAATCAACAGTTTAAAACTTTGTTTTTGTAATTATGGATAACGCCTTTATAGATATTACTAAGGTTAGATGTGTCCGTTCTCAATTTTACAGTATTCTCAGTCAATTCAATCCAAATCATCTTGCTAACTGATTAAACAATCAAATGTTTCTCATTATCTAAGATTTTTACATTGTTAAAATCAAAATGATGATCAGTGTCGAACCGTTGACCAGCCAGTGCAGTCTTTTCCAACTCGGCGGCATTCTTTATTTGACAACTATATTGGTGTTGTTTCATTCTTGCACCCAAAAGTTGTTTAGTTTGACCAGTGGCGCAACCCGAGCTTAGAAACTTAGCCTATTCGTTTAATTGCAAACCAATTTTTCATGTCACGCGAACTATTTTCGCATGTTTTTTGCGATCTCAATGTTTTATGGATTTTTAATTTTTTTATTTATCAATGTAACATGGATTCTTACGTTTTTTGAGTAATTAAAGTATAAATTTTAATAAATTGGTCAAAATTGTACATAATGATTAAAAAAAAAATTTCGGATTCGAGTTTTTTCCGTTTCTTTGCATTTTTTGAGAACATTTACCATAGTAATGTATATATTTTTTTACACCATCAGAAAGTGGAGATTTCAACGAACAAAACGCCCACCGACTTTTTTAAAACAGCAGATATTTTGACGTAAGAATTTTCGATTGAAAATAAGGGTGCTTTTTCGATATTAAGTCAAAATAAGGTGAAAAAATAAATTTTTTAAATCAAAATAATTACAGTGTATTTGGGACATAAAAAGGTAAGTTATCACCAAATTTCGTGAAAACATAATCTTTTTTGTAAAAGATAAAAATAAAAAAAAAGCAAAAACTTGGTTATTTGAATTTTTCACATAAATTTTGAGGCAATGTGAAAAAAGTGTTAATACAAAAGTTGTAGATCTTTTTATTACCTACAACTTTGCCATTCAACGTTTTTTCATAGGACTTGTAGTTTTCCCGGAAATCGAGATAAATCGTTTTCTAGCCTTAAAAACTCACCCCCTTCCACTTCCCGACCTCGGATCGCCCGTAAATTATTTTTTCTTTCATTTTTGTTATATTCTCTTTCTTTTCCAATGGGTTTCATCCTACTATTATTTTTTTTGTTTCAAAAATTATCGACCCTGGTCTACCTATTTATGCGAACCACGATATTGATATTACCGTGGAAGAAATTCTGGACGAAATGGCAAAAACAAAACGAAGAATTTTACTTTATTATTAGTGATTACTTACAACTTATTGTATAAGGTTTTTGTTTTGTTTTAGTATAAGTATGCTTAATATATGCGTTACTTATTTTAAATACATTTTTACTAATTAAAATAAAATCTCTAAATTTTTTTTCATAAACATTTCGTTAGGGCTAGCGGCGTATTATTGCAGAAGTTTTAGGGGGCTGTCGCTCTAGTCAATCATACGTATTTTACCCAAAAAAGGGCGTGGCACCCAAAAAGAAGTTAAAGCCCCCCCGACCAAAATTTCTGGTTGCGCCACTGAGTTTGACCTATATATGACATATTGCAATCCATGCAAGGTATATGATAAACAATGTTACTTCTATGTACGTTTTCAGTCTTATCTTTTAACTGGGTAAATAATTTACATTAAGTTTACACACTTTCTACAATTTTTTAGAGTAAGTACGGCATAGATAACTGACTACCACTAGTTGTTTTACAATCTTACATGTGTCTGTAGATGTAATTTGTGTCGTTATTTATTTTAGCCCTTGTGAAAGGTTTGAATATTAAACCGAAACGTGGGGAATGATTAAAAAATGAAAAGTGTTTTAATTGAAGTCCTCTTCCCCACAAAATACTTTGAAAAAGTTATTTTGAATATTTATAACTTCTCAAATCTCATAAAAATAAAAAGCCATATAAATATTTGGATATTTTATATATGTCGTAGGCTGATAGTGAAATTCGTCATTTCATGAAAAACCTAGTCACTTCATGAAGCGTCGGCAGATTGTGTAAAAACATGAAATTACACGATCTGCCGCGTCACTTCATGAAGAGACCTTGACGTTTCGGCGTATTATGTATAACACAATCCGCGTAATTTTAAATATCGCCACTTCATGAAATGCCATAAAAACAAGGCATATTGTGTAATTCCGTCTAAAAGGTATATTAGCACCTGGTTTGTTCGGGTTTGTCAGAGCATTTTTTTTATTTTTATAAAATAATATTAGTTAAAAAAATTTAATTAAAAAAAAAATGCTCTGGGGAGCAACGAACAAACCAGTTGCCAATATACCTTTTAGGCGGAATTACACAATCTGCCGACTGACATGACATCGTTAGGTACTACATGAAGTGACGATATTTAAAATTAGGCAGATTGTGTTATACATAAAACGCCGAAACGTCAAGGTCTCTTCATGAAGTGACGCGGCAGATCGTGTAATTTCATGTTTTTACACAATCTGCCGACGCTTCATGAAGTGACTAGGCTTTTCATGAAATGATGGATTTCACTATCAACCTACGACATATATAACGTTCATAAAATATTCTTATTTTGAACCCAAGATAATGTTCGACCATTAAGAGAATGCATCCTCAAAGAATGTGGTCAAGTATTTACACTGTTGCGCAATATATTACCCCTCTGCAATAACATTTTTATCATTGGCTTATATGTTCAGGAATTTTTGCCTGCAACAAACCTGGAGTTGTTTTTACGCATTGCCGATTTAAACCGATCTTATTACGACCTTAATTTATTAATCCCTTTTAATTTAAAGCAATAACACATGTCTCACAAGTCAGATCGCTTGACGATCGCGCAACATCGCGTAATCTGCCGAGACTAATAGTGGACCAGCGCAAAGGATCGGAGTAAATCAATATATTATCATTGTTAAAAACATCGGCGACTCGCTGCATTTCCGCCAATTCTCGGGGACAACGCGACATCAGTAGTGGTACGTGATGACAAGTAAAAGGCGGAAAAACAATTATAAGTAAAGCGATGAGGAGGCTAAAAATAAATGTTTTAAAAGTCCGAAAATTAAAAGAATGCATCCTCAAAGCATGTGGGCGAGTATATACACTGTTGTGCAATATATTATCCCCGGTAATAACATTTTTATCAATGGTGTATTTGCTCAGGTAGATATTTTTGCATGATACAAACCTGGAAATATTTTTAAGCATTGATGATCTTATTCGATAATAATTTAAATTTCATAACAATAACAAAGGCATCCCATGTCAGATGTCTTGCCGATTGCGCAACAACGCATAGTCGGGCGATCCCAATAATGAACCAGCGCTAAGGATCGATGTAAATCAATGTATTATCATTGTTAAAAACATCGGCGACTCGCTGCATTCCGTCCAATTCTCGCAGACAACGCGACATCAGTATAGTGATACGCGATGGCAGGTAAACGTGGAAAAACAATTACAAGTGAAGGAAAATAAATAGTGGCAAGTGTTTTAAGTGTTTGCGATGAGGAGGCTAAAAACAAATGTTTTAAACTGCCAGTTACATCCAGTACTGCTAGAACTGCTTTGTATACTGGGGTTAGCCAAAGAACAGTGTGTAAAATAAGAAAGGAGAACGAAAAACGACAAAAAAATAGCCCAGGAACACCCTTATCTTCGCCTGGCGTAAAACGTCCCCGCCCCTCTATAATTGAAAAAATCGAATCGGCAGATTTTTCTATTATCAGGCGACTTATAGAAAAATTTTACTGTGAATATAATGTTGTTCCTACATGCAGTAAATTGCTTGTTAAACTGAAATCTAAAATAAATTTTCCTTATTGCAAGGAGTCGTTAAGAAAACTTTTGAAAGCAAATGGATTTTACTGGCGAAAATGTTAGAATAAACGAAAAATCTTGGTTGAGAAGCCCCATATTCTACAGTTGCGATTCATATTTATGAGAAATATAAGGAAATATCGAGAAGAACAACGCCCAATTATATATTTAGATGAAACTTGGATCGATAATGACCTTACTTTTAAGAAATGTTGGCAAAGTGAGGAGGTATTTGGAGTTATCAGCAATATAAGTAGTACAGGTAAATTAAATTAAAATTAATTATCAGGCAGCTTTCTTTCTCATAATCAGTGTATCCCGGTTAGCTTAATTCTTGATTTACTCATCAAGGAACCTTGAATGTAAGTTGATAATGTTTTTTTTATGTCCACATTATACAAAATATATGGTATTCCACTGCAATCGCAGTTCACAAAGCTTTTAGTACCTTGCTACGCCACAACGTGGTCAAAAATAACATAATTTTAAGAAAACTGCCCGTAAAATTAACCAAATACATTGTGGGCCTGCTCTAGAATCCACGGCATATTTCTATGTTTACATTGTTTTAGGACGATTAATTGTTGTTCACGCTGGTTCAAAAGATGGGTTTGTTTCAAATGCAAGTTTAATTTTTAAGGCAGGCCAAGCAAGTGGGGATTACCACGGCCAAATGAACCAGGAGAATTTTACTAAATGGTTGAATGAAAAGTTATTACCAAATATTCCGCCAAATAGCGTTATAGTTTTAGATAATGCTCCATATCATTCCGCCCTACAAGATAAACCTCCCAATAAGTCATCACTGAAAAGCGAAATTGTTTTATGGCTAACAAAAAAGGGTATACCACACGACCCGACTTTAAGAAAGTTTGAATTATACGAAATAGCGTGTCTCCATAAACCGCCACCTGATCAAAAAAATTACAAAATTGATAATTTGTTAAAAAGTTGGGGACACACTCCACTTAGAACACCTCCTTACATGTGCGAATTAAATCCGATTGAATTAATTTGGGCCCAGGTCAAACATTATGTAAGAAGTCATAATACCAAAGGAGAGTTTACAATAAAGAAATTAACCGAACTAACAGTTGAGGCAATAAATTCAATTTCTTCTGACAACTGGGGAAAAGTCTGTGAACATGTCATTAAAATAGAAAATAAGTATTGGGAAACTGATCAATATATGGAGGAAATACAGGAAAGAATAATAATTAATTTAGGGGAAGATAATGAAAGTGACAGTGAAGATACTTTTTCTGATATTTCCGACGATGACGATGAACCAACCAAAGAAAATTAATCATTTGTTATTGTTACCTTTTTTTTGGACAATCCATTTTCTACAATGTGTTAGGAAAAAACATTGGAAATTAAGAAATTAGGACGGCCATTACCTGATTTAAAAATGGAAAAACTCAAGACAAAAAATGCGTGTGAGGGTGTGTGTGTGTGTGTGTAAGAAGTTAAAACTAAGTAGTTTGGTGTGGGTGGGTGTGATGTTTTTAATTGACTATTTTGTTTTATTCGGAGGGGAGAAAACTAGGTTTTGAAAAGGAACCGATAACCTTGTTCATATCTAAGAAAAAATTAGAACAAAACAAAAGCAAAGGTAGGTACATAACGTTAATTTCTGTATGCTTGGTAAAGTTAACATTTAAACTCAGATAAATTTTGCATACCGTTACGAAATAATAAATAATCTGATTTTGCAGTTGGGTTTATTCAGCGTGTTATTCAAGTTTTTTAAACTTTTTATATTTAAAATTACAGTAAGCAAATTTTTTTGCCTGCAATATTTATGCTAAAATAATTTAATACTTAATAAAAAAGTATTTTCGTTTTTATATCATAGCTCTTGCGGACGCCTATGATTTGGCCAGTAAAACTAGAATAAAGCGGTTTTTATGCCAGAATTCCCCCTTTCGTCTCATGCAATCTTTCGCTGGGTACACATTACTTAAACTGCTAAGGTTGTCTCATGCGATGCTGTACAGTGTTGCCATCTCGGTAAATTTTTTACTAGATCTGGTAAAATGAAAATGTCGTCTGGTAACGTAGTTTTGCAAAGTTTTACCTAGTAAAAGTTCTGGTAAAATCGTTTGACGCTTCTGGTAAAATCGGACAGAAATTTTTACCAGACCTTTTAAAACTTTTCTTCGATTAAAGGATTTTTAATTTGTATGATTCTAAATCTAAAACCGTCTTTAACAGAGATTTGACGTTCGACAATCTGACATAATTTACATGTGACACGACTTCGAATGATTGACAATAATGACCGTATGCACCATTTTACCCATTAGGCATGATTAGGTGATCGTGATTAACCAGGTAACCGTGATTAAATAAAGCAGCCTATGCACCAACTAAAAGGATATGTGGGTTTTGTAATCAGGGTAAAGTTAAAACCTCGATTTGGCAACATAGCTCAGATGCAAAAATTCGTGCCATCAACCAGAAAAATAAACCCTTTATTTTTCTGTGACCAGAAACACCAAGCAGATTGACAGTTGTGGTTATGTTTTCTTTTTGTTGTTTTTTCAACTTTTTCGAGAACTTTTTCCAGTTTGGCTGTTTTGCGCATTAAACCCCCAATTTCACACTTCGGCATCTAGAGTCATGGGAGTTTCACTCACAGAAAAAAAAGGGTTTGACTGGTGAGGAAGAAAATAATATATTAGATGCGAAAAAGAAAAGAACTGTTATAACAAACCCTATTTATCTATCAAATCAAAATAATTTTGTCTCCGAGGTCTTTTTAGCTCTCGGAAAGCCATCATTAAAAATATCCATTACATTAAAATCATCATCGAAGATGATTTCGTCTCCCATTTTAATTTTATTATTGAAAATTCGAGACAAACTTCAAAACAAAACAGGAAAATAACCTTTTAATCATGATTAAATATATAACCCATCAAGATTGGCTGGTTAACTTTAATCTTGATTAAGTTCCTGAGCAGTGCTGGCGCATTGGAAATTTTCTTAATTGAGATATTTAATCATGATTATAAGCTAATCATGATTAACTGGCCTTGGTGCATACGGTCATAAGTATAGTCAACAAGTCAAAAAAACACAAAGGAAAAGTAAGTTAATATTTAATTTTACCTAGGGGTATTAGGAAATCCAACGATCTGTCAACACCAAAAATTTAGTACGCCCTAGATGGTGGTCTCGGAATGCCAATGTATCCTCTTTTTTTGTTATAACTATGGAGGGCTTTAGGAAGGAGTCCGATCGAAAATGGCTGTTCTTTAAATTTACGTCCCTGTTTAGTAGTTAATTCGCTGTTTCCCGGTCGCGGCGCAGTGATCGTCAAGTGTTTGACTTTTTACAGGTTTTGATAGACGTCAGCGGTATTTTTATCCAGTAATTAATAAAAGAAGCTTTATTAGATATAATATATACATATCTTAGCCTGTAGAGGGTTTCAGTTAACTAAATTCAATAAAACAGTTCATTATCCCATAAGAACCCATGCATTTTACAGATTTAAAGGAACACATGCGCCCCTGACGGCCATTTTTAAAGCTGCTTTACCGATCCAAAACTTTGCCCGAAACCAATGTATTGCGATCGGACTCCTAACCTAAAGCCCTCCATACTCCATAGTTATACCATAACAAAAAGTGATGTTATTGGCACTCCAACCACCTAGCGGGTAAAATTTTTTATTTTGATAGATTGTTGGATTCCCTATAATAGGTAGATTTGTATTATTTACGCCTACGCCCAAAACGAAAGGTTTTTTTAAACTATTTATGCTAAAAAAAAAATCAAAAATTAATAATATGATGAAAAAATTTTTTTTTAAAGCTTTGGTAAAATTCTTTTAGCATTTTAATATCCTTTTGGTAAAATCCAACGTTGAATAGTTGGCAACACTGGATGCTGACCTACCTCAATGCCTCGCGATTCCGCTACGTAGTACGGTGACCGGCTCCCTTTTCACGGTATTGTCGATTTCCCTTGTACCCGCGATAATTTACCATTACGCGTATTTATCTTGGAAGCAAAATATCGCGGGCGACCGCGCAATATCTCCTAAGTCACATTCGAATAACTTTTCAGGAGGAACATAAAACTGTTTATTTTGTTTATTTTAAGAAACTAAATTTATTTTTTTAGGTATTTATTGCGTGAACTCATTATCTCGTTGAATATGTAAAATTATTGTATTTAATTTTTTTTTTGTTTAAAATTAGATAGGAGATATTGTTTTTGGTTTAAAATTAGATAGGAGATATTGTTTCTTTATTTTATTTAGATAGGAGTAAATGATGCATTTTTTTAGAATTGGGAGAAATTGCTACAAACCGAGATAGGATTTGTTGCACCATGTGTTTACAGCTTAGTTCTGGTGGGAGATATTTCAACTAGATACATTTTAAAATTATTTGGGAATTTTTCCAACTTATGAGCATTTGCAGACACATTCGATATGACGGGAAGAATGCATAGCAACAATAATCTGTTTTAGCTAAAAATTGGAGATAGGAGATATTGCGCGGTCGCCCGCGATATTCTATATTATTCTGGTAGATTTTACGAAACTAGTTTTTTTTTATCATTATTGACTACCTATGCTGTTTGTTGCACATTACTGTTATCCATACCTGTTATAATGATGTTATAATAGTATATTAATGTACACGTTTTATAAAGCATCATTTTATAGCAAGAGCCGCTTGCGGCGAGTTTTATACCGGGACCAGTGCTTAAAACTGCTTTATATAGCAGGTACGTTATACTATTTTTTCTAATTTGTAGTTTTAAAAAAAAAAACACATATTTAAAAAGAAAATAAATCCTTCAAATTTTGTTAATTTTTATGTCTAAATTTTATGTTGGTAATACTATTTTTTATCATAGTAGCCTCTGGACAACAAAAATTATTTTGCGAACTGTCATTTTTTTATTTATTGACCCATTTTCACCACGAGATTCTAAAGTTATTTTAGCGATAGGAGATTTGAAATTGGACGGAATACGTTGTGTGATCCTTGTACATTTGGTACATATGCAGAGCGTTTGGAAATTCGGGCGATTTTGTTACTTTTTTTCGAATTTCAAAAGACGTGATTTTACGTTACGGCATTGCAATTTAGCATAGGGAAGATGGAAAATTCAAATAAAGTTGAAGTTTAAATCGACATTGGAAGGTTAGTCGATTGAATTTTGGATAGGATTTGGCAAAAAATGAAGCATCTACAAAAGATTGATTTATAGATTTATGCAACCAACATACATGACTGTATCCACACAGAATAAAAAGTAGGTTATCAAGCTATTTTCCCTCTGCGAAAAATGGGTTTTCTAGTAAATCACAAAGGCCGCGCAAGTCAATGAAATAGAACATGTCATGTAGGGCCAACCTTTAAATAATAAAATTCGGAGTTCGAAATAGATATACATATTTCGAACTCGCTAGCGCGTTCGAAATAGATCTGTTTCGAGACAAAATTAGAAAAAGTATTTTTTTTTCTAATAAAAACTCAAGTACACTCATATACAATTATTTCAAAAGAAATAGAATGCCCCTTCACCGAGATTTATAGATTTTGATAAATACAAAATATGATATTTCTTAAAAATTAAAGTTTTTGGAAAAATAATATTTAAAAAAAAACTATTTTTGAGAATTAGGCTCGAGATTAAATAATTAGGTAATAGACGGCAGCGGCGGTGCCGGTGTATAGAAAATTATTTGCCAATGTATATGTTGATATGGATATACCGGGTGTCCACGGAAGGTGGCTCGCCCCTCTAAATTTTTTGTTTTTCAAGATAATGAAATAAAATTCGGGGGATTTGTATACGACAGAAAACTGCATTTTTTTCCAGGTGACTCAACATTATGGAACTTCCGGTTTAACCGGAAGTGACATAAAATTTCGATTTTTAAATTGGATACCTGGTATATTTTTACTTTTTTTGACTCCATATGACATTCTAAATACAACCATGTGTCACTTGTCACTTTTTGTCACCAAGAAATTTTTTTTTCTATTTATTGTTTTATCTAGAGGGCTAAATACCTTAAAATCACTTATTTCAGTTCATTAATCTTGGGATAAATACAAATTTACTATTTTTGGTCCAATGCTATGTGCTATGTAAAATTTAATCTTTAAAGTTGTATAACTCATTTTTTTTATGGCAACATGGTGGCTCGTCGGGTTAAGAAAAAGGAGGATTTTATTACGATTATTTTGATACCATATACTATCAGAACACTTAGAACTTTCCTAAAATGAAGCATATTTTGAGAATAAATTTAGATTTAAATGTGTCAAGCAGCCTGTGACCAGCAAAACTGATAAAACGAAATCATGCCTTGAAATGCCAACAGCTTCAGCCAACGTAAATTAGTTTGTTTAAAAAAGTTGGAAAAGAATAGTTTTACAAGGAGTGAAAAAGTTGATATGTTATTATTGTCAGGCTCATTTCGCATTTTCGGAACCAGTTTTGGGTACCTAATAGTGCCGGGTTGGATGACGCCGATTAAAATATCTTTGTGCGTAAAGTCGTGCAGCATCGGTTGCATTATTTCTACTTTCTCCAAACACTAATAACATATCAACTTTTTCACTCCTTGTAAAACTATTATTTTCCATGCGTTTTAAACAACAAACTAATTTACGTTGGCAGAAGCTGTTGGCATTTCAATTTTCTTCAAGGCATGATTTCGTTTTATCAGTTTTGCTGGTCACAGGTTACTTGATACATTTAAATCTAAATGTATTCTCAAAAGATGCTTCATTTTAGGAAAGTTCTAAGTTAACTTTTTAAAGTTTTTTAATGGCAGCTTTTCTAAAACCTAATAGTGTACCTATGGTATCAAAATAATCGTAATAAAATCCTCTTTTTTCTTAGCCCGACGAGCCACCATGTTGCCATTTAAAAAAAATGAGTTATACAACTTTAAAGATTAAATTTTACATAGCACATAGCATTGGACTAAAAATAGTAAAATTGTATTTTGCCCAAGATTAAAGAACTGAAATAAGTGATTTTAAGGTATTCATAGCCCTCTAGATAAAACAATAAATTTGAAAAAAAAAATTTCTTGGTGACAAAAAGTGACAAGGGAGACATCGTTGTATTTAGAATGTCATATGGAGTAAAAAAAAATTAAAAATATACCAGGTGTCCCATTAAAAAATCGAAAGTTTATGTCACTTCCGGTTAAACCAGAAGTTTCATAATGTTGAGTCACCTGTAAAAAAATGCAGTTTTATGACGTATAGAAATCCCCCGAATTTTATTTCATTATCTTGAAAAACATAAAAGTTAGAGGGGCAAGCCACTTTCCGTGGACACCCGGTATAGCGCATAACTTTTAAAATAATGTCAAATTTCTCTAAGAACATGCCGTATCGTGGCTAAATCATTTGTAATTTAAGGCACCCTGTTAAAGTCTGGTATATTTTACTTTAAGGTGTTGGCGACAGAGGGCTGGGCTAAATTTTTTACCTTCGCATTGACCATATTTTAAACTTGTAAGATTAGCATTATGGCTTGCAAAATACAGCGTTAATTTTATTTACAAATTGAAACTTCGAACTTAACGTGCGATAATTTAAAAGTTATTTATCGGTAAAACGTATGACATGCATTAAACTTACCAATGGAAAAAGCTATGAAGAACTCAAATATCATACAAAAGTTTCGCCGCCAAAATGGTAGCTATGAGACAATCAAGCGGCAAGCAATTATATTTTACGTTCGCGACGTAGTACAAAGCCG
Source organism: Polydrusus pterygomalis (assembly GCA_963969555.1). Lineage (NCBI taxonomy): Eukaryota > Metazoa > Arthropoda > Insecta > Coleoptera > Curculionidae > Polydrusus > Polydrusus pterygomalis. Next base: position 103,734,472 of record OZ018376.1, on the reverse strand, counting down.
CCAAAATGTATTTTTAAATACAAACAGCTGGTGAGTTCTCAGTGAGTACAAGGTTTGGTAACCTAGTGTACCGTAATTGAAATAGATAAACTGATAATAATGAAAGTCCAAAATTAAAATGTTTAAAACATACGATATCAAAAAAAAAAAGCCACAGAAGCACTTCAAAAATATCCCTGACGTGTTAGCTTGCTACGGTCGACTACTGAACTGGGAACTCTTAAAATGAAACCAGTATCAGCTGTTAATGTGACATGTGGGTGTCAACTGTCGAAATGCTTTGTTTTTAGAAAAAGTTAACTCTAGTATTAAAAAAATTCCTGTATAGCTAATGAAAATAAATTTTGCCATTATCACATTCTAGCAAATGTAAGATACACTGCTGTATCTCGAAGCTCTGCCTACCGACTTGCTCATATTTCTGCCACCGCATCGTTAGTTATTTTGCGCCGGTAGAGGGCGTATCAGCCCTTTTAGCAAAATCTCACTTCCAGGATTATCAAGGAACTATTTGATTTAGACTTTATTTTATTTATCAAGTCTAACTTAATAAACAAAAGTGTGATACAAAAATTATAAAAATTACATTAAGTATTTTCAAAAATAAAATTTTAAATTTTTTTTAGAATTTTTTTTTATATTACCTATGCATATTAACGAAGGAAAATTGGAAGTAAAAAATTACTAGTGTACAATTTTTTTTTTTAAATATCGTCATGAAATGTTTGGATACTCTAGGAATAATGAAATAAAATATATAAAATTATACTAGTTTACAGTTTGCGACTGTAATGTAAAAGACAAGTTTTTTGATAATTTTTGGTTGGTATCTAAATGCGAACAAACCCCAAAAACCCTTGATACAAATTTCTGATCAAATTTTGTAGTAGAAAGCCTTTGACGCCATCTTGTATCCGTCATTTTGGAGATTGGATCCAGTGTGACCCACAGAGTATACACTTACAACCTACTAACCATCTGAATGCAATAATTTAGCATTTTTAACCCACAATATTAATATAACCATTAACGAAACCTTAGTGACATGATGGAAGCTCTTGTTTCATTTGTTTATTTAAAGAACTACCGGCCTACCAAGTTTTATTGCTAGTGGTACGTTTTAATGATTCGCCATGATATAAAATATCTACGATTACTATTTCTTATTTAAGGAGACGCTATTAGTATTATTAAAATTATCTTTTCAGGAGAAGTCATCGCCTACTGTTATCTCGTTTAAGTCAATTCCAAGGCCTCTTTAATTAAGATTCTAAGTAAAAAATCATTTTAAATAAGTAACATTTTTTCTCAGTGAAAAAATAAGGTTATTTGGAAATAACTCGACACAAATAAAGATCAAAACGTGCTTGTTGCCAAAATGTAGGTAGTTATTTTATGCTTTTCAAAAATGTTATACAAAAAGTATACCGTTTCATTAACATTTTTAGAAAAGCTGAAACTTTTATACATAGCGCTTCTGTAAAACAAAATACGAATTAGCGGCTATTATCAAAATAATTTTTTTATTAAGCATGAAATTCTCTTTCAAATGAGCCTAAATTTATTAAAATTGCTTAAAGTGTTTGAAAGATACAGTACTATTAGTTTTAACTTATTTACCAGCTTTTCCGTACTTCGTAGTATTGCATTGTGCAACATGCACTGGCATTCTCAAAGGCAAAATAAACACTGCAGTGAAAGGCGACCTCGATATGATACAGTCGTAGAGCTCTCGGGCTCATCCAGTATCATTCGGGTGTTCCTTTGGCATGTTGTCGAGAACTGAGCTACTCCTGCACCAAGTGACGGATTCAATGCGGATTTAATGACCCACGAAAGGGAAGCATATTTGATACCGATCCGGATGGATTGGGGGACGCCCTAAATCAGAGGATTTGGTAATACGGACGATGTGTCCCGTGAAGTGACACTTCTGATACTGGATATCGATGGATTAGGGGGCTCTACGGCAACATCCCTCAAGTCGCACCACAATGACGTAATATAGGCTGACCCGTCGAGGTCTGTGGTGGACAAGAGGTATTATAACGAGACCGTAAAACTGTGCCGAAAATAATATCTGCCGGTAAATTGTGGTTCGGAACAACGTATGACAGTATGTCCCTTCTGGCTGAAATTACCCAGACGTAAAAATGGAGTTGGCAAAAAAGGTCGCACTGACCTACTTGCTTAGCGCTAAGCCTTCCCTTTACTACGACTACTTCTTCTCCTTCTCCCTTATTATTTGAGATACGAAAAATATTCTCGGACAAACCTGCCGCAAGAATATATAAGCTATCCACTCCCTATATCAAAACAGTACCTTAATGAGGCTATTATTTAGATAACTTGAATTTTATATTTGATCCCATCAGTTACGGCGTCTAGCGGTAATCGTATAACTTTAAAAATAATTTCCAGTGTTTTCTTTTTTCCAGTTTACCTATAAAGAAAATTTTCCTGAAAATGTATGACCCATACTTTTCGAGATACAGGCGCTGGCAGACCTTCACAGGACACCCGGTATATAGTGTCTGCCTAGATTTGGTTAACATATAGGGAACTTCTTTATTTATCGTTATTAAACTAGGTAGAGAAATACTACTTCTAATTAAAGAAATTGAGTAAATAAAGGCCATATCTTAAGTTAGTAGTAAAAAATAATAATAAGTAATCGCTAATAGTTTACTTACCTAACAACCAACGGTGCAGTAATTAATATCTCTAATAAGTACTTATTGTAAATAATATCTACACAACTTATAAAACTTTTCAAAAAAGTATTCGGTTGAAAAATTTGGAAAAGCACTGAGATAAGAAACCACACACTGGTGAAAACCGGCCCGGTCACCAATCAACGTAATGTCTTTCGCTTTACCCGCGCGGACCATTTACCCAAACGCTGCTCCATGAGACAGCCGTCTTAGTTTATAGATCTTGGATGCAACTAGCCTTCTTATTTTTTCAAAATTCAAGATTCAAATAATAATCATTCAATTTGGGATACTATAATATAAGCTGCCATTATTTAATAATAAAACATACTTGGAATAAGATCGTAGCCATTGGTTACAAGAGTAAATACGTTAGCAGTAACACGTCTGTCGAGGCGAAGCCAGTAACCAAATATAATGTGCTGATTTCCTGAGGGCGTTACAATACCATTTATAATAGTTGCTTCATGTGCATATTCTTCAACTGTAATTGAATTAATGTAATATTTGATGGCTGCTAGGTGAGAGCACATGTGTACATCAGTCGGTCCTAAATAAGAGAAAATATGAATATTAATAGTAATGTAGATAATATTTCTTAAAGTTTTATGCCCTCGCAGATATTGGATATCGGAAGACTGAATAAGCCTGAAAAAATCATCAATATTTTTATTACGGTAGCCGCTTGAGAATAGCATGTCTTGTGGTTCTTTTCTATAAGAAATTTTTTTAATCATGTTATTAAATTAAAATGATTAAAATATTACAACTTTTATCTAATATCATGAACCAAAATGATGTGTATACTAGCGAGCGGTACCTCGAGCTGTAAACATAAAGCTATTATGCTGTCAGTATACATTGTATTATATATTATTACATTTTACAAGCAATTCTACATATTTTTCATAAATAAAGACTTTAATGCTGGTGTGCGCACCTTTAGCCCCACATACCCCAACATATAAGTTGGACCGATTTGATCCGTTCGGATTTGGCCTGCGAGCTAGGCTCGGCACGTACCAAAACTCTTGTCATTTTTGGGCAGCCGAATTTGGCTCGCCGACTTAATAACCCGATTAGATTCGCCTGATTAAATCTTCTCGTTCATGGGACAAAACTTCACGTTTTATAACAGTTTTGGCTTGGCTCGCGATCTTTTGGAATTCGTGAAAGATTTAACCAGTGGTTTTAGTTCGACACAGATTTATTTGTACTCGGTGAGTTTTAAAAATGAATAACAATCGTAGGAGACGCGCTATAGCTTGTGCCATAGCGTAAGTATTTATTTCCAAGAAACAAAAATCCAAAAAACGGAGCAAATGGGTAAAAAAAAATGGATTTTTCGTAGAGAATAACTGAGTAATATGGTACCCTTGAAAGAACTTCAACAAGACGAGCCAAATGATTTCCGTAACAATTTAAGGATGGATAATGATACTTTCAGACCTTTGGTAAGTATGGTGGACGTACATTAGAAAATAAATTCTTTTGACAAGTAACGTGAATCGGCAGACATTATTTGTTATTTTTATTATTTTAATTTAACCTCAAACAAAGTTGGACGACTTGATACGCGTCCCAAATTAACCTAGCGAATCTACTGACGGGTTAAAACCGGGTGATTTTATCCGTGGTAGATATTACAGGGTCCGAGGAAGCTCGGCTCGCCACATACACGTAAAGTTTTATCGGCGTATTTGGCTCGTGCCATATCAAATTCGTTAAGTTATCCGCTGGTGTATCGGGGGCTATTGATATGTTTCTCGACATAATATTGTTCCGAACTCAAGTCAGAATCTTTAAGGCATTGACAATTTTATTTAACTTTGAGATCTCAAAAAGTCAGTGAATGTCAATCAAGTTTAAGTTTTACGTATAGAAATTTTGATTATGTTGGGTTGTGGAAATAAAAGTAGAACTCTAGGGAGGTCCATGATATGTTCAATGAAACATACCCAAATCGCTCGACTAATAGCCAATCGAAATCGAAAGTGTCTTGGGCCTTGGGTTTGTTCGGGTTTGTTAGCAATTAAGTGGAGAAATTCCCGTACTATTAATGATAGTGTTAAAAGTGGTCGTCCTGTTATACCTAAGGAGAAAAATAAACATGTTATTATCACTGCAGAAAAATTCTCATTGCTCAAGTACATAACTTGTGCTTGACCACAATACTTGCCAAACCACCGTATATAAATTAAAAAAAGAGAAGTTTTATTCCCACGAACCAGGAATTAATAAAATAGTTATTGGAAAATTATCCTGATAGGCTAGAACAATTTTGTAAAATAATGTTTGGGCTAATAGATAAACACGCACGAATTGTTCAAATAATTTGTTTTTCAGATGAAGCTATGTTCACTTTAATGGTTATGTAAGGGAATATTAAACACCATTTTTCCGGGGCGGTTGATGGGTAGACGGGGGTCACTAGAGTAGCCACCCAGATCGCCTGATCTTAACCCACTGGATTTTTTTTTTCTGGGGCTACGTCAAAAATTTAGTATATAATTCTACATCCAGCTCGACAGATACGCTTAAGAAGTTCATTCGAAGAGTAATACGAGAAATGTCTTCACAGGTAGTGCGAAATGTATAACAGGAATTTTTAAATCGCAGCAGTTGGTGGAGGACATTTTCAACATCTTATAAAATAGTTTCTTTTCATACTTTGTCTATTTTGTTTTCAACGTTAACGTAAACGTAAACGGTTAAGGGCATGAGTTATAAAAAAATGTCTAGAATTGATTGTAGAATGTAAAAATGTAAAATAATACAATTTTTTTTTAATTAAAAAAAAAATACATTGCAAAAAAGTTAATTTAAGTGAATTCAAGCGGTTATTATAATAATTTTGCTTATTTAATAGATATAAGCTTACCTTGACAAACCGGCTGATACGCTCCACCATTCACAAATATGTCATATGTTCCTAATGGTCCCAGAAAACCGTAGCTTTCAGTATCTGTGTGAATAACTTGTACCATCTGGGCACTAAAAAATGTCAAAAAATAGGTAATTTTAGTACAAATATGTTCAAAAAATAATTGCATAACATACATAATAGGAATAGTTTAGATTTAAAAAAAATTAATTTTGGTAATTAATCATCACACAAAAATGCGAATCCAGATTTTGTAATACTTCTTACCTAATCAAAGCTATAGGCTTGCCGTATATTTTAAATGTTTTCAATGTTTCATGATGATTTTCATTACATATATCTCTCTTAGCCAATAGCAATAGTCGAGCCGCTTATCAAAATCAGTTTCCCATAGGGCCTGGTGCAAATATACATGATAGGGATGCAGCCTAAAATTCCTTATAATTTGGAACACTGAAATAACACTTATACCTAGGTCTACGGAAATTTATCAAGAACTTAAATGCGAATCGCTTCCATGTAGGTACGCACGGACGTTTATAATGTTGTCTTCATTCCTCACTGCACGTCTTCTGATACCAACTGAAATAAGTCGTAAACTTCCCGTTTGCCTTAAACGTATTGCCAGCCGTAGAAATACTCTTCTGGTATAGTGCTTTCGTTCAGGATATATGGCAGCATATTCTCATTCCGCAATAGGGGCACATTGAAAACATTCAAAATATACGGCAAGCCTATAGCTTTGATTAGGTAATAAAAAATTCAAAAGGAATCAAGGAGAAACTTTTCTCAACACCTATCAAAATTAAGTCTGCCGATTTTGTTTCACGGCTATCTAGATTTATTTTTTAAAGCATCATAATATTATGCCTAAATTAAAAGTTTTCCATGATTATGTCAATAATTCTAAAGTAGTTTTTGAGCCATTGGGATAGTGAGTAACAAACCTACACATAATCGAATCATAAAGTTTAAAAATATTTTTTTGTCGTGGCCACGAAGCTATACAAACGATAATTTCTTCGATAAAAGTGTTAAAAATTATTGTTTTGGCCATAACTCTGAAACCAACAAAGATATCGAACTACTGTCTACACATTTTTTCTTGTAAATTTAATCTACTTTCCGATTATGATGTCATAGTTATACCATATTATGATTTGAATTTTTGGGATAAAATCGAAAAAACTGTTATTATTACAAATTGCGTTCTCAAGCAATTTTATCAGAAACTATCGGGTATCGTTGGATACGGCAATTAAAGTACTTACCTTTCTCTTCTAAACAAGCTTAAGTTTAGTAAAATCAGATAAGTCATTTAGAAGTTATAGCGATTTTAATGATTACACTTTCAATAGCTTCCCCCACTCTTATCAAGGTCGGTACGCCAATGAGCCTTAAACCAAATTAAGGCAGAATTATCTATTATTTTTAATGATGTAACCAGAGGTATACCATAATATAGGAATTTTCGGAGAAATTTACAATTTAAAAAATTAATTTTCCCATGTGGCAAAATGCGGAACTTAAAAATAATTTCCCCAATTTTTTCCCCAAGTTTCAATGCTTAGTAGTTTCCGAGATATCGCCGGTGGCTACCCTTAATGAAACACCCTGTATATTAGTGCTAAATATGTTAAATTTGGTTTCACCCATTGGGGTCAATTGAATAACACATAAAAATGGTCAAATTCAAATATGTTAGTATGTCATATTAAAAATAAATTAGATGCATTTGCAAATTTCTGAATAAAAATAAATCACAAGGCTACAGAATTTTACACTGTGGACGATGGATTAGGATTTGACTGTTTTGTGGACGCGCTTATTATCATGAGGAATGATGATTATTTTGTAACGCTGAAATATTTATTGTTATCTCATTGGTTTGAAAGGAAACAACGCGTATCTTTTTAGGTTAGATTTAAATTATATTTGGATTGATCGTTGGTCGATGGTTTAAGGGTTGAAAACGTTTTATCTCAATTTCCGGCAAAACTACAAGTCCTATGGAAAAACGTGAAATGGCAAAGTTGTAGGAAATAAAAAGATTTACAACTTTTTTATTTACACTTTTTTCATATAACCTCAAAATTTATGTGAAAAATTTAAATAACCAAGTTTTTGGTTTCTTATTTTTATCTTTTACAAAAAAATTTTTTTATACACGAAATTTGGTGAAAACTGTCCTTTTTATGTCCCAAACACACTGTAATTATTTTAATTTACAATATTTATTTTTTACCTTATTTTGACTTAATATCGAAAAAGCAACCTAATTTTCAATCGAAAATTCTCACGTCAAAATATCCGCTTTTAAAAAAAAAGCCGGTGGGCTTTTTGTTCCTTGAAATCTCTACTTTCTGATGGTGTAAAAAAATATATACATTACTATGGTAAATGTTCTCAATTCAATTCAATTCTCCTTTAAATCCTACCTTTAATTATATTAAGATCAACTATTTACGCATGTTTTTTTGCGATCTTTATGTTTTATGGATTTGTATTTTTTTTTCTTGTCAATATAACATGGAATCTTACGTTTTTCGAGTACTTAAAGTATACATTTTAATAAATAGCTTAAAATTGTTGAAACGCCCCAGACCCGGGGCTGTTTTTCGCGTAAAAATTTCCATAAAATTTCGTAAGGATAAAATAAAATAACTAATATTTTTGGGATTAATAATATGTGCAAAGGAACCCTCGTTTTAAAAGAGCTTAAAAGCCACAAAAACTGTAAAATTTTACCCGCTTATCAAAAAACGGTTCAGGAGAGGTAGAATTCTTTGAGTCTAGAAAAAACAGGTGACCACGCGACGCTTTACTAAGCTGAAAGCGGGAGCAAGGTTATAAAAGGGAGAAAAAAGGGACGCGCAGGAACACTCGATATTCTCCCAGTCACAAGTTAAGGTCTTTCGCTGCCAGTTTTTTCTTTGGTGCCGGTAATTTATTCTTTATTACAAATTATTGGATTTTTCTCTACTTATCCTAGATATCTTCCAGCGCCGATCGACTGCACGGTTCACCAATCCGAAGTCGACACCCGGTGCGTTAGAAATCTTTGAAAACGGAATTAAATCCAAACGCTAAATTAGGTTATTAACAACAATTTGTTGGGTACAACTGCACATTGATCAGACAACATCCGCGCCGAGCTACGTGCACGGTTCACCAATCCGAACATAGCTCGTGGTTCGCTTTTGTATCGCCAAAATACAGTAGAAAAACCCAACGATTGCAGTTAATAAACATAGACAGCAACAATCTTAAATTCAAAATTATTTCACGACCGCACCATATAAAAATCTAAATATTCTTTACTTCAATTTCATTCTTACAATTATTTCTCTCAAAAGTTCTAATTAGAAAATATTCAAAACATAAATAAATAGGCGGTTTAAATTGCAAATCAAGCCATCTAAAATATCTGCAGGACAGTTGGTTTTTTAATAATTGTTTTAAAATAAAAAGGTGGTGATATGCCAAACTGTCGCAGACAACATTGACTATTAATGGTTTTAAAATAAAAAGGGTGCCAAAGCATAACGGTACTATTTGTAACTGTAACAAAAATCAATACACCTTTGCTTTCTAAGGGTCGTAAAATATGGTCAAGTCGTTGACACTAACCTTTTTGTTTAGGTAATTTGTAACAGATGTGGGTGTCTCCCGGGTGTTTTTGTTTGTGGTTTTAAGAACAGTGCAGCAATTATGCAGAAATGATGCCACCATCTAAAGTTAAAAATAATCTGCAATGGTAGGTAGGAAAATGGGGGAGGGTTAATTAAGGGCAAGATTTAATTGATAATATACAAGTGAAGTCATCAGAAGGGTTATAATTATTTGGTATGATGTTGCCTGTAGAACGTTAATTTATAATTTGTGTACATAAAACGGTGTGATGGGTTTTTCCTAAAAAGAATGTCCGGCAGCATGAGAGTCTTGTGTGGCCAATGTTGTAGTCCTTCAGGCGTTCGGCTTTCCGGTAATATTGTCGGTCAGAATTGGTATTCTTAAGGTGACAATATGAAAAACAATGCCCTCTTGAGAAGAAAAGTGACACATGCTGAAAGTGTGCGGGCTCCTAACTTTTATGACACTTTTATAAATTATATGTTTGAAATGTCCGCCAGTAGGAATGACTTGTATGTCCCCTACTGAAGGCCCTGAGTCGGTCGGCTTTTCACTAAACTACGTAGTACCTTTATACCAAAAACGTGAACGTCAATCTACAATACTAGGTAACTGAAATGACAAATAATGTTAATAATAATACATACGTACACGAAAATGGGGCGATATGTAACAAACTAAATTGCAGATTAACGGGCAACCAATTAAAACAGAGTGTGGTCGCAGACCAAAGGTAATCATAAAAGAAAGTGGGTATGTTTGGGAGGTAAAGTGTCACCATTACAGTTGCAGACGTAATTGGTAACAAAGGTCAAAACATTACTTATTATTGTCGCAGACATATTAATAGGTAATATCTGGGAGAGGTATCACCATGCTGTTGCAGACAGATGTTGGTACAAATAAGCTAAATTATGGGAGACACACTAAGTTTTATGACATGTAATAATTAGGGTTTTTATTCTGTATTTTATTTAAAGGATATCTGATTAAATTGTTCATAAATTGTATATGGTCAAAATGCTTTTATAATAGATCGATTGTTTTTAAAATCCGCTTTACTGGCAGTGAAATATACCGCATCATAGAGAAACAGTCAGAATAAGATTAAAGCTAAAAAATCTTAAATCTGACAAACTTTTACCGTTGTACCAAACTTTAAAAGAACCTAAGTATAAACACAACGTAGACAGGGTCGTACCACAAGATTTAACGATTACAGCTAGAGTGACGGATTTCTGCAGGTGATGAACACACCGGGGGTCGGTCAATTTCATTGTACCGGGTGGTCAAAAAAGTGAGGACGTCGGCTTTATCACGGGAACCATTAATCGTACAACTTTCGGAAAAAAATTTTATAATTAAAGTGGTCAAAAGAAATTGCTGGAAATTACTTTTAAGTTCCTAATTTCGCCGCAAGGGGGCACAATTAAAAATTGTTTTTTTAAAATCGAAATTTCTCCGAAAATTCCCATATTAAGGTATAACTCTGATTACATCATTAGAAAGCTTTGACAATTCTGCATCATTTTGGTTTAAGGCTCATTGGCGTACCGACCTTGATAAGAGTGGGAGAAACTATTGAATGTGTAAACATTAAAATCGCTGTAACTTCTAAACGACTTATCCGATTTTACTAAATTTAAGCTAGTTTGGAAGGGAAAAATAAGCACCTTCAACTGCCGTATCCAACAGTACACGATAGTGTTTAATAAAATTGCTAGAGGGCGCAATTTGTAATAATAACAGTTTTTTCGATTTTATCCCGAAAATTCAAATCATACGCTATAACTATGACATCATAGTCGAAAAGTAGATGAAATTTGCAAGAAAAGATATGAAGACCGCAGTTCGATATCTTTTTTCGTTTCAGAGTTATTGCCAAAACAATAATTTTTAATACAAATTGCGCCCTCTAGCAATTTTATTAGAAACTATCATGTACCATTAGATACGACAATTGAAGGTACTTCCAAACAAGCTTAAATTCAGTAAAATCGGATAAGTCGTTTAGAAGTTACAAATATTTTAATGTTTACACTTTCAATAGCTTCTCCCTCTCTAATCAAGTGAAAGTGTAAACATTAAAATCGTTGTAACTTCTAAACGACTTAACCGATTTTACTAAATTTAAGCTTGTTTGGAAGAAAAAGTTAAGTACCTTCAACTGTTGTATCCAATGGTACAAGATAGTTTCTAATAAAATTGCTAGAGGGCGCAATTTGTATTAAAAATTATTGTTTTGGCAATAACTCTGAAACGAACAAAGATATCGAACTGCGGTCTTCACATCTCTTCTTGCAAATTTCATCTACTTTTCGATTATGATGTCATAGTTGTACCGTATGATTTAAGTTTCGGGATAAAATCGAAAAAACTGTTATTATTACAAATTGCGCCCTCTAGCAATTTTATTAAACACTATCGTGTACTGTTGGATACGGCAATTGAAGATGCTTATTTTCCCCTTCCAAACAAGCTTAAATTTAGTAAATTCGGATGTCGTTTAGAAGTTACAGCGATTTTAATGTTTACACTTTCAATAGCTTCTCCCACTCTTATCAAGGTCGGTACGCCAATGAGCCTTAAACCAAAATGATGCAGAATTGTCTAGGCTTTCTAATGATGTAATCAGAGTTATACCTTAATATGGGAATTTTCGGAGAAATTTAGAATTAAAAAAACAATTTTTAATTGTGCCCCCTTGCGGCGAAATGAGGAACTTAAAAGTAATTTCCAGCAATTTCTCTTGACCTATTTACTCATAAAAAAATCTTTCAGAAAGTTGAACGATGAATGGTTTCCGAGATAAAGCCGACGTCCTCGCTTATTTGACCACCCGGTACATAATGATAAAAAAGAAATTTCGGATTCGAGTTTTTTGCATTTTTTGAGAACATTTACCATAGTAATGTATATTTTTTTTACACCATCTGAAAGTAAAGATTTCAATGAACAAAAAGTTCACCGACTTTTTTAAAAAAGCAGATATTTTAACGTGAGAATTTTCGATTGAAAATTAGGTTGCTTTTTCGATATTAAGTCAAAATAAGGTTAAAAAATAAATATTTTAAATCAGAAAAATTACGGTGTATTTGGGACATAAAAAGGAAAGTTTTCACTAAATTTCGTGTATAAAAAAATTTTTTTGTAAAAGATAAAAATAAAAAACCAAAAACTTGGTTATTTGAATTTTTCACATAAATTTCGAGATTATGTGAAAAAAGTGCAAATACAAAAGTTGTAAATCTTTATATTACCTACATCTTTGCTATTTAACGTTTTTTCATAGGACTTGTAGTTTTGCCGGAAATCGAGATAAATCGTTTTCTAACCTTAAAAACTCACCGCCCCCCACCTTCCGACCTCGGATCGCCAGTAATTAATTTTTTCTTTAATTTTTGTTATATTCTCTTCCTTTTCCAAAAAGTGTTTCATCCTACTAATATTTTTTTTGGTTTCAAAAATTATCGACCCTGGGCTACAACCCGTATGGGGTAGTTTAATAATGATGATAAATCCAAATGGTAGAATTTATATCTTCGCCACTGAAAAAATTAAAATTCGTTTACAAACGTTACAGGCATTATTAGACATATTTAGTTTTTGTATTAGTTTGTTGTAACAATCGTTTTATATGCATCTATTCTCAGCAATGGACGAGGACACGGATAAACTTATCAGTGCATCATTTCAACAGGATCGTTTTTTTTTTATATTATCCGCCGCCTCATCATTTGAGGATTTTCTAAGAAATAAACATCCTCAGTATCCATTTCAAATAAAAAAAAAACAGCTTTTATCTGTACTGCTTACACTCCCTGTAGACGACTGGCCTTATTGAGAGTCATGTAAAATCCGTTATTATGAAATAATCCATAATATGGTCCTTTTTCATACAGTGTGTAAATAATGTATGGAATAAATTCAATAACAATTCAGGTAAGACGGTTTGAGAAAAATGCTGAAATACGTCAACTAACTTATAAAAATGCGCTTTCTTTGACGCTTACAACATTTATACGGGGTGTCGCGCTTAGAATATATGATTGTATGGATGTTTTTTTTTAATGGAATGCCCTGTATATTACTTCAAATTTCGATTTCTCAAAAGAAGCCTTCAAAAACCTAACACACATAAGGTCCAAAATTCGTTGTTTAGAAAGCAGAGCAACTAGAAGTAAAATCATCAATTTATTTTCATGAAATCTTACAAAAGTTAAACCAAACAATTAATTAATTAGATGTTGAAATTGTCTTCCCTCTTGCGCCTGACAATATCCTAATCGATGCATAAATTCTCGTTGCACATTATTTAGTTATAGCCTCTTCACTTATTTTGGTACATTCTATTATTATCCTACTTTTTAAATTATCGATACTATCCGGTGTACTTTTGTATACTACATTTTTCAAATTACCCCACAGAATATAGTCCATGGGAGTAAGATCCGGGGACCTGGGTGGCCATTCAATGGTACCACGCCTTCCAATCCACTTGTTGGGAAAAACTTGATCAAGGAATGCTCGGACCTCTACAGCATAATGTAGACTTGCGCCATCTTGTTCATACCATCAATTTTCGCAGTGAACCCCAGGTTCATTTCTACTTGGAAATAAATTAACCAATTTAGGTACAAGAAATTCTTGCAAAAACTGAAGATATTTCTGCCCATTTACGTTACCGTCAAAAAAATATGGTCCCGAAATTTTATTTCTAACAATACCCGCCCACACATTTAATTTCTGTGGATATTGTGTATGATGCTCTCGCATCCACCTAGGATTTTCTTTTGCTCAGTATCTGCAATTTTGTTTGTTTACCTCGCCGTTTAATTTGAAAGTAGACTCATCCGAAAATTAATGCTTGACATAATTCCATTCTTCTATCAGGATCGTCATCCGACAACTCTTGAACAAGATTTACTTTAAAAGGTTGACATTTTTCTATCCTCCGTAAATTATGCACTGACATAAAAGAGGTTTCTTGTTCAAGACCAACCTTACGTGTGCTGTTATTAGGATTTTCTTCGAAGGTTAATAAAATATTTAATTTGGTTGCCTCGTCAAGCGCTGGGCGTCCTGCTTTTGGTCGATCTTCTGCAGATCCAGTTTCTCCAAACTTTCATTCTATTTTGCTCATAACTGATTGAGTTATGGGCCTTTCTGGATATTTACCATTAAACAACGTACATACTTGCTGTTGTGTCCGAACTCTATCACCATACCTAATCATCATGAGTATTTTAATTCTTTGTGTCACTGATAAACACATTTCCTTTTGATTCTATGAACTTTAAACAGAACAGAAAAAGAAATGTCACTGTCAAAGCATCACAATAAGTTTATACCTGGAAAGTAAACATACAGGAAACCTGACTAAAAAGACGAAATTAATTATAAATTTAATAATAAATATAAATTGATTATTTTTCTCCTAGTTGCTCTGGTTTCTAAAGAAGAAATTTTGGACCTTATGTGTGTTAGGTTTATGAAAGCGGCTTCTTTCGAGGAATCGAAATTTGAAGTAATATACAGGGCATTCCATTTTAAAAAAAACATCCATACAATCATATCTTCTAAACGCGACACCCCGTATAAATGTTGTAAGCGTCAAAGAAAGCGCATTTTTATAAGTCAGTTGACGTTTCAGCGTTTTTCTCAAACCGTCTTACCTGAATTCTAATTGAATTTTATTTCTATATGAAATTTATTCCATACATTATTTACACACTGTATAACTTACCTATAAGCTGATAATCGTTCAGGTTCGTGAACCCACATGCGGCCTTCTGGACTTAATCCTACTATGCGATGGATAAGTAAATGCTGTTCCCTGACGTAGAGACCAACGATGCCTGCCACGTGGGCACTTGTTGAGAAACCTGAAAGCATGAAAATACAATGAGGGATAAATTATTTCTGCGTAAATTATACCCAAGTAGCACAGATTCCAAGAATATCCTGCTGTGGCATCGTTTGTTTTCAAAAAAATAATTACCTTGTCGGACTTCCATTGTCTTTATTTTGTTACTTAACACAACGTTTCGGTTAGTTAGTATCTCTAACCGTTTTCAAGTGTAAACTCTTGTTCCTTGGTTATTTTGATCTTTACCTTTTCGTAGCCTTTGAATTGTTCGCTGATACCGTGTTCGTACCGGGATTCCAGTGTTTGTTTGAAGGTGGTAGACAATGAAGTAATATCAAAAAAATAATTACCTTGTTAGAGATACTAACTAACCGAAACGGTGTGTTAAGTAACAAAATAAAGACAATGGAAGTCCGACAAGGTAATTATTTTTTTGATATTACTTCATTGTTTCTTTTGTTTTATAATATTCTTTATTGTTCTAATTATAATTTGATAGTCAAGGTAAATTGCAATATAAATAAACATTTTAGTCCCTTCTGGATATTTCGACTATCTTTCCACTATCGACTATCCAGGACATGCATCTGGCAACGCCGGTGGTGTTGGTGTTTACCCTTGGAAATTACCATTGACGTAGATATTTATTCGTTTCGGCTAGTTCAGGTAATCCTTTAGAGTCATGAAAGAATTTATTTTGCTTTCGCTTGAATGTTTTTTTTTTATATTATTTTATATATTATTGTTTGTGTATTGGGTTCCACTAGAAAACGGTCAAAAAACAGCTTAATTTGTATCAGGTACTAGGTAGCATTTTTCCTTGTACCGCTTAAAATCAATCATTCATTTCCATTTATCCATTCTTTCATTGTTGATTTGTTTGTTACCAGTGGGCGATTTAATTTTTTAAGCGCTGTTAATAACACGTGGTATTTGATGGAACTGAAGATTTGGTTTATGTTTTAAGGATTTTGGAAATAAATTGGAAGTCTGGCGTGTATAGATTTGTGTGTTAAATTGTGATAGTGTCTTGCGGCTGTGCCATTTTGTATTAGGACTGGATTGTGTGGTTGCGTGGTAAAAAATATGTTTGCTGTGTCAGGTACGTATTACATTACGTATGGCGTACCTGTTGCGTATTGCAGATGAATAATGGGCCTTTTCACTAGAACCGAATTCATCATATTCAGCATTAACATCCTGAATTATAACCTTTGGAAAATACATACCAATAATAAAAATCTTCCTAGATGGTCACAAACATTTCCTAGAGACAATTTAAAAAACGCCGCGAAGGCAGAAAGTTTAAAAACAAGACGTGGCATTCGACCTTCAGCTGAATCACTGGGAGCCATGCGTCGAGACAGATGTGACGTCAGTGAGTTTATTCCCCTGTTTTTATTAAAGAGCGTATGTTGTTTATTTATTTTCGCAGTAAATAATTCAAAATTTTAAAAAGTGAAACCGTAGAAAATTTTATTCTTCCCCATGCAATAGAGTAAAAATTAAAATTTAATGAAAAAGTCCATTGGCGTTAGTCTTTCTGCTGATAATACGTATCAGCATTTTATTTTGAATTTTTTGTAGTTTCATAAACAGCCGATTTTCCATACTGTACCAGACAGGTGCTGGATAAGCTAGCTTGTGTCGTTTTGTATAAGGATGAAGTGTTTTTGAATGATGTGATTTGTGTAATGTGTGAATTTTAGTGTTTTGTTCAGTACTATTCCAATATATTTAATTTTGTCTTGTCTGTATGAGTGTATAAGTCTAATTAGGTGTAATGGGAAATTGTGTAATGTAATGGGTTTACAGATTAATCCATTAAACCAGACAGTATCAAAGGAGAGTTTTAAGTCAAGTGCCATGAGAAGCGTGGTTTTCATTTGTTCCTTTTTTTCTAATGCTTTTTGTGCCATATAAGCGACTAACAAGACGGCTCCCTTACCCAACGGCGTAGCTATAGCTTCCGCAAGGGGGGGGGGGGGGTCCGACACTGGCAGGCGCGGATAAAAGAAAATAGCGTCAAAGGCGAAACAAAAATTGCGCCGCGGGCGAAAATTTTTTTGGGTGCCACCCTCTTTTTTGAATCAAGATGCTTAGTTTTGAAGTGGGAAAAGTAGAAAACACAACACACAATCCTCACGAAAATTACAAAAACAACCCGGTGCGTTTAGGAGGGGGGTTTAATATTTTTACCTATTTTTACCTTGACATTTTCGCTTCATCATCTATTTTCAAACAAAAATCTAGCGACAGAGAAGTCTACCCTTATTCCTCGTGCATTGAACTGCATTGTTGCCAGATTCTCTTGAATAGAAGAAAGGTTGCCATTGCATACAAGTTTATTATTATTATGAAACTTTGAGGAAAATTTAAAGTTACTTAAAAGTTCACTTAAAGAAGCACGCGTCACATGGCTTTAGCGTCAATGGGGGGGGGGGGGGGGGGTCCGGACCCCCTAAACCCCCCCTTATATACGCCACTGCCCTTACCCATTCTTAATCCAAACTGTTCCTCTGGAATGTTTTGGTTCAATTTTTTCGTCTTTATCCCCTTGTGAATTAATTTCTTTGCAACCTTCCCGAGCTTACTTAGAAGGGCAATAATAGGACTGTATGTGTTCGGTCTTATTGCGGGTTTAATAGGTTTTCGTGTCGAAACTATGATTGCTCATCTTTTCCACCTACTCGGGAAATGTTGCAAAAAAAACATTGTTTATAATGTACATGTATTGAATAGGTGTTTTACGTGACATGTTAGACCGTTAGCGATCTCATTCTCCCCCGGTGCTTTTTTATTTTACAGCTTCCCTATTATTATACGTAGCTTTTGGGGATAGGTGAGTAGGGTTTGCAGATCTTTATAGTATTAAATTTTTAAGAAGATTTACTTTACACGTTTCCAAGTAAGTAGTAAGCTACTCCTATGAATCACCCTATGGAGTTAAAACAGTTAGGTCTTTTGAACACCTTCTTTTAAATTAGTTTTCCTTTATTAAATCAGCGTTTATATCAACACATGTTCGTCTAAGGACTCTTAGAGGTACCAAGATACTATTAATAATATTTAAGACTGTAATTTCTATTTATATTGTATTACTTTTAATATTTTTCGTAAAATTATTATACTTCTATTCAACGCAGCTTACCTATCATAGTTACTTTTTCTGTAGGAATATTTGACATAAATAACCATTTAACGAATGCTTCTGCAACTTGTTTTCCATACCATGCTGTAAACAATTGCGATGGATATACGTACATTGACCAGTCCACTATGATAACGATTTTCCTCCCTGGAGACCTTAACAGTTCATTTCTTAAATCGCTTGCCCTAAAATATACAATTTGTATGTTAGATTATTTGTAACTTTTTTCCGGCTTAATCGATCTGGACGATTTTTTTGTAGGTTATGAAGCAGTTTTCCGAGGTACAGTTACAGCTATTACATCTTGGGCGGGAAATCGGTCAGATTTTGACTTTTGTCTGATTTTTGGTAAGCTGCTCGATTCCCTTGATTTACCTTTAATCATTAGAAATTAATAATGTAGTATATTGTCATTACTTATCTATATGTTAAAGACTCCAAGGTTTACAGTTTGAATTTTAAGTAGTTATAGGGATTACCGTAAGAGGTCGCCGCAGCGCGGAGGCCATTCTCTTCTCGGCTTTCAAAGTGTATTATTCAGAGTTGTAATAAAACTAAGTTTTGAAAGTTATTTATCCTTTTATTATCGCCA
Organism: Polydrusus pterygomalis; assembly: GCA_963969555.1. Lineage (NCBI taxonomy): Eukaryota > Metazoa > Arthropoda > Insecta > Coleoptera > Curculionidae > Polydrusus > Polydrusus pterygomalis. The sequence continues at coordinate 103,715,629 of OZ018376.1, read as the reverse complement.
TCGACGATATAACAATTTGGCGACGAGAATAAAAATTATGGTTAGCAGAGTATTTATCCGTTTGCGACAGTAAATTAGAGATAGTAAGAAGTTTTACCCTTTATACCACGCGCGCAACGCCGCAACTTCAACTACAGAAATGGCGGATGAGGGGACTTCAAATGAAATAACAGCTAATGTGACAGTCGTGAACACGGGTAACATAGCAAATTTAGCGATTTTTAATGTCGGAGATGACTGGGAAATTTTTAGTGAAAGGTTAGAGCAATTTTTCTTAGCCAACAGAGTAGATGATGGGAGGAGAGTGTCGGTATTGCTGACATCCGTCAGTGAAGATGTGTACGTAATTTTGAGAAATGTTTGTTACCCAGAGAAACCCAGCTCAAAAAGTTATGAAAACATCATTGAGTTATTATCCGGACAGTTTAAGCCGAAAGTTTCCATCTACAGGAAACGGGTGTATTTTGATACATTGAGACAGAAAGAGGAGACAGTAAATGAATGGTTCGTCAAAGTAAAAAAAGCAGCTTCAGAATGCGAATTTCGAACATTGCTGGAAGCTCGAGTGTTGGACAAGTTTGTCGTAGGCATGAAACCATGCAGGACCAATTTTAGATAGGCTTTGTGAAGAAAGCACAACCAAGAGCCTCAAGGACATGGTGGAAATTTCACTAGTAAAAGAAGCCGCTTTGAAGGAGACACGCCAGCCAATATCAAATGTTTATCATGTATATGGTGACCCCAGAAAGACTTTAAACCAAGAGCAAGATGGAAATCGTTCAGTCAATTTTAAAGGAGGTACATCAAATGACAGGTTAAAAGGGCAGACTAAGGTCAGTGATAAAAAAATTCTCTGTTTTGCTTGCAATGAGGACAATCACATATTTAAAACTTGTAAATTTAAAAATTATACTTGTTCAAAATGTAAAAAGAAAGGTCATGTAGCAAAAGCATGCAAATTTCAGTTTGATAGGAACAATTGTTTAGAAAATGATGAGGTTGAATTTTTTAATATTGATATTTTTAACATCGATGAATCGTATGTACCCCCAGTAACGTTAAACGCTTTTATTAATGATGTAAAGGTTACGTTGGAGGTTGATACAGGAGCAGGTTTGTCTTGCTTACCCTTTGAAACTTATAAGAAAAATTTTCCGACCGTAGAATTGAAACCAAGTAAGGTAATGATAAGGGTCTATCATGGACCTGTGGTTTCACCCAAGGGTCAAATTGAAGTTGATATTACTGTAAATGATGTGACCAAAAAGTGTGTATTTTTAGTGGTTGAGGGCGCCACAAAAGCATTAATAGGCCGTGATATATGGAAAAAATTTTCTTTAACTTTAAATGAGAGAAATGAAGTGTTTTTGCATAATAAAAAAGTTTCTGCTACAGCTGTTGTATGTCAAATTAGTAAAAATGAGAAATTAGAAAATATTTTGAGCCATTTCTCAGAGTTATTTAAAAATCAGTTGGGTACATATAAGCATGAGAAAATAAAATTAGAATTAAATGAGAGTGTTGCACCTATTTTTAGAAAGCCAGTGCCAATTCCTTATGCTTTTAGGGACAAAGTTAAAGGTGAGTTAGAAAGGTTAGAGAGGGAAGGGGTTATTGAGAAAGTTTCAAATTCTAGTTTCGGGACGCCCCTGGTACTTGTCGTAAAAGCAAATGGAGTAGATGTTAGAATTTGTGCTAACTACAAGGTAACAATTAATAAATATTTAAAAGATGTTAATCATCCTCTTCCTAGGATTGAAGACATTTTTGTGGCTTTACAGGGTGGACAACAATTTACTAAATTAGACTTTTTGAATGCATATAATCAGTTAATACTTGATAAGGAAACTTCGGAATTGCTAGCCTGGAGTACACCATATGGTATTTATAAGGTTAACAGATTACCTTATGGGACTAAGCCAGCCTGTGCTATTTTTCAATGTGTCGTTGAAAAAGTTTTACAAGGTTGTAAAGGTACCGTAAATTATCTCGATGACATTGTCATCACAGGTAAGAATGAAGCGGAACACTTAGAAAATTTAAAGAAGGTATTAACAAGGTTGGACAGAGCAGGATTCAGGTTAAATTCAAAAAAATGTGTATTCTTTCAGGATAAAATTTTTTATTTAGGTCATAAAATCTCAGCAAAAGGGCTAGAGAAGGATGACAAGAAGATTGAAGCAATTTTGAAAACTCCACGTCCACGTGACAGAACTGAGGTCCGAGCATTTGTAGGTATGGTAAATTATTACTCAAAATGTATTCCTAATATCGCCAATCAATTGAAACCAATATATTGTTTATTGGAAAAAGAAAAAAAAATTGTTTGGAATACAGCTTGTGATCAAGCATTTGAATTCGCAAAAAAAAGCATTACATCCGATTGCATTCTTACACATTTTGACCAAGGTAAACCATTGCGGTTGGCATGTGATAGTAGTGAATACGGTATAGGCGCCGTTCTTTTACATGTTATGCCCAACGGTATCGAGAGGCCTATAAGTTTTGTTTCGCGAGTACTGTCAAAACCCGAGAAAAATTATAGCATGGTTCATAAAGAAGCACTAAGTATTTATTGGGCAGTGACAAAATTTTATGAATATTTAGCAGGGCGTAAGTTTGAAATTGTGACTGATCATAAATCACTACAAACATTGTTCGGTGAACACAAAACATTACCAAAGATGGCAGCCGGTAGACTTCAAAGGTGGTCTTTATTTTTAAGTGGTTTTGACTATACCATTCGTTACATTAGAGGCAAGGACAATGTAAAGGCGGATGCATTAAGCAGATTACCATTGCCATTCGCAGAGGCAGATAATGTTATTGAGTATGATTATTTAAATTTTTTAGAATCAGTGATGGCTATTGACACAAACAAAATAAGGTCAGAAACTAGGCGAGATGCAAGCCTGGGTCAAATTTTTAATTTTATCAGACATGGTTTTCCCAACCATACTGAAAATGAGTTGCTCAAACCGTATTTTGTTAGAAAGTCTGAGCTATCAATAGAAAATGGAGCTATCATGTGGGGGTATAGGGTTATAGTACCTACCAAATTAAGAAGACAACTTTTGTCTGAATTACATAGTACGCATGAAGGGATAAGTAAAATGAAAGCGAATGCAAGGGCATATTTTTGGTGGCCTTCCCTTGATAAGGATATTGAGAGGGTTGTGTTTGAATGTCGAGTATGTTTTATGCCTAGACCAGAACCCAACAAGTCAACCTTAATTTCTTGTGCCAAGTCAAATTATTTTTATGAAAGAGTGCATGCTGACTTTTTGGGTCCAATCAAAGGTAAAATGATTTTAATAATAATTGACACATATTCTAAGTGGCCGGAAGCTTTTATTATGAAGAGTACTGATGCGGCGAGTACTATTGAAAAGTTCCGTGAATGTTTTGCGCGTTTTGGCTTACCTAAAGTGGTAGTCACAGATAATGGGCCACAGTTTTGTGCGGAAGAATTTTCCAAGTTTTTGAATTTAAATGGCATAAAGCAACAAACATCTCCCCCGTATCACCCTTCAACTAATGGTATAGCGGAAAATGCAGTGAAAAATTTTAAAAATAGTGTATTAAAAGCATTTAAGGACGAGACGAATAGTGATGTTTCGTTTGAGACTATTATGAACCGTTATTTATTTCATTACAGAAATTCTGTGCACATCACTACTGGAGTCACTCCAAGTGGGTTAGTTTTTAAGCATAAAACTAGAAATCGTCTTGATTTGCTTACGGAGAATAATGTTAAAATTGATAAAAATGTTCCAATCTACGATGGAAAGAGAAATAAAGTATTTAAAGAGGGGGATATGGTATTATGTAGAGATTATAGGAACCCTAACAAAAAGGTTTGGGTTGAAGCAAAGATCGACGAAGTTCTAGGTGATAGAATTTATTTATGTAGACTTTTAAAAGAGGAATTTATCTGGAAAAGGCACATCAACCAAATTTTAAGTAGTAAGTTAAAGCTTGAGGATGACAGCCTCGATGAAAACTCTAGTTTTGTTGATGTCCCTGACAATGTGAGTAGTGATAAGTTAACTAATAAGTTTTATTATATTCCTCCCCTTATGCCGGATTCGCCTAAGGGTTTCACTGAACAATCAAGAGCAGAGCCTAGTGGTGATTTTGAACAAAGTATAAGTAAACATGATGTGTTTGATTATAAAAAAGACTCTACTAATCCATTAGAAAATAAGTTGTTTTTAGAAGACAAAAATGTTAGAGAATCTAATTTAAATATTAATGAACGTCCAAAAAGGCAAATAAGGGCACCTGTACGATTGGATTTATAGAGGAGGTAGATTGTAGTATATTGTCATTACTTATCTATATGTTAAAGACTCCAAGGTTTACAGTTTGAATTTTAAGTGGTTATAGGGATTACCGTAAGAGGTCGCCGCAGCGCGGAGGCCATTCTCTTCTCGGCTTTCAAAGTGTATTATTCAGAGTTGTAATAAAACTAAGTTTTGAAAGTTATTTATCCTTTTATTATCGCCATCGACGATATAACAAATAAGATGTAGCAGAACAAAGTATAACACTATAACAAATTTAAACCTATCGATACCTATTTAAAATACATAATATTAATAAAGTTTCAATATTTTAGCGAGCCCCCTCTTTGTCCATGATTGAGTTCTTCCTTCATTCAAGATTACTAGAGCCCTTTGGAAGTCAGGAATTAATTCATTCCATGCTTCTGCAATTTAATTTTTTAATTTATTCAGATTTTTTGGCTTAAAATTATTATCACCATTAACTGTTTTGAGTAACGCCAGGGCCATGGTAAAATGATAATTCGTTTCTATTCCCTCCATTTTCTTGTTTGTCGGGCTGTGTGAATGGGACAGTTATCTTGCTGATAAATAAAATTACTTTTCGGAAATCGTATACAGAAGGTAACATGGTATTTTGTAAAATATTCATATGTACCTCTGTATTAAATCGTCCTTGAATAAATTGACACACACCAACTTCATGAGCACTCATTATACCCAGGATATATACTTAATCACACTAAGTCAGTATTAATTTCTGCTAAATTTTGACTACATTCTTTTAAGAAAGAAATTTTTTTGAAAAATAAATAAATTGGGGACGCCCGTTTCAATACTTACCACGTGTTCGTTTCAAGACCAAGTATTAGTTTGGTTTGAAAAAGAATGTCAATCTGAAAAAAAATATTATTGCACAGCCCACTACCTCCAAAATTCTATAACGCGAACGGTGACAGCCTAGCGCAACGATAGCATTCACGCATCGCAAGCGGAAGGTACCTGGTTCAATTCCAGACAGGTTTGGCGGATCTATTTAGATCTCTTGACCAGGCTACCGTACTTTGCCGTAATGCATTACATATACAAAACACACTGGCATTCTCAATGGCAAAAACACTGCAGCTATAAGGCGACCTCGATACGACATAACCGTGGAGCCCTAAGGCTCCGCCAGTATCATTCGGGTGTTCCATCGGCATGTTGCCGAGAAGAAGTTCCACCTGAGCCAAGTAAAGGATTCAGTGTGGATTGTGACTAGCGAAAGGGGCGCATGTCTGGTACCACTCCGGATGGATTGGGGGATGCTCTCTACCAAAGGATTCGGTAATATGGACGGTGTTTCGTGAAGTGACACCTCTGATACTGATCCGAATGATTAGGACGCTCTGCGGCAACATTCTTTAAGTCGCACCACAGAGACGTAATAGGTTGTCCTTATCAAGATTTGTGGTGAACAAGAGGTATTACAACAAGACAGTATATCTGTGACTAAAATAATACCTGCCGGTAAATTGTGGTTCGGAAACCGCCCAAAACTATAGGGCCCTTCTGGCTAATATTGCTAAGACGTAAAATGGGGTTGGCAAAAAGGCCCTACTTGCTTGGCGAAGTCTCCCCACTATACTACTACTATTATCTCCCGAACAAATTAAACCGTATCCTAAACCAAATATTCAAAGAGGATCTCGAAATGGGAAAATAATAGTAATAAATGGTACACCATATTCCAGATAACGACAACTTGTTAGAAGAGAAACAAGAAAGCAATATTTAGCGGATCTTGCGATGAGAAAGTTTCTTTGAGTCAATGTTTTCCACCGTCAAGCCCCAAGAGTACACAATAAAATTAAAAACAAAAAAAGTAGACAGAAAACAAACTTAAAACTAAAACCAAAGCGGACATAACAATAGCACTCAGAAAAACTGATGTGTTGCAGAGGAAAATATGGATACAGTACGACAGATTGGTTAATCTACGAATCCTGTGGTATGAAGGGTATTTGTTACTTTTAATGGAATAACTGCTAGTAAAGTATTTTTTTTATAATGTATGTAGTATATTTTAGGTTGTGTCTGAAGCAATCACTGTATTTTCATACAAATGTCCTTTTCAATACAAAGAGAGTTCCTTGCTATGCATCAATGATTTGAAAAACTCAAACAGTGTGTGTTAATTACAGTTTCTTGTACAATTATTGTGAATCAGAATTTAATTTTTTCTTCCAGTGTATTATTATAAATTAAAATTCAATTGCGTAACATTTTTAGGTAATAGAAATCACAAACAACGGTATTAAACTAACTAATATAAAAAAATTCTTTATTTTATTTATGCTTACCATTCTTGATATGGCTGTTCTGTAATAATGACAAATATTTCGGGCTCTACGTATACAGTAAGCATTATATCTAATTCTTTAGAAAATTCCTGAATCGATACCATAGATTCTTGTAGAGACATGTCCCCCATTATAATTATATTTACTTTTTCTGTAGTAAACTGATCTTTCGGTATGTTAGGAATCTGGGGCCATTCTTGATTCTCTTCCGAATACGCCGGCCATTTTTCGGGTGTAACTTAAAAACAAACTTAGTTTATCGATCAACATAATATATAATATATTAGCTAAGAATAATATTCCTGGTGATTCACGGTGAATGGTGTGTTAGCCAGCTAACAAATCGATCTAAAAAAATTCATTATTTATCTAAAATATTTTTGACGATACAGTATAGCCACTTCTACCAAAAATTAGTCGCAACTTTGATACTTTCAATGAAAGACCCTTTATTTTTTTTTAAACCCTCTATTAATTTTCTAACAACTTTCTTTAACATTATCCTACACCTCCACCACTTTTTTGACGGAAAAATTTAACTTACAAAAATGTTGATACTTTTTAACTTTAAATATTACGTCCCTGAAATTTGATGGACAGTTAAATAACACCAAGGGGGTTTCAACCCTATACCCAAATCTTAGTTGCGATATATAGGGTTGTTAAAAAATACAGTTAATTTGGTTAAGTACTTGAAAAGGTCACCCTAAGTATATTTTTTTTAATGTATAATATCACTTATCTAAAAAACTACTTGGTTAATTGGTTAAAGGCGGGGGTAGGGTATGTCGCCCAAGTTTCTTACATTGCAGTTTTCCGACTTATTGTGCGCCCCAGTCTTGTTAGAAAAGGATTCTTCCCTCTACGAGGTCTAACAGTATTTTTCCAAGTTTGTCACGCGGAAGGTTGTCGCCGCGCTTTCCGAAAATTCTGGATATTTATTTATGTATATGATGTAAAAAGTCTACATTCAATAGGTTCATTGTAGATTCACATTTTTTGAAGGTGTTTTCTTAGTGACAATGGCCTATTATTTTAGTTCGTGGCCATTGAAATTTTGGGCCGATCCGGTTCTTGCTAGTTTATCTACTTTTTTATTGTCTTTTAATCCTGAGTGACCAGGAACCCATAGGAGTTCAACCTTGTTGTTTTTGGCTGCCAGGTCTTTAAGACACTCCATTGTGATCTTTAATGTAAATCAAAGAAAGTTTAGAATTTTAAGGGCAGTTTGGCTTCAGGATATGTGTTTTTGATCAAGGTAGCCCCTATCAAGATTCTTTTATACGCATGCTTGTATCGCATAAACTTCTGCTTGGTATACTGTGACGTAGCTGACCAGGGGGATACTGATTTCCATTTTGGGTCTTTTCCCAAATATACCTGCGCCTACTCCGTTGCCCAGTTTCGATCCGTCAATCTACCAAACTTGTCCTTTGTCTAATGACCGCATATCAGAATCGCAGCTGACATTAAATGGTCTTGTAAAGCTATACACGGTGTACCATATTAAGTCGGCACTATTGCTAACTCTTTTATTATTGGAGATACAAAGTCGGTTAAATTAACAAAGTAGTAGCATTTTTATGCTGATTATGGTTATGAAAGAAGAAAAACAATTGAACGTGGCGTTTCCGAATAAATGATTAACATGAAATTTTTTTAAATGGAACACCCTGTATAGTTTTACATTTTTAAATTCCTCATAAAATTATAATTATTTTTTATGAAATGCATTATTAGTCTATACTTCATAGTTTCCGAAATATTGACTCTCGAAAAGTGACATTTTTGAACTTTGACAGCTTCTAACTTTCTAACAGTACGTCTTAGAGCAAAACGGCTTACATGTCCCTATCTTCAATTTTTAATATCTTCCCAAACAATCAACTTCCGGCTAAACCGGATGTAACTCGAAAGCAGGAAATATAGTTGTTCCGGTTTAACTGGAAGTTGATTTTTTTGGGAAGATAATAAAAATTGAAGATAGGGACATGTAAGCCGTTTTGCTCTAAGACGTGCTGTTAGAAAGTTAGAAGCTGTCAAATTTCAATAATGTCACTTTTCGAGAGTCAATATCTCGGAAACTATGAAGTATAGACTAATAATGCATTTCACAAAAAAATAATTATAATTTTATGAGGAATTTAAAAATGTAAAAATATACAGGGTGTAAAATTTCATTTTAATCATTTATTCGGAAACGCCACGATCAATTGTTTTTCTTCTTTCATAATCATAATCAGCATAAAAAATGCTACTACTTTGTTAATTTAACCGACTTTGTATCTCTAATAATAAAAGAGTTAGCTATAGTGCCCACGTACACCGTGTATATATCGTTTTCATGCAATCGGGCAGGCATCTTCAAGAGCTCGCCGTAAGGTCCGTAAGGTCCGTGGGTTTTGTGCGCCCTATTTTCTCGAGGCGTTGTTTCCATTCCTTATTTAGTTTCATCTTAGGGGTGCTGCAGTTGGCCTCCATTCTGATGTGTATGTCTAGCAGTATTAATCCTAGTATGATTTCCATTGCTGCGGTGGAGTGCTTAAATTGGCCCTATATTTTTGTATATCATATCTATACCTAAGTTGGCAAGTTTTTAACATATAAAAGCGATTATTTTAATTTTTTCTCGACAATTTAATTTCCATATTGACTAGTTAGGTATAGATATGATATAAAAAAATAACGAGCCAATTAAAGTAGCTTTTAAATCAAATCTGATAAACAGGGTGTTAAAAAAATATACTTATTGTCACTTTTTTAAGTAACCAAATTAACTGTATTTTTAATGTATTTTTGTATATCGCAACTAAGATTTGGGCGTTTAAGCCCTGTAGTAATATTTAACGGTTGAGAAATATAAAAAAAAGTTGTTAAGAAATTATTAGGGGTTTCAAAACCAAAAAAAAAATTGTAATTTAATTTTAAAATGTGAAATGTTGACACATTTGTAGAGAACACCCTGTACAAAATATGGAATAGTCCGAGCATCTAAAGTTTTAAATTAACTCTCATACCCTCAAAAATGCTTGGAATATCCTAAGTTAATTTAATTTGAAGATGACAAGTTTTTTCTTTCAAAAGTGAATTTTTTCAAATAACTTGGCAATATTGCAAAATAATCAAAGACTATGTTGGCTACGTTAGGAAGAATTTCGAAAGGAATTTAAAAAGGAGAAATACAGAGGGTGATCTATTTGAAAAAATTACATTTTTTCTTGTTTCGCTTTTTTGGGCCACCCTATAATCAAAAATAATTTAACGTTATAAGTCACTTACAGCCCTTCAACATTTATAATGTAAAATATAATTGATTCGGCTTTTACTTGGTGGAACTACTTGACGGCAGGAAGACCGCATCAGTGCTATTACAACACAGTCGGAAGGACCTAAGAAACATCACTGCCGTAGTCACCGGACACTGCCTGTTCGGTGGACACGGTGAACGTATGCAAATACCAACTAACGACTTCTGCAGAAGTTGCAGAGATAAAGAAGAGGAGGAAAGTATTCAGCATTTCTTGTGTGAATGCCCCGGCTTCGCTAGAAGAAGGTTCAATGCCCTGGGCGAACAATTCTTTAATGATCTGGAGGAAGGGAGCAACCTGCAACTGGGTCGACTCACGAAGTTTAAATAACAGCAGTGGCTGGTTTGAATGAGCTGTCAAGATTCTTCTACGATCTACGGCACGTCGCGTTAACCATCAGGACGCTGATGCGGATTAGTTCCGCGGAACACGTGTGGTACCACAACGGTCCTACAGGACTACGTGTGACTGTTTGGTCAATGCCAGAGGTCTGCCACTCTAACCTAACCTAACTTACTTGGTGAAAATCCATTATTAATTGTGTGAAATAAATGGTAAAAAAATAAAAAAATTATAATTTTACACTTTCCACAAATTTGTTTCGCAACACAGTTGCTTCTTCAAAGGAGAACTGGTAAATGGTATTTTAAAAGTCATAACTTAGGTGTAACAATAAAATTGCAGGTAATTTTCAGGTTGTTTAAAATTGTTGGAAAAACAATACTCTTCTTAATGATCAATTTGATTTAAATGGATCACCTCTTTTGAATCTCTTTAATTAGTCTGTAAACATTATTATTGGGTTTTCCAACAATTTTAAACAACCTGAAAGGTACCTGCAATTTTATTGTTACCCTAAGTTATAACTTTTAAAATACCATTTTTACGTACTCCTTTGAAAAAAACTGTGTTGCGAAACATGTCGAGTCAAAACAAAAATTTGTGGAAAGTGTAAAATTATAATCTTTTTTATTTTTTTACCATTTATTTAACACGATTTATAATGTATTTGAAATAGCAACGGCGCTATTGTACTTTGTCACACTGAACGGTCACCTTGTAGATAGGTGTGGTAAATGTATCGACATTATAGTTTGTAAAATGTCTCATTTAACATTACTCGAAAATGTCGAAAAATTTTGAAAACACATGAGCGGCGGCACAATTTTATTATTTGAATCAAAAATGTTTCCTGTTTCCCGGCCACTGTACTTTATGTATAATATAGAAAATTTAAAATATTTATTAGTGCAGACGTAAAACGACAATAAATTTTAAATATTTATTTTCCCTAAGAAAAAAAACTAAAAGTTTAGAAAAATTGACAAATTTTTCTTCAATAAATAATTTGTTAAAATAAATTTTATATTAATAAACCACATTTTTTAGACAAGTAAAAAGTTAATCATATATTTTTATAAAAGCAAAATTTTTAAAATTCGTACTGTAAACTGTTGTTCTATAATCTATTTTTTATTAAAACAATTTTTCTAAATTGTTTAGATTTTTCTTAAAATTGGAATAATTTCGTAAACTTAAATATCATTGGGAACGAAAGAAAAACATAACAAACAAGTATTTCCCGACATTTTTTTTTGGATAAAAATGTATTCTTTTAAAGGTAAAGAAGAACAAAAACAAAAGAAAAACTAAAAGTCTTCCTCCACAAGTTTATTAGAATAAAAATATTTAATCGAGGTATCCACATATTTCAAACGTAGAACCATCATCACCAGGAATCTTAGCTGCCTTAGTGTTAGTAGAATAGCAACAATGGTAGAAGGTTGGGTTTCAAGGGTAGAAAACGATTTATCTCGATTTCTGGTAAAACTACAAGTCCTATGAAAAAACGTTAAATCGCAAAGTTGTAGGTAATAAAAAGATCTACAACTTTTGTATTTACACTTTTTTCACATAACCTCAAAATGTATGTGAAAAATTCAAATAACCAAGTTTTTGGTTTTTTATTTTTATCTTTTACAAAAAAAAAATTTTTTATTCACGAAATTTGGTGAAAACTTACCTTTTTATGTCCTAAACACACTGTAATTTTTTTGATTTAAAATATTTATTTTTTAACCTTATTTTGACTTAATATCGAAAAAACACCCTAATTTTCAATCGAAAATTCTCACGTCAAAATATCTGCTTTTTTAAAAAAGTCGAAGGGCTTTTTGTTCGTTGAAATCTCTACTTTCTGATGGTGTTAAAAAATATATACATTACTATGGTAAATGTTCTCAAAAAAATGCAAAGAAATGAAAAAAACTCGAATCAGAAATTTTTTTTTTAGATCAATATGTACAATTTTGAGCTATTTATTAAGATTTATACTCTTTTTTTATCAATGTAACATGAAATCTTACGTTTTTCGAGTAATTAATGTGAAATATACAGCAGCAAGTGTGAAGACTTTGCGTATTTTTTCATAAGATTAATAAGCCACTTATAATAGCGAGCTGACAATTTTATCCCTTCTTTTATTATCAAGTTTCTATGTTATAAAATATTTTAGTTTTCATTTTTCTTACCTGTTTGAAGGTGGTTCATGTCGTTCACAGTCATATCGTAAATTCCAGTCGTTGTATAGGAAACTCCAAATGGGAAACCCATCAATAGTTCATCGCTATTTTGTTTTTTCAGATATACGGGATATGGATTAGTCAATGCCTCAATGAAAAATTTTATTGCAGATATATGTGTTATTTCTGCCACTGAAAAAAATATATAATAAAAAAAAAGTATTTAACTACATTGTATTATAAAATAGACACATTATTATCATCTGTTTTATTAAGGTTGCCCCTAAGTCATTCTTAGGCCTGCTAATTTTCAGTAAGTAGGTAGATCCAACGTAGTCAAGTAATTCACTAAATTAATTGTGAAGACATTTTTGTACTATGTTGCATGTCATAAGTAAGGTTGCTTTTTGTTTATATAGGGTAAGGTTGCCCATATTTTCGAAGTATAACCGATTTAATACTGGAATCATAATTTTGTATAACCACTACTAATTTTTTTTTTTGATATTTTAGGTAGATAATTCTAAAGTTCAAAGGTATTACTACCATTGCAAGTTACTTTTGAAACCCCAGAAACACAAATCGCAGCAACTCTATATTAAAATGATATTTAGTTTAAAAGATTAAGCACTTTATGAACAAACTATTAAGAATAAACACAAACCCATGCCTTGGGGGATACATTTACCATGCTACCACTTTTCCATTATTATTTTTTTTTGCTTTACTTTATTTCCAACCAACTTTACAAGTTTATTACAGGGATAAGTATATAAAAATAACTAACAATTATTACTCTAACTTAATAGGTAGTTATATATAGAAAAAAAGACAGTTAAAAAACATAATTCGTTTTATATTATAAACGTATGATTAACCCGTTAAGAAAGAAATTTATACTAGGAAATATTTTTTTAAATGAAATTTAAATAATGGTAGTTTTTTAATGTTTTAATATTTTCCGGTAAAATATTATATAATATTAATCCATTATATAACAATGACCGTTTTCCAAAGTTACTGTTTATTTTAATAGTTATTGAAAAATCAGTTTGTCTAGTATATTGTCTATGAATATCATGAACTTTTGTAAACGTTATGTTAGAAATTTTTTGTTTTAAAAGTAAAGATTGAATAAATATGCAAACTTTTAAATTATATAATATATTTATATCTAGTTATTTTATTCGGTTTGTATAAATTTGTTGTTGGTTCTAAGTGCGGCAATCTATGAATACATTTAATAATTTTATTTTGTAATTTCTTTAAAGGATTTAGTACTATTGAATTGGCTGAACCCCAAATAGAAATAAGATACTGAATTTTTGAATATACTAATGCATGATAAATATTTTTTAAATAATTTAAAGATTTTAAAGAATATCCCAATTAACGGAGAAATGTAAATTCGAATATGTTCTAAGTGTTTTCTCCAGCTTAAATTTTGATCAATATATAATCCTAAAAATTTTATGTTATCTTTGTAATTAATATTTTCCCCATTAAATATTATTGGTTGCTTTTCCATATCTTGTCTTTGTTTGTCAATGTACATAAATGATGATTTATTAAAATTTAAAGTTAATTTATAAGATTGCAACCAGTCAAATATAATTTTTAAATCTTTTTTGATATTTAATTTGATGTCCGTAATATTTTTAGCATAAGAAACAATGTGGGTCCTAGAATAGAACCTTGTGGTACTCCACATCTAATTGTTTGATAGGAACTAATATTACTTCCTATTTTAACGCATTGTTTTCTATCTTTTATATAACTTTCAAACCAACGATAAATTTTTCCTCTTATTCCTATATCAAATAATTTAACTAATAATATATCATGGTTTACAGTATCAAAGGCTTTACACAAGTCTAGAGATAAAATGTCGCATTTTTGTTTTGGTATCTAGATTTAATTGAATGTTAGTAATAACATCCATAGCTGCAACTTCAGAATCTCTTGATTTGCGAAACCCGTACTGATTCTCGAAAAGTAAATTTTTAGATTAGTTTAGTAAAAAATTCGTTAATTTAATATTTATAATTTTTTCCAAAATTTTTGATAGAACAGGCAAAACAGATATTGGACGGTAATTATTAGGTTTATTAGTTTTATCGTTTTTAAAAACTGGTGTCACTTGAGCAAATTAAATTTTTTCCGGAAATGTTGATTTTTGTAAAGATAATTGTACCAGGTATTTTAAAATAGGATTTATTTCAATTTTAACTGACTTTACTATTTTTACTGAAATATTGTTATAACCAGTAGCTTTAGGTATATTTAAATTTTCAATTATATTCTTAATTTCATTCTCGTCAATATCGTTTTCATCTAAAAACATCGATTTTGAATTTACCTCTTCTTCCATTCTTTCTTTTAATGAGATCTTCTTAGCTAATTTTGAACCAATACTTTTGACTTATTTGACGACAAGATGTTTTATACAAGTTTTTTTTCTTTTTGATTTCGACGTAATTAAAAAGTTTATATTTTCCCATATTTGTTTTGCATCACTACTTTTAAATTTTTCTTTATAGTATTCCTGCTTATCTAACCTCATTTGTTTTTTTATTAATTTGTTATAAAAATTGAATATTTCTGTATAGTACAAGTTTTCAATAACAATAATTTACTGTCACTAGATAGGTACGTCACCTACACGGTATAAAAAATTCTATCAAATCTAATAAGTCTATTAAATGTCATTTTTTATACGATAATTCGTTCAACACTTGACTAAATGAATTTTCAGGATATTTTTATTTTAAATTTTAGAATATTTTTTTTTAGCTTATTTTTTTGCAAAATAATATAATTCATTAATAGTTTCCTAGTATCGCTCCGGTGCGATTTAAGCAACTTACTAGTAGTGCCATATATAAAACTTGACATTTATAAGTAGAAATACGTTTTTAACCATAACTATTCATCAGAAAGTTAGTTTTGCATATTAACTTAACAAAATACAGGTTGTATTCCCATCGTAAATGTTTGTTTACAAATTACATCTAAGTGACTTAACACCTGTATGTGCAATTATTGCTAATCCATTTCTAATCCTGAAGTATGATAAAATTATCCCAAAGACTATAATAAAATAATAATACCATCCCTACAATACTACACTATCCTATACATCCACATGTGTATAGGATAGTGTAGTATAAAATTCATACATAATAAATAAGAATATAACTCAATATAATATGCTTGATACTTTGAAAATAAGGCCCTAAATCCATTTAAATTTTAAAAGTTGAAAGTTCTGCAACCCAAAACAAATAATTTTTTTCTGGTTAAGCAACTGCCTATTTCCAAAGGGTAAAAGATTATACATTTTAGGTGTCCTACGGAATTCCAATTTTGATACTTAAGCTGTTGCTGGCTATATTATTTATTTTAACAACCTGTAATCTATCCCTCAAGTAACACCCAAAGACATCCAACACACTGCTTCTCACTGCATATTGATGAAGTACCTCAAAAAGAGATTCGTGAGGCACCTTGTCAAATGCCTTCGCAAAGTCCAAGAAGACGGCCAAGCATTTGTTGTTATCATTAAAATGTTTTAAAATACATTCAGTCAGTTTACATATATCATCAGTGGTGCTCAGTCCCTTTGTAAACCAGAACTGTTTTTTGATAAGATATAATTTTTTTCCAGAAAAGCAACCAGTCTATCCTTCAGACATTTTTCGAAGATTTTCGCAAAGGAACGAATAAATATAAAATATATTTTGTATAATTGAGTAAGGTGTGACTCCGGTGGACGACATTATAAAAGGAAATGTTTGTCCTTTTTCTTGTTTCCTGTCCAATTTTTCATATTATTTCTTATGGTCGCTTCGCTTAGACCAATTGCAATGTCTAGAACGTTGTTTTTCAACCTTTTTCAGGTATGCGTTATAAGGATTTGGATATAAGCTCAAAGAGAATCTGGTGGAATTATCTGCCGATGGGATGTTACATTTGGAATTCAAGTCTGAAAATTTGGATACCTTTTGGTTAAAAAGATAACCAGAACACCCGGAATTAACAACCTTGGCTTTGAAGGGTTTGATTCCATTTTCTACCTCGTACTTGTGCGAGTTGCCATTTTCATCAATGGTCCAAATAAAAAGTAAACAAAGAAATCGCTTAAATTTGGAAAACGATTTAATACTTAAAGTTGTAAAAACGGATCCACGATGGGAGAAATTGATTGATAGAACAAACTCAGGCAAAACCTTCACATTAAAATGAACGAGTACTCGAAGATTTTATTTTTTGTTGATGTGTTTGTAAAAATAACATAACGAGTATCATTCTGTTAACTTTTTCTTAATATAATTACTTTTTTAAAATGTATTGATTTTTTTACTGGGTTCTCTCGACCTCTCGCGACTCCCTTACAGAGGCTTCGCGACACCCCAGGGGGTCGCGACTAGGGCTGGGCGATATTGAAATTCCAATATCGAATATCGATATTAAAAAAAATATCGATATAGTCGATATATCCGATAATATCGAAAAAATCGATATTTTATTTTTTAAATATCGTTATTCGATATATCAATAATACACAGTGTCACCAGTAAAGTCCGCCATATGGGATTTTTTTTATTAATATCTACCTTTATTCAAAAACAAATAAACTTTGCATCACATGCGACCAAATTTTAATAGCCCAATTTTGATTTAATATGGCGCTACTTTAAAGAAAATGTATCTGAAATAAAGCCTTGTTAAAACTGAGAAGTTTTATGCGTTGAGTCTTATTTTGCAAAAGTGTTGCAATTTACAAAATATAGGTGAAAAATCAAAATTATCTTATGCAGCTGAAATTTTGCATGTAGACTAGAAACTGCATAAAAAAAAACTTTTTCCAATAACTTTTTTCGATATTTTCAGAAATAACCCCACTGAAATCCCATATGATGCGGACTTTACTGGTGGCACTGTATATTATCGATAAAACATAAAAATATTATATTATAAATATATCAATATTTTTTATGTGCCCTGTAAAGATCCGTACCTTCATTTCAAGGGGAGACTCTAGTTATGAAAACATAAAGAAAAAAAATTGAATTAAATATTTGCCCTTGTGTTATAAGGACAATATTGAAATTCCAATCGAATATCGATGTAGTCGATATATCGATGATATCGATAATATCGGTAATATCGATAATATCGATAAATATTGATAATATCAATAAATATCGATAATATCGATAACATCGATATATCGATATTTTATTTTTTAAATATCGTTATTCGATATATCGATATATCGAATTCTTGCACAGCCCTAGTCGCGACCCACAGGTTGAAAAACACTGGTCTAGAAAGTACGTTGTTTGGCCTTTTTATTAAGTAGGGTTATTTCTGGTTTATATGTCTATTAGTTTTGTTAAGTGTTTAGCATTGTGTCTCAATAAAGGTTTATGTCTGTATTTGGTATTATCGTCTGAGGCCGGCCTTTGTAGTAGGATGTTCAAATGTTCAGTAATTATGTTATGTATGAGTGCTAGTTCCTAGAAGGTACGTTGTTTTATCCTTTTTTATTTCGTAGGGTGGTATCTGGTTCGTATGTCCAACAGTCTTGGCAAATATTTACAGCTGTGTCTCATTAGAGTTCTATATGTATTTTGTAATATCGTTTGGGGATGGTATTTGTAGTAGTGTATTCTTTGATTAAGTTGTGTTTAAGTACGAGTTATTGGTGAATTCTCTTGGCTGCTGTGCTATGTCTTATGTATATCTTGTTCCGGCAGGAAGTTTGTACCGGCTTGTTATGTAGTCTATTATTTCCGAGAACTGGTTGCATTTTCGACATTTATCGTTAATTACTACTTGGTCTTTGATTATAGGTTACTTGTAGTCGATATTTATCGTTAGTAACTACTTGGTCTTTGATTATATGTTACTTGTGGTTCCTTTTGATTCCTATGGCGAATCCTTCTATTTCCGGTTGGAATTATTTTTTTGTGAGCCAGTTACTTTCCAGTGTTTTTAATTATTTGTGTTACTTCCAAGTGTGTTGTTGTTACTTTCGTAACTGTGACAATAATATGCTGTATCTCTGTTATTTGTTGTTTATTTATATTGCTGTATTATTGTTTGTGAATGGGTTACTGGAAATTGATTTTTAGAATGTTGTCATGTACTTTTTGCTACGCAGAATTACAAAAATGTGTCTTATGTTCTTTATACTTTTGTATAAGGGTTATTTGTTAAACTGCATCATGTTGTTCTGTTATTTTTGGTCATCTATTTCCTTGTATCAGCGTAGTCTATTAGCGTACATTCCAAGTTTTAGTTTTAATATGTCTAGTTTTTATCATTGTTATTATTTTATCCTGTTTAATTTAGTGTATGTTGTTCTTTTGCTTAGTTAACTTATTTCCGCGTACTGTATTATTTGTCCAATATCTGGTAGTTTTATTTTGCTTCTCATAAGTTTGATTTACCATTTTGGTATTCTTGATTGTTTACTTCTGTTTTGTATTTTGTTTGTTCAATATTATTGCTATTTAGACTGCACTGTATATCTTTGTGTGTATTCGTTCTAATGTCTATGTTTTCTGGATAAAGGTTAGTATGGTAGAGTTGATTATTACTAACTTTAAGTATCGTGTTAATATGTGGTTAAGGTATTCTAGGTCTTTGGGTCGGTGAGATTACTTGAATCTCTTCCGTAGAAGGTTTTGTTTCGGACCATATTGTTATTTTGTTTTTCTATCATTCGGTTTGACTGCTTCGTTACATATTGCAATATCTGGGAGGTATATTATTTTTGTTCTTTTGATTACGTCTAGAGGGTTTGTTCGGGTTTGTTCGGCACATGTAAAACCATGGTGCGCTGAGAGAATCTTCTTGAAAGATGCCACGTTTTAAAGGTATCTTGTCTATTTCCTTATGGTCTGTGTTACAATATAGGTGTATTTTTATACCGTACTGACAACAACTTACAGCAGCATTTTATGTGAGTAGGGCCCGTGCTACAGAAATGCAGGGGATATTCATATTCGGTTGGGTTATACGTTGTAATGCGCATTTTCGAATTATTTAATGAAGGTAATTTTTATTTTCTGTCGTTAACCAATTAATTATTTGAAGAAATCGTCCATTTTTCTTAAAGAGACCTGATTTTAGAATTGAATTGTAAAAAACAGAAAAAAGACGCAAAGTCCTTAAACATCTCACACTAACCTAACTTAGGTACTTAAATAAAGGTTTACGTGAGACCGTGACTGCGTCTTTTTTTACAATTCAATTAATTATTGCATTAAAAAATGCCAGAATTATTTTAAATTGCTTGTGTCTATAAGCTTATGGTAAAACATAAAATGCTGGTATGTAAGATAGTTTTGCGTGTTGGAACAGGGGTTTGTCGGGCTACAAAAATGCAAAACACCACTCCCTCTGCACTCTTAGCCTTTGCATTGCATAAAATAATTTAAAGTTTATGTTCTTGCGAATAAAACATTTTAAAATACCGGCCGAATTTCACCGTATCTACCTTTAAAAAATTTACCCAAGATAGAAAATGAAAACACTAAACATCGCGGTGGGTGCTTCGCTATCGGAACGTATTTGCTGCTATGGAGTGTAAATGCAGCGACAGCGGAATGGAATATTGAATTGCTAATTAACAAAAGGTGACAACGTTGAGTCTCTTGATCAATCTCTTTTTAACTCGCGCCAAGTCCATTTTTTATTATACTCTTTACATTAAAAGCCACCATGTAACGTCAGGCTTGCCAGTACGGTATTTCAGTCGTTTGTGGTATATACAGGGTGCTGATAAAGTCTGGAATAATCGATTTTTCTTGAAAACGCAAAAGTTTTTCGAAAAACGCTCGGACCCGTCGATTTTATTTTATTCTTTAAAAATTTTTGACGTTTTTCAATATTATACCGGATGCGCCAAAAACGCTAGGCAAGCGCCAACTTCACTTTTTCAAATAGAACACAACATTTTTTCTCCAATATTCAGATTCCTCTCTAAACTATGGACAAGTTTCATATAACATATTGTATGGCTAAAGTCAACAGGAATTGAAATACTATATATAAATATATACAATAAAAATCAAGGTATAATAATTTTAAAGCTTTTTTTCCATGACAAATACTTAGGCTAGAAAAAAAAATTCTAACTGAAAATTGGTAATACAGTGAACAATCTAAAATAATATTTGAGTAAGTGTTAAAAATTGTGTCCATTTACGGCTCTACAATGTCCCAACAATAATAATAATAATAATAATAATAATAATAATAATAATAATAATAATAATAATAATAATAATAATATTAATATTAATATTAATATTAATATTAATAATAATAATAATAATAATAATAATAAAATACTTTATTGTAAATAAGTTACAAAAGGCGAAGTTGAGGCAGAACCTCCTGTTCAATCTCTGGGGTAATTTGTCTTATGGTTTTGTTATACGCGTTTTGAGAACATCAATATCTTCTGGTTTATTTTTGTAAACCCTTTCCTTAATATAGCCCCACAGAAGGATGTCCAATGGCGATAAGTCGGGGGACCTCGCAGGCAACTCTATTTGACCCCGTCGATCTATCCAATGATGATGAAATAACTCATTCAGGTATTTACGGACTTCGGCCGAATAGTGGGCTGGTGCACCATCCTGCTGAAACCGGATAGTTGTATCATGTGAATCAGAAATGTTCTGATCGGAAAATAGGGCAACCAACGCTGGAGCGAGGTCTTCTTCAAGAAACTGCAAATATCTTTGGCTAGTCAAATTTCTCTCAAAAAAATAGGGCCCTATAACAGTATCCCGAATTATTCCTGCCCATACATTAATTTTTCTCGGCCGCTGGGTATGAATTTCTCGGAACCAATGGGGATTTTCGCTGGACCAGTACCGGCAATTTTGACGATTTATCATGCCATCCAAGAAAAAAGTCGCCTCATCGGAAAAAATTATGTTACTCGGAAATAATGCATCGTTAATCAAGTAATTATCCATGAGAATTTCACAGAACTCATTCCTTCTGTCAGGGTCGTCTTCCAATAGTTCCTGTACTCCTTGACATTTATATGCATGCCATTTTTCCTTTTTCAGGAACTTTGCCACCATTGAATCGTGGATATTTTCAAAATTTTGAGAAATGCTTCTTGTGCTCGAATGTGGTCTCTCTTCCAACGAAACTAGAATATCAAGTTTGATATCGTCGGAAATTTCAGGTCGTCCACTTCTAGGTTTATCCCTAACGTGACCAACTTCATTATACTTCTTAACAATTTTGGAAACAGGTGCCTGATTTATGTGTTCTCTATTCGGACATTTATCATTAAAATACTCACAAACTTCTATTTGTGTTCTCTTTCGATCTCCACGTCCTACTATTATTAATATTTCGATTCTCTCAGCTTCCGTTAGAAACATTTTTATGGGTAAAAGTGCCAACTTTGGAGTAAATATTAAACGTTTCGATATTTACGTTAGTTATTATGTAGAAACCGGTAAAAAGGTAAATACCTAGACCTTCAAATTGTACCTTGATTTTTATATATTTCAATTCCTGTTGTCTTTAGCCATACAATATGTTATATGAAACTTGTCTAGAGTTTAGAGAGAAATTTGAATATTGGAGAAAAAAAGGGGTGTTCTATTTGAAAAAGTGAAGTTGACACTTGCCCAGCGTTCTTGGCGCATCCGGTATAATATTGAAAAACGTCAAAAAATTTTAATGAATAAAATAAAATCGACGGGTCCGAGCGTTTTTCGAAAAACTTGTGCGTTTTCAAGTAAAATCGATTATTCCAGACTTTATCAGCACCCTGTATTAGGAGTGTCTGGAACTCCCAATATCCAAAAAACTTGTCGGAATAAGTTAGCATGTGTCTAGTATGTACAAGTTTAAAACTCGCATCTGTTATAATAATGTAACTATTGTATAAAGGAACTGAGTTTTCAGGTAATTATTTTACATGATGTTAATTAATTATTATTAAACTTACCTGTCGTTGTTTCTAAGATGGTTTGTTCTTGATTGGTATATGTTAAGAATATATCAACTGTACCGTCTAAACAACAAAATCCAACCGATGTAGTATCTGTATGAACAACTATTACCTAAAAAATAATTGAGGGGTTTTACAAGGATTGGAGTCCACTAAAATATTTAGGATTTTTAAAATTATTTGTATATTTGTAATTACTCTAACTTAGCCGACCATCTAACTATCGTCAATCTATAGTTTTTTTTATCACTTACGTCTTGCATTCATACAGTTTAGGTAGGTAGCTACCATTGCGACGAAAAATACTGGTACAAAAAAAATCAAAATATGATGCTCCCAGACTAATATCAAAACCTTTCCGAAAGATAAGCCGAATCTATGATTCCTCCTTACTATAAATTAGTATACAAGGTAAATATAAAGGTTTCCAAAATACTTTGCAGCATTATGTTCTTAAATAGCGTTTCTTTTTTTTAAGGTGAAATTATCAACGTCATTCAATTTATTGCCAACCTATAACTTATTTCGCCTTGTTTTTTTTAGTTTATTATTTTATTGACTAAGATTTAAATAAAATCAATATCGTCTGCACATTATTTAGGTAATATCTGATATATTACAAAAATATCAATTTATTTCATTTCTTATTTTGGGAGAATTGTATAGTGAAAGAACAATGACATAATAATGTTAAAAAAAATCTTAACCGATGTTTTTCGATATACAGTTCTCCTTAAATAACTTTTTAAATTCCTTGATATTTATTTAACATGTTAATTATTACCTATAGAATATGAAGACGATATTGATTTTATTTAAATTTTGTGTAAAAATTAGACAAAATAAGTAAATCTACGCGAAATAGGTTATAGGTTGGGAAGCATGTTGATACTCCCATCTTAAGTGATACGTATATTTTTTTATTATGGATCATTAGTAAAACAAGGTCAGTATCACTGATGAAATAATATAAGATATATAAACTATATTTGTTGAAAATAAATAAAAAGAACAATAAATAGTAAATAATATTTATCGTTGCACCGTTGCAGTCGATGACGCCTTATATTAGACGCCTTATTATAGACGACATGACTTGGTTGTACAAACACCAAATTTCTTGCAAATTCTGTTTTTCAAGTATCTCCTGTCGTCGAGTTCTTCTTGGCTTATCAGTCTATAATAATTTCCATAAATTTTGTCCTTTCTCCCCTAACTCTACGGTAAGACCTGTTAACGTTGTTTTCTCGGAAGAATTCTTAAACAATTCTTACCGTGTGGTTTGATGCATTGTCGTGCTGGAAGATATAATTTCATACATATATTAATTTAACTGATGAAATCAAGACCTGAAGAAAAATATCTCGATGAACAGCAACCGTTCGTCTTTCCTGAACAATTTGCAAAACTCCGGGATCTTTATTTGTTGTATGGGTACATATCTCGTAAAACCTCATGTTTCTGGGTCTATTTACATGAATTTGGCAGTTGTTGTACGATTTGAATGTTTTTTCGACAGAAAATTTTACCTTTTCTCATAAATTTTTGTGGTTAAAATATCTTCTACAAAATTCTACCTTTCTCTATTTGTTTTCATCAGTCGCGTTTAGGACTATCTTGAATGGATGTTCTCTTAGAAATTAGACAAGTTCGGTGTCTTTATCCCCAGTCGAGATCTTCTGGCGACCGTACCCTTGTTTTTTCTTAATTTCTTTGTATTCTTCAATTTTTCAATTTCAAATTGAGCTATAGCTTTTTGTTCTACAGTCAATGCTAGGATTATCGTTTTCTTTTATAAAGCAAATCCAGCAAATATTGATGACAATATAAATATGTATTTGATAATTTGATAACAATAAATGAAATCTTACCTACCTTCAACTTGATATTATGTTACCTATATTTGTCCAGGAGATTAAAACAAAATTTTTTGTACCAATGTTTTTTGACAGATCCTTAAAAATGACTGAAATCAATGAAAATACTGACGTACTTTTTGTTCATTTGTATTTTGTACTATTAACGACCGCCAAACAGTAAATTGAGCTAGTATAAATAGGCTACCTATCTTTAGGAATTACTATTTTCTCCCATTAGAAGTCCTTAATGTAAAGTCTATTATATAAGGAACACAGTTTAAACCATTTAGCTGTTTAGTGATATAGTATTTCCAAACCTAATTAAAAGGTACAGTCAAATCCGGTCTTATCGTGCAGGTCTTTCGATTTAACAAAGACATACTTTAAATTTTTCTTTTCTTTTATTGCATTTAATCATACTATCCAAATAAAATCCGTAAGACAAATATGACCGACTTATGCAATTTTGACATGAAAGAAAAGGATTTGTATTTAATTTTCAGCGATTCACAAAAGTTTGTACCTCAGCTATTTGGAGAATGAAAGAAAAAGTGAAAATTCGCCAACCAATATGCAGAAACCGTAGCAAAAGCACTTAAAATTGGTTTAGGGACTGCAGAAAATTGTGCATGAAAGAAAACATAATATAATACCGAAAAATACTAAAAAATGTAAACGAGGAAAGCCAAAGACTAAAGATTTAAGCGAAAATATTAAAATGGGAGTTCGGAACGTGATTTATGATTTATACAGATCAAAAACTAATGTAACTCTTCCAGTTTTAAAAGATAATTTAAAAATTCAAGGTGTTTTCAAAATCGGACTTGAATCGTTATCAAAATTAATAAAAAAGTTGGGTTTTTTTGCTATAAAAAAGAATGTAACCGGAGATTTTTATATGAGCAGCCACAGATAGAGTGTTCAGTTTTAAAAAAATATATGGAAAATTACAAATCAAAATTAAGAAAAGTAGTGTTTTTAGCCGAAACATGGATATTTATAAATGGAAGTGGTTCAAAATCTTGGCAAGATGTCTGAAAAGCATAAACAGAAAAAAGGCATGCCGGTTTCATAACAGAATATGTTCCAGGTGGAAGCTTAATTTTTTCTTCCACATCAAAAAGTTCTGACTTTCATGACAATATGAATTGCGAAATATTTGCTAAAAGCTCTATTAATTCTAAATTTAGATGAGCCATCTTAAATTGTATTAGACAATACATCATATTATTCAAAAATTTTAAATAAACATCCTAGTTCATCTTGGTGAAAAAGTAATATTTTTGAGTGGCTTGAAAAACACAACCAAAATCCTTTACCAAATATGGTAAAATCCGAACACCTAGTCCCAAAGTCTCTCAAATCATCCAAATTTTTAAGTGATGATGACAGTTTAAGTTTTTAGTTTATAATTAAAAACGGTTTTCTTTGTCTTTGTTTTTTTTTTCTTATTGGTTGGCAAATTACCATTTTTTCTTTTTATTTCTTATTATATTACGAATTTGACGGCACGTCTATGGCCTCATTAAACATTTCTTTAGAAAAATGGCACGTTAACACATTAAGGTTCGCCACCCCTGTACTATTATGTACATAATAGTACATCAAGACCCGCTGTCTGTTACTGGCATAATATGTGACATATTTGTAGTCAGGCCAACAATTCTTATAATCAATTTCGCGCCTAGTGAGCTTATAAGGGGGCGTTGACTTTGGACACTTATGCCCGTTTTAATCATCATAGATAGGACATGCCTAAGGCTAATAATTCCTTAAATTTAGGTTAAGTACAGATTTCGTTTGCGCCACTATTAATTCCACACTTAAAAACCCTTATGGATGTTCTAACTTAGAGACCCAATTTTCTACACCTAAATTTTTCCCTACGAAAAGAGTGATCTACAGTGTTCACAATCGAGTAAAAGTGATATTCTTTTAATTTTTAAAAATGGTAATGTTTAAGGATGATTTAGATGTAGTGGAAATTGTGCAAAGTGGCTTTTCGAGGAGAGTATAAAATAATAGAAGAAACTCATACTTCGTTAAAATGAATAATTTAACTTTCTTTAAAAGATTTGTTTAAAAAAACAAGCAGTATTAAATATTCTGGAGCAAATAGCAGAGGATTTAAAGTATGACCATGAACGGTATAAAAGGTCTCAATAATTTCTTGTAATATTCGATTAACATATATGACATTGTAGGAATAATAGTGTGCCATCCTTTGATCAAATTTTAACGTGTCTAAGATTATATGCTACTGGCAGCCATAGTTTACTTGGAGATATTATCGGTATAGACACAGGTACGGTCTAAAGAAATATTAAAAATATTAAAATGTACCTACGCGTAACGTACCTACTAGTTTTCCAGCAAATAAAATACGCAAAAAAATTATTTAAAAAAAATGTTATTATATGATATTATTATATTGGTGGTTGCTGTTGTTCGTTACTATGGTTACTATGGCATTATTAACGCCTATTATTCCTCTGTGGTTTAAATCTGCTATGCTGTCAAACGGTTTCACTTCCTATAGCTAAGAATTTCTTAAAATTGCTTGGTGCAACGCAATAGTTATTTACCTAACAAGTGCGGAAAGCACGAACGACGCGAAGCGAAGTTTGGGCAAGCCGTCAACATTTTATATAAATTCTGTCACTGTCATTTCAAAAATAGTTTGGTAAAGTAAAAATTGTGCGGGAAAGTAAAATCGTGCGGAAAAGTGGTACTTTCCGCACGATAAATCGTGCCGAAAAGTAACTTTTCCCCACGATCGTAGGAAAATAGTATTTAAGGGATTTATTTAATTTAAGACGCCTATAACTATTTTTTAAATAATTGTCTAATATCACAACAGTTGGGTGTACAAATTATACTGTAAAATTTCACAATACACCAGCACATACAGGGTGTTAAAAAGTCTACAATGTTGCAAATATATCAAAAACTACTTGATTTTATGGAAAAGTGGCAAATTCATAAAGTTAAAAAGTCACACCCAAATAGGACGGAACTGTTTTGGTAATTGAACAGTTTGTTAGTTAGTCAAATAAATACTTTCATCTTTTATTTTAAATAGGACATCCTATATACACGATATAATATATGTATAATATTTTGACGAATAAAACTTTCCCTTAAATTATAAGTTCAACGGTATAAGGTTAGCTGGATTTATTATTCAAAATGACATGACAAAAAAATTTAAGTAGTAATAGATGAGAAGTTCTACGCCACTCCTCTTTCCTGGCTTCTGCGCATGCCTCAACAGTCGCAGATGTATGTCATCTTTCATACGTCATCTGTCATATGTCATTCTTCATCTGTCAACTGTCAAACTCCCATTCCTGGGGCTGCATTAGGCATTAGCTACTTGGGCGTTAGCTACTATTACAATAATATACAATATAGGTTGCGTGTTAAGGTTGATGTCATATAACGTCTAAAAAAGATAAAGACTATCGCCTGTCACTTGTCAAATGTCAAAAGTCAAAATTAAAATCAAACGCAGGGGCGTGTTTAGGGTAATGTAACAAGGCGTTTCGAAAAACCCGATGTCGATCGGTCAGCGGGTTTGGGAGATATAATCGTTTTTTGCAATTATAGCCCTTATGACTAGAGGTGGAGATGCGAGAGCTGGTAAAACGTTAGAGACCGAAAAGATCAATCTATCACTGAAAGATTTTTTCAAAAACATCAAGTAATAACGAAGCTAGAGGTAAGTAGGGATAGTTAAAGAGTTCTGCATTAGATTTCTGTGGTCCCTTTTGCGCATGCGCCAGCATAAGCAGTGCAAAACTGGTTTTGAGCTATTTTTTGCTGTTTTTAAATTGTGTTTTCATTGTTTTTTAACCGTTTTTTTTTACTTAAAAATGGCAAAAAAAGCTCATAAACAGTTCATCAACAGCAAACAGCTTAAAAACAGCAAAAAAACAATTGTTGAATAATCTGTATACGTAATAGCTGCAAGTAAAGTAAGACTTTTTCTTGTCTGTATGTACTTTGACTATCTACCAAGGAACCAAGGATTACCTCCATACATTATTTCTTTCCCTTTCAATAAAAATGTCATTTATCTCCTAGCTTTGTCCATGAAAATAATACCAAAAATATAGGTCATCATCATAAAATATATCTATCTTATTATATCATCAATAACGCTCACAGAACCCTTACATAGACTTTGCATTTATAAGCACCTTACGGGTAGAATTTATTGAAATATTAAAATAAGTCAAGAAAGTCCGTCAAAATAAAATATTTTCCAATATAAACTTGTATACCCCTTTTTCCACTCCCTAGTGGCAAAAAGTGCCTAAACACATGTATATTTGAATGATGAAAGAGTTTTGGACTTTCATTGTCTTTATTTGTTTTAAATCACAACGTTTCGCCTAGTATCTCCAGTCGTCTTCAGGTAAATACTAAATAAGTACAGTAACTACAAGACTATTTATACTAGCTAGGTGCACTGAAGCATAACTGAGGTGGGTGCAGTCATGCGTTCAGTTGGCACGCGATCTTATCCCAAGATTACATATATCTAACAAAGGTTTCCAGATATTTCTTATGTCTAATGATGGTTTACTAAAGCAGCCTGGGTTCTGGTGAATAGCAGCAGCTTCCTTAAACGTTCTTTTCCTCCAGTGTGGTTCCTTGTGTAGGATTTCAGCTTCTGACCACATAATATGGTGACCATGTTTCCAAGCATGGTCAGCTGCACCTGACTTTTCGGTCTCTCCTTTTAAGCTATTGTTGTGTGTTCTTTAATCCTTGTCTCAAGTGGTCTTTATGTCTCACCTATATAAGATTGGCCACACTCGCAGGGTATCTGGTAGGCGCAGCTATTCACCAGAGCCCAGGCTGTAAACCATCATTAGACATAAGAAATATCTGGAAACCTTTGTTAGATAGATATAATCTTAGGATAAGATCGCGTGCCAACTGATCGCATGACTGCACCCACCTCAGTTATGCTTTAGTGCACCTAACTAGTATAAACAGTCTTGTAGTTACTTTACTTATTTAGTATTCACCTGAAGAAGACTGGAGATACTTACCAGTTGAAACATTGTGATTTAAAACAAACAAAGACAATGGAAGTCCAAAACTCTTTCATCATTCAAGACACGTCATTGTCTCCAACCTTCAAACAGTCACATGTATATTTGTTTCAAGCGAAGAAATTTTTTACTTTTATATTTTTTGTAGCGGTTGCGTTGGATCCTTACCCCCTCTATTTCTACCCCATTAGGGGCAACATTTCTCAAAACACTTACTTGCTTATTAATTACAGAATCATTTTTTAGCAATATAGCTTAAAATTATTGACAGTTATAGGTACCCCCTTAAAATAGTCCACAACCCATTCATCAACCCCTAAATGAATTTTGAAAAAAATTATGAAATACGTATATTTTTATTTGAATATAGGAAATTATACCAATAATTAGACCTCCACCAGTTTTAGTTTCTGAAATAAACAAATTCCTATTAAAATTTCATTCCCCACGTTTTTACCCCACTAGGGGTTAATTTTTGAAAAGTTCCTTCCTAGTGGATGTTAACGTTATAAGGAGAAGACATCCTCAAAATATTATGATTATTGGATTGGGGGTTTAGGTTGATGAATCAGTCAGTCAGTCACTTTACAATTTTATGTAATAGCATAAATAAAGAACTTTGTATTTTTTCTCACTTACAGAAACACGTTCATTTGTGCATCATGCCAATTAAAAAAAAAATAATTCAGTAGTTTCTGAAATAGTTGCAATATTTCAGATATTTTTGACACCCTGTATTTCTTAAAATCAATTCTGTAGAGTTAGTAGCTTTTGAGTAAAAAGGATAAGTGGAAAATACCCAACAGGTGAATGAGAAACATGTCCTAAGCGGAAAATATTCGGTGACAGCAAAAAATAAGTTTATTATGCTGAATGAATTCTTAATTATTACGAGTATGTAGCTGACATGTTGATCTTACCTGCGCAGCATCCAAACGATCTAATCTTTTATTGTCTGATAAGTCATTGTATACCCATCCAGTAGGACTCAACGCTATTATTCTATGTAATTCAACCAAGTTCTTTCCAACAATTCCAGATACATGAGCGTTTGTGCCAAAACCTTAAAAACAAATATAAAATAACAGACAAAAAGTGTGCGGCATATAAGAAAAATAAAAATAACAATAAATAAAAATCTATATTTCGTTGCTATCGATGACGACTTGTGCTTAACACCAAATTTCTTCCAAATTCTGTGCTTCAAGTTCTTCCTAGTATACATAAATCATGCCTATATACATACATATATTTTGTCCTTTTCCCCAAAACGGTTCATTCTTTAAAATCTATTATTAGTAATAACGTTGTTGTCTCGGATGAATTCTCGAACAATACTTGTTGTGTGAATTGATGTATTGTCGTGCTGGCAGATGGAATTCGCTCTATATACCACTCTAATCCATGGAATCATGAAAATAATATCTCGATAAACAGCAGCCTTAAGTATTCCCAGACAAATTGGCAAAACCTCTGGGCTCCTGGCCCTAATCCAGCCCCAAATATTAATCGAAAAACGAAAAACTTTTATTTGTTTTAGGGGTATATCTCTCGTTATACCTCATGTTTCTGGGTCAATATTCACGAATTTTGGAGTGTTGAACGATTTAAATGTTTTTTAGACAAAAATTATAACTTTTTTTTATAAATTATTGAGGTCTTTTTTATTCCCTGCAATTTCCTTTATTTGTTTTCATCAGTCAAAAATACTTTCTAAGCAGCACATTGGTTATTTATATCTAACGTTCTTAGCTGATCTCTTAGTATTCTGAAGGATTCAGGGAAATTCTTTGTCTCTTCGCCAAAAAGTGTGCGGCACATGGAAAATTTTCAAATTCGTTAAAAGTCTTACGGAAGAGTTGAAATTTGAAATTACGTTAAGTGTAAAGTACCCCCATTATTCATATTAAAAAAATTGTTATAAAAAAAGTTGTTTTAATTTCAATTTATACCTAGGCTTTAATTTTCTTTTATTTTGGAGAAGAAAATAGGAATGAATAGTTTTTTGTGAATTTTTCAGTTTTTTGTAAAGATCACGATTAAAATCTGAAAAAAAAACTTTGTAGTTTAGTAATAAATATACCGTTGGAGAAAGAGAAAATTTGGTTAGATTAAATATATTTGATTCCTTAAGAAATTAAATACAGTATTCCCCAAAAATACCTACAATTTTTGAGATTTTATTTTGTATTATTACACAGGCCTGCATGAAATTTGTGATTACGTGATTTTTGTTTGTTGAGCTCAGTTTTTATATAGAAATAACTAATTAAAATACAATTGGTCTCTATCACCCACAGATTTTTTTTGCCAAAAAAAAAGAAAAAATATTAAAAAAACTTATAATAGGCGTTTTAATACATTTTAAAATGAATGTAATACTTCAAATTCTAAATGATTGATGAATAAAAAATGATTTTTTGTGGTGCTATAAACCTTCCGACTGGAGACGTTTAATCGACTTCAAAAAGCAGCTTTAAAGCTGTTCTTTTACATAATGACAATGTTTTTGCTTCTGCTTCGGTCGGCCATAAAGTTAAGTTAAAGAAAAACTATGAAAATTTAGAGGAATTACTTTTAAGAATACAATATGAAAATCACAACTGGGAAGTGTGTGAAAATATAAAAATTTTAGGTCTTCTCTTAGGTAAGCAGTCTGGATTTACTAAATTTCCATGTTTCCTGTGCGAGTGGGCTAGCAGGAATTGAGAACAGCATTGGATAAAAAGAGACTGGTCACAAAAAGAGACTTTAACACCTGGAAACAAAAATGTAATTCGCGAAAGTCTTATTGACCCTCAAAAAGTTTTACTTTCACAAAGTCACATAAAACTTGGACGTATGAAACAATTTGTTAAGGCATTAAACAAAGAAGGAAATTGTCTTAAATATTTTTGTAAAACATTTCCGGCTCTGTCAGAGGCAAAATTAAAGGAGGGAATCTTTGTAGGGCTGCAGATTAGCAGCTTGATGAAAGATACAGAATTTGAAAAGGTAATGGAACATAAGGAAAAATATGCATGGAATGCTTTTAATTTCAGGATATGAGTATAAAAATTCACCTTTTACATTCCCATTTGGACTAATTCCTGTAAAATCTTGGGGACGTGGGTGAAGAGCAAGGTGAAAGATTTCATCAATATATTAAAGAGATGGAAAAAGATACCAGGGGCGCTGGGACACAAAAATGATAGCCGATTTCTGTTGGACATTGAGAGGAGATCTTCCTTTAGCTGAAACAGAAAAACAACCAAAAGAAGCTTTTCTGAAAAAATAAAACGTTTTTTGAAGGAGCGTAACGAATAAATAACCATTTATAATAGTTTATATGTATATATTTTGTATATTTTTGTATTTTTTTCCTTAATATATTAAAAAACTAGCTTATAAATTAAATAAATCGTGGTTTTTCTATATTTTTGGATTTTACCGGTTTGAAAAATAACCTTACGTGGTATAAAAAAAACTGAAAGCCTATTTAAAATCAGCGCTACCAAATTACTAGAAAACCGTTAAAATTTTTAAAACAACCTTCAAAGTGTGAAAAAATACAGGCCTGTGTTATTAAGATGGTTTATTAAGTGTGTCGAGAGGCTCTATCTCCAAAACCACGACTTTGGGTAAAAAAATTATTATTAAATACGACCAAAAAAAAATTACTGGAAATAATTTTTAAGTTCATTTCAGCGCTAGAGGGTATAGTCACTATGATTATTAAATCAAAGTCCTGAATTTTTGCTAATAACTAAAATACAATCTTGGTCAGAATTTAAATTTTATGATCTCAGAAACATCCTCTGTAAATAACGTAATAACAATTTTTTCGTAGTTATCGTGGTAACGGTGGGGAGAACGGTAACAATTATTGTTGAAAATACTTAAAAGGTTTTTTCTTTTATTGTCATATCTAACGTCGGTTCTTGCAGTGGATATGCGCCTTCTTACAGGTGATGTTCCGAGCTTCTGTAAAATAGTTGGAGCAATATATCTACGGAACTTCAATTTATATAATAATAAGTTTACAAGATTAACGTCTCTGGGCTTTAGTTTTTCATGAATAACCAAGGATTGGAAATGGATGCGCCGAGTAAATGGGTGACAATATTCTAGTACCATTTTCGTTGTCGAATTCTAGTCCTGTTATCGGCTACTAAAATATCAATTTTATCAACACCACCCATTCCATGGTTGTATGATGTCACCACTTCGGACAGGTCAATTTTTATCTTTATATTTCTAAATTTCTGCATCATCGCAAAGTTTTGATAATATTGTACCGATAAAAATTGCAGGCTGCTGCCAAAACGTTGTTTTCTTTCCATTTTACAAAAATAAATAGATTTACCAGCCATAAACTTGAATGCACCTGATGATTTCTTGTTTTAATCCTTTTAAGCGGACAATGAACAGCCTATCGTCCGATTTTCACGAACAGTTCCCATAACTTAAACTTGTAAATGTGTAAGATACTAAAGCTATGCTTCCAAAATAATAGTTAAAAATCTCATAACCAGTTTCATCATTTTTAAGTAAAGATTTGACGACATCCGCCAAGACCAAAGCTAGCTTCGGTTGTAGTTTTGCCAGTATATAAATCATACGTAAGTCAATACTGCCTCAGAGAGCCCAATTCTTGAACCAGGATCTAATAAGTTTAACTCTCATAAATGGCTTTGCGTAGGGTTTACAGTATTAAGGAATCATGCTTTAATCAATGGAAATTTGAGACCACAATGTTTCCTAAATATCTCATTCAAATGAGATATTATTAAGAGTCGCAATTTATAGGTTATCAATATTTTCAATATAAAATGATGCAAACTTTATAGACCCAGGGCCTTTGAAAATGGTAAAAAGTGAAAAGAGATAATAGTTGGATAAAACCCATTGGAAAAGGAAGAGAATATAACAAAAATAAAAGGAAAAATAATTTACGGGCGATCCGAGGTCGGGAAGTGTAAAGGGGTGAGTTTTTAAGAGTAGAAAACGATTTATCTTGATTTCCGGCAAAACTACAAGTTCTATGGAAAAACTTTAAATGGCAAAGTTGTAGGTAATAAAAAGATCTACTAACTTTTGTATTTACACTTTTTCACATAACCTCAAAATTTATGTGAAAAATTCAAATAACCAAGTTTTTGGTTTTTTATTTTTATCTTTTACAACAAAAATTATTTTTTTCACGAAATTTGGTAAAAACTTTCCTTTTTATGTCCCAAACACACTTTAATTTTTTGATTAAGATATTTCACCTTATTTTGACTTAATATCGAAAAAGCACCCTAATTTTCAATCCAAAATTCTCACGTCAAAATATCTGCTTTTTTAAAAAAAGTCGGTGAGCTTTTTGTTCGTTGAACTCTCTATTTTCTGATGGTGTAAAAAAATATACATTACTATGGTAAATGTGATGAAATCCCCGTTAAATCCTACCTTTAATTATATTTAGAACAACTATTTTCGCATATTTTTTGAGCTCTTTATGTATTATGGATTTGTAATTTTGTTGTTTATCAATGTAACATGGAATCTTACGTTTTTCGATTAATTAAAATATAAATTTTAATAAATAGCTCAAAATTGTACATAATGTTATATAATTTTCGTTTCTTTGCATTTTCTGAGAACATTTACCATAGTAATGTATATTTTTTTACACCATCAGAAAGAAGAGATTTCAACAAACCCACCGACATTTTTAAAAAAGCAGATATTTTGACTTGAGAATTTTCGATTGAAAATTAGGGTGCTTTTTTGATATTAAGTCAAAATAAGGTGAAAAAATTAATATTTTAAATCAAAAAAATTACAGTGTGTTTGGGACATGAAAGGGTAAGTTTTCACCAAATTTCGTAAAAACAAAATTTTTCTTGTCAAAGATAAAAATAAAAAACCAAAAACTTGGTTATTTGAATTTTTCACATAAATTTTGAGGTTATGTAAAAAAAGTGTGAATACAAAAGTTGTAGATATTTTTATTACCTACAACTTTGCCATTCAGCGTTTTTCCATAGGACTTGTAGTTTTGCCGGAAATCGAGATAAATCGTTTTCTACCCATAAAAACTCACCCCCTTCCACTTCCCAACCTCGGATCGCCCGTAAATTATTTTTTCTTTCATTCTTGTTATCTTCTCTTCCTTTTCCAATGGGTTTTATCCTACTACTACTTTTAGTTTCAAAAATTATACTTATATATAAACTTACACAGCGTGCTTTTACAATTTATGGGGTAATCTACCCTTTTTTATTGGTTTTGGTAGGTACAAAATTATATACGTACCAATAAGAGTCATTTGGTTAGTTGGCAATTGAACATTGTATATCCATTTTGCGACAGCCTTTCCTACATGCTCTGCATATGCGACTGTTGTTAAGTAATTTGAAAATACGTACTGGGACCAATCAACAATCATAAAGAATTTTGAAAAACCGTAATTTGCAACTGCAAGGGCTTGGACTAGTTGATCTTGCCTAAAATTTAAATTACTTGTATCATTTTTTAATTAGTTGGGATGGGCACAATAATCGATTAAACAAGTAAATCGACTAACCGGCTATAAAAATTTGTAAACTATAATTACTTCGAGTAGTCGGTTATTTCGATTAATCTGGTATTTCGACAAATCGATTATTTCTTATAATCGAAAATAGCATATGAAAATTTATAATCGCCCACCTCTAGTCGTGGTCAAAATTAAATTTATTAAAATCTTCCTAATATAGCATCAATTTCTTACTTGATATATACAGGATGTTATTTAAGTATGTGGCCAAACTCCAAGGGGTAGGTTAGGTTAGAGTGGCAGACCTCTGGCATTGACCAAACAGTCACACGTAGTCCTGTAGGAACGTTGTGGTACCACACGTGTTCCGCGGAACCTATCCGCATCAGCTTTCTAATGGTTAATGCGACGTGACGTAGATCGTAGAAGAATCTTGACAGCTCATTCAAATCAGCCACTGCTGTTAATAAACTTCGTGAGTCGACTCTGTTGCATGCTGCTCAATTCCTCCAGATCATTAAAGAATGGTTCGCCCAGGGCTCCAAGGGGTGCTTCTTTAAGTAATTTTAAGAAGAAAAGTTCATATAAACATGGGTCCAAAAATGCATACTTTTTACGATACAGGGTATCAAACTTAAAAAAAAAAATCAGATGTTTGTAAATATCTCAATAGGTACTCTTTCATTCGATTTTGTTGAAATTTAGCAATTCTGTTTGTAATAACAAGAGGATAATTTAGCCTTAATTAGATTAAAATTATTATATCCAATGGCGTCCCGAAAGTCAGTTCAACTAATATTTTTGCCAAAAAAATGGCGCGCGACTTTTTTTAAAATTTTGTATTTTTTTCGAATTAAGCAACTACAAATACAACTATTTTATCTTTTGAGTTGTGTTGTGAGTGTCCCCGGGACAATAAGAGAAAACAATTTAAACTACATATTTACCAACTATTAAGCAATTAAAATTACACGAAAATCCTGTTTTGAATTTTAATATTTTAAAATTTATGCGAAAAAAATCAAAAGAGGACTTTCGTGTAATTTTAATTGCTTAATAGTTGGGTAAGTAGTTAAAATTTTTTACTCTTATTGTCCCGGGTACATGCAATAAAGTGGTTTATATTTTTTTTTCTCGAAAACAAAACAAGATAATATGAAAAAAAACTCAGGATATAAAATAGTTGTATTTGTAGTTGCTTAATTCGGAAAAAATACCTAATTTTAAAAAAGTCAGTGGCGCGCAGTTTTTTTGGTCAAAAATATTAGTTGGATTGTCTTTCGGGACGCCACTGGACTTAATAATTTTATTTTAATTGAGGCGTAATTATCCTCTCTATCAAACAGAATAGCGAAATTTTAACAAACATGCGATTTTTTTTTTAAAGTTTGACACCCTGTATCGAAAAAATTATGCATATTCGGACCCATGTTTATATGAACTTTTCTTCTTAAAATCACTTAAAGAACACTTCTTGGAGTTTGGCCACATACTTAAATAACACCCTGTATAGTTTGGATAATGAAACCAAATATTTTAAAACCAAATGTGGCAAAAGAAGTATATTTTTATCCATAAATAAAATTAGAGATCCCTTGCCCCTAAATTGTCGATTGGAAGGGGTGGGGGTAATTTAATTAAGAGAATTTTTCCGATTAATCGATATAAGCATTATTCCGATTAATGAATTTATTTTTTATAATCAAAAAGTCAAAAAACAAACGATTTTAAATAATTGTTACTATAGACTAGACTATATGTTTTAGGCGTCCCTGGGTTTGTTCGTACCCCACTGGGTGAATTTTTTAAATAATTTTTGTAATCCTTTATGTTTAAAAAATGTCTGCATTTTATGATAATATTTATTAGTTGGCTGCGTAGTATGTACCCTCAACATTCACATTAAAGTTTTGTTTTTGCAGTAAAATTGTAAGTAGGCTGTGACTGTGAAACAAAAACAAATGCAAGAATGATTTGGCTTCGAATAGGAAATAGTACGGGTTAAAGTTTAAATGGGTAAAATTTTGCTTTATTTCTTTAAAAATTTAAGCACGTTAAACGAATCTTTGATTGACATATTTTAAAAAAATAAATCAAAATTGACCATTGACATGTACCTACTATTTTATATTTTAAATCAGTGCTTTCTCTTCTTTTTCGTTCCTCAGCCAACTTAAAATTTTACTGCAATTTGTTCTATTAAAAAAACGCTCCGTTATTATTTGTGTTGTAAATAAATGCAATTTACAATTTACAGAACATTAATTTAACGGAAATAATTATTGTATCCGTAATAGTTATTTACCTAACAAGTGCGGAAAGTGGTACTTTTCCGCACGCGACGGCAGTTGCACGAACGACGCGAAGCGGAGTTCGGGCAAGCCGTCAAGGGCTGAAAAGACACTTTCCGCATGTGTTAGATACAAAAGTTTTGCTACGATCGATATAGTTCTCAGATAAACGTCAATTTGGTTAGCAATAATATACTGTAATTACAAAAATTATTGAGCTTCTGGCAAAAAAAAATATTTATTTTGCAACTATTTCACTTTATTAAGTGTTTTCGATAAGGTATTCATTAATTTAACAAATCGTGCGGAAAAGTTACTAGTGCTAGTAGTCCTGAAAAGTTACTTTTCCGCACGATTTACATATAAAAACATATTTACATACAGGGTGTCCCAGAATATGTGGGCAATCTCCCGGATTCGGATAGAATATAAAAAAATAATATGACAAGTTTCCATAAAAAAATTTCCTACAGGCCCTCCCTACTTAGATATAAGCCCCTGAATGACGCCTCTGGAAATCGGTATATCTTGAATAATTCTTAAAGTACTTGGTGTAATTTAATAATTTTTCAGTATGATGGTTGCTAGGTAAGTCTCCTCAAAATGAACCGTTTTAATTTTATTCGGCTTATTTAGTTTTCCAGGGACGGACTAGCTTTAACAGAATAATGCTTCTTTTTTTACACCCTGTATGATAAAGGCATATTAATAATACTATTGAACAGCTGAGACCTTAATCTAAAAAAAAGGTACTCTTCATCGACATCGATAAAGTAAACCGTTTACGAGAAAAAATTTTTTGTTCTATATGCCTTTTTTTTATAAAATATTCGATAAATACCATATTTTTACTGATTCATTTTGTACGTCGGTTCAACATGAGCTCCTTCTACTGCAATACATGCCCTACATCTCTTAATTGTAGATTGTTGGATCCTCCACACTGCGCCAACATTATTCCTTATTTCGCGACAATGGATTTAGGTCTGGTGATCGAGAAGGCCAAGCCACTGGTCCTCCCCTTCCTATCCATTGATTTTCGAAGACCCTGTATAGGTGTTCTCGAACTACTAGACTAAAATGTGGCGGACCCCATCATG
Organism: Polydrusus pterygomalis; assembly: GCA_963969555.1. Lineage (NCBI taxonomy): Eukaryota > Metazoa > Arthropoda > Insecta > Coleoptera > Curculionidae > Polydrusus > Polydrusus pterygomalis. The sequence goes on along the minus strand of OZ018376.1, from coordinate 103,676,350 downwards.
CATGAACCACATATTATGTCGTAATTGCAGAGGTAAATCTTCTAAAAGTTCTGGCAGATTGTTTTGTAGAAATTCCAAATACCTTTCTCCATTTAACCTTCTTGGCAATACAAATTATGGTCCAATTAAGTGTTGTCTGATAATTCCGGCCCACACGTTGATGAGTTCAAATTGGTGCTGATGATGCGTTACAATAGAAGCATGAGGATTTTCCTCTGCCTATAAATGTAAATTATGAGAATTTATGATGCCGTTTTGATTTCCACAATTGTGACTGGCTTTGTCAAACTTTCCTAAAATTATTTACGACCTAAATACTTTAAATCAAAGTTAGTACAAATTAAAAATAAAACAACTTAGTTTTTACCTGTCCCTCTTAAATGACGATCTACTCTTTCAAAGGTTTTTCTGTCAGGAATTCTTCTGTTTGGAAATCGTTCTTCATAAAGCCTTCGGGCTTCTAAGGCATTACATGATGCAAGCCCATACATTAAATGCATGTCGGCATATTCCTCAAACGTAAATTACATACCAAAAAGAAGCAGAAGAAATAGGATCAAAAACTTAAAAACACTTAATTTCCAACTGACACTGAATTAATTATTGTTTATTTTAACTGGTACATATCAACTAAACCATATCAACAAAATAAGGTATTTATCGAATATTAAAAAAAAAAAAGGAATATGGAACAAAATTTTTTTTCTCGTAAACGGTTTACTTTATCGATGTCGATGAAGAGTACCTTTTTTTAGTTTAAGGTTTCAGCTGTTCAATAGTATTAGTGATATGCCTCTATCATACATGTCGGCATATTCCTCAAACGTAAATTACATACCAAAAAGAAGCAGAAGAAATAGGATCAAAAACTTAAAAACACTTAATTTCCAACTGACACTGAATTAATTATTGTTTATTTTAACTGGTACATATCAACTAAACCATATCAACAAAATAAGGTATTTATCGAATATTTAAAAAAAAAAAGGAATATGGAACAAAATTTTTTTTCTCGTAAACGGTTTACTTTATCGATGTCGATGAAGAGTACCTTTTTTTAGTTTAAGGTTTCAGCTGTTCAATAGTATTAGTGATATGCCTCTATCATACAGGGACGGACTCCCTGGAAAACTAAATAAGCCGAATAAAATTAAAATGGTTCATTTTGAGGAGACTTACCTAGCAACCATCATACTAAAAAATTATTAAATTACACCAAGTACTTTAAGAATTATTCAAGATAAACCGATTTCCAGAGGCGTCCTTCAGGGGCTTATATCTCAGTAGGGAGGGCCTGTAGGAAATTTTTTTATGGGAACTTGTCATTTTATTTTTTCATATTCTATCCGAATCCGGGAGATTGCCCACATATTCTGGGACACCCTGTATAAATATTACAAAAATCTTTATTTTAGACTAGGAGAATAGAGAACTGAGAACAAATTAAGCATATTATTAAAGTTAAACATGCATTTCATATAGACTTTATAGGATAACAAAAAACAAATTAACGATAAATATTAAAGTTAAACGTGCAATTGGTATTTGTAGCATATTGTAGATTTATTGCAGATGTCATATCTTAAAGAACTTCGTTGGATTTTACTTGAATTTGATGTGCGCTTGCTACTGCTCCAGAACGAGGTGATGTGTATTTGACATTTTAATCACAACCTGCACCTCATTATTGTAATATATACCAGGGGTGTCAAATTAGAACATTTTATATAAATTCTGTCACAATTTCAAAAATAGTGTGGTAAAGTAAAAATTGTGCGGGAAAGTAAAATCGTGCGGAAAAGTGGTACTTTCCGCACGATAAATCATGCCGAAAAGTAACTTTTCCCCACGATCGTAAGAAAAAATAATTAAAAGTAACGAAGTAGTGGCATATCGGACAAGTGTGTAAGTGTATTTTGTATTGAAATACACAGGAAGACAAGCATAATAAATACCCTGGGGGTATTTTTTTATACGTTTCGTCCTTATTACTATTCTACAGCAAGTCATAACCCAAAGCAACTCCACAAAAAAACGGCACGACACATTAAAAGCCACCTCGCACAAATCCAACGGCTATTAATACACCCTACCTAGGGGTGTTACAAGTTGGTAGCCTAGCGCAGCGATAGCGTTCACGCATCGCATGCCGAAGATATCTGGTTCGAATCCAGGCAGGTCTGGCGTACTTATTTAGTTTGCTTGACCAGGCCACCGTACTTCGTAGTGTTGCCACACACTGGCATTCTCAATGGAAAAATAAACACTGCAGTAGTATTGCGAGATTTGTGGGACAAAGAAATGGTACAAACCAATAAACTTCATGGTATTTTTCAAGAAATAATGGTACTTTACAAAACGTAATAAAACAACCTCAGAACGAAATGGATTCAGTGAAGAGAAGAGTTCCTTATTTTCTCTAGTATCAAAAAAAAACGTCGTCGGAGAGTACTAAGTTGAAGAAAACCAGATAAATATATAGGTTGAAGATCGATTCTCCATTTTCAATTTGTTCAATCTTGTTAAGAGCATGAAAAATAATTGATTCGCCGAAAAGAATGGAAGGGTCCAAATAATGATATTTTTGTTACTTTTAAAGGTACGGGTACATGACGAAATAATAATGGTATAAATACAATTAAAATGGTACGTCTGGCAACACTGCACTGCAGTGAAAGGTGACCTGGATACGGTACAGCTGTGGAGCTCTTGGGCTCCTCCGGTATCATTCGGGTGTTCCTTCGGCATGTTGTCACTACTCCTGAACCAAGTGACGGATTTGGTACGGATCTAGTGATCCACGAAAGGGACGCATGTCTGATATCGATCCGGACGGATTGTGGGACGCCCTGAATAATAGGATTTGGTATTACGGACGGTGTGTCCCGTGGAGTGACACTCCTGATACTGGATCCCGATGGATTAGGGGGCTCTGCGGCAACATCCTTCAAGTCGCACCACGGAGACGTAATTGGCTGGCCCCATCGACGTATGTGGTGATTAACAGGCGGCGAGTCGATAAAAACACTTTACTGACGTGATGCACACAAAATTTTATCGCCAACCGTTCAGAATTTATAATATAAATAATTGAGGTATAACTCATCGCAATAAATCGCGAGAAAACTATTATCGAGCTGCAATAGGGAAAGGCGTGACAGTGACAGACGATTTTTGATTAACAAATGGCAAAGTCACTAATTTGCGGCAGGTAAAGTATTTTATTTTACAATAAAATAAAGTGTTCGTTTACTTCCGGAAATCACTCTGATACTGACGGTTGACGATAATAGTTATTTATGTACCAAGGCAGTAAAGTGATTATTTTCCGGACGAGTCTGAAATTATGAGATGAGCGAGCGAGGCGAATAACAGGCGAGTCGATAAAGACACTTTACTGACGTGGTGCATACAACATTTTATCGCCAACCGTTTAGAATTTATAATATAAAAAATTGAGGTATAACTCATCGAATTTTATTATAAAGGGAGAGGCGTGACAGTGACAGACGATTTTTAAATAATAAAAGTCAAAATTGTCAAAGTCACTAATTTGCGGCGGATAAAAGTATTTATCTGCCGCAAATACGGCAGGTTAAGTATTTTATTTTACAATAAAATAAAGTGTTCGTTTACTTCCGGAAATCACTCTGATAATGTACGCCTTTACTGACGGTTGACGATAAATTTATTTATACACCTAGGAGTATAAGTACTTATAGTCCTAGTCACATAAATGACATTAAATGTAATTGAGAAACGTCACATAAGTTATCACTTACTTATATGACGGTTGAAGAAAAAGTAATATTATAACAAAGTAAAGTATTTATATTGTTTTTGTTAATATGCAATATCACAAAGTAACGGACTACTCAATCCAACATCATCTAAATATGATGGTACAAAATTATATATTTAATCATAAGAACACAGTCATACTTTAACTTCCGCTGCTATTGGCTACGGAAAAATAAAGTACATTTTCTTCCGCTGTCAATAGCAACCTCCTTCTGACAAAAAAGTAGAAATTTAACGTCAAAATATTACTAGATAAATGTCAGGTTTAATGACGCTTAAAGAAAAATATTTAATTATTGTTGCTTTTTGCCTCGGTTTTTACGAACTCAAACATGATACTGTTTAGGTACTACAAAATATTTATCAAGCCTAGAATGCTTTTAAAGTTTATAAAACAAGACAAAATAATTCAAGTTGGTCACTTAAGTGGTTAATTTATTTATTTAGGCCAAACTATATTTATTCAATCGAATAACTTATCTTCCTTTCTGTGTACTTACAAGTTTGTATTTTTGGGTTCCCCATTAACAATTAAAATAATAATTTCTCCTTTTGGATTTTCTTCTATCCACCTAGCCATTAATAAATATTCTGTTTTTTGGACAATACTGGAAACCGTCGTAACAGTATTGGTCTCAGTTAAAATTAGTGTAATTTCATCAACTGTAACGTCTGGTAATTCTGGCGGCGGAGGCCATACCTCTGGTGGAGTCACAATTTCAGGCCATTCTTCAGGTTTTCCGGGAGGATAAACTAAAGTATACAAAATGTAATGTTAATAGAGTACCTACTCAAAAACTGAATCATATTGCGATACTTTTAAAATTACTTTAACTTAAGTACCAGAGATACTGTGAATTGCAAACAAAAAAATTCTTTAAAGGAATTGTTGTAGTTCTAAGGCATCAAATTATTTTAAATTTTAACAGCACATTACGAACATGTGAAAAAGGTTCTCTTCTTTTCTAAAGTTGGGCGAGGTTGGCCTACCTTTCTTTTTTTTTAAGTGAGAATCCCATTAACGCACCATCAGGATTTCATTGGCGATAGCAAAAAATTAAATGGAGCACAGCTTGCTTCTGACTATGCCGTTGGAAAAATAAAAATAAAGAGTAGTAGTACTTTTCGCATGCAGACGTCATTGTAGTTTTGTAAATCCCGTTTTGACAAGATTTAATTTAATATAATCTACAAAGTACCAGTTTAGTTTTTTGACTTGGATCTTAAACTGTCTTATAAATCAGTAAATTTGTTAATTTTTGCCCAGATTAAAGGGGAGCAGTTATCTTGTACTTCTGTGTTATCAATCTCGATCGAAGCTTAGAGGCAACCCTATAAGTTTATCGCCTGATTCGTTATATAGGTGAATGCTTTCTCGCGAGAAGGGACAATAATTCACATCATATGCTCACATCACACGTATGGAAATGAATAGTCATTTTAAGTTTCAAGAATACAGTTTAATCATTCTTATGAGAAAAAACTAATCACTTCTCTTGAAATGATCATTTGCCTATTTCGAGAATAGACGTCCTGCCACGATAATTTATCAAGCCGAAAAGTAAACACCGCTGCGCATCGCATCCTACTCGGACAAGACACACAGACGAATTTCGGCCAAATGTTGTGGATATTTTATAACAAGGTTTTAAAACATTTCTAGTGTTGAGTTTACTTTGGTTGTCATTTGTGTCGATTTTAGTAGAGTAGTTTCAAATGTTAGTATTTTTAATTGTATTTCTTTGCCAAAGTTTTATAAATTTCTTTGTAAAACTGCTATGGAGCTTATTGCTAGTGCTAAGCAAATCTAAGAATGTTATTTATACTTTTAAAAATGTATTGAGTTTTTCTAATATAAAATTTTTAGTCTAGTGTACTTATAGTCAAAGACAAAAAATATTTGTTTGTGTTTGCTTATAGAATCACAAAAAGATCCAAATACCTTCACGCCCAAATTGTGTTGTTAAACTTTAATACCGTGCGAGCAAAAATTATTTGCATCAAAGAGGGCCTTGTATCTAAGGACGTAATGGTTAACCGTAGAGCTTAATACCTGTTGAGTGTCAGTAACTACCTGAATTAACAATCAATCAGTTATTCCGTCATCTCTGACAGTCGTTAGTAATTTGATTCATCGCTAATTTTTCCAATTTCTTGAACAACTCACACTCTGGGCTTTACGGAACAGCACAAAATATTCATGGTTGAAGCGTATTTTTGAAACGGGGTTAGAGTAAATGGTGAGTTGCAATACAATTCGGGTTTGTGCATGAACGATTTTCACGAATATTTTCCTAACGTTGCTTTTATTGCTGGGGATTTTTATCATTGCCTGAAAAGAACCGTGGCTGTGTTTAGGGAAAAAGGTTCTATACAACACAAAAAAGGAGCAGGAAGACTATCTGTAAGAACAGAAGAACTTGTTGCAAACGTTCGTGAAATAATGCAGAATATGACAACAAATTGTATAAGACGCCTGTCCCAAGAAGTGGGAAGATCTTATGGAACATTCTTAAGAAGCAGCTAAATTTATTTCCTTATAAAGTGCAAGTATTCTAAGAAATACAAGCCGCAGATTTTGAAAGACGCAGGAATTACTCTCAATGGTTTACTCAAAATTTATTGGAAAGAAATGGTTTATTAGACCGGACATTTTTTTCGGAAGCCTCTGGTTCCACCTCTCGGGTTATGTGAATTTTCGGAATACACGCATGTGGAGTAGTGAAAATCCCCATTTTTTTGTAGAGTCCACATTGCACCCTCAAAAAATTGGTGCCTGGTAAGCTGTTTGCAAATTGTTGGTCCTATTTTTTTCCAAGACACAGTTACAGCACAGCGGTATACAGACAATATTTTGAATCCATTTGTGGAGCAATTACTTGACGACGAACTACGTTTTGGATATTTTCAACAGGACGGTGCAACCGCCCATACAGCCGCCGAAACTATTAACTACTTACGCAATTTTTTCGACGACAGATTGATCAGTTTTCGATCAGACATTTAATTCCCACCTAGATCACCTTGTTTAACGTTTATGGATTACTTCGTTTTTCCTCATTTAAAGAACACTATTTTTAAAACACCAGTTGCAAATTTAGAACAATTACAAGGAAGGATTATTCAAGAATGTGGTAACATTTCTCCAGAGATGCTGGTCAACACTTTCGAAAATATGAAAAGACTTGTGAATTTATGCTTAGAGCATGGCGGTGGCCAATTTCAGCAATTTATGCAATTCTTTTTCTTTTTCTTTCTGTATATTATTTTTACTTTGTTAATTTTGTAAACAACAAAAATAAATTTGTATTTGTCTACATATTTTATTACTCATTAGTTTGGCATATCATGTCAAAATTTGACAAAATTTTAACCTAGATTTGGTTACATATATCGTTCCTATATTATTGTGATCTAAACCAAACCCTACATTTTTTAATCCCAGTCCTCTTTGATGCAAATAATTTTTGCTCGCGCGGTATAAATATCACTAAGTAAGATTTGAGGGTACTGGTGGAGATTTAAAAAAATAATAACATAAAATATACAGGTTTTTTGAAAACTTGCAATGCAATATTTTTTATACACTAGAAGTATATCAAAAAACCAAAAATACCATTTTAACAAAAACGCGTGGAAGTAACACTAAGGTATTTTGCGGATCATTCTCACGTCCTTCACCCCTTCAATCACTACCCACCTCTACTTTAAAATTCTAAATGGCACTACCTCATTGTAGCACTTCCCGTGAAGCTTATTTAAAATGCTTTTCTGCGATACTAAAATTAATGAGATTTAAGGTTGAATTCTCAACGTCATTCAATCTATTGCCAACCTATAACCTATTTCGCGTTGATTTTTTGAGTTTATTATTTTAATAACTAACATTTAAAGAAAATCAATATCGTCGGTACATTATTTAGGTAGTACCTATCTGATACATTACAAAAATATCAATTTATTTCATTGTTAATTTTGGGAGAATTGTATAGTGAAAGAACAATGAGTGACAATGACATAATAATATAAAAAAAATCTTACCCGATATTTTTCGCTATACAATTCTACTAAAATAAGTTCTGAAATTCCTTGATATTTATTAAATATGTCATTTATTACCTATAGAATATCAAGTCGATACTGATTTTCTTTAAATTTTGTATAGAAGCTAGAAAACATAAATAAATCTACGCGAAATAGGTTATAGGTTGGCAAGCATGTTGATACTCCCACCTTAAGTACAACAAAATGAAAATTTTGAAAAAATATTTTAAAACTGGCAAAATTTGGCACGAAAAATAAGAAAATAAACGTAAATGATGAAAAATGAAGCCTAAATTAAAACCCTATTGTACTGCTTGAAGTCTTTGTATTTTTTTGAAATAAAGCAAATTCTAGGTTTTTGCTCTTTTTTGTAAAATCTTCTATAAAATTGTATCTTTTCAATCATTTAAAGTTAAACGTGCTTGCTTTTTCCATCACTTGTGTATTCTATGGAAGAACAAGTACAAATGATTTTTCATTTTGCTCCTCAGTCTATGTGCTATTTGAGAATTGCCATTAGTCTTAATGAAATGTATCTTGACAAAAACGTCAGCCACGTCTACAAAAGAGATTTAATTTAAAAATTTCAAGCAACTGAATCTGTTGGGAATAAAAAATAAAATAATAATATGCAGCCCCGCACACGCTCAATATATTGATCAGTATAGGATCGTCAATATTATTGTAAAACCGCTTATCAATATTACTACCACCGCACCTTAACTATTATTGACAATATTTTAGCCAATATTTATGTTCAGAGTTCAGTATCACTTAGTTTTCTTACCGTGCACGCTCCTACGTTTGTTTGATGTTTATATTGCGGAGGGATTGAAATGAGAAATAAAAGGAAAATGGCATGTTCAACTATTTTACTTCTATTATTAATAAAACGTATTGTTACCCGTAAGCGATGGGTTAAAGAGTGGATAACAAAACAGGAACGTTACGGTCACATGAATTTACTAAGAGATATCGTTTCAAGTGATGTAAACGATTACTGCAACTATTTTCGAATGGACAGATATAAAGTTGATACACTCGTAGCAATGGTTGAACCTAACGTCAAGCATCAGGATACCATCATGCGAGAAGCTTTATCCGTTAAAGAGAAACTAGCAGTTACTCTCCGGTATCTTGCAACAGGTAGAAGCTTCGAAGATCTTAATTATTCAGCATTGATGGGTCCACGATCAATAAGCAACGCAATTATGGAAACTTGTGACGCATTGCTATGCATGCATATATGTCTTAAAAGATTATATGCTTCACCGCGTTTTATTTTATTTTTATAAGATCCTTTGCAAGAATCCCACAATATAGGCATCGTTTCAAACGTTTCAATGAAACTTCGCATTACTTGTTCTTTTTCGTTTTCAACGTTAACTTCACTCATGGCGACAACCTTCAAAAACCTGTTTTTTACAACAAAAGGGATTTTAATAAATTAATTTGTTATTACATAAAAGGGGGTCGCAAATTGTTATTATTTGTTATTGCCTTCCCAAAATTTAAAATTAAATATAGTTTCTCTTCAACCACTATTTGAGAAAAGTAAAAAAAAAAGTAATTAATAATAATAAAAAGGTTATTCAATATATAGGTACATATAATAAAATATTTGCAAATTTTAAATTAGAACTTTGAATAAACTAAAATGAAATCTAATGAAACTCACGCAGTCTTACTTGTAGTGAGTAATAATAAATTATGGTATTATAATTTCATATCCATGAATATAATGAATTTTATACATATTATGTATCACAATAATATAATATAATATAATATATCACAACAATATACGCAATTATATATAATATATTTTATATTTTAAAATATTTATCCATAATATTATTGAAAAAATATCTTTGATTTTTTATTATCCATAGTTTAATTTCTTGTTTGTATTTAATCATAGATTTAATTGCTTTAATCGATTTTGGGAGAATATCAAAAATATAAGGAATTATGTTTAAAAAATGTTTTTGACCTATAACTTTGTTGATTTTATTTTTTAACGTTATATTATTTATATTTCTAGTGTTATATTTATGAATATTAAGATTTAATTTATTTTTATTTTTAAAAATATAGATTAATATGTTATAAAAAAATAATTGTCGGGTATCCATTTTTTTGCTTTCTTTATAAAGCATATCAGAAGAGTATAAATATTCTTTATTATAAATAATTTTTAAAATCCATTTTTGAATAATTTCAATATTACGATGATTATTTTTATTTATTCCACCCCAACCTAATATTCCATAATTTATTTGCGTTTGTACCAATGAATAATATATGGTTTCTAAATGTTTAATATCTAAAAATTGATTAAGATGTTTAAATTTTGGTATAAGTATTCTCAATTTTTTAGTAATATATTCACTTTGTAAATTCCAATTTAAATGTTTGTCAATAATTATTCCTAAATATTTAATATTTTTAGCTTGTTCTATTTTTATATTATCATTAATATTTATAGTATTTATATTATTTGGTAAATTATTTTATAAGAAGTAAATGGGAGGTATTTTGTTTTATTATAATTTATTGTTAATAAATTATTATTAAACCAGTTGTTAATTTTAATAAAATCATCAATAATTATATTTTTTACAATATTCCAATTCAAACCTTCATAAAAAATTACAGTATCATCAGCAAAACTGTGTAGTTTACCTTGACAATTTAGTTTAAATATATCATTTATATATATATTAAAAACAATGGTCCTAAGACTGTGCCTTGTGGGACTCCATAGTTAAATATTTTTGGTATACTTATACTTTTACCAATTTTACATGTTGTGGTCTATTATTTAAATAACTTTCAAATAAATTTAATACATTTCCTCGAAAACCAATTATTTCTAATTTTCTTAAAAGTATTTCATGACTTACAGTATCAAATGCTTTTGCTAAATCCAAAAATATACATATGCTTTGCCTTTTATTATCAATTGAGTTATATATTTGAGTTGTTAATTTACAAATTGCATCTTGAGTAGATTTATTTTTTTGGAAAAATTGAAAAAAATTTTAGCTGATCTTGAAATAGCAATTCACAATGCAGTAAGAACGGTATTTCCAAATTCCCGACTGATAGGCTGCAGGTTTCATTTGGTCCGGGCCTGGTTTCGTAAAATTCAAAAATCTTAGACTTGTTTCTGATTATAAAGACGAAAACAGTACAATTGGAAAATGGTTGTGTTATCTATTTGGTTTACCATTTTTGGATCCATCCGAAGTAGGCAATTCTTTTGCTTTTGATTTTGCAGAAATACAACCTGAAGACGAACGCATATCACGATTTGCAGACTATTTGGTTGACAATTATTAACGAAGAAGCCGTATTTCCTCCAAGCTTGTGGGCCGAACTTAGCGATAGCTTAGACAGAAGTACAAACGCATGCGAATCTTTCTACGCTAAATTCAACGCTAGCTTTTATTCGATACACCCAACGATTTTTGCGTTCATTAAGACTTTAAAGCAGTTTCAAACAGATGCGAACATAAAGATACAAAGCTTACATGAAACTTCAAGGATACGTGATCCAGAAGTACGGCGACGTAAGCTGTGCATCGGAAGCAAAATAGAAGAGTATAAAAATGGACTTACGACAAGATTTGACTTTGTTAAATGTATTTCTTTCTTTTACAAGCGTTAAAATAACTTTTATTTTGTTTGTGATTATTGTTAATAAATTAACTTTGTATTTTGTGCTTCTACTTAAATCCTAATAAACTACTTTTTTAAGTCATTGTCGATTTTTTTTATTTCAGGTTATTTTTATTTATATCATAATGACTTTCAATGAAAAAAATCCTAAAGAAAAGTTTATGGGGCTCGCATACTGACAGATTTAATTTAAATATGGAGACGAGTTTAGTTTCTTATTTTTGTCGACCTGCACTGCTCGGGGACGAATTTAGTTATACTTTTCCAGGTAGGAAATTAGCCAAAAAATTAGATCTCAATTTGGGGACGAGTTTAGGTACGTCCATCGACAGCATATTTAGGGTACTTAGGGCATAATTTGCATATTTTTCTAATTTAAAAGCTATAACCCAATTCGAGATTGCATCCCGAAATGGGCAGGTAGTAATTTTAACACATAAGTTGCATCCCGGGTACAACGAAATTGCACCCCGAAGGTGAATTTTATAAATAAGATTAGATTCAGCTAAATATTGACAGTGTTGTCGAACCGTTTTCTTTAGAAGATTGTATTTCTAGAGATTGTCGATAAGGAAAATCCAACTTGGACTTGACACTCTCCAATCGGTTCTAAAAGGTGTATTGGCAACCGGTTTGTTCGTTGTTACCCAGAGCATTTTTTTTAAGTTAGTTTTTCAACCAATATTTTTTAACTGAACTTGACATACTCTGCAATCGGTTCTAAAGGGGACAGAATTTAAAAATATTTTAGGAAAATTTGATTCATGTAACTTATCTGACCCATGGATTAAATAGAGTTGCAGAAACTATTAGAGCTTCCTTCCCATTGGTCAATGACTTAATAGCCAATGTGAGAAAAATTTCATAAAAGCTGCATTAAGGTTGAATTCTCAACGTCATTCAATCTATTGCCAACCTATAACCTATTTCGCGTTGATTTTTTGAGTTTATTATTTTAATAACTAACATTTAAAGAAAATCAATATCGTCGGTACATTATTTAGGTAGTATCTGATATATTACAAAAATATCAATTTATTTCATTGCTAATTTTGGGAGAATTGTATAGTAAAAGAACAATGAGTGACAATGACATAATAATGTTAAAAAAAATCTTACCCGATATTTTTCGCTATACAATTCTCCCAAAATAAGTTATAAAATTCCTTGATATTTATTAAATATGTCAATTATTACCTATATAATATCAAGTCGATACTGATTTTCTTTAAATTTTGTATAAAAGCTAGAAAACATAAATAAATCTAAGCGAAATAGGTTAAAGGTTGGCAAGCATGTTGATACTCCCACCTTAAGAGTGCAATTTTACAAGGAGAACTTGCCCGGAACGCCACTACCACCTGAAACTGTATCGTGCGGCAGTGTTTTATGCGGAGCATTTTCAAAAATTAAAAGAGATTGTTTCTCAAATTGAAGATGATTCTTAGTGTATTAAAAAATGCAAACAAATATTTCAAAATTCTAAAATGGAACAACAATTGATTTATATAAAATGTAGGTAACTATAGTTTTGTTGCTGAAAGTATTTTAAAACTAGACTGAAGGCGAACCACGAACAATCGCTTTTATATCGATCGACAAGGAGAAGTCGATCGCCTTCTTGTTGAAGCGATCGAGATTTCGTACCACGGTTAATCTATTTATCGAAATCGTCTTCTGTTCGGGCGGTTCCGCTTTGTCGATAAAGACTTATTATCCATTTTAAAAACATTTCCTATAATTCCCCGTTTATGATTAAAAGCCAGTAATTAACAATAAAAAGAAGAAGAATATAGGTTATATTTTTAAATTGTTTTGGTATTTGTGTTTATTTACTGTTTATTGTAGTCTCTAAATTTTAAGTTTTTAATCATTTTTCTTGTATATTATCTAATAAAATGTTTTTATTTCCGCCACCTTTATTTTTGTTTTATATTTTCAGTTTTGCACAGCAAGCTTTCATTTATCAGGGTTTTTTCCCCTAGGCCCAACGCATTTTATTTTGTGGCTGCATCCTTCCACAACTCCAGAGATTTTTGTTTAGCATTTTGGCACCCAAATTTGCCTGTAATCATTTCAGGATGCACCTTTAAGATATCTAGGAGTAAATCCCAATGCCTGGAATTTACTCTCATTCTTTTTACTGCAGACTCCATTGTCTAAAAACAGAAAACTTCATGTAGGTACATACTTACTGTGTTTTCGCTTTTTCCGAAAAACCTATAAATTTGTATGAACTAAACGGATATTTAATTTTAGAAAGCTTTATAAATTAAAACTATGTATTCTAATACACTATTATTATTAAAGAAAAACAATCGAATATAATATTTCCTTCGACCAACATTATTTACATCACGAGACAAAAACAATGATATTCATACACCTATGGTAAAGAGTAATTTAAGCCAATGATCAGTATTATATAAAGGAATAACAATTTGCAACAGTTTACCGAAAAAAATTTATTAAATATCGAAATTATGTATTTTTAAACAAAAACTAAAAATACCAAAAAATTTTAAAACTAAACTAACTTTAACGTATTATTATTATTATTATTATTATTATTATTTCGTAAATGGTTATTATATATATATATTTTTTAAATAATTTTGATGGAGTTATTAACAGTAAACATGATTATTTGTGATTTTATATTATTATATATTTGGTGTTATATTCTCTGTAATAAACTTTTTAAGTTGGTTGAGAATAAAGATATATAATAATATTAGTATTATAATTATAATAATATATTATTATTAAACCACCCAAATGCGAAAAACCATTTAAAACTCAAAACAAAGTAAACAAACACGATTTCTGAGGTTAGGTTGTTCGTCGACAAGCTTTAGCGGCGTCCACTTGTCAGTCGACTTCTTTCGATGCGATAAAATCGTTAGGTTGGATAAAGCGATTGTCTGTGGTGGCTATTTATGTAGATTGACCTTGAGCCAAGGCGAGACGGGGAAATACGTAAGGGGAAATTGTCGATTACGATTGTCTGTGGTTCCACTTCTGGGTACATATCGCTAATCGTCAGCCGAGAGTGCATCTAATATTAGTACTAAAAAGATTTACAAAAATTTACAATAAAAAAATACTTTTCTTTTCTTTTTTTCTATTTACTATTGCTTTTTTTGCCTCACCTTCCTGCGGAACGTGAAGGAAAAACATATCGCCAAATTGTCATTATAACAACTGACCAAAACTACACAATGGTGCAAAATTTCCGTTTTCTCGTATAGATAGGTAGTTTTCTGAGACGGCGCCGTATAGGTGCTCTTTAAACTCGCACACCTTTGTGCAATGTGGGATATACTTTCCATATTTGCTCTATAAAAATATGTAAGTATTCAATCGATTAAAACATAGGCAAAAAATTATTCTTACATGGAAGCTATCAATTATCAGCTAATAAATTTGTAGTAATATTATTGTGCCGAGCCCTTCGGGCACGGCACTGTTCTAGTTCGTTCGTTTAATTATACGAGAGCTGTCACTTTGACAGGTAAGTGTCATTTTTTTTTAGCTTTTTCGTAGCGAGGGTTATAGCTGTAAGAATTCGAAATTAAAAAATTTTAAGGTACCTAAATAAGAATGTTTTATACGATAGCTGTCAAATTTTGACTGGTAGAAGTCAGTTTTTTTTTCATCCTTTTCGTAGCAAGGGTTATCGCTGTAAAAATCCTAAAGTGAAAAATTTTTCAGATCCTAAATAACAAAGTTCTATACGACAACTGTCATTTTGACAGGTAAATGTCAATTTTTTTTAAGCTTTTCTTGTATCTAGGATTTAAGCTGTAAGAATCCAAAATTAAAAAAAAAATTCAGTAGTTAAATAACAAAGTTCTATGCGACAGCTGTCAAATTTTGACAGGTAAGTTAAAAATTTTTTTTAGATTTTTCGTAGCGAGATTTATAGCTGTAAGAATCCTAAATGAAAAATTTTTCAGTTCCTACATAACAAAGTTATATACGACAGCTGTCATTTTGACAGGTAAATTGCAAGTTTTTTTAAGCTTTTCTTGTATCTAGGATTATGGCTGTAAGAATTCGAAATAAAAAAAAAATTCAGTACCTAAATAACAAAGTTCTATACAACAGCTGTCAAATTTTGACAGGTAAGTTTAATTTTTTTTTTTAGATTTTTCGTAGCGAGATTTATAGCTGTAAGAATCCTAAATGAAAAATTTTTCAGTTCCTAAATAACAAAGTTATATACGACAGCTGTCATTTTGACAGGTAAATTGCAAGTTTTTTTTAAGCTTTTCTTGTATCTAGGATTATAGCTGTAAGAATTCGAAATTTAAAAAAAATTCAGTACCTAAATAACAAAGTTTTATACGACAGCTGTCAGATTTTGACAGATAAGTGTCAATTTTTTTTTAGCTTTTTCGTAGCGACGGTTATAGCTGTAAGAATCCCAAATTAAAAAAAAAATCAGTACCTAGATAACAAAGTTTTATACGATACCTGTCAGATTTTGACAGGTAAGTGTCAATTTATTTTAACTTTTTTCGTAGCGAGGGTTAAAGCTGTACTAAAACTAAATTAAAAAAAATTTCAGTACCAAAATAACAAAGTTCTATACGACAGCTGTCAAATTATATATACTTAAATAGTAATTCTTATTTTTTATAATTTGCTACCATTTCTATGCTGTTTAGGTATAGAACAATATATTTGAAAAAAGTAGTATTTGAGATGACCTAAACGAATATCCAAACCAAAAGTATATCCGACGCACCCAAATCGATTTATTAACGATCCAATATGACCCTACATTGATTTTAAAAAAATCAAAAAAATTACTTTCCAACTTTCGATCGCGTTCGCAAACAACAGTGTTTTGTAGCCCAACGTCGTCTACATGTCGAAAAAGTTTAAATCGATTAAAATGAGTTTTGCCACCTGTATCGCCCTACAACGAAAAAAAACATATTTTTTAACTTTGACTTTAATAACTTTTTTCCGGTACACCCTGTATATTTGAAATTGTTCCCAGAACGTGTCCCGACTATTCCTCTCTACGTCCAAAAAGTTTGAATCGTTTTGCTTTAACCGTTTCCGAAAAAAAAATTCGCGAATATCGAAATGTCGAATAACCTTCTACCACGTGGCGACGGATTATCAATGTCGAAACGCCATCTTTAAAATCGAGATTACAACCATTTCTGAAACATTTTGGGCAAATATTTTGGTCAGTAAAATTAGAAGAAGGTTCAAGGTAGATATTCCACCCGATTTAAAATCTGGAAATGTTCTTATTATTCTAGCAAGTCACGCTGAAACACCCATTTTTCGCAATAATTAATTTAGATACATCAATATCAAGGCACTCTTAGTCAAAAGTAAATGGTGTTAGAATTTGTAAAGATTGCCTGTTTCCGCACCCAAAAAAGCGACTTTTCTCAAATTTGCGAATATATTTTTATAAGTTTAGATATGCAGGAGTGTCGAGAAGATATCAGCGCATCTTTTGGGAGAAAAATAAAACGGTTTTGTTAAAAATTGAATAATTTACAGTCGATGTAGTAAAACGTCAGCTTCTTGATCTTTTGATAATTCATAAATTAATTTTTTTGAGACACAAAATATGTTTTCCCAGAGCGCGTTTATTATGCAAACTAAAGCTTGTTTATCGGTCGATATGGTAGACCAAGAAAAAATTTAAAAAGTTATATATAGACACTTGCAGAAGTATTTAAGCAAACCAGTGCGACGCCAACCGAAATTACGGGATTTCAAAATCATAAGCTGCCGTTTTTCCGTATTAAAGATAAAGAAACGAAAAAATATCTCTTAAATACATTTTGACGAGCTCTATCAGCTAAAGTATACAACGTTTCGATCAAAAGTCGTTTTACTACGTGGTTTCCACTTTCTTACAATTTTCGGCAATTTCCATTCCAGTAAGGTATAGAACGATATATTGGAAAAAAGTAGATTTTGAGATGGCCTAACCGATTATCCAAACCGAATGTCGATTGGATGTACCCAATTCGACTTATTAGGGATCCAAGAGGTACCATTGTCGACCAAATTTTGACTTTGAAAAAATCAAAAAAATTACTTCCAAACTTTCGATCGCGCTTACAAATAATAGGGTTCTGTAGCCCACGGTCGTCTACGCGTCGAAAAAGTTTAAATCGAAAAAACTAATTTTTGTGGCCTGTATCGAATGCCAACGAGATCCCGATATTTCTTGACTTTAAAAATTAATAACTTTTTTCCGGCACACCCTGTATATTCCAAATTTTTACACAACGTACCCCCACTATTCCTCTCTAAACCCAAAATGTTTCAATCGTCTCACATTAACCGTTTCCGAGAAAAAAAATCGCAAATGTGAAAATGTCGAAACTGACGACGACGACGACGCCGACAACATACGCACATTATTTTCACCGAAGCGCCGTATAACATATCGCGGTGTAGCGCGATATGTAATTAGAAAAAACATCTAGTAGTCTATTAGAGTCAATGGATATTGTAGAAAAATGCATTAATAATTTTAAGCAAGTACGAGGTGAGGTTAGAAAAGCAGTAATGTCAAAGTTAGAAGGAATAATAGAAAAAAATAAAGGTTTTAAATTTTTAATAAATGTTTCAAAAGTTCTGTTAGGGGAAAATGTAGATAATTTGGATTTTAAACTGAGCCTAGTTCCAAAGTTAAAATTTTGTCCTATAACATCAGTAGAAGTAGAAAGATCTTTTTCATTATATAATCATATTCTTAGTGAGTTGAGACAGAATTTTTTAGTAAAAAACCTTAAATTACATATTATAACCAGTGCATATTATAGTTCTGCGGACTAATATTAATGTTTTTATTTGTATTTGTACCATAATGCAGATTTAATAAATTTTTTACACGTTTACCTATTTTTTGGTGGTTTTTATTAAATACCCAATGCCTAGTTTAATAAAACGCTAATTTAATCCAACAAAAAGTCATATTATGTTTTTCGTATTACTGCACATTCATTGCATATTCCTTTGTTTTTTGCATATATCTTGCATATATTTTAAAAAATATATGCATATATATGGGCATATCACACATACTTTCGGTTGCATATAATCCGGTCTCTAGTATTGACTCTTCTTTTATCCTAACTGGTCATATGAATAAACAGAACTGTCACTACTGAAGTGACAAGTGACATTAATCCACATCTTTTGACATAAGGGCACAGTAAATATTCCCTCCCAAAAGATCAATGTTTGAGCGGGAATACTGGGAAAATAGTTTAAAAAAATAGCAAAAAATTAGAGAGTTTTACCATTACAATAGGGTTCTAATTTAAGCTTGGGATTATTTGTCATGATTTTAAGTTGATTTTTAAATTTTTCCAGTTTAAAAATATTTTCTAAAAATTTCGCTAACATTTCGTATTTAAATCCCTTTAATTGTAGTATTGCTAAAAAGAATTTTTGGTAAGCTATTGAAACGCCCAGATCCGGGGCTATTTTTCGCATAAAAATTTCCATAAAATTTCTTAAGGGTAAAATAAATTAACTAATATTTTTGGGACCAATAATATGTACAAAGGAACCCTCGTTTTAAAAGAGCTTAAAAAGCCACAAAATGTAAAATTTCACCCTCTTAAAACAGGTCGAATTCTTTTAGTTTGAAAAACAGATGGCCACGCTACAGGTCCACGGTACTGAAAGCGGGGGGACGCGCCAGGGACACTCGATATTTTCCCAATCACAAGTTAAGGTCGTTTTTCTGTCAGTTTTTTCTTTAATGTCAGTAATCTATTTTATTACAAATTATTGGATTTTTTCTACTTATCCTGGATATCTTCCAGCGCCGATCGCTTGCACTGTTCACCAATCCGAAGTCGACATCCGGTGCGTTAGAAATCTTTAAGAGCGGAATTAAAGCCAAACGCTGAATTGGGGTATTAACAACAATTTGTTTGGCACAACTGCACATTGATTAGTAGACAACGTCGACGCCGAGCTACGTTTACGGTTCACTAATCCGCGCATAGCTTGTGGTGCGTGTTTGTGTCGTCAAAATGCAGTAAAAAAACAAACCCGAACAAACCCGAGCAAACCCGAACAAACCCGACGATTGCAGTTAATAAACAAAAACAGCAATAATCTTAAATTCAGATTTATTCGCGGCGTATAAAAAATATGTAAATATGTTATTACTTCAATTTCATTCTTACAAATATTTCTCTCAAAGTTCCAATCAGAAAATTATCAAGCAATAAATAATGGGGGGGTCTAAATAGCAAAATAAAGCTCCGCCAACGCGTCTGCAAGACAAGATTGGCTTAATTGTTTTAAAATAAAAAGGGGGCCAAAGCAAAATGGTACAATTTGTAACTGTAACAAAAATCAATACACTGTTGCTTTCTAAGGGTCATAAAATATGAGACATAGACCTTTTTTGTTTAGGTAACTTGTAACAGATATGGTTGTCTCCCGGGTGTTTTCATGTTTGAGAACATTGTCCAGTTCGGATGTAACCCAGTTTGTTCGACAAGTGGACGGGGTGGCGCTACCTTCTGTTAAAAACCAGAACTTAATTAATTCAGCGCGTAGCATATCACCGTGTGAGTTGCTGTCATTTATGTCTGGTTAATTTTTGTAGTTTTTTAAGTAAATAAAGTTTGCAAAAGTGAATAATAGTTTCATTAATCCGTATCATACAGCGTAGCGTTCATTTCGTACATAAATTTGGTCAATCGAGCCAAATACAGCGGTTTAAATAGTAATTAAACATTTACCGGCAGACCAACAATGGATTCCAGTCAGCAGCGGTAGAAAATTGCCGTGTTGCCAAGCCAAACACATACGAACACAAATCATAAGAAGACATCATTAAAGTAGGTCCTTTCCAATTGCTTAGTTAATCCTAATGCTTAGTTTCCTACTAATATTAAAAACCTCACCTGCATGCTAACATTTGTAAGAGCATTGTATAAGTTATTTTTTAAAACAAATAAGCATAGTATTGCGTAACATTAAAAACAGTTAAAATAAAAAATGGCACAAAACGGCGAAAATGCCACTGTTAATAAAACTAAAAAACCAGTTGTTCGTAGGGGTCAGTTAAAGGCGGCATTATTGTACGATATAAAATAAGGGTAGGGAGAAAGGAAAAAGATCTACTGATTAAAGTGGTTCTATCGGGTTTGTTCTAAGAATTTCGGTTGACAAAACTTGCATTGGCCGAAATATTAAACGTTCATCCCCTTCTTATTCACGACAAGAGTGTAAATATTTTTATTTAGGATAAAAGGTAATCTTGGAAGATCATATACTTTCATCCCCAGAAGGCGACATTATAACTACAAAGAATACATTAAAATGAAAAATAAATTTAAATACGCCTGATATGATGGCCGGCGGTTATTTCCCCAAAAATGCCCAGAGCTAGGAAGCAGTTTTGGGTCAAGCTTCCCGAAAATGATACCTCTATTGACTTAATTAACGTGGGCGTTAAGTTGTGTTTAAGTTTAATTTAGTATTTTTTGAATTGTATGGTTTCTTCTATTAGCCATTAAAATCCTCATGTGTTTCGTTAAATATATTGCTATTTTATTTCCACGGTAAAACTGTTTATGAATTATTCATATTAATATTTTATGGTAATTTTTGCCGTAATACTAATTATTAATGCGCTACTCTTTTTATGTTGCAAATTTTATTGCATTATTTTTAAAAATAACAAAACGGCACTGCATAAATACAAACAGAACTTTTTCTCAAAATTCACTATTTCACATCGTGTTTTACGTTAGCAGGCAAGTCGTTAACTACTAAAGAACAAAAAATCCCTGAAAAAAGCGGGATCGTCAGCTAATTTTTCTTTTTTAGAATAAACCAAACGCATTTTAATTAATGACGTACTTAAATTTAATATTTTTTGATTTGATTGGTCAATACAAAGAAAAAATATTTCTTAGCTTACCTGATGGAGGTCTGATTGTGTCTGGAACTGAACAAATCATTAATATAGTAAAGACCTAGATTTACCAAGTTTTAAAACAAATTAAAAAATAGATGCTAATAATTGGAACATTGTCAACTATTGATTTTGATTCAATCATTATGTTGGGTTTGGTAAAAATTTTAAATAATAATTAACTAACTAGGCTACTGTGACTGTGTCATAAATGACATTGGCAGATTTTATTTACTTACAATCAAAGTGTACTGATTAAAAAATCAAGGAAACCGACCTATTCTTATTGAGAGAAAATTGTTTTTTTTGCCAATGTCATTCTGGTCATAGTTTAAGTTGGTAAATTAATAATTATTGTTTAAAATATTTATGCAACCCGACATACGTTTTTTCTGATTAACATGCTTGATTTGTAGGGTTGGTTGGGACGTACGCCAAGCTTATGTCATCGATGTAAGTAAGAGATTTATCTTGATTGATAAGTTAACCAGGAAAAAGTTAACTTTGTTAATATTTGTGGCTGTAAAATTTCAATTTTCAAAAAAAAATTTTAATTTACAAAATTTAGGTGATATCAAATTTTAAAGCTAAATTTAAAATTTTAGCAAAATCAATGACTATTAAATTTCTTGTAGTAAAACATGATTTTTCTCCAAGAGTAAACTACTTTTATTTTTCATTTTTGACAAAAATGCCAATTAGAAAACTTATTTAGATTAACGTCTGCAATTTAAATCCGACGTTTCTAATACATTTTCGATTTTTAAGTTTTTTTAATTTTTAGAGGTAAATGGCAATTTTGCTGCTCAATAAAAATATTAATATCAAATTTTATTAGACTCTATTTTCATAATGGGTGGTGTGTATTTTATTTTAAAATTTTTAATACATTCCTACCATCTTTTGTAAAAACAAGTAATTTTTTTTACCTTTTTATTACTTTGCTTTACGTATGGGGCAAATTTTTAATGTGTTTTGAAAATATTAACCTTAGAACAAAGGGTTTATTTAGTTCAATGATACGGTGTGGGCGAAAGTTCTTACAATTTTGTGATAGAGAAATTTTATCAAAGATATCCTAACGTTTACGTCTCAAAAATGGGACTTTATAAATTATTAAGAAAATTTCAGCGAACTGGTTCAGTTTCCAATTAAAAAAAAAAAGATGATCAGAATGACGCAGCTTCCCTAATCGTACTGCAGTCTGTTGCTGACAATCCTACCCTTTCATTAGGAAACCGAGCTCAAGAACTTGATGTAGTTAAAAACTCATATTCAGTATATTTTAAAGGCAAACAAAATATTCCCATTTAAGCCAACTTTTAATCAAACGTTGGAAGAAGGAGACGAAGCCAAATGTTTAGATTTTTTTCTTTTGGTCGGAAACAAAATTGTAAGTGAAAATAGGAATTTTCATAAATTTATCATGTTCTCCGACGAATCGACATTTTCAACAAACGTGAAAGTGTCTTCTGCGCATATTAGATACTGGAGCGAAAATAATCCCCGTTTTAGAATTCCTGCAAGAAGACAATATTACAAAAAAGTAAATGTCTGGTGTGCGATTTTTTATTATGGCATTATTGGCCCATACTTTTTCGAAAACACGTGTAACCGTAGGAGTTACCTTGAAATTTTGGAAACATTCCTGTCTGAAAAAACCTAGAAGAATTGCCTCTCCAATTTAGGAACGAAATGTACTTTCAACAAGATGGATGCCCTACGCATTTCGCAATTGAAGTGAGGGAATGGCTAAATAATACATTTGGCCACAGATGGATTGGTCAGAATGGTCCGGTTCTGTGGCCCCCAAAAAGTCCAGATTTAACTATTTTAGATGTCTAACTTTGGGGGCGCCTCAAACAATTAGTGTACTCCCGTCCAATCGAGAACGACGTACAGCTTCTAAAACAGCGAATTGTTGAAGTTGTTCAAACAATTTCCATTAAAGAAATTCGAAGAAGTTTTGACCACATTCGTTAACAGCTGGAAAAATGTGTTGAATATGGAAGGGGACTGTTTTAATAGCAAATTATGAAATTATTATTTGTTGTTATTTCCGGGGTTATTTCATTTGTCAAATTAAAAATACATATTTCTGGTAACACCAAAAATCAGTTTTTGAAACTTTTTGATACCCCTTTGTCATTGATAATGTATGTATTTCGACCGCTAATGCTGCTATCCAAAAAAAAATTCTGAGGTAGATGGCGTGCCAGTG
The DNA here is from genome assembly GCA_963969555.1 of Polydrusus pterygomalis. Classification (NCBI taxonomy): domain Eukaryota; kingdom Metazoa; phylum Arthropoda; class Insecta; order Coleoptera; family Curculionidae; genus Polydrusus; species Polydrusus pterygomalis. The sequence continues at coordinate 103,652,663 of OZ018376.1, read as the reverse complement.
GTAACGGTCGTACAACGTTTCGCTCCTGAATTTCTAAAGAAAAAACGTGAAAATAGTGGTGTTTTAATATCAAGCAGTACTAAAAGTGCTTTCTAAGTTCTCAGTCTATGTTATTGTGTACCAAAATTCTGGATTAGTGTTGGCTGTAACTGCTTTTGTGTCGAAGATTAATATCAACTTTGTGGTTTTGACATCATGGGTCTGTCAACGGCTGATTTGAGAGAGATCAAAACAACAATCATCAATACCTTTAGCGAAAAAAGTTTGCAAGAAATTGCATATTCTTACAATTTTCGGCAATTTCCATTCCAGTAAGGTATAGAACGATATATTGGAAAAAAGTAGATTTTGAGATGGCCTAACCGATTATCCAAACCGAATGTCGATTGGATGTACCCAATTCGACTTATTAGGGATCCAAGAGGTACCATTGTCGACCAAATTTTGACTTTGAAAAAATCAAAAAAATTACTTCCAAACTTTCGATCGCGCTTACAAATAATAGGGTTCTGTAGCCCACGGTCGTCTACGCGTCGAAAAAGTTTAAATCGAAAAAACTAATTTTTGTGGCCTGTATCGAATGCCAACGAGATCCCGATATTTCTTGACTTTAAAAATTAATAACTTTTTTCCGGCACACCCTGTATATTCCAAATTTTTACACAACGTACCCCCACTATTCCTCTCTAAACCCAAAATGTTTCAATCGTCTCACATTAACCGTTTCCGAGAAAAAAAATCGCAAATGTGAAAATGTCGAAACTGACGACGACGACGACGCCGACAACATACGCACATTATTTTCACCGAAGCGCCGTATAACATATCGCGGTGTAGCGCGATATGTAATTAGAAAAAACATCTAGTAGTCTATTAGAGTCAATGGATATTGTAGAAAAATGCATTAATAATTTTAAGCAAGTACGAGGTGAGGTTAGAAAAGCAGTAATGTCAAAGTTAGAAGGAATAATAGAAAAAAATAAAGGTTTTAAATTTTTAATAAATGTTTCAAAAGTTCTGTTAGGGGAAAATGTAGATAATTTGGATTTTAAACTGAGCCTAGTTCCAAAGTTAAAATTTTGTCCTATAACATCAGTAGAAGTAGAAAGATCTTTTTCATTATATAATCATATTCTTAGTGAGTTGAGACAGAATTTTTTAGTAAAAAACCTTAAATTACATATTATAACCAGTGCATATTATAGTTCTGCGGACTAATATTAATGTTTTTATTTGTATTTGTACCATAATGCAGATTTAATAAATTTTTTACACGTTTACCTATTTTTTGGTGGTTTTTATTAAATACCCAATGCCTAGTTTAATAAAACGCTAATTTAATCCAACAAAAAGTCATATTATGTTTTTCGTATTACTGCACATTCATTGCATATTCCTTTGTTTTTTGCATATATCTTGCATATATTTAAAAAAATATATGCATATATATGGGCATATCACACATACTTTCGGTTGCATATAATCCGGTCTCTAGTATTGACTCTTCTTTTATCCTAACTGGTCATATGAATAAACAGAACTGTCACTACTGAAGTGACAAGTGACATTAATCCACATCTTTTGACATAAGGGCACAGTAAATATTCCCTCCCAAAAGATCAATGTTTGAGCGGGAATACTGGGAAAATAGTTTAAAAAAATAGCAAAAAATTAGAGAGTTTTACCATTACAATAGGGTTCTAATTTAAGCTTGGGATTATTTGTCATGATTTTAAGTTGATTTTTAAATTTTTCCAGTTTAAAAATATTTTCTAAAAATTTCGCTAACATTTCGTATTTAAATCCCTTTAATTGTAGTATTGCTAAAAAGAATTTTTGGTAAGCTATTGAAACGCCCAGATCCGGGGCTATTTTTCGCATAAAAATTTCCATAAAATTTCTTAAGGGTAAAATAAATTAACTAATATTTTTGGGACCAATAATATGTACAAAGGAACCCTCGTTTTAAAAGAGCTTAAAAAGCCACAAAATGTAAAATTTCACCCTCTTAAAACAGGTCGAATTCTTTTAGTTTGAAAAACAGATGGCCACGCTACAGGTCCACGGTACTGAAAGCGGGGGGACGCGCCAGGGACACTCGATATTTTCCCAATCACAAGTTAAGGTCGTTTTTCTGTCAGTTTTTTCTTTAATGTCAGTAATCTATTTTATTACAAATTATTGGATTTTTTCTACTTATCCTGGATATCTTCCAGCGCCGATCGCTTGCACTGTTCACCAATCCGAAGTCGACATCCGGTGCGTTAGAAATCTTTAAGAGCGGAATTAAAGCCAAACGCTGAATTGGGGTATTAACAACAATTTGTTTGGCACAACTGCACATTGATTAGTAGACAACGTCGACGCCGAGCTACGTTTACGGTTCACTAATCCGCGCATAGCTTGTGGTGCGTGTTTGTGTCGTCAAAATGCAGTAAAAAAACAAACCCGAACAAACCCGAGCAAACCCGAACAAACCCGACGATTGCAGTTAATAAACAAAAACAGCAATAATCTTAAATTCAGATTTATTCGCGGCGTATAAAAAATATGTAAATATGTTATTACTTCAATTTCATTCTTACAAATATTTCTCTCAAAGTTCCAATCAGAAAATTATCAAGCAATAAATAATGGGGGGGTCTAAATAGCAAAATAAAGCTCCGCCAACGCGTCTGCAAGACAAGATTGGCTTAATTGTTTTAAAATAAAAAGGGGGCCAAAGCAAAATGGTACAATTTGTAACTGTAACAAAAATCAATACACTGTTGCTTTCTAAGGGTCATAAAATATGAGACATAGACCTTTTTTGTTTAGGTAACTTGTAACAGATATGGTTGTCTCCCGGGTGTTTTCATGTTTGAGAACATTGTCCAGTTCGGATGTAACCCAGTTTGTTCGACAAGTGGACGGGGTGGCGCTACCTTCTGTTAAAAACCAGAACTTAATTAATTCAGCGCGTAGCATATCACCGTGTGAGTTGCTGTCATTTATGTCTGGTTAATTTTTGTAGTTTTTTAAGTAAATAAAGTTTGCAAAAGTGAATAATAGTTTCATTAATCCGTATCATACAGCGTAGCGTTCATTTCGTACATAAATTTGGTCAATCGAGCCAAATACAGCGGTTTAAATAGTAATTAAACATTTACCGGCAGACCAACAATGGATTCCAGTCAGCAGCGGTAGAAAATTGCCGTGTTGCCAAGCCAAACACATACGAACACAAATCATAAGAAGACATCATTAAAGTAGGTCCTTTCCAATTGCTTAGTTAATCCTAATGCTTAGTTTCCTACTAATATTAAAAACCTCACCTGCATGCTAACATTTGTAAGAGCATTGTATAAGTTATTTTTTAAAACAAATAAGCATAGTATTGCGTAACATTAAAAACAGTTAAAATAAAAAATGGCACAAAACGGCGAAAATGCCACTGTTAATAAAACTAAAAAACCAGTTGTTCGTAGGGGTCAGTTAAAGGCGGCATTATTGTACGATATAAAATAAGGGTAGGGAGAAAGGAAAAAGATCTACTGATTAAAGTGGTTCTATCGGGTTTGTTCTAAGAATTTCGGTTGACAAAACTTGCATTGGCCGAAATATTAAACGTTCATCCCCTTCTTATTCACGACAAGAGTGTAAATATTTTTATTTAGGATAAAAGGTAATCTTGGAAGATCATATACTTTCATCCCCAGAAGGCGACATTATAACTACAAAGAATACATTAAAATGAAAAATAAATTTAAATACGCCTGATATGATGGCCGGCGGTTATTTCCCCAAAAATGCCCAGAGCTAGGAAGCAGTTTTGGGTCAAGCTTCCCGAAAATGATACCTCTATTGACTTAATTAACGTGGGCGTTAAGTTGTGTTTAAGTTTAATTTAGTATTTTTTGAATTGTATGGTTTCTTCTATTAGCCATTAAAATCCTCATGTGTTTCGTTAAATATATTGCTATTTTATTTCCACGGTAAAACTGTTTATGAATTATTCATATTAATATTTTATGGTAATTTTTGCCGTAATACTAATTATTAATGCGCTACTCTTTTTATGTTGCAAATTTTATTGCATTATTTTTAAAAATAACAAAACGGCACTGCATAAATACAAACAGAACTTTTTCTCAAAATTCACTATTTCACATCGTGTTTTACGTTAGCAGGCAAGTCGTTAACTACTAAAGAACAAAAAATCCCTGAAAAAAGCGGGATCGTCAGCTAATTTTTCTTTTTTAGAATAAACCAAACGCATTTTAATTAATGACGTACTTAAATTTAATATTTTTTGATTTGATTGGTCAATACAAAGAAAAAATATTTCTTAGCTTACCTGATGGAGGTCTGATTGTGTCTGGAACTGAACAAATCATTAATATAGTAAAGACCTAGATTTACCAAGTTTTAAAACAAATTAAAAAATAGATGCTAATAATTGGAACATTGTCAACTATTGATTTTGATTCAATCATTATGTTGGGTTTGGTAAAAATTTTAAATAATAATTAACTAACTAGGCTACTGTGACTGTGTCATAAATGACATTGGCAGATTTTATTTACTTACAATCAAAGTGTACTGATTAAAAAATCAAGGAAACCGACCTATTCTTATTGAGAGAAAATTGTTTTTTTTGCCAATGTCATTCTGGTCATAGTTTAAGTTGGTAAATTAATAATTATTGTTTAAAATATTTATGCAACCCGACATACGTTTTTTCTGATTAACATGCTTGATTTGTAGGGTTGGTTGGGACGTACGCCAAGCTTATGTCATCGATGTAAGTAAGAGATTTATCTTGATTGATAAGTTAACCAGGAAAAAGTTAACTTTGTTAATATTTGTGGCTGTAAAATTTCAATTTTCAAAAAAAAATTTTAATTTACAAAATTTAGGTGATATCAAATTTTAAAGCTAAATTTAAAATTTTAGCAAAATCAATGACTATTAAATTTCTTGTAGTAAAACATGATTTTTCTCCAAGAGTAAACTACTTTTATTTTTCATTTTTGACAAAAATGCCAATTAGAAAACTTATTTAGATTAACGTCTGCAATTTAAATCCGACGTTTCTAATACATTTTCGATTTTTAAGTTTTTTTAATTTTTAGAGGTAAATGGCAATTTTGCTGCTCAATAAAAATATTAATATCAAATTTTATTAGACTCTATTTTCATAATGGGTGGTGTGTATTTTATTTTAAAATTTTTAATACATTCCTACCATCTTTTGTAAAAACAAGTAATTTTTTTTACCTTTTTATTACTTTGCTTTACGTATGGGGCAAATTTTTAATGTGTTTTGAAAATATTAACCTTAGAACAAAGGGTTTATTTAGTTCAATGATACGGTGTGGGCGAAAGTTCTTACAATTTTGTGATAGAGAAATTTTATCAAAGATATCCTAACGTTTACGTCTCAAAAATGGGACTTTATAAATTATTAAGAAAATTTCAGCGAACTGGTTCAGTTTCCAATTAAAAAAAAAAAGATGATCAGAATGACGCAGCTTCCCTAATCGTACTGCAGTCTGTTGCTGACAATCCTACCCTTTCATTAGGAAACCGAGCTCAAGAACTTGATGTAGTTAAAAACTCATATTCAGTATATTTTAAAGGCAAACAAAATATTCCCATTTAAGCCAACTTTTAATCAAACGTTGGAAGAAGGAGACGAAGCCAAATGTTTAGATTTTTTTCTTTTGGTCGGAAACAAAATTGTAAGTGAAAATAGGAATTTTCATAAATTTATCATGTTCTCCGACGAATCGACATTTTCAACAAACGTGAAAGTGTCTTCTGCGCATATTAGATACTGGAGCGAAAATAATCCCCGTTTTAGAATTCCTGCAAGAAGACAATATTACAAAAAAGTAAATGTCTGGTGTGCGATTTTTTATTATGGCATTATTGGCCCATACTTTTTCGAAAACACGTGTAACCGTAGGAGTTACCTTGAAATTTTGGAAACATTCCTGTCTGAAAAAACCTAGAAGAATTGCCTCTCCAATTTAGGAACGAAATGTACTTTCAACAAGATGGATGCCCTACGCATTTCGCAATTGAAGTGAGGGAATGGCTAAATAATACATTTGGCCACAGATGGATTGGTCAGAATGGTCCGGTTCTGTGGCCCCCAAAAAGTCCAGATTTAACTATTTTAGATGTCTAACTTTGGGGGCGCCTCAAACAATTAGTGTACTCCCGTCCAATCGAGAACGACGTACAGCTTCTAAAACAGCGAATTGTTGAAGTTGTTCAAACAATTTCCATTAAAGAAATTCGAAGAAGTTTTGACCACATTCGTTAACAGCTGGAAAAATGTGTTGAATATGGAAGGGGACTGTTTTAATAGCAAATTATGAAATTATTATTTGTTGTTATTTCCGGGGTTATTTCATTTGTCAAATTAAAAATACATATTTCTGGTAACACCAAAAATCAGTTTTTGAAACTTTTTGATACCCCTTTGTCATTGATAATGTATGTATTTCGACCGCTAATGCTGCTATCCAAAAAAAAATTCTGAGGTAGATGGCGTGCCAGTGGTAACGGTCGTACAACGTTTCGCTCCTGAATTTCTAAAGAAAAAACGTGAAAATAGTGGTGTTTTAATATCAAGCAGTACTAAAAGTGCTTTCTAAGTTCTCAGTCTATGTTATTGTGTACCAAAATTCTGGATTAGTGTTGGCTGTAACTGCTTTTGTGTCGAAGATTAATATCAACTTTGTGGTTTTGACATCATGGGTCTGTCAACGGCTGATTTGAGAGAGATCAAAACAACAATCATCAATACCTTTAGCGAAAAAAGTTTGCAAGAAATTGCATATAAAGTAGCTAAAATGGTGGAAGAAAAATTTCAAGAGCAACTTGATTCTCATGAAAATCAAATAAAATCACATCTGGATTGGATTCAAACTCTGGAATCTGAAAATAAAAAGTTAAGGAAGAGTATAGACGACCAAGAACAAACTTCACGGAGTTTAAATTTGCGCATCTTTGGCATGACAATTAAAGATGGCGAGGATTTGCGTTCGGATGCCATACATCTGTTTAACCAAACATTAAAAGTAAACATTAAAAATCATGATATCAAGAAATGCCACCGAATTGCTGCAAAAAACGGTAATGATAAACCATCAGCAGTACTCGTTCGTTTCGTCACTGATGCGGCACGGCTAAGTGTTTTAAAAAACCGAAAACACCTTTATAAAAGCGGTATACAAATTAAAGAAGACCTAACTAAGATGCGTCTTTCTCTATTTTCTAGTGCAGTTCGTCAGTTTTCTAGTAAAAATGCATGGGTATTAAACGGCAATGTTTATGTAAAGTGCGGTGATATTGTTCACAGAATCACAGATGAGAGTGATCTCTTAAATTTGAAAAAATCATAGTGGGGTTACTAATACAACAGTGTGGTATTATTTGAATTGTAAGTACATTATTTTCTGTTTGTTCCCGAAAGAAGTATTTTTTATGTTTTGGGGCAATCCTGACAAGTTAGTTTATAAACACCGCATTTATTGTCATTTTTTGTTTTAGTTTTATTGTTTTTAATAAATTTCCCTGTTGAGTTATTGGTTTTGAATGATACTGTAATATTATATTTTTTTAAAAAATTTAATATATTTTGGCTTGCTTTACCAAAATACGTAATTGACTAATAAATTATTTTATCTTTGGTGAACGGATAAACACTATTTAACGTTTTTTGTATAATTTTTTATTTAAAATCTTATCTATTATTTGGCTTGTATAACCGTTATTAATTGCAATTTGTTTAATTATGTTTAATTCTTTTTGAAAATTAATTTTACTAAGTGGTACTGTGATGAGTCTGTGAATCATACTGTGAAAAGCTGCTAATTTATGTTGTATAGGATGATTAGACGTATTGTGTATTGTAGTGTCTGTGTGTGTAGGTTTATGGAAGATAGAAAAGGTGTGTTTATGATTTTCTCGTGTTATAGTAAGGTCAAGAAAGTTAAGAGAATTGTTTGATTCCTTTTCTATTGTAAATTTTATATTAGGATGTAAGTTATTAATAAAATCAAAAAATTGAGATAGTTGTCTTTCTGTACCGGTAAAGCAAGCTAATACATCGTCTACATATCTATACCAGTAGATAAAATGTTTAAAATGTGGGTGTTTGTTAATCTTATTTTCTAAAAAGTCCATAAATATTTCAGCTAATAAAGGACTGAGAGGGTTTCCCATAATCAGGCCTTCACTACTGGAATATATTAACCTGTTAAATTCAAAATAGTTTTGTTCCAAACAAGTTCTTAGAAGTAGTAAAATTTCTTGTTTTTTAATAAAATTGGTGTTTTTTAAAGAAAGAAGCTTTTCAACAAGAATAATAGTATCTTTTGTGGGAATGCTAGGAAACAAGTTACTTACATCGAAGGAAATAAATTTTGCATTTGTTGGGAGTTTTATTTTTTCGATTTTTTTAATTAGGTCTATTGAATTTTTAATTTGAAATTTTGCAGCGAAATTCGTGTATTGGTTGATGATATCAATTAAACGTTTAGATAGTTTATAAGAAGGGGCTGAAAAAAATGAGACAACCGGTCTAATAGGACCTACTATCTACAAAATCCTAAAAAAAGATCCAACAGATTTATTTCAAAAAACTGTAAAAAATGTAATTCAAACTTGTAAAAGTTTATTTAGTGATACAGACGTCAGCAAATTAACGTTAATGAACCCCCAATTACCGAAACTACTCTTTTATAAAACTTCATAAAATAGATCATCCTATTAGACCGGTTGTCTCATTTTTTTCAGCCCCTTCTTATAAACTATCTAAACGTTTAATTGATATCATTAAAAAATACACGAATTTCGCTGCAAAATTTCAAATTAAAAATTCAATAGACCTAATTAAAAAAATCGAAAAATAAAACTCCCAACAAATGCAAAATTAATTTCCTTCGATGTAAGTAACTTGTTTCCTAGCATTCCCACAAAAGATACTATTATTCTTGTTGAAAAGCTTCTTTCTTTAAAAAACACCAATTTTATTAAAAAACAAGAAATTTTACTACTTCTAAGAACTTGTTTGGAACAAAACTATTTTGAATTTAACGGGTTAATATATTCCAGTATTGAAGGCCTGATTATGGGAAACCCTCTCAGTCCTTTATTAGCTGAAATATTTATGGACTTTTTAGAAAATAAGATTAGCAAACACCCACACTTTAAACATTTTCTCTACTGGTATAGATATGTAGACGATGTATTAGCTTTCTTTACTGGTACAGAAAGACAACTATCTCAATTTTTTGATTTTATTAATAACTTACACCCTAATATAAAATTTACAATAGAAAAGGAATCAAACAAATCTCTTAACTTTCTTGACCTTACTATAACACGAGAAAATCATAAACACACCTTTTCTATCTTCCATAAACCTACACACACAGCCACTACAATACACAATACGTCTAATCATCCTATACAACATAAATTAGCAGCTTTTCACAGTATGATTCACAGACTCATCACAGTACCACTTAGTAAAATTAATTTTCAAAAAGAATTAAACATAATTAAACAAATTGCAATTAATAACGGTTATACAAGCCAAATAATAGATAAGATTTTAAATAAAAAATTATACAAAAAAACTTTAAATAGTGTTTATTCGTTCACCAAAGATAAAATAATTTATAAGTCAATTACGTATATTGGTAAAGCAAGCCAAAATATATCAAATTTTTTTAAAAAATATAATATTACAGTATCATTCAAAACCAATAACTCAACAGGAAAATTTATTAAAAACAATAAAACTAAAACAAAAAATGACAATAAATGCTGTGTTTATAAACTAACTTGTCAGGATTGCCCCAAAACATACATAGGTCAATCTGGTAGAAGCTTTTCAAAAAGAATTCAGAACACAGTTCTAGCTTTACGTTGGAAAAAACAGACTCCCTTTATGCAAATCATTTACTAGAATATTCTCATAAGTTTAATTACAACTTCCAAATTCTTCATACAGAAAATAAGGTAATAAACTTAATTTGCTGGAATCCCTAGAAATAAATAAACTTAAAAATACAAATAATCTCCTAAATTGTCAATTAGATCTTAATAACTCACCCCTATTAAATTTGTTTTGAATTGTTGGAAAACCCAATCTAAGGTATATATACTTACACTTAGGTTTGATTATTCACTCTTGATAAAGCTACAGTGTAGCGAAACATGTCGAATCGACAAATGTTTTTGTTTGTTTTTTGAATATAGTGGAATTTAACATAATATAGTGTTTTCTTTGTATATTAAAATGGAATTCAATTCAATTAATAATTGAAAACATTATAATATCTGTGTTTCGATAATGTGTTTTTTTTATTGTATTTTTGGGTTTGTAGGTACTATAATAATTATTATTTATTTATTTTATAGTTGCATCTGGTGGAAATTGTTATTAAGATGTATATTATACAATCTGATCTTTATTATTAATATATTTTTTGGCTATATGACTATTAAGTTAATTAAAAAAATGTAATATGCAGAAAAACAGGCCTATAACTGCTAGATTTATTTGTATTTCTATTCTTATATTTGAAATAACATCCATTGTTATGTGATTTTTTGATTTTCTTTTATATATAATTAAAGCTTTATCGCATTATAAATTTATTTAGCACATATCGTCGCCTCAGAGCAACAGTAGGACATGTAAAAGAAATTGGTTATGAGAAAAATGCAAATAAAAATTTGGCGGGAATTCAATGTTTTATACCTTTTTTCTTTTTTAATGAATTAAAATGAAATTTTGGTTAGTTACATAGGATTTTGAGCTTCGTATAAAAGTACCAACCGACAAAAAAAATAGTAAATAGGTATTAGAAAAAAATTACTTAACCTACTGTTGCACTAAACAATAATTAATTTTTCAAATATATCTTTATAATTTTGTTAGATATCCTAGTGTAACACCAAACACGTTTGCAGTTTTGTTGTAATTATTTACCGTGTCAATACAAAAATGAAACGAATTTAAATATTAAAAGTTTGTAATAGAAAAGAATGAAAATAATATTATGGAAAAAAAGATAAACTAATCAGAAACTGGGAACAATAATAGTAAAAATAATCATAATTAATCAAAATCATCATTAGGGGTACTAGCGAATGCTGACAGTGATTTAAAAAAATATGGTGCTTCTTTGGGATTAAGTTATCGTTGCACAAACTAAGTAAGTCCTTTTTTTTTAATAAAAATTGGTAGTGCTGTGTCATAAGCAGGGATTAAAACCATTAGGTTTGTTGCTCGCTGAGTTCTAGTTTTTTTTCTAATGTCAATAGAATTCAATTCTTCGTTTGTAAGAAGTTTTGAAAAAAAAAATTAATGGGTTAATTTTTCTTTACTTTTATTATTTTAATATTATTAAATAGAACTTTTTCGCCTTTTCCAAATTCATTTATTTTTTTCAAAACAGTATCAATAGAACAGTAAGAAATATTTAAGGTATTTTTAAAGAAGAACTTACACACCCTAACTCTTTGATTATTGACATTAAAAAAGTATGTGCATGTAAATGTTTTCTTTTTGTAAATATTGCTTTTCAGGTTTGTTTGACATTTTTTCAATATGCCGAGATAAAACTCCCTTTGAAGAGACTTATTAGCTAGCGGGTAATAGGCACTAAATAATTATTGCCTACTTATTTTGCTAACCTTCTCAGAGCATTTAAATAAAAATATTTAGGTTTGTGCGGCTTTCTAAGTCTGGAAATATATTCATTTCTGGAATTAATTTTTGGTTTTTTAACGCCCTTTTCCATGTGCCCATATTTTTAAATCGTTTTCTACTTTTTTGGCGCTTATTGTTTTCTTATATATCCTCCACAAGTATTTCGTCAACATTTTTACGTTAAGACATGTTTTTAACTCAACATTAATCTTAATGATAAGTAGGATATGTTCATATCTTAGTGTTGCAATATTATTTTTTGTTATCAAACGGAAAAACAAAAATGAAACAGTAAGCTATCTGTATTATCCTAGTGTTGCATCAAATAAATATAATCAAGATGCATTGGGCTACACAAGGATAAGTAAGATTCTGAAAACAATAATTTATTTTGAACATATCTTACTGTTTCACTGAACAAAAGGGTTTATTCCGCATACTTTGACATGGATATCTAAATACTCAATTTTTTTTATATAACCTACTGTTGCTCTGAGGCGACGATATGTTATTGTATTAAGGTTGTTTAAAGTAAAGTATATTTTCCCCTTTCCTTTTTTTTCTTAAAACTTAATTTTCTTTTTAGAATAATTTGAGCGATTCTGTAGGATCTTTGTTCTGCGGCTCTATTAGAATTAAATTTTACTTTCTGTTTTTGTTTCTTTTTTAGTAAAAAATAAAATACTTTTAAGGCCCAATTTATAAGTAATTTCTGTTTTTGATTGCCTGCCGGGTTCAAACAATGTGTTTAAGGTCGGAAATTTAAACATACGTTCTATTTTTACGGGGTTTCATGAGTTTAAACATTTGGTTGAGCACCATAATTTTGATATTATGTTTCTCTGCGAGACATGGATCTCTGCTGGAGATAACTCTACACGCTTTCATATACCAGGGTACCAGTTTCATAGAAGGGATAGAGTTGGGAGAGGAGGGGGAGTAGCATCTCATGTAAGAGATGATTTAATGGCTGAAGAAGTTAACTTTGATTTTTCTGTAAATGAAGCGCTAGAATTTATAATTTTAAAGGTTGGGATAGGAAACAAAAAGTTTGCTTTTACTGTGTTTTATAGACCTCCTAAATCAAATTTTAATCATTTCGTTTCAGATTTAGACAACATCTTTTCTAACTTATATCCCGCAGTCGATGAAATTTTTTGTTTGGGTGATTTTAATGTTAACTTAATGAACCTTCACAACCCTTTGACATCTTTGTTTGAAAATTATAACTGTCATCAAATAATAAATGAACCAACTAGGATTACTGCAAATGCTAGTACCTTGTTGGACGTGATTTTTATTAGTGATAGCTCATTGGTTAGTGAATCAGGTATTATGTCTACTGACGATATTTCTGATCATAAAATGATTATTCGTTATCGTTGTTTTAAAAATTTTAATGTTAACAATTTTTTGCGAGATTTGCATGGCTTACCATGGAATAATACTCTCTATGAAAATAATTTAGATAACAAAATTAAAATCCTCAATGACTTGATTCTGCTATTATTTAATGTTCACGCTCCTATTAAAGAATCGCGTATTACAAAATCCAGAGCGCATTGGTTAACAGCGAATCTTCAAATTTTTATGAAACAAAGGGATACGGCTCTACAAAAATTAAAAAAAACAAGGAACAACGCTGATTGGCTTAGATATAAACAGTTAAGTAATTTTACGCTTACAATGGTTAGAAGGGCAAAAAAAGAATACTTAGATTCATTATGTTTGGAAAAAAATAGTCGTAAAACTTGGGCCGCATTAAAAAACTTTAATATAACCTCTAATAAGAATATTTCTATTCCAAAAACTTTATCTGATCCTAATGATATAAACAATTTTTTTGGAACATTTCTTCAAAGTGTATCTGATTGTAGCGATAAAACAAATTTTTATAGCAGTAATTTCTACATTGGTAATAATGTTGCATTTTCTTTTAATTTAGCTGATATATCAGGTGTACACAAAATTTTGAACGGAATTCAAACCAACGCCACGGGAGTTGATGAGATATCACCTTTAATGCTGAAATACTGCAGTCCATTTATCGATAAATATATTACTCATATTATAAATTGTTGCATAGAATTAAGTTACTTTCCGGATATATGGAAAATATCGATTGGAAAGCCACTGTCTAAAGTATCAAACCCCGACAGCTTTAATGACCTTAGAATTATTAGTATTTTACCTGCGCTGTCTAAAATTTATGAAAAACTATTATACAACCAAATGTATAATTATTGTGTTAAAAATAAGATCATCCCCGAGAGTCAGTGCGGTTTTCGAAAGGGTTTTAGTAATTCTGTTGCTTTAACTAATGTTATTGATATTATAATTCGAGCATCTGATAAAAAATGAAATAGTGCTTTATTTTATTAGACTTTTCCGAAGCGTTTGACACCATTAATCACAAACTCCTTGTATCAAAATTAAAGTTTTATGGCTTTCAAAAGGAATCATGTTCAATTATTGAGTCATACCTTTCAAATCGCTACCAAAAAATATTTTCTGATGGTAAGTATTCAGACCAGGTTAGCATATTATCTGTCGTGCCACAAGGCTCCATATTAGGACCGTTACTTTTTCTCATCTACACGTCCGATATTCTTAAATCTTTAAAATACTGTAAAGTACAAGCCTATGCTGATGACACTAAGATTTATTTTTGTTTTGATTTTGATGAATATTTGGAGTCTGAACAGCTCATAAATGATGACTTGCAAACTCTAACTAGTCTGGCGTCTAATCATAATTTAAAATTAAACCCCGGTAAATCATATTTGATGTTATTTGGCAATCAAAATAAGGTTGCTTATCTTAGGGATAATATTACTCTGAAAATAAATGAAATTAGGCTTAAGGTGGTTGATTCTACAAGAAATTTGGGAATAGTTTTAGATAGTGAATTACGGTTTTGAGATCATTTAAAAAAACTGTTTCAAAGATCTTATATCGCTTTAAAAATTTTATATAATAACAGACATATTCTAAACGTTAAATTAAAAAGAATGCTTTGCGAATCGCTAGTACTTTCAAACTTTAACTATTGCGATTTTGTTTATGGTTATTGTATAGACAATAAAGTCAATAAGTCTCGTATTCAAAAAGTGCAGAACGCTTGTGCAAGGTTTATTTATGGTCTTAGGAAATATTACCATATTTCGCATACATTCTCGGAACTAAATTGGCTAAAGACGGATAACCGTAGGCTTCTGCATTTTAATAGTTTCATATATAAAATCTTAAATGAACCTGACTCTCCCACCACTCTTCGTGAACGCCTAACTCCTCGCTCTAATATTCATAATGTTAACATTCGCTATGGGGATAAGTTAACTTTACCTCACCATCAGAGTGCCTTGTTTCAGAGGTCTTTTACTTATAATGCTGTCGTTTCTTATAATTCTTTGCCTGGAGAATTAACTACTGTCTCTAATGGCGCACTATTTTAAAAAAGATATAAACAATTTCTTTTGGGAGTACAAAGTAAGTAATTTTGCATTTTAATTTGCTGGGTTCTTTGAAAACTATTTTACGAAAATGTCCATAAAGTGTTTTGTTGTTTAACTTTTATGTGGTCATTGACAGGTAGTCAATAAACTATGTTTCTTTTTAACATAATTTAGTCAAACATTTTCTTATTAGCATTTATGTTACTTTGGTATTGTTCTACTTATAATTGGTAGTTTTAAATTAGTAGTTGGTGATAATATTTTTTGTTTAAAGTTGCAGCTGTCAAGCGTGGTTCAGTAGAGTAGCTATTTACAGCTAGACTGTGCCATGCTGCAGCAAATAGCATAAAAAATTATAATAATTCTTATTTTTCTTATTGTTTTGCAATTTTCTTTTTCTTCTCTTAGTATAAAGGCATTATTTATTTATTTATTTTACATCTAAAAATTTAAAAAACTAAAAAAATTGAAGATTTATGTTAAATCCCGGATTTAAATTAAAAACGTTATTCTTAATAAGTTTTCTAATTGGCATTTTGGTCAAAAATGAAAAAATAAAGGTATAGTATTATGAGATACAGTAAAACAAAGTTAAACTTGTAAATTTCCACTATATTAGACAGAAAATGACATGTTTCGCTAACACTGTAGCTTATTATTATGGGTAACCCCCTTAGTTCTTTATTGGCTGAAATATTTATGAATTTTTTAGAAAATAAAATAAGCAATCATCCTCTTTTCAAACAGTTTCTTTATTGGCATAGGTATGTTGATGACGTCTTAACATGTTTTCTTGGTACTGATAGACAGTTAAAAATCTTTTTGGAATATATTAACAGCCTACACAAATATATCAAATTTACAATAGAACAGGAAAGTAACAATTCTATCAATTTTTTTGATTTAAATATTAAGAGAGAAAATGATAGACACGTTTTCTCCGTTTTCCATAAACCATCTCATACTGATACTGTCATACACAATTCTTCTTGCCACCCTATACAACACAAATTAGCTTATTTTCACAGTATGATCCATAGACTAGTAACTCTCCCTCTAAATAAAATCAATTTTCAAAAAGAACTAAACATTATTAAACAAATTGCAGTTAATAACGGATATAATTCAAATTTAATTGACCAAATCCTAAAAAAGAAAACTTACAAAAAAGGCTATTGACTTAGTTTTTCCTAGAAGCAAAAACTCTGACCAATTTAAACTTGTCACTTTCTTTGGACAACCTAGCAAAGTAATTGTCAATTTTCTTAACAAACTTGATATAAATTTGTGTTACAAAACTAATAACTCTTTAAGTAAATTCATCAAAAACAATAAAACTAAAAGCGATAAAAACAAAAAATCAGGCGTCTATAAATTAAAATGCAAATATTGTCCTAAAACATGCATTGGCCAAACAGGTAGACAGTTTGACAAAAGAATACAGGAACATTATAACAGTTTTCTAAAAAATAAAACAGACTCAAACTATGCTAACCATTTACTTGATTATCAACATAATTTCGACCCTTCCTTTAAAATCTTACATACAGAAAACAAAGGCTTAAAACTGAATTTGTTAGAATCTATGGAAATAAACTTAAAAATACGGACCTGTTACTTAATGATCATTTAGATTTAAATAATTCACCTTTGCTAAATTTATTCTGTTAACCATATAATTGAGATTTTGTAAATACCTACCCATATTGTACCTAATTTAATTTAATTTTTAAACCCTCTGTTGGATTTCCCCGCAATTGTAACCCTCCCACTGTTTTATTTACATCTTAAATAGTTTAATTTTATTGCACCCAATTTTTACTTTTCAGCTTTATTAAATCATTGTCATCTGACGAAGCTACAGTGTTAGCGAAACATGTCATTTTCTGTCTAATATAGTGGAAATTTACAAGTTCAACTTTGTTTTACTGTATCTCATAATGCTATAATTATGGATTTCCACCTAGTATCGGCTGAATCAATTAAAATAAAGGTGTTTTACTCTTGAAGAAAAATCATGTTTTTGAAGTTTTGGCGAACCCTGTATAAAAAAATCAAAATTTTCTCTTCGAGAATTGCATTTTTTTTGCAAACAAAACTTTTTATCAAAAATGACTTTTTCCCGAAAAATTAAATTTTTCATCCATTTGTGCTATTGTAAACCCTATCCGCGGACAGTCTGTATAAACCAAACGCATTTGGTCTTCCCCGAAGTCATACCCAAGCCAAATGCACTTTGCACTCCAGGACTAGACGCAATTTGGTAATATTTTAACTATAACTTATTACTTGTATAACAATCTATTACTAATACATAGCAGGCATCTGTACTGTAAAGACCCTAAAAATTAAGCCATTACCTTTTCATGAACACCGTAAGAATAAGCTTTTTCAATATTAACTATACCAAAATTTAATATTTTTGGATTTAATTGTTCAGTAAATAGGCAAACACAAAAAAAAAATTCTTAACTTACCTGATGGAGGTATGATTATCTCTGGAATTAAACAAATCATTAATATAGTAAAGACCTAGATTTACCTAGTTTTAAAACAAATTAAAAAATACATGCTCGTTAATGGAACATTGTCAACTATTGCTTTTGATTAAAGCCCTTATGTTGTGAAGAAACGTCATTTTGTTTAAAGACGTAGTTTTTTTGGTGTTGCTATTTTGATTTTTTGCTAAATATTTGCATTTCTAATACTATTATGGACATAGAAGAGCTTGGCTTGTATAGTGAGGACCTAGATATACTAGATAATGTACAAGATGAGTTTCCTACAAATTTTAACGAGAGACCAAATTATATTGAAGAGATGTCTGACTTGGGTTTTTTTCGAAGATTTCGGTTGACAAAGCCTGTGGTGGCTAAAATATTGAATCTATATTCATCCCCTTCTTATTTACTTATTTGTAAATAATTTTGTTTAAGTAGATAAAAGGTAAACTTGGAGATTATATTATACTTTTATCCCCAAAAGGCGACTTTCTAACTAAAGGAAAATACATTAAAACGAAAAATAAATTTAAATATGCCTGATACGATGACCACTTGCATAGGAGTATCAGTAGATAATAAACTACAATAATTATGGCAGATCTTTCTTCGAAAATACCCACAACTAGGCAGCAGTTTGGGGTCGAGCTTCCCGAAAATGATACCTCAGTTGACTTAATTAACTTAGGTATTTAATTTGTGTTCAAGTTTAATTTAGTATTTTTTGCATTGTATGGTTTTTTCTATTAGCCATTTAAATCCTCAGGGTATACACTGTTTCCTTAAATATATTGTCATTTTATTTCCACGGTAAAACTGTTTGTGCATTATTTATATTATTATTTTTATCGTAATAGTAATTATTAATGCGCTCTTCTTTTTATGTTCCAAATTTTATCGAATTATCTTTAAAAATGTCAAAACGTCAATGCATAAATACAAACAAATTCTCAAAATTAACTTTTTCATATACTGTTTTATTTTGACAGGCAAGTTATTGACTACTGAAGAACAAAAAATCCCTGAAAAAAGCGGGATTGCCAACTAATTTTTCTTGTTTAGAATAAACTAAATGCATTTGGTGCATGCGTAGTCCTACACAAGACAAATGCGCTTTGCACTCCTGGAATAGAAGCAATTTGGTAATATTTTTTATATAACTCATAGCTTGTAAAACAATTTATTACTAATTCATAGCAGACATCTGTACTGTCAAAGACCTAGAAATTAGGCCATTGCCTTTTGACGAAATTCTTACTAAATAAACCAGGTAATATATCGAATCATTTAACAGTGCCGACTAGTTACAGTAAAATCAAACATAAAGAAAAAATATTTCTTAGCTTACCTGATGGAGGTCTGATTGTATCTGGAACAGAACAAATCATTAATATAGTAAAGATCTAGATTTACCAAGTTTACAAATTAAAAAATACATGCTGATAAATGGAATATTGTCAACTATTGCTTTTGATTAAAGCCATTAGGTATGTGGGGTTGGGTGAAGATTTTAAATAATAATTAACTAACTAGGCTACTGTGACTGTGTCATAAAGGACATTGGCAGATTTTATTTAATCACAATCAAAGTGGCCTGATTAAGAAATCAAGGGAACCGACCTATTCTTATTGAGAGAAAATTGTTTTTGTCAATGTCATTCTGGTCATAGTTAAAGTTGGTTAATTAATTATTGTTTAAAATATTTATGCAACCCGACATAAGTGTTTTCTGATTAACATGTTTGATTTGTACGGTTGATTGTCACGTACGCCAAGCTTGTGTCATCGACGTACGTAAGAGATTTAGCTTAATTGATAAGTAAATAAGTAAAAAGTTAACGTTGGTAATTTTTGTGGCTGTAAAATTTCAATTTTCAAAAAAAAATTAAAATTTACAAAATTAAGGTGATATCAAATTTTAAAGCTAAATTTAAAATTTTAGCAAAATCAATGACTATTAAATTTCTTGTAGTAAAACATGATTTTTTTTCCAAGAGTAAACTACCTTTATTTTTCATTTTTGACCAAAATGCCAATTGGAAAATTTATTTAGAAAAACGTTTAAAGTTTTTTTAATTTTTTGAGGCAATTGGAAATTTTGCTGCTCAATAAAAATATTAATATAAAATTTTATTAGACTCTATTTTCATAATGGGTGGTGTGTATCTTATTTTAAAATTTTTAATACATTCCTACCATCTTTTCTAAAAACAAGGAATTTATTTACCTTTTTATTACTTTGCTTTACGTATGGGGCAAATTTTTGATGTGTTTTGAAAATGTTGACCTTAGAACAAAGGGTTTATTTAGTTCAATGTTACGGTGCGGGCGAAAGTTCTTACAACATTGTGATGGAGAAATTTTATCAAAGATATCCTAACGTTTAAGTCTCAAAAATGGGACTTTATAAATTATTAAGAAAATTTCAGAGAACTGGTTCAGTTTCCAATTAAAAAAAAAAAGATGGTCAGAATGACGCAACCTCCCTAGTCGTATTGCAGTCTGTTGCTGACAATCCTACCCTTTCATTAAGTAACCGAGCTCAAGACCTTGATATAGTTAAAAAACTCATATTCAGTATATTTTAAAGGCAAACAAAATATTCCCATTTGAGCCAACTTTTAATCAAACGTTGGAAGAAGGAGACGAAGCCAAATGTTTAAATTTTTGTCTTTGCGTCGGAAACAAAATTGTAAGTGAAAATAGGAATTTTCATAAATTTATCATGTTCTCCGATGAATCGACATTTTCAACAAACGGGAAAGTGTATTCTGCGCATATTAGATACCGTCAAATGGGGCTAAGTGGATCGGTCGGGATAAAGTGGATCAAATACGTTTTCGTACAATAATAAATGCGCATGAGCCAAATTAGTAAGATTGAACTTACTTATGACAGGTCACCTTGCTTCAGTGGTATAGTGCAGACTCATTGAGAGGTGGTTGCGGCGCAATATTCAAGGTGAGTTCCGAGAAATAAGTGATTAAGCGGGTAACACATATTTCGCTATTTCTTAAAACTTTAAATTCGTTTGCTTCCGCACGCGACTGGGTGCACTTTATCAATTTCTTGCCACCATGGGTCAATAGCCCCATGTGTAACTTAGATCTGGGCGGTAGAATTAATTGAAAATCTGTCACCAGAGTCAATCTGTGATTTTTTTTATAAATAATGTGCCATTGTGGGGTAAAGTGGATCAGCGCTTTTGACACGAGTTTATTGTGTTATGTTAAGTTAAGCAATGGAAATTGAAAAATCGGGGTCTTCTTCCCAAAACGCTCTTTCCAACGAAATTGAAAGAAGCTGTAAATAAACTTGGCCCAAAATCTGAGCAAAATGTAGTTTCTGGTTTCAAAGCGTGTGGGATCGTGCCCATCAATCCGCAAGTGATCTTGGACAAAAATGGCATATCGAAAAGCACCAGCTGAAGTTGCTGATGATTCTTGGACAAGTGTGCTTGTGGCACATCTTGATGAATTAAAAACTGGGGGTAATTCTGCTCCAAAACGCGGACGGTTAATTTTTTTTATATAAGACGAACATATTTTAGAATAGCATTTTCTCGATTTGTTTTGACTATATTGAGTTTCGTTTTGTTATTATGCAGAATTTATTTATTTTTCTTCTTTTCTTTTGACTCATTTTAGTTTCGTTATGTTATTATGCAGATTATTTATTTTTTAGTCGAAACGTGTGGCTGTAATAACATAAAAGTCTACGAATAAACTTTTATTTTTTAATTTCTACCGTTTATTAAATGCATGAACCCAAAAAAAATTTTTTAAATTTAAATTGCGATCCGCTTTTTTTTAAAAGATAAATTGTAATCCACTTTGCCCTAAACAAGTGTAAAATGGATTTTAGGTGATTTGAAAGGAGTGATCCACTTTACCCCAGAATGCTGGGGAAAGTGGATCACTATAAATGTATAAAAAAAAATATTATAAAGCTAGTTTTACATAATGTCACGATGGTATTTGAAGCCTAAAGAGTGAGAGAATCTAAATATGAAGTTTCAACCAAAAATTCAAAGCGGTTACGAAGTTATTGCAAAAAAATCGTTTATTTTGATCCGCTTAGCCCCGTTTGACGGTACTGGAGCGAAAATAATCCTCGTTTTAGAATTCCTGCAAGAAGACAATATTACAAAAAAGTAAATGTCTGGTGTGCGATTTTTTATTATGGCATTATTGGCCCATACTTTTTCGAAAACACGTGTAATCGTAGGAGTTACCTTGAAATTTTGGAAACA
The DNA here is from genome assembly GCA_963969555.1 of Polydrusus pterygomalis. NCBI lineage: Eukaryota > Metazoa > Arthropoda > Insecta > Coleoptera > Curculionidae > Polydrusus > Polydrusus pterygomalis. The sequence goes on along the minus strand of OZ018376.1, from coordinate 103,630,733 downwards.
TTCCTGTCTGAAAAAACCCAGAAGAATTGCCTCTCCAATGTAGGAACGAAATGTAGGTACTTTCCACAAGATGGATGCCCTGCGCTTTTCGCAATTGAAGTGAGGGAATGGCTTAATAATACATTTGGCCTCAGATGGATTGGTCGAAATGGCCGGTACTGTGGCCCCCAAGAAGTCCCGATTTAACTATTTTAGATGCCTATCTTCGGGGGCGGGGCCTCATACAATTAGTGTACTCCCGTCCAATTGAGAACGACGTACAGCTTCTAAAACAGCGAATTGTTGAAGCTGTTCAAAAAATTTCCATTGAAGAATCTCGAAGAAGTTTTGACCACATTCGTTTACAGCTAGAAAAATGTGTTGACTATGGAGGGGGAGTGTTTAAATAGCAAATTTATGAAATTATTATTTGTTGTTATTTTAAGATTTTTTGTGTTATTTCCGGGGTCATTTCATTTGTGAAATTAAAAATATATATTTCTGGTAACACCAAAAATCAGTTTTTGAAACTTTTTGATAGCCCTTTGTCATTGATAATGTATGTATTTCGACCGCTAATGCTGCTATCCAAATAAAAAATTCTTTTACCTCTAAAAATTATAAAACTAAAAAAATTGAAGATTTATTTTAAATCTCGGATATAAATTACAAACGTTATTCTTAATAATTTTTCTAATTAGCATTTTGGTCAAAAATGAAAAATAAAGGTAGTTTTCTCTTGGAGAAAAATCATGTTTAAAAATAATATTTTTAAAGTTTTTGCGAACCCTGTAGTTCGGGAATTGCATTTTTTTTTGCAAGCAAAACTTTTTATCAAGAATGACTTTTCTTTTATTAATACATAGCAGGCATCTATACTGTAAAAGGTTTAGAAATTAAGCCATTGCCTTTTCACGAAAACCGTAAGATAAGCTTTTTAAAAATTAACTATACCAAAATTTAATATTTTTTGATTTGATTGTTCAGTAAACAGGCAAACACAAAGAAAAAAATTCTTAACTTACCTGATGGAGGTATGATTATCTCTGGAATTAAACAAATCATTAATATGGTAAAGACCTAGATTTACCTAGTTTTAAAACAAATTAAAAAATACATGCTCCTAAATGGAACATTGTCAACTATTGCTTTTGATTAATTGCCCTTATGTTGCGAAGAACCGTAATTTTGTTTAAAGATGTAGTTTTTTTTGGAGTTGCTATTTTGATTTTTTGGTAAATATTTGCATTTCTAATACTGTTATGGACATAGAAGAGATTGGCTTGTATAGTGACTACCTAGATATACTAGATAATGTACAAGATGAGTTTCCTACAAATTTTAACGAGAGACCAAATTATATTGAAGATATGTCTGACTTGGGTTTTTTTTCGAAGATTTCGGTTGACAAAGCCTGTGGTGGCCAAAATATTGAATCTATATTCATCTCCTTCTTATTTACTACAATAGAGTGTAAACAATTTTATTTAAGTAGATAAAAGGTAAACTTGGAAGATTATATTATACTTTCATCCCCAAAAGGCGACTTTATAACTAAAAGAATACATTAAAAGGAAAAATAAATTTAAATATGCCTGATACGATGACCACTTACATAGGAGTATCAGTAAATAATAAACTACAATTATGACATATCTTTCTTCGAAAATGCTCACAACTAGGCCGCAGTTTCGGGTCGAGCATCCCGAAAATGATACCTCAGTTGACTTAATTAACTTAGGTCTTTAATTTATGTTTAATGTATGTATGTCTTTAATTTGTGTTTAAGTTTAATTTGTATGGATTCTTCCCTTAGCCATTAAAATCCTCAGAGTATAGTATACACTGCTTCCTTAAATATATTGCTATTTTATTTCCACTGTAAAACTGTTTATGCATTATTTATATTATTATTGTATGGTTATTTTTGTCGTAATAGTAATTATTAATGCGCCAGTGTTTTTATGTTCCAAATTTTATCGAATTATCTTTAAAAATGGCAAAACGACAATGCATAAATACAAAGAAATTCTCAAAATTAACTTTTTCACATTCTGTTTTATTTTAGCAGGCAAGTTATTAACTACTAAAGAACAAAAAATCCCTGAAAAAGCGGGATTGCCAGATAATTTTTCTTTTTTAGAATAAACTAAGCTCATTTGGTCTTCCCCAAAGTCCTACCCAAGCCAAATGCGCTTTGCACTCCTGGAATAGACGAAATTTGGTAATATTTTAAATATAACTCATTTTATTTTTATGATCGAGCACAAGCACTATCGGAAAAATCGTTTAAGGCGCTCTGGTAGCGGTGCGTGTGCGAAGAAAGCGATTCACGTTTTTTCTTGAATCGTTGGAGGTTATATTCGGTTGGAAACACGGTCTCAGAAAGGCCGTTCCACAAAGATGACGTCATTCAAATGAAATAGTTCTGAAACAATGATGTTCGGGGTGTACTAAGTTAAACCACATAAGGATGGGCGGCAGTGGTTCGTCGTGTGTTTCTGCTATGCATTACTCTAGGTGGAATCGAGCGGGCAATATCTGTCGAACACTTGCCATGGAAATATCTGTAGAAGAGACTCAAATCACCAACCTGTCTTTGATGTTCTAAGCTGTCAAGGTTCTTAGTCAGCTCGTGGTCGCCGATTAGACGAATGGCTCTCTTTTGGATGGAATCCAACAACCGAAGGGTATGCTTCGGTGCAGAACTCCAGATATGAGAGCAGTATTCCAGTGATGGTCGAATCTGGGCTTTATAGAGTGTCAAAAGTTATTGAGGTGTATACAACTTTTTGGTACGGAAAAGTATACCGAGCTTCTGAGAAGCTGCCCTGGCGATTGCCACAACGTGATTATGCCAAGACATATTTCCTCCCAGTTTGACACCCAGCAAATTAATAGACGAAGTCAGTGGAATTGCGTGTCCTGCCATAACGATAGCGGGTTCTGCAATGTTAACCTTCTTAGAGAAAACGGCTGTCTAGGTTTTTTGAGCGTTAAATTCGACTTGGTTACTGTCACCCCAAGACAAAAATTCTTCCAGGTCTTTTTTGAGGCGTAATACCTCATGTTGTCTGCGAAGATGTGCGTCAGCAGCCGATGTTTGAGATTTCAAAGTAAAAGATAAGATAAGTGTGCTGTCGTCACCAAAGCTATATATTGGATTTTCTGTTTCCACTAGAAGGTCGTTAATGTACAGTAAGAAGAGAGTGGGGGATAATATGGACCCTTGAGGAACACCAGCATTGATGGTGAAGGTGTCTGAGAAACCCGTCAATCGCCACTTGCAGAGAACGGTCCTTGAGGAAGCTAGACAACCATGAACAAAATCGACCGGGCATACCAGAAGAACGCAGTTTACTTAGGAGCCCCTCGTGCCAGACACGGTCAAAGGCTTTAGAGATGTCCAGTGCAATAGCCCCGGACTCCCTATGATGTTCGATTGCGTTGCTCCAAAGATGAGTGACATAGGCTGGGTCTCCTGTTGATCTGGACTTACGAAAACCATACTGATGGTCGCTGATAATTTTAAGGTCTTCTAGGTATTTTAGAAGTTGTTGGTTAATAGCTTTCTTATTGCTTGTAAAACAATCTATTACTAATACAGAGCAGACATCTGAACTGTAAATTACGTAGAAATTAAGACATTGTCTTTTGACGAAATTATGACTAAATAAACCAGTTAAAATATCGAATCATTTTACAATGTCGACTCCTTACAGTACAATCATCATGTCGTACTTCTGCAATGACTACGTTATCAGTAATATAGGCTTTTTAATTAATGACTATACCTAAATTTAATATTTTTTAATTTAATTGGTTAGTAAACAGGCAAACACAAAGAAAAAATATTTCTTAGCTTACCTGATGGAGGTCTGATTGTGTCTGGAACTGAACAAATCATTAATATAGTAAAGACCTAGATTTACCTAGTTTTAAAACAAATTAAAAAAAAACATGCTCGTAAATGGAGCATTGTCAACTATTGCTTTTGATTAAAGTCATTATGTTGGGTTTGGTGAAGATTTTAAGTAATAATTAACCAACTAGGCTACTGTGACTGTGACATAAATGACATTGGCAGATTTTATTTACTCACAATCGAAGTTGCCTGATTAAGAAATAATTTTTTCGGTTTAATTTTTTTTTTAATACATTAATAGGCATGACTAATAAAAATATGATAATCGTAAATACGAACCTCCTATAGTTTTTTAGAAAAAAATATGTTTTTTTCTAATAGAGAGTCTTGAAAGAAAAAGGTAAAGACAGTGAAATTAAATGTTAATTAAATTTATTAACCAACTTGTAACATTAAAAAAAATGTTGAACATAAACAAAAGTTAGTACACAAACGAAAAAACCTAAATTATTTTAGATGTAAATAAACCCCCTCCGTGCACTATCCATACTGGTTAGTCACGTAGGCCGAAGCAGAGAATCCCTATTGGCTGGCCAAATAGGCGGATTTGCAAATATACTGTTAATGTAAAGAAAGAGTTTTGCAAATAACCGATAACTCTTTAACCGATTTTATATAGCAAAGAAGCCGTTTTTAAACCTTTTAAAGGTGGCAATAAATTCCCTATCAAAAATCTGATGAACTTAGCGAAAAAAGTGAATTTTGATTATTTTGTCGATTGAAGACTTTGCAAATAATGGCCTCATTTATCCTTGGTCCAAAATTACAGGCGACACACCAAAGTACGTCAAAGAGGAAATAAATTTTTTATAATATACTGTCCGCGGATAGGGTTTACAATAGCAAAAATGGATTAAAAATTTCATTTTTCGGGAGAAAGTCATTCTTGATAAAAAGTTTTGCTTGTAAAAAAAATTTAATTCACGAAGAGAAAATTTCGATTTTTTATACAGGGTTCGCAAAAACTTCAAGAACATGATTTTTCTCCAAAAGTAAACTACCTTTATTTTTTATTTTTGACCAAAATGCCAATGAGAAAACTTATTTAGAATAACGTTTGTAATTTAAATCAGAGATTTAAAATTTTTTAATTTTTAGAGCTAAATGGAAATTTTGCTGCTCAATAAAAATATTAATATAAAATATTATTAGACTCTATTTTCATAATGGGTGGTGTGTATCTTATTTTAAAATTTTAAATTCATTCCAACCATCTTTTGTAAAAACAAGGAATTTGTTTACCTATTTATTATTTTGCTTTACGTATGGGGCAAATTTTTGATGTGTTTTGAAAATGTTGACATTAGAACAAAGGGTTTATTTAGTTCAATGTTACGGTGCGGGCAAAAGTTCTTACAACTTTGTGATAGAGAAATTTTATCAAAGATATCCAAACGTTTGCGTCTTAAAAATGGGACTTCATAAATTATTAAGAAAATTTCAGCAAACTGGTTCAGTCTCCAATTTAAAAAAAAAGTATGATCAGAATGACGCAGCTTCCCTAATCGTATTGCAGTCTGTTGCTGACCATTCTACCCTTTCATTAAGAAACCGAGCTAAAGAGCTTGATGTAGTAAAAAAAACTCATATTCAGTATATTTTAAAGGCAAATAAAATATTCCCATTTAAGCCAACTTTTTATCAAACGTTGGAAGAAGGAGACGAAGCCAAACGTTTGGATTTTTGTCTTTGGGTCGGAAACAAAATTGTAAGTGAAAATAGGAATTTTCATAAATTTATCATGTTCTCCGATGAATCGACATTTTCAACAAACGGGAAAGTGTCTTCTGCACATATTAGATACTGGAGCGAAAATAATCCCCGTTTTAGAATTCCTGCAAGAAGACAATATTACAAAAAAGTAAATGTCTGGTGTGCAGTTTCTTATTATGGCATTATTGGCCTATACTTTTTCGAAAACACGTATAACCGTCTGAGTTACCTTGAAATGTTGGAAACATTCCTGTCTGAAAAAAACCTAGAAGAATTGCCTCTCCAATTTAGGAACGAAATGTACTTTTAACAAGATGGATGCCCTACGCATTTCGCAATTGAAGTGAGGGAATGGCTAAATAATACATTTGGCCACAGATGGATTGGTCGGAATGGTCCGGTTCTGTGGCCCCCAAGAAGTTCCGATTTAACTATTTTAGATGCCTATCTTCGGGGGCGGGGCCTCATACAATTGTGTACTCCCGTCCAATTGAGAACGACGTACAGCTTCTAAAACAGCGAATTGTTGAAGCTGTTCAAACAATTTCCATTAAAGAAATTCGAAGAAGTTTTAACTACATTCATTAACAGCTGGAGAAATGAGTTGAATATGGAGTTTGAATAGCAAATTATGCAATTAATATTTGTTGTTACTTTAATTTTTTTTTGTGTTATTTCCAAATTTCCAAAAATTAGTTTTTAAAACTTTTTGATACCTCTTTGTCATTGATAATTAATGTATGTATTTCGACCGCTAGTGCTGCTATCCAAATAAAAAAATCTTTTACCTCTAAAAATAAAAAAAAAACTAAAAAAATCGAAGATTTATTTTAAATCTCGGATAAAAATTACAAACGTTATTCTTAATAATTTTTCTAATTGGAATTTTGGTCAAAAATGAAAAATAAAGGTAGTTTACTCGTGGAGAAAAATCATGTTTTTAAAGTTTTTGCGAACCCTGTAGAAAAAATCAAAATTTTCGCTTTGTGAATTGCATTTTATTTGCAAGCAAAACTTTTTATCATAAATTACTTTTTCCCGAAAAATGAAATTTTTCATCAATTTGTGCTATTGTAAACCCTATCCGCGGACAGTCTGTATAAACCAAACACATTTGGTCTTCCCAGAAGTCCTACCCAAGCCAAATGCGCTTTGCACTCCATCAGGACTAGACGCAATTTGGTAATATTTTAACTATAACTCATTACTTGTAAAACAATCTATTACTAATACATAGCAGGCATATGTACTGTAAAATGCCTAGAAATTAAGCCATTGCCTTTTCACGAAAACCGTGGGATAAGCTTTTTAAATATTAACTATACCAAAATTTAATATTTTTTAATTTGATTGTTCAGTTAACAGGCAAACAAAAAGAAAAAAATTCTTAGCTTACCTGATGGAGGTATGATTATCTCTGGAATTAAACAAATCATTAATATAGTAAAGTAAAGAGCTAGATTTACCTAGTTTTAAAACAAATTAAAAAATACATGCTCCTAAATGAAACATTGTCTACTATTAACTGTTATTGACATAGAAGAGCTTGGCTTGTATAACGACGACCCAGATATACTAGATAATGTACATGATGAGTTTCCTACAAATTTTAAAGAGATGCAAAATTATGTTGAAGATATGTCTGACTTGGGTTTTTTTCGAAGGTTTCGGTTGACAAAGCCTGTGGTGGCCAAAATATTAAATCTATATTCATTCCCTTCTTATTTACGACAATAGAGTGTAGATAATTTTATTTAAGTAGATAAAAGGTAAACTTAGAAGATCATATACTTTCATCCCCAAAAGGCGACTTTATAACTAAAAGAATACATTAAAACGAAAAATAAATTTAAATATGCCTGATACGATGACCACTTACATAAGAGTATCAGTAGATAATAGAACTACAATTTTATGGCAGATCTTTCTCCGAAAAGGCCCACAACTAGGCAGCAGTTTGGGGTCGAGCTTCCCAAAAATGATACCTCAGTTGACTTTATTAATGTATGTATGTCTTTAATTTATGTTTAAGTTTAATTTGGTATTTTTTGCATTGTATGGTTTCTTCCATTAGCCATTCAAATCCTCAGAGTATAGTATACACTGATTCCTTAAATATATTGCTATTTTATTTCCACGGCAAAACTGTTTATGCATTATTTATATTATTATTTTATGGTTATTTTTGTCGTAATAGTACTTATTAATGCGCTCTTCTATTTATGTTCCAAATTTTAACGAATTATCTTTAAAAATGGCAAAACGTCAATGCATAAATACAAACAAATTCTCAAAATTAACTTTTTCATATACTGTTTTATTTTAGCAGGCAAGTTATTAACTACTGAAGAACAAAATCCCTGAAAAAAGCGGGATTGTCAGCTAATTTTTCTTGTTTAGAATAAACTAAATGCATTTGGTGCATGCGTAGTCCTACCCAAGACAAATGCGCTTTGCACTCATGGAATAGAAGCAATTTGGTAATATTTTAAATATAACTCATTGCTTGTAAAACAATTCATTATTAATTCATAGCAGACATCTGTACTGTCAAGGACCTAGAAATTAGGCCATTGCATTTTGACGAAATTCTTACTAAATAAACCAGTTAATATATCGAATCATTTAACAGTGCCGACTAGTTACAGTAAAATCAAATATAAAGAAAAAATATTTCTTAGCTTACCTGATGGAGGTCGGATTGTATCTGGAACTGAACAAATCATTAATATAGTAAAGATCTAGATTTACCAAGTTTTGATTTGATTGTTCAGTTAACAGGCAAACAAAAAGAAAAAAATTCTTAGCTTACCTGATGGAGGTATGATTATCTCTGGAATTAAACAAATCATTAATATAGTAAAGTAAAGAGCTAGATTTACCTAGTTTTAAAACAAATTAAAAAATACATGCTCCTAAATGAAACATTGTCTACTATTAACTGTTAATGACATAGAAGAGCTTGGCTTGTATAACGACGACCCAGATATACTAGATAATGTACATGATGAGTTTCCTACAAATTTTAAAGAGATGCCAAATTATGTTGAAGAGATGTCTGACTTGGGTTATTTTCGAAGATTTCGGTTGACAAAGCCTGTGGTGGCCAAAATATTAAATCTATATTCATTCCCTTCTTATTTACGACAATAGAGTGTAGATAATTTTATTTAAGTAGATAAAAGGTAAACTTAGAAGATCATATACTTTCATCCCCAAAAGGCGACTTTATAACTAAAAGAATACATTAAAACGAAAAATAAATTTAAATATGCCTGATACGATGACCACTTACATAAGAGTATCAGTAGATAATAGAACTACAATTTTATGGCAGATCTTTCTCCGAAAAGGCCCACAACTAGGCAGCAGTTTGGGGTCGAGCTTCCCGAAAATGATACCTCAGTTGACTTTATTAATGTATGTATGTCTTTAATTTATGTTTAAGTTTAATTTGGTATTTTTTGCATTGTATGGTTTCTTCCATTAGCCATTAAAATCCTCAGAGTATAGTATACACTGATTCCTTAAATATATTGCTATATTATTTCCACGGCAAAACTGTTTATGCATTATTTATATTATTATTTTATGGTTATTTTTGTCGTAATAGTACTTATTAATGCGCTCTTCTATTTATGTTCCAAATTTTAACGAATTATCTTTAAAAATGGCAAAACGTCAATGCATAAATACAAACAAATTCTCAAAATTAACTTTTTCATATACTGTTTTATTTTAGCAGGCAAGTTATTAACTACTGAAGAACAAAATCCCTGAAAAAAGCGGGATTGTCAGCTAATTTTTCTTGTTTAGAATAAACTAAATGCATTTGGTGCATGCGTAGTCCTACCCAAGACAAATGCGCTTTGCACTCCTGGAATAGAAGCAATTTGGTAATATTTTAAATATAACTCATTGCTTGTAAAACAATTCATTACTAATTCATAGCAGACATCTGTACTGTCAAGGACCTAGAAATTAGGCCATTGCATTTTGACGAAATTCTTACTAAATAAACCAGTTAATATATCGAATCATTTAACAGTGCCGACTAGTTACAGTAAAATCAAATATGAAGAAAAAATATTTCTTAGCTTACCTGATGGAGGTCGGATTGTATCTGGAACTGAACAAATCATTAATATAGTAAAGGTCTAGATTTACCAAGTTTTAAAACAAATTAAAAAATACATGCTCATAAATGGAACATTGTCATTGTCAACTATTGCATTTGATTTAAGCCATTATGTGGGATTGGGTGAAGATTTTAAATAATAATTAACTAACTAGGCTACTCTCACTGTGTCATAAATGACATTGGCAGATTTTATTTACTCACAAACAAAGTGGCCTGATTAAGAAATCAAGGGAACCGATCTATTCTTATTGAGAGAAAATTGTTTTTGCCAATTTCATTCTGGTCATAATTAAAGTTGGTTAGTTAATTACTGTTTAAAATATTTATGCAACCCAACATAAGTGTTTTCTTATTAACATGTTTGATTTGTACGGTTGGTTGTCACGTACGCCAAGCTTGTGTCATCGACGTACGTAAGAGATTTACCTTAATTGATAAGTAAATAAGTAAAAAGTTAACGTTGGTAATTTTTGTGGCTGTAAAATCTCAATTTTAAAAAAAAATATTTACAAAATTAAGGTGATATCAAATTTTAAAGCAAAATTTAATATTTTAGCAAAATCAATAACTATTAAATTTCTTGTAGTAAAACATGATTTTTCTCCAAGAGTAAACTACCTTTATTTTTCATTTTGGACTAAAATGCCAATTCGAAAACTTATTTAGAATAACGTTTGTAATTTAATTTAAAATAAATCTTCGATTTTTTAAGTTTTTTTGATTTTTAGAGGTAATTGAAAATTTTGCTGCTAAATAAAAATATTAAGATAAAATTTTATTAGACTCTATTTTGATAATGGGTGGTGTGTACCTTATTTTAAAATTTTTAATACATTTCTACCATCTTTTGTAAAAACAAGGAATTTATTTTTTATTTATTACTTTCCTTTACGTATGGGGCAAATTTTTGATGTGTTTTGAAAATGTTGACCTTAGAACAAAGGGTTTATTTAGTTCAATGTTACGGTGCGGGCGAAAGTTCTTACAACTTTGTGATAGAGAAATTTTATCAAAGATATCCTAATGTTTACTCCTCAAAAATGGGACTTCATAAATTATTAAGAAAATTTCAGCGAACTGGTTTAGTTTCCAATTTAAAAAAAAAACTATGATCAAAATGACGCAGTTTCCCTAATCGTATTACAGTCTGTTGCTTACAATCCTACCCTTTCATTAAGAAACCTAGCTCAAGAACTTGATGTAGTAAAAAACACTCATATTCAGTATATTTTAAAGGCAAACAAAATATTCCCATTTAAGCCAACTTTTAATCAAACGTTGGAAGAAGGAGACGAAGCCAAACGTTTGGATTTTTGTCTTTGGGTCGGAAACAAAATTGTAAGTGAAAATAGAAATTTTCATAAATTTATCATGTTCTCCGATGAATCGACATTTTCAAGAAACGGGAAAGTGTCTTCTGTGCATATTAGATACTGTAGCGAAAATAATCCCCGTTTTAGAATTCCTGCAAGAAGACAATATTACAAAAAAGTAAATGTCTGGTGTGCGATTTCTTATTATGGCATTATTGGCCCATAAATGTTGGAAAAATTCCTGTCTGAAAAAACCCAGAAGAATTGCCTATCCAATTTAGGAATGAAATGTATGTACTTTCAACAAGATGGATGCCCTGCGCTTTTCGCAATTAAAGTGAGGGAATGGCTTAATAATACATTTGGCCATAGATGGATTGGTCGAAATGGTCCAGTTCTGTGTCCCCCAAGAAGTCCCGATTATAAAATAGTACACAACTAGTGTACTTCCGTCCAATTGAGAACGACGTACATCTTCTAAAACAGCGAATTGTTGAAGCTGTTCAAAAAAATCTCCATTGAAGAAATTTGAAGAAGTTTTGACCACATTTGTTTACAACTGGAAAAATGTGTTGAATATGGAGGGGGAGTATTTGAATAGCAAATTTATGAAATTATTATTTGTTCTTATTTTAAAATTTTTTGTGTTATTTCCGGGGTCATTTCATTTGTAAAATTAAAAATATATATTTCTGGTAACACCAAAAGTCAGTTTGTGAAACTTTTTGATAGCCCTTTGTCATTGATAATGTATGTATTTTGACCGCTAATGCTGCTATCCAAATAAAAAATATTTTAACTCTACCAATTAATAAAACTAAAAAAATCGAAGATTTATTTTAAATCTCGGATATAAATTACAAAAGTTATTTTTCTAATTGGCATTTTGGTCAAAAATAAAAAATAAAGGTAGTTTACTATTGAAGAAAAATCATGTTTTTGAAGTTTTTCGAACCCCGTAGTTCGTGAATTGCATTTTTTTGCAAGCAAAACTTTTTATCAAGAATGACTTTTTCCCGAAACAGGCATCTGTACTGTAAAGGGCCTAGAAATTAAGCCATTGTATTTTCACGAAACTATTGGGAAATAAATCGGTTAAAATATCGAATAATTTTACATTGTCGACTCATTACAGTAAAATCATCATAACGTACTTCTGAAATTACTACTATATCGGTAAGATAAGCTTTTTAATTAGTAACTCTACCAAAATTTAATATTTTTTAATTTGACTGGTCAGTAGACAGGCAATCACAAAGAAAAAATATTTCTTAGCTTACCTGATGGAGGTCTGATTGTGCCTGGAACTGAACAAATCATTAATATAGTAAAGATCTAGATTTACCAAGTTTTAAAACAAATTAAAAAATACATGCTCATAAATTCAACTATTGCTGTTGATTAAAGCCCTTATGTTGTCAAGAAAGGTCCTTTTGTTCAAAGTTGTAGTTTTTTTTGGTGTTATTTTGATTTTTTGCTAAATAATTGCATTTCTAATACTGTTATGGACATAGAAAAGCTTGGCTTGTTTGATGACTACCTAGATGTACTAGATAATGTACAAGATAAATTTTCTACAAATTTAAACGGGAGGCGAGATTATATTGAAAAGATGTCTGACGGTTTTTTGAAGATTTCGGTTGACAAAGGCTGCAGTGGCCTAAATATTAAAGTACTTTCATCCCCTTCCTATTTACGACAATGGAGTGTTAATAATTTTATTTAAGTAGATAAAAGGTATACTTGGAAATTCATATACTTTTATCCCCAGAAGGCGACTTTATACCTACAAAAAAAAACATTAAAACGAAAAATAAATTTAAATATGCCTAATACGATGGCCGGCAAATCTTTCCCCGAAAATGCCCACAACTAGGCAGCAGTTTTATATCAAGCTCTCCGAAAATAATAACTCAATTGACTTAATTAACGGATGTCTTTAATTTGTGTTTAAGTTTAATTTAGTATTTTTTGCATTGTATGGTTTCTTTCTATTTTATTTATTTATCCATTTAAATACTCAGGGTATACACTGTTTCCTTAAATATATTGTCATTTTATTTCCACGGTAAAACTGTTTATAAATCATTATTTTTATTTTAATATTTTATGGTCATTTTTGCCGTAATAGTAATTATTAATGCGTTACACTTTTTATGTTGCAAATTTTATTAAATTATCTTTAAAAATAACAAAACGGCACTGCATGAATACAAACAGAACTTTTTCTCAAAATTCAGTTTTTCACAAACTGTTTTATTTTGGCAGGCAAGTTATTTACTACTAAAGAACAAAAAATCCCTGAAATAGCGGGATTGCCAGCTATGTTGTATTTTCTAGAATAAACCAAACGCATTTTGTCTTCCCTGAAGTCCTACCCAAGCCAAATGCGCTTTGCACTCCAGGAATAGACACAATCTGGTAATATTTTAAATATAACTCATTGCTTGTAAAATAGTTTATTCCTAATACATAGCAGACATCTGTACTGTAAAGGGCCTAGAAATTAAGCCGTTGCCTCTTGACGAAATTATTAGGAAATAAACCAGTTAAAATATCAAACCATTTTACATTGTCTACTCGTTATAGTAAAATCATCATAAAGTACTTCTGAAATGACTAATTTATGCGTAAGATAAGCTTTTTAGTTATTGACAATACCTAAATGTAATATTTTTTTGATTTGATTGGTCAGTAAACAGGCAAACACAAAGAAAAAATATTTCTTAGCTTACCTGATGAAGGTGTGATTGGGCCTGGAACTGAACAAATCATTAATATAGTAAAGATCTAGACTTACCAAGTTTTAAAACAAATTAAAAAATACATGCTCATAAATGGAATATTGACAACTATTGCTTTTGATTGAAGCATTATGTTGTCAAGAAAGGTCATTTTGTTTAAAGTTGTAGTTTTTTTTGGTGTTGTATTTTAATTTTTTGCTAAATAATTGCATTTCTAATACTGTTATGGACATAGAAAATCTTGGCTTGTTTGACGACGACCTAGATGTACTAGATAATGTACAAGATAAGTTTTCTACAAATTTAAACGAGAGGCGAAATTATATTGAAAATATGTCTGACTGGTTTTTTTTTTGAAGATTTCGGTTGACAAAGTGGCCTAAATCTTAAAGTACATTCATCCCCTTCCTATTTACAACAATAGAGTGTACATAATTTTATTTAAGTAGATAAAAGGTAAACTTGGAAATTCATATTCTTTTATTCCCAGAAGGCGACTTTATACCTACAAAAAACACATTAAAACGAACAATAAATTTAAATATGCCTGATACGATGACCGGCAAATCTTTTCACGAAAATGCCCACAACTAGGCAGCAGTTTTGTATGGAGCTCTCCGAAAATAATAACTCAGTTGACTTAATTAACGGAGGTCTTTAATTTGTGTTTAAGTTTAAGTAAGTATTTTTTGCATTGTATGGTTTCTTCTATTAGCCATTTAAATCCTCAGGGTATACACTGTTTCCTAAAATATATTGTCACTTTATTTCCACGATAAAACTGTTTATAAATTATTATTTTTATATTAATATTTTATGGTCATTTTTGCCGTAATAGTAATTATTAATGCGTTACTCTTTTTATGTTGCAAATTTTATTAAATTATATTTAAAAATAACAAAACGGTACTGCATGAATACAAACAGAACTTTTTCTCAAAATTCACTTTTTCACATACTGTTTTACTTTGGCATTAGCTACTAAAGAACAAAAAATCCCTGAAAATAGCGGGATTGCCAGCTATGTTGTATTTTTTAGAATAAACCAAACGCATTTTGTCTTCGCTGAAGTCCTACCCAAGTCAAATACGCTTTGCACTCCAGGAATAGACGCAATTTGGTAAAATTTTAAATATAACTCATTGCTTGTAAAATAGTTTATTACTAATACATAGCAGACATCTGTACTGTAAATGGCCCAGAAATTAAGCCGTTGCCTTTTGACGAAATTATTAGGAAATAAACCAGTTAAAATATCGAATCATTTTATAGTGTCGACTAGTTACAATAAAAACATCATCATAAAGTACTTCTGAAATGACTAATTAATGCTTAAGATAGACTTTTTAATTAACGACTATACCTAAATGTAATATTTTTTGATTTGATTGGTCGGTAAACAGGCAAACACAAAGAAAAAATATTTCTTAGCTTACCTGATGAAGGTGTGATTGGGCCTGGAACTGAACAAATCATTAATATAGTAAAGATCTAGATTTGCCAAGTTTTAAAACAAATTAAAAAATACATGCTCATAAATGGAATATTGTCAACCATTGCTTTTGATTAAAGCCCTTATGTTCTCAAAAAAGATCATTTTGTTTAAAGTTGTAGTTTTTTTTTTGTGTTGTTACTTTGATTTTTTGCTAAATAATTACATTTCTAATACTGTTATGGACATAGAAAAGCTTGGCTTGTTTGACGACGACCTAAATGTACTAGATAATATACAAAGATAAGTTTTCTACAAATTTAAACGAGAGGCGAGATTATAGGTATTGAAAAGATGTCTGACTGTTTTTTTTTTAAGATTTCGGTTGACAAAGGCTGCAGTGGCCTAAATGTTAAAGTACATTCATCCCCTTCCTATTTACGACAATAAAGTGTAAATAATTTTATTTAAGTAGATAAAAGGTAAACTTGGAAATTCATATACTTTCATCCCCAGAAGGCAAGTTATTAACTACTAAAGAACAAAAAATCCCTGAAAATAGCAGGATTGCCAGCTATGTTGTATTTTTTAGAATAAACCAAACGCATTTTGTCTTCCCTGAAGTCCTACCCAAGCCA